>OX940728.1:8827500-10197500 GCA_954870855.1 Scutellaria minor | reverse complement strand
CATATATAAAATATCGAAAAAATAACCTTCAGTTACGTTGTCACAGCACATAAAATGCATAGCAGATATTAGAAATGACAAGGGACGAATAGGTGCGTGTATTCCCCGACTTACCCTATAAACGGTCTCAATACCGCTGGTGCATTTCAAGGACCACCAAACCTCTCAGAGTAGTAGAAGGGAGGGAGACAGTTTTTTACGGTCCATAAGACCCTTCGAACATGCAATGTGAACCGAAGTCCTTTCATAGTATATAGTATGACACATAAATTATATTCACAGCATTTAGTATTCCGCAACTCATGCATTTAATAGGGAAAACAGTAAACAGATAAAGAGATAAAACTTATCCCCACCTTGTTCGGTGGTTTTCACGTGAGTAGCAAGTACCAAAGATCGGATAACTCAAGACTCAATCCAACAAGTAGCTTACACAAGTTACGGTGTTTATTAGATCCTTAATAATGTATAAATAAAGCTATAAAGTTCCCGACGGAAAAACGATCGTTGAATACGCGACGGATCGAGAGATCTAAAGATTGGAGTTGAAGAAACTAGGATGGATAATCAGTCCATATGGCTGAGATGATAGAGGATGAAATTTGGGTCACGACGGAAAAAGAATGAGCTCAATCGGAGTTAAAACGAGCTCAAACGGAGCATTTTAAGTTTAGGGGTATTTTGGTAATTTTGGTCAAAGGGTTGACTTTGACTGGGCCCATGAATCTCGGTCAACGACGTCTCATCTGCGACGACTCGATAAAGATGTACGATGGAAAAAACTGGATTCGGATTGAAAACACGGCATCGCGTGCACGCCGTCACCAGTCGGGGTGCGCGTGTGCGCACCCAGCGTAGGGTGAAAAACTCGGCAGCCTCGGCGGTCTCCAGGACAGCTGCCGAGTTTTCTCGACAGCGTGTATCGGTGGCTCTGCAGCGTCTCGGCTGCTCGTGCACAGGCCACCCAGCATCAGCCTGCTTGACTAGCCACCTTCCCGACGCCACCAGCTGTGCGGCGCCGCCCATCACCGTCACCACCATATCCATCGGAAAGCCTGCACCGCCGGCTACCACATCCGGCCATCCCTCACCGGATTCCGGCATGAATACTGCCGGAAAAACAGCTGCAAACACCCTTCGTCACCACGCTCTCTCCCTTCTCTCCCCCCTTTCCCAGCTCTAGCCGGCGACTCCCAATCGCCGGCGACCACCCCCTCACCCCTAGAACACCGGCCGGCGACTTCCAGTCGCCGGCCACCACATCTCCAGCCGTACAAACACACACAAGCATCATACACACATGCATGAAAATATACACACACATAAATACACCACTTGGCCGGCGGCCACCTGCCACTGGCCACCACCCTTCTGGCCCTTGCCGGCGCATCACCAGCACCGGCCACCAGCGGCTCACGGCGGCGCCACCAGCGCCGCCCCCACACAGTAGCTCACATGCACACACATGTTACACACACTAACTCACGCACATGTACACACTCACTCTGATCAGTCCCGGCGCCGCCGCCCACAGCGGTGCCGGCCCTCTGGCAGCTCCCCCACATCCCCAGGTGGTCCTCTGGTGGCTGCTCCGACGAGAGAGAGTGAGAGAGCATTACTCAGTCCGAATGGCATTACTACAAACTCGTAGTGGCCATATCTCGTTCTGAATGCTGTCTTAGATATATCAGCGTCTTTGACTTTCATCTGGTGATATCCAGACCTTAAGTCAATCTTCGAGAACACACCGACACCTTTTAATTGATCAAAGAGATCTTCAACCCGAGATAGTGGATACTTGTTCTTTATTGTCCTCTTGTTCAACTCTCGGTAATTGATACACATCCGAAAGCTGTCATCCTTCTTTTTCACAAATAGCACTGGTGCTCCCCAGGATGACACACTCGGTCTGATGAAACCTTTATCCAAAGTTCCTGTAATTGGACCTTCAGTTCCTGCAATTCTTTCGGTGTTATCCAATAAAGAGCCTTTGACACCGGTGCTGATCCTAGAACAAGATCTATCTCGAAGGTCACTTGTCAATCCGGTGGAGGACCGGGTAAATCCTCTGGAAATACATCCATGAATTTCTTTATCACCGGCACCTTCTCAATAGTAGTCGATTCCTTCTCGGAGTTCACCATGTTGACCAACCAAGCTTCGCAATTTCTTTTACTAAGCATCTGGGTTGCCTTCATGGCCGACGTAATCCTTGAGTCGACTTTAACTCTTGTCCCATGGAATGTAAACTCCGGCTCTCCTGGTGCTTGAAAGTCGATCTCCCTCGCACGATACTAAACTACTGCGTGTTTGGGCTCTAGCCAGTCCATCCTATAACCACATCAAAGTCCTATATTTCTAATGCATATAGATCTGTTAAGAGAATCCTATTCCTAAGAGCATCCTTTATACTTAGACAAAGGTGGTTCGTTCGTATCGTTCTTCTCGAGGGAAAACTAACTTCTAAAGGTTTTAGTGACTATCAGACCATTCACATGCTTTAACAGATCCGGTGCCACCACAATACTATAGACCAAGAGATAAGACACGTAACGCGAAGGGAGAAGTAAGCGTGGATTCCATCGAATAACAAATTGCGATCTGGTATAGTATATATATATATATCAAAGCAAAAGGTGGGCAGCTCGTACCTTATAAAAAAGGATTACGTACACTACTACAAGGTATGAGCTACTACATATCTATTTACATATATAATACTAATGGTTCATTGTCCGTAATCTATCCTTCGGCAGTCTTTGAGCTAGTGAGAGCAAAAGCTCACGTCTGGCCTGCTCCTGGCCTCGTATTTGATGTGGTAGCTGGTGGGTTTCTAGACTTTGGACAGTTAGTGGAGATGTGTCCTGACACTCCACACCGATAGCAACTCTGTGTCTCCTGTTGGCACGATCCCCTGT
Organism: Scutellaria minor; assembly: GCA_954870855.1. Taxonomy (NCBI): domain Eukaryota; kingdom Viridiplantae; phylum Streptophyta; class Magnoliopsida; order Lamiales; family Lamiaceae; genus Scutellaria; species Scutellaria minor. Next base: position 10,194,582 of record OX940728.1, on the reverse strand, counting down.
GTAGTCTTCCACACTTGGAACATGAGTCCCCTGGCCTCGGTGATGTAGCCACTGGGTTCCTAAACTCCTGCTAGTTGCGCGCTATATGTCCAGGTTCTCCACACTTATAGCACTTTTGGGTTCCATGGTGGCAGGATCTCACATGCGACTTCCCACACCTGAAACATGAGTTTCCTGGCCTAGGAGTAGGGAAGAACGGGGCATTATTAGCCCGTGGAAACTTATGCTGGCCAAAGTCTTGACTAGGACCGATCCATTTTCTCTTTCCTGTCGCCACCTCCACTCTCTTAGGTGGCACTATGTCTAAGCAGAGACGAGAAGCGATCTCTTGAGTTCTCTCAACGATCGCGACATAAGACATTTCACCATGTCCCGCCAGAATGGAGCCGATCTCCCAACGAAGACCCCTCTCAAAGTGTTGGATCTTCTTGGCATTTGTGTCCACCAAATGGGGCGCGTACCTACTTAGTCGGTTGAATCTCTTCACGTATTCTTCTACGGAGGTGGTCTCTTGACGAATGCATATGAAATTTGCCTCTTTTTAGTCACGGTACGACTGAGGCAGGTATTCTTGTTTAACCACCTCTTTGAAGACTCCCCAAGACATAACGCTCCTAAATTCCGGCGACATGGTCCTTTCTTGTCTCTCCCACCAATAGCGGGCTCCTTTAGTGAGTTGTAAAATGGCACAGGAGATCTTCTGCTCTTCTGTGTATGCCAAATGTCCAAAAAGTTGATCCAACGTCCTTAGCCACTCCTCAGCTTTGATCGGTTCTCCTTCTCCGTTGAAAGTTAGTGGATCAAATCGTCGGAACTGTTCAATGATTCGATTAGCTTCATTTCTAAATGATGGTGGCGACATAGCTTGTGCGGTCTCATATTGTCAAGCCAAGCTTCCCAGTACAGACTCCAAGTCTCTCCTCGCGGTGTTCACGTCGCATTCAGGCGAATTCTCCATTGACGGCTTATCCCTTCGTGGTCGACCTCGTGACATATCGTCCTACAGCCGACATAAGAAAACTAGCCCTTATAATCTATCCCGCATAACACAATAATCTATAATAATAGATAAACTAATAACAAATATCATAGTACCAATATACGCTACTCCATAAATCATATAATAACCTCAATAGATTTTCTATTATTCATTTATCATGTTAGCACAAAGTTGTAGGGTATCGTATATCCATCCTGTTTATACCAACCAGAAAAACACATCATAAACCAAATACCATGCACCACTTTACTGACATCTACCCATAGTTCCCTATAGACCTTAAGTATCAAAACCAACCTTATGCGTTATAACCACGAACTGGGAAAACTCACTCATTAGCACACCCTGTTATAAACAAGGGTCCATGGTAGTTTCAACTTTCAGTCACACAATATCAACTCCTGCGAACGGCCATACTCGCACACTAGCTCACGCTACCACAATCAGCGGCTTTGTGGCGGTGGCTCAAAATAGTGTGTCGTTTGTAGTGACATTAAGAGGTTTTTACAAGATCTTTTTATCGTGGTTGTAGTGATGTCAGGAGGGTTTTAGAAGATCTTTCTATCGGGAAACAATATCCTCAACACCCCATCAGTTCTAAACAGTTTATATCATATCAACAAAGTAACACATATCAGGTAACCATTTATTTCGCAATTCTTAAGATCGGGGGGAGACACCTATAGAGAGAGGATGTTGCCTATCTATTTCGTTTTGAAAACCAATTCAGGTTTTTAAAATCACAATTTTCCCATTTTAAAACTAGTTCGAGCAAGTTCATAACGTTAGAACATTGCTCTGATACCATCTGTCATGCCCCATTTTCTTTCAACAAAATATCAGAGTTTTCCAATGGGCGTGATGAAAGAAAAGGTAAGAGACATATCTCATAAGCAGAAAGAAGGAGTAAGAGATGACATAAGAATGAGGTAAGGGATGATGTGAATCATTCACATATCATCAATCGGTCTCAATATCGATAATTACAATATAACTTAGCAGCGAAATATATCATCAGGATCTCACATCCGAAACATATAACAAATTATTACAAAAGGTGAATTAATTAAAACATTGTTTGGAAATGTTTGTGGATCATCATCCTAAATATACAAGCCTAGACTTAGCACCTCCTCTCTCCATCCAGGGTTCATCATGCTCATCATTTCTTGTAATGTGAATTACAGAATAGGGGTGAGAGCGTGGAATACACTCGTGGGGATGAAATCCGCTTCTTCTAACATACATATATAAAATACCGGAAAAATAACCTTCAGTCACGTTGTCATAGCACATAAAATGCATAGCAAATATTAGAAATGGCAAGAGACGAATAGGTGCGGGTATTCCCAGACTTACCCTATAAACAGTCTTAATACCGCTGGTACATTTCAAGGACCACCAAACCTCTCAGAGTAGTAGAAGGGGGGGAGACAGTTTTTTAAAGTCCATAAGACCCTTCGAATATGCAATGCGAACCGAAGTCCTTTCATAGTATATAGTACGGCACAGAAATTATATTCGCAACATTTAGTATTCCGCAACTCATGCATTTAATAGGGAAAACAGTAAACAGATAAAGAGATAGAAATTACCCCCATCTTGTTCGGTGGTTTCCACGTGAGTAGCAAGTACCAAAGATCGGATAACTCAAGACTCAATCCAACAAGTAGCCTACATAAGTTACGGTGTTTCTTAGATCCTTAATAATGTATAAATATAGCTATAAAGTTCTCGACAGAAAAACGATCGTTGAATACGTGACGGATCGAGAGATCTAAAGGTTGGAGTTGAAGAAACGAGGGTGGATAATCAGTCCATATGGCTAAGATGATAAAGGATGAAATTTGGGTCACGACGGAAAAAGAATGAGCTCAATTGGAGTTAAAACGAGCTCAAACGGAGCATTTTAAGTTTAAGGGTATTTTGGTAATTTTGTCAAAGGGTTGACTTTGACCAGGCCCACGAATCCCGGTCAACGACGTCTCGTCGGCGATGACTCGATAAAGTGTACGATGGAAAAAATGGGATTCAGATAAAAAACACGACGATGCGTGTGCGCGCGCACCCGGCATCGGGTGAAAAACTCGGCAGCCTCGGCGGTCTCCTCGGCAGCTGCCGAGGGCACCGCTCCTCGGCAGTTGCCGAGTTTTCTCGACAGTGCATATTGGCCACTCGGCAGTGCCTCGGGAGCTGCCGAGTTTTCTCGGCAGCTCGTGTCCAGGCCACCCGGCATCGGCCTGCTCGACTAGCCACCTTCCCGGCGGCGTCGCCCATCACCATCGCCACCATGTCCGCCGGAAAGCCCGCACTGCCGGCTACCACCTCCGGCCATCCCTCGTCGGATTTCGGCATGAACAATGCCGAAAAAACAGCCACAAACACCCTTCGTCACCATGCTCTCTCCCTTCTCTCCCCCCCTTTCCCAACTCCGGTCGGCGACCACCCCCTCACACCCAGAACACCGGCCGGCGACTTCCAGTCGCCGACCACCACCTCTCTAGCTGTGTAAACACACACAAGCATCATACACACACACGCATGAAAATACACACACACACATAAACATACCACTTGGCCGGTGGTCACCTGCCGCCGGCCACTAGCGGCTCACGGCGGTGCCACCAGCACCACCCCCAAATAGCAGCTCACATGCACACACACATGTTACACACACTATCTCACGCACATGCACACACTCACTCCGATCAGCCCCGGTGTTGTCGTGCCCTCCGGAAGCTCCCTTACATCCTTAGGTGGTCCTCCGATAGTTGCTCTGGCGAGAGAGAGTGAGAGAGAGAGAGAGAGAGAGAGAGAGAAATCAGAGGAGAGAGAAAAGTTGGTGAAAGTTAGGGTTTAGGGTTTGGAGACCGTTTTTCGGCGAACGAGAAATCAGAATTGAATTCCGAGACCTATCCTAGATTCGTCTCGTCGAGACCTACGTCGTGTGCGAAAATCGGCCGAAACCGACAACGTTAAAATTTTCCGGCCACCAGCAGCGCGCCGGAGGCAGAAAATCGAAAAAAGAGAGAGAAGAGAGAGACTTACAAGTTTTCGTCGCTTTTGGCTCGTTTGGAAAAACGGTGATTTTTGAATCGAAAACACCCCTATTTATAGATTTTTCGAAAACACTATTCACCGAAACTATCCTAGTTACTATTCACGGTTGACAAGTCTTCGTCACTATTCACCGGAAAAATCTTCGTTACTATTCACCCTAAATATCTTCCGGTTTTCCGAAACTTCGTGTTTTGCCCTTTTTGTCGCCTGTTGAGCTACGATCTCCGATTGACCCCTAGTTCGTTTCTATCTTCTCGTCTTTCCATTACGCATCTAATGGTATAAAAATATTCTATATACCATGTCCAAAAAAATTATCCTTCTAAATCATGCTTTAAACACGTATCTGAAACGCACGTAATTAATTTAAACAGTCAAAACATACGCACATAATTATTAATTCATGGTTTAAATATTTAATTAATAAATTATGCTTCGTTTTTTGTTCGGGGTGCTACAAGTGATGAAACCAGGATTTTGAGTGAGGGGGGCCCAAATCCCCAATTGACAATAATATAAAATAAAATATCTTACATAAATGCTAAAAATAAAATTAAAAGTTAGTACTAATTTTGATAAACTCAAAATATTAACTTTATTACAATACAAAACTAAATACTTATATTATAGCATCTATTTTTTATTTTTCATATTTCGAAACCGTTGTATAATAGTTTAATTACTAACACTTTAAAATACTAAACAATCATTTAATAACTCTTCTCCAATTCAATTGCGCAATAAATTGCTGGTGATTTTCATTGCCGAAAAAATTCTTTCTATATTGGCAATGACAACTGATAAGATGAATGACAACTTAATGATGTTGTAAGATTATGAAACATTTGTTTTTAATTAATATTCTATTTTTTTAATTAATATATGCGAATTTACTATTATATCTTTAAAATAATTAAAATTTGAGGGGGCCATTACCCCTTGGTCCTACGCTCCCTCGGTCCCACGTGCACCTAATTTACACCTAATTTACAGAAACACTACCCAAGCTTTTGATATTTTAAATTCTATCGTTTGTGATTTCCCTTTTTTTTTTCCGTACACTAAGTGCTGAAGATTACAAAATGAAATGGAAAGTTACAAAACAAATATGATTCTTCGCGATTTACTGGATTGTTTAGCATTTTTCTTTACAGATTGTATGATTTTCTGAATACTGTGTATTGCATGTCTAGTACTTATTTATAGTTTAAATAATTATGCAATTATTTTGTATTTATCTGTACATTCTCGAAATTATCTTAGTTTTCCTTATTTGTAATTATTTAAATAATTTTCTTTTTTATATTTAGTCAATAATCTATATATATATATATATAATAACAAAAATCAGTTAGGCAAAATGGTAATTCTCTTAAAAATCTAAGGATAGTTTTGTAAAAAGAAAAAAATTAATTTTACGGGTAAGTTTTAAAAATAATTATAAAACCGCTTCCTCCTTTCACGAAAATTTTAAAAATCATGATCAGAAACCGCTTTCTTTTCAAAAAATCTTTTCCAATTTTCTTTTATTTAATCTATATTTATATCTATTCTATATCTATATAATAACAGAAATCATTCCATAACCGCTTCTTAAAAAGAATTCTAAAAAAACAATTTCCAATGTAATTTAAATTTTAAATTTCATACACACGTTTCCTTTTGTTACTTCTCCATAAAACTTTGGATATACTTCTCCATTTCTAAGAATAATAGAAAAGAAAAAATTAATTTTACGCGTAAGTTTTAAAAATCACGATTATAAAACCATTTCCTCCTTGCATGATAATTTTAAAAATCACGATCAGAAACCGCTTTCTTTTCAAAAAATCTTTTTCAATTTTTATTTATTTAATATATATCTATATCTATATAATAACAGAAATCATTCCATAACCGCTTCTTAAAAAGAACTCTAAAAAAACAATTTCCAATGTAATTCAAATTTTAAATTTCATACACACGTTTCCTTTTATCACTTCTCCATAAAAGTTTGGATATACTTCTCCTTATAATTGTTCCAATTTTCTAATTTTTTAACAGTTGCTTCTCCACATAAATCTAAAAAGAAAACGGTATCCAGTCATATATATTCCAGTTTTCTTCCTCGCCAAAATTGAAAGGATTTTCCTATGGATACGAATTTCACATTTAATACACTCACTCAAAATGTTAATCCAAAAATATCCAATCCAAGATGTCCTCTAATTCACCATGTATCTTCAAGTTTGAAAAGAGAGACAAATATCTGCTTCGAGAGGCCCTAGGCATAACCAAGTGGCTTCGTCTTTAATGATTTGTGACAGCATCTTCGTGAGTCGGGAAAATACATGTTCGCAATTCTTGACCAGGTGGAGGAGAAATTGGGGTTGGAGTCTGAGATAATTAGCCGGACAAGCATGTGTTGGGCGAGTATGGAAACATGCCGATTGTGTGCGTGCTGTTCGTGATGGATGAGATGAGGAAGGCCTCCACCAACAGAGATGGGAAGGACTGGAGAGTTCTTTATGGGTTCGGGATGAGTCTCACAATGGAGACGGTGGTCTTGTGTAGTGTGACTCTCAACTAAGTGGTGGTGATGATATTATTATTGGGTGAGATTATCAAGTGACGTGTGATAAGTCTGTAGCCATTGATATTTGATGAGATTTGGGGTTTTCTATTTTATTTCAAATTTCAATGTATTATGGTTTATATTTGAATATAATACATGTATCTTGCATTAGTAGATAAATTGGAACAGTAAAATTATATTGGAAGCATCATGCATTGGATGTTCTTGCAGCAGAAATTGAGATTTGATAACAACTTTAGGATAACAACTTTTTCATGGTTTTAGGTGGTTTTGTTTTGTTGTTTCAGATTTTGTTTATGAGTTTTGATTGTTCATTACTTTATTGTTGATATTCTTGAATGTAGTTTATACACACACTCTATTTAATCATTTGTAGTTGATATTCTAGAGTGTAGTTTATGCACACATTCTATTTAATCATATGTTTTATTCTATCATAATGTTAGTTCCCATATAAGTATACCATATTTCCTCAAAGTTTGCTACATAGATCTTGATTCTGATTTGTGTTTGTGATTTTTGTTGATTTTAAAACTTACTGTACATCTTTATGTTAAAAATGGGATAACATTATTTTTCTCTTAGCAGTTGAACATTATACTCTGGAGAATGGGTAAGCTTAAAATAAAAATTCAAAGTAAAAGATATTGACAGAGTAATGCAAGTTTTGGTTTTTCTAGAAAAAACAACTATATTTTATGTATTTTGAGGCATTCAGTCCTCTTATTTCATTTTAATTTCAGAATATTCTTAAAATTTAAATAATGGAAACTTGGTTTAAGCTTCTTTGTTTTCATAAAAACAGTTTACAAAACTTCCTCAACAACAAAATAATGACTAAATTTTGTGCGAGCAAAATTTTCATTTAACATGATAAACAACACTTGAAAAAGATGGTCCAATGATTTGAAATATGTTTTCATGCTTATTCCCATGTTCTATTCAGAAGTCTTTGGCAACTTAGAGAGTGACAAATGGTCTATTTTGTTATACTTCTTGAGACGATCAGATTTTCTATTGATACTACAATTCTTGATTTTTTGTATTTGGTGTCTTTGGATTATGAACAAACAATTTCAACCTCTATATCTGCTTTTTATATCATTAGCACTAACATTATCCTTAAAAAATACTTAGTTGTTTCAACATGTTGATTTATCCTTTGTTTAATTCCTAAAACATGTTTGCTTAATTGCTTTCAGTTTATTTTGTTGTTTTAAAAGAGTTAATGATCGAAAAGGCACACTCATGCATTATTTAAAAAAGATGAAAATATTTGTAAGCAGAAATAAGTTTCACGTCATATAAAAGCTTTATGACCCTCTTCTTGAAAAATAGTTTGTTGTATGTAGTTGAAGACTTATAAAAGAAATGAACATTGGTGATATCATGCCAGATGTATACACATGGATGAAGGCTCTTGCTGCTTTGAATGATGCAATCGTTGTCGAGTCCGAACATTCTATTTTAATTCCGAACTCAACATCACATTTTATGGATGCACTATGAACCTGCTTGAAGTATATCCAGGATGACATTAATTGAGGTGATCAATCTAATCAAGAGATGAGAAAGCAATCATAATATCACGTTCTAATAAGATTTTTATAATATCAGATTTTATTATATTAGAGTTTTTGATATCACGTTCTTTTAGACTTCAAATTGAGATTGTCATGTAAGTTTTTTATATCACATTCTTTTAGCATTCTATATTATATAAGATTAATCAAATTGAGACTTTTGTTACATCAGATTGAGATTGTAGTCAACCTATTATATCAGATTTTGTTATATCAAATTGAGATTGATTTCTGTTACATTAGATTTATTGAGATCTCTTATATGAGATGTTATTTCAGATTGATATTGTCATGTAATTTTTTATATCACTTTCCTTTAGCAATTATTGAGATCTATTATATTAGATTTTGTTATGTCAGATTGAGATTGTCATATAACTTTTTATATCACTTTTCTTTAGAAATTTGTTATATCAGATGATTGATTGAGATCTATTATATCAGATTGAGATTGTCATAAAAGTTTTTTATATCACATCCTTTTAGCACTTTATTATATCGGATTGAGATTTTTGTTACATAAGATTCATTGTCATCCATTTGATATTGCATATATGTTTTTTACATCACTCTATTATATCAGATTTTTTTGTCATCAAATTGAGATTGCATAAAAGCTTTTTACATCACTCTATTATATCATATTTTGTTATATCAGGTAAATATTTTTGCTTTATACCCTATTTATTAGATTGATTTTGTTTTAAACCTTTTGATTTATATATCTTAAAGCATTGTGTTATAATTTAGAGATCAGTCCCACCCATATGACATCACGTTTGCTTGCAATATTTCAACAAATATTACCATCTTTTAAACATTTGAAAAATCGAGATGAAATCGCATCTCTCTCACATAATGCTCAGTGGAAATCACATCATGGTCAACAAACGTAAAATCATTCACTAGAGAGTGCAAATGTAAAGAAGATAAGACAATGAAGATAATTAAGTTCTGAATATGAAAATAAGTTATCACAAAATATGATATAATAGAGCAAAATGGAGAAAGTAGTAGAGTTCTGAAAATTAAAATAAATTATCATAGAATTCTATGAGATAAGAGACTATTAATGCAACCTTCATGCAAACAAACTATTGTAGCTGCTCTATACCAAGATGAAAAATGTTTGGGTCAAACTTTCAAAAGGTTCTCCAAAGTTGTATGGTGCAATATATTTACTCAAATATTATTGATATTGACATTCGATATATGTTATATCCATTGATATTTTCGTAATTTTAAAATATTGATATTTCTATAGATATCAATATTTTAAGTTTGGTGTCGCCATAATTCAAATTAAATCTTAATTTATAAAATATATATTAACAATAATTTAATAAAAATATATACAAAGAATTATTATATATATAAGATGTCTTTTTATAATTACATCAAAAGTTGATTAAAGTGATTTAACATGACATTGGTTCAAAATAAATAAAATAAAATATTTGAAAATTTTGGAGGCACTATATCCATTAAAACTAAGATAATTTTGTATCATCTATACAATAAGAGCATATTCCATATTTGACTTCTGTTTATTTTATTTTATTGTAATTTAAAAAAGTATGTCAGTTCAACTATATATGGGTCATTTTTTATTTTGTTAGACATTTCTTTAAAACGCAAAGAAGTTAAGGAATTTAGATATTTCTTAAAATCCTACAAAATTTAGCGAATCCAATTAGAGTAATCACAATTTGTGGAGATAATCACAGTTAGAGTAATTCAACAACAAATGGTGATATAAGGAAGTACTTTAGAAATTGTAGGTTTAGTTTGATTTGTAGCGCCCGGACCAAAAATGAAGCAGAATAAATTAATTAAATATTTAAACCTATGATTTAATAATTATGTGCGTATGTTTTAACTGTTTAATTTATTTAGTGTGTTTCAGATACATGTTTAATGCACGATTTAGATTGATATTTTTCCTAGACGTGGAACATAGGATATTTTTATATCATTAGATGCGTATCGAGAAAATGAGAAGATAGAAATGAACTAGATGTTAATCGGAGACCTGTAGCTCGAACGGCGACGAAAAGGGCAAAACCCGAAGTTTCGGAAAACCGAAAGATATTCCCGGTGAATAGTAATCTGGAAAATTCAACCGATGAATAGTAACGAAGATATTTTTAGATGAATAGTAACTTTCAAAAATCTATAAATAGGGGCTCATTCGATTCATTTTTCACCATTTTTTCGAACGAGCCGAACGCGCCGAAAACTCGTAAGTTCATCTCTCCTCCCTTCTCTCTCTCTCTCTCCTCTCTTTTCTGGCTCGGCGCGCCACCGCCGGTGGCCGGAAAATTTCAAAGTTGTCGGTTTCAGCCGATTTTTGTACACGATGTTCGTCTCGACGAGACGAATCTACGATAGGTCTCGGAATTTAATTCCGATTTCTCGTTCGTCGGAAAACGACGAAAAAAAGCCCTTAAACCCTAACCCTAACCTAACCCTTGCACCACCTTCTCTCTCTCCTCTATTTTTCTCTCTCCACCGCACCGGAGTTGCTGCCGGAGGACCACCGGAGGTGAGGGATGTCGCCGGAGGGCCGGCGCCACTGTGGGTGGCGGCGCCGGAGATGGACAGTAGTATATATATGCATGTCGTGCATGTGTGTGTGTGTTTGAAGGTGTTTTGGTGTGTGTGTTGCTGCTGCTGTGGGCGGCACCGGGTGGCGCTACCGTGTGGGAAGTGATGGCCGGCGCTGGTGATGCGCCGGTGAGGTTCTTTGAAAGGGGTGGGGTTTGGTTTTGCGAATGTGATGTCGAAGGTTTTGCGATGAAGTTTCGGGTACTATTCACGGTCGGATTCCGGCGAGGGATAGCCGGAGATGGTAGTCGGAGGTGCAAGCTATCCGGCGAACAAGGTGGCGGCGGCGGAGGGCGGTGCCGCCGTGGCTGGTGGTGCCGGGAAGAGGGGCAGTCGAGTAGGCCCGACGCTGGGAGCGCTGGGTGATGAGCTATCGAGAAAACTCGGCAGCTGCCGAGCCATGGTTTCCCATTGTCGAGAAATCTCGGCCCATGCCGAGCCCCTACCCATTGCTGCCGAGAAAACTCGGCAGCTGCCAAGGATGATGCCTAGCCGTCGGGTTTTTTCACCCGGTGTCGGGTCCGCGCGTGCCGACACGCATGCGACGCCGTGTTTTCGATCCGAACCTCGTTTTTTTTCCGTCATTCGTCCGTATCAAGTCGTCACTGACGAGACATCGTTGACCGGGCTTCGTGGGCCCAGTCAAAGTCAACCCTTTGACCAAAATTACTAAAATACCTTTAAACTTAAAATGCTCTGTTTGAGCTTGTTTTAACTCCGATCGAGCTCATTCTTTTTCCGTTATGACCCAAATTTCATTTCCTATCATCTCAGCCACTTTAACTAATCTACCTCTCTCATTTCTTCGACTCCGATTTTTTGTTCTCTCGATCCATCGCGTAGTTAACAATCGTACTTTCTCCGGAATCGTTTACAGCTTTAATTATATATTATTAAGGATCTAAGAACATTGTAACGTATGTAGCTACCTGTTGGATTGAGCATTGAGTTATCTGACCTTTGGTACTTGCTACTTGAGCTCTGAGTTATCAAATCTTCGGACCTTGCTACTCACGTGGTAACCACCGAACAAGGTGGGGATAATTTCTAAATCTCAATGTGTTTACAGTTTTCCCTATTATAAAGCATGAATGAGGAATACTAAATGTTGTGGATATACATGTTGTGCCATACTATATACTGTGAAAGGACTTCGGTTCACATTGCATGTTCGGAGGGTCCTATGGACCGTAAAAAAATTGTCTTCCCCCCTTCTACTACTCTGTTGAGGTTTAGTGGTCCTCTTGAAATGCACCAGCGGTATTGAGACCATTTTATAGGGTAAGACGGGTTGTTCCCGCACCTATCCTTCTCTACCATTTCTAATATCTGCTATGCATTTTTTGTGCTATGACTTCGTGCCGATTGTTACATATTGTTGATCTATACATATCGGTTGAGTGTTATAAGATGCGGATTTCATCCTCACGAGTGTATTCCATGCACTTACCCCCTTATTCTGTACTCACACTACAGGAATTGATGAGCATGATGAACCCTAGATGGAGAAAGGCGGTGTTGTTTCTGAACTTGTGATTTTAGGATGTGTCGCACAAACATTTCTAAAACAATATTTTATTTAAGTCACGTTTTGTAATAATATTTGATACATGTGACGGATGTGAGATCTTGATGGTTTATTCCGCTGCTTTATTATGTTGTAAATATCGGTATTGAGACCGAATATTATCGGTAGTGAGACCGACTGTTGATATGTGAATGATCCATATCATCCCTTACCTCTTTCTTCTGTCGTCTTCTACTAATTCTTTCTGTTGGTGTTATGCGTCCTTTGCTATTTCTTTCTTCACGCCCGTGTGAAAACTCTGATATTTTGTAAAAGAAAATGGGGCGTGACATGATTAATTGTATTGTCAATTATTAGTATTAATCTTCAAAAACTTTATATGCTATGAATTTACAAAAATCACATAACATCAAATTTTATTTTTAAAATTCACTGAAAACTAATAATAATGTATTAAATGATTTGTTAGAGTATATTTGATAAAATTATTTTTAAAATTCATTTATTCTAAATAAATCCTCAACAAATTCTTGAATATTAAAAATTTAAAATCAATTCTTAAGAAATCCTCAGAAATTAAAAGTTTCTAAAATTTATTTTTTGGTAATTCGTTGTAACATTTCAATCAAGTACCTAAAATAAAATAACAATAGTATTATTAAATCTCAACAATATTCATTCATTCAATAAATATTTAATTCGATCCTCAAGAAATTCTCCAAAATAAAAAATTTCTCATTCATATTCTCTATTTTTAGTTTCAACTTTTTTTTTAATTCTCAACAAAATTCGTCGATTTAATAAATGTTGAATCAATCCTCTCATTAGTATAGTCATTTTAAAAATAAGAGGCTTAAATCATAATAATTTTTTCGGTAATGTAATTGCAAATAAATACTTTATTTATAATTGTTGTAGTGAATTATTATCAAAAATTCTTTTATATAGTATCTTATAATTTCACTTATAATATTGTTTGTAAGTTTTCTACAATACAACTATATATACAATTGAATTCGAGAAGAGATATCTATCTCATACGCACATTCTTTTTTTTTCTACTATTGAGTTCCAAAAGAGAGGCCACATTCTTCTTTTCCTATAGAGATGACAAGTACACTACTAACAACGATATAAACTAAATTATTTCAGTTAAGATTTTAGATGAGGAAATTGATCCTACTGCAATACGTGATTACTATATGCAACGACATGTCTTAAAAAAGAACTCTCATACCTCATGCACACATTCTTCTTTTTCTATCGAGAGATGACAAGTATCCTACTGGAAACAACATAAACCAAATTATTTCAATTAAGATTCTAAATGAGAAAATCGATCCTAAATATTATGTAGTATGTGATTACATGATGCACTGACGATGCGGTCTCTTTATGATGATTCTCCAAAAAAAATTGTTGACATAATGGACATTGATAATAAAGGGTATCTGATATATAGATGTTGGAATTTGGGAAAAACAATTATGAAGAGTGGAGTTCAACTACATAATAGATTTGTTCTCCAAAAAAATTGTTACGCACATATAATTTTCAGTGGTCTCTTACCAAAAAAATTTGCTAACACGATGGACATTGATAATGAAGGGTATCTAATATAGAGACATCGGGATTTGAGAACAACAATTGTGAAGGTGGAGTTTCACTTTATACTAGATTCGTTTTCCTATGAAATTTTATTAAGATGCGGCGCACATATGAATGTTGAGTGGTGCATCCAATCTCAGTCTAAAAGAGTCAAGCCAGTCTCTAAGTTGGGCTGTATCTTAGGAAAAAAATGTTCAGTCGTGAATAGTTATATGTCGCAGTCTCCAGAGTCACCAATCGAAAGTGACTCAAGATTTTGATATACGATAGAGAGGGTGGAAAAAACAATAGAGTAACCAATGTAGTTTACTATGAAATATTTCACAATTTGTAAACTACAATGTGAACATTTAAATTCGTCGTTTTTTGTATTTTACAATTGATCAATTACTTTAATTTCACAATCCATTTATTTTATTTGAGTAATTATGCCTTGAAACGTACTATTGACTCTAAATATAAATTAAAATAATTGAAATATACTGATAATATTATAAACATTTCTTATATTTAATCCCGTGCATCGCACGGGTGCACTGCTAGTTCTTAGATAATAATATTCAAATGTTCCCATCTTTAGATTAATAGGTAAATCTATATCTATATATAATAACAGAAGTCAGTCAGGTAAAATGGTAATTTTATTAAGAACTAAGGACAATTTCGTAATTCATCATTTCTAAGGATAATATAAAGTGATAATAACGAAGTGATCTTGCCGAGTTGATGGTCAAATGCAAACTGATAATTTGGGATGAAGCACCGATGATGTATAAACATTGATAGCTCAAATATTCCTTTTGGAGGTAAAACTTTTGTTATAGGAGGAGATTTCAGACAGATTCTACCGGTTGTACCAAAAGGCATCAGATAGGACATAATCAACGCAACAATAAATTCTTCTCATCTGTGGTCACAATGCAAGGTGTTGAGGCTAACAAAAAATATGAGACTACATAATATCGGTTCGGATGTAGAGTCGGATGAGTTGAGGAAGTTTTCAAAGTGGATAGCTAGTATCGGAGATGAAATAGCTGGAGGTCCTAATGATAGTGTCGTTGATATTGAGATTCCAGATGATATTCTGCTAAAGAGTTCTGGAGATCATATCAATACGATAGTTCAAAGTACTTACTTGGATTTCAGAAAGATTATGGATGAAACATCTTATCTGCAGGGTTCGACAATTCTAGCACCAATTCTCGATGTTGTGGACTTAATAAATGAATACATGACAAAAATGAACTCCCAATAGGAGAAGTTGTATTTGAGTTCATATAGTCCTTCAAAGTCGGATATGGGAGTAGATCTATTGCAAGACATCTATACACCAGAATTTCTCAACACAATATGATGTTCAGGTGTTCCCAACCATTAACTTAACCTAAAGGTAAGAACCCCAGTAATGTTATTGAGAAATATTGATCATCCACTCGGATTGTGTAATTGTACAAGGATGGTTATCACAAAACTTAGAGATCATGTCTTGTAGACAAAGATCATGTCTAGAGAAAATGCAGGAAAAATAATTTTAATACCAAGGATGACGTTTACTCCCTTTGATCTGAGATTGCCGTTCAAGTTTCAAAGAAGACAGTTCCCACTCATTGTATCATATGCAATGACCATCAACAAGAGTCAAGGTCAGTCTCTAAATCATGTTGGTCTGTACCTTAAAAAATCGGTGTTCAGTCATAGACAGTTGTACGTTGCAATCTTTAGAGACACTAACTGTAAGAGATTTAGGATTTTTGTTGGGATATTTCTGATAGGATTTTAATGAGACAAATACCTTTGTATAGGAAGTTAGAATACCCCATTTTTCCACATTGTTTAAGTGGAACTTAGTCTTGTAAAGATATTTTTCTATGTTGTATTTGTAAAAGTTGTAAAAATCAGAAAGATGGAAGATATTGATGTTAGCAAGAAGCTGATTGTGAAGGAGTGTCGAATTCTGATTTTTAGCAAGGAAAATCAGTAAGTAGTATCAGCA
Source organism: Scutellaria minor (assembly GCA_954870855.1). Lineage (NCBI taxonomy): Eukaryota > Viridiplantae > Streptophyta > Magnoliopsida > Lamiales > Lamiaceae > Scutellaria > Scutellaria minor. The sequence goes on along the minus strand of OX940728.1, from coordinate 10,178,628 downwards.
AGCTGAGTCAGTAAGCAGAAAGCAGTAAGGAGAACTGGAAGCTATCTGCAGGATTCAGAAATAGGAAGCTATTCACGAATCAGGAAACGAACGCAGATCAGGAAGCTGGCGCAAGACAGTAAACAGCTGTTGCAAGCTGAACAGTAAGTTGTAAGTTACTTTATCTTATTTATTACAGTACGAGGATATATTGAATACAATACGAGGTTTCTGCAATATCAAAGTAACCGGTAGATGGAAGTTACAACTGACTAATGAGGTGATGTCATTTGGACCAAGGACCTATAAAGGTACTATTGCCGAGTAGCGGCGCCATTAATGTGGATCAGAGTAGGACATGCCCTATTTTCCAGTTTCTCCAGGCGCATTGAATGCAAAGATCATGAAGATCAAGTTTCAAATTTCTATAAGGAGTGTATCTCTCTTCAACAGATACATTCTTTACAAGTATATATAGAAGGTGAAGTGGACTGGTGAAGACTATTGAACAACTGAAGTAATTTTCAAGCTAACATATTTTCATGTAAACATAATTTTTCTCTATTCAGTCACTCAACCTTCCAAAAGTAGTCGAGCCCAAGTTTTTCGAGCTTACAAGTTCTAAGACTGACTTCAAAAGCACAAGTTGAAGACCATATCTTTTTAACCTATTTGTTGTGTGCTAGGTTGTTTTAATTGATGTCCTTAGTGGGAAGGATTTAGATCCTCACTAAGTGTTAAACTTTGTGTAAAACTATTTACTCTGTGTGAGTTTTTGTACCATATGTGGGAAGCTGCGTAGGAATCTTTCTGATTCTAGTAGGTTTAACTCATTAGGAAGAGGATTGTAAAGTTGAGACTTGTAAATCGATCTGACCTAGTGGAGTTCCTTCTGTGTGAAGGAGAAGAGTGGACATAGAAGAATTAAACCACCTTCGAACCACTATAAACCTTTGTGTGTTTATCGCTGTACTTACTTACTGCATATATCATATATCTATCTTACTCATACTACTAAAAGGATTTTGATAAAATCATACTTGTGAAAAGAAAATTGTTTTTCAAAAGAAACTCTATCTTTAATTTCCTCTGCATACTGTGATTTACTGAGATAGTAAGCTGAATCAGCATACTGCTAGCTTACCGAATCGAGAGAGTTGCTGCATTCTCTGTAGAATCAGCAACTTGCTTACAGAATAGTTTTAAAACACAAAATTTGATAGAGGTTCATTCACCCCCCTCTAAACCTCTGACCACTTGGGACCAACAAGTGGTATCAAAGCGAGTTGGGTTAAAAGCCAACTTGACTAGTAACTTACTCAGATCCACCCGTTTCTATTGGAAAAATCAATTTTCTTTTTCAAGACCAAAACTCATAGTTTTAGCATAAGCATGGATTTCTCACACTATAAACTCCCAATATTTTTCATAGATGAATACGATAACTGGTTAATACGCATGAAGGCCCACTTATCGGCCATGCATGATGAGATGTGGTACGTGATTACTGAGGGACTATTGGTAATCGTCAAGACAAACTCTATCTTTAGGAGAGAGCGCCGCGAGCAAGCGCATGCTGAGGAAGTTGCAGCAGCTGAGGCAGCAACATCAGGAGATATCGAGGGTACAACAACCAATAATGATGATGCTGAAGGGGTTCCAAGACCCGTCCCACGTGTAGCAGCACCAGTTTATAGGAGAACTGCTCCACAAGTAGTTGAATACATTATCAAGGCTAAACATTAGTATACACCTGATGAGAGAAAATGAGCCAACCTGGATAATGTGGCCAAAAATGTATTATTTCTCATGCTGGATAAATGAACATTTAGCAAGATGAAGAGCTATAAAACAGCCAAAGAGATTTGGGACAAGCTCGGGTTGATATGTGAGGGCAATGAACTTGCTAAAGACAACAGAGTGTCTAAGGCTACATAACTGTATGAATAGTTCACTATGAAATCTGGAGAATCACTGGAAGAACTCGACTTGAGGTTCACAACCATCATCAATGAGCTTGAATCTCTTGAGAAGTTCTATACCCAAAATGAGAAAAACATGAAAGTATTGAGAGCTTTACCCCATGAATGGGAGAGCAAGAAAACCGCAATGAGAATCTCATTAGACCTCAGTGCGATGTTTTTTATCTATTCTCAGATCTTAAGGCTTTCGAATTCGATATTGATCAAATGAGAAAAGAGGTTGATGATTCAAGCGCCAAAGTTATAACACTTACATCAAGGACTAAGGATACAGCTACTACAAGCAGCAGTAAGCTGAAAGACAAGGAGAAAGATGTGCTTGTTAAGGATGCAGATGAAGAGATGACGTTTCTACTGAAAAAGTTCAAGAAGTTCCTGAAAACCAACAATAAAGGAAATGACTTCAGAAAGAAGCCTCAGACCTCAAAAAGAAGTCCCCAGGTAAGACCGACTCCACGGTTTAACACAGGTTCCTCTGACTTGTGTTATAATTGCAGAAAACTTTGACACTTCGCCAGAAACTGCCCCCACCCTCAAGTACATAAGTATACTGAGGATGAGAGGGTGTAGAGGAAAGAAAGGAGAAGAGATGACAAACAAAAGCTCAGGGCCCTTCTGAGTGAAGCTGAAACTCTAAAGGCAGCAAGCAGTTCCAAAGAAGAAGCCAAGGATGATTGCTCATTCGAGAGCGATTCTAACAGTTCTACCTTCGATGAGGAAGCACTACTGTGCCTTATAGCCAAAGACTGTGAAGATGATGAGGTAACTTCACAATCTCTTGATGTTTCAAGTTCTGAAAAACTGAACATGATCCAGTCTTTTAGACAAATCATGAGTGACCTTGAGCAGATAAATTTGGCTCATGAAGAACTGAAAGTGGAAAACTAATAGCTCTAGAGTGAGCATACTATACTGAAGGAACATATTTCTGACCTAGAGTACTACAGTACAGAATGCAATAACCTCCGAGCTGAGGTCTCTAAGTTCAAGCTGCTAGTCACTAAGCTAGAAGCTGAGAAAACTAGCTTGCAAAACACAATTGATGTGTATAGTAAATCAACTAGGAAAACACATGAATGTATCCTAGAGACCCAAAATGCCTACAGAGGAAATGGTCTCGGATACTGTGCTGAAAGCTCTCAAAAAGCAGCTAGCACATCCAATGCTGGAAAATTTGTTTAAGCTCGAGTATCCTATGCTCAGGAACTTATTCCAATCAATGGAAACTTGAACAAAGCTAGTACAGTGGATAAGGGAAAGAAGCCCATGCTGCAAGCTACAAACAGTAGGTCTATACAAAAACTCAAAAAACAACACAATCAGTATGCTGCAAGTAGGAGAAGAATACAACACTCTTCCAGGTTACAACAAAACTTCTACCCCTCATATACCAAGACATACATGTCTAGATTCCAAAGAGTTCATGCTCTGGAAAGGTATAAGGGAGTACATTCCTCAAACAGGAAAGGTAACACCTGGAAATCTCCAGCACACACACACTACAAACAGTAACCTGCAAATAGTACTTACAGAAAGAAAACCACTAAGGCTAATGATAAACCAATTATCATTAAGCAGATGTGGGTCCCAAAGAGGACTAACCCCCTAGGACCCGTACTTGTATGGGTATCTAAATTTACCTAATCTACTTGCAGCACAGTTGCCAGGAAGCAGCAGAGATGTATGGTATATCGATAGCGGCTACTCCCGATATATGACTGTCAACAAAGTAGGATTAAGGAACTTCCAACCATGCAAATGACCTAAGGTTGTCTTCGAAGATTACTCTAAAGGAAGCACCAAGGGAATAGAAAGCTTGATCAGAGATAATGAAAGTATCAGTGATGTATCATATGTTAAAGAATTGAAGTATAACCTCCTAAGTATCAGTCAATTTTGTGATAAATGATGTTTAGTGGAGTTTAACCTCAACAAGTGTTTGATAAGAGACAACAAAACAAACGAGGTGAAGCCTACTGGAACCATGAGAGACAACATCTATCTTGCTGACTGGAGTTCAATAGTGTAGCCAACTTGCTTCATTGCTAAGAGCACTCCTGAACTGAGTTGGCTATGACACAAGAAGATGAGTCACCTGAACTTCAAAACAATCAACAAACTAGCAAGAAAGAACCTGGTGAGAAGTTTACCAGATGTTGCTTATAAGAAGAAGAATGTTTGTGGAGCCTGTCAGAAAGATAAACAAGTGAGAAGCTCATTCAAAGATAAAGTGCAGAGATCTTCACACAGGATACTGGATATTCTGCATATGGGTCTTTTTGGATGAGTGGAGCCTATCAGTGTAAGTGGGAAAAAGTATTCCTTTATGATTGTGGATGACTACTGTAGATTTACTTGGACTATCTTTTGGGCTAAGAAATCAGAAACTCAAAACAGGCTGTCATAATTCATGAAGAAAGTGCAGAATGAGAAGAGCTTGAGCATAGTGAAGATAAGGTCTAACAGAGAAACAAAATTAACAAATAAATTCATAAAGAATTATTGTTCAGAGATTGGAATCTATCTTGAATATTCTGCAGCAAAGACTCCTCAGCAGAATGGAGTTGCAAAAAGAAAGAACAAGACTCTAAATGAAGCAACAAGGACTCCTCAGCAGAATGGAGTTGCAGAAAGAAAGAACAAGACTCTAAAGGAAGCAGTAAGAACTATGATTGCAGATGTTGGTATACCAAAGAGATTTTGGGCTGAAGCAACCAACACAACATGCTACACTCAGAACAGATGTCTAATCAACAAAGATCATGATAAGACTCCTTATGAAGTTTGGCATGAAGTTACTCCAAACATTTCATACCTGCATATCTTTGGATGCAAATGCTACATTCTGAACAATAGAAAAGAACACCTGAAGACCTTTGATGAAAAATTTGATGAAGGAGTATTTATAGGATACTCCTCAGTAAACAAGACATTCAGGATCTTCAACAAAAGAAGTTTGGTTGTAGAAGAATCAATACATGTGGTATTTGATGAACCACACTGTGATACTGCTGAGTTGGACAAGCTAAAGGAAGATGCATCTAAGATAAAGATCAAGGATCATACAGTAAGATACATTGATGGAGTTCCAGTACCTTCTGAAATGGTTACTGAAAACAGTACACAGGTTACTGCATCCGAGAATACAGTAACGTAAGATACTAAACAACAAGCAAAGAGGATACTACAGTCCAACAGTAACCACAGTCAAGATATTGCTAATCAATAGGTTACTGCTCAGCAACCAGCTTATAGTTTTGAGCCTGATAGGACATGGCTCAGGAATCACCCAAGAGAACTTGTGATAAGAGATATCAATGAAGATGTTTATATAAGAAGATCAAGACCGTAATAATCACTATTCACATGTTTCATATCACAAGTAGAACCCAAGAATATGAAGGAAGCTCTTGAAGACAGTAACTGGATTCAGGCCTTGTAGGAAGAGCTGAATGGATTTGAAATGAATGATGTATGGGGATTGGTTCCAAGGCCTGAACACCAAGGAGTTATTGAAACAAAGTGGGTATTCAAGAATAATTATGAAGAAACCGGTACTGTAGTTAGAAACAAAGCAAGACTAGTGGCTAAAGGATACTGCCAGGAAGAAGACATAGACTTTGATGAGACTTTTGCCCCTGTTGCTAGGCTTGAAGCTATAAGGATATTTCTGGCCTATGCTGCTCATAAGAACTTCAATGTATATTAGATGGATGTGAAGAGTGCATTTCTGAATGGACTCTTATCTGAAGAGGTATATGTGGAACAGCCACCGGGTTTCAAAGAACAAGTAGAAGACAAGGTATTCAGATTGGAAAAAGCTTTGTACGGTTTAAAGCAAACCCCTAGAGCTTGGTATGATACACTGTCCCTATATCTCTTGGAGAATGGTTTTCAAAAAGGGATAATAGACAAGACTCTTTTCAGAATACAGGATGAAGATAGTATACTACTTGAGCAGATATATGTGGATGACATCATCTTTGGATCCACAAACAAAGATTTATGTGAAAAATTCTCAACCCTCATGTAGAAAAAGTTTGAGATGAGCATGATGGGAGAGTTAAGTTTCTTCCTTGGTCTACAAGTGAAATAACTAGATAATGAGATTTTCATAAATCAAGCCAAGTACACCAAAGAACTGATAAAGAAGTTTGGAATAGAGAATGGATCTTCAGTAAGCATACCAATGGCCACATCCATCAGTCTTGACAAAGATGAAAGTGGAAAAGATGTGGAGATAACAAAGTACAGAAGGCTCATTGGATCCTTACTATACCTTACAACAAGCAGGTCGGATATAGTGTTTGTAGTAGGAGTATGTAAGATTCCAAACAGTATCGAAGGAGTCACATCTTACAGCAGTGAAAAGGATTATCATGTATCTGAAGGGTACTCAAGATGTTGACTTATGGTATCCAAAGGAAGGAGGATTCAGCCTCAAAGGATACTTAAATTCTAACTTTGCAGGATACAAAATTGACAGGAAGAGTACAAGTGGTACATGTAAATTCTTAGGAGATAAATTAGTTTCTTGGTTCTGCAAGAAGCAAACATCCATAACAACGTCAACCGCTGAAGCAGAGTATGTTGCTGCAAGAAGTTGTTGTGCTCAAATCCTCTGGATACAACAACAACTCATGGATTATGGAATTACAGAGAGAGAGAGACTCCTATTCTGTGTGATAATACAAGAGCCTTTACTATAACACACAATCCTGTCTTTCACTCAAGGACAAAGCACATTGATGTGAGGCATCACTTTAAAAGAGATCATATGGAGAAAAAAGATGTAGTACTTGAGAAAGTGCATATTGATATACAGCTAGCAAATATATTCACAAAACCTCTTTATGAGTCAAGGTTTTCTATGCTAAGAAGTGAGCTTGGGATCATCAAGCTTTGATGTGTAAGGAAAGATAAGTTCCTTAAGTAAGGGGGAACTTATGCAGTATTTTTTAATTTTTCAGCATCGGGATATTTAGTATTCTTGGATACAGCTGAACAGTATTTACTAACAGTATTTTGTTTTGGATACAGCAAGCAGCGCACAGGTTATTGCAATAGGTTACTGCAATAATTCACTAGAATAGGTTGCTGCAGGCAGAAAAACAACATTTATGAAGCCATGCAACCTCGTATCAGAAATAGTAACCTTATCGCTAATCATTCTAAAAGATAAATCGGCGACTACATTAAATGCAAAACTGCTTTTTCAGAGTAGTCAAAAAGGTACGGTTTATCTTCTGACATGATCTATTGTGGATTTTATAGATTTGTCCCTCCATCTTTTTATCTCAACCGTCAGATCATGTACCTCTCTCTTACGTCATGTGATCTGGACCGTTGATCTAATTCACCCTTGTTTGAATTTTTAACTGATCAAAACCCTTCTCTATTCTCTCTACACTTATACTCTTATCATTTTTGAGAAACTCTAACTATTTGCTCTCAAGAACTCTATTCTCTCTCTAAGTTTTACTTACAAATCTTTCAAAAAATCATCAATAGCTGTTGTTGTTGCAAGAGAAACCAAGGTTTTCAAAGGAAGGCTGGTCAACACTGATGTGTTGCTAGGGCCTGAGTCACTATTCGACGACAAGGATCTCATCTCAGAGGTCTGGGAACAAGTGTGCAAGAGTAAGCTTTTTGGGCTGTTCACCACCACCTACGACAGGTTCTCTGCTCGGTCCATGGAAAAGTTTTACTCCTATACCGAGCTATCTGAGAGCGGGGAGACGATCATGTTTAGGATGAATCTTGATGATGAACTTTGGTACAACCTTACTGCCAAAGACATCACTGACACCTTCGACATCCTTTACGAAAATATAAATTTTTATGACTTGGAAAGCTATGGGTCAGGGTTTCTGGAGGAAAGTTGGAACCTGTTCAAGAAGGATTCTGTCAAGGAGAGAGTGACCAGAAACTTTGGGAAGAAGAAGCTCAAACAAGAATTTGAGTTTTTGCACGACATCTGCACCTACACCATTGAGGGCAGATGTGGGAGTTTTGACAAGTGCACCGATCTTCCGATGCGGTTAATGACTGTGATTATTCGTGAAGAAGCAGTCAACTGGGCACAGATTCTCCATAAGAGGATATGGGAAGAGGCCATCAAAATGACTATCAAGAGAAGCTTTGGGATCATTATCTCCTCCATTCTCTATAAGAAAGGCATCCCACTAGAGAGGCCAATACCAATTACCCTTGGTTGGTACCTGGGAGTGAAGAAGGGCTATTCCAAGAAGAAGGATGAGAAGAAGGCTCAACAACCAAAGAAGAAGAAGGTTGCTGCAAAACGTAAGACTATAGAAACTGACTCAAATGATGCAGCACTGAGGGCTGTTGATTTGGATTCTGGCGATGAGGATGATGATAGTGATAAACCCGCCAGGAAACCGGTTATGGAGGCTCTCAAGAAAGCTCAATTGAAGAAGAACCCAATGACGAAGGATGCACAGTTGAAGCTGAATCCTTATGCTAAGGCTGCTAAGAAGTCAGCTCAAGATCTCATTGTGGTTAGGGCGGATCCTAAGAATCCAGCCCACGAGCGAGCAGAAGAAGGGCACAATGTGGTAGAATCTCCTAAGGCTATCACTCTGGGAGATTCTGATGATGAAAATAATGAGAGTTGCCAAAAAGCATCAGAGGATGCTGCTGATGATATTCTGCTCCTAGAATATCCTGTACATGATTAGAGAGTTGATGAAGATCAGAAAGCTTCGAATGCTCCAGTTGCTGAAATTCAGGATGTTGTTCCTAAAGTACAGGTAGCTGACCAAGAAGCATAGGTTGCTGATTAACCTGTAGAGGAAGCTACTGAACAGGATGCTGCTCAGAAAGAAGAAGAGGTTTAGGCTCCAGAATCTGAACCTGAATTAAAATAGCTTGTTCTTCTATAGGAGAAGAAACAGAAAAGAAAGGAGATGTTGCGAGCTAGGGAAAGCAAGGGGAAACGCTTGATGAAACCCCAATATCAGACAAGGCGGTGCAATATTTCAATAAGACCGAAGCTCTCAAGCACATTGACACGTTGAATAAAGTGGAGAGCTTCATCGATGATATCGATTCTGATGCAGCAGAGGATGTTCTTGCAATAACTGCTGAATCGATATGGTAGAGGTTCATCACTGTCTATGATTTTTGGAGATGGATGTGACTCTACACTGCAAGAGACTTACTGAAGTGGGAAGATTGGCTAGTGGTAGAAGAGATTGTTCTTACTTGGACAACCAACTTTGTTGAGAACCCCGACGTTCTTGCTGATGGGCTCCTATCTTCTTCCATAAAGATTTCATTGAAGGATTCACTGATGATATGATAGCCAAGATCTTTGAAAGGCAGGAGAAGTTGTATGCCCACTGGAAGGCCAAGAGTAAGTCTGAGGAGACATAGTGTGGCGCCCCGTTCTCCTTAATTGGAAATAGGTCGTCACCCTTTACTTATTTAGGAACTAAAGAAATCATAATTACTTTTCAAAATACAGTAGAAGACTTAAAATAAAGACACGAAAGCTATATTATTATTATTTTTTTAAAAACGTAACATATATACATATATATCAACATATCGTTCTCAAAAGGAAACCTTATTCTAGTATAACAACTTTAAAGGGACAGTGAGAAGTCAACCCAGCCTGCTACACATCCACGTCATCATCTGCCGAGCCTGAAAATATAAAAAACAACATCATGAGACACCTCCGGAGGGGGATCCCAGTGGGATAACCTTACTATCTAATACATTGAAGCAATTGAATCATTAAGCAAGTACTACATGTCCTTTGGGTACGCTCACCCTGGACCATAATCATAAAGGAATGTGGAAATCGCTTGCCCACTAAACCTTGCTTTCATGGAGGAATGTGGGAGTCACTCGCCCACTAAACCTCGCTTTCATAGACCAGGCACTGTCGCCCTTATGGTCGTCGCCCAGTATGGAAGTTACATACTGGTTATAGCTACGGTCTTCAGTCGTAGATTTTCATACATAAATTATCAATTCAATTATCAACACATAGTAGAGAGTAGAAGTTACCCACTTGTACGTTGATTGGGCGAGGATCGCTTCTGGATTCACCGACTGTCTCAAACTGCGCTCGACATATTTAACTGTTTAGTCTATTATGTCATATAGCATTCAATACATGCTTGAATCCTTATATTAAATTTTAAACATGATCATATTATACACAAATCATTTAAGTGAGATTTAGAATATAGAATACATCATCATACTTATCACTTAATTGTTAAGCGTTTAAACTAGCAATTTTAGACCTAAAATGACATATAAAGATATAATAATTTTAATAATTCATACATATTCCTAAAATCACAAAATTATTCATATAATCACATATTAGTATCAATTATCATATTATAAAAATTTGCAATTTTTCACAGTGTATATAAATAAATAAAAATAGAATCCTAAACAAGATTTTCACTTGAATTTCAGCTCAAAATCAGTCTATATTGTAAAATTCACCATACCCTATAGGATTGATGAAACCCTTTCATCTTTTTACAGAATTTAGACAACATGTTGAAGTATAACATATAAAAATATCAACTGAAAATAAGTTTTACATATTTAGTAATGAATTTTCTAAATTAGCAAAAAATAGTGCATAGTGTATGCTGAAAATAGGTTATGTTGTAAAATTCGTCGTAGATCGTACAAGACTCAAAAAAATACATACTAAATTTCTGCATGTACCTAAGAACTGGTTCTAAAACATAGTATAATATCATACATAAAATCGAAGGATACAGTTCCAGAAAATTGTCTGATTCTGACCCAAAAATGGGCCAAAAACTTTCTCTGAACAGCTTATCTTAGAAAAATAAAAAAAAATCGGGTTTAACTCCAAATATTCTGAAATTTTACATGCATATTCTACACTTCACATACTAGACTGTGGTTTTTAGCCTAATTCAACTTCTACAAGGCTACACAAATTATCGAACACCAGGGAAAAACACACACATGTACAACAGCAGTAAAACACAATTATAGCAGCAGCAAAATATGTAGCAGCAGCATACTTACGTATAGCAGCAGAGTAACGGAGCAGCAGGGAGTGAGAGAGAGATGGAGAGAGGAAGAAAGAGAGAGACCGTGAGAATTGAGATGGAGAGTGTGTTGTTGTCCCTTTTCTTTCTCTACTTTGTTCTTGCAAGATGAGTAACTAGAATAGGCATGCTGTCAATTTGTGGTGAGGAGAGAGAGTTGAGTTGGGAGGGGGGCAGGTGGCATGGAGTGGGGAATGACTAACCATTCTTTCCCCTACACATACGGTTGCAACTTATATGCTAGTTAATTACTTGTGCAATATTTATTTAATAACCGAAAATTAAAAACATTACATCTTAATTAATTAATTCTTAGTTTAATTAAGTATATTATTTAATTAATTATTTCTTAGCATGATTAAGATTATCATTTAATTAATTCTTAGCTTAATTAAGATTATCACTTAATTAATTATTTTTTTAGGCTTAATTATTAATTTTTATACATAGTTAATTGATTAGGGTGTTATAATCTTACTTGTGTGGTGAGAAGATATTTTGATACACAATGAATTAGGAACACATGTTTAAGCAAAATATTTTATCACATAAAATCACATAAATAGATCATACGTAAAATTACATTAAATAAAACATTTATAGGCACAAACGAGTAAGTTAAATGTTTTAACCTAATATAATCTTAATTCATTTAAACTTATCTATTATCTTATCTTTTTACTTTCATCCATATTTATCGAGTGAGTTGAGATCAAGCTCGGTTTCCTCTATGCGCAATCCTGTAAAAACCCTTAAAATCTCGAAAAAAATATATGTCATAAAGTCTTTTAAAATTATCAAGCACAACGTAATTCGTAAATCATAACTTTAAGTAATATAAAATCTCACACTTAAATAATTCATAATTGAATGCTAAAAGAAATTTTATAAAATATGAAATGTCGGTTTTCTTGAAAATGGGGTGTTACACATAGGGTAAGCAATTGATGAAGTCTAGGGAAGACAACATATTGATGAACCCCGTTACTGAGACTGCTGGGACCCCTACTGAACTAGAGTTTGCTGAAGCTCAGTTAGCTACCCTCAATCCTAAGAAAGCTAATGAAAGGATGCTGCAGATGGGGATTGAAACAAGCAAAGCAGAATCCAGACAACCCCCCAGAATGCTACAACCAGGAGAAGAAAGCAGTGCTGCCGCTGAAGCTCATGATTTACGTACCTTTATTACAGGTATCGCAACACTTTCTCTTATTGTTAGTTTGGATGTGATGGAGACCGACGAGCAATAGTGGGTTAATTACACTAATTCCCCTACTTATCATGTTTTATCATTTGAGTAGGAACCATCACCAATCATTCAAGAGGTCCTGAAAGACATCAATCAGGAATACACCGATGAAACAACCATGGAGGAAGTTGCTGAGGAAGGACTCCCTGTACTGGCTACTATAGCAGTACAAAATGCTGAAGAACAATAGCCATCACAGGAACCAGCACTTGCTGATGAGCAACAGGATGCAGCAGTTGCTGATGTTGTTATCCCTTTTGAAGTTGTTGATGCTACTAATCTTGAAGAAAAGAAAGTTGTTATCTTCTTGGTGGAATTCGAGCAGTTGATTGAGCAAACATATCTAATGCTCAGAATCTAGAAATTCTGAATGTTGCTGCCACCAAAGTTGCTGAAGTTGAGAAAGCTGTTGAGACAACTTCTCTTTTGAAGACCTCGGGCGCGGATACTATTGAGACAGTACCGATGGAGGATAAAGAAGGGAATGGTGGGAAAGAGAAAGTGCCTAAGAGAGGCAAAGAAATTGTTGTTACTGTTGCTGCTCCTATACCTGATTATAGGAGATGACTCATCCAGTGATGATGATGAGCATCCAGAAGGTGACAGTCCTCCTTACAAAGAACCTTTCAAAATCAAGCTGACTGCTGAAGAAATAAGGAAGAGAACACATGAAGCTGTTGATGCTGAGCAACAAAACATTGACCAGAATTAGGCCATAGTCCTCTATACTCAAGAGGATGCATAACCACTAATGGTTAGAGTTGAGACTCTTTCTGACTCACATGAAAGATCCCTTCAAAGGATTATGGATGTCATCCAAGGACTTATCCAAGCCATGCAAACTCATGAGATGAATATGGCAACTGGCATCAACATAAGAGAACAAGTACACTCTTCATCCATGGCAGAATTGAGAAAGGAGTTGTCTGAACTCCTTTCCAGGATACAGAGAAGGATGAATGATGAGTGGAACTCTCAGTACCGTGAGCATAAGAAGTTCGAGAATACACAGAAAGCTGTTTCTAATATAAGAGATGCAACGATCAATGAGATTAAGAGCTCAGTTGATGAAGTAAAGAACAATCAGGCTGTGCAGAACATAGTACTGAATAATATGCAGAAAAGCATCGCATCGCAGGCTTGAGATGCTCAAAGCATAAAAGACGGGATCCTGAACCTGGAGTTGTTTGTCGGCAGATGCGAGCAATTCTTCATCGGGTCTTTCCTTAACATATGCCCACTGATCCAGCTGCCCCAGACAAGGGGGAAAGCAAACAACAAGCAGATGTTGTTTTGAATGCTGTAGTGGAGGACACAGTAAGAGAGATTGATGAGAAGGATGATGAAGATGATAACCTTCCCTTGACGATATCCAGAAGGTGAAAGCGTCTGACTCCGGACATGGTCAAAGCCAACCAAAGAAAATGAAGGATGACAATGAAGCTGAAGGAGGTGCAGGTACTGGGATTGCTGGATCTCAAATAGCAAGCAGTACTGCAGCTCAGCAAGGAGCCATAGTCTCTGCTGCAATGACTCGTTAGAGGAGTTCAAGACAGCAAACACAACAAGGAAGAGGGAGACCGCAAAGACTGAGACTGCAACATACAGGTCAGAATCCTAATACTAAACCTTTCATGGGAATTGCTGCAGGTCTAAGGCTAGATAAAAACAGGTGGAGAGAACTGAAAGAAGTCGAAGAGAAGAAGAGGAGGGAGAAATCAGTCTTGAATCTTCTTCTACCCCAAGATGTTCCCTGTTTTAGACAAGATAAAGTCTCTGTTGAAGTTGACATTCTGCTGGATCAGAAACCTGAAAAGGTGAATATAGTATGGGACCTGAAGATCTTTGACTAGATAAATTTGCCTAAGGATAGGAACCCAACCTTCGAGGAGATCACTCTCTTCAAAAGATCTGAATACTTGAGGTATTTCAGACACTTATGCTAGCATGAGTTATTTAAAGTTTATTCAACCTGTGAAGAGGCCTTGATAAAGTATGAGAAGATGGCAAGAGAATGAAAGTTGCAAATCCAGCAAGGATTGCTAAATAAGATGGATAAAGGTGAAAATATACCTTTTTATCAGGACTACTGGCTTCGCTGGATTCAAATTCCTAACATTAAGAGGAAGTTGGAAGAAACCTATCAAGAGTCTATGTCAAATTGGTGGAAGGGAACAAAGTATGAGCAGGTTGCTAAGCTTGCTGGAACCGATGCTGGACATGGCTCTACAAAAAGAAAGCTTTTTGAAGGAACAGAAACCTGAGGAAGTGGATGCTTACTGTAGTTTCTCAGAAGATGTTCGAAGTAAGCACTTCCTGTGAAGAATTTTATTTATTCTTTTATACCTTCATTTTATTTATGAAGTTGATGAGCTAAGTTATTTTTGAAGATAGCTCATGTTGTACTTTATTTGTATAAAGTAGTTGTAATTATACACTTCTGTATATGCTGCTTAGTATGGGTTTTGTCATCATCAAAATGGGGGAAACTTTTGGGATATTTCTGATAGGATTTTGATGAGACAAATAACTTTGTATAGGAAGTTAGAGTACCTCATGTTTCCATATTGTTTAAGTGGAACTTAGTCTTGTAAAGATATCTTTCTATGTTGTATTTGTAAAAGTTGTAAAAATCAGAAAGATGGAGGATACTGATGGTAGCAAGAAGCTGGTTGTGAAGGAGTATCGAATGCTGCTTTTCAGCAAGGAAAATCACTAAGCAGTATCAACAAGCTGAATCAATAAGCAGCATACAGAAAGCAGTAAGGAGAACTGGAAGCTGTCTGTAGGATTCAGAAACAGGAAGCTGTTCACGAATCAGAAAGCGAACGCAGATCAGGAAGCTAGCGCAAGACAGTAGGCAGCTGCTGCAAGCTGAGTAGTAAGTTGTAAGTTACTCTATCTTATTTATTACAGTACGAGGATATATTCAATACAGTATGAGGTTTTTGCAATATCAAAGTAACCGGTGGATGGAAGTTAGCAATTGACTAATGAGGTGATGCCATCTAGACCAAGGACCTGTAAAAGCACTGTTGCCGAGGATTAGTGTTTGATGATAATGACAAGTCAAAACACTTCTTGGATAATATTAGATCATACAATAACATGTTCTGTCACTTCCTGGATAATAATCGATCATACAACATGTTCTGTTTCATATCTATGGGAGGAAAGATAGAAAAAAATATGAATACAGGCAATTCGCCACCAATTTTTACTCTTAATGGACAAAAACTACCATTTGAGCTGAAGTTTGCTTCCAAATGAGGGATAGTCTCCTAAGTTTGCAACACTATACATACACATGACACCAAAAACGAGGTTCAAAATAGAATAAAAGTTGTTTGATATGTAGTTATTACTCTAAAACTATTTTTAATAAGAATTTATTTTGATAGTTATTTCATATTAAGTCTATTATTTTTTAATTTAAAATTATAATTGTTTTTTCAAAAAAAATAGAGAGGGTAATGATCTCTGCCAAGAAATTGTGGCTGAATTGACATTAATGTTGGATGAGAGCAACGTATTGGTCAAATCATTGAGAATGGCCAGGGAGAAATTATTTGAACAAAAAAGTCAAGATGTCAAATTAAAACTTATCAGAAGAAGAGGGTGAGGGGCCCAAGGAATTACAATCTACCAACCGTTTCACAAATGGTGGCGTTACTTGTGGGTGATTTTGATCAATCAATGGGAGAACGAGACATAATAGTGGAAACCAGATTAGGAAAACTGAATATAATTGTGTTCAATCATGGACAATTGTATGTTGCAATTTTCAGAGTTACCAACTGTAGAGGACTCAAATTTTTGATATGTGATAAAGAGGGTGGACAAAGCAAGAGAGCGACAAATGTAATTTACAAAGAAATATTTCAAAATTAGTAAACGACAATTTGAACATTACACTCAATTTATCGTATTATGCAACCGATCAATTACTTTAGTTTAATAATCCATTTATTTTGTTTGGTTTTTTGTAACTTGAATTGGACTACTGACTCTATATATAAATTAAAATAATAAAAATATAATGATAATAAAATAGAAAATTCTTATATTTAATCCCGTGCATCGCACTAGTGCACTGCTAGTTATACTCAAGGATGAAAATATCGCGAAATATCGCGGATATATCGCGGATATATCGCGGATACGGATATTGCGATATGGATATTAGGTGCTAATGTATTTCTTCCTGGGTATCGTGGATATATCGCGGATATATCGCAAGTTATCGCTATCGGTATCGATATCGGTTCAGTGTAGTACAAAATTGGATGGAAATCGGGAAATATCGCGGATATATCGCAAATTATCGCATATATAGCAAATTTCGCGATTTTGATTCAAAAAAATTAAAACATGTGATTTTTTTAATTTGTCATCTATATTTTGTTTGATATAAGAGAGAATATATTCTCTGATGATAAAATTTTATATATATATATATATGTCTTGTCTTGGTATCTTTAAATTTAGAAAATATAAGAAAGTTGACAACACACGTTATTGGGTAATTGAAAATCTGAAAAAAAAATTGTTTGATAATTGAAAACATGATATAGAATTAAAATATAATTCAAAACATGCATCTTAGCATATATAAATTTAACCAACATCTTATAAAATTGAAAATATATTTGGTACTACACAAATATAACATTAGATAGAGACTACAATTTGGGGCTTACTAATTTCAATTAAATTTTATATTTGTGGCTTAATTACTTCCAATTAAGTCTTACATTGAAGCTACAATTGAAAACATGACTTTTATATAATAAGCCTTAAAACATTGAATTAAAATATAATAGGAAACATTTTTGAAATATATAGTATTTGGGTAATTTGCAACCACTCATAGACACTGCACAAATATAACACTAGTTAGGGACTATAATTTGGGTTTACTTTGAATTAAATTTTATAAATTGTGATGAGTTGGTATCAGTACTGTCTGGACAAAGATGGCATTCCATCTACTATATTTGGATCTCATAGGTCATCTTTTTTATTCTAGTGTATTATATCATGTAATTTTAGTAATTTTGTATTGTATTATGTAATTTATTGTCAGTTTTTTACTATTCAATACAGTATTTATAAAGTTTATTATCTATATGTTAGTTTTAAATATATTATTTTATTGTGATTTTGGGTGGAATATATGTGTAATGATGTGTTAAAATAATCCCTAAAATTTCATATTAAATTTCCAAAAATTTAATAAGATATCCATCACTTTTTCAAAATTTTTGCGATATCGATATGCGATATCGATATATCCATCGATATATCCGTAAAATTAAGGTTGCGATATCACTTGCGATATCGATATTTTCATCCTTGGTTATACTACATCCTTTAACTATTTAAGTTTCTGACCTTAGTTACCATTAACCTTTTTTTTTTTTGGTTACACAGTATCCACCAAACTATATAAACGGCTGTACTTTGCTTTTTCAATTCTCAAATTTCCAAAATACCAAAATATATATACAATTTTGAATAATAAAATTAAAGTAAAAGATATTTAAAAAAAATCTGTTTTGTTCTAAATATTAAAACTAGAGTAATAATATATATTTTGAGTAAGAGTAATAAAAATATATTTAAAGAATTTAATTATATTCGAAATATTAAAATTTGAATAATATAAAGATTTTGAAATTTATATTATTTAATATATTAAAAGTATTATTTTTTTTAAATACAAATTTAAATTGTAAAATATTTTAACCAAAATTTCTATTTCCGTCCAAATATTGAAATTAAAATTATAATAAAAAGAATTGTGAGATTTAAGATCTTTGGAACTATTTTTTAAGAAAAATATATTTATAATATTAATTAATTTCAGTATTTCTAATAAACTAAATTAGACGGTTTAGTATAATTTAACAACTCTGAATTTTGATTGAAGTGTTTTTTTTTTTTTTGGTAAATATGAAATCTTTTAAATTTTATGTTTTTTACAGTTATTTATTTTAAAGTAGTATATGATCATGTGTTGAAATAGAGGAATTGGCGCCATACTGGAAATTGAAATGATGAAGATATGCGTCTATTGACAGATGCATCGTCTCCTTTCTCCAAACCCTGCCACCGTTTCTCTCTCTTTATATTCTCCATTCTTCCTTCCACCAATGCCCCTCCTCCATCTGAATTCAACACACACACACAGAGGTGGTCCCCTTTTCCCTCTCTTTATCATCTGATCAATTCTTGTTCTGTAATAACTAACATATGATATATGATTTCAATGGGAACAGGTTTTTGTCAATCGTGTCGGATAGTATTCTTATTCTGCTGCCATGTTTACCAACAATGGAGGTTTGTTGATGAATCCTCCTCACCCCAAAATTCACCCCATTTCTCACTCACTAATATACATCTCTTTCATGGTGCAGTGGCCAAGAATTCAGACAAGGGCAAGAGAAAAATGACAGAGTTTATAAATCCTGCAGATGGAAAGGAGACGAGGCCGTTACATTTGGATCAAGTCCAACGGATACTAAACAACACGGCGCCCTTGATCAAACCATTCTCCTATATGTCCTTGTTAACCGCACCAGATGACGAGGACCAGGATGATGACATCAAATCACTCTTTAAGGACACCAAACTTCAAATTCATCACAACATCTCAATCCATGTAAGCATGCTGCATTTACTATTAATGGATGAAAATTGAAGGTTAATTTAATTTGTTAATTGCAGAATGAGAATCTGAAGCAGTCGTTGGAAGGGGCGTTGCGCGATGTGCAAGAAAGGGCGGCGAAGAGAGTGAAGGCCAAAGAAGAGGAAGCGCTACAGCGCAATGCGGAGTTGGAGAGAATGGTGGAACATCACAAGGCGAAAGCAGAGAGGCTGGCAAAGAGAGCGAAGGACGATGAAGAGCGCCAGGCGGAGTTGGAGAGAATGGTGGAGCATCACAAGGCGAAAGCAGAGAGGCTGCAGATAAGGGTGAGGAGTTTGGAACGGACAAAAGTGTGCCTGAGGAGGCGGTTGAGGGAGGAGGGCAGCGGGGGACGGCATTATTTGCAGATAGAAGAGGAGGAAGGAGAGTCGTCGTTTCAGGACACGGGCCGGGTGGGGCCCGTGACGCTGGAGTGCAAGGTGTGTAAGAGGGAGATGGCAACTATGATGCTGTGGCCTTGCCGCCATGTGTGTGTGTGCAGACCGTGCGAGGCTGCCACTCGTTACTGCCCTGTTTGTACTCACATTACCACCACCAGCATTGAAGTTCTTCTTCCCCTCGACTAGAGAAGAGGATTGCTTCATTTTTGTTGTTTTTGATATGGAACATGATATGGGATACTCCATTTTTGTTGTTTTTTGTTTTTCATATGGAACATGATAGTGTGATACTCCATTTTTATTAAATAAAAATAAACTTTTGTTTTTGAATTATTTCAGATTTTATTTAAATTTTTGATTTATTTAGATTTATTTTAACTTTCGAGATATTATTATTTGAATAATTATAAATTTATCAAATGATTGTAGATTGTATTTTTCTATATTTATAGTGTGTGAACTTCTTCAACGAAAGAAATGTCGTATCATGTAAAGTTAATGTAGTTGACCCACAAGTATTATATTTTATGATTTTTAAAACAAATTATACATTTATACACAATATCACTAATACATAATGTATGTATGTAATGACTAAATCACTATATGAAATAAAAATTTATTAACTAAAATAATAGAATTAAAACTATTTTGTTATTCATTTTATTAACTAAAATAATAGAATTAGAACTATTTTGTTATTCATGGTCAACATATTTATATCAAAATTACAATTTTTGTATTGAGAGATTTTGATTTTAAGATATCTAAAAAGAAAATTATATAATTTTTTAATCGTATGTTAAAATTAGATATTTAATTTTGGAGTAATAAATTTTATACTTATTATGAATATCTTATTGAACATATATTTGCATAATTTTTATCATACCAATTGTGACATATATTTGCATAATTTTTATCATACCAATTGTGACAAATACAATTAACATGTATTAGATTAAATCGAATAATATTGAAGAATATATTGTTTAATCATGGTTAGCATTTTTCATATAATTTTATACTAAGATGCATTTTTCATATAATTTTATACATCATATTTTTTCATATAATTTTATACATCATATTTCCTCATATTCTTTATTTAAAGATATGTTTAACTCTTAGATTTTGACTAAAAATTATATTTATAGGATAAATGGATGACTTGGGCAATTTAGATGTCAATTTGGTTGATTTTGAAGAATGCAAGAATTTTTCATGGAGTACATATTTCCATTTAGATGTCAATTTTGTTGATTTTGAAGAATGCAAGAATTTTCCACAGACTACACATTTCAAGAACATGTTTTGGTAAAGGTGTGGGCACGCCTTAACTAGCAAATTGGCAAAATATGTGTTGAACATAAGGCGTGGGCACGCCTTACCTGAGAAAGATCTGCTGTGAGAATTTCAAAAAGTGGCGCCCGTTTTTTATCTCCCCAAAAGATTTCAAAATAGACGTAGAATGCAATTTCTCTCGATTCTGTTTTCTTTCAAGAAGAATTCCTGTACAATTCTATGGAAGGCTAAATTTCTCTCTGATCAAAGGACAATTAAAGACTTGGTTCTTCTGTATTTGTGAGATCTAACTTGTAGCGCCCCGGATAAAAAACGAAGCATAATTGATTAATTAAATATTAAACCCTTAACTGAATTAGTATGTGCGTTAATCTTGACTATTTAATTTAATTACGTGCATTTCAGATACGTGTTTAATGCATGTTTTAGATGAAAGTATTTTTTTGTCGTGGAACATAGATTATTATTTTACCATAAGATGCGTAATGGAAAAATGAGAAGATAGAAACGAACTAGGGGTCAATCGGAGACCCGTAGCTCAAATAGCGAAGGAAAGGGCAAAACACGAAGATTCGGAAAACCGAAAGATATTTCCGGTGAATAGTAACCCAAGATTTTTTTACATGAATAGTGACCCAAGATTTTTACCGTGAACACTAACTTAGATTTTTTCGATGAATAGTGTTTTTCGGAAAATCTATAAATAGTGGCGTTTTCGATTCAAAAATCACCATTTTTCCGAATGAGGCAAAATCGACGAAAACTCGTAAGTTTCTCTCTCCTCCCTCCTCTCTCTCTTTACTGTTTTCTGACCTCCGGCGCGCTGCCGCCGGTGGTCAGAAAATCCAACTTTATCGATTTCGGCCGATTTTTGCATAAAACGTAGGTCTCGTCGAGACGAGTCTATAATAGGTCTCGGATTTCAATTTCGATGTCTCGTTCGCCGAAAAATGGTGAAAAACCGCCTCCAAACCCTAAACCCTAGTTTGTCACCCTTTTTCTCTCCTCTGATCTCTCTCTCTCTCTCTCGACCGGAGCAGACACCGGAGGACCTCTTGGAGGTGTGGGTGAGCTGCTGGAGGGGCGGCGCCGAAGCAGCAACGTGCGTGTGTGAGTGTGATCGCGCGTGTGTGTGAAACGTGTGTGTGTTGTGTATGCATGTTGTGGGGCGACGCTGCACGTGGGAAACTGATGGCCGGCGCTGGTGATGCACCGACAAGGCCTGGTGGTGGGTGGCCGGCGACAGGTGGTCGCCGGCCAAGCTATGAAAGGTGTGTGTGTGTTGGTATGTATATACGTGTGTGTGTGTATAGTGATCTGTGTGTGTGTGTTGGCTGGGATGGCTATGATGGCGATTGGAAGTCGCCGGCTAGTGGTCTGGGTGGTGTCGCCGGCGACTGGAAGTCACCGGCCGGAGTTAGGAAGAGGGAGAGTGTGTGGGGGTGTGTGTGTGTGTTGTGGTTGTTTTTGGAGAGTCGGAGTCCGGAGGGAGTGTGAGGGAGTGCATGAGGGTTTAGGTAGTTTTGTGGCTGATTTTCGAAGCACTATTCACGCCGGAATCTGGTGGGGATGGCCGGAGATGGTGGTGGTCGGAGCTGGGTCGCTGGCGGACCAGGTGGGGGGCGGCGCCAGGCGGCGCTGCCGCAGCAGGTGGCCCCTGCAACTTCCAGGCGCGCTGGGCGCGACGCCGGGTGGGTGCGCAAGCCTGCCGAAGCTGCCGAGCTTGGCCGAGGACGCCGGGTGCCGGGCGCGCAGCTGCCGAATCTGCCGAGGCCTGTCGAGGAGCATCGGGTGCCGGGCGCATGAGGCTACCGAATCTGCCGAGAAAAGGGTTCGACACCGGGTGTTGGCGCACGCATAGAGACAGGTAGCGCGCGCGTGACGCCGTGTAACGGGTGCGCGTGCGACACCGTGTTTCCGATACGAATCCCATTTTTTTAGTCTTACATTATCATCGAGTCGTCGCCAACGAGATGTCATCGATCGGGAGTCGTGGGACCCGGTCAAAGTCAACCCTTTGACCAAAATTACCAAAATACCCCCAATCTTAAAACGCTCCGTTCGAGCTCGTTTCAACTCCAATTGAGCTTATTCTTTTTTTGTTACGACCCAAATCTCATCCTCATTCATCTCTGCTTATTAAATTGAACATCCACTCTCATTTCTTCAACCTCAATCTTTAGATCTTCCGATCTGTCTCGTCTTTAACGATCATATCTTCTCCGAAATCATTTATATCTTTAATTATACATATTAAGGATCTAAGAAACACTGTAACTTGTGTAGGCTATCAGTTGGATTGAGCATTGAGATACTCGTTATTTGATACTCGTTACTCACGTGGTAACCACCGAACAAGGTGGGGGTAATTTCTAACTCTTTATTTGTTTACAGTTTTCCCTATTATAATGCATGATTGAGGAATACTAAATGCAGTGATTACATGCTATGATTATTTGTTAATGATATATTGTGAAAGGACCTCGGTTCACATTGCATGTTCGAAGGAACTTATGGTTCGTAAAAAAACTGTCTCTTACCCCCTCTACTACCTGGAAGGTTTGACGGTCCTGTAAATGCGCTAACGGTATTTAAGTTTATTTTATAGGGTAAGACGGGAAATTCCCACACCTAAAGGATGAGTTACGATATATGTGCTATGCATTTTACGTGCTGTGACAACGTGCTGAATGTTACGTATTCCTGAGTTATATATCTGTCGATTGTTATAAGATGCAGATTATATTCCCACGAGTGTATTCCACGCACTCACCTCCTATTCTGTAATTCATGTTACAGGAGATGACGAGCATGATGAACCTTAGAGAGGGAGGGGTGGTGCTCTATCCGGACTTGTGTGTTTATGTCTGTTGTCACACAATAATTAAACAATGATTTTTTATAATTCACGTTTTGTAAAATATAATCTCGTTTATGTTTTGGATGATGGATCCTGAAGGTTTATTCCACTGCGAATGTTTTAATTAATTGGTTGTATCCGATGGTTTATATGTAATGACTCTGTTCGTCTTCTACCTCATTCTTCTGATAACTGTCTCCTACCCCCTTCTTCTGTATATGTAATCGTCTCTTACCTCATTCTTCTTATGATCGTCTCTTACCTCATTCTTCTTATGTTTGTCTCTTACCTCCTTCTATTTTATAGCATGCACGTCTCTTTCCCCTTCTTTCTTCACGCCCACAATGAACGCTCTGATAATTTTTAAGAAAGAAAACGGGGCTAATCAGAACTTGCATATTTTATATTAAATCTAATCTCTTAACATATCATAGCTCATTATTACTCAACCACTGATTTTATCAATGTTTTATTGAACCTTAGAAAATATTTTATGAAACTATAATATAACTAACATTGAATATATGAACATATTAATATAACTAGATAATAGTTTGCTCTTACACTAAACTAATATATTAAATAATCAAACATGCTATGAATTAAATTTCTAAACTATCATGTACGTTGGTTAAATAGTGGTCCAGTTGTAATAATTATTAAACCATCTCAGTAACATTTCTATTCCCTAAATTATTATTATTATTATTATTATTATTATTATTATTATTATTATTATATTTTAACCATCATCCTTATAAATAAAAAGGTGTAATCCAAAAAGGAGGAAAAATTTAAAATACTAATACACTTTTTAAGGTTTTTAAGAGACTGAAGGAAGTAATTGCTTGTCCAATTAATAACAATAATCTCAATAAAATTCATAGTTTATTAATCTCTAAGTTACAGAAATTCAAAACATGGATATATAGACCACTGACCCAACTTCCTAATTAATTATTCCAAAGTTGTCTATCAAGATTTCTGGTGCATAGCTCAATTTGTTTTCCTTTTAATATTATCTTAGACATTAACTTAATTCATTCAGTGCCTAACAAAATTCTGCTACCTAAACTAAATTATTGAATTAAATATAATATTCATAACATCTCACCAATTAACTTAATAAAACTCATTTAACAAGTGTTAGCTTATTAAAATTTATAATAATTATGAGTAGATGTAAATCGGTTCTTAAACTAACATTGATTTAATTAACAATTAATTAAACTATAATTCAAATTATAAAATTGTATCTATTGATTAACGGTGGTTTAATCCTACCCATTAAGTGATGTAAGATAAAATTCTTAAACTTCAATTTAACAATCATCTTTAACATACAACCGTACCCTCAAGAAGAGAATATTAGATTAATAATTAAATTTATAAAGTAAATAATCTATCAATAAATTATATCTCTAGCAGTGCTCACAATCTATTTAATTGCATTATTATTAAAATTCAAAGTTATATAAATCTTAGAAGTAACATATGATAGCTCCAATTAAAAATCATGATTAATGCAAAGCCCTCTACGAAATTAACCCATAAGCACAATATCTGGCTCTCTGTTTTGACTGAAGGATTAGTCGCCCTTTTGTTTTTAGCCGCGGTTTCTTCTTGCTTTCTCACCGTTCTCTCTCTTTCTCATCTCTTTAGTTATGTTTTTATTTTATAGGCTTTACCCCATATTTATTTACCTAAGGTTTGAGATTTCTTATCCTTTAGGAGATTAATAGTACGTGGACTCCTAGATCTTCTCAACTAATTAACTTACTGGCCTTATACCCATTATTTGATTTAAATTCTGAAATCCTTATCTAATTTAATATGGTTATAAGTCTATTAATTATTTAAGAATTCTAAACACCTCACATAACTAATTCACTATAATCTAGTATGAGGTCATGATAAAAATAAAATAAAAATCTATTATTCATAAAAGAGATTTAATTAGAAATTTAGGGTATTACACGATTTATGATCAGTTTTAAAATCAACGGTGGAGATCGTTCGAACCGCCGGTTCGAACCGGCCAATCCTTATTCTTTTTTTTTTTTTGAAATTTCAATGAAATCTATAAATACCCTCATTCCATTTGTATTTTTCACACCAATCTTGATCCAATCTCTCTCTCTCAATTCTACTCTCTCAAGCTCACAAACACCATTTTTGATCAATTTCTAGTGATATTTTATCTTTATTTTTTTTGTTCTTCAATCTCTCTCTAAAAAAATGTCTCGAAGAAGTTCTTCATCCACTGGTTCTTCTCGTGGAAAGGGAAAGAGTCTGATGTCAATGCCGCCACTGCAAACTTTCCACGACGATGAGGATCTTGATTATATTGAGTCATATCAATATAATCAAGATGATTTGGAGACGACGTTGGGCCTAACACCGCTGCCGCCTTTGCCGAAGAAGAAGAGGAGATGCCGAGAGAAACGCAAGAAAGTGGCAACATAACACGAACCACTACTCCTCGAGCACCTTCGACGCTTCGGAGTGACATTTTCTCCTGTCATTTTAAGAAGGAGAAAGTGCCGAATAGCAACACCGACTACATTGTAACGTACAACCATTATGTGAAGATGTACAAATTCAAGCATGGAGGAGGCTACGGGACATTCTCCAACCATGTGTTAAAGAAGCATCCCGACAATGTGGGCATTGATTGAGGACAAAAGCAACTTCGGGGATTTACTGGTTCTTCGACTCAAGGTGGAGGTATGGATGATCTAACTTTTAAATTTAGTCAATTAAATGCTAGGAGAGGCATAGTAGAATTAATTGCCAAAAAACATCTTCCATTTAATTTTTTTGTGAATATGCTTTCGAAAAATACACTAGCACTTATTTACAACTGGCGAGTAGAAAAATATCTAAAAACACCGTTACTAGGGATATAGAAACAATGGTAGGAGTATAAATTTAAATTAATTGAAGACTTTAAAATTTTAAAATAAAAAGTTTCTATATGTAGTGATATTTGGAAGGATCCTTATAAAATGCATGATTACATGGGTATTACTTGTCATTGGATAGATGATGCATGGAATATTCAAAAACATTTAATTGCTTATATTGATTTTGATGAAACACATTCGGCTTTACACATTGTACAAAAAATGCGACATGTTTTAAATGATTATGGTATTTTAAGAAAAATATTTTCCATAGGATTTGATAATGCTAGTGGTAATATGACGGCTTTACCTTACTTGATTGACTTTTGTCGACCTCCAATTGGAGGAAATTTTTTTCATATTCGTTGTATGTGTCATTGTATTAATTTGTGTGTTCAAGATGGATTAGAATCATTAGATAAATATATTAAACCTATTAAAGATGCAATTTGAGAAATTGCTAACTCTACGACCTATCATAAAAAATGGGCTAGGTTTTGTAAGAAAAATGGTTTGGAAGTTAAAAATTTTTTAGTCGATGTTAAACATCGTTGGAATTCTACTTATTATATGATTCAAGATTCGTATGAGTATAGACAAATGTTTTGTGAATTTTATTTAGAAAATACACATGATAAAGTTGTTATATTTGAAAATTCATGGGATACATGTCTTAACTTAATTTAACTTTTAAAATTTTTTGAAGAGGCAACTAGAGAATTAAGTGATTGTTATTATCCTACTTCTCCTATCTATGGATAATTGTGTGAAAATTGCTCTTATTTTAAATGAATATTCAACATGTGATATTTTAGGTGGCACATGCTTAGTAATGAAAACTAAATGGTTAAAATATTTTCATGAAATACCCGATATATTATGTGCTAAGTTATTAGATCCTAGTGTAGCGTCCAGGACAAAAACGAAGCATAATTGATTAATTAAATAATTAAACCCTTAATCGATTTATTTTATATTGTGTGTTAACCCTTGATTGTTTAATTTAATTATATGCGTTTTAGAAATACGATAAATGCATGTTTTAGGTGGAAGTATAATTTAGTCGAGGAACATAGATTATAATTTTACCATAAGATGCGTAATGGAAAAACGAGAAGATGGAAATGAATTAGAGGTTAATCGGAGACTCGTAGCTCAAATGGCGAAATACGAAGATTTGGAAAAAATGAAAGATATTTACGGTGAATAGTAACCCAAGTTTTTTTACATGAATTGTGACCCAAGATTTTTACGTGAATAGTAACCTAAGATATTTTTGATGAATAGTGTTTTTTCCGGAAATCTCTATATAGGGGCGTTTTCGAGCCAAAAGATCACCGTTTTTCCGAACAAGGCTAAATCTACGAAAACACGCTATCAGTTGGATCGTGCTTTGTGAAACTTAAAACTTGTTACTCAACTCACGTGGTAACCACCGAACAAGATGGGGGTAATTTCTAAATCTTTATATGTTTACAGTTTTCCCTATTTTTTATGTATGATGGGTGAAATACTAAATGTTGTGATTATATGCTATGATTTATGTGTCATAATTATATTGTGAAAGGACAGGGGTCCACATTCATTCTCTGTGGGACTTATGGTCCATGAAAAATATCTGTCTCTTACCCCCTCTACTACCTGGAAGGTTTGTTGATCCTGTAAATGCACCAGCGGTTTGTGAGACTGTTTTGTAGGGGACGGAAAATACCCACACCTGAGATGCAGGGGACGGGAAATACCCGCACCTAAGATGTAGGGGATGGGAAATACCCGCACCTAAGATGTAGGGGACGGGAATTACCTGTACCTGAGATTTGTATGGGTAAGTCGGGAGGTACCCGCACTTGAGTTTGGGTTACGAAATATGTGCTATGCATTTTACTTATTGTGTCTAAATGCCGAATGTTATGTCTTTCTGTCACGCCCCGAAATCTTTTAGTATTTTATCAGAGTTTTACCGTTGGGCGTGAAGAGAGAAATAACAAGAGATGCATACTCAACCGAAAGAATAAGTAAGAGACGACAGAAGAAAGAGGTAAGGGACGAAGTGAATCTTTCACTTAACAACAATCGGCCTCTGCCGATAGCAATCAATCTCACTACTGATAATATACATCATACGCAGCGGAAATAACATCAGGGTCTCTCATTCTCAGAATACTCAGAAAATAATTACAAAACGTGATTAAACTTATAACATGTAGTTTTGAAAATGTTTGTGCAACACACCCTAAAAATCACAGATTCATAAGCGGCACCGCCTCTCTCCATCTAGGGTTCATCATGCTCATCAACTCCTGTAGTGTGAGTACAGATTAAGGGGGTGAGTGTGTGGAATACACTCGTGGGGATGCAATCCGACTCATATCACAGTCCACAGATATAAAATACCGGAAATATAACACTTAGCCACGTTGCCACATAATAACATGATTACAGCATTTAGTATTCTCATTCATACTTCAAAATAGGGAAAACTGTAAACAATAACAGGGTTAGAAACTACCCCCACCTCGTTCGGTGGTTACCACGTGATCAACGAGTACAGACGGATCAGATATCACAAATGAGTACCGAAGGATCCGATATCACAATGCTCAACTCAACAAGTAGCCTACACAAGTTATGACGTTCCTTAGATCCTTAATAAATTATAAATAAAGCTGTAAAAGGTTCCGTTGGAAAAACGTCCGTTAACGATGTGACGGATCGAACGATCTAAAGATTGGAGTTCAAGAAACGAGAGGGTCAGATCTGTATGAGTGGCTGAATAGATAGGAAATGAAATAAGGATCGCAACACAAAAAGAATGAGCTCAATCGGAGTTAAAACGAGCTCGAACGAAGCATTTTAGGTTTAGGGGTAAAATGGTAATTTTGGTCAAAGGGTTAACTTTGACCGGGCCCACGGACCCCGATCAACGACATCTCATCATCGACGATTCAATACGGATGAACGACGGAAAGAAAACGAGGCTCGGATCGGAAACACGGCGTTGGGTGCGCATCGGCACCCGACGGGTGCACACGGTGCGCGCTGGCTACCCGACACCCGACGGCTGCCGAGTTTTCTCGGCAGCGGGGCGTGGCTCAACCCGGCTGGTCGAGTTTTCTCGGCCAGCCCTTCCCAGCTCTTCCCGACGGTGGCCTGCTCGAGCAGGCCACTTCCCGGCATCGCCCGGCGCGGCGGCGCCGCCTCCAGCCACCACCACCTACCTCGCCGGATACCTCGCACCGCCGGCTACCACCTCCGGCCATCCATCGCCGGATCCCGACATGAATAGTGCCCGGAAACTACGCCGCAAAACCCTTCGATACCCAGTTTTTTCGAAAAACCAACACCTATCCAAAAACTCCGGCGGCGACACCAGTCGCCGGCGACCACCCCCCTGACCTCCGATCACCCTCCGGCGCCCTCCTTGTCGCCGGCAACCTCTCCGGCCACCCCCAACACCTACATACAGTCTATATATATATATATATATATATATATATACATATATACACACACACGGTTTCCACACCTACACATCACCATCCTTGGCCGGCGGCCACCTACCGCCGGCGACCACCACCAACACCGTGATCCTGGCCGGCGACTCCCAGTCGCCGGCCACCACCAGCCGCCGCACACTCACACACACAGGTGCACACACACACACGCATGGTTACGCACACACATACACACCATCGGATTTCCTTGGCTGGCGGACACCAGCCGCCGACCACCCACCAGACCACCTCGCCGGCGACCTCCCGTCGCCGGCCCACCGATCACACACGGCGGCGCCACCATGCGCCGCCCCAACAACATGCAAACACACTCACACACTAACACACCTACATACACACACACATGCACGAATAGATACATATAAGCCACTGCCCATCTCCGGCGCCGGCCCTCCGGCATGTCACCCTCGTCACCGGGAATCCTCCGGCAGCAGCTCCGGCGAGTTGGCGGCAGAAAACAGTAAGAGAGAGGAAAGGTGGCCAAAGCTAGGGTTTAGGTTTTGGAGATGGTTTTTCGCCGTTTTCCGGCGAACGAGAAATCGGATTTGAAATCCGAGACCTATCCTAGATTCGTCTCGTCGAGAGGAACGTCGTGTATGAAAATCGTCTGATTCCGAAAACGTTGAATTTTCCGACCACCGGCCGGCGGCGGCACCGCCACGCCAGCGGCGGCGCCGGCGGCGCCGGCGGTGGCCCGCCGGAGACAGAATCCCGGAAAAAGAAAGAGAAGAGAGAGGGACTTACTCGTTTTCGTCGCTTTCGGCTCGTTTGGAGAAACGGTGAAAAATGAATCGGAGGAGCCCCTATTTATAAAATTCCAGAATTCACTATTCATCCAAAATATCTCGGCACTATTCATCAGTTGACTTTTCCCATGTTACTATTCACGTAAAATATCTTCCGGTTTTCCGACCGAAACTTCGGGTTTTGCCCTTTTCGTCGCCGTTCGAGCTACAGGTCTCCGATTGACCCCTAGTTCGTTTCTATTTTCTCGTCTTTTCAAGACGCATCTTATGGTATGAAAATATTCTATATACCATGTCCAAGAAAAATATCGATCCGAAACGCACATTAACACGTATCTGAAACGCATGTAATTAATTAGACAGTCAAATATACGCACGTAATTATTAAGTCGTACGTTAAAATATTTAATTAATAAATTATGCTTGTTTTGATCCGGGGCGCTACACTTTCTATTCTATTATCTGTAAAATGTTATAAGATGCGGAGTTTATCCCCATGAGTGTATTCCACGCACTCACCCCTATTCTGTAATTCATGTTATAGGAGATGACGAGCATGTTGAGCTTTAGAGAGAGATGGTGCCCTATCTGGATATTTTATATTATTGTCTTTTATCACACAACATTTTTATAATTCTCGTTTTGTAAGTATAACTTCATTTTTACTATGGATGATGGATCTTGTAAGTTTACTTCCACTGCTAATGTTTTAATGAAATCGGTTGTATCCGAAGGTTGATATGTAATATTTATGGTCATCTCTTACCTCCTTTTATTTTATATCATGCACGTCTCTTCCCCTTCTTTCTTCACGCCCACAATGAAAACTCTGATAATTTTTAAGAATGAAAAACGGGGTGTGACACCTAGGATTAGAGAAGATGGCTTAGAAGAATTGCTAAATATATATTATAATGCATTGTTCCCAAATATGATATTAAATGATTATGATTTATGTGATTATATTCCTAACCCTAGTGAAGTTGTAGGTAGAACTAAGAAAAATTTATATGATTTGTTTAAAGAATATAAACAAATGTTAGGTGGTTCTAGTAATGATATAAGTGATCAAAATGTAGGAGATAGTAGTCAATATTCAATCATCTAGTTTTCATGCGGCTCCGACACTTAGTAAATTTTACAATTTTTATGATGTTAGAACATAAAAACGAGCTAGAGGTAGTAACCCTTGTCAAGAATTAGATAATTATTTAGGTGCCACATTTGAACAAATTGTATTTGAAAATTCTATGGATTTATTGAAGTGGTGGTCAAGAAGGGCCACCACTTATCCTATTCTAACGACTATTGCTAAGGAAATTTTTGCAAGTCCCGCCTCAACCGTTGCGGTCGAACATGCTTTTAGCAAAGGAGGACACATGCTAAATCCAAAAAGATCCAAGTTGATGAAAGAGAATGTACAAAACATTACTCTCCTTGAAGATTGAGTGAGAGCAAACAACCGTCAACAATATCTCGATCTCTCATATTTAGATGAAGATGGAGATGACACGTATAGATACGATTTAAACACATCCTCTGTTGGGAGATTTCTGTCTAGGTTTTGATGAGACAATATAACTAATTAGATAGAAAGATAGAGTACCCATTTTCCACAATGTATAAGTGGAACATAGACCTACAAACACATCTTCGAATATATCATAACAGGTCTTTGAGAAAACTAAAGATAAGTTCTTGAAACAAACTTTCAAGAAAACAACAAATGTTTAAAGAAGATAGAAGATCAGAAAGCTACAAGAAGACTGAACAAGAAACTGACAAGAAAGCTACTCAGGAGCAGCAAGCTGTTCTACATCAGAAAGCTGGCAAACAAAGAAACATGTGCACTGAAGATCAAAACAACAAGCTGACAACCTTCACTTGATTATCAAAAAACAAGGAATATACATTGAATGGAGTACGAGGAAGGTTGCTGACAAAGATCCGTTTGACTGAAGTTAGTGCCAACCCAATTAGGAGATGCCACTTGGACAAGAGAGAGAAGAACTGCGGCCAAGGAGTGACGTCATTAATGTAAATCAGACTAGGACAAAACTTCTCCTCTCAACTGTTTAGTCACATTTATTGCAAAGATATTGAAGATCAAACTTGAATTGAAACAAGGATAATGTCTCTTTCAACGGACATTTTCCAAAGATCTATAAATAGAAGAATAGAGTGACCATGAAGACTACTGAAGCTTTGAAACGCATATTGCAAAATCTCTCAAGTCTTTCATACACAAGTTTATACCAATCTCAGTCACTCAATCTTCGAGAAGCAGTCGACCATTCAAGCTCTCAAGCTATCAAGTTCAAAACTGGCTTCATCACCACAGTTGAAGAAAAACTTTTTTATCTTTTAACCATTTATGTTGTGTGCGCTAGGTTGTTTTAGGTGTACTTAGTTGAGAGGATAGTATCCTTGCTAAGTTTGGTAGTCTAGAAATAAGCTACTTACCCTTTGTGGGAGTGTACCCTGTGTGGGTTGTGGCCTTCGACTAGAGTCTGAGATTCTAGTAGGCATATCTTGTTAGGAAGAGGTTTGTAAAACGAGGCTTGTAATTCGAACTGACCTAACGAAGTTCCTCCTTTGGAAGGAGTAGAGTGAACGTAGAAGGCTTACACCACCTTCGAACCACTATAAACCATAAGTGTTTATTGCTTTTATTTACTTACTACATTGTGCTTATCTTGCTATATCTTACTGACTACTTACTATAAGCATCCTGCATAAAGAAGTTTATAAAAGAGCATACTTATAAAAGAAAACTGTTTTTCCAAAAAGAAACCCTATCGTGTTTTATCCGCTGCATACTAAGAAAGCTGATCAGAAACCTAAATCAGCATACTGTCAGGTTTATGATCAAGTCAGGTTGCTATCTCTTTTGAAGACCAGTAACCTGCATCTAAGATTGTTTTAAAAGTTTGAAAAATCGATAGAGGTTCATTCACCCCCATCTGAATCTCTGACCACTTGGGACGTTTGGGACCAACAAGTGGTATCAGAGCGAGTTGGGTTAAAAGCCAACTTGACTGGCTACCTACCCAGATCCACCAATTTCTACATTGGAAAAACCTTTTACTTTTTCTAGACTAAAACTCATCTTTTAGCATTAACATGGATATGACGCATCATAAGCTTCCTATGTTTTCTATAGAAGAATTCGATGACTGGAGGATACGGATGCAAGCTCACCTCTCAGCCATGCACGATGAAATGTGGTATGTTATAACCGAAGGGCCACTGGTGATCTACAAAATAAACCCTGCCTACTTGGAACAACTCCGAGATCACAGACGTGCTGAGGCAGCAGCGGCTGCAGCTAAAGGAGTAGGTGGCGAAGTTGAAGGAGAGCTATTATCGATAATGATGCTGAAGCACCACCAGGGTTTGGACAACAGGAAGCTGCCCCTAGACCAAGAAGAGGACCACCACCACAGGAGTACATTATCAATGAAAGACATGAATACACTCCTGAGGAGAAAAAAAAGGGCCAACCTTAACAATGTGGCCAAGAATGCTTTTGTTGGTCCCAAGTGGTGTCCGAGGTTCAGAGGGGGGTGAATGAACCTTGGTCGATTTTGAAAATATATTAAAACTTACTATTCTGCAAGTTACTTGAACTTGCAGCGCCAGTCAGTTACTGCTTATAGCACTAGGATGCAGTGCTGCACGCCGTAACTTGAGTTTTATACGCAGTGGAAAAATAAAGCTTTTAAGACACAAGGCTGGTTGGTTTTCTCAAATATGATCCTTTTCAAAATGTTTTATGCATATGACAGAGATATATGAAGGATAAAGCGCAGATAAGAAAGTAATAAAACACTTATGACTTATAGTGGTTCGAAGGTGGTGTAAGCCTTTTATGTCCACTCTACTGCTACCTCGAGCAGGAACTTTGTTAAGCAAGATTGAATTACAGGACACTCTCTAACAATCTATCAACTTACAAAGCTAACCACCTACTGGAGTCCAGCGTCCACACAACAACTGCAAACTCTAAAGGCTAACCCACACAGGGTTCCACACTCCTACACAGGGAAGTTGCCTAACTCTTAGATAACTATACAAACAGCAAGGATCTCTCCTATCAACTGTTCGACACCTAAAACAACCTACGCACACAACAATAAGGTTAAGACGTATATAGATTTGTTCTTCAACTGGTGCGATGAAGTGAGCTTCTGAATCCTTCAAAGGATCTTTCAGCTTTGTACTTGCTCTACTTCACAAAGGTTGAGTGACTGAAACTGAACGTATAGCTTGAATGCTTGAGAGCTTTTATGCAAAATGATTTCGGTTCAGATCTTGTAGTTTCAGTTGTTAGCTTCAGTTTTACTCATCCTCTATTTATAGTTGTAGAGAAGATATCTGTTGAAGGAGATATCTCCCATTTTGAATTTTTAGATTAGCTGATCAAAGACATGGCTCGCATTTAATGCGACTTGACTTATCTTTTCGGAGCATTTAATGCGATGGTTGTGGTTCGCAGCTTTCTACGGCGCGTCAGTCTACATGGCGTCTTGGCATTGGCTCCGTATCTGCAACTTTGATCTTCTCTGGAACGGCTCTAATTATTCTTGTTTGAATCTTCATTCCTCGTACTACGTTTATCCTTTCTCGGATTTCAGGATACTTATTATGTTTGTCATTGGCGTTGTTTGATAGTTTGAGCAGGAGCTTAGCACTGTATCCTAGGTCTACTTGCATCTGTTTGTACTTTGTATTGCTGATGTAACTTGGACCTTCTTGCAGTATCTTCGTACAGTACTGCTGTAACCTTTCTTGCAGTACTCCTGTATCTTCTTCTTGCAGTGATGTTGCATGTCGTTCTTTCATACTATGTTGAAATGTTGTAGCTGCCTTCTTGCAGTGTTGTTGTATCTACTTTCTTACAGCAACGTCATTCTGAAATCTTCGATACAGCATTATATGCATGTGTACCTCCATCTTTCAGCTTCCATAACAAGACTCAATCCTAGTCTATGTTTTCACTTAAACATTGTGAAAAATGGGGTACTAAAACTTCCTATTACATCCTTGGTTTGTCTCATCAAAATCTAAACATTGAAATCCCAACAGATTTATTTCTAACGCTGGATAAAGGGAACATTAAGCAAAGTCAAAGGATGCTCAACAGCTAAAGAAATATGGGTGATGCTTGGGATGATATGTGAAGGCAACGAGCTTGCCAGAGACAACAGGATCTCCAAAGTCATCCAACTATTTGAGCAATTCAATATGAAGTCTGGAGAATCTCTTGAAAAACTCAATCAAAGATTTACAGCCATTGTAAGTGAGCTAGAATTTTTGGGGAGGAACTACACTCAGAACGAGAAGAACATGAAGGTGCTGCGGGCACTACCCTACGAATGGCATAGCAAAGAAACTGCAATGAGAGTGTCACTAAATCTCAATGCAATGAGTACCTTTGATCTCTTTTCCGACCTAAAATCATTCGAGTATGACATTGAAAGGAGAAGAAAGAAAATGGAATGTACGAATGCCAAAATAGCAGCACTTGTGGCCAAGAACCAGGTTGCTGTCAATACGAGTGATAGCAAGATGAAGAGTAAGCAAGAGGAAATGCTTACTGAAGATACTGAAGAAGAAATGGCGCTACTACTGAAGAAGTTCAAAAAATTCATTAAGAACAATAACAAAGGAAACGACTTCAGAAGAAGGCCACAATCATCAGAAAGAAGTCCTCAAACTAAACAGTAAGCTAACACAGGATCCAACGATTCGTGTTATAATTGTAGAAGACCTGGACACTTCATCAGAGATTGCCCCTACCCTAAGATACAAAAGTACACTGAAAAAGAGAAGAAATAGAAAAACGACAAGAGGAAGTTTGAAAGGCAAAAGCTTAGAGCGCTTCTCACTGAGAATGAAACACTTAAGACAGCAAACACCTCCAACATCGTAGTCAAGGAAGAAAGCTTCTACAGCTCCTCATCTGATGAAGAAGCACTGATATTTCTAATGGCCAAAGACTGTAAGGACAATGATGAAGACGAGGTAACCTCACATTCTCCTAGCACTTTAAATTCTGAAAAGCTTAGCATGATCCAGTCTTTCAGACAGATCATGAGTGACTTTGAGCAGATAAACACAGCTCATGAGGAACTTAAGAAGGAAAACCTCCAGCTCAAGAGTGAGCAAATCATACTGAAGGAACATGTCACTGACCTGGGATACTTTAGTATGAAGTGCAACAATCTCAGAGCTGAAGTCTCCAAGTTTAAACTGCTAGTCACTAAGCTAGAAACTGAGAAAGCTGAATTGCAAGACACAATTAATGTGTATAGCAAGTCAGCAAAGAAAGCACAAGAATGTATCATAAGAACTTAGAACGCTAGTAATAGGAATGGCGTAGGATACTATGTTAATTTTTATCAGAATGATCCCAGCACATCAAAGGCTAGAAAGTTTGTTCAAGCCCAAGTTCCTTTTGCTCAAGAACTTAATCAATTAAATGAAAGCTTGAACAACACAAGTATTCTGGATAAAGGGAAGAAACCCCTTTAGCAGGATGAAAACAGTAAGTCTGCATGGATTCTTAGAAAACAACATAATCAGTATGCTATCAATAAGAGAAGAAAGCGGCGGTTTTCCAAACTAGAGCAAGAGCTTCATCCTATGAGAACCAAGGCATTTATGTCTAGGTTCCAAAAGGTCTATTCACAAGAAAGGTATAAAGTAATACCTTTCACAAACAGAAAGAACAAGACCTAGAATCCCCAAGCTCATAAACAGAATCCTGACCAGAACACTTACAGAATTGGAACCATCATGACCTCTAGTAAAATGATTACCATAAGGCAAATATGGGTTCCAAAAAGCACTAACCTCTCAAGACCCGTACTTGTATGGGTACCTAAATCCATCTAAATTACTTGCAGGTGCAGTTACCAGGAAGCAGCAGTGATGTATGGTACATTGATAGTGGTTGCTCCAGACATATGATTGGCAACAAAGCTAGACTAAGAGACTTAAAACCGTGTGAAAACCCTCAAGTTGTGTTTGGCGACAACTCCAAAGGAAAAACAAAGGGCACAGGAAGCTTAGTCAAAGGCAATGCAAATATTAGCGAAGTTTCATATGTCAAAGGACTAAAGTATAACCTCCTGAGTATCAGTCAATTCTGTGACAAAGGATATTCAGTAGAGTTCAACCTCAACAAATGTCTGATCAAAGATGGGCAGATAAAAAAAGTTAAGCTTACTGGAACCAGGAGAGGCAACATCTACATTGCTGATTGGAACTCTACAGCGAAACCAACCTGCTTTATTGCAAAGGGCACTCTAGAGCTAAGTTGGCTATGGCACAAAAGAATGAGCCACCTAAACTTCAAGACAATCAACAGGCTAGCAAGGAAGAATCTCGTGAGAGGACTACCAAATGTTGCTTACATAAATGAAAGTGTTTGTGGATCCTGTCAGAAAGGAAAACAAGTAAAAAGTTCATTCAAAACCAGAATTCAAAGATCCTCGAACAGGATACTGGATCTTATGCACATGGATTTATTTGGACCAGTAGAGCTTGTTAGTGTGAGTGGGAAGAAGTACTCTCTTGTAAAAGTGGATGACTATTCAAGATTCACTTGGACCATCTTCCAGGCTAAGAAGTCAGAAACTCAAGCCAGACTTCCTGAATTCATGAAGAGAGTACAAAATGAGAAGAGCTTAAGTATTATTAAGATAAGATCTGACAGAGGAACTGAGTTTACAAACAAGTTTGTTGAGAAATATTGTTAAGAGAATGGAATCTGTCATGAATACTCTGCAGCAAGGACTCCACAGCAAAATGGTGTTGCAGAAAGAAGAAATAGGAATCTAAAAGAAGCTGCAAGAACAATTGTTGGGATATTTCTATAATTATCTTGATGAGACAAACATGATGCATATCAAAACAGAATGCATAATAAGACAATGAAAGTTGCTAAAAGAAGTTTCCATGTATTACATAATCATAAGCTATCAGACAATGAATAAGATCATGTGAGGAAAACCAACCTTGGAAGAAACAGGAATAAGTCTTCTAAGGGTCAGCAAGCTATAGGGAACAGCAAGCTGAAAGGAAATATCTGCATAAGAAAGTAGATAAGATACTGCAAGAAGTAAATAGCATGCCGAAAGAGAAACAGAAAGAAAAAAAGCTTCTGACAGAAACCAGCGCGAAAGAAGAACCAATCTTAGAAGATATGAGAATCTTCTAAGAACAGGAAGCTGGAAGCCAATAGAAAGTATTGGATACTGCAAACAGAACAACAAACAACAAGTAGCAAAAGAAAGCTGAAAGAGTAGAACAGCAAGCTTCGACAGGAAACTGGTTGTAGGCTTAGGAACAGGAAGCTACTCTGAAACAGAATCCTGGTACAGAACAGGAAGCGGTATGGAAAGCAGCAAGCAAGGAGGTTTCTCAATCTACAGAAAGAGCAGGAAGTAAACAACGGTTTCGACAAACTATTAAGCACTACTTCCTCTCATACAGTATCAGGAAGAGCATGCAATGTAAAGGAAAGCAAAGCCGACTAACTTCAAGTAGCCGTTGCATGAACTTCAACTTTGGACTCATACCGACAAGACAGGTCAGCAGGAATATCAGAAAGGTCCAAAGGTAAATAGTGGGCGCATTAAATGTTCATGTTAAGAACAGCTCAAATACATTTAATGCGACCACAGAGAAGATCTTGGAGATCAAAGCTTGAATTCAAGAAGGAGAAACATCTCACTTCAACGGATACTTCTCAACGGATAGAATTCTCAAGATCTATAAATAGAAGGTGTGACTGATTGAAGAAAGTACTGGACAGAGTCAAGAGAAAACTCATATACTTTCCAAAGCTTCTCAAAGCTTTTACATGTTCAGCCACTCAACCTTCTTGGAGCAGTCTACAACAGCAAAGAGCTTTCAGAGATCAAGACTGTTTCCTACCAGTTGAAGACACATATACTTTTAACCACTGTGTTGTGTATGCTAGGTTGTTTTATTTGGTGTACTTAGTTGATAGGATTATATCCTTGCTAAGTTTGTTTAGTCTTGTGTAGACTAACTTTCCTTGTGTGGGAGTGAGTAAACCCTGTGTGGGTGTAGACCTAGGAATCTGGGATTCTTGTAAGTATAACTTGTTTTGGAAGAGGTTTGTAAAGACGAGTCTTGTAAAGCAAACTAACCATAACGAAGTTCCTCCTCAGTGAAGGATTAGAGTGGACGTAGAAGGATTACACCACCTTCGAACCACTATAAGCCATACGTGTTTTACTGCTTATCTTATTTGTTGTTCTATCTTTATTGCATATCTATCTTGTTGCATTTATCATAAGCATACTATTAAAACATGTTGATTGCGCGTCGCAACGCGATAAAATTATTAATTCTTTCCTAACCTAACCAATTAGTAGCTAGGGCAAGTCAAAGTCGATCCCACGAGGAGTGAAGAATAAATTATGTCACCTAAATTCAATTCAAATAAATAACAAGTAGGGGGTTTGGATTAATTAACTATTACTAAATTAATTAACTAAACTAGAAATCAAATTAAACAGGAAATCAATGGATGCAAATGTTCCAGTTAACAGTTCCATTATCCCCCGATATCAATTATCTCCTAATCAACGTATCATCTCTCTCTTAGTTTATCATGGAATTATCACCCCTAGTCTAACAACAAGCTTTGTTAAACCGAATCGTCTCTTAAGATTAGCTAATTAGGATCCGCTCTCTAATTAACCCTATTTAATTGAACAACCTAGAATAAGCTCTCTAGATTTAATTCATTAAATGCATTAATCACCAAGACGATAGGATGAACTAGACTCCGAATACACAAGCTCGCTTCGATAATCTAGGATTATGCTACCCTAGAGATGCACGATCTCTAGTTTACCACTTATGAAAATTAAATCACAACAATTAGGATTCATAATTTAAGATTCTAGCAATCAATTATAAACACTTAACCTAGGTGATCAGGCTAAATCAAGCATCAATAATTGAGAACATTATACACAGATAACACAATCAATTCCAACCAAACATCGAGAAAGAGATACGAGATTAATTAAAAAATAATTAAATAAACGGGTTCAAACATCCCTGCTAACCGGAATTGAAAGATTAGCCGAACATCCTTGAAATCAAATCCACAATAGCAATTGAAAACTCCATCCAAATTAATCTAGGAAAAATAAATTAAAATCTTTCTTTCTCCAAACTTTCTCTCTCTAATATCTCTACTCTCTCTCTTCTTAATCTCTCAACTCATGTGAACAGTGATGAACTCTATGCAGGAGAGGTCAAGTCAAATGTATATAAAGTTTTCCTCCTGGTGGCGTGCGCACTCCTCTTGCCCTTAAGGTGAATGGGCCTTATTTCTTTCTTTAACTAAAGCCCACTTACATGTCTTTAATTAAATGGGCTCAAGCCCTTTTAGCCTTCAATTGAATTGCTAGGCCCAACATCTCCATTTGAGCCCAAATCTTCATTACTTCCATGGCCCACACTCATCTCATCTCCTTCTTCGATCACTTCCTTTAACTTTAAAATATTCCATAAATCCCTAGAATAATTAAGAAAATAATATATGAAGTATTTGAAGACATAATTCACACAGATGTAGGAAAATAGTGCATCCAATCAAATAAACGATATTAAAATCTCATATTAAACAGCATTAAAATGCACATATTTTCCTCGTATCCCTCAAGCAACAAAAGAATTAGAGCACATAGGGAATCAAAATAAAAGATCATCGCTTGCTCAGATCCTCACCAACACTCATGGGAACTCGAATTTATGTCGGGAACAAGACACAAAAAACATGTTGGACTCAATGCACAATCTCAAGAAATCACAAGGGTTGAAAGGGTATTAGAAATCGAATCTCTCATAGACAATTCATCAATTCACTCTACCACCTACATCAATCAACATACTTCAACTCCTTTTACGATATCCTTTATTTAAATTAGAACTCGTTAAAATTTCACACACAATGAATCACCCCCATTTTTCTCCTTATATCTCCTTTTTTTCTTTCTTTATTCTTTTTTTTCATAGACGATGATTCTTCATCTTTTAGTTAATTTTTTTGGATGAGGTTGGCAGCTCCACACCATTCTTAGGTTAGTCCATGAACTACTACGAATTTTTTTTCGCATTTTTTTTCTTTCAAGTCTTTGGACCCCTAAGAACAGGCAGCTGATTCCACACCCCATCATCTTTCACTTCTCAATTTTTTTTTCAACTCAACACATTTATCTCCAACCACATCAATTTTTATTTTTTCAACCAGGG
Organism: Scutellaria minor; assembly: GCA_954870855.1. Lineage (NCBI taxonomy): Eukaryota > Viridiplantae > Streptophyta > Magnoliopsida > Lamiales > Lamiaceae > Scutellaria > Scutellaria minor. The sequence goes on along the minus strand of OX940728.1, from coordinate 10,136,610 downwards.
GGTTTATCAAAAGTGATCCAACTTTCACAAATTCCAATCTAAGATGGTCTCCATATCTCCTACGTAAGAAGTCGGGGCAAGATGATCTTCGGATCTCCCGCATAAGAAAAGAAAGTTTTACATTAATGTTTAGCAACCAACTTAATTTGATAGTTCATGAGAAATTATGATGTGTAAATTCTCAAGTGATAATATACAATGATACAAACTAAGCAACAAAGATCTGATAGGATTGCAACATCCTCAACCATATTTGAATCAGAAAAAGATTCAAAAGGCACGCATCCAAGACCATAGAAGATAGAAGATATGAAAGCCATTTTGATAGGTATTTAAGAACATAACATAATGTTACACCTTTTGTGATGCATATTCTCCACCCTAGATGCATCTTTCTTATATTAAACAAAAACCAATACTCTGTTCCTGCAAATAATTTAAAAACCCCAGAGAAATGAATCAGATGGGCAAAATAAGAAAGCAAAAGGATTCAGAGCACTTCTAATATCAAAATATTTACAATGATTAGTAAATAAAACATTCAGACAAAAGAAGAAAAAGAAACTGTCGGGTCAAATTTCGTTATTTTATCCAATGCCACTTTGGCCAGCATTTTACATCAGTATCTTGACAATCCCGCTATATGTCTTGCATGTAAAACTAGCGGATCAAAAGGTTGACTTGATGCCCAAAACCAAACAAAATTGAAAAGGTGTAACTTGCACCAGCAAACACTTACTTTCTGTTGTGGTATTTTTCTAGCAAAGCTTGCAAACGTTAATCACGTGCTCGACCATCCAACATCTGTAATGTCAATGCAAATGATTGTCTTATACCAATGCAAATAAGCTCAAATATAAATGTATATATATATATATATATATATCTCTACGAAATACCAATGTAAGCTAATTTGCAATTGATTTCATTTATCCAGCAGACCTATACTAGTTGCATAACGACGTGGTTGGCAGCTAAATCTTCTGAACCCACAACCACCTGAAATAATATTTAACTTAAAATAAAGAGAGCCGAAGAATGTCAGCAGTAAAAGCAACTCCAGGGGTAACAAAACTTGCATTTTCATTTTTTTCAAGACAAATAACCATGCAAAATGCAATAGATGTTTTCTGAAATAAAAATAAAAATGTCAAGGACTTATTCAAGTTATGAATGAGTTGAAAGTACAAATTATGAAAGATGGTAGCTGATATAATGTCAAAAATCCACATCATACCGAAGCATGTTTGACTTAATATTGCGCGAACATGAGGCTCAAATCCTATGTCAAGCATTCGACCAGCTTCGTCTAGGTATTATGCTAAGAAAATTTACTTTGAACATAATGCCTTCATTTGGCATGGGCGTTGGGAGGATAATGCTCGGCTAGCTTCACGGAATTGCCTTTCTAGCATTTGAGTTGATAACTCCTTACTCTGGAAAGGACTGACAACCATAACAGTTATTTGGCTGGATGAGGGAAAATATGCAACATACATGGCTCGACCATCACAGATGCTGAAGAAAATTTAATGACAAATATTAATTATATATGTCATAGCAAGAATATATCATAAGTTAGCATACATATTCTTTAATACAAAAAACTACTTGTTTTACAATGACAATATGATGTTATGATGTACCTACGATACAAGTAGAAGAAAGGAATTGAATTTTCAAGATATGGGCACTAAGTTGTTGTCTTCATATGCAATTCACTCAAGCTCCAGCCATCTTGGAAGTTTCATTTCTTTGCCGACTTGTCTACTTTCCAAACATAACCAATCTAAAGGATAGCATTAAACTCTGGCGGGATCCTTGTTTCATAAATTCCCTGTCAATGTTTCACATTATCATCCTCATAATGCAAAAAATGCTGGGACTTGCTCTAAAAAGTAGGTAATTATAGCAATCACAACTCTCTTAAACATCAAACATAATTTCATTAAGGACAATAAAAACTTGAAGAAAGGAGTCTGTTACTAAAGAACCTGTTTTGCTACAGTTAAGATGTAAGCATCTTTGTTACATTAGCTAACATATTCCAGTATAATTAGAGAGCTGAGGTATGGCAATAGATGCAGTTCACGAGATTGAATTTCCCCTCCCCCCCACCCCAAAAAAAAATGTTATCCGAAGTAGAAGGGCAATATCTTCTTCTATTTCTAGATAATTCTATACAAGACAAAAGGAAATAGATACAATTGGTCTACTCATAAATACGAGGATGTGGCAAAATTTAGATTAAAACAAAACAAGTAGTGCCAGAGCAGTAAGGTTGCCTAAAGTTACACGTACATTCCTAGTACTTGATGAACCCTTAACATCAAACAAGAAAAGTTGATTTCTGAACAAGTTTCAACCTACAAGAGACTGGAAAAGAGAAAAGCATGTTTTTCTTCGATATTTTTATAAGTTCATAATACAAAGTAAGTCTCGCTTTGAAATGGTTTACCCATAAAATATCAGATGTAATCTAATTGTCTCTTAATTATGAGGTGACTATGATTCAGTTACATTTCTATATCAGAATCTTCCCAGTGGCAATAAATACAGAAAAGGAAAAGTTTAAAGTGTGAGAAATGTTGTGAAGCTAAAGATATCAGAAAATTTTCAAAGTGAAGTAAGATCATTTATAAATGAGGTACACTAAGGCATCCAATCAAGTACTCATAGATATTTTAGTAGCCTTTAAGAAAATGGGGTAGGAAAAGGTACCTCAACTTCAGGATCTGCAAGATGAGCGGCTAATTTTTTACTTTCAGCCCTGAATTGGTCTTCATCAATTATAACCTTAAAGAAGAACAAGGTTGAATTATCATATCAAAAGCTTCAATGTACCGCTGATTGGTTCTGTCATTGGAACAAAACTTCCATGTAATCTTTAAATGTTGTACCTCAATCAGGCTGTAACTTTGGTGTCCATGGGGAAGAATCTTTTTCACACACCTTCCAAGGAACTTTTCTGTTACAGGAGCTTTAGAGTTGAGGTAAAATACTCTAGGAATTAGTATGGGAATCTTGCGCATTACTCCTTCCACAACTATCCAAGCAAAAAATTGACCAGGCCGTTCACTTGGTTCAAGCTGAACAATCTAACATAAAAGGAAAATTGCATTCAGCACCTCATTGAGGAATATAAAAGCAAAGAAGAAACCTTTTTTTTTTAAAGATTGTATTACCTGCCAATGACACCGGGTGAGTGCTAAGTCGTGCCTCTGAAAATAGGAATTGACCCCAACTCTGCCTTGAGCCTGTTTGTAATTGAGAATGTTGCCTGGCACCTCAGCTCCATCAATATGGTTTAATGTCGTATTATCTAGCCTGAAAGTATAAAAAATACAGGGAAATTATCTATGCTAATCAATAAACTGAACATCAAGACTGATATAACTTATATACAACAGTACAATGAAAATGTTAAGATTGGAGTCTTACAAAGCATTAAGGCCAACTCTTGAAAGAATGTTATCACTTACATTTCTATTATAGAAACATATATAACCTAAAGGCAAACAAACAGAAACCTGCATTCTGTGGTATTGAAGGTCATCTCATGGTTTTCACTTAAGTAAAATACTAAAAGCAGAAAAACTTCTCACTAAACTAAAGGCTAAAGCGATTCCGTACCTTTGGTTCCATGCAACTATATACTGACAGAGCAGTCCTTTGTCTTTAACGATTGCATCCCCAAGGAAATCTGCTAGGCGTTTTGCTGTGGTCACTGCACATGACTTTTGATCACCATAGTCTGCTAAGGACTTGCTCATTGTGCTCGATTCTGATATATAATCAAGCAAATCACTATCTGCAACATCTTCTCCCTGATTCTGAAATTATAGGAGATTCAGATGATAAAATCTCATGAAGCAGACATACTTCTAAAAAATTACAAATGAACTCTTTCTGAATTAAAATTATTCTAGTATTCACAAATCGCCAAGAATTTTGGAAAAGAATTTAAGGCAAAAGTTCCAGTCTATTCAATGGTGACAATAAGATTAAGAGAGTACTTTGACATTAAGAACTGTTGGCGGATAAAGTTGTGGTGTGTTTAAATTGTTGAAAGAAGTCGTTATCAATGTTAGTAACATACATCAAGAAGATCAAGCCAACGATTTGCAACAGCTGCAACAGCTGAATAGCACTCTTCTAATGTTGACCCATGAAGAAACTTATCAAATAGCTCAGCCTGCAAAAAGGACAATTTTAGTTAACTCGTGAAGCAAATTCAAAAGGAGAAAAATGGTTGTTTTAAAAGACATTAACAGCTCTAGTAGGGGGATAAGGGCATTCCTTGAATGAGGCAATATACCAAGTGACAACTATCCAATCACAAGGTCAGAAGGTTGAAGAAAAAAATCATCATGACTAGGATATAAAAATCTAAGGTGCTAGAAAATAAAAATAGAGTAAATTATTCGTAAAGGCAGAAAGATGCATGCTGTGCAAAAAAAATGTTACATAAGTCACCTCAAAAATTATTATAGCAAGAGGTACTGATTAAAATAATACCTGGAAAACTTTGATGAGCTTCAGCTCACCTCTACGCTTGATCTCAAAACCTTTCAGTTCAGCTAGGGTACCGTCATCATTAAAAACTGCATATCGTTTCTTAATCAAAATCCCTTCCTCCTTGGAAGCAGGTATAATCATTGCCTATAAGCAAAAAATTACACTCAAACATCTTAGAAATATAACGAGACGAAAATATAGAGCAGTGACCCAATAAAAGACAAAGATGATGGGTTATCTCGTGCGTTCAGTATGCATCACCTTATACAGTTCATCCACCTCAAATTCAATTGAGCACTCACTATGTGTTGTGTAAGTCTTACTGATAGGGTCTTTTAAGTGTCTGCAAGAAACAGTAAATGGCAGTCAATCTCCTTTTTTTGTATGTAAATTTCACTTCTCATGCTGAAGGTTAATGACAAATGAAAATTAATTCATAATGGCAATAAATATGAAGATGGAACTTACACTAATACAAAGATAAAAAGTTTATTTACTAACCTTGTATTGGTCATTGGTATTATTTCTAGCCACATCAACATTAAGCATGACACAAGGATATGATATTGTCAACTTCTTCTTTGAGTCTCTAACATATATGTCAAATAAAATATGATCAGCATCTACCATAACAAATTTCAAACAAGGATTAAGCAAGTTAACAACCTAACCACAACATAAACAAGTAATGACTCAAACATGATCATTGGTTCTTCAATTTATACATATTGATTGAAGAATATAGTCAATTTTAAAAGAAAGTTGGAAAATCAATCATGTATTTGAGCACAAAAGCAACTGAAAAAGTACTTTGTCTTAAATGTGAAGTTCTCTGGGAATGATCAATTCAAGGGCACACCAAATACCATCAGTATCTAATTCAATTGGCCTCCCAATTCTTTCAACCAGTAAGTGGGCATTCTGAATATTTTTGCTCCAGTATAAGTAACAACTCCGGCCATTTCCATGGAATACCAACTTAATAACATGATAGAGATGGGAAACTTTGAGAAAATGGAAGTTGGGAACACACTTGCGCATGACATATCCATAAAAGGAGTTGAGAATGCACTTATGGGCAAGTTGCAATGAACTAGATCCTGAAAAGTAAGTTTTTTGGAGTTAGTTCCATTTCAATAACAACTTTACATTACTGTACGCAGGAGTGGAACTGAGAGAGTTTCATACTTGTACTTCCTGGATTTTAATAGAATTCCCACTAGCTTTTGCTTCTGACAACTTTCCCTTCCAAACTTTATTGAGCCCTTTGTATTCATACCTTTTATCTCGAAAGCTTACGTTTTAAATAAAAGAGAATAATCAAAGGTAAGACAACTTGGCATAAATTTATTAACTTAAAAATTTGAAGACATGAAAGCTCCTTTAAAGAGAACATAAAATAGTGGATTGGAATTCTAGATGACCTACCTGCAGACAGTGTCAACATAGAATGGGTTTTCACGCATGCAGATCCCTGCTTCTCGAAGTTCAGTAATAGGTTTATCTAGTACTCTTTTATATGCCTAAGAGTTGAAGGAAAGATAAGATCTGTCACCAAGCATTTGTTTTCTAATTCAAATAAAGGGATGCAGACAAGGATGTAAACATACCCTTTGACAGTATTTCTTTAGACGCTCTTTGAGTTTCAATTGTTGTTCTGCTTTAGGTAGGTTAAGGAAAGGGTTCAATAGTTTCTCATTCATGCCATCAACAAGCTCAGATTCAATTTGCCTCTTTAGATGATAGTAATCACTGGCATTAATATAATTTCACAAGTTCATTAGATCATACTCAGGAATCTTGCATTATATCTGTAGAACAATAAAGGTTAAGTAATCAAACCTTCTCTTTGCCGTATATGTCTCTCCACACCAGACCCATTCAAGCTTCCAAAGGCAATTTTTACCCGGAGGAAATCACATGAGGTGCATACTTCATCTGTGCTAGAAATTGGGAGAGAAAAAACATACATTAACTGCATGTTAACTCATAGATGTACTCGTAAGTGAACTCAAGAAACGCATCACTTATTCCAAATGAGTAGGTTACCCATAAAAGCAAGATATTTTCTGTAGTGCACATCAACCTCACAATCAAGTAGAAATCATATAACATTGGGTTAAAATTATAAAGATTGATTTCACTATACTATAAAGATTAAATCATATAACACTGTCGTATATGTCTCTCCACGCCAGACCCATAACAGTTACTGATTAAGCAATGCAATGATCAACAGAAAGTACATTAAAGTATATATCATTTTTTTTCTTCTTTTTTTAGGATAAATGTAATTGATATAGATCTGCTTGATGGTTAATTTTCTACCTCATCCAACTTCTCACCGCCCTTGACTAATACAGAGTAGTAAACCTTCTCAGTTTTCCCATTAATTGTCTCCTCTCTCTCTCGTCTATATAAGCAACTCGTAGAGATGGGTACCTTGAATTTGATAAAAATGAAGAAACTGTCAATCAATCAGATTTATGTGTATGTAAATAAGAAATTAATCTCCGTAATGCAACTTACGCCAGCATAAGATTCAAAATATTGGCATAACAGCTCCGGTCTTGAGCATCGCTTGATTTTTTCTGATTACCATAAACCTGACATGATACGACATAAGTGAATTTCAGGTCTGCTAAAGCTTGTGCTTGTTCCTTGAGATCTTTGTAGTCCTTATGGTTTATATCAATGGCTCGATATCCACCAAAAACGGCTGCAAAGTAACATGAAAATGTTGGTTAGTAAAAGGGTCATACCAAAAACAAAACATTTACTTAAGATTCAGAGGTCTCAACCAACCATTGTCATCAGCAAAATCCAAAAAGCATTGAAGTTCCAAAGTCTCCCCGTGATACATCATCCCTCTCACTGGTGGGTTAAAAGAAAAAATCGTAAAAAAATGGCCAAGGGAAAATTTATATTGTTACACAAAGTGTCTTTCTAACCTGTCCGAGCAAGCGTCTGCCCCCTGTAAGAGACCCATTCACAATCCAATTCTGATAAGGTACATCAACTACTTTTTTCTTTTCTTTTTTTTTCTTCTTTTTTTTCTTTTTTTTCTGCTTTTTCTCTTTTTGTCTGTTTTTTTCTCTTTTTTTTCTTTTTTTTCTTTTTTTCTCCTTTTTTCTCTTTTTTTTCTTTTTTCTTTTTTTTTTCTTTTTTTTTTCTCTTTTTGTTTTTTTTTTGAGAAATAAATGAAACAATCTCTTGCAGCAATCTAAAACAAGAAAAGGAAGCCCAAAGTCCACAAATGACTCCAAAGCCGTATATTTACAGTCATTCACATTTTTCCCAGATCCACCGCAGTATCTCTACCATCTCCGTCATTTCTTTTCTCCTTCTTATTAACCGTCACCTTTTGTTCTTCCTGCTTTTGCACAAAAATGGACAGTAACCGTGTTTAGGCAAATCAAATGAACTTCAAACTAAAGAGAACACACAAAAGAAGAAGTTGAAAATCTTAATAGAGGAGTTGGGTAGATGATTACCTCATAAGCAGCCGGATCAAGTTTGAAACTTGTCGGAATATCAGATCTGAAAACCCCACTTTCTAGGCATTCTACATGGCCACCAATATATGTCTCACTCTCAAGGAGTTGATTATTGTGGAACTTCTCTGGATCCGATTGGTGTTTGTTTAGGGCAGATAACATTTGCTTTGTATGCCTGCAAGTAACATACAAGCAAAAAACTGAAGTTGTGATTATGAAAATTTTAAGAGGCCAAGGAAGCTGAAACAGCTAATTTTTTGTTTCCTCTTGTTTCTGCTTTTATTTCATACTACTATTTTTATTTTTTGGTGGAGAACATCTTAGAAGATGGAGTAGTTTGAGGATACAAATGAAATAATTCAAAGTATAAAGAAGGTTAATGGCAAATACAGATTAATTAGTACAATCTATAGGGCTTCAAGTATTTACCTGGACCATAAGAAGCATTTCACAGAGAGTTCCACTTCCTTTCCTTAAAACTTCATCTGGTGGCATGGGGATTATGGTTGCTAGGGAGAATTTGAATGGGTGCACATAAGTCATATACAGGTAGTAAGTTGCAACAGCATCAGAGACAGAATATGATGCCAGCATCTGCAAAGTCACACAAGGTCAAATTATTTATACATCAAGTCCTAGTTCATGATTTTATTAAGCAAGATAACTCGTAGCTAACCACACAAATTTTTATTTCCATTCATCTGGATCTACCAAAAGTATGCTGAGGTCTAATAAACTTCAAAGGTACAATTCCCTAGATGTCCAAGAGATTATAGTGTAGTCCTTAATTCCCTGAAAATTGGAGCTTATGCTAGTAGATACGCAAAAATCACACTTTCACAGTCAGGGGCAACACAGTTAAAGCTGCCTTTATAAGTCAATCTATGACTTATAAAGTTCCATGCATGTTTATTCCGTCTACTTGTGTTGTCTATGACCGCTAAAGTTGCCTAGCTCTAATTAGTAATTTCTTCCAGTTAAAGCATACATCTTACATATCTCAGATAATAATGCTAAATAATTATCCTCTAGCTAAACACTAGCATATAATCAGTATCGAAGTTATCAGGATAATTTTTTTTGCTAGTTCTTCATTTGACTAAAATCCAAGGTGCGGGAAATATGTATACAACAAAAACTAAATATTTGCATACCTGATTCATGTCAATGGTTTGCAAGGCTTCTCCACGAGTAAAAATGAGAGCATGATTTTGATTCTCAGGCTTTCCTTCACCAATTTCTGTTGGAGGACCTGGAAGCTTGATACGATATATTTCCTGGCATTAAAGTACATAACAGTTACTGATTAAGCAATGCAATGATCAACAGAAAGTACATTAAAGTATATATCTTTTTTTTTTCTTTTTTTAGGATAAATGTAATTGATATAGATCTGCTTGATGGTTAATTTTATACCTCATCCAACTTCTCCCCGCCCTTGACTAATACAGAGTAGTAAACCTTCTCAGTTTTCCCATTAATTGTCTCCTATCTCTCTCGTCTATATAAGCAACTCGTAGAGATGGGTACCTTGAATTTGATAAAAATGAAGAAACTGTCAATCAATCAGATTTATGTGTACGTAAATAAGAAATTAATCTCCGTAATGCAACTTACGCCAGCATAAGATTCAAAATATTGGCATAACAGCTCCGGTCTTGAGCATCGCTTGATTTTTTCTGATTACCATAAACCTGACATGATACGACATAAGTGAATTTCAGGTCTGCTAAAGCTTGTGCTTGTTCCTTGAGATCTTTGTAGTCCTTATGGTTTATATCAATGGCTCAATATCCACCAAAAATGGCTGCAAAGTAACATGAAAATGTTGGTTAGTAAAAGGGTCATACCAAAAACAAAACATTTACTTAAGATTCAGAGGTCTCAACCAACCATTGTCATCAGCAAAATCCAAAAAGCATTGAAGTTCCAAAGTCTCCCCGTGATACATCGTCCCTCTCACTGGTGGGTTAAAAGAAAAAATCGTAAAAAAATGGCCAAGGGAAAATTTATATTGTTACACAAAGTGTCTTTCTAACCTGTCCGAGCAAGCGTCTGCCCCCTGTAAGAGACCCATTCACAATCCAATTCTGATAAGGTACATCAACTACTTTTTTCTTTTCTTTTTTTTTCTTCTTTTTTTTCTTTTTTTTCTGCTTTTTCTCTTTTTGTCTGTTTTTTTCTCTTTTTTTTCTTTTTTTTCTTTTTTTCTCCTTTTTTCTCTTTTTTTTCTTTTTTCTTTTTTTTTTCTTTTTTTTTTCTCTTTTTGTTTTTTTTTTGAGAAATAAATGAAACAATCTCTTGCAGCAATCTAAAACAAGAAAAGGAAGCCCAAAGTCCACAAATGACTCCAAAGCCGTATATTTACAGTCATTCACATTTTTCCCAGATCCACCGCAGTATCTCTACCATCTCCGTCATTTCTTTTCTCCTTCTTATTAACCGTCACCTTTTGTTCTTCCTGCTTTTGCACAAAAATGGACAGTAACCGTGTTTAGGCAAATCAAATGAACTTCAAACTAAAGAGAACACACAAAAGAAGAAGTTGAAAATCTTAATAGAGGAGTTGGGTAGATGATTACCTCATAAGCAGCCGGATCAAGTTTGAAACTTGTCGGAATATCAGATCTGAAAACCCCACTTTCTAGGCATTCTACATGGCCACCAATATATGTCTCACTCTCAAGGAGTTGATTATTGTGGAACTTCTCTGGATCCGATTGGTGTTTGTTTAGGGCAGATAACATTTGCTTTGTATGCCTGCAAGTAACATACAAGCAAAAAACTGAAGTTGTGATTATGAAAATTTTAAGAGGCCAAGGAAGCTGAAACAGCTAATTTTTTGTTTCCTCTTGTTTCTGCTTTTATTTCATACTACTATTTTTATTTTTTGGTGGAGAACATCTTAGAAGATGGAGTAGTTTGAGGATACAAATGAAATAATTCAAAGTATAAAGAAGGTTAATGGCAAATACAGATTAATTAGTACAATCTATAGGGCTTCAAGTATTTACCTGGACCATAAGAAGCATTTCACAGAGAGTTCCACTTCCTTTCCTTAAAACTTCATCTGGTGGCATGGGGATTATGGTTGCTAGGGAGAATTTGAATGGGTGCACATAAGTCATATACAGGTAGTAAGTTGCAACAGCATCAGAGACAGAATATGATGCCAGCATCTGCAAAGTCACACAAGGTCAAATTATTTATACATCAAGTCCTAGTTCATGATTTTATTAAGCAAGATAACTCGTAGCTAACCACACAAATTTTTATTTCCATTCATCTGGATCTACCAAAAGTATGCTGAGGTCTAATAAACTTCAAAGGTACAATTCCCTAGATGTCCAAGAGATTATAGTGTAGTCCTTAATTCCCTGAAAATTGGAGCTTATGCTAGTAGATACGCAAAAATCACACTTTCACAGTCAGGGGCAACACAGTTAAAGCTGCCTTTATAAGTCAATCTATGACTTATAAAGTTCCATGCATGTTTATTCCGTCTACTTGTGTTGTCTATGACCGCTAAAGTTGCCTAGCTCTAATTAGTAATTTCTTCCAGTTAAAGCATACATCTTACATATCTCAGATAATAATGCTAAATAATTATCCTCTAGCTAAACACTAGCATATAATCAGTATCGAAGTTATCAGGATAATTTTTTTTGCTAGTTCTTCATTTGACTAAAATCCAAGGTGCGGGAAATATGTATACAACAAAAACTAAATATTTGCATACCTGATTCATGTCAATGGTTTGCAAGGCTTCTCCACGAGTAAAAATGAGAGCATGATTTTGATTCTCAGGCTTTCCTTCACCAATTTCTGTTGGAGGACCTGGAAGCTTGATACGATATATTTCCTGGCATTAAAGTACATAACAGTTACTGATTAAGCAATGCAATGATCAACAGAAAGTACATTAAAGTATATATCTTTTTTTTTTCTTTTTTTAGGATAAATGTAATTGATATAGATCTGCTTGATGGTTAATTTTATACCTCATCCAACTTCTCCCCGCCCTTGACTAATACAGAGTAGTAAACCTTCTCAGTTTTCCCATTAATTGTCTCCTATCTCTCTCGTCTATATAAGCAACTCGTAGAGATGGGTACCTTGAATTTGATAAAAATGAAGAAACTGTCAATCAATCAGATTTATGTGTACGTAAATAAGAAATTAATCTCCGTAATGCAACTTACGCCAGCATAAGATTCAAAATATTGGCATAACAGCTCCGGTCTTGAGCATCGCTTGATTTTTTCTGATTACCATAAACCTGACATGATACGACATAAGTGAATTTCAGGTCTGCTAAAGCTTGTGCTTGTTCCTTGAGATCTTTGTAGTCCTTATGGTTTATATCAATGGCTCAATATCCACCAAAAATGGCTGCAAAGTAACATGAAAATGTTGGTTAGTAAAAGGGTCATACCAAAAACAAAACATTTACTTAAGATTCAGAGGTCTCAACCAACCATTGTCATCAGCAAAATCCAAAAAGCATTGAAGTTCCAAAGTCTCCCCGTGATACATCGTCCCTCTCACTGGTGGGTTAAAAGAAAAAATCGTAAAAAAATGGCCAAGGGAAAATTTATATTGTTACACAAAGTGTCTTTCTAACCTGTCCGAGCAAGCGTCTGCCCCCTGTAAGAGACCCATTCACAATCCAATTCTGATAAGGTACATCAACTACTTTTTTCTTTTCTTTTTTTTTCTTCTTTTTTTTCTTTTTTTTCTGCTTTTTCTCTTTTTGTCTGTTTTTTTCTCTTTTTTTTCTTTTTTTTCTTTTTTTCTCCTTTTTTCTCTTTTTTTTCTTTTTTCTTTTTTTTTTCTTTTTTTTTTCTCTTTTTGTTTTTTTTTTGAGAAATAAATGAAACAATCTCTTGCAGCAATCTAAAACAAGAAAAGGAAGCCCAAAGTCCACAAATGACTCCAAAGCCGTATATTTACAGTCATTCACATTTTTCCCAGATCCACCGCAGTATCTCTACCATCTCCGTCATTTCTTTTCTCCTTCTTATTAACCGTCACCTTTTGTTCTTCCTGCTTTTGCACAAAAATGGACAGTAACCGTGTTTAGGCAAATCAAATGAACTTCAAACTAAAGAGAACACACAAAAGAAGAAGTTGAAAATCTTAATAGAGGAGTTGGGTAGATGATTACCTCATAAGCAGCCGGATCAAGTTTGAAACTTGTCGGAATATCAGATCTGAAAACCCCACTTTCTAGGCATTCTACATGGCCACCAATATATGTCTCACTCTCAAGGAGTTGATTATTGTGGAACTTCTCTGGATCCGATTGGTGTTTGTTTAGGGCAGATAACATTTGCTTTGTATGCCTGCAAGTAACATACAAGCAAAAAACTGAAGTTGTGATTATGAAAATTTTAAGAGGCCAAGGAAGCTGAAACAGCTAATTTTTTGTTTCCTCTTGTTTCTGCTTTTATTTCATACTACTATTTTTATTTTTTGGTGGAGAACATCTTAGAAGATGGAGTAGTTTGAGGATACAAATGAAATAATTCAAAGTATAAAGAAGGTTAATGGCAAATACAGATTAATTAGTACAATCTATAGGGCTTCAAGTATTTACCTGGACCATAAGAAGCATTTCACAGAGAGTTCCACTTCCTTTCCTTAAAACTTCATCTGGTGGCATGGGGATTATGGTTGCTAGGGAGAATTTGAATGGGTGCACATAAGTCATATACAGGTAGTAAGTTGCAACAGCATCAGAGACAGAATATGATGCCAGCATCTGCAAAGTCACACAAGGTCAAATTATTTATACATCAAGTCCTAGTTCATGATTTTATTAAGCAAGATAACTCGTAGCTAACCACACAAATTTTTATTTCCATTCATCTGGATCTACCAAAAGTATGCTGAGGTCTAATAAACTTCAAAGGTACAATTCCCTAGATGTCCAAGAGATTATAGTGTAGTCCTTAATTCCCTGAAAATTGGAGCTTATGCTAGTAGATACGCAAAAATCACACTTTCACAGTCAGGGGCAACACAGTTAAAGCTGCCTTTATAAGTCAATCTATGACTTATAAAGTTCCATGCATGTTTATTCCGTCTACTTGTGTTGTCTATGACCGCTAAAGTTGCCTAGCTCTAATTAGTAATTTCTTCCAGTTAAAGCATACATCTTACATATCTCAGATAATAATGCTAAATAATTATCCTCTAGCTAAACACTAGCATATAATCAGTATCGAAGTTATCAGGATAATTTTTTTTGCTAGTTCTTCATTTGACTAAAATCCAAGGTGCGGGAAATATGTATACAACAAAAACTAAATATTTGCATACCTGATTCATGTCAATGGTTTGCAAGGCTTCTCCACGAGTAAAAATGAGAGCATGATTTTGATTCTCAGGCTTTCCTTCACCAATTTCTGTTGGAGGACCTGGAAGCTTGATACGATATATTTCCTGGCATTAAAGTACATAACAGTTACTGATTAAGCAATGCAATGATCAACAGAAAGTACATTAAAGTATATATCTTTTTTTTTTCTTTTTTTAGGATAAATGTAATTGATATAGATCTGCTTGATGGTTAATTTTATACCTCATCCAACTTCTCCCCGCCCTTGACTAATACAGAGTAGTAAACCTTCTCAGTTTTCCCATTAATTGTCTCCTATCTCTCTCGTCTATATAAGCAACTCGTAGAGATGGGTACCTTGAATTTGATAAAAATGAAGAAACTGTCAATCAATCAGATTTATGTGTACGTAAATAAGAAATTAATCTCCGTAATGCAACTTACGCCAGCATAAGATTCAAAATATTGGCATAACAGCTCCGGTCTTGAGCATCGCTTGATTTTTTCTGATTACCATAAACCTGACATGATACGACATAAGTGAATTTCAGGTCTGCTAAAGCTTGTGCTTGTTCCTTGAGATCTTTGTAGTCCTTATGGTTTATATCAATGGCTCAATATCCACCAAAAATGGCTGCAAAGTAACATGAAAATGTTGGTTAGTAAAAGGGTCATACCAAAAACAAAACATTTACTTAAGATTCAGAGGTCTCAACCAACCATTGTCATCAGCAAAATCCAAAAAGCATTGAAGTTCCAAAGTCTCCCCGTGATACATCGTCCCTCTCACTGGTGGGTTAAAAGAAAAAATCGTAAAAAAATGGCCAAGGGAAAATTTATATTGTTACACAAAGTGTCTTTCTAACCTGTCCGAGCAAGCGTCTGCCCCCTGTAAGAGACCCATTCACAATCCAATTCTGATAAGGTACATCAACTACTTTTTTCTTTTCTTTTTTTTTCTTCTTTTTTTTCTTTTTTTTCTGCTTTTTCTCTTTTTGTCTGTTTTTTTCTCTTTTTTTTCTTTTTTTTCTTTTTTTCTCCTTTTTTCTCTTTTTTTTCTTTTTTCTTTTTTTTTTCTTTTTTTTTTCTCTTTTTGTTTTTTTTTTGAGAAATAAATGAAACAATCTCTTGCAGCAATCTAAAACAAGAAAAGGAAGCCCAAAGTCCACAAATGACTCCAAAGCCGTATATTTACAGTCATTCACATTTTTCCCAGATCCACCGCAGTATCTCTACCATCTCCGTCATTTCTTTTCTCCTTCTTATTAACCGTCACCTTTTGTTCTTCCTGCTTTTGCACAAAAATGGACAGTAACCGTGTTTAGGCAAATCAAATGAACTTCAAACTAAAGAGAACACACAAAAGAAGAAGTTGAAAATCTTAATAGAGGAGTTGGGTAGATGATTACCTCATAAGCAGCCGGATCAAGTTTGAAACTTGTCGGAATATCAGATCTGAAAACCCCACTTTCTAGGCATTCTACATGGCCACCAATATATGTCTCACTCTCAAGGAGTTGATTATTGTGGAACTTCTCTGGATCCGATTGGTGTTTGTTTAGGGCAGATAACATTTGCTTTGTATGCCTGCAAGTAACATACAAGCAAAAAACTGAAGTTGTGATTATGAAAATTTTAAGAGGCCAAGGAAGCTGAAACAGCTAATTTTTTGTTTCCTCTTGTTTCTGCTTTTATTTCATACTACTATTTTTATTTTTTGGTGGAGAACATCTTAGAAGATGGAGTAGTTTGAGGATACAAATGAAATAATTCAAAGTATAAAGAAGGTTAATGGCAAATACAGATTAATTAGTACAATCTATAGGGCTTCAAGTATTTACCTGGACCATAAGAAGCATTTCACAGAGAGTTCCACTTCCTTTCCTTAAAACTTCATCTGGTGGCATGGGGATTATGGTTGCTAGGGAGAATTTGAATGGGTGCACATAAGTCATATACAGGTAGTAAGTTGCAACAGCATCAGAGACAGAATATGATGCCAGCATCTGCAAAGTCACACAAGGTCAAATTATTTATACATCAAGTCCTAGTTCATGATTTTATTAAGCAAGATAACTCGTAGCTAACCACACAAATTTTTATTTCCATTCATCTGGATCTACCAAAAGTATGCTGAGGTCTAATAAACTTCAAAGGTACAATTCCCTAGATGTCCAAGAGATTATAGTGTAGTCCTTAATTCCCTGAAAATTGGAGCTTATGCTAGTAGATACGCAAAAATCACACTTTCACAGTCAGGGGCAACACAGTTAAAGCTGCCTTTATAAGTCAATCTATGACTTATAAAGTTCCATGCATGTTTATTCCGTCTACTTGTGTTGTCTATGACCGCTAAAGTTGCCTAGCTCTAATTAGTAATTTCTTCCAGTTAAAGCATACATCTTACATATCTCAGATAATAATGCTAAATAATTATCCTCTAGCTAAACACTAGCATATAATCAGTATCGAAGTTATCAGGATAATTTTTTTTGCTAGTTCTTCATTTGACTAAAATCCAAGGTGCGGGAAATATGTATACAACAAAAACTAAATATTTGCATACCTGATTCATGTCAATGGTTTGCAAGGCTTCTCCACGAGTAAAAATGAGAGCATGATTTTGATTCTCAGGCTTTCCTTCACCAATTTCTGTTGGAGGACCTGGAAGCTTGATACGATATATTTCCTGGCATTAAAGTACATAACAGTTACTGATTAAGCAATGCAATGATCAACAGAAAGTACATTAAAGTATATATCTTTTTTTTTTCTTTTTTTAGGATAAATGTAATTGATATAGATCTGCTTGATGGTTAATTTTATACCTCATCCAACTTCTCCCCGCCCTTGACTAATACAGAGTAGTAAACCTTCTCAGTTTTCCCATTAATTGTCTCCTATCTCTCTCGTCTATATAAGCAACTCGTAGAGATGGGTACCTTGAATTTGATAAAAATGAAGAAACTGTCAATCAATCAGATTTATGTGTACGTAAATAAGAAATTAATCTCCGTAATGCAACTTACGCCAGCATAAGATTCAAAATATTGGCATAACAGCTCCGGTCTTGAGCATCGCTTGATTTTTTCTGATTACCATAAACCTGACATGATACGACATAAGTGAATTTCAGGTCTGCTAAAGCTTGTGCTTGTTCCTTGAGATCTTTGTAGTCCTTATGGTTTATATCAATGGCTCAATATCCACCAAAAATGGCTGCAAAGTAACATGAAAATGTTGGTTAGTAAAAGGGTCATACCAAAAACAAAACATTTACTTAAGATTCAGAGGTCTCAACCAACCATTGTCATCAGCAAAATCCAAAAAGCATTGAAGTTCCAAAGTCTCCCCGTGATACATCGTCCCTCTCACTGGTGGGTTAAAAGAAAAAATCGTAAAAAAATGGCCAAGGGAAAATTTATATTGTTACACAAAGTGTCTTTCTAACCTGTCCGAGCAAGCGTCTGCCCCCTGTAAGAGACCCATTCACAATCCAATTCTGATAAGGTACATCAACTACTTTTTTCTTTTCTTTTTTTTTCTTCTTTTTTTTCTTTTTTTTCTGCTTTTTCTCTTTTTGTCTGTTTTTTTCTCTTTTTTTTCTTTTTTTTCTTTTTTTCTCCTTTTTTCTCTTTTTTTTCTTTTTTCTTTTTTTTTTCTTTTTTTTTTCTCTTTTTGTTTTTTTTTTGAGAAATAAATGAAACAATCTCTTGCAGCAATCTAAAACAAGAAAAGGAAGCCCAAAGTCCACAAATGACTCCAAAGCCGTATATTTACAGTCATTCACATTTTTCCCAGATCCACCGCAGTATCTCTACCATCTCCGTCATTTCTTTTCTCCTTCTTATTAACCGTCACCTTTTGTTCTTCCTGCTTTTGCACAAAAATGGACAGTAACCGTGTTTAGGCAAATCAAATGAACTTCAAACTAAAGAGAACACACAAAAGAAGAAGTTGAAAATCTTAATAGAGGAGTTGGGTAGATGATTACCTCATAAGCAGCCGGATCAAGTTTGAAACTTGTCGGAATATCAGATCTGAAAACCCCACTTTCTAGGCATTCTACATGGCCACCAATATATGTCTCACTCTCAAGGAGTTGATTATTGTGGAACTTCTCTGGATCCGATTGGTGTTTGTTTAGGGCAGATAACATTTGCTTTGTATGCCTGCAAGTAACATACAAGCAAAAAACTGAAGTTGTGATTATGAAAATTTTAAGAGGCCAAGGAAGCTGAAACAGCTAATTTTTTGTTTCCTCTTGTTTCTGCTTTTATTTCATACTACTATTTTTATTTTTTGGTGGAGAACATCTTAGAAGATGGAGTAGTTTGAGGATACAAATGAAATAATTCAAAGTATAAAGAAGGTTAATGGCAAATACAGATTAATTAGTACAATCTATAGGGCTTCAAGTATTTACCTGGACCATAAGAAGCATTTCACAGAGAGTTCCACTTCCTTTCCTTAAAACTTCATCTGGTGGCATGGGGATTATGGTTGCTAGGGAGAATTTGAATGGGTGCACATAAGTCATATACAGGTAGTAAGTTGCAACAGCATCAGAGACAGAATATGATGCCAGCATCTGCAAAGTCACACAAGGTCAAATTATTTATACATCAAGTCCTAGTTCATGATTTTATTAAGCAAGATAACTCGTAGCTAACCACACAAATTTTTATTTCCATTCATCTGGATCTACCAAAAGTATGCTGAGGTCTAATAAACTTCAAAGGTACAATTCCCTAGATGTCCAAGAGATTATAGTGTAGTCCTTAATTCCCTGAAAATTGGAGCTTATGCTAGTAGATACGCAAAAATCACACTTTCACAGTCAGGGGCAACACAGTTAAAGCTGCCTTTATAAGTCAATCTATGACTTATAAAGTTCCATGCATGTTTATTCCGTCTACTTGTGTTGTCTATGACCGCTAAAGTTGCCTAGCTCTAATTAGTAATTTCTTCCAGTTAAAGCATACATCTTACATATCTCAGATAATAATGCTAAATAATTATCCTCTAGCTAAACACTAGCATATAATCAGTATCGAAGTTATCAGGATAATTTTTTTTGCTAGTTCTTCATTTGACTAAAATCCAAGGTGCGGGAAATATGTATACAACAAAAACTAAATATTTGCATACCTGATTCATGTCAATGGTTTGCAAGGCTTCTCCACGAGTAAAAATGAGAGCATGATTTTGATTCTCAGGCTTTCCTTCACCAATTTCTGTTGGAGGACCTGGAAGCTTGATACGATATATTTCCTGGCATTAAAGTACATAACAGTTACTGATTAAGCAATGCAATGATCAACAGAAAGTACATTAAAGTATATATCTTTTTTTTTTCTTTTTTTAGGATAAATGTAATTGATATAGATCTGCTTGATGGTTAATTTTATACCTCATCCAACTTCTCCCCGCCCTTGACTAATACAGAGTAGTAAACCTTCTCAGTTTTCCCATTAATTGTCTCCTATCTCTCTCGTCTATATAAGCAACTCGTAGAGATGGGTACCTTGAATTTGATAAAAATGAAGAAACTGTCAATCAATCAGATTTATGTGTACGTAAATAAGAAATTAATCTCCGTAATGCAACTTACGCCAGCATAAGATTCAAAATATTGGCATAACAGCTCCGGTCTTGAGCATCGCTTGATTTTTTCTGATTACCATAAACCTGACATGATACGACATAAGTGAATTTCAGGTCTGCTAAAGCTTGTGCTTGTTCCTTGAGATCTTTGTAGTCCTTATGGTTTATATCAATGGCTCAATATCCACCAAAAATGGCTGCAAAGTAACATGAAAATGTTGGTTAGTAAAAGGGTCATACCAAAAACAAAACATTTACTTAAGATTCAGAGGTCTCAACCAACCATTGTCATCAGCAAAATCCAAAAAGCATTGAAGTTCCAAAGTCTCCCCGTGATACATCGTCCCTCTCACTGGTGGGTTAAAAGAAAAAATCGTAAAAAAATGGCCAAGGGAAAATTTATATTGTTACACAAAGTGTCTTTCTAACCTGTCCGAGCAAGCGTCTGCCCCCTGTAAGAGACCCATTCACAATCCAATTCTGATAAGGTACATCAACTACTTTTTTCTTTTCTTTTTTTTTCTTCTTTTTTTTCTTTTTTTTCTGCTTTTTCTCTTTTTGTCTGTTTTTTTCTCTTTTTTTTCTTTTTTTTCTTTTTTTCTCCTTTTTTCTCTTTTTTTTCTTTTTTCTTTTTTTTTTCTTTTTTTTTTCTCTTTTTGTTTTTTTTTTGAGAAATAAATGAAACAATCTCTTGCAGCAATCTAAAACAAGAAAAGGAAGCCCAAAGTCCACAAATGACTCCAAAGCCGTATATTTACAGTCATTCACATTTTTCCCAGATCCACCGCAGTATCTCTACCATCTCCGTCATTTCTTTTCTCCTTCTTATTAACCGTCACCTTTTGTTCTTCCTGCTTTTGCACAAAAATGGACAGTAACCGTGTTTAGGCAAATCAAATGAACTTCAAACTAAAGAGAACACACAAAAGAAGAAGTTGAAAATCTTAATAGAGGAGTTGGGTAGATGATTACCTCATAAGCAGCCGGATCAAGTTTGAAACTTGTCGGAATATCAGATCTGAAAACCCCACTTTCTAGGCATTCTACATGGCCACCAATATATGTCTCACTCTCAAGGAGTTGATTATTGTGGAACTTCTCTGGATCCGATTGGTGTTTGTTTAGGGCAGATAACATTTGCTTTGTATGCCTGCAAGTAACATACAAGCAAAAAACTGAAGTTGTGATTATGAAAATTTTAAGAGGCCAAGGAAGCTGAAACAGCTAATTTTTTGTTTCCTCTTGTTTCTGCTTTTATTTCATACTACTATTTTTATTTTTTGGTGGAGAACATCTTAGAAGATGGAGTAGTTTGAGGATACAAATGAAATAATTCAAAGTATAAAGAAGGTTAATGGCAAATACAGATTAATTAGTACAATCTATAGGGCTTCAAGTATTTACCTGGACCATAAGAAGCATTTCACAGAGAGTTCCACTTCCTTTCCTTAAAACTTCATCTGGTGGCATGGGGATTATGGTTGCTAGGGAGAATTTGAATGGGTGCACATAAGTCATATACAGGTAGTAAGTTGCAACAGCATCAGAGACAGAATATGATGCCAGCATCTGCAAAGTCACACAAGGTCAAATTATTTATACATCAAGTCCTAGTTCATGATTTTATTAAGCAAGATAACTCGTAGCTAACCACACAAATTTTTATTTCCATTCATCTGGATCTACCAAAAGTATGCTGAGGTCTAATAAACTTCAAAGGTACAATTCCCTAGATGTCCAAGAGATTATAGTGTAGTCCTTAATTCCCTGAAAATTGGAGCTTATGCTAGTAGATACGCAAAAATCACACTTTCACAGTCAGGGGCAACACAGTTAAAGCTGCCTTTATAAGTCAATCTATGACTTATAAAGTTCCATGCATGTTTATTCCGTCTACTTGTGTTGTCTATGACCGCTAAAGTTGCCTAGCTCTAATTAGTAATTTCTTCCAGTTAAAGCATACATCTTACATATCTCAGATAATAATGCTAAATAATTATCCTCTAGCTAAACACTAGCATATAATCAGTATCGAAGTTATCAGGATAATTTTTTTTGCTAGTTCTTCATTTGACTAAAATCCAAGGTGCGGGAAATATGTATACAACAAAAACTAAATATTTGCATACCTGATTCATGTCAATGGTTTGCAAGGCTTCTCCACGAGTAAAAATGAGAGCATGATTTTGATTCTCAGGCTTTCCTTCACCAATTTCTGTTGGAGGACCTGGAAGCTTGATACGATATATTTCCTGGCATTAAAGTACATAACAGTTACTGATTAAGCAATGCAATGATCAACAGAAAGTACATTAAAGTATATATCTTTTTTTTTTCTTTTTTTAGGATAAATGTAATTGATATAGATCTGCTTGATGGTTAATTTTATACCTCATCCAACTTCTCCCCGCCCTTGACTAATACAGAGTAGTAAACCTTCTCAGTTTTCCCATTAATTGTCTCCTATCTCTCTCGTCTATATAAGCAACTCGTAGAGATGGGTACCTTGAATTTGATAAAAATGAAGAAACTGTCAATCAATCAGATTTATGTGTACGTAAATAAGAAATTAATCTCCGTAATGCAACTTACGCCAGCATAAGATTCAAAATATTGGCATAACAGCTCCGGTCTTGAGCATCGCTTGATTTTTTCTGATTACCATAAACCTGACATGATACGACATAAGTGAATTTCAGGTCTGCTAAAGCTTGTGCTTGTTCCTTGAGATCTTTGTAGTCCTTATGGTTTATATCAATGGCTCAATATCCACCAAAAATGGCTGCAAAGTAACATGAAAATGTTGGTTAGTAAAAGGGTCATACCAAAAACAAAACATTTACTTAAGATTCAGAGGTCTCAACCAACCATTGTCATCAGCAAAATCCAAAAAGCATTGAAGTTCCAAAGTCTCCCCGTGATACATCGTCCCTCTCACTGGTGGGTTAAAAGAAAAAATCGTAAAAAAATGGCCAAGGGAAAATTTATATTGTTACACAAAGTGTCTTTCTAACCTGTCCGAGCAAGCGTCTGCCCCCTGTAAGAGACCCATTCACAATCCAATTCTGATAAGGTACATCAACTACTTTTTTCTTTTCTTTTTTTTTCTTCTTTTTTTTCTTTTTTTTCTGCTTTTTCTCTTTTTGTCTGTTTTTTTCTCTTTTTTTTCTTTTTTTTCTTTTTTTCTCCTTTTTTCTCTTTTTTTTCTTTTTTCTTTTTTTTTTCTTTTTTTTTTCTCTTTTTGTTTTTTTTTTGAGAAATAAATGAAACAATCTCTTGCAGCAATCTAAAACAAGAAAAGGAAGCCCAAAGTCCACAAATGACTCCAAAGCCGTATATTTACAGTCATTCACATTTTTCCCAGATCCACCGCAGTATCTCTACCATCTCCGTCATTTCTTTTCTCCTTCTTATTAACCGTCACCTTTTGTTCTTCCTGCTTTTGCACAAAAATGGACAGTAACCGTGTTTAGGCAAATCAAATGAACTTCAAACTAAAGAGAACACACAAAAGAAGAAGTTGAAAATCTTAATAGAGGAGTTGGGTAGATGATTACCTCATAAGCAGCCGGATCAAGTTTGAAACTTGTCGGAATATCAGATCTGAAAACCCCACTTTCTAGGCATTCTACATGGCCACCAATATATGTCTCACTCTCAAGGAGTTGATTATTGTGGAACTTCTCTGGATCCGATTGGTGTTTGTTTAGGGCAGATAACATTTGCTTTGTATGCCTGCAAGTAACATACAAGCAAAAAACTGAAGTTGTGATTATGAAAATTTTAAGAGGCCAAGGAAGCTGAAACAGCTAATTTTTTGTTTCCTCTTGTTTCTGCTTTTATTTCATACTACTATTTTTATTTTTTGGTGGAGAACATCTTAGAAGATGGAGTAGTTTGAGGATACAAATGAAATAATTCAAAGTATAAAGAAGGTTAATGGCAAATACAGATTAATTAGTACAATCTATAGGGCTTCAAGTATTTACCTGGACCATAAGAAGCATTTCACAGAGAGTTCCACTTCCTTTCCTTAAAACTTCATCTGGTGGCATGGGGATTATGGTTGCTAGGGAGAATTTGAATGGGTGCACATAAGTCATATACAGGTAGTAAGTTGCAACAGCATCAGAGACAGAATATGATGCCAGCATCTGCAAAGTCACACAAGGTCAAATTATTTATACATCAAGTCCTAGTTCATGATTTTATTAAGCAAGATAACTCGTAGCTAACCACACAAATTTTTATTTCCATTCATCTGGATCTACCAAAAGTATGCTGAGGTCTAATAAACTTCAAAGGTACAATTCCCTAGATGTCCAAGAGATTATAGTGTAGTCCTTAATTCCCTGAAAATTGGAGCTTATGCTAGTAGATACGCAAAAATCACACTTTCACAGTCAGGGGCAACACAGTTAAAGCTGCCTTTATAAGTCAATCTATGACTTATAAAGTTCCATGCATGTTTATTCCGTCTACTTGTGTTGTCTATGACCGCTAAAGTTGCCTAGCTCTAATTAGTAATTTCTTCCAGTTAAAGCATACATCTTACATATCTCAGATAATAATGCTAAATAATTATCCTCTAGCTAAACACTAGCATATAATCAGTATCGAAGTTATCAGGATAATTTTTTTTGCTAGTTCTTCATTTGACTAAAATCCAAGGTGCGGGAAATATGTATACAACAAAAACTAAATATTTGCATACCTGATTCATGTCAATGGTTTGCAAGGCTTCTCCACGAGTAAAAATGAGAGCATGATTTTGATTCTCAGGCTTTCCTTCACCAATTTCTGTTGGAGGACCTGGAAGCTTGATACGATATATTTCCTGGCATTAAAGTACATAACAGTTACTGATTAAGCAATGCAATGATCAACAGAAAGTACATTAAAGTATATATCTTTTTTTTTTCTTTTTTTAGGATAAATGTAATTGATATAGATCTGCTTGATGGTTAATTTTATACCTCATCCAACTTCTCCCCGCCCTTGACTAATACAGAGTAGTAAACCTTCTCAGTTTTCCCATTAATTGTCTCCTATCTCTCTCGTCTATATAAGCAACTCGTAGAGATGGGTACCTTGAATTTGATAAAAATGAAGAAACTGTCAATCAATCAGATTTATGTGTACGTAAATAAGAAATTAATCTCCGTAATGCAACTTACGCCAGCATAAGATTCAAAATATTGGCATAACAGCTCCGGTCTTGAGCATCGCTTGATTTTTTCTGATTACCATAAACCTGACATGATACGACATAAGTGAATTTCAGGTCTGCTAAAGCTTGTGCTTGTTCCTTGAGATCTTTGTAGTCCTTATGGTTTATATCAATGGCTCAATATCCACCAAAAATGGCTGCAAAGTAACATGAAAATGTTGGTTAGTAAAAGGGTCATACCAAAAACAAAACATTTACTTAAGATTCAGAGGTCTCAACCAACCATTGTCATCAGCAAAATCCAAAAAGCATTGAAGTTCCAAAGTCTCCCCGTGATACATCGTCCCTCTCACTGGTGGGTTAAAAGAAAAAATCGTAAAAAAATGGCCAAGGGAAAATTTATATTGTTACACAAAGTGTCTTTCTAACCTGTCCGAGCAAGCGCCTGCCCCCTGTAAGAGACCCATTCACAATCCAATTCTGATAAGGTACATCAAATACTTTTTTCTTTTCTTTTTTTTTCTTCTTTTTTTTCTTTTTTTTCTGCTTTTTCTCTTTTTGTCTGTTTTTTTCTCTTTTTTTTCTTTTTTTTCTTTTTTTCTCCTTTTTTCTCTTTTTTTTCTTTTTTCTTTTTTTTTTCTTTTTTTTTTCTCTTTTTGTTTTTTTTTTGAGAAATAAATGAAACAATCTCTTGCAGCAATCTAAAACAAGAAAAGGAAGCCCAAAGTCCACAAATGACTCCAAAGCCGTATATTTACAGTCATTCACATTTTTCCCAGATCCACCGCAGTATCTCTACCATCTCCGTCATTTCTTTTCTCCTTCTTATTAACCGTCACCTTTTGTTCTTCCTGCTTTTGCACAAAAATGGACAGTAACCGTGTTTAGGCAAATCAAATGAACTTCAAACTAAAGAGAACACACAAAAGAAGAAGTTGAAAATCTTAATAGAGGAGTTGGGTAGATGATTACCTCATAAGCAGCCGGATCAAGTTTGAAACTTGTCGGAATATCAGATCTGAAAACCCCACTTTCTAGGCATTCTACATGGCCACCAATATATGTCTCACTCTCAAGGAGTTGATTATTGTGGAACTTCTCTGGATCCGATTGGTGTTTGTTTAGGGCAGATAACATTTGCTTTGTATGCCTGCAAGTAACATACAAGCAAAAAACTGAAGTTGTTGTGATATAAGTCATATACAGGTAGTAAGTTGCAATAGCATCAGGGATAGAATATGATGCCATCATCTGCAAAGTCATAAAATGTAAGAAAGATGAGTTAAAAAGTCGTGAAGTATGAAATGATTTACTGAAAGCACAAATGTTCACCAAATTTAGGTTTTATTGACTAAAGACAAACAGATTTAAGTTTTGTTGATTGTTAGGCACATTCCTGATGCAATATTTCACCTTGTTTTTCTCCAGCTGAAAACTTATTTATTAAATGCTTTAGTCTTAATCGTGGAAACAGTGTTATGCGAGTTCTTCCAAGAAGAACTTGAAGAACAGTTAATACCTAGGTCAAAAATTATTCATAAAGTAAGTCCTAGTTCATGATTTAATTAACCACAAATTTTTATTTCCAAATTCATCTGGATCTACCAAACGTACACTGAGGTCTAATAAACTTCAAAGGTACAATTCCCTAGATGTCCAAGAGATTATAGTGTAGTCCTTAATTCCCTGAAAATTGGAGCTTATGCTAGTAGATACGCAAAAATCACACTTTCACAGTCAGGGGCAACACAGTTCTTTCACTGTAAGACATCATAAACCAAGAACAAGCTCTAATAGCCTTTTAATGTTGCCAAAATAATTATAGACCTCTTCTCAACTACAAATTGACCCTTGCATAACAAAGAGTTAAAGAACCATATGGATCCTTATGGCCTTATCTAGCATAGCCAAAGATCTTATTTAAAAGAAATAGATATATTGAATTTGAACTTTATAACTTGCAGCTCTGGTTGATAGAATCTTGATGTACTCATAATAGTCAACCATATAGGCTTGCAGTACTTGACCTTTAACCCATAAGCATATGAATCGTTACTAAAGAATCAGCAGCAAGCTGCTCAAGAGCTTATGTAGGTGGTGTTAATTTCTCTTTCTTATCTGCATGCCCAGATGTCTGTATCAAACCAGAAGCATTACAATACTTTGTGAAGAAAACCAGCTTCAATCTATGACTTATAAAGTTCCATGCATGTTTATTCCGTCTACTTGTGTTGTCTATGACCACTAAAGTTGCCTAGCTCTAATTAGTAATTTCTTCCAGTTAAAGCATACATCTTGCATATCTCAGATAATAATGTTAAATAATTATCCTCTAGCTGAACACTAGCTCAACATAAGACTGGAACTAAGAAGACCCAATAAATTCTCAAGTGATAATATACAATGATACAAACTAAGCAACAGAGATCTGATAGGATTGCAACATCCTCAATCATATTTGAATCAGAAAAAGATTCAAAAGGCATGCATCCAAGAACATAGAAGATAGAAGATATGAAAGCCATTTTGCTAGGTATTTAAGAACATAACATAATGTTACACATAAGATAACACATAAAACTAGATACCACGACATAAATTCAGCATCTCACTAGGTCTAAGTCACATAAACGCGATGTAATTATCAATCATGTTGGAGTTTAATTGCATTCAAATTCAATTGAGTCAAACTGATCTGTTGTTGAATGACAAAAACAGGAAGTTTCTCATGCTGGCCCCTTTATGAGTGCAGAAGCATCAGAAAATGATTTAATGTCATTTTAACCATATCCAGGTGACTGTACAGTAAGTCAGTAACAAAAACCTCTCTCAGCTATATTTTGATCAGGAAAGACATTTGTAACAGAGTTCACATATGATTGGCCATTTCTGCTATTGATGAAGGATATGTTACAAAATTAACTTCAGCAGTCCCTAGGAAAAAGTAGAAGAAATATATAAAAAAATACAAATCAGGTAGTAGAAAAATGATCATAAAGTAGGAAAAAAGGTCAAAATTTATAAACTAATAAAAGTTAAAAGTCTATTAGAGATGGAGAATCACATACAATTAGGACATAGAAGTAAGCAAAACAAAGAAGTTCAAAAGAAAGAATGGCACCTTTAAGCCCTGACTGCCTTGCAGGAGATAACTATCTCGCTTAACCCATGCATAACAATCCAGGTGGCAAGCAAATCTGGCACGACATTCACCTTGAATTTTGTCACACCGAAATCCAAGTTCCTACAGTTCAAAAGTTAAGAGGGAACTGAGAATTCTACAGATTGGATTTTTAATAACTCAAGAGAAAAGTAATTTGCAAATAAAATGACGTGATAACTATTTCAATTACACTATGAAACGCTCCTCAACTGATGTATAATATAATCATGTAAGCAAACTTATATCAGAAATAACTGCTATGAAATTTATAGAACTTCCAAGAAGTGAATTTCAATTATTAAGAAGCACCAGTTGAGGCTTTGGAAAGACCATGCAACTGAAAATGCCAACAAACATACTAATAATTGATTATTGATTTATGCATCACCAAAATCATGCAAGGGATAAAATCATGTATAGCAGTATTAGATATGAAAGCAAGCGACAGAAACACTAGCTCACAAGTTTCTACTCCCTACATCGATGATCATATTTGTTTTGTAAATTGATTAGGAACTCTTAGTGCAAGTTAACTGAAGATGGCTAAAGAAACTTCATGTGGCTATCAGTGATAGGCTACATACTTCATTCAGGTTGTAACCATGATGGCCGGCTCTGGTTTCCAGGAATGGCCAGTCAAAAAAGTCACCATTGTATGTGACGTAAATACCAGGCTTGACCTCTTGCATATGGGAAAACCATAGTCTAAGAAGTCCTTTCTGTGATAAATCCAGGGTTAAATGTAACACAAAGTTATATTTTAATAACATATAAATAAATTGAAAGACCCTTATCACCTCATCTTTCATATTTTGCACTTTGAAGTAGCCTTCAAAATCTGGTTTTGGAGTGTATTCCAAATCCTCTATATCTTCCCCAACACACTGCAATTTTTTGAACATGCAACTAATTCTCAAATACAGCAGTATCATAGAAATCAATCAGCTAACATGCCAATGTAGTGGTAAAATATTTCCACACCCACAAATTATAGCAGTACCATTGGAGATTGAACTAGGTTACACCATTCATGAAAATGATCTTTAATTTAATAGATCCATTCAGATAGTATTGCTATAAAATTCACATAAAAGAGATCCAATTATCTTGCCTTTATTTAAAACTTAAAATATAACAATAAGCAGAACCAGTCTTTCTACTATGACCATAATCTCATGTGATAAAGACTAAATTCTTGCGTACTGGTAAGCGTCTATTATAAGAGTTCAGATATATTTCTCCAAAAATACCAATAAAAAAAAATATTCTCCACCACCCACCCCTGCAAGAAGAAGGGATAAAAGGAAAAAGAAAAAGAAAAGAGAAAAACAAAGAATGGTTGCAACTTCTTCACCCAAGACAGACCATGAAGAACATGGATGTTGACAATGATTACTTACATATATTATAAAGCATAGATAAATCTTAATCTGCTCATTTACCTCTCTATTGATGATGAGGTATCTTTGGCCATCAATCATGTATGAAATCATCATGATTGAATCATATTCAGCATTAGGAAATTTTAAAGGGAGCTTTGTGGTCTCAATTTCAAAGCACAGACATGAACTTTTTCACATTGCAACAGATCTATCCTCCCTTCTACTGTGATCCCAGCACTTGATACACTTCATCATACCACTGTCCACACCTTATATCTGAATTATGTGAACTCGAGAATACGTGAATAGAATATATTTGAAGTTCATAATCCACAAGGAGAACAAGGAAATAACTCTGGATTACGAAGAAGCAAATTACCATTGTCAATGGCAAAACGTACGTGATAAGGTACATCAAATATATTTTTCTTTTTTTTTTCTTTTTCTTCTTTTTTTTCTTTTTTTCTTTTTTTTATTTTTTTCTGTTTTTTTCTCTTTTTTTTTCTTTTTTTTCTTTTTTTCTGTTTTTTTTCTTTTTTTCTCTTTTTTTTTCTTTTTTTTCTTTTTTTCTCTTTTTTTTTTTGAGAAATAAATGAAACAATGTCTTCCAGCAATCTAAAACAAGAAAAGGAAGCCCAAAGTCCACAAATGACTCCAATGCCGTATATTTGCAGTCATTCACATTTTTCCCAGATCCACCGCAGTATCTCTACCATCTCCGTCATTTCTTTTCTCCTCCTTATTAACCGTCACCTTTTGTTCTTCCTGCTTTTGCACAAAAATGGGCAGTAACCGTGTTTAGGCAAATCAAATGAACTTCAAAATAAAGAGAACACACAAAATAACACGAAGATAAAAAGAATCCAAAAACCAATTAGAAGAATGCAAAATAGAGAAACTAAAATTGGGGTCTCTATTTGCTGTTCAAATCAAAACATTTTCAGATTCAGACAAGGTTTATAGTTGAGACTATGCAAAAACTAGTCATTGAAGGTAGAATAGAAAATCAAGTTTTGGAGAATAGCAATATAACTGATGAATAGGTAAGCCTGGAAGAAGATAATGTTACCTTTTCCCGGTCAATATGGACTCGTAAGCATCCTCGGCATCCAATTTTGCTTGGTTTCTTTCAACAACCTGAATGAGATCATTCTTCACTTGCATCAATTGTTGAACGGTATCAAAAGATATCTTCAAATAACATTTGTGCAAACCAGCTAGATGATTTCTCTGTGGCAAATGGATAAATATTCAGAACATACTATTTTCAAGATGCTCTACAGTGCATGCTCAAACCTCTTTTTTTTTTTTTTTTTGCATTGAACACAATCTGAATGGTAGTTGATAACAGCAAAGAAGCGAAAAGATTCAACAGAATTGAAATTGAAATGTCTTAAAAAGAATAAAGTAAGAAAATCATGCAGCAAAGGAGCCCCGAAGTAAAAAAAAAGTCATCCTACTCTAGAAGAGTGTTTTCTCCAACTTTATTGCTATTAGGGATTAAAATAGTTAATTCTCTTTAGCTACAATAAGTTTATGCAGCTTAGCTTCTCTAGGACTAGAAGCAGGTCAAGCATTATTAGTGTCCAAAATGAAGTGCATATGTTTCTTTCTTATACTATGTGAGAGGGGATTCACCACACATTATCTTTTTTGTCACCGCATACGTTTCAAAATGAACAGAAAATTATGAAAGATGGTAGCTGATATAATGTCAAAGTTCCACATCATACCGAAGCATGTTTGACTTAATATTGCGCGAACATGAGGCTTAATCCTGTGTCAAGCATTCGATCAACTTCGTCTAGGACCTAAAAACAAAGCCAAGTTAGAACGTTTGTTTAATTAAGCTACATGAAGGTAAAGGTTTATACAGGTGTTTCAAATAGCATATTGTTTCCAAACATTATATCAATCGGTGACAGAATGAAATAACAAGCAATTTACAGAAACATATCTTACAGCCAAGCAAAGAATCAAAAAGAAAAACACATGCATGTCACACTCGGATGTGTAGGTGGCTAGCATTTAGCAACGTTGAAATAGGGAATGTTAACGATCTACAAACATTTTATGAGGTGCATAAATATTAAGCACGCATTACAAAAGCAAATAAAGCAATATTACAACTAAGAGGAATTACCTAACGCATTTTTACCAAATCCAGAGGTTGCAATGCCAATAAAATCACGGCCATCAAGGAGAAAAGGCCAAGAATGAGACTAAATTGGCGATGGCTCATCAAAAGTCTTGCAATATTCTTGCTTTTTTTTCTTCTTTTTTCTGCTATTTTTTTCTTCTTTTTTTCTTTTTTTTTCTTTTTTTCTTTTTCTTTTTTTTTTCTTTTTTTTTACTTTTTTTTTTCTTTTCTTCTTTTTTTCTTCCTTTTTATTGCAACACTCCCACGAAAGATACTGCCTTTAGCCACACTCCCATTTCCATCTAATCTTGTAAACAACCGGGGCATCCCAAAATAAAGACCTGCATATAAAGTTACATGAAGAAGGAGGTATGAGGTGTTGATGGTGCAGATGTCAGATATCCAATAACCCTAATTTAAACATCAACAGGATTGACATTAAAATGTCATAAGAATGAATGCGTAGTAGAGATAAGAATAAAAGAAGTGCTTACTTAGAAATCAAAGTGTCGTATTTCCCGAATAAAGCAACCACCGTTTTGATGCTACTCACAGCTTCAGCTTGGATACCGAGTCGCTTCAAGTGGTACCTTGTCACAGCAGCTCTAACTTGTTTGCCATCAACGATGAGTGCTTTCAGCTCTTTATATCCTGTGGGTGGTAGATCATCGGAGAGAGATTTCTTCGGATTTATTACACTACTATTCTCACATCCTTGGAACTCAACAGTGAACGAAAACGTACTACCGATTTGAGGAACACTAATAAACCCCATTTGACCACCCATGAGCTCCACAAGACACTTACTGATGCTCAATCCTATACATGTTCCTCCATAATTCCTAGAAGTTGAAACCCGATTTCGTGCGTGTTCTGGGATACCAATTCCAGTATCTTCAACACACACCATCAAGGTGACACTCTGAGAAGCATCGTTCATCATTTTAGTGGCAGTAGTATCACATCGGACTTCATCTTCAAAATGCTTAAATGTTTCCCAACTGCTTTCATCATCAGCAGCTTGTTTGCCACTCAGGGTATTGAACTGTCGAACGCAAGACTCAGATTCTCCATTCAAACAGCTTTCAGTCTTCACATCCATAACAGACTTGGCTTGTGCAGCTAAATGGACTTGAACAAATATATGTCCTTGATCGGTGAACTGTTACCACATTAGAATAGAGTTAATGAACATATATGGAAAAATTAAGCAGTTAAGTAAAAGAGTAGCTTTGGTCATCACTTGCCTTTACTGAGTTTCCGACAAGATTGGCAACGACCTGCCTGAATCTTCCCGGATCCCCAACAATAATTTCGAGCACTTTATCTGATACAAAAACAGCCAACTGCACTTTCCAGTTAGTTACGTAATTTTGTATACAGAAGTTCTAAACTTCAGTGATAAATTAGAATGTAAAAATCTGTAAACTAACCTCAACACCCTTTCGCCTAGATTTCTCAGAAAATAAGGATAAAACATCATCAAGAATTGACCTAAGGTCAAAGGGCACTGCCTCGAGCTCCAGCTTTCCGGCTTCAATTTTAGCAAGATCCAGCACTTCATTTATCAAGGTTATCAATGTTTCTCTACAAGCTTTAGCTGTTTGAGCAAAGTCCTTTTGGGTTGAACTTAATTCTGTGTCGAGTAACAACTGTAGCATTCCTGCAATAATAACAAGATACAAGTGTAAGTGTGTAACCTAACCGCCCATTATTCGTCAAAATGTTATTAATTCAATCAATCAAAAGACTTCAATATACCTGAGATCCCATTTATGGGAGTTCTTATTTCATGAGAAACGGTGGCCAAAAACTGCAAAGATAGACGGATTAAAACTCAGGTGGTCAAAAATTCACACAAAGTCAGATATTTCATGAGAAACAAGTATAAATCAAAACCTGAGATTTGGCAATATCAGCAGCTTCAGCTCGAACTTTTAGTTCCTCCATTTCATGGAAATCGTGTTCGACTTTCATGCAGCTGGAGTGCAAAGTGAAAATAATGTAATTTCCAACGTAACTCATTGCATAGGGAAAAAGTTCAGCAATCAACCATTGTCCGAACTACTTTTTTATTGTGTAGGAAGACCATTTACTCTCAACCTTAATTATAGCTAAATGACTTAAATTCACAACTGCAACAGAATTTTTCAGTTTAGGGTCCTCCACACTTACCCAAATAACAAACTTAGCACCAAAATATAACAGCACAAAATTTAGAGGAAAAGAAAGCAACGATGATTGGCAAGAATCCAATGACTGATTATCAAGTAAAAGATGTATATTGAATTGAAAATGCTTATATCACATGCAATAGAAAATATGAACAAGTTATGTTACTTGCTAATCAGGAAAAGGATCTTATAATGTATTTTATCAACTAATCAGTTGAATCCCTCATTGCAATTCCAAGATCAAACAAGTGTGCTGATAATTTCATTTATCTGATCGAACAAGTGTGCTGATAATCCATGAAAACACAATCTATATAGTGAATTTCATAGAGGCCAGCTCCAAGTGTAAAGAGAAGACAAACCTTATAGTACTTAATGGTCCAATTTTTCGCCTCCGTCCCTTGTGCTGCTTTCCATGCTTCATACTGAGGCATTGTATAGAAAGATAGTTTTATTTTCCCATATTTATAGCCTGCAGGAGAAGATATCACAATTTTAGAAAAGCAAATCACAGGTAATAATCCCAAGAGTATGTGTGCGTCGTTCCGTACCTTTATGATAGGAGTAATGAACTCCAATAGGAAAGTAGGAATTTTGAGCAATGATGGCCAGAATGAATGGATGAAATTAATCAATAGACCTTTGATATGAGAACCATCATGATCCTGCACATGGACAAAGTTTCAGTTTAGTTGTAAAATATCAACGAAACCAGACCCTATCAATCACCAGTGTTGAGCAACATGGATGAAGAGAGAACCATATAGATATTAACAGAATGAAACCTGATCAGTCACTATCATCAAGTGTCCATATCGTAGCGGCTTCACACTATCATACTGTTTACCATGCTGGAGCCGTAGAATCTGCTTGATGTGCTGAATTTCAAGATTTTGCATCAGCTGATTGTGGCTTGCTTCCCTCACATTGAGCAATTTTCCTCTTAGAGGGAATACACCATAGCGATCTCGCCCAACAACTGAAAGTCCAGCAATCTGAACAAGATTCATTACATAAAGCTATTACCAAATTTTAAAAGTTTAATCTTCATTAACAAATCATCAGCTCAAAAACTTACAGCAAGTGCCTTGGCCGAATCACCTTCTGTCAGTATCAAGGTACATTTCTTAGAATTCCTCACTCCAGCCTCATTAGCATCAGCAAGCTTGGCTAATCCATAGATCCTTCTATCTTTTGATCCATCTGTTTTTTTAAGATCCTTCTTTTGTTTGAACTCCGCCCACTCCTCAATATTTTTCATTATGTCTGACTTGGCCACTGCAGGGGATGAAAGAATGGAGTAAAGAAATTTAACTTTAAATATACAATCAGTTAGCCTTTTAGATAAATAATGAACATGTACATCAAAACTATAGACCAACCTCTGTCTAAGAACTTTGGAGAGAATTCCCAGGAA
Organism: Scutellaria minor; assembly: GCA_954870855.1. Classification (NCBI taxonomy): domain Eukaryota; kingdom Viridiplantae; phylum Streptophyta; class Magnoliopsida; order Lamiales; family Lamiaceae; genus Scutellaria; species Scutellaria minor. Next base: position 10,101,199 of record OX940728.1, on the reverse strand, counting down.
GAACCAAAACCTGCTGCACACAGTGTCAGAGTCTCCTTGGTTTGAGGGTCAAATACAGGATTGTCAATGAGAGTATTGAGTGTCAGAGTCTCCTTGGTTTGAGAGTCAAATGCAGGATTGTCAATGAGAGTATTGACAGATACCCACAAATGGTTCTTCACGGTATGAGGCTTAAGATCAAACCTTTTATTCTTCTTGCTCTTGTTCTTAATGACATTAACAAGATGGCTTGTTATCTTATTAGTGACATAATTGACATGAGTCCCACCCCTGATTGTTGCAATTCCATTTACAAAGCTGACCTGCTCAAGCCAACATGTTCATATTAGTCATTTATAGATTCTTAATGTGATCAAGCTTTATCTTGTTTTCTAAGTACCATTCTCCTGAGTACACTATTCAGCTTGAACATACTAAAAAGCAAACCATCAGAATCATATATGATTCCTTATTGTTGGAATTGTCCTTCACTTCTACTTATACAAATCTACCACCTTTCATGAATTTCCTCTTCAAATGTGCCAGATTATAGAAAATCAGCATTGTGATTGATGCAACTTAGTTAACGAACAAGAGTGAATAAAACCCAGAAAATGACAAATACTGTGGGAGTGGATCTAAGCTGGAAACTAAGGTAGATTTCATATAAAGGTCACAGTAACTGAAAAACGATTTGAAATGAAATTTCTGCCCATTCAATTCCACCTCTACTGTTTTTCCAAGGCATCCAGCAACATCAATTACACGCTTCTTCATCAGTGAAACAACATCATCCTCCAAACAAGTCATGCTAAATTTTACCAAATCAGGCTTGAATGTAATCTTAGTCCAATTATCACCCGCTTGGCATTTTGATATGATATGCTCAGATTTTGTCCCCATGTTATTAGAGAAAACATTCACACCACCACCACCAGGTCATGTTATAATTTTTCAGTACCAGACCAAATATATAGGAAAATATAATCACATAGATCTATCAACCTTACTACATAAATTAAAATAAGAAAAGAACACAAACATCTTTTGTGCACTGAGTATTTCCACTATTGCCCATGGAACAGATGGTTTGAATTTTAAAAACCCTACCAAACAAAGAAAAATCTAGGGGGAAAAGAAGAAATGAAGCTTTCACTCAGGATCCTGATTATATAGAAACCAGAATATCATTACAACCGAAAAAAAATCTATAAAACCCTATCTGTAAACCTAGAGCAGGTAGACTTATGTACAAGAAAAGAAAGAAACCATGTCTCAGCAAGCGAACCCCATCCTCCAATAATCAAGAAACATTAAATGGTCCAATTTTTCGCCTCCTATCTGGTTTCTTTCCCTCAAAATAATGGCTTATTGAAGATTACATGTCTTTCAAAATTCTAAAACAAAATTCACTGCTCCAAGCCTACACCTTAAAGAAACTCATCAACTCACACCAAGAAAACAAAAACACTAAGTAAAAACCCTAAAACAAGGAAAATCACAGATTACACACTTACAATTTTGGATGATTCGGGCAAAGGGCCCCGACCAGCATGCCTAGCAAGCACCGGGCGTTTCTTGGCCTTGGCCAAAGAAGAAATTGTGGGATGCATATAGCCCGAAGATATCACCATTGCCACAATTCCAATGTCTGAAAAATCGAAATCTATCTCCATTTTCATCGAAAGACGGCCTCCGATTTAACAATTTTGCGTTGGTAGAAATGAGAAATGTTTTGCACTTGCGAGAGAAATGAGAAATGTTTTGCACTTGCGAGAGAGAAATAGAACTGTGTAGAGAGAGAAATGTTTGTGAATGCGAGAAAGAAATATAATTCTTTATAGAGCTGCTTAATCAATAGGGTTTGTTGGCCCTTTGGTCACCTTCAAATAAGGGTTTTAGCTTCGACTCTCAAGTTGCGCAATTTATTTTATTTTTATTTTATTTTTTGTTTCAGATGTGGTGCGTGACTATTGACTTTTAATCACTTTTTTAATGATTATATATTTATTTTTATACAGTCTTATTTTAATTAATAATCATCTTCTAAAAACTTAATTATACTCGAACAAACTTTGAATTCAATATAAAACTAAACTGAACTTTTCTTAAATTTATATTATAATATAAACTTTCTTCTAATCATCTAAATGCATACGTTCATTAAATAGTAAAACGGTTGTTTCATATGTGGTGCGTGACTTTTGACTTTTAATTACTTTTTTAATGTTTATATTTTTATTTTATACGATCTTATTTTAATTAATGAATTGCCTTCTAAAGACTTAATTATACTCGAACAAACTTCTAATTTAATATAAAACTAAACTGAACTTCTCTTAGATTTATATTATAATATAAGTTTTCTTCTAACCATCTAAGTGCATACTTTCACTAAATAGTCCAACGCTTTGGTCAAAACTTATATAAAGTTATTTAAGAAGCATCGTTTTCAACTTCTAAAGAGTTAATTCAAGTAAACCTAAAAGAACTCATCAACTTACACCAAGAAAACTCAAACAGTAAGTAAAAACCCTAAAACAAGGAAACCACAAATTACACACTTACAATTTTTGATGATTTGGGCAAAGGACCCCGACCCACATTAACAAAATTAGAACTGGTCCCACGCCTCCGGTTGGTGACATTAAGGTGTTTCTTGGCGGCGGAAGCGGACGACACCACCTTCCTTATATTGCGCTTGGCCAATGATGATGTCGTTGGCCTCATAAACCCGACAACTGCCTAAATCCAAGGTGAAACTCGAAATCGACAAATCTTGAATGAAAGTGGCAGAGAAAAAAAAGAGAAAATTTGAAGTGGGCAAATAAGAGGTGTTCGATTCCAACTCTATTGTGATAGATTGAAAGAGGGATGTTCGATTCCAACTCTGTTCTGTCAGATCGAAAGAGACAGGCAACGAAATCGAGAAATCTTGAATGAGAGAGAAGAGGAAATGAAATCAACCAATCTTGAATAAGAAAGAGAGAGAGAGAGAGAGAAGAGACGAATTTTGAAGCGGGAAAAAAAGTATGAGATGGAAATACAATCTATAAATACAAAATGAATTAAAACTGCAGGCTCAAACGAAATACAAGTCTATAAATATGAGATAGAAAGAGTACTTTTCTTTACAATTAAAGCAAAAAAGAAAGAAAACGACCATATTATATGAACAAATTGATTTGCAAAATTAAATATTAAATATATACCACCACATATGAGTGTGATTGAAAATTATAAGATTATCTTATAAGACATCCTTATCATTAATATACATAATAAATATTATATTATGTCTTTACCAAAACCAGTTGCTTGCTTTACTTTCTTACACCTATCAATTATTAGTGTACCTTAGAGCCTGCAATTTTAATTCACTTTGCATTTTGATCATATAATAGTTAAGTATGCTTTTCTCCTATGTAATGTAATTGGTTGCACATGAATCAAACAAAAATCATGATTCTAAGCTAATAAACAATATTTTAGCATCTCAATCATTCTTTAGAAAAAAGTAAAAATCAAACAGTTTCCAATCATAGTTTTTATGTGTCGGATCGTCCATATAATATATGAAAATAAGAGTTGGTCTCTTATGAGACCGTCTCACGGATCCTTTTATATAAGACGGATATATTTTATCCATAACTCATGATAAACCCACCACCCCAACTCACATTAAACAACAGCCAAACCCACAACAACATAAATATAAAGCCCTTTGGTTGCACAGTCTCACCTGCATAAGAGAAGAGAAAGAATTGATGCAGTGTTGGGTCGCACCATCGCACTTGGGGAGATAAAAGATGCAATGTTGTGAGGAGAGTGTGGCTAATAAATCCAATTCTCAATTCAAAATGCAATCAAATTGTGTGGTTTTGGGTCAATTATTGTTATATGCTTTTTTTTAGCCAGAAAATTTATATAGTTTTCAAATACCAATGCTACTAAACTTATTCAAATACCATTGATGCCAAACTTATTTTAAACTTACTTAAATACCATTGCTGCAAAACTTATTTCAAATACCAATGTTGCCAAACTTATTTGTAATTTTGAGTCAATTATTATGTATCTTTTTTTTTTATCTTTCAATTGAAATCCTCAAGTGGGGACAGTCACACACTTTGTTTATATCCAACTGATAAATAACTACCATCTCATCGTATATATATATATATATATATTACTAATATAGCTATATATTTGTATTACTAATACATTTATAACTATTAAGAATAAAAAAACATACTTATACTTGTAAAATGCATACATAGAGCTATAAAACACATACTTATATAAAATGCTTACTTTTATATTACTACATAACTATTAAGAATAAAACATATACTTATAACTGTAAACCACATACATATAGTTATAAAACACACACTTATATAAAATGTTTACTTTTACGTAGCTACATAACTATTAAGAATAAAATGCACACTTTATAGCTGTAAAACACATGCATATAACTATAAAACACATACTTATATAAAATGTTTACTTTTATATAGCTACATAACAATTAAGAATAAAACACATACTTATAGTTGTAAAATACATACTCTTCAAATACCACTTTAGGGCTTTTGCATGGTAGGAAGTCTTTCAAGGCCTTTTTGTTGTCAATCATGTGTCTTGAGCAGCCACTATTAATGTACTATACATCACTGCTGCTTCCTTAAAACTGTTCTTGCATACAGGACAAATTTAGGTATCAATACATGTACGAGTCCTTTGGGGTTAGTTCCTTTGGGAACCCATACGGCCATACTTGTTTAACAATAATTGGTTTGTTGTAAGCATAGTTAGTTCTCTTTCTGTAGCAATTCTTGTAGGTATGACTAATATTACTAAAAGATATAACTAACATGACTAAAATGTATAACACATATAAGCGAGTTTAGGTACGGAAACCCAAGTGTGTGGTGGTGCCTCAAATCACATGTCGAGTAGGATCGGGGTGAGTACATGAATCTAAGATCCATGCATCAGGTGCATAAAAGTTTTTGTGGATAGTAATAAATAATGATTAAATATTCACTGTGGTCATATCTTAATATGTCCACCACTAATGTGTAAAGATCTTATTCATTTAAATCTTATGATTTTAAATTAATAATTGTGTTGGATTTATGACACATCAGCGGTAAAAACACGTTAATATGTTTACACTAGGGTAGGAAAAGATAGTAATTTATTATATATACAATTTTGTATCTAATTTTTTCATTCTATATAATATTTTATAGTTTTTATTTATTTATAAATTTAAAATCATTTGTAATTTAATTTAAGAAAAACTTAATTCGAGATTCATTTTTAAAATGCATTATATTAGGCAGATTTTCAATCTAATATTCACGTGGTAACCTTATAATTTATAAACTTAGTAAAGCTTTAAAAAAAATTATTCCTTTCTAAAACTAATAATAAAGTGTTTCATAATATAATATTAAAATTTATCAAATTGATTAGTTCAGAAAATGTATTTTTTCTATCAAGATATTTGGAAATTAAAAAAAATTTGCACACTAAGTTATGGAATTTTGTAAATTTAGTAAATCATTTTTTTTATTTTATATAATATCTTATAATTTTTAATATTATAATTTGTGTTTACTTTATATTTTCAACATCATATTTTAAAATTATTTAATTGGAATTGGTGGTTTTCACAATCTAATGTTACCACCTTATTATTTATATATTTAGGAAGTCTTCTAAAATCGGCAATTCCTTCTAAAGTTGCATAATAATATGTAAATTTTCTAATCTAATCTTCATATATATATATATATATATATATATATATATATATTAAATAAAGATATTGGAAGATAAAATATGATCTATACTAATTTATCAAATTTATAATTATAATAAAGCATTTTTTATTCGGTATCATATTTTTTAAAAAAGTTAATATACTATATATATAATATTTAAAATCTTTTATTATTTTATTCAAGAAAAGCACAAACATGATTTTATTTTAAGAATTGCATTATTATTGGTAGGTTTTTTTAGGAAATCTTATAAAACAAGAATTCCTTTTTTAAAATTTCGTAATTATCGAGAGTTTTCCCAAATTTAATCTTATTAAATGTCATATTTAAAAATATAGTAAATTATTTTGTTTTTATGTAATATTTTATCACCTTTTTATACTATTATTTTTGTATAAATATTAAAAATGAATAATGGTGCAATCGAAACATTGGTTGACTAATTATAGGCCCCCAAGAAGACAAGCCTAAGCGAGTTTGTTCGCGGTAGGAAGGGTTTTTGGTGGGTTGGTCCGTGGGTTAGTGGGTTGGCCAACCTCTATTTTATTTAATATAATTTTTATTTTTTAATTTTTTCATTGAAAATATAGATGAGAAATGAATAATAATTGTGAAAATTTTACCTAGTGCAAGTAATGTTTTATAAAAATATTGATATAAACCATTTATTTATAGGAATGAAAAAAATTTAGTGAAAGAACTAATTTTAATTTTTTTCATGTATTATATGTTTTTGAATGCATATATATCTTAGTAAATGGATGAAAAATTTTATACAACGGTTGCATCAATTTGAGATCCATGCACTCGGATCAACCCGACCCGCTATATCCAAATGCTCGCCTCCATGCGCTACCAGGTCTGTGCACAAACTCGCTTTAGATGTGTACCTTTATATTATATTAATCATATTTTTATGTTATGTTAGTCATACTTTTTAGGATTTTTAGTTGTACCTCAACATTTTTTTAAACAGACATTAATATCTTTCATACCTTTTAATTATATCAGTCATATATTTTAGTTATGTTAGTCATATCTTTTAGTTATGATATTTGTACCTTTATATATTACATAAATATATGACTATGCTGATATAAAGTTATAAGTAATATCACATAAAAGTATGAGTAATATCATATAAATGTATATATGTACAAATTGTGGTGAAATTGGTTTTTTTTAAGTTAAAGTATTAGATAAATATAATATTTCTACATAAAGGTATGACTAATATAATGGGCAAAAACTTTCGTGCACAAGGTGCATGGATCCTAGATCCGTGCACCATAATTTGGTATCCACCCAACCCACAATATATTTTATCCAGCCCACCATAATATTTATTTTTCAGCCCAATAATATTTTATTTCCAGCCCACATCCAAACAACAATTTATTTTCCTGTCAAAACCCAATTGAAAAGCCCACAATATATTCCCTCTCTAACACACGCACAGACTAATTCGAAAAACTCACGCGACTCGAAGTTGTAATCTTCTTCTCTCCACAGACTATATTCGAGAAACTCGTCTTCTCTTCTTCTCTCTCACATTCAGTCACATTCAGAATTTCAGTTCGAAGTTGTAATCTTCTTCTCTCCGCAAACCTAATTCGAAGCGCAAACCTTGTTTCGAAGTGCGATTTCAGTTCGAAGTTGTAGTCCTTCTTCTCTGCGGTTTGTTCTTCAATGCCGATTTCTGTAAGTTTCTGAGATTTTGTTTAAACCTTACATGCAATCGGTTTAAAAGTTAAACATTTTGCCAGTTTTCTTTCTAGTTTTCCCCCAATTTCAATCTCGAAAATATTTTTTGATTTTGAATTTGTCTATTTAACCCTACATGCAATTGTATTTCAATCGTCTAATATACTGTTTGTTTCTACATTTTAGGTTTTCATTGTCTGGATTTTGATTTACTTTCTTCAACGGTAAGTTTTCTGAATTTTATTCTGTTTTTCGAGATTTATTTTTACACTTCGTGTTCTATATTTTTTTTCACCTTTCTGTGTTATTCGCGCGTATGTGTTGTGTGTTCTTCGCGCATTTTGTTTTGTGTGGTTTTGACATATTATTGAATCTCTGAAAATGACTTTACAAGTGTGATTTTGAACAGGAGAAGATATACCATTTGCAATATGAGAGGTTTTTCATTCTGTTTTTCACACATTTGCATGTGTCTCTGTTTTTTATGTGTTTCTTAGATTAGTAAAGTATTAATGAAACAGTATTAGTGTATTTTGTTATACAGTATTAGTGTAATTGTTATACAGTATTAGTGTAATTGTTATACAGTATTAGTGTATTTTCTTCAATCCTGATTTTATGTAAGTTTCTGCTATTTTGTTTAATTAAATCTTACATGAAATTGGGAGAAATAATGTAGTAGTTCAGTATATATGTTCTCTGATAGATGCTGAATACTGAATGGGAAAAGTTTTTGCCTAAGAAAATATGTATGCTCCTTCTGCTCTTTGAATTTTGTGCTTCTGTTTGTTTGAAGTTTAAACAGTGAGATTATGTTTGACTATTGATGCTTGCAATGTTATACAGTTTCCAAGATGAAAACCAGGATGTTAAAGAGTGATGCAGTTGACGAATCATCTAAAAGGCCAGTGAAAAAATATTTGAAACAAATTGTGCAGAAAAAGAAGGCTCCGAAGAAGGAAGCCATTGACAAGAAATTGAAGAAGGAGTCCATTGACAACTTTTACTATGATGTTTGGTATGTACTCTGTTAAGTCTTAAAGCTAATTCTGTTTATATTTGATACTAATACTGTTAAGTCTTATAGCTAATACTGTTTATGTTTGATACTAATATTGTTAAGTCTTATGGATAGTACTATTTATGTTTGATACTAATACTGTAAAGTGTATAGCTAATTCTGTTTATGTTTTGGTACTAATACTGTGAAGTCTTATAGCTAATATTGTTTATGTTGGATACTAATACTGTTAAAAAACATGTATAATAATTTTTATGCTATTATTGTTTATGTTTGATACTAATACTGTTAAGTTTTATAGCTAATACTGTTTATGTTTGATATTAATACTGTTAAGTCTTATGGCTAATATTGTTTATGTTTGATACTAATACTGTTAAGTCTTATAGCTAATTATGTTTATGTTTGATACTAATACTGTGAAATTTTATAGCTAATTCTGTTTATGTTGGATATTAATACTGTTATAAAACATGTATAATAATGTTTATGCTATTGCTGTTTATGTTTGATACTAATACTATTAAGTTTTATAGCTAATACTGTTTATGTTTTATATTAATACTGTTAAGTCTTATGGCTAATACTGTTTATGTTTGATACTAATACTGTCAAGTCTTATAGATAATTATGTTTATATTTGATACTAATACTATGAATTCTTATAGCTAATTCAGTTTATGTTGGATACTAATACTGTTATAAAACATGTATAATAATGTTTATGATGTTGCTGTTTATGTTTGATACTAATACTGTTAAGTCTTTTAGCTAATACTGTTTATGGTTGATACTAATACTGTTAAGCTTTATGGCTAATACTGTTTATGTTTGTAGCTTATAATGTTCATTGTTTTTTTATTGGGCAGTGATTTTGTGACACAATCTAGGCCTAAGGGTCTACACAATTTGATCTGTCAGTTATCTGACAAGCAGAAGAAGGATATTATTGACATTGGTTTTGGTGGTTTGCTCTCTATGTCGATCACAAAATGTGCGAATCTTCATATGATTCGTTGGCTGGTGAGGAGCTTTAACGGAAGTGGTAGGATTTTGTCTGTAGGAAAAGACAGAAGTTTTGTGATCACTGCAGATGATGTTCATGATGTGTTCATGTTGCCTAGAAATGTAGGTTCTCCTGTGATAAATTTTAATAAGCATGAAGATTCGGTATTACTTAGGCATTTTAGGGATATGGGGATACAAGCTAGTGTTCAGGTTAAAGTTTTATATGATTTGATAGTTAGTCGTTTTCTTGTGGTGGTGATGATTTTAAGAGATTATTTGTTTTGTATGCTTTGTATTCATTTTTTACTCCAACTTGTAACAAAACAGTAAACATTAGTGTGTTGAAGTCATTAGAAGATGTTGATAGGATATCTCAGTTTGATTGGTGTGAATATATATTAGAAAGATTGTGTGAAGGTGTTCATGTGTATAATAACACACAATCAAAAAATATTTCCGGCTGTACGATCTTCCTACAAATAGTCTATATGCATAGACTGAAGTGGAAAGGTGTTGTTGCACCTTCTTCACTGTATCTAATTCAGCATTGGAATGACGACAAACTGCATAAGAGATGCATTGAAGAGGCTGCTGCGGGCTCGTATGGTGACGGTGAACTTGTATATGATGTGTATCCTATTAGCAAGAATGGGAAGAAGGTTGGAGAAGAGAAACTAAATCAAGAAGGGGCCAAAAAGAGAGCTGGTGAGTCAAAAAGAGAAGGAAGTGGCCAATTTATCAGTTTTGAATTGATGAAGGATGAGATGAATGATGATCAAATTAAGATTGCTGCCAAAGATGTAAGTTTTCTGACTTAATAGTGTTATATGAAATTTAAGTAATACTGTTATTATAAGTTACTAATACTGTTAAGTATTAGTTAGTAATACTGTTAACTATTACTAACTAATACTACTTAGTATTACTTAGTAGTACTGTTAAGTATAACTCACTAATACTAAGCAGTATTATTTAGTAATACTGTTAAGTATTAGTTAGTAATACTGTTATTTATTACTACTAATACTACTTAGTATTACTTAGTAGTACTGTTAAGTATAACTTACTAATACTAAATAGTATTAGTTAGTAATACTGCTATGTATAAGTTAGTAATACTGTTAGGTATTAGTTAGTAATACTGTTAACTATTACTAACTAATACTGTTTAGTATTATTTAGTAATACTGTTTAGTACTATTTAGTAATACTGTTAAGTATTAGTAGTAATACTGTTAAGGATAAGTTAGTAATGTTGTTAACTTTATAACATGATTACATATGTTGTTTTTTGAGTATATTTATTCTTTTTTGTTTAGGAAATGGACAGGATTTCTCTTCTTTTCAAAAGAGATATTTCAGTGGTATCTCACCACTACATATCAATTTTCAAATCCATGAAGGAGAGTGACACTGAAGAGATGTCCGACTCTCAGAAATTTTTTTCAGATGAGAAAGTGCACAAGGTCATTGATGAAATCATTCTTGATTTCATGAATAAGGAGAAGGATGTTCCATCAAATAAAGCGGGGTCAAATGAAGGAACATGTCCTGAATTTACTGAAGATATCCCTTCCTCAAATGCAGCAGACACTAACAAAAGAAGCTGTCCTGATGTTGCTGCGGACATAAATGAAGGAAGTTCTGAAGTTGCAGCAGATATAAATGAGATGCCTTCATTTGATCTGCATTTGAGTGCTTCACCACAAGCCGATGATGCCAGTCTTCCTGCAACTCCAACTGAACATATAGATGATCCTGAGAAAGTGAATACTGAGGAAATTTCTGACATTTATGGGTCAATGTCCTACAAGAGGAAGGGATATGAGAAAGAAACTTTGATCCATGTTGAACGGAAGAATGGATTTGTGTCAAATTTCTTTCGTAGGATGGGTAGATTTTTGAGCAAAATGGATGTGCAATCGAAAGAGTTTGCTGACTACGCATTTTTTTATGATAATCATGACACTGATGAGTAAGTTCTGTGATTTGTACTTATTAATTTAATATTTTCCAGTATTTTTAAATCTTTATGTTTATATTTACAGTGAAACTCTATTTTGACATGGACCACTCCTCATTCTTTATAGAAAAGACATGCTCTCTTTGTTCCCCGATGCACAGATCAAATCGTGTGTATTGAACGCATGGGCGTTAATACTGAACAAATCTACAAATGATGGTTTAAGTAGATTTGTTTTTACACTTGATCATTCCGTAAGTATAATTTCAATTTTTTTTTGTAGTCTGTTTTTTATTTGTTTCTATTCTTAAAATTGTTGTGTTTTTTTACAGATGTACATGATTGAACTGCTAGAAGAGAAAGATTCGAAGAAGATGGAAGTACTGGAGCAGGATATCTTCAGTATTTGGGATTCTTGGTTTTCATTGCAGGAACTAGTTCTCAATGTAGTTGATTTGGTATGTTAATTGTTATTAATATACTGTTTTAATATAGGACAGTATTAGTTATTAAACTATATAGTATTAGTTTAACAATTATTATTATTTTTCATTGTAGATATTTGTTCCTGTCTGGTTGTCCCAGCACTACTTTTGTATTGCAATAAACTTTGCAAACAAGAAAGTGCATTATCTTGACAACCAGCTCTATGAAAACAATGATAACAAGTACAAGAAGATTGCTCTATTGATGGTATGTTCTTTTAATAAAGTTATGATATAACTATCTGTTGTACAATCTAAAACCTATATATTTCTGTTTGCAGAAGTCTTGCATGGGAAAATATCTTCTTCGAAAACAATATCCCAGGGCTGCTGAGATTGAAAATTATGAAATGGAAGAGGTGGATTTGCCATGGAGAGCATTAAACTTTAAAGGAACAAATGATTGTGGGATTTTCATGATGCACCATATGACGTATTTCAATGGTGCTATATATGATAAACCTGATTTAAAAAAGGTATGTTATTCTTCTGAGAAACATTACTATTCAAACATATATAATAGTACGTTAAAGCTATATTTTCAAACTAATACTACTTAGTATTACTTAGTAGTACTGTTAAGTATAACTCACTAATACTAAGCAGTATTATTTAGTAATACTGCTAAGTGTAAGTTAGTAATACTGTTAAGTATTAGTTAGTAATACTGTTAGTAATACTGTTAAGTATTAGTTAGTAATACTGTTATTTATTACTATCTAATACTACTTAGTATTACTTAGTAGTACTGTTAAGTATAACTTACTAATACTAAATAGTATTAGTTAGTAATACTGCTATGTATAAGTTAGTAATACTGTTAGGTATTAGTTAGTAATACTATTAATTAATACTGTTTAGTATTATTTAGTAATACTGTTTAGTACTATTTAGTAATATTGTTATGTATTAGTAGTAATACTGTTAAGTATAAGTTAGTAATGCTGTTAATTTTATAACATGATTACATATGTTGTTTTTTGAGTATATTTATGTTAGGATGTATACTATAAGCCTAGTTTTTTGTATGAACATCGTTTATGGAATGAGAATCACATTGGTCATATGTTTGCATTTTATATTTGTTATATATGTTTATGCAATGTCCAATTAATTTATATTATAGATAACTTGGTGTGTGGTGCCACACAGAAGATCATGTTATCAGTTTCTTATAAATTATAAATAGTAGCTCACAACCAAGATGGATTTGGACAAATCATCGGAATGGTTGTAGTGTAGTTTGGTATTAGTCTGTCTTGACTATAAAACTACACTAGTACACTTTGTGTGTATTGAGCAGGACCATTTGAGGTTGTTCGTTTTATACTGACTATATAATAGAACAAGACCTCTGTTATTATGGATGTACATCTTCTTAATCCCTATATAATAACGGGCACGTATGCTCAATGTTTATTTCTTTAATTTGCCAATGGGTGAGATTTATTCATAAATCAATAAACTCGGTGAGTTGGGAGATAGCATTGTTTATATGGTGTTCTGTTGATTATAGAAGGAATCCGTGTCCTAATTATTTAGGATGATAATGTCCCCTTGAGGAGCTCATAAGGATTATCATGTAAACCCTGCAGGTGGATTTAATCCGACATGATAATAAGGATGAGTGGTACTACTCTTGGAATTAGATGTAAATTATTTAAGTTGTCAGTAACTTATTTAATTTACGGACATTCGATATCTTAAACACGGGGAAATAAATGTACACATAATAAGGAGCCCATATTAAATATGGGATTGGGATGGTAGTTCAATAATAATTCTCTAGTGGACTGAATTATTATTGATGGGCTTCAGTTATGTGTTCGGGCCGAACGCAGGATACTAAAGCCCATCAGGAGGCCCAACCCAATTCCTCCTCTAGGTCCCTGGTGTAGCCTATATATAGCTCTTTTCATCAGCGCCTCTCATAACACAGAACACAGATCACAGAAAACACGTGATAAGTGAGAGAGAGCGGAACTGATTTTTCTCGAAGGATCGTTGGCCACGCAACGTTCGAGAAGGGCTCAGAGGAATACATCAGAAGATCAAGAGGTCTACAAGGGTATGATTTCTTTCCGCTGCGATTTATCTTTGGATCCCGATTCCGATAGCATAGGGCCGGCGATCCGTCGGTTCCAACAATTTATTCTTTTTTGTTTAGGAAATGGATAGGATTTCTCTTCTTTTCAAAAGAGATATTTCAGTATTTCGTAATACTGATATGGCAATACATAAACAAAATTAGTTATATAACTAAATTGTACAGTGAATAATGTTATGCAGTATTATTAGTTTTTAATTTATTTTTTTCTCATTGCAGCCAGTTTTGAGGAAAGTATTGAGGGCAGAATTTGCTGCTGCTATTGTTATGTCACCTTTAAATGAGGAAAGGAGAGATGTGGTTGATAGGGTTACAAGATTCTATTTGTCAAAACCCAAATACATTGTGTTTAAGAGACAAGAGGTTGTTGCAGCAATGAAGAAAATAAAAGGCTGAGATGTCAAAAATTGTGAGACCGAAAAGGCAGTGCGTTGAGAAAAAACAATCTTAGTTTAGGTTTTGGGTGAAGAAAAACAACAATATTTGTGTTATATAATTGTCTGTTGAAATCAATTGTGATGTTGAATTAGTATTTTTGAAAAATATGTTTTTAATAGTATTTGATATCATTTTACAATTATAATATATTTATATTGGTTATAACTTTATATTATATTTTTTTTGATGTAGGTATAGTTGGAAAGTATAAAATGAAAAATAAGGTAATGAATGTAACCTGTATATTATACATGTTTTTTAACAGTATTTGTATAAGAGATAAACAGTAATATTCATAAGCATTAACAGTATCATTCTTGAACATAACATTAGTAACAGTATTAGTATTCAACATAAACAGTATTAGCTATAACACTTAACAGTATTAGTATCAAACATAAACAGAATTAACTATAAAACATAACAGTATTAGTATCAAACATAAACAGTATTAGTCATAATACTCAACAGTATTAGTATCAAACATAAACAGTATTAGATATAAGACTTAATAGTATTAGTATCAAACATAAACTTAATTAACTATAAGACTTAACAGTATTAGTATCCAACATAAACAGTATTAGCCATAAGACTCAACAATATTATTATCAAACATAAACAGTATTAGCTATAAGAATTAACAGTATTAGTATCAAACATAAACAGTATTGGCTATAAGACTTAACAGTGTTAGTATCAAACGTAAACAGAATTAGCAATAAGAATTAACAGTATTAGTATCAAACATAAACAGTATTAGCCATAAGACTTTACAGTATTAGTATGAAACATAAACAGTATTAGCTATAAGACTTCACAATATTAGTACCAAAACATAAACAGAATTAGCTATAACACTTTACAGTATTAGTATCAAACATAAACAGTATTAGCCATAACACTTAACAGTATTAGTATCAAACATAAACAGTATTAGCCATAACACTTAACAGTATTAGTATCAGACATAAACATTATTAGCTATAAGACTCAACAGTATCATTCAATATTATTATCAAACATAAACACTAATAGCCATAAGTAATAACAGTAATTCTTGAACATTAAAATTACTTACACAAAAATATAAAGTATTAATGCATAATATAAAACAGTATTACTGATTAACAGTAACAGTATTACTGAAAAAAATAGAACAGTATTACTTAAAGCTATTTTCTAAAACAAAGTTTCTTTTGGTATGTATGGTGTTAAACTGCCAAATTCTGATGTTGAATTATTCTTTGATGAACTTCCTCTCTTCTTGTTTTTCTGAAAATGTGTCTTTAGTCTCTTGCTCCTACCTTTAGTGACTGCACGTTCTGGATCAAGAATACAAGTAGAAGAATTTGTGTCGTTTTCAGTTTGTTCACTACCTGCATCACTAATAGAAGTTAAAGAATCAACAATAATACAATCCTTGTTGTAGCTTTCTTCCAAAAGATTTCTCGCATTCCTATTGTTTTGTGATTTCAAGACTAAATTATAGTATTTTCTTATCATCATGTGATGCCAAAGAACCCCTTCATTTCCCCTTGCTATGCTGTTATCATTGTTATTGAGTTTGTCCCACACCATCGACTTTGCCAATTTTGTCCATCTTTTTTGAATGTACATTTCAGGTATAGATTGTGCTGAATTTATGTGGAGTATTCTCAAGGAATGGCAACACAAAATACCCATTTCTTCAAACAACTTGCAAGAGCATGTCACCATCATCAACTGGTAATCAAATATTACTTGCTTATTTGCAGTTTTACCAAGATTGGACACTTCATAAAGTATTGTGGTACCTTCCATTCCAATGACTTTTGAAAGACAAACAATGCACTTTCTAAACTCCTCTTCAAAATATCTAAAAGCATTGATCGTGTATATTTTAGAAGCATGTTTCAATATTCCATCCATAGGCATTTGACTTTCCGCAAGTGACCTTGCACAATTGAATTCATCTTGTTGTTCAGTCATCCTCCAACGTTTTACTGTGTTACTGAAAAGTATATAGAAATCTGTCAAATTTGTTGTCTTCTTAGCATGAAACCCAATTGCATTATTTGTCGATTCACTTCTTTGTGATGAAAGAATAGCAGCAGAGAAGTAATTCTTGTTTAAAGTTGTACACCACTTTTCCTTTAATCCGTAAAGTCGTGTGAACCAAGAGTGATCTTCGAGATTATATTTTTGCACCATGTTTTTCCAACAGATTTCAAATTCATCTTCATCATCACATCCAGTTAAAAATTTGTTGAATTGACTCTTAAACAAATTGTCCGATTTCAACTTTGCAAATCTGGTTATTGCATTTTGTTGAAGATGTCATATACACAATCTATGCCTTGTTGCTGGAAAAACCTGTCAAAACAAAATTAGTAATGCAGCAATATTACTGAACAGTTATATTTGTAATACTAAAGAGTATAACTAAATAAGCTATACAGTATTACTTACTAGTCTATACAGTATTGATTGATGAAAAAAATAGTAAAAAAAATATTACTGAACAGTTATATTTGTAATACTAAAGAGTATTACTAAATACGCTATACAGTATTACTTACTAGTCTATACAGTATTGAATGATGAAAAAATACAGTAAAAAAATATTACTGAACAGTTATATTTGTAATACTAAAGAGTATTACTAAATACGCTATACAGTATTACTTACTAGTCTATACAGTATTGAATGATGAAAAAAAACAATAAAAAAATAAACAGTACAATTTTAGTTATACCTTCTCAATTGCATTTGCTATTGCTTGATCTTGGTCTGTGAAAATTGTGATGGGACTTTGTCTACACATTGATTTCTTGAAAACATTGAATAACCATTCAAATGTTTCTATTTTCTCATCTGAAATGAATGCACAAGCGAACATGACATTTTTCATGTGGTTGTTGACACCAACAAAGGGGGCACAAATCAAATTGTATTTGTTTGTCCTATATGTTGTGTCGAATATCATCACATCACTATATAATGCATAATCTTCCTTCATCATAGAGTCCCTCCAAAACATATTTGATAATCTGCCCTCGTCATCCAATTTTACTCTATAAAAGAAATCATCTTCCTCTGCATCTTGCTCTTGTATCATATCTAAAATTGTTTGTGCGTCACCTGCTTCGATTTTCTTCATTTTCATTCGATGCACCAAATTCAAGTGATCTTTCATCGTATGCCCAACTATTTCCTCTCCACCAAAATCACATGCCATGTAACGATAAGAGTCTGACGGTTTCATTCCTGAATCTAGCATTGTCTGAATCGCTGCACGTTTTTCATCTGTTATATGTCTCTCTGAACGATGCAAATGACTCCACTCTTTTCTTGTCAGTTCATGATTATGGATAGTCTCATGTTTTACTACCTCGTACTCATTTTCATAATTCAATTTCACTGTAAGTGATGCCTTGCAGTTTGTCCTTGTTGCTTTTGACTTCTTTGTTGAAAACTGCAATTGTAAGTATAGTGTCATTCTAACAGTATAACAGTACCACTAACTTATACGTAACAGTACCACTTAATAAACATAACAGTATCACTAAAATAACACAAAAGTATTACATAAATTAATATAAAAGTTCTGTATAATTTATACATAACAGTACTACATGACCTGTTTTTGTTTGTTTTTGCATCCAGCAGATGAGCAAACATATATTTTCCCAAGTAGTATAGATGTATCAATTGTAGAGTATCTACTGTTGGATTTCTGTACTCCAAATCCGATCAAACGAGAATGTTTTTTGTAGAGCTCATACATTTCATCAATAGTCTTCCGTTTATATCCAATAAGTGAACCAGATAGGGCTTCAATATCTTCAATGTCATCAACCAATTGACTACTCCGTGAATCGATTTCAATTGTTGTAGTACTTGCAAAAACATCAACATTTGTTGTTTCATCTTCTACAATAATCTCAGTCATATGTTCTGCAATTTTAAGTACAGTGTCATTAAAACAGTATAACAGTACCACTAACTTATAAATAACAGTACCACTTAATAAACATAACAGTATCACTAAAATAACACAACAATACTACATAACTTCACATAACAGTCCCCTCGCGATTCACAAAGAAATTACCAGTAATTTCTCCCATATTTTTTCAGATTCGTCGTTGAATCTTCAATTCGAACACTATATTAGTTTCAAACCTTCAATTAATGGGTAATCGAACACTATATCAGCTTTAAACATTCATCAATCAATATATCAGCTTCAAACCTTCAATCATTGTATCAATGGCGGAAATTTTTTTTTTGTCAGAAATAATATGGTCGAAATTTGATCAATGTTGGACGTTATGTCAATGTATCGAAATTAAATTAGAGTATTAGTATGTTTTCATGTTCGAAGAAGAGGTTACCTTCGCGTTTTTCTCAATTAATGTTGCAGTTTTCTCCCCCAAGCCGCGGAGCAGAGACGATGAACAGTGAAAGTGAATATTTTTTAATTAAATATCGCGTGTTAACACGCGCCCACCATGTGGAGCGCGTCCTCGTGCGAATGGGGCAGGAACCGGTCCAGATTGTTGTGCACGGATCCACTGATCCGTGCACAAGTTGCACAGGAGTTGTTTTCAATATAATATAGGTGTATGACTAATATAATATAAAAGTCGGAAAAAAAAAGACGCGAATTCAAGTCGGCTCGAATCCGATCCGAATGTATGTACTTTTTAAAATACTTAAAAAAATAATAAAAAATAAAATAAGAATTTTGATAGGCCAACCCGTCTAACCTAAGTCCACTGATGAATTTGGTTAAGTTGAAAGTTTGAGACGATACAAAAAGAATCCATCCCAGCTCATCCCATCAATAATGAGTTACAATGGGTTATGGACTAATTCGCTCTAACAACCTATTGAAAGCTCTCTAAGTCCACCATCACAACATTGTTCCTTTCTAACCAAGAAAGAAAAAAGAAAAAAAGAAAAAAGAGAAAAGAAAAATTAAAAGAAAAAAAATACAATGTTGTACTTTCACCGGCTATATAGTCAACAATAAACTTTTCCGAACGACTCCTTTGGATTGATTTTCTTCGGGCAATCAATTGCTCCTGTGAGTTTGTGATTTTCGTGAATCTAATTCCATTTTGCACCAAATTCTTCACAACGCAGTCCTGAAAAATGGCAAAGTCTTGGTCATCAAGATCAATTATCAGGTCTCTTCATCCTATTGCATCAAAACCCTCAGCATGTGGTTATCCCATTACCAGTGGCATTTCCCATTTTCTCACAAACAGCCCTAAATCAATTGAAAACCCCACTTTCTCTTCGTGGCTGTTAATTTCCCAAAGGACCCATTTCTCATCATCAGCTAATTTGCCAGGTTCTTGTGGGAAATTATTGAATCCACATGCGGCATTCTCACCGCGCAGGAATTTTGTGGGGTTTAGGTACTTTTCATTGACGAATCATGGTTCTAAGGATGCTGCCAAAAAAGTAGTGAAAAGCCCTGGTACGGTTTTAAAGAATGCGTTTGTGCGGTATAAGGAGGCGGCGAGGTTGCAGATTGAGGCCTTCTGGAGGAGGAATTATTTGGTGGTGCTGGGCGCAGGTGGGTTTGTGGTGTGCATTCTGCTATGGCGGATCTTGTTTGGGATCGCCACAACTTTTATTGGTTTATCTGAGGGCATGGCCAAGTACGGGTTTCTCGCTCTTTCATCCGCCATGGTCGCTTTTACTGTGAGTTCTTCTTTGCTTGTTCTTGTATCAGCCTTTTCTGTAAGCTTTATGATATGCTGTGTTTTTTGCTTAGTTTTTTTTATGGTGAAGAGAGAGATCTTATTGTATTTAAGTTGCTGTTGTTTGAATTAGCTATTGACTGCGATGTTTGCTATGGTTGCCTCTTCAGCATGTACAGAGAGATACAATTTAGATTGCTTGGTAGCACAGAGATACACTAATTATTGGCGACTTTGCTCATGAACTGTCATTCTATGCCTGGGGAAATGATGGAGTTTGTGACTTGTACCCTTGATCGACTTATCTCGATCAATAAGTATATCTATTTAGCAATTGGAATTTAAACTTCTGGACCGTGTGTTATAGTTATTTATTTTAATTTGTTTTAGGTATGATATTGTCTTATTAAGGCACTAACTGTTGTTTGGAAGAAGGCGCCAACAGTAATTGGTAACTCCTCCTTGTACAAGACTTTGTGGCTCTCAACTCTCCTTCTTTCAATACCTTGAGACTTAATATGTTATGAATTTTAAGCACCAATATTAAGATCTAGCTATTAAGCTTGAAAACTAACTGAGTTGTTTACTTCTTTAGATCTTTGCAAATTGAAAATTATAAAGCTAACTAAAGAGAAACTCTGGGTTTGTTTTGATAGTGTGTAGTCATTATGAATGTGTAGACTTAAATATTTCAACTCTATTTTATCTCCTTGATAATATCCAATCTTCTGTTGCATACTAAAAGTCTTGTAAATCTACAAGGCAGAAGTAAGGAACATAATAAGATAAAGACTTATCTGTAACTCCTTGACATATGAGAAGACAAAAGAGAAAGGAATTGCTGCTGGCTGAAAGCTATAGCGTCTGGAACAAATGATATGTTATACATAGAACCCATACTCAGATTTGTGTTAATCCTGTTCTTTAAGTTACTTTTTGTTACATCATGTTCTTTGCTAAGATTTACTTGAAATCTTATGATGACGAAGAACAACCATTTCCGTAGGAGGCAGGAGGCTAGATGCTAGTTTTAGCATGCAGTTTGTCTTCATATTGTAATGTGATTGTTTCGGTTTACTACTTTTTCATGAGTCCCTTTCTCTCAGCCTAAATTGATTCTTGGGTTCCGTGCTTGCAGAGCTGAGTAAAAGGTTAATGTAGAAATCCAGTTAACTGTGCATTACATGGAATCTTATCCAGAATTTCCCCCTCTACCCTGAACTTGTGATTCTTTTTATGAAGACCTGAGATTGTAAGGAGATGGGGAATGTAGCATAAATTTATATGAAAAACTTGATTTCGGGAACTGAATGATTGGGTTGTATCACATGTTACAATTGTTACTATTGTTCTGATAATGTAATAATACAAGGTGCCTGTTTGCTTTTATTTTTTTCAATCCTTTTCTTGCTACTTATAAATTGAACTTGAAAATATTCTCTCTTACTACCAACTATTAGGCAAATAGCTGAAGCCATGTGCTGAGCATTCTAATTGATATACTATCTTGTGGTCATGTCAGCAACTGATAGTCATCCATGTTAATCATTTCATTGTTTCTTATGTGAAGGGCTTATACTTCCGAACGAGATTTACCATCAATCCGGATAAAGTTTACAGAATGGCAATGAGGAAGTTAAACACCGATGCTGGCATTCTTGAGGTTATGGGTGCGCCACTCACAGGAACAGATTTAAGAGCATATGTAATGTCAGGAGGGGGCATCAGCCTGAAGAATTTCAAACCTATGCTAAGAAGCAAAAGATGTTTTCTTATTTTCCCTATACATGGTTCAGAAAGGAAGGGATTAGTCAGTGTTGAAGTCAAGAAGAAGAAAGGCCAGGTTCATCTGAATTCCATGTAGCATCTTTTATCCTCCAAGTTTCTGGTTCATTATCTAATGAATACGTTCCTGTCATTGTATTTTCTTGACTAAATATCAATTCACAAGTTCTTGGTATGTTCTATGGGTTCAAGAAATCATATTTTTCATTTATTCTGCTGGGATATTTTATTGACTTTTCAGTCAATCATTCTTTCACTAGCAGAATATAGGATATGGATTTTGGGACAGTCCAATTCCTTTGAACTTTCGATACAATAGAACTTTTCAAATAGATTTGTAAGTGTCGAATTCTAAAAAACTGCGTACTTCTGATGTTATGATTTTCCTAGGAAGTAACACTCTAATCAATCTTACATCTACATTATGAATTAATTGTGTGCAGTACAATATGAAACTATTGGCAGTGGACATTCCAATGTTACGTGGAACTGAGCACCGCCTGTTCTTGATTGGGAATGAAGACGAGTACGCTATTGGTGGTGGTTTGATTTCTGAATTGCGGGACCCGGTTGTGAAGGCAATGGCAGCTGCTAAGGAGTTTGAAGCGCAGGACCAAGAGGAGGACGACAAGGAAGCTGCTAGGGAACTCGAAGAAGCAGAAACAAAACATCGGGAAGAAATCGAAAAGCTTGAAAAAGGTAAATCTCAGTAACTGCTGTTCATCTTTTGCATTTCTTTGTAATAGTTTTGTGACAAAACATTGTGGTTTCGACCTTTTAATCAATCGTTGCTGCTGTGTTGGCATGGCATCATGAGTTGACGCAGGTTTTGCGAACATTGTACAAATTTGCAGAAAGAATGGCTGATATGCCTACAAATAAATATGACATCCCATAATCAGTATTAATCATACTAAGAGAATATCTCGAAGTGGCTTTCCTAATTTTTTTTTTTTCCTTATTTGTTTTTATGGATAAATACTTGATCGTGATTCAACAGAGTACAACCTAACAAAGAATCATTCAATTGGACGTCCAAGAGGAAAGTTTTAACATATATTACTGATTTTGTCATTTTTATCTGGGGGAAACAATTTCTCTTCAAAGAAGAATATAAAGAAAATGAAAAATACATGTAATTCTTGGTAAGCTATTAAATATTATAATAAAAATATATAAATAAAAAGAAAAATATTAGGGTGGGACTATCCACACCCCAAGCTTTTTTAACCACACCCCATAATTAAATAAATCAAAAGTAATTATATATTAAATGTCAATAATATTCATTGACCACACCCTACATATAATTTGAAATACTAATGATACCCCATAATTTCTAAACACACCTCATTCCAACTCTTCTCCTTCATTGCATAAACTCTTCTCCATACCACAAAATTTTTTTCTCCTTTAATAAACCCTAAGAATATCACCCAACCAATATTCTCTACAAAAATATCTATGGAACGGGAAGATACATTTGAAGCGAGCAATGTAAGATTTCTACTATATTTTTAATAGTTTTTAATAGTGTAGTACAAAAAATCGAGTTTTGGTTCGAAAAGTAGAAAATTCCGCTGGAACAATACCGTTCGACTACTCTAGGTTGAACGGTATGAAGAGTGTTCAACCTAAAAAATCGAACGGTATGAAGAGTGTTCTAAGACAATGTTCGATTATCAGAGTCGAACGCCATACACCGTGTTCGAATTCTCCAGTCGAACAATTTGTTCGACTTCCCAAGTCGAACACACAACACATCGCGCGAAGAACCAGAGTCGAACCAGTGTCGAGTTTTTGTTCGAAATTTTGATGTTTTTCAGCATCCAATATCCAAAATTTTCCAACAATAGACTACAATTACATGCTCACACCATAAGACATACTAATTTGTTCGATTTTTACCCATAAATCAATCTAATAATTATAACTTCTATTCAAGATTCAAAATAACTCAAAAAACTTGTGGTTTGGCTTCAAAAACGAACATGGCAATGAAGTATCACAATCTCTTCGAGTGTTCATTGCAGTTGTTCGATTTCTCAAGTCGAATTTGGCCAATTTGTCGAAAAATTTCTACTCCCTTTCGTTCTTGTTCGAACTGCAATTTAGGGTTTTTTTTTTTTTTAGGTCAAAGGGTAAAATTGAAAATGTTTGGGGTGTGTTTAGAAATAATTTAAGATGTAGATATTAAAATTGGGGTGTGAATAGATATTGGGATGTGATTAGAAAAGCATGGGGTGCGGATAGTCTCACCCAAAATATTATTTCTTTCATGATAAGGAATGCATTATTACAAAAAATGATAAATCATAAAGTTGGTCTCTTGTACAACTATCTCATGTGTGACGAGACCGTGCACGGTCATGTCCTGGGGTACGGTTGACCTTGCGCCACACAAAAAAACACATACTTATAGTCCTAAAATACATACTTAGAGCTAAAAATCACATATTTGTGTAGCGCACTATCGACCGGGCCCCATACCATGCGCTACACATGCCATGTATTGTCGCCCACAGTCGAACCGTGCCCTACAGCACAACCGTGAGCGAAAAAAAAATCACACACTTAGAGTCGAAAATTACATACTTGTACACTGTTGTGGCGTATGGTCGACCGTGCCCCAAGACACGACCGTGCACGGTCCCGTCGCACGGTGCGACGATTGCACGTGAGTTTTTTGTCAAAATCATATATATATATATATATATGTATTATAATACTAAATTTTATTTAGCTAGTTATATTATTTAAATCGAAGTTAAATGTTTCTTAATTATATGTATCTACAAAATAAAATTTAGGGTTAATTGTTGGTAAAATTATGAACTTTACTTAGTTTATAATATTAACCAACTTTTTGAACATCACCAAATTTAACATGAATTTTCATATCTTTTGCTATTTAACTGATGGGCAGGTTTCGGGTATGTTTATTTTGGGAATAATTCTCACTGTTTCAAAATAAAATAATGATACATACAAGTTGATAGTCATTTTGAAATGGTGGGAGTTATTTTTAAAATAAACATACCCGGAATTTATCTGTTGATTAAAATTGTAGAAGATATGAAAGTTTGTGTTATATTTTGTGGTAATTAAAAAGTTGGTTAAAATTTGCAAATTAAGCAAAGTTCCTGATTTTTTCGGCAATTAATTCTAAAATTTATTATAGAAAAAAATACATTTTTCATATTGACCAATTCATGTGTCTTTTTATAAAATCATTTTTTTATTTTTGTATAAAATAGTATTGCTCCCGTGGCACGGACTAAAGTGAATATATTTTGTTACATTTTTAATAAATGAAAAATGACTAAAACTTATATTTAAAGTTACTCATCCATTGTAGTTTATGGTAAATCATACAAATTAAGTGAATTATCCATTGTATTCTACGATAAGAAGGATACCCCTGGGTATAGTATGCCCTCGACCCCAACTCTAATACCTTTAAATAATATGATTAATATATTTACACATAACAAGTAATAGTATAAGTAATATATTTCACTAATATATATATATATATATATATTTCAGTTATACAAGTAAATACATTATGAGTAAGCAACTAATACGTTATGAATATACAATTAATTTGTTTCACTAAAACATAAATTTCAATCATACAAATAATACCTTAATAGTAAAAAACTAATGATTTATGAATATACAACCAATATCTTTCACTAAAACATATACAATTAATATTTTTCATCTTTCACTAAAACATATATTTCAGTTACACAAGTAATATCTTATGAGTAAACAATTAATATCTTATGAATATACAACTAATACCTTTCATTAAATAGGTAAAATGTAAACATATATTTCAGTTATATAAGTAATACCTCGTGAATATACAATTAATACCTTATGAGTATACAATTAATACATTGAGGGGCACACCACTAATACCTTATAAGTTTACAACTAATATCAAACTAATATACCTTTTAGTGGTACATACCCAGTGGTATATAGGTTTTTGCCTTTTATAATAAATTATAAGTGAATTTATAAAACTTAAGTAACTCGTGCATTATATAGTACAATAAATCATATTGTATAAATGATATGGTCACACTATATTTACAAAATTTGGAAGTTTTTAAGATATAGACCAACATGATTTAAATTTGGAAGTTTTTAAGATATAGACCAACGTGATTTTTAACTAATATAGCATAGCCTAATAGAAACGATGAAGCCTCAACAAAATCCATTGATTCTGTATGAATGCCGGACAATGTAAGGAAGGGAAATATCCCTAAAAGTTTTCTTGCAATATATCCCTGCTATTACATCCTAACTATTTATACTAGGGATATAAAATAAGGATAAAAATCTTAATAAAAAAATAAACCACCAACTAGCTTAATTATTAGACAAAAATAGGAAACAAATCTAAAGGAATAAAACAATGTAAATCAAAGAAATAATCCCAACTATTTGGTAGCAAACTTGGACAAATGAACGTGATCAAATTTATTCATGAATAGCACTGCGGTCTCATCATCATTCTCCTCGTCTTGGAAATGATTCGCCCTCGAATCGTGGGGGCCTCGTCGCCGCTACCCTCACCATTGCTAGAACCATGACCAACATAGAGAATCAAATGACGGACATTGAACATGTCAGAGGTGCAAAGATAACTTGGAAGCTTTGGTCGGTAAGCATTTGAATTTTATCTTTTCAACAATTTCTAACTCGGCTAATTTTACAGGCAGACAACTTGTACACATGCACCGGGTATAGATCTTTACTGAGAACTGCCCAAACAAAATCTCCCACTTCAAATTCTAGATTTCATCGCTTCACATCTGTTGCAGCTTTGGACTTTGATGTAATAGCTTCTAAATGAGATTTTGTGAAAGCATGGATACCATGCAAATCACTTATGAAATCCACATCTCGTTTGTTCTCATGTGTTCGAGATGATAAGGAGAGCAAGTCTATAGGAGCCCGAGGAATCACACCATAAACATGAAATGGACAATAACCAGTGCTCCTGTTAACAATCACATTATGAGCAAATTCAGCTTGTCCAGCTGAATATCCCACGTGTGTCGATTATCACCCACTAGGCAACACAACAAATTACCAAGAGAGTGATTCACCACCTCCTTTTGTCCATCGATTTAAGGATGATATGTACTACTAAATGCAACTCAGTTTAGGCATCAAATGGCCATGAAGCAACAATTGGATGTAACAGTTCAGGTGGCAGATGAATTAGATTTGTGTACTAACACGCTTGACGTCTTTGTGCATAATCTATGCAATCTTTCACCATTGTCGACCAATAATAACCCATTCTTTTTATACAAAAAAGCAACTTTAGGCTAGATTGATGAGCACCACATATGCCTGAACGAGCTTCTTCCATGGCTTTATTAGCTTCCTCATAATCTAAATATCTTAGAAAAACTCCATCAAATGAATGCTTGTAGAGCGTGCCCTTGTAATAAATGAAGCAAGGAGTGTGTCATTGAACATCAACTCTCTGACGAGGATCATCAGGTAGCTTCTTATATTTCAGATAGTCAACAAATGATTAAAGCCAATATTCTTTCTGAATTTCAAATACTCCAACAACATGAATTTCTTCTTCTTCATACACTTATTCGAAGATCGGCGGGATAATCCAACACTTATTTGAACCTCACCTTTAGGAAGAGCTATTACAGAAGCAAGCTTAGCTAATGCATTAACTTGTTTATGATACTTCCTTGGTACGTGTTCAATCTCTATGTCTCCAAGCTATGCCATCATCTTTCTAGCATAATTGAAATATGGAAACAATTTGGCTTCGTTGCTTCATATTCTCCAAGCAATTGATTAATTACTAATTTGGAGTCTCCATACACCTTGAGATGTAAATGTTTTCCTTCAACTGCCATTCCCAATCCAAGGATAAGTGCTTAATACTCAGCAACATTATTAGAGCAGTTTTTGGTCAAGGTAAAAGAATATGGTAGCACTTCTTCATTAGGTGTTATGAACACAACTCCAGCACCATCTCCTTCTCTATGGAAAGCTCCATCAAAGTACATCTTTCAAGGAGGAGAAACCTCAATTGCAAGAACATCTTCATCTGGTAGTTCATCAGAAATTCCCACTCAATAGAAATGAGATGATCAACCAAGAAATCCGCCAACACTTGTCCTTTTACAGCTTTTTGTGGAATATAAACAATTTGAAATTGCTGTAATTGGAGATACCATCTTGCAAGCCTATCAGAAAGGACTGGTTTCGACATGACATATTTTAGTGGATTTGCTTTAAAAACAAGTTGGACAATATGAGCTTGAAAGTAATGTTTCAATTTTTGAATTGAAAAGATAAGGGCCAAACATATCTTCTCGATTGGAGAATAATTCAATTCATTTGGCATCATCATCCTGCTTAAGTAGTATAATGCATTTTCTTTTCCATCATCATAATCTTGTGCTAGCAATGCTCCGACGGAATGCTCTTGAGCAGATATGTAAAGAATTAGCGGATGTCTAGGTACAGGAGCTACTAACACAGAGGGTTTCATCAAGTAAGCCTTGATACTATCGAAAGCATTATCGTAAGATTTATTCCATTCAAATGGTACTCCTTTCTTCATGAGACGACTGAAAGATTGACATCGTCTGGCTAAATTTGAAATGAACCTTCACAGGTATGCCAATTTTCCTTGCAAACTTTTAAGTTTGTGAATGTTTCGGGACTTTGGCATCTTCGGAATTGCATCAATTTTTTCTTGATCAATTTCAATACCCTTATGACGTACAATAAACCCAAGAAACTTCCCTGAAGTAACTCCAAATGCACATTTCAATGGATTCATTTTGATTTGATATCTTCTTAGTTGTTCAAAAACAATTCTTAGATCATGAAGATGATCTTTTCTCTTTCTGTATTTTACTACTACATCATCAACATAAAACTCAATGTTCTTATGAAGCATATCATCGAAAATTCTTTGCATAGCTCTTTGATATGTAGCGCCAACATTCTTTAACCCAAATGGTATCACTTTGTAGTAGTATATCCCTTTTGGAGTACGAATGAGGTCAACTCTTTATCTTTGGGAGATATGCGGATCTGATTATATCCTGACGATCCATCCATGAATGATAATGCTTCATGCCCCATAGTAGCATCAATCATAAGCTCAGTGATTGGTAACAGGAAATCATCCTTAGGAAATATTGTATTTAAATCTTTGAAATCAACACAAACTCGAATCTGGCCATTCTTCTTTTTTACTGGGACAATGCTAGAAATTCACGTATGATACTTGACTTCATGAATAAATCCCACTTCAATCAACTTATTCACTTCAACTTCAATTAATGGGACCAATTCAGGTCTGAATCGAAGTTGAGCGTGCTTAACAAGATAAATTCCATTTTTTATTGATAAGTGAGGCATTGTTATCTTTTGGTCTAAACCCGACATTTATTTGTATGACCAAGCAAATACATCTTTAAATTCTTGCAGCAAATTGACATATGCTTTTTTTCATTAACTTTCTGCAGTGCACTTATATATATTGGTCGAGGAACATTGTCATTTATCAAGTTGATTTCTTTCAATTCATCAACCATGCTCTTGACACTTTCTTCGAGCTCTGGGGAAACGTCTTTAGCATCTTCTTCTCCTACTTGTGTATTTTCACTCAAAGTGATGTGATGAGTTTATGCAACACCTCATTTTGTTTCTTCAAATGTATTGGAACTTATAAGAGTCATAGAGTAGGTGCTATCAGACGAGGCCACACTTTTCATATCATCTTCAATCACTTGAGTTTGTGTGAAAATAATGTTCTGTATTTTAACCTTCAATACTCTTCCAAATGATACGGTCAATGTGGTATATCTCTTCATACGGGATGGGATCAAACTTCGGACCCTTTGAGCATCTTGAGGTTTATTGCCCCCTTTTGATTTGAAAAGTTTCAATTGTCTTTCTACTTCCAAGTCTTTTGAAAATTGACACACGATGTATGTTTTTGCCCTTTCTATCAAATACATCTTCAGTTGAAGAGACTTCTCCTTCCATGATATGTTGGTGCTGGCTCATTTGATAGCAATCCAGATGAGACTTTGTGGTACGAACCCCATGCCATGACCTTTCTTCTTTAACACATTTTGGGTACCATTAATTTCATTTTCTCGTTGTTTAATAATTTCAAGAGAAAATTTTCTCAATGTGGATTTCTCTTGTGGGTCATACCTAGCTTTAGCAAGAAATTTGAAAGCCTTTGGGTTATAATGCTTAGCAAGTTCAGAGTCTCAAAATAGCTTATGTTCCATCTTACTTATTTGACTTCAACGAACAAACTTCTGCTTTTGAGATGACTTACCCGGATTAAGGTTGGTCAAAGGCAACACAAATCCTTTTAACTCAAGTGCCCTTTGCCCTTCTTGGTTGAATCCTTGAATCATCAATTGATTATACACAAGTTCATCCATGGAAATTCCTATCTCTTTCAATGTTCATATTGGTATTATGTTGATGGCAAAGCCTCCATCAATAAGAATTTTATTCACTTTTTGCTCACAAGTATAAGCAGACACAAATAATGACCTATTATGATGCTTGAAACCAAGTTGCAAATCTTCATCAGTAAAGGTTATCACTGAAGTACAATCATCATCATAATGGTTTTCTATTTCTGACGAACAAACATTGATATTTTGCTCACTTGTTGTGTTGCATAAGACTTTGTTGTGTCTATCATCACTAGAAGTAGAAGTGACATGATTTGCGGCTACACCATCTTCTTCAAGTGAGATCTTCCCTTCTCGAGCAAATTGCATCATCTTATCTTTAAATATAAAACAATCTTCAATCGGATGCCCACCAGTCAGTGATATTTGCAATACTTTGGATCATCAGTGCATCCTGCCTCTTGGGGTCGCTTCATCTCTGGGAGCTCAATCAGCTTAGTTTCTAACAAATCATCAAAAATCCCTAGGACATCAGAGTCGAGTAAAGGATATTGTTTTGCTTACATCTCTTTCAAAGTTAGCTTCATTTGCCCCATTCTTGAGATGTAATTTTCTTTTCCTCATCTTTGTAGTTTGATTTTTGCCCGAAACTTAACAGGTTTTGCATTTATTTCCATAAATTCAGTAGTTGGCTTCTTGGCAACAAATTTGCCCCATTTTTTGCCATCTTGCTTGTCCTTAAACTTGCGAAACTCTTTGACTGATGGTCCATTGACTCTATTAGAAATCATGCTCTATTCGATGTTGTGAGCTTTAGTGGCCATTTCTTCAAATGATCTTGGTTAAATTGCTTGCAAGATGTAACAGATGCTCTAATCCATTCCTTAGGGTACGTACACGTTTCGATTGCTGAAGCCTCCGAAAGTTGATCTTTGCAATTTAAACTTAAATTTCTCTAACGATAGATGTAGTCAGTGATGGGTTCTTCTTTCCATTGATGCATTTTTGTAAGTTCCAACATGCTAACCATGCGTCGAGTGTTGTAGAAACGGTTAGGGAATTCTTGCTCTAAATGTTCCAAACTATCGATTAAGTTTACCTCCAAATCTATATACCAATCGAAAGCATTGCCTTTCAAGGGAAGAACAAATTGTTTCACCATGTGATCTCCGTATGTCCCAACATCATTGCAAGTTTAAACAAAATGGGTCACATGTTTCTTGGATTACCACTAAAAGAAAACTCATCGACATTGAAGGAATTTAGTGATAGAAATATTCTGTCAAAAAATAGTTACGGAATATTGACAGAATATTAACAAAACTACAAATCAAAGATTACTAACGGAATAGTGACAAACTTGTGACAGAAATTACAAACTGAAACTTTTCCGTCAACAATTTCGTTGATACAATATTTATGACGGAAAATTTTGTCTCAAATTAATGACGGATTTATATTTGTCACTAAATAGTGACGGATATGAATTCGTACTAATTTGCGACGGAGTTTTCCGTCACTATTGGTAAACAAATTTTAAAAAATTATGATATTCATAATTTGTCTTTTTGATAGAAAATTATGTCGCTAACTAGTGACAGATTTATATCCGTCACTAGTTAGAGACATAATTTTCCATCACTATTGGTAAACAAATTTTAAAAACTTATAATATGCTGAATTTAAATTTTTGACGGAAAATTCTATCACTAATTAGTGATGGATTAAATCTATCACTAAAACAAATAAAAAATTATAAAAACCAATATTTCTTTACTATTGGTAAACAAGTTTAAAAAATATTATAAATGAGCTTAATTTATCTTTTTGACGGAAAATTTTGTCGCTAGCCAGTGACCGATTAAATTTGTCACTAAAATAAATAAATAAACAAATTTAAAAATTATAATATAGCTGAATTAGACTTTTTGACGGAAATTTCTATCACTGGACAGTGACGGATTAAATATGTCACTAAAACAAATAAAAAACTGATAAAAATCCATATTTTTGTTTATATACACTTCAACAAGATTCGAACCCTCATTTCCTAACACTATTACTCCCTCTTTCTTACTAGAGTCCTAGCTAATGATACCCTCCCTCTCACTATGACGCCGTCGTCGCTTCTCTTGGTATCCTCTCTCTTCTGAGAATTCTTCCTCTATATGAGATTCACTACTGTGAGTGCTGATATTGTATTCTCTACAAGAAACACACTTGTAGAAGTAATTATTTTTCCTATTTTTTTTCGACCTTTTTGATTCAATAAATCCTTTTGGTTATTGTTCACTATGTATTTCTGGTGTTGTTTCCTGTTTTTCAATTATATTTTCATTTTCTGATTTTGTTTTCTTGATTATAGTTGGAGAGAAAATATATACTCCAATTTAATTGAATAGTCTCATTTTTCCTACTACCGCAGATCAATGGTGAAAGGGTTGATCTAGGCAACTGCGGAGGACATGACGAGAAACAGGGGCTGGGTTCTATTGTTGTATTGGCAGATAGTGAGGAGCCTAATTCAGCCAACATGCCACTGAATTAAGCAGCGCAACTTGCAAAGAAAGCTGAGGCTCGAGCCATATTTTTGGTGGATTCGGATGAGCGATCCAGTCACAACATTTAAGAACTTATGTTCACTGCAAAGTATGCTCTCTCTCTTCTTAAAAAAGCCAAATTCCTACATTTGTTTTTCAATGAGTCTATTTTATCCTTTAATAAAATCTGCAAACATGAGATTTTAGGTTTTGATAAATATATTCTTTGTTAAGATTGAGAAATAAAGAGTTTGGATTCATGTATTTTTATTTGCTAGTTTTGAATTTCAGCTCTATTGTTGTGCTGTAAAATTGTAATCCTGACATGGGTTATTGAGTCCTTGATGGTTTTGTGATATGGGTTTTGCAAGATTAGTTATTTTTTTGTGGGTTTTGTTTATGTGATTGTGGGGTGGAGATGGGTGTTGATTGAAGCTGTTGAACTTG
Organism: Scutellaria minor; assembly: GCA_954870855.1. Taxonomy (NCBI): domain Eukaryota; kingdom Viridiplantae; phylum Streptophyta; class Magnoliopsida; order Lamiales; family Lamiaceae; genus Scutellaria; species Scutellaria minor. Next base: position 10,067,765 of record OX940728.1, on the reverse strand, counting down.
AGATATATTTGAATAAAGCTTGGTGAAGTGTGAGTTGCATCCCGTATGAATGGATTTGATTCCTTAGTTTTGAATTAATTGGCATGTCTTTGTTTGTGGGAGGTTTTATAATATTTAATTACCTTAAGCTTCTTGATTTGTAATATTTAATTACCTTAAGCTTCTTGATTCTAAGTTTTTTCTAGTTGATATCTCTTGTTGATCTCTATTATTTTCAATAAGAAATTTATTTCTTTAACTATTTAGTTTGTTATCATAATTTGTAAGTAAATTATTTTGATATTCAAAGAGGTTTGCAAGATTACATAATGAATTTTTACTTGCTTTGACCTCATAGGAGATCAATTTAATTAATTACAATTTTAATTATTGTTCTTGCATTCTAATTCTCCTCAAGTATTAATTACAGGGACTATGTGCACACACTTGACAAGAAGTGCTCTGGAGTTTGTTCCAAGTATTTTCTTTGTAATTGTGCATGTATTTTGTCTTTAGAAACATTGAATTTTGGAATCTCTATAGGATGGCTTGCATTAATCTGTAAAATTTTGTATTTCTTCACAAATTTTATGGAGATGTTTGCATATTAGTTATGATGATTTAGGTAGTTTTTGTTTTGCCAGCTATTTTAATTTTTTTGTCTTCCAAAAATCTTAGGTTCTTTGCAACAATTGATTTCAATTTCTTTTATGCTTATCCATGGAGGTTTCCAAATATTCATTTAATGTTAAATGCTATTAAACATTGAATATTCAGTTAATATTTAATTTCTTTTATGACTTTTGGACTTTCTCATATGTTAAGATACGAGCTATTTGTTGCAATAAATAATAACATTGCTTATTGCTCTTAATGCATGGCAAATACACTTGTAAATTTTATCATATGGACGCTAGGATAATGTATGCACTCTTGTGTTTGTGGCAGTTCATTCGGTGGGCACCTCTGTTATGTTATATACTTCTGATCAAGAATGGTTAACTTTGTTTTGGATTGGCATATGAAATTAAAGTGGGTACCATATCTTTTTTAGAATCCTGTTTTTGGTCCTCTAGTTAGCCTATTGAGTTTTTTGGTTCACAAGTTCCGGAAACACAGTCTTACACTAATTATATATCCAAAATTTTAGCACCTAAGCAACAAGTGATGCACTTGATGAGTTATCTAATGTCTGTTGCTAATGTGCTAAAATGTATTACAATTCCACATTCACAATGACTTCTTAAAGCTCATCTATGTTGATGTTTTTGGATTTTAGCTACTTAAATGTATGGTGAATGGGATGGATCATTACTGCTTGTTTGCTTAGCTACAAAATTATGTGACAATTATCTTAAAAGCTGTAACTTATAGACTATGTTCATCTCACACTAGCTTATACCTCATTAATCAAAATTAAGATTAGTTCAAAATTAAATAGACTCATTTTATAAAATAAAAAGTTCTAATTTCAGGGTGCTTAAGTTTGATTCCTTGAAACTCGTTTTGATCAAGATTTTCTTGATTTATTTTGGTTATGTTTAAAACACCATTTGTCCTTTCATTTGGCTTTTGTCCTTTCATTACCATTACTTTTGGTGGAGAATGAGAAGATGAATTAAAAATTTTGAAAATTACAAAAATATTTCTAAGGATTTTGTAAATAGGAGAATTTATGATTATATTTAGGTACATGTCAAGAGAAATTGAAATATGGGCTAGTTTTTTTTAGTAGCAGCCATGTTAGTTCTATCTCTTGTCATTGTCAAGCAGCTCCACCTCCACTCATGTTGGTTTAGTAATTTTGTGGTTCATTTGTTACTTTGTTTTGTTATTTATTATGCTTTAATTATATATATATATATATATATATATAAGAATTTAAATTATCTTATAGTTAATTTTATGATGAGAGTATTTGATTAAGAATTTTTGCAGGTCACTAACCTAGTTAACATAGGTTTATGTGATTTATACTAAAGTATCTAAAGATGAGAAATAATTTGAAATTTATACTCACATATATTATGATATTTTGTCTGTATTATAAATTGTGGTACAAAATTTTTACTGTTAAAATAGTAATGGGGAATTAGTACATGCACACTTCAAAACAAAAAAAAAAACTCATTTAACTTTTGGAGAAAATGAATGAGTCTGTATTTTCTTCCACATTATTGTCCAAATAATGGTTAATTGCTATGATTAACTAATATCACAAGAATAAGTTTTTGATGAATTGTGTTTCAATCAATTGAGGTATAAGTTGTTTTGAGTAGAGGTCGATGATTTTGATTTGATAATGAATGATATTATACTTATTGCTTTTGAGTTGAATTCTAAATGAATGTATTTCTTTGACTTTTGGTGAAATGTGTTTTAATGAATTGAGGTTTAGGTTGCTTTGAGTAGAGGCCGATGGTTTTGGTTTAGTAATGAATGATATTGTACTTATTGTTTTCTAATTGAACTTTGAGTTCTATTTGTTTTGCTTTTGGTGAATTGTGTTTCAATTAATTGAGGTATAAGTTGCATTGAGTAGATGTCGATGGTTTTGGTTTGGTAATGAATTGTATTATACTTAGGGGATGTTTGGACTGGACTTAAGGTGGCTTGAGCAAATCTGGATTTTGGCTTGAGAAGGATTTTGTGAGTTTGAATTTTGAGTAGAATTATAGTTAAGATGTCATTTTCACATAGGGAATTGTAGAAAAAGTAGATGTTTTTTTGTTGGGAGTTATAGAAAAAGTAGATGTTTTTATTGAGAATTGTAAAAAGTGGATGTTTTTTTTGGGAATTGTAGAAAAAGTAGGATTTTGTAAATCCTTGTCCAAACATGGACTGGACTGAGTCCATCCAAAATCCGGATGTACCAAGTCCAGTCCAAACATCCCCTTATTGCTTTTGATTTGAACTTTGAGTTGTACTTGTTTAATTTTTGGTGAATTGTGTTTCAATAAATTGAGATATAAATTACTCAAAGATACTGAATGTTTTGATTTCGTAATGAATGACATTATACTTCTTGTTTTCCAGTTGAACTTTGAGTTGTATGTGTTTAACTTTTGGTAAAGTGTGTTTCAATCAATTGTGGTTTGTGTTGCAGGAGATTTCAACATGGTTGATGAGAAGGATTGATCGATCAAGTCACCAGTCACATGATCTCTACGTACTTTAAACTTATGTAATGACTATTTGTGATAAATACTTAAGTTGTGGAACTCTTTTGAAGATCAATATTTGTTAAGTGGATATTTTAATTTCTTGTAATGAATATTATTAGATTTGGATGTTAATTTGTAATTTGTGATTCAATTTTAATTATATAATTTTATATTTTAATTTGTACTTTGTATTGATGTAATAATTGATTTATGGTTTATTGATAAAATTATCTAGATCGTATTGTAAGACTGTGAATATAGTAGCTTACAGGTTTATCGGGAAGTAATATAAAATAAAATATATATTTATTTGCATATGAAAAATAATGTCGATCAAAAAATATTTCTGTTAAAGATGGTGACGGAATTATTTGTCGCAAATTAGTGATGGATATTTCCATCACAAATTAGTGACAGATTTTTTTGCCCGAAATTAGTGACGGATAATTTTGGTCAATAACAATTGTGACAGATATTTCCATTGTTGGTTTCGCTACTAGTCAATCAAAAAACCTAATGACAATAAAATTTAATGACAGATTTTTTCATCTTGGTGACGAAAATTCTATCACAAATGTAGTGATGGAATTAAAATCCGTCACTAAAATTTAGTGACAAAGTTCTTTTTTGATGTAATATTTTCGTCACAAATCCGTCAGTAATACATGTTAATGGCAAAAATTTGATTTCAATGATAGATTTTTTCGTCACTGTCAGGAAGTTTTCTTGCAGTGTACTCTTTCCATCAAACTGTTACAATTTTGGAGGTTGATAACCTATCGACATTCTTAGGTTGTCGATTCTTGCATTGTATGGTTTCATGTAAGTCATTGACGAATTGGAGCCTCCATCCAACTTATCTTGGACAGTCCCTATGAATAGCTTGTTTCTATGTCTGTAGCGTTTGTTGTCTTAACAGGTGCCGCTAATAAGTAGCTTGTTTCTGAGTATGGAATGACTTGTTCTATATCAGGTGATTTTGTATCGACAACTCTTTTTCCATGGTTTTCATCAAGAGACATGTGTTCCTTCTTGGACATACTTTGAGTGGTGACGCTAACACCTTAAGCTGGCGCTTTCGAAGAAATTGTAGTAGTTGACTTATCATTCTTGTGTGCCATCATCAAACACTTCGTGAAAGAGAAGAGATGAGAGGTAGAGATGTCCCACTAGGCGTGCCAAAAATTTATAATAACAAATTTAGTGTCTGCAATATATAAACACAAAAAGTGATACAAATTAAATATTTCTTGAATAAAAAATAGAGTGGGTGCAAATCTCTACAAATTCCCCTGATTCTTCTCTTCTAATTGATACGAATCTTGAAAGTGAATCTTTGATCAAATCTTCAAGAACGATTTTGGAAACCTCCACAAAGGGAAGTCTTGAATACGCGGAGAACACCTTGAACTTTGACTTGAAAAACACCGAAAAGATGGGTTTAGCACCTTGATCGAACGCCTTTTGTGATGACTTTTTACGAAGAACGCGAATAACACCTTGAAGAACGCCTTGAATCTCGGAGAGAAATTTTTGAGTCTTGAAATCTTGATTTTTATCTTGTGTGTTAAATTATGAAAATAGACCCCTATTCGTAAGTGTGGGATTTGAATTTTTTCCATGTATAGTTGATGAAGGATGCAATTTGATTGGTTATCCATGATTTGATAATATCTTTCCCTTAATCAAAAGATTTGATTTTATTACTAATTTTATTGGTATATCACTTCTATATTTGCAAGATTTAATCTTGATTGTCAATCAATATGATTTGAACACTTGACAACATTTGATTGGTCAAGAATATATATTAAAAATATCAATTATTTATCTATTTACTTTAGAAATTAATTTAATTTAAATTCTAAAAATATAAATAGAAAATTGATTTTTAATATATCATGTTACACGAGGTACCATTTAATTGGACATAAATTTTATATGTTTGCACTTAAACTTTCAAGTATATGACCATGTTTAGGAAGATCTTCAACTTAACGATGTAGCTCGACATGCTCACCAAGACTCATGCGATTATGAGGTTTATTTTGGCAAAGAAGACCCTGGAATAAAATCAATCTGGTGTTGTATGGTACAAAGATGAGACAGTCTGTCAGGTAACTCTTCTGGAAATGATTAAATTGGCGGAAGTCTCATGAGGTATTATTACATCTGCAAATTCTGATAATAGATGGATAGCATCTGAAGGAATTATTGCATTGGCGGAAGTCTCATAAGGTAAGAGAATGAACAAATATGGGGACTCAGAAGAAGCATGTGAGAATTCTCCATAAGAAAATAATAAAATCTTGTTATCCACAAAAGGTAATGGTAATTGAGGCACTCATGGTAACAAAGTGATACGACCCAACAAAATGTAACACTCATCCATTTGTATTTTGACGACACACATCTATTTGTATTTTGACGACCATCATGAATTACCCTATGTCAAATTACCAAGAACGACCCAACAAAATGTGACAAGCATCCATCTGTACAAATTGCCAAGGGCGACAAAAAAAAGTGACACACATCCATTTGTACAACATCACACCACACATTATTAGAATACTTGCCATCAATTGAAAACGACAAAAGAACATGACAATCCACATATATTGAATTCCCACGTTGCAACCAAGCTAAAGTGTAAGGTTTATGATGTACCTTTGTAGCCAATGCCAATTTTTAAATAACATCTTAAGCTACAACATTTTCACATGACCCGAAATCGATGATAAAATGATAAATTTTACCCTTCACCATACTTGTGGATTTGAAGATATTATGTTGCTGTATCACAGTTTCGACATCAAAATAAGATGCTCGCACGACCAAAAACTGCCTAATATCTCCAAAAATGAATGTTCCATGAGGTATGTCAGAAGGTTCCTCATCAAAGATAGGTGGACCACTGAAGTTAGGCTCATACGAATCCTCTGCTAATAAGATTCTATTTGCACTGCATTTTGGACAAGCAGATAAATAGTGCCCAGTTTTTCCACAAGAAAAACATTGGCCAGGACAATTTGATGCAGGCAATGTCGTGTGTGGGTGTGGGTTACCTGGGTTGTGTGAAAATGTGAGCCACTGGTACTGCTTTGGGGGCCTGAGGATCAGAAGGGATAGAAGATCGTCCTGCAAATTATACATTAAGAGCAGAAGAACAACGCTGAAAATGTTTTTCCAATAGTACAACACGTTGGTGTGCCTCAGAAAGTGTCCCTGGTGAAAACAAATTCGACGTCCTAGAACTGGAGTCACAACCCCCCAATGTAACGAGACACCAATTGGTTTGTTGTCTTTTGAATTGAGTGCGATGGAGTAGTTGATAAAATTCTTCAGAGTAATCCGTCATAGATCGTGACCCTTGTCTCAATTGTTGGAGTTTTTTGATAAAGAACTCGTTTGTAATTAAAAGGTTGAAACTCGCGCTCCATATGCTTGTGAAGTTTCACCCAAGACATAATTTTGTGCTTTCCAGTGTTTCTATGAGTACTTTAATATGCTGCCACCATGCTGAAGCACGTCCTCGAAACCGTGTTGCAACAAGGGCCATTCTTCGAGTATTTGGAACAACCTTAAAGTCCAATAGTTCTTCGACTGAATTAATCCAATCAAGGAATTCAGTTACATCTAAACTCCCTGTGAATTCGGAAATGTCCAAACGAAAACCTATTTACCACAACAATTATAATCCATATGGTCTACAACATGTGGATCTAGAGAGGCAAAAGGATTGTCCACAGATAAAGTTTCGTTATCATCGAACACTATTGGGATTTGGTGCTCTATAGCGGTGACCATGTGCAAAAGAGCCTGGGGCTACATCACTGTTTGGTTCTAGTTACGTTGCAGGGCGTTAAGGATGCCCAAGATATCAGCATACTGAGTTTGCAAAGCCGTCATTTGTTTCGCCAAAAGGTTAATGTCTTAGCGCATTTGAGGGTCCACATTTCCACACTGTTGATCGCGTCACGGTGACATGATGGGACTCCGGATACCAACTGATATAGTGCAGTCTAATAAAAATAATGAAGCCTTAACAAAATCCGTTGATTCTCAATGAATGTCGGACAACATTATTGACGTATAAAAATCATAAAAAATAATTTTAGCTACACAATCAATTAAATTTGAGTAATAGTCAAAATAAGAGAGTTTATAGAGATTAATCAATAGGTATTGACATAACTCGTAAGAGATGTAAATGAGTTATCTTAGAGACCTTTGCTTATATTAATTCAAGTTTCTGTTGGACCAGGTCGGTCAAACAACTAGGATTGTATGTAGCTTGGATGTTTTTATAGTACCTTTTTAGGGGCTTTTTGTGCATAAAATTGCTCATCCTTATTATTACACTTGAGGGCATTATAGTAGTTAATGATTGGAAAGATTTGTGGATATAATCCCTTGAATTGGGAAAGCCACCATGCTTTGCTACCATGCCTTTGTAAAAGATTTGATGTTGATTTGATACATCTCATACTTGTTGGTGGGAGTTGGTAGAAGTTGGTGAGGGTATCTTCTGTTGTCTTACCATTGTGTTATGAATTATAGGGCAATCTTTAACGAATTAGTTACTCTTTTCTTCAACGAGCTTGGTGATGTGGGATGATTAGGAATGTTGCCGACCTGTCGTGAGCTCCGGTTTTTTTTCTCTTTCCGAGACCAAAATATTGCTCAGGTGGCACTTTTAACCAAGTGGGGCCTGGTCGGTATATTTTGGTACAACAATAGCCCTCGGGGTATGCCAATCAAATACTAATGGTCGACATATCTAGTTACATGTACTTTGGTCGACCTAAGGTGAGCATTGGTAGGACAGTTCCTGATCTAGCCCGTGAGTGGGGCACAAGGACAATACTCTGTGGCAAGAAAATTTGGCATGAGCGAACCACAACGGGAGGCCTCCCGTGTTGACTCAGTATTGGCCGGTCATGATGAGCCTGACATGGGCCGCCACGTAGAGCCTGGGGAGGTGATGAGCCAGATTTGCAACTATAAATATGGGTGAATCCCTTCATTCTCTAATGTATCTCTCTAAACAAGAACTTCTCTCTATAAAAAGCTTTTTACCGAGCTCTTTCTATGTATTTTATGTGTTGTGTCCAAGGATGAAAATATCGATATCGCAATCTTAATTTTTCGGATATATCGATAGATATATCGATATCGCATATCGATATCGTAAAAATTTTGAAAAAGTGACGGATATCTTATTAAATTTTTGGAAATTTAATATGAAATTTTAGGGATTATTTTAACACATCATTACACATATATTCCACCCAAAATCACAATAAAATAATATATTTAAAACTAACATATAGATAATAAACTTTATAAATACTGTACTGAATAGTAAAAAACTGACAATATATTACATAATACAATACAAAATTACTAAAATTACATGATACAATACACTAGAACCAAAAAGATGACCTATGAGGTGCAAATATAGTAGATGGAATGTCATCTTTGTCCAGACAGTACTGATACCAACTCATCACAATTTATAAAATTTAATTCAAAGTAAGCCCAAATTATAGTCCCTAACTAGTGTTATATTTGTGCAGTGTCTATGAGTGGTTGCAAATTACCCAAATACTGTATATTTAAAAAATGTTTCCTATTATATTTTAATTCAACGTTTTAAGTCTTATTATATAAAAGTCATGTTTTCAATTGTAGCTTCAATGTAAGACTTAATTGGAAGTAATTAAGTCACAATTTATAAAATTTAATTAAAATTAGTAAGCCCCAAATTGTAGTCTCTAGCTAATGTTATATTTGTGTAGTACCAAATATATTTTCAATTTTATAAGATGTTGGTTAAATTTATATATGCTAAGATGCATGTTTTGAATTATATTTTAATTCTATATTTTATGTCCTGATATATAAAAGTCATGTTTTCAATTATTAAACAATTTTTTTTTCAGATTTTCAATTACCCAATGACGTGTGTTGTCAACTTTCTTATATTTCCTAAATTCAAAAATACCAAGACAAGACACACACATATATATATATAAATTTTTATCATCAGAGAATATATTCTCTCTTATATCAAACAAAATATAGATGACAAAGTAAAAGAATCACATGTTTTAATTTTTTTGAATCAAAATCGCGAAATTTGCTATATATGCGATAATTTGCGATATATCCGCGATATTTCCCGATTTCCATCCAATTTTGTACTACACTGAACCGATATCGATACCGATAGCGATAACTTGCGATATATCCGCGATACCCAGGAAGAAATACATTAGCACCCAATATCCATATCGCAATATCCGTATCCGCGATATATCCGCGATATTTCGCGATATTTTCATCCTTAGTTGTGTCTAATTGCCGAACTTATATATGTTTGGTTTGTTTAACTACTTAATAACTTTAAAATATGGAAATTACTCCAACGAGTGTATTCACGCACTCACCCCCATGTGTATTCACGCTATAGGAAACAATGAAAGTGGAGAAGCGTAGCGAGAGAGGTGTCATATCAACTGTGTTTATTTTCCCTTCTTGTCTTTCTGGTTTTGCCCCTTTAAACAAAGTTGATCGTTTGTAAAAGTTAAACTGTTCTTCTATGTTATGGATCCTGATGTTTTTTTGTTGCTATATTTTCAATATTTTCTCTCGGCTATGTGCCGAAAGTTTCAAACATGTAAAATCGTATGTTTCGTTAATTCCAAAGTTTCTGTTTCAAATGTTGTTTTGAATCTTTACTCGTTTATTATATTTGTAAGTTTTAAAATGTACGTCTCTTTTCTCTTTCTTCCTACATGCCCACAAAGAAAATTTTGATATTTTAAATATGAAAACGGGGCATGACAATAAAATACAAAAATAATTAATTAAAATAAGATTGTATAAAAATAAAAATATAAACATTAAAAGTCACGCACCACACCTTGAGAGTTAAACCCCTTAAACCATCATTGAGGAGTCCAATGGGCCAACAAATCTATTTGATAAAAATAAGATTGTTTACCAATGTATATATATAGCAATAGAACCTTTGAAAAAAATTACCAATTTGCCATTTTTCTACCTAAATCACAAGGGCTTTTTTGGAAATAAAAAAGATAAATTTGTATAATTTGTCACAATTGGAAATTATCCGTATGGCTATTTGATACTTTTCTGGCTTGCTGGCTACTATCCCCATGGCCATTTGATACTTTTCATGTTCATAAAGGTTAATCATATTATATTATTAAAATTTAAAACTGACAACACCTCATTTTTCCTTTTTTTTTTTTACCAATAGAATTATTTATTATATTCTAATCACAATATTTGCAAACAATGGTTGCTCTATTGCAGCTATGTCCGACGGAAGTTAGTATAAGAAATACACTCAAAAAAATATGTGACCTACACGTATGCATAAAATGCAATTAGTACATACATATATCAAGGTTAAATGCATAAAACCCCCTATGATATGGAAAATCTGTATCGCTCCTCCCGTGTTTTCAAAATGACAAGGATAACACGTGGGTTATCAAAAAGTTGGTGCGTTTTCCCCTGAATCATGAAAGTTAACAGGAGTGCAGTGCACGCACCTTCAATGCGCCTGTTGTTGCTATTTGAGCACTTTTTAAGTGTGGAAAGACAAAAATAACCTTACCTTGATGCTATAAATCACTTCCTTTCACACATTGTAAAAATTGCAAGACACTCCATTTCACAATCATAGCAAGGTAAATTATTTTTGCTAGTTCATTTTACTACATTATATCTTGAGCTAATTTAATTAACATTTTTTATTTTATTTTAATTGTTGTTTAATGTTATTTATTATTTAATGTCATTAACATTTTGTATATTGTAATTTTGTACCAATTTTTTGTAGGAGAAATGTCTTCCACATTTAGGCCATCAATAAGGAAGAAACTTTAGATTTAAGGTATAGTAACAAGAAGTGCTACTTTCGTAAAAATGCTGAAATTAAAGTTGTCGGCCCGTCTAAAGCTACAGTGGGCAAACTGTTTTGCACGTGCTAATCGCGTGAATGTGGGTATTTTGCTTGGCTCAAACCCACATCAATTAGATGGAAAAATTGTATGAGCAAAATGCAAATGTCAGAATTGGAAAAAGAAATGGACTCTTCGGTTGTTGGAGTCGACAATAATTCTACTTTGTTGATGTCCAAATGTAATGATTTCTCACTAAAGATTGAAAAGATCGATAAAAACCAAGCAACTATCAAATTCATTGCTATTATTGTTTTGGTTCTTCTTGTCATTGTAATTCTTAAGTAGTACCAACTCACTGTTAAGTACTTGAACCTTGTAGTAATCTGTTGATGACTTGCAACCACTATTTTATATTTTCTGTCATTTGCAGACTTGTGAATATCAATTTGCAGACCTAATCTGTTATGTCATTTTCTATGTGAATGCTTCAAATATACACATGTGCAATAGTATCACAACTGTATGCCAAGATAACAAATGAAATGACGAAGCATTAATAGACTAGTGGTAAAAGGCGTCTGCTACCTAGGCATAGGTCCTGGGTTCGAGTCCCCACGGAGGGTAGGGGTGAAATCTGTTGACCCTCCTTTAAAAAAAATAAAAATAAAATAAAAAAAGAAAAAAAAAGATAACAAATGAAATACCAAGTAACAAAATTATTATCAATTGCAAACTACATATCAAGTATCAATTCCAAAACAGTATCACAATTGTATGTCAAAACAGTGGTTGGGCAAATCAAAAAAACAAATGCCAACCTGTCAAGTATTAATGGCAAACTATACAAAATATACCCACCACTAGTCTAATTAAGCATCCTATTTCCAAAATATCTACCAAAAATATGTACCAAAACAACCACCAACAGTTAAGTGCCAACCAAATTGTACCAAAACTATAGCGCCCTGAACCAAAAGCGAAGCATAATTGAATAATTAAATATTAAACTCTTAATTAAATTATTATGTGTGTTAATTTTGACTGTTTAATTTAATTACGTGCGTTTCAGATACGTGTTTAATGCATGTTTTAGATGGAAATATTTTCTAGTCGCGGAACATAGAATATTATTATACCATTAGATGAAATGGAGAAATGAGAAGATAGAAATGAACTAGAGGTCAATCGGAGACCTGTAGCTTAAGTGGCGACGAAAAGGGCAAAACACGAAGTTTCGGAAAAACAGAAAGATATTTACTGTGAATAATAACGAAGATTTTTACATGAATAGTGACCAAGATTTTTCACCATGAACAGTAATCTTAAGATTTTTACGTGAATAGTCATTTTCAGGAAATCTATAAATAGGGCGTTTTCGATTCAAAAATCACCGTTTTTCCGAACGAGCCAAAATTGACGAAAACTCGTAAGTCTCTCTCTCCTCCCTCATCTCTATCTCTTTACTGCTTTCTGACCTCCGACGCGCCGCTGCTGGTGGCTGGAAAATTTCAAAGTTATCGGTTTCGACCGATTTTCGCACAGAACGTAAGTCTCATCGAGACGAGTCTAGGATAGGTCTTAGATTTCAATTCCGATATCTCGTTCGCCGGAAAACGGTGAAAAACCGTCTCCAAACCCTAAACCTTGCCACATTTTCTCTCTCTTCTGATTTCTCCCTCCTTCTCGCCGGAGCTGCTGCCAGAAGACCTCGAAGTTCACCTTTCATAGGACACGAGTTAAAGATGACTCAAGAATTATATCGGCCATGAAAGCAACCGAGATGCTTAGCAAAGGAAATTGCGAAGCTTGGTTAGTCAACATGGTGGATTCCGAGCAAGGATTGATGTCTATCAAGAATGTGCCTGTGATAAAAGAATACATGGACGTATTTTCGGAGGATTTACCTGGTCCTCCACCGGATCGATAGGTGACCTTCGAGATTGATCTCATCCCAGGATCAGCACCGGTGTCGAAAGCTCCATATCGGATGGCACCGAAGGAATTACAAGAACTGAAGGTCCAATTATAAGAACTTTTGGACAAAGATTTCATCTGACCGAGCGTGTCGCCTTTGGGAGCTCCAGTGCTTTTTGTGAAGAAGAAAGATGGGAGCTTTTGGATGTGTATTGATTACCGAGAGTTGAACAAGCGGACCATAAAGAACAAGTATCCACTACCTCGAATTGAAGATCTTTTTGATCAATTAAGAGGTGCCAGTGTATTCTCGAAGATTGACTTAAGGTCTGGATATCACCAGATGAAAGTCAAAGATGCGGATATATCTAAGACAGCATTCAGGACGAGATATGGCCACTACGAGTTTGTAGTAATATCATTTGGACTTAGCAATGCTCCAGCTGTCTTTATGGACTTGATGAATCGCGTTTTCCATCCGTATCTCGATCTTTTCGTCATCGTGTTCATTGACAATATCCTCATCTATTCGTGTGATAGAACGCACCACAAATAGCATCTCAGGAACGCATTGGAAATTCTGCGAAAGGAGTTACGCATGCAGCTAATTCCTCCTGTTGGATGCAACAACTTTTCCCCCGTCTCTTCAACTCTTTCTTTCTCTCTCTCTCTCTTTTCTTTGTCTTTGTTGAAAACGTACTTATTTTCTTTGACTGAGGAATACGACTCTTCAGCGCCAACTACTCCCCACCCTACTCCACAAGTAAAATGGTGAAAACAAGAAGTATATAGGATGATTATTACAACAATCAGTATTATGAGTTGAAGAAGGAGAAAAATGAGAAACAGAAGTGTGATCCGGTTAGAAAGGTTCAAGAAGGAATTGAAATAGCTCAGGACTGATAAAAGTTCTGAACATTGAGCTTAGCCAAATAATCGAGGCCTGCAAGTTCCTTGACGAGAAATGGAAAGAACGAAACAACACGGAAATAAGAGGATGAGATTCTGGCAAAGTAGCCAATCTTGCCTTTCCAAGGAACACGTTTAATTTTGAAGATGAAATTCTTTTAAGGGGTAAGGGATGTAGTGCCCCGGAACAAAAACGAAACATAATTGAATAATTAAATATTAAACCTTTAATTAAATTATTATGTGCGTTAATTTTGACTGTTTAATTTAATTACGTGCGTTTCGGATATTAGGTAAATTGTGATGTTATTTGAATTCATCATCTAAAGTCATCTTTTGATGATGCTAAAGATCATCGTCACTATATCATCTCATCTATAGTGACAAATAAAGCGTCGCATTTGACATCAAATTTCGTCACTAATTATGGTGTTTCGTTACTAAAAGTGTAACTTTACATGACGAATTTAATTTATTGTCACTAAAATTTATCTTTCCCGGTGCTATTTGAATTCGTCATCTAAAGTCATCTTTTGATGACGCTAAAGATCGTCATCACTATATCATCTCATCTATAGTGACAAATAAAACGTCACATTTGACATCAAATTTCATCACTAATTATGGTGTTTCGTCACTAAAAATGTAACTTTACATGACGAATTTAATTTATTGTCACTAAAATTTATCTTTCCCAGATTTTGAGCATTGTCATGACATGTCATCATGACACGTCATCACAGCGCTGATGTCAGCGCACACGTCATCCCAAATTTTGAGTGTTGTCGTGACATGTCATCATGACACGTCATCACAGTGCTGATGTCAGCGCACACGTCATTGATTTCCAATTTTGATATATTAACTCGATTTCAATGGCTAACATATGAATGTTCAAAACCCAAAATGTTAATGCACTCACGATACAATTTTGTTAGTAATAAGTTCAAATAATTAATGACAAAAAATAGGATCGTCATAAAAATATATTTTTTATAACGTCAAATATTGTCACCAATTATTATTAAAATCGTCATCAATTATTATCATGACAAAAGAATTTTGTCACTAATTAATTCAAATAATTAATGACAAAAAATAGCTCTGTCACAAAAATTTATTTTTTATGACATCGAATATCGTCACCAATTATAATTAAAATCGTAACCAATTATTATTGTGACGAAATAATTTTGTAAATAATTATTTAGAAAAGTTAATGACGAAAAATAGCATCGTCGTAAAAATATATATTTTTATGACATCGAATTTCGTCACCAATTATTATTAAAATCGTCATCAATTATTATCGTGACAAAAGAATTTTGTCACTAATTAATTCAAATAATTAATGACAAAAAATAGCACCGTCACAAAAATTTATTTTTTACGACATCGAATATCGTCACCAATTATAATTAAAATCGTAACCAATTATTACTGTGACGAAATAATTTTGTAAATAATTATTTAGAAAAATTAATGACGAAAAATAGCATCGTCGTGAAAATATATATTTTTATGACATCGAATTTCATAACCAATTATTATTAACATCGTCACCTATTATTATTGTGAAGAAATAATTTATGTCGTCATGAAATTTACAAATTAGTGACGAATAAAATTATCAATGGTGACAAAATAAAATTTTGTCGCAATTTCTAGTATTTTAATGACGAAAATAACATTTGTCGCCTTTAAGTAACAAATTGTGACGATTTTTTTATCGTCGCAAAAATATTCGTCACAAAATGTGTGATTTCTTGTAGTGTAACGGAACATATAATATTATTATACCATTAGATGCGTAATGGAAAAATGAGAAGATAGAAACGAACTAGAGGTCAATCGGAGACTCGTAGCTCAAGTGGTGACGAAAGGGACAAAATACGAAGTTTCGGAAAAATCGAAAGATATTTATGGTGAATACTAACGAAGATTTTTACATGAATAGTGACCAAGATTTTTCACCATGAGCAGTAATTTTAAGATTTTTACATGAATAGTGATTTCCGGGAAATCTATAAATAGGGGCATTTTCGAATCAAAAATCATCATTTTTCCGAACAAGCCAAAATCGACGAAAACTCATAAGTCTCTCTCTTCTCCCTTCTCTCTCTCTTTACTGCTTTCTGACCTCCAGCGCGCCGCCGCCACAAGTGGCTGGAAAATTTCAAAGTTATCGGTTTCGGCCGATTTTCACACAGAACGTTGGTCTCGTCGAGACAAGTCTGGGATAGGTCTCGGATTTCAATTCCGATATATCGTTTGTCGGAAAACGGCGGAAAACCGTCTCCAAACCCTAAACCCTAAACCTTGCCACCTTTTCTCTCTCTTCTGATTTCTCCCTCCTTCTCGCCGGACCTGCTGTCGGAGGACCTCCTAGTGGTGAGGGTGAGTTGCTGGAGGGGTTGCGTCGCCGTGGGTGGCGGCACCGGAGCTGAATCGGGTTGTGTGTGTGTAATCGCGCGTGTGTGTATGTTAGTGTATGTTGTGTGTGTGCATGTTGTAAGACGGCGCTATGCAACGCCGCCGTGGGGAAACTGGTGGCCGGCACTGGCGATGCGCCAGCGAGGTGTGTGTGTGCGCTGCAACAGGTGTGTGTGTGTGGGTTTGTATGTTTATGCGTGTGTGTATAGGTTTTTGTGTGTGTGTGCGTGGCTGGTAGGGTGGTTGCCGGCGACTGGAAGTCATCGGCTAGTGTTCCGGCGGTCTGGGAGGTGTCGCCGGTGAAGTCGCTGGCCGGAGCTGGGAAGGGAGGGAGAGGGAGATAGAGAGCATGAAGGTTAGGGTATGTTTAGTAGTTGTTTTGTGGCACTATTCACGACTGGAGCCGGCGAGGAGTGGCCGGAGATGGTGGTCGTCGGAGCTGGGTCGCCGGTGGACCAGGTGGGGGCGGCGCCGAGCTCCGCCGCCGCAACAAGTGGCGCGCGGGCGTGCATGCACCGGGTCAAGCTACTGGACGCTGGCGCGCGGGCGCCGGGTGCGCGCGTCACGCCGTGTTTTCGATCCGAATCCCATTTTTTCCATTGTACGTTATCATCGAGTTGTCGCTGATGAGATGTTGTTGATCGGGGGTTGTGGGTCCCGGTCAAAGTCAACTCTTTGATCAAAATTACCAAAATACCCCTAATCTTAAAACGTTCCATTCGAGCTCGTTTTTACTCCGATTGAGCTCATTCTTTTTCCGTTGTGACCCAAATTTCATCCTCTTTCATCTCAGCCTTATAAACTGAACATCCACTCTCGTTTCTTCAACCTCAATCTTTAGATCTCTCGATCCGTCGCGTCTTTAATGATCATTCTTTCTCCGAAATCATTTATAGCTTTAATTATTCTTATTAAGGATCTAAGAAACACTTAACTTATGTAGGCTACCAGTTGGATTGAGCTTTGTGTTACTCGATATTTGATACTCGCTACTCACATGGTAACCACCGAACAAGGTGGGGGTAACTTCTAAATCTCTATGTGTTTACTGTTTTCCCTATTTTGATATATGAACTGTTGAACTCTACGTACTGTGATTATATGCTATGAATACTGTGTTTATATTACGATAGTGTGATAGGGATGAGTCATGGGTTGGGTGTCCATTGGGTTGTGTGTCCATAAATTAGGGATGGGTTGTGTGTCCTTTAGTGAGTCATAGGTTGTGTGTCCATTGGGTTGTGTGTCCATTAAGGGGTCATGGGCTGAGTGTCCATTGGGTTGTGTGTCCATTAGTGAGTCATGGGTTGAGTGTCCATTGGATCCATTGGGTTGTGTGTCCATTAGTGAGTCATGGGCTGAGTGTCCATTGGGCTGTGTGTCCATTACTGAGTCATGGCTTGTGTGTCCGTTAATGAACCGCATTATGTGTTATGTATAATATGTGATGTGTCTAATTGCTGAACTATTATATATGTTTAATATGTGTACGACTTAATAGTATTAAAGACATGAAAATTACTCCCACGAGTGTATTCAACGCACTCACCCCTATTTTGTACTCACACTACAGGAGATGAAGAGAATCATGATGTGTAGAGAGAGGGGTGTCTTATCAGTTGTGTCCTTTTTCCGATTTTATCTTTTAAAACTATGTTGATCGTTTGTAAAATTAAACTGTTCTTCTTCTTTGTAAAGGATCCTAATGTTTTTCCGCTGCAATGTTTTATTTCGGCTAGACGCCGAGGATTTGTACATGTAAAAATCATATGTTGTCTTTTCCAAAGATTTCTGTTTTATATCATGCACGTCTTTTCCCTCTACTTTCTTCACTCCCACAAGTAAAACTCTGATACATTTTAAGTACGAAAATGGGGCATGACAAAAACAACCATCAACAGTTAAGTGGTGATTACAGCCATCAAAATATGTATCAACACATCCATGAACTCCCAAACTATGTACAAACACATCACAGTGGTGATTCTACCTTCCTATGTACCCCCAATTGCCATCAATTCTCTGGTGCATCCTTTCTTGATCTTTGTTTGAGATTTTTTCTGCTTTCTAGGCTTCTTTAAGCTGCAAAGGCCCAATAAAGAAATAAAGATCAAAAACACCACCAATCAATTTATAAGTCAAAGAGTCTCCTCTGTAGAAAACATCCATTCCATTACTATTCAACAGCAAAACTCCATGCGCAGAAGCTTTCCCTTCAGCATTTCTCAAGTCCATATAATGAAGTTCCATCAATGACCGTAGACCTTGATTAAGTCCAACTACATGCAATGAATGCCTAATACTCTTGAACCTTGTTTCTTCATTTTAAATTGGAAAGTTGTCTGCTAATCTATATGCTAAATACAAATGTCCGTAAGACTGGAAAATCAACAAGCAAAATGAACACTCATAGTTCTAAAGCATAATGTCCCCTCATATAGACTCAGAAATAGTAAAAGAGTTACTGACAAAGATAGATATAAACAACATGATTCCAAAGTTTGATAGCTAAAAAATGAAAAAAAAAGTATCCATAAATGTCCTTAAGAAACAAGGACCACTGAAAACCAATATTCATTAAAAGCAATGAAGAAGCATAATCAAATTCACAATCCCAAACTACAATATTCCACAATTCAAAGCATTAATTTTTCTCCCAATAACATGACCAACAAATGAGAGATTCAGATAGCAAGATTTTCTTGAATTTAACTCAATCAACAAAAGATGTGCAACACCATCAAACACAGAGCTTGAGAAAACAGAAACTAAGGAAATATACTTGACCATAACAGTAGTCAAGGAACGATTAGGGAACATTACTCGAGACTTGCAGCACACAACACATAGCATGAGAACACAGAACTAGTGAACATACTCACTTGTCAAGCATAGATCAAACACGCAACTGTTAGGGATATACTGAAAAGTATGTTTTTAATGCTACTTTGTATATAAACTGATTCTTGCTTTTATGAGAATAAATCCTTTTATCATTGTTTGCATTGAATATTATGAATGTTATTTACTTAAATGCATATATGTTCAATACACTTTACATTGTAGACAATGTGGTGTGTAGAAGATTACAGAAGATCACATTGTCAGATTCTAATAAATATAGTAAAATTCACAGCTTAGATGGAATTGAACAATCCATTGGTAGATGTTGAAGTGTAAGGCTCGGATTGATTTGTCTTGACCAAGAGATTACACTGGTACCATTTGATGTGCTGAATAGGACCTACAGTGAGATAATTCTTCTAGACTGACTTGGAAAGAAGAATTAGATCTCAGTGGTTATTGATTTCTTAATTTATGTTACTTAATTGAGATTGTATATAATTAATTGATATTGCTTTGATTTATTATGGGTAAAGGATCAATAGGATTCAATACTTTATATTTTGGGCAATATTATTAATTATATGACAGATTGCTAAATTAATACAGAAAATCGTGTCTTGATACGTCAAGTTGATAATGTCCCCTTGGTGGGCTCAGAACGTTTATCATATCAAATCTGGCCAGTGGATTAATTTCCGGTAAGATAATAAAGTTGAGCTGTCTTTTCCCAAGAAATAAAATATATTAATTAATTAAAGCATTCAGTAGCTTAAATTAATTAATGGACATTGGATTTTAAACACAGAAAATAATAACCAGGAGTCATATTTCATAATATGGGTTAGGATGGATAGTGTAATATTAATTCTATAGTGGAATGAATTAATATTACTGGGCTAGAATAATATTGTGGCTCAATATTGGTTTCTAGGCCCATTGGGAGATCCAATCATAATTCTCCTAAAGGCCCCTTGAGTAGCCCAATAAAAGCTCATTTAACTAAGGTGGTTAAAAATAAGATTATTATTGCTAGATATGAGGAGATCAAATCTTTCGATATATGGATGTAAGATATGAGGAGGTCAAATCTTTCGATATATTGATGCAAGATATGAGGAGATCAAATCTTGATATTTTTCCTCCTCCAAGGCTCAAATCTTCGGCTACTATGCCTATAAATAGAGGTTGGGCTGATTTTTCAGCCCCATAGAGTATGTACATATAAGAGTGCTGATTTTTTAGAGCAACAAAAGTGAGAAATTAATTCTTCCTACAAGAGTTAAAAGAGTTCGATTGATTCCTCACCGGATTTACTAGCTTGGACTTGGGGAATACTCAAGAAGGTGTTTGGGTTGAAGCAATTGACCTTCTCAACAGTGTCTCTCCGATCAAGAGGTATATATATATATCCCTTAATTCCGCATGTTTAAGGCTATGTATAATTTGTCATTTATTCAAAGCATGAATTAATCTGATTTAATTGCTTTAATTCATAAGGTTAGTTTATTATAATTCTTATTTAAATTACACCTAAATAGATCCATGTAGATCCCCATCAGCAACACAATCAAGGAATGATCTTGTAAGCTTTCAACCACAAAAAAACAAACAAATACTAACAGAGCAGATAAGCAGCAACCACAAATTAGAGTTCCCATTAGAAAGGGAAAAAACCCCAAATCGAATCCAAACCCCATAAAAACGAATTAAAAAGAAAAATCACACTTAAATCTAACCTAATTTTATTGATTTTCGATTTAGGGTTCCCAAAATTAGAAAGGGGAAAAAATCCCAAATCGAAACCAAAACCCATAAGAATGCAGTCATTTTTAAAGCTCATAAAAACCCAGTAATTTCAAAAATGCGACCTTCTTCAATATCACCTTCCACCTCTATCTGAAACGCGAAAGCAACAATGAGGTTTTCACTCTTTGCTAGTATATACACTCGATTTTTAGTGAAGTGGAAAGAAATGGGCTAAGATATGGGAAGAAACGGGAAGAAATGATCTGAGATTTTGGGTAAAATTGGTGGAATGGGATGAGAATCGGGAACCTAATTTTTACTCTCTCTCGCTACAATTTCAAATTACTTTGACTTACTGTGAAAAGTCTAGTTAGTATTGGGGGCATAACGGGAAGTTGACGCTCAAATTTAACACCATTAAGTCCAGTTCTAAAAATGAGACGTGTGCTGACTTTTTGATAACCCACGTGTTATCCTTGCCATTTTGAAAACACAGGAGAGAGCGACGCAAATTTTCCATATCATAGGGGGTTTGGTGCACTAAACCCCATATATCAATGTATTATGGCCAAAAATATAAAATAAAGGGCAAATGTGCAAATATGCAAATATGTCTCTAACGTTTAGGTGGAGGTGTAAATTTATACTTAATCTCTTTTTTAGAACAAAAATGTACAAAAGTCATCTTTCTTGGAGCATTTTACCACTAAACAGACATGTTTGCTCATTAACTAATGGTTGTTATGAAAAGTCTTATTTTAGATAGATAATTCTTTTTTTTTCTTAGGTTGCTAGCTATGATTATTCTATTTTTTGTTGTCAAATAACAACCAATTAAATTAATTAAATTAAAAATTAAGCATATAATAAAATTTTGTTAACTGATTTAATGATATAATTCGAATCAGTCATAAAATTTAGGTTAACGTCTCAAATTTTTTACAAAAGTCCTCCACATTCAAATCATTATTTAATATTGATTAAGTGAATGAACCATAAATCCAACAAAATTTAAATATAAAAAAAGATTTCCCAACTTACACCTATGTTATATATAGAATTTTGTTGGATTTATAGTTATATATAAACTTTCAAAAACTTTTTTTTCCAAACTTACACCTATGTTATATATAGAATTTCTAATTTTTATTTTTATTTTTTTTATAAATTTAGATTTTTGTTGGATTTATGGTTCATTCACTTAATCAATGTTAAATAATGATTTGAATGTGGAGGAATTTTGTAAAGTTGATTTTTATTTTTTGAGAGGCTAACCTAAATTTTATGCTTGATTCGAATTATATCATAAAATCCGTTAACAAAATTTTGTTATATTCTTAATGTTTAATTTAATTAATTTAATTGGTTGCAATTTTTTTATTAGAAATTATTTGACCACAAAAAATAGAATAATCATAACTAGCAACCTAAAAGAAAAGGAATTATCTATCTAAAAAAAGGTTTATCATAATAGTCTTTAGTTGATGAGTAAATATGTCTATTTAGTGGTAAAATACTCCAAAAAATATAATTTTTATGTATTTTTGCTTCCAAAAAGAGATTAAGTGTAAATTTGCACCTCCACCCAATGTTAGGTGAATATTTGCACCTTTACCCTAAAATAAAATATACAAACGTGACTTTTGACATTCCTCATCATAAATAAAATCCCCACCAAGGTCATTGTTGAGGAACTTGGGTGTGTTTGCATAGAAGCTGAGTTCGCAGGGAAAAAAGGTGAGTTCATGAATTTTATATACATCCAATTGATTAGATTATTACATTAATATTTATTGAAAAATTATGCTTCTTCTAAAAATGAAATAGGTCATTTCAATCAGTTATCATGGCACCATGCTTCACCCTTTTGAAAGAAATTGCTCCATCTTGAACTCAATGGGCTTTGAAGGTGATCGAGTTTACTCCACTACTACCAATCACTTGCATTTGGTTACATAGAATGTGCAGTGCAAAGTGCATATTTCGTGACGTTGAGGTAAAAGTTTGAAGAAAACAAGGTCACACTAATATATTTTACGGTATTTAGAAGATGCAATTTAAAAAACTGCATTATAAAATTGTTATTGAATTACTGTATTTATATATGAATGTTATAGGTCAAAAAATCCAAGCTACTTTCAATAGTGATCTAATACCTAGATTGATTGCAGAATTAACTGAAGGCAATTTGGGTGCAATACGATGAGAATTTTGAGTATTGAATGTATCAGCTTCCAGCCTTCCATGACAAGGTGTAAATATCATGTTTCATGCATTTTCTGTTATTTAGAACGATAAAAGTTACATAAATGATTTTTTGTTCATCACAAGGTCAGAGAGTACCTGCTTGAATGAAAAGTGGTTTAACATCAAGATTGAATACAAATCTTACAGAGGGAAATTTATTTGTAAAGGAGTAAGAATAATAAGATACAAGACATCCAATTCTATGATAAATACATGATAATCTTCATTAATGATTTTGTTATTTTATTGTTGTATATTGATATATACTATTACATTGAATGCCTACAATATCCATGTTTTTTGTTCACAATAGATAGACTGATGATGGGAAACTTTGTTCTGTTATCATATGAATTCCATATTTATGTTGGAATTGCAAATTTGTTATATTTAAATGTTTGATTTTATGCATCAGGTTTATGTATGTTATACCCCACTAATCTGACCCGACTAGGAAGGCAGAAGACCCGGCGAGGGTCTGACTAGAGATATTCGAGAGGCACGCCAGATTTAGTTTATTTCACGAAGGAGTCCACAAAAAAGGAAACAAATCCTACACCAAATCCTATCCGATTTAGATAGGATTAAATCTAATTTTATCTTATTTAGACCCTAAATCCTAGGGATTTATTTCTTATTGTTCAAGTAATGTATCTTAGTTTTAGCCTATAAATAGGACCCCAATTATCATTCATAGAGGAGAAAAAATTCTAGAGAAATATCGAATTCTAGATTTGAAATCATTGTAATTAGAGAATTTATTTTCTCTCTTCTTTATATAAAAAAAGTTCTGTCCGACCAGAACGAGCCGAAAAAATTTGCCCGGGTAGGCACCGGGCACCGTCTTTCTCTTATTTTATACGATTTTCGATCATTCGTTCGATTCGATTTACTCGAGCCGGATCGAAATTTTTTGTGTTTGGCTAAGGGTTTGTGCTCTACAAAATCTGACGTCAACAATGTACATGAAAATGGTAAATTATAAAATGTTTGATGATGTGGTAAAATTTGGTCCTAATCACATTTCAAGAGGTTTTAAATCTCATTCTAATAATTGAAAGATATTGTTGACAAAATTCTAATGAAGTTTTTTGAGTTTTTGAATCGAGTAAAGATATTGTTGACAAAATAGTTATGTTTAAATTTAA
This sequence comes from Scutellaria minor, assembly GCA_954870855.1. Taxonomy (NCBI): domain Eukaryota; kingdom Viridiplantae; phylum Streptophyta; class Magnoliopsida; order Lamiales; family Lamiaceae; genus Scutellaria; species Scutellaria minor. Next base: position 10,043,432 of record OX940728.1, on the reverse strand, counting down.
TGGACAATATTACTTGGTTCAGAAAGATCTAATATGTCCTAAAATGCTTCAATATACATATTAATATTCCTAAAATGTACTATATTTTTAACAACGAAACATAAAACAAGTATATTGATGATTGTGGAGGACCAACGTTTATTGCAAATTTTGTAATCCAAGTAGGATTCTATCGCCATCTCCGTCACATTTATTTGGGGTCCCGTGGCAGAAATCTGGGTGTATTTACCGAAAAATTGAAAAGTAGTTTAAAATTGATTTATATCTATTTATAAAATACATGAATTTTGAAACCATAAATTATATATCTTTATATATATATATATATATATATATATATATATATATAAAAGTAAGAATAAATATAAGAAAGACCAAAGTGTCACATAACATTCATACACTGCTTGCACATTAAATATAGCTAATTAATTAGCTTAAATTTTATGTTTACTAAAAAACATTGTTAAATAAAAAAGAAATGTTAATTAAATTTATCTAAATAACATATGCTAAACTTCAATATTATAAGTTATTTGAAATTTTTTAATTTGAAAAGTTTAGAAAAAATATATAAATAAATAAAAAAGTAAAAAAAAAACACTAAAATAAAGGTGAGTTAATGGAAAATGATTGTTCAAACTTTTCAAACTTATTCATTCATGAATTGAATTATTTTTTTGAATATGTGTTTGAAAATAAATTATGAAATTTGTTTGTAAAATTTTGACATTCATTTTTTATCATATAATTGAAAATAAAAATTAAGGATTGTTAGAGACATTAAAAATAAAAAGTAAACAAAAAAATAATGGGTGTGTTGAATAATATAATAGGCTAACAATATATATTTTTTTCAAAATAAAAAATAATTATTATTTATGATCTTCTACAAATGAAACTCATATTTCAATAATTAAACAATTATTTAATCATATAATGTTATATTTAATCATATTATGTTATATTTAACGTTAAATTAGACAATACGTATTGCACAAATCATAAATTTAATTTTATTGTATCAATAATATTTAAAATTTTCAAATTTTACCAAGTTTAATTTACTTTCTTATAAAATCTCGTGTAATACACATGCCCAATACTAGTTTAACACAAATAGAGGTCCATGTGAAAAATGATTTTTCAGTGTCATCTACGATGCCTTCAGTGCAAAGATTCTCTCTCAGAAATTTGGGTCTATACATCCCAAAAAATTGAACAATTAGATATTCAATTAATAAGCAACTATAAAATATGAAAAATTAGATCCCATAAATTTAAAATTAAAAAAAAAAATAGAAATACACATGCATGTAAAACATAGGATTTCAGTGTGAAACTAACATTCTGTTTGGAATGGGTTTATGTGGGTTTGGCGAAAACCCATCATTGAAATCCTGGATTTTGTAGTAAAGGTGAATAGTGAAAATGTATGTTTATTTGAAGATTTTATAGTATATGATTATGTTGTAAATGTCAAATCAATACTGGAAAATGTAGATTGATATAATATTTTATTGTAAAAAGGTAGGTTGATGTGATATTTTTTTTATGAAAAAATGTATTTGATAATGATTGATGATTGTAATATAGATAGTAATGATTATGTTCGGATTTTATGATCCAAATTTAAATGCAAAAACAAACATATATTAAGATTTTAAAATCCAAAATCCTTCCATATAAAATCTCTTCCAAACATAGCCTAATATGCATAATAATTTACCTATTTTTGTGGGCGAGTAACACATGATTTTGTTGATCCCACTTGCAATTTTGTAGATGGTAATATTTAATTTATGTGTGTAGCTTATTATTCTTTCAATTATTAAGTCTTGAAGGGTTAATTATTAATATAATTAAATCTATTGTGATAAATGACTTCGCATTGGTTGGGCTTAGGCAAGAACAAGGGTTTTTTGTTTTTATTTGTTTTATTGTACACCATACACGTAGATGGTAATATTTAATTTATATGTAGTAGCTTTTTATTCTTTCAATTATGCGTCTTGAAGGGTTAATTATTCTTAATTATTAGTATAATTAAATTTACTGTGATGAATATTAGTTTGGTTCGATTATTTGAATTTTTTTTTCTTAAAACCGAAATTTAAAATTCATAATTGAGACCGAGACCGAATTTATTAAAACCGAACCAAAAGCATTTAATTATAGACAAGTTGAGTTTATAGACAAGTTGCATAATTAATACGGGTATATTTTTAACATGTGTTAGACTCCAGTCCAGTAATTATCAAATGTGGGATTTCTGCTAAGAAAAACAATCTATTTATATTCTCACATGTATAATTATTTTTTTTGTCTAAAAAAAAGTTTATTATTGAAATTTTTTAATTGGTGTTGATAGAGAGTACAACAATATCCATGAGAAATGTTATATACAAAGAGTTGTTACAAAATATTTAAGAGAATGTTATTCATTGAAGTATTTGTTTTAGATGTTTGTAGTTTTTGCATTGATAGTAATTATTTACGTTATTTACACCTCTTGCATCTTTTACAATATATGTGAAAAATATAGGATTATATAAAAAAAAAAAAAAAGAGAAACTATATTCTACTTTTTGATGATTGATGAATGAATCAGATTTAGAAATTAAACTTATGTCCCCATCCACTGTAGCATGTTAATTCAGAGAATACTTGTTACATCTTTACTGACCTAAATGTTTGTCGGGAGAATATCTTGATATCATGAGCCATAGTTTGTTGGGATATAGAGCTGGTTGAAGAGAAGTTGATCGAATTACCTTTTCCGGGATTCAACTTAAGAGGAATGGTAGAATATTGCAAGATAGTTTTTATCTTCTGTACTTAGATATAAAGGAATAGATTGTTTTAAAATCTATATTCTTGGTCTGTCGCTTCTTTTCTTTCTTTATATTTTGTAGACAAGTGGTCCTTAGATGATACTCAGTTGTACTGCTAGCTACAAAACATCATTACTTATCAATAAATAAATTTGCTGATAATATCTAGTGGTTTGAGTGCAACTTTAATGAATCTTTACAATACAATAATACATAAGTGTAATGCAATTATTAAAAAAAAGATTGATGTTGGGGGAGAAAATGTTATTTCTAACATTCGCGCCTCATATTTATTAGATTTGCGTGCCGCTACTTCTGGAATTTAACTTCATCACAATCTTTTCACCAGTACATATAAATTACCAGGTATTTCACCAGAATCTTTTCACCTAGTATAAATTATCGGGTATTTCACAAGATTGAGAATGAAATTGAAGAAATTAGACAGAGAAGTGAGACTCAATTTTAATTTATTATGAATATTTTCATATTTTCAAAATTATCAATTTTCAAAGAAAGTAAAAAAATTCATTGAATGTTTTCTCTACAAAAGTAGAGACTTTATCATGCTCAAAGAATTTTCATACTTATCTAATATCTACAAATTGACTATGTACGATTTCATCATGCTCACATACTTATATAATCTGTAAATTCTAACAGAGTGCTAAAAGGGATCTCATATAAAAAAACAAAAAAACAAAATTATTTAACAATTTCAATTTGATAAATGACATTTAAATAAAAAATTCAATCTCATAAATGAGAATCTTTTTCAAGAATACAAATGTAAATCTTAATATGAAATTACAACAATCACTTACTCAACTTCCTTCACTCGGACTAAAATAGACATCACAACCTCTTCACCTCCAACCTTCATTAGTGCTTTAACTCCACTTCCTTCTAGACCAAAATTGTCATGCCCCGTTTTTCATTCTTAAAAATTATCAGAGTTTTCATTATGGGCGTGAAGAAAGAAGGGGAAGAGACGTGCATGATATAAAATAGAAGGAGGGAAGAGACGATCATAAGAAGAATGAGGTAGGAGACGAACAAATATATTACATATCAACCCTTGGATACAACCGATTAATTAAAAACATTAGCAGCGGAAGATAAACCTTGCAGGATCCATCATCCAAAGTAAAAACGAAGTTATACTTACAAAACGAGAATTTTACAAACGTTGTTTAAGTGTTGTGTGATAAAAGACTTAAGATAAAAAGTCCAGATAGGACACCATCTCTCTCTCTAAAGCTCAACATGCTCGTCATCTCCTGTAACGTGAATTACAGAATAGGGGTGAGTGCGTGGAATACACTCGTGGGGAATAAACTCCGCATCTTATAACATTTGACAAATAATAGAACAAAAATATGTAACATTCAACATTTAGACACAACAAGTAAAATGCATAACACGTATTTTGTAACCCAAACTCAAGTGCAGGTATTTTCAGACTTACTCCTACAAATCTCAGGTGCGGGTAATACCCAACTTACCCCTACAAATCTCAGGTACGGGTATTTCCCGACCCTACAAAACGGTCTCATATACCGTTGGTGCATTTACAGGACCACCAAACCTTCCAGGTAGTAGAGGGGGTAAGAGACAAATGTTTTTCTCGGACCATACGTCCTACAGAAAATGAATGTGGACCCCTGTCCTTTCACAGTATAAATATGACACATAAACATAGCATATAATCACAACATTTAGTATTCCACAAATCATGCATCAATAGGAAAAACTGTAAACATATAAAGATTTAAAAATTACCCCCATCTTGTTCGGTGGTTACCACGTGAGTTTCCGAGTAACAAATATCAAATATCACAACGTACTGTCCAACTGATAGCCTACACAAGTTACAATGTTTCTTAGATCCTTAATACGTATAAATAAAGGTATAGATGATTTCGGAGAAGATACGATCGATAAAGACGAGACGAAACGGAAGATCTAAAGATTGAGCTTGAAGAAATGAGAGGGGAAGTTCAGTCCAATAGGCTGATAGGAAAGAGGGAAAGATTTGGGTCGCAACGGAAAAAGAATGAGTTCAATCGAAGTTGAAATGAGCTCAAATAGAGCGTTTTAAGATTGAGGTGTATTTTGGTAATTTTGGTCCAATGGTTGACTTTGACCGGGACCCCCGACTCCCGATCGACGACATCTCGTCACTGACGACTCGATGATAACGTACGATGGAAAAAATGTGTTTCGTATCGTAAACACGACGCTGCGCACGCACCCGTCACACGGCGTCGCGCACGCGCCCAGCACACCCGGCGCCCTGTATTTCTCGATAGCCTCGGCCCATGCTTCTCGGCAGCTCTCGACGGTCTCGGCAGGAACACGTGCGCCAGCTCCCGTCGTGCGCCCAACACGCAGGCGCTACCCGGTGTCTCCCGACATGCGCGCCCAGTGCCTCCCGGTGTCGCGCCCAGCGTGCCCAGCAGCTTCCAGCTGCCATCTGCTGCGGCAGCGCCGCCCTCACCTGGTCCGCCGGCGACCCAACTCCGGCCACCACCTTCTCCGGCCACCCCTCCGGCGGCGTGAACAGTAACACCCCCAAATAATCAACAACCAACACACACATCCCATGCATGCACACATACTCTCTTCCTTTCCTAGCTCTGGCCGGCGACTTCCAGTCGCCGGCGACACCTCTAGGACCTCTTGCCGGCGACCTCCCGTCGCCGGCGACCACCAACACCACTCAAACCAGCCCCCAACAACACCCACACACACACAACACCCTATACACACACAAACACCATGCAAACCACCACCTTTCCAACCCACTTCCAGCTCCGGCGATGGGGGAAAGAGAGAGGGCAGACGGGGAGAGAGAAGTGGGAGGGAGGAGAGAGAAAGATTTTGACCGGATCTTTGACCGGTGATTGCCAAAGAAGAAGAGATCCGTTCAGAAATCCAAGCCCGGATTCATGACGAGCTCGACGAGAGCTTCAACTTAGAGTATGAGTTGGCTCAAAATGGAGAAGAAACGAGGTGGAGAGGAAGAGAAAGAAAAAGGGTTTTCCGGCGATATTTTGCCGTTTTCCGGCGAACGAGACATCAGAATTAAAATCCAAGACCTATCCTAGACTCGTCTCGACGAGACCTACGTTCTATGCGAAAATCGACCAAAATCGATTTTCCGACACCGGCGGCGGCGCGGCGGAGGCGTGCCGGAGTCAGAAAACAGAAGAGAGAGAGAAGGAAGAGGGAGGAGAGAGAGACTTACGTGTTTTCATCGATTTAGCCTCGTTCGGAAAAACGGTGATTTTTGGCTCGAAAACGCTCCTATATATAGACTTTCGAAAAACACTATTCATCGAAAAATATCTTAGGTTACTATTCATGTAAAAATCTTGGGTTACTATTCACCGAAAATATCTTTCGTTTTTCCAAATCTTCGTACTTTGCCCTTTTCTTCGCCATTTGAGCTACAAGTCTCCGATTGACCTCTAATTCGTTTTTATCTTCTCGTTTTTCCATTACGCATCTTATGGTATAATTATAATCTATGTTCCGCGACTAAAAAATATTTCCATCTAAAACATGCATTTATCAATTATTTGAAACGCACGAAATTAAATTAAACAGTCAAGGATTAACACACATAATAAACTAATTCAATTAAGGATTTATTATTTAATTAACCAATTATGCTTCGTTTTTGTCTTGGGCGCTACAAAAATAGACATCACAATTTCTCCACATTCAACCTTGATCCCAAATCACAAAATAAAAACTAAATTAATATGAAATCAATTAATATAAAAACAATATTTAAACACTAAAAAATATGGGGATTCTATCTCCCTCACCACCTCAATTAAATTCACATCATATAACTAACATTCATTTGTCAGATTTTGATAAACACATAATTCGACCAACAACTTAATTATATGCCAAACATATAAATAAATGAGAAATCAGAATTCTGCAAAAATTACACTGCAAAGCATTAAAGAGTTTATTTCTCTCCTTTTCTCTTACATCAACTATTTTATAAATTTATGATTAAATCATATAAAATAGAAATGAAATAAAAAAAATAGAAGCAAATCGCTAGTGGTATTGGCTCTTCGCTGTCAACAAAAACAAAGAACATAAACTATTTAAATTGAGAGAAATATTCGAGGTGAAGCCAAACAACATGTGCAAATTAACATTGGAATATTAATATGCATTTATACAAAAAAAAACATAGATATTTTTCTCATATTAATGAATCCATAAATTTATCAATTTAGCCACTTAATTCACCAATTATCATTGTACAACAAAAAAAAGGAAAATGAAGATAATCACTATACAATAAAAAAATGGAAATGGAGAAAAAGAATAGAGTCAGTATGATTGAGAGATTGTTGTCGAACTCGAAACGGAGATACATAAATCTGATAGTATAGAAAAAACAAAAATCCTAAATCTTAAAGAGAATTTAGAAAATTCTACAAAAGGAAAGGCGTTGGAAGTGATAATTGAAAGTTAGAGAAATTTATGGGATAGATATCGTGAGAAAGAGAACTGAATTTGAGAGAGAACAAGTTTCTTTCAGGAAATCTCAGTTTTTATATATGGATAGATAAATAAATAATAAATAATAGATTTTGAAAAAGAATCTATTTAAAAAAAAAGCGGTTTTAGATTGACTTCTGTTATTATATATATATATATATATTAAAAAAAATTAAAAAGATTTTTTGAAAAGCAAGGAATTTTCTGATTGCGTGTGCGATTTACTTTGAACTTGTATATAGTTTTAATTAAAATTTAAAAAAAAATTGAAAAAGATTTTTTGAAAACGAAGCAGTTTCTGATTGTGATTTTTTAAAACTTGCGTGAAAGGAAAATGAAGGGTTTTGTGATCCTGATTTTTAAAACTTCAGTATAGTAAATTCTTTATTTTTTATTGTCCTTAGAAATGATGAATTACGAAATTGTCCTTATATTTTTAATAGAATTACCATTTTGTCTGATTGACTTATGTTATTATATATAATATATATATATATATGTAAAAAATATCACTTTACTACATCACATTTGAATTGTGTGTTTATCAGTTTTTATATACTAAATTATCATTTATCGTCTTTTTAGAAAACAAATGGTTAAAAGCGAAATTGAACATAAACCAATCGAAAATCTTTGGTTAAAATCATTTATCAGTTTTTATATACTAAATTATAATTTCTCATATTTTTAGAAAACAAAATGGTTAAAAGCGAAATTGAACATAAACCAATCGAAAATCTTTAGTTACTCAATTCAGTTTGGTTTTTATTTGTAATATTTGGTTAACTAAAAATTCAATTAATCAAGAATTCAGTACAGATCACTCAGCAAAAAACCCACTTGAAAACCCCTCTAATATAATTTATTCTCCCTTTTTATTAGGAATTTTATTTTATAGTTTTTATTGATACTTATTATAAAAATTTGGAAAAATTCATTGGGAATTTGAGATTAGAGTTGTTTCTTAATTTATGCTTGGAAGACCCAAAAAGGGTAACAGGACAGATCCGAGTGACTAGGGGAACCCATTTCAAATGTCAAATTTCAATGAGACGTTAGTTCGCCATTTTTAAGCCCCCCAATTCTCCCATTCCCAGTTTCATTCTAGACGCTCAACAAGACACTATCTCCGTGTCTCTCACTCACACCAAATTTCCTCTCTCTCAAACCCTAGTTCGCCATGGCCGGAGGCAAAAAGGGCCCCTTAACCTCCAGCAACGATGCCAACATCCCGCAATCGGATACCGCCGGGGGCGGTGGCGGTGGCAAGAAAACCATCGAACAAGTGTACCAGAAGAAAACCCAGCTCGAACACATCCTCCTCCGCCCCGACACCTACATCAGATCCATTGAGAGACATACCCAAACCCTATGGGTCTACGAGAACGAACAGATGGTCCAAAAATCAATCACGTATGTCCCGGGCCTCTACAAGATCTTCGACGAAATCCTCGTCAATGCAGCGGACAACAAACAGAGGGATCCGAAAATGGACTCTGTGAAGGTGACTATTAACGTTGAATCGAACTGCATTAGTGTGTATAACAATGGGGATGGGGTCCCTGTTGAGATCCATCAAGAGGAAGGGGTTTATGTGCCGGAACTGATATTTGGGCATCTGTTGACGAGTAGTAATTACGACGGTAATGAGAAGAAGACAACTGGTGGAAGGAATGGGTACGGGGTGAAGCTCACTAACATATTCTTTTCCACCGAGTTTGTGATTGAGACTGCGGATGGGAAGCGGGGGAAGAAGTACAAGAAGGTATTAATTTAATTAGACGATCTTTGGAACTTGTAACTGTTATTTGTTTGATTTGAATGTGAATGGTGTACTTACCCTGTTCGATATATCTTTAAGAATTTGAATGCGATTTTCTGGAGCTTAATTGCTGTTTGTGATTTTCTTGATCTTTTGGGTTTTGTGGCCCTACTGTATTATTCCTGTGTTATGGTTTTTATGGTGGTTTGATTCTAGGGTGATTGTGGGTTTTGAAGAACAGTATTATTTTAAGTAACTTCTTTAGTGTTTCTTGATTATTTGAGGATGGGGTTTGCTTGCTGAGACATGGTTTCTTTCTTTTCTTGTACAGAAGTCTACCTGCTCTAGGTTTACAGATAGGGTTTCAGACGTTATAGATATTTTTTTCATTGTAATGATATTCTGGTTTCTATATAATCCTGAGTGAAAGCTTCATTTCTTCTTTTCCCCCTAGATTCTTCTTTGTTTGGTAGGGTTTTTAAAATTCAGACCATCTGTGTTCTTTTCTTTTTTTAATTTATGTAGTAAGGTTGATATATCTATGTGATTATATTTTCCTATATATTTGGTCTGGTACTGAAAAACTGAAAAATTATAACATGACCTGGTGGTGGTGTTGTTGTGAAGGTTTTCTCTAATAACATGGGGACAAAATCTGAGCCTATCATATCAAAATGCCAAGCGGGTGATAATGGGACTAAGATTACATTCAAGCCTGATTTGGCAAAATTTTAGCATGACTTGTTTGGGGGATGATGCTGTTGCACGGATGAAGAAGCGTGTAATTGATGTTGCTGGATGCCTTGGAAAAACCGTAAAGGTGGAATTGAAGGGGCAGAAATTTCATTTCAAATCGTTTTCCAGTTACTGTGACCTTTATATGAAATCTACCTCAGTTTTCAGCTTAGATCTACTCCCACGGTATTTTTCATTTTCTGGGTTTTATTCACTTTTGTTCGTTAACTAAGTTGCATCAATCACAATGCTGATTTTCTATAATCTGGCAGATTTGAAGAGGAAGTTCATGAAAGGTGGCAGATTTGTATAAGTAGAAGTGAAGGACAATTCCAACAAGTAGGGAATCATATATGATGTTTTTTAGTATGTTCAAGCTGAATAGTGTACTAAGGAGAATGGTATTCTGAAAGCAAGATAAAGCTTGATCACATTAAGAGTCAGCTTTGTAAACGGAATTGCAATAATAAAGGGTGGGACTCATGTCGATTATGTTACTAATAAGATAACAAGCCATCTTGTTAATGTCATTAAGAACAAGAACAAGAAGAATAAAAAGTTTGATCTTAAGCCTCATACTGTGAAGAACCATTTGTGGGTATTTGTCAATGCTCTCATTGACAATCCTGCATTTGACTCTCAAACCAAGGAGACTCTGACACTGCGTGCAGCAAGTTTTGCTTCTTCCTGGGAATTCTCTCCAAAGTTCTTAGACAGAGGTTGGTCTATAGTTTTGATGTACATGTTCATTATTTATCTAAAAGGCTAACTGATTGTATATTTAAAGTTAAATTTCTTTACTCCAACCTTTCATCCCCTGCAGCGGCCAAGTCAGACATAATGAAAAATATTGAGGAGTGGGCGGAGTTCAAACAAAAGAAGGATCTTAAAAAAACAGATGGATCAAAAGACAGAAGGATCTATGGATTAGCCAAGCTTGCTGATGCTAATGAGGTTGGAGGGAGGAATTCTGAGAAATGTACCTTGATACAGACAGAAGGTGATTCGGCCAAGGCACTTGCTGTAAGTTTTTGAGCTGGTGATTTGTCAATGAAGATTAAACTTTTAAAATTTGGTAATAGCTTTATGTAATGAATCTTGTTCAGAAAGGTGAATGTCGTGCCAGATTTGCTTGCCACCTGGATTGTTATGCATGGGTTAAACGAGAAAGTTATCTCCCGCAAGGCAGTCAAGGCTTAAAGGTGCCATTCTTTCTTTTGAACTTCTTTGTTTTGCTTACTTCTAGGTCCTAATTGTATGTGATTCTCCATCTCTAATAGACTTTTAACTTTTATTAGTTTATAAATTTTGACCTTTTTTTCTACTTAATGATCATTTTTCTACTACCTGATTTGTATTATTTATATATTGCTTCTACTTTTTCCTTGGGACTGCTGAAGTTAATTTTGTAACATATCCTTCATCAATAGCAGATCTGGCCAATCATATGTGAACTCTGTTACAAATGTTTTTCCTGATCAAAATATAGCTGAGAGAGGTTTGTGTTACTGACTTACTATACAGTCACCTGGATATGGTTAAAATGACATTAAATCATTTTCTGATGCTTCTGCACTCATAAAGGGATTGCTTGATTGCTGATTTCTCAGGAATCCAGCATGAGAAACTTCCTGTTTTTGTCATTCAACAACAGATCAGTTTGACTCAATTGAATTTGAATGCAATTAAACTCCAACATGATTGATAATTGCATCGCGTTTATGTGACTTAGATCTAGTGAGATGCTGAATTTATGTCATGGTACTAGTTTTATGTGTTATCTTATGTGTAACATTATGTTATGTTCTTAAATACCTAGCAAAATGGCTTTCATATCTTCTATCTTCTATGTTCTTGGATGTGTGCCTTTTGAATCTTTTTCTGATTCAAATATGGTTGAGGATGTTGCAATCCTATCAGATCTTTGTTGCTTAGTTTATATCATTGTATATTATCACTTGAGAATTTATTGGGTCTTCTTAGTTCCAGTCTTATGTTGATTTAACATGTCCACCTTCTAGCATTTTTCTCTTTGATAATATGTGTGTGTGCATATATATCTCAGTTTTTATTGATATTTCAGGCCGTGACAAAAGCCAAATTGGGTTATGATCCATTGGAAGTCAATCCGGAGGATATGGTTCGATTTGCAAAAGAACGGCCACAGGTATGCTTTATTTGACTACAAATTTTGACCTGTTACTGAATTTTTAAAATTTGAGAAGATCAACGTGGATTACTTTTTTGGTTGGTCTTGATAACTTCGATACTGACTATGAGCTAGTGTTTAGCTAGAGGATAATTATTTAGCATTATTATCTGAGATATGTAAGATGTATGCTTTAACTGGAAGAAATTACTAATTAGAGCTAGGCAACTTTAGTGGTCATAGACAACACAAGTAGACGGAATAAACATGCATGGAACTTTGTGAGTCATAGATTGAAGCTGGTTTTCTTCACAAAGTATTGTAGTGCTTCTGGTTTGATACAGACATCTGAGCATGCAGATAAGAAAGAGAAATTAACACTACCTACATAAGCTCTTGAGCAGCTTGCTGCTGATTCTTTAGTAAAGATTCATATGCTTCTATGGGTTAAAGGTCAAGTACTGCAAGCCTATATGGTTGACTATTATGAGTACATCAAAGATTCTATCAACCAGAGCTGCAAGTTATAAAGTTCAATGTGTCTATTTCTTTTAAATAAGATCTTTGGCTATGCTAGATAAGGCCATAAGGATCCATATGGTTCTTTAACTCTTTGTTATGCAAGGGTCAATTTGTACTTGAGAAGAGGTCTATAATTATTTTGGCAACATTAAAAGGCTATTAGAGCTTGTTCTTGGTTTATGATGTCTTACAGTGAAAGAACTGTGTTGCCCCTGACTGTGAAAGTGTGATTCTTGCGTATCTACTAGCATAAGCTCCAATTTTCAGGGAATTAAGGACTACACTATAATCTCTTGGACATCTAGGGAATTGTACCTTTGAAGCTTATTAGACCTCAGCGTACTTTTGGTAGATCCAGATGAATTTGGAAATAAAAATTTGTGCTTTATTAAATCATGAACTAGGATTTGCTGTATGAATAATTTGACCTAGGTATTAACTGTTCTTCAAGTTCTTCTTGGAAGAACTCGCATAACACTGTTTCCACGATTAAGACTAAAGCATTTAATAAATAAGTTTTCAGCTGGAGAAAAACAAGGTGAAATATTGCATCAGGAATGTGCCTAACAATCAACAAAACCTAAATCTGTTCGTCTTTAGTCAATAAAACCTAAATTTGGTGAACATTTGTACTTTCAGTAAATCATTTCATACTTCACGACTTTTTAACTCATCTTTCTTACATTTTATGACTTTGCAGATGATGGCATCATATTCTGTCTCTGATGTTGTTGCAACTTACTACCTATATATGACTTATGTGCACCCATTCATTTTCTCCCTAGCAACCATAATTCCCATGCCACCAGATGAAGTTTTAAGGAAAGGAAGTGGAACTCTCTATGAAATGCTTCTTATGGTCCAGGTAAATACTTGAAGCCCTATAGATTGTACTAATTAATCTGTATTTGCCATTAACCTTCTTTATACTTTGAATTATTTCATTTGTATCCTCAAACTACTCCATCTTCTAAGATGTTCTCCACCAAAAAAAAAAAAAAAAAAGTAGTATGAAATAAAAGCAGAAACAAGAGGAAACAAAAAATTAGCTGTTTCAACTTCCTTGGCCTCTTAAAATTTTTATAATCACAATAACTTCAGTTTTTTGCTTGTATGTTACTTGCAGGCATACAAAGCAAATGTTATCTGCCCTAACAAACACCAATCGGATCCAGAGAAGTTCTACAATAATCAACTCCTTGAGAGTGAGACATATATTGGTGGCCATGTAGAATGCCTAGAAAGTGGGGTTTTCAGATCTGATATTCCGACAAGTTTCAAACTTGATCCAGCTGCTTATGAGGTAATCATCCACCCAACTCCTCTATTAAGATTTTCAACTTCTTCTTTTTGAAGTTTAGTTATTGATTCTTTAGTCAATTATTCAAAATAAATGCAATTTATCTGGGGCATTTGTCCAAGGCAATCTCCATAGACACTCTTTGGAATTCAGAAGTTCAACTTCATATGTTTTTAGAACGAGGAAATCCCTCAACATAAACTATATATCTTACACGTGGAATATTTGGTCAAAATTTTCACTACTTTGATTGAATAAAGTTCCTAAGTAGCCTAGTTTGGCTGCTATATTTTAATATTGTTGTGCTTTTCTAAGCAACATCTTTTTCAGTGTCAGTTTGAATGATTTGTGGTCACTTTTTGAGTCATGGAGTCTTATACCCTACCACACGTTATTTGCTTATTAATACTACCCAAGTCTGAGTACTTTATCCTTGCAGCAATTACTTGATAATCTTGATCGTGACCTGCAATATGCTATTAAAGTGGAGGGAAAGATGGACCTAGAATCAGTTTCAAATTATGATGAAGTAAAGGATGCCATCAGGGAAAAGGTAATGTGACCTTTATAGGAAGCCTGCATTTATTAACTCTGTTTGAGGCAGAGATATCAGACTAGTTTCCTTAGTTTGTAATCCCTAGCTGTAATTTTATCTTTGGAATTTGGAGTTTGTCCCATGTATTCTAAATATACTTATATAATGCCGACTGTAATCTGGTAATTGAAAATATTGCAAATTGATATGGTTGTGTATTTGAAAATATAAATGATTGTGTTTGTGTGTGCTTATTACACATGGCTACATTCATGTAATAGTTATATATATTAATGATTAAAGCATGTATTAGCAATGTACCTTGTTCACATCTTTTGCAAGAGCTGGATTTTTTCTCAAATTTTTTATAGTCGTCCCGAACCACAACTACTAGTGTGAATATGTAACAAATTGCATATAGGCCTACAATACTGCCACATGACTTGTATGTCTTGTATGTCTGCTTCTGCCTTTCAATGTACAGCTGGTGAAATTGAGAGATGAGCCAATTCTTGAAGAATGCCCTCTCATATATCACCTTGATGTTGCCGCAATGCACCCGAACATCATTTTGACAAACAGGCTTCACATAATCAACCAAATGACTTCATTTAGCACATTTCTAATCCTGAAACTTTACATGAGCAATTTAAGTGTTTCAAGAGAGAGCAAGTTTATCTGTTCATATCAAACAAACAATTGATTCAATGGTTTACACCCTACTTGGTTTGTGGAGCTCTATTCTAGACTAGGAAAATGGCCTAATAGTGCATTAGCTGTGAAAGGTGACAGGGTACTTAAATCAATCAGGATTTTCCTATATGTAATGTAAGGCTGAATGAATTATAAAACTTAAATCAAGCATTTTTTTTCCACTAAAACACACACATACATTACTAGCAGACAATAAGCAACCTCTTAAGCTACCAATTTTTAAGTATTCAGTATAATGAAACCAATCTTTATAATTTTAGCCCAATGTTATATGATTTCGACTTGATTGTGTGGTTGATGTGCACAACAGAAAATATCTTGCTTTTATGGGTAACCTACTCATTTCGAATAAGTGATGCATTTCTTGAGTTCACTTACGAGTACATCTATGAGTTACCATGCAGTTAATGTATGTTTTTTCTCTCCCAATTTCTAGCACAGATGAAATATGCACTTCATATGATTTCAATTGTCCGGGTAAAAATTGCCTTAGGAAGCTTGAATGGGTCTGGCGTGGAGAGACATATACGGCAAAGAGAAGGTCATTCACAGCTAATAAGTAGATGAACAAACCATTTAACCAGCAAAGTACTAGTCTAGTACAATAATTAGATTCAGTGAATTGCGCATCTTAAAAGTACCTCCAGAAATCACATTGCAGTTCACATTCTCGTCACTTGAGCTGTCATCTGCAAGTCAATTTTCAAATGGTTCCATATCTGAAAGGAAAATGTAATTCATTGGAATTGAATAAATGCATTATATACATACCAAGAAAAGAACGATAAAAAATGACAACAATGCAAATCTTATGTATCCAAAATTTCCTGTGACTTCAATAAAGATGCAACAAAGAGGACATCAACATGGAGCAGAAAACTAATGAAGAAATGTGTGGTATCCAGATTTTAACTTCAGACATGACCCTTGATATAACAAAATGCGAGACAAACAATTTTAGTACTGTAATAAGTACAAACTAAGGCTTTGATATCACCTTCCAACATATCAGGCTCTTTATCACAAATTTGAAAACAAATTATTTGACAATGCAATCTAGCAATTGAGGGGATGGTGTGTGACACAATATCCAAATGAACTTTCTCCACCTTAATTTGTGTTCTCTAATTTCATGTAATATTTTATTTAACAATAAATATGTATACTTATTAATTATGTGAAATATTATTAGAACCCGTGCATCACACGGCGGGTAAAACTTTGCAGTTTTTATTTGTGACTGATCATGGCTGGTAAAACTTTGTTCACCTAGTACATATAAATTACCAAGTATTTTACCAGAATCTTTTCACCTAGTATAAATTATCAGGTATTTTACAAGATTGAAAATGAAATTGAAGAAATTAGACAGAGAAGTGAGATCAATTTTAATTTATTATGAATATTTTCATATTTTCAAAATTATCAAATTTCAAAGAAAGTAAAAAATTCATTGAATGTTTTCTCTACAAAAGTAGAGGCTTCATCATGCTCAAATAATTTCCATACTTATCTAATCTCTACAAATTGACTATGTACGATTTCATCATGCTCACATACTTATCTAATCTGTAAATTCTAATAGAGTGCTAAAAGAGATCTCATATAAAAAAAAACTAAAAAAAAATTATTTAACAATTTCAATTTGATAAATGACATTTAAATAAAAAATTCAATCTCATAAATGAGAATCTTTTTCAAGAATACAAATGTAAATCTTAATATGAAATTACAACAATCACTTACTCGACTTCCTTCATTTGGACTAAAACAGACATCACAACATCACAACATCTTCACCTCCAACCTTCATTAGTGCTTTAACTCCACTTCCTTCTAGACCAAAATAGACATCACAATTTCTCCACATTCAACCTTGATCCTGTCTTACATTGACAATCTCAATATGATAAAATCGAGAAAAAAAATTTGTATTTCCCTTAATTCATATTGATAATGACAATTTTTTTAAAGTTCAAGAAAATATCAGAAAAATATCGAGAAATTTTAAACTTTTTTTCAAACCTACCAAACATGTATTCTATAACATATATTTTAATGATACAAACTGCCCATCTTTGTAGTAAGGAAAATTTGTGGAACATAGAGAAGCATTTTTTTGGGGAAAAAACGATTAAGAAAAACAATAAAAAAAGATTGTTCTTAAAATTAAATGAAAAGAGGAAAAAAAAAAAGGTTATTAGATAACATTTAATATAAAAACAATATTTAAACATTAAAAAATCATATCTCTACAATACAATAATACATAAGTGTAATGCAATTATTAAAAAAAAAGATCGATGTTGGGGGAGGAAATGTTATTTCTAACATTTGCCCCTCAAAATTTGAAAAAGATTTTTTTGAAAAGAAAGCAGTTTCTGATTGTGATTTTTAAAACTTGCGTGAAAGGAAAAGGAAGCGGATTTGTGATCCTGATTTTTAAAACTTCAGTATAGTAAATTCTTTATTTCTTATTGTTCTTAGAAATGATGAATTACGAAATTATCCTTATATTTTTAATAGAATTACCATTTTGCCTGACTGACTTCTGTTATTATATATATATATATATATATATATATAGATATAGATATGTAAAAAATATCACTTTACTACATCACATTTACTTGGATTTGGAACCTACATGCTGATGCTCACGATTTTGATAGCCATACCGGTGATTTGGAGGAGATCTCTCGAAAAGTATTTAGTGCCCATTTTGGGCAATTCTCCATCATCTTTCTATCAGTTTTTATATCCTAAATTATCATTTCTCGTATTTTTAGAAAACAAATGGTTAAAAGTGAAATTGAATATAAACCAATCGAAAATCTTTGGTTAAAACCGTTTATCAGTTTTTATATACTAAATTATCATTTCTCGTATTTTTAGAAAATAAAATGGTTAAAAGCGAAATTGAACATAAACCAATCGAAAATCTTTGGTTAAAACCAAATCTTACTGACTCAATTCAGTTCAGCTTTTATTTGTAATATTTGGTTAACCAAAAGTTCAATTAACCGAGAATTCAGTTAGATCACTCAGTAAAAAATCGATATGGAAACCCCTCTGATATAATTTATTCCTCCTCTTTATTAGGAATTTTATTTTATAGGTTTTATTGATACTTATTATAAAGATTTGGAAAAATTCATTGGAAGTTTGAGATTAGAGTTGTTTCTTAATTTAGGCTTGGAAGACCCAAAAAGGGAAACGAGGCAGATCCGAGTGACTAGAGTAACCCATTTTCAATTCAAGATTCAAATGTCAAATTTCAATGAGAACGTTAGTACTTAGTCCGCCATTTTTAAGCCCCCCAATTCTCCCATTCCCAATTTCATTCTAGACGCTCAACAAGACACTGTCTCCGTGTCTCTCACTCACACCAAATTTCCTCTCTCTCTAACCCTAGTTCGCCATGGCCGGAGGCAAAAAGGGCCCCTTAACAATGCCAACATCCCGCAATCGGATACCGCCGGCGGTGGCGGTGGCAAGAAAACCATCGAACAAGTGTACCAGAAGAAAACCCAGCTCGAACACATCGTCCTCCGCTCGACACCTACATCGGATCCATTGAGAGACATACCCAAACCCTATGGGTCTACGAGAACGAACAGATGGTCCAAAAATCAATCACGTATGTCCCGGGCCTCTACAAGATCTTCGACGAAATCCTCGTCAATGCAGCGGACAACAAACAGAGGGATCCGAAAATGGACTCTGTGAAGGTGACTATTGACGTTGAATCGAACTGCATTAGTGTGTATAACAATGGGAATGGGGTCCCTGTTGAGATCCATCAAGAGGAAGGGGTTTATGTGCCGGAACTGATATTTGGGCATCTGGTGGAAGGAATGGGTACGGGGTAGAAGTACAAGCAGGTATTAATTTAATTAGACGATCATTGGAACTTGTAACGCTGTTATTTGTTTGATTTGAATGTGAATGGTGTACTTACCCTGTTCGATATTTCTTTAAGAATTTGAATGCGATTCTCTGGAACTTAAAGTAATTGCTGTTTGTGATTTTCTTGATCTTTTGGGTTTTGTGGCCCTACTGTATTATTCCTGTGTTATGGTTTTTATGGTGGTTTGCTTCTATGGTGATTGTGGGTTTTGAAGAACAGTATTATTTAAAGTAACTTCTTTAGTGTTTCTTGATTATTTGAGGATGGGGTTTGCTTGCTGAGACATGGTTTCTTTCTTTTCTTGTACAGAAGTCTACCTGCTCTAGGTTTACAGATAGGGTTTCAGACGTTATAGATATTTTTTTCATTGTAATGATATTCTGGTTTCTATATAATCAGGATCCTGAGTGAAAGCTTCATTTCTTCTTTTCCCCCTAGATCTTTCTTTGTTTGGTAGGGTTTTTAAAATTCAGACCATCTGTTCCATGGGCGATAGTGGAAATACTCAGTGCACAAAAGATGTTTGTGTTCTTTTCTTATTTTAATTTATGTAGTAAGGTTGATAGATCTATGTGATTATATTTTCCTATATATTTGGTCTGGTACTGAAAAATTATAACATGACCTGGTGGTGGTGTTGTGAAGGTTTTCTCTAATAACATGGGGACAAAATCTGAGCCTATCATATCAAAATGCCAAGCGGGTGATAATGGGACTAAGATTACATTCAAGCCTGATTTGGCAAAATTTTAGCATGACTTGTTTGGGGGATGATGCTGTTGCACGGATGAAGAAGCGTGTAATTGATGTTGCTGGATGCCTTGGAAAAACCGTAAAGGTGGAATTGAAGGGGCAGAAATTTCATTTCAAATCGTTTTCCAGTTACTGTGACCTTTATATGAAATGTACCTCAGTTTCCAGCTTAGATCCACTCCCACGGTATTTGTCATTTTCTGGGTTTTATTCACTTTTGTTTGTTAACTAAGTTGCATCAATCACAATGCTGATTTTCTATAATCTGGCAGATTTGAAGAGGAAGTTCATGAAAGGTGGCAGATTTGTATAAGTAGAAGTGAAGGACAATTCCAACAAGTAAGGAATCATATATGATTCTGATGGTTTGCTTTTTAGTATGTTCAAGCTGAATAGTGTACTAAGGAGAATGGTACTCTGAAAGCAAGATAAAGCTTGATCACGTTAAGAATCTATAAATGACTAATATGAACATGTTGGCTTGAGCAGGTCAGCTTTGTAAACGGAATTGCAACAATCAAGGGTGGGACTCATGTCGATTATGTTACTAATAAGATAACAAGCCATCTTGTTAATGTCATTAAGAACAAGAACAAGAACAAGAAGAATAAAAAGTTTGATCTTAACCATTTGTGGGTATTTGTCAATGCTCTCATTGACAATCCTGCATTTGACCCTCAAACCAAGGAGACTCTGACACTGCATGCAGCAAGTTTTGCTTCTTCCTGGGAATTCTCTCCAAAGTTCTTAGACAGAGGTTGGTCTATAGTTTTGATGTACATGTTCATTATTTATCTAAAAAGCTAACTGATTGTATATTTAAAGTTAAATTTCTTTACTCCAACCTTTCATCCCCTGCAGCGGCCAAGTCAGACATAATGAAAAATATTGAGGGGTGGGCGGAGTTCAAACAAAGAGAAGGATCTTAAAAAACCAGATGGATCAAAAGACAGAAGGATCTATGGATTAGCCAAGCATGCTGATGCTAATGAGGCTGGAGGGAGGAATTCTGAGAAATGTACCTTGATACTGACAGAAGGTGATTCGGCCAAGGCACTTGCTGTAAGTTTCTGAGCTGGTGATTTGTCAATGAAGATTAAACTTTTAAAATTTGGTAATAGCTTTATGTAATGAATCTTGTTCAGATTGCTGGACTCAGTTGTTGGGCGAGATCACTATGGTGTATTCCCTCTAAGAGGAAAATTGCTCAATGTGAGGGAAGCAAGCCACAATCAGCTGATGCAAAATCTTGAAATTCAGCACATCAAGCAGATTTTAGGGCTCCAGCATGGTAAACAGTATGATAGTGTCAAGCCGCTATGATATGGACACTTGATGATAATGACTGATCAGGTTTCATTCTGTTAATATCGATATGGTTCTCTCTTCATCCATGTTGCTCAACACTGGTGATTGATAGGATCTGGTTTCGTTGGTATTTTACAACTAAACTGAAACTTTGTCCATGTGCAGGATCATGATGGTTCTCATATCAAAGGTCTATTGATTAATTTCATCCATTCATTCTGGCCATCATTGCTCAAAATTCCTACTTTTCTATTTGAGTTCATTACTCCTATCGTAAAGGTACGGAGATAATCAGTCATTGAATTCTTGCCAATCATCGTTTCTTTCTTTTCCTCTAAATTTTGTGCTGTTATATTTTGATGCTAAGTTTGTTATTTGAGTTAGTGTGGAGGACCCTAAACTGAAAACTTCTGTTGCAGTTGTGAATTTAAGTCATTTAGCTATAATTAAGGTTGGGAGTAAATGGTCCTCCTGCACAATACAAAAGTAGTTTGGACAATGGTTGATTGCTGAACTTTTTCCCTATGCAATGAGTTACGTTGGAAATTACATTATTTTCACTTGCATCCGTCTTCATTCAGTACCCTGACCCTGATGAACTCCAGCTGCATGTGTGATGTGTGATATGTTTGTAGGCAGTTGATTCAAATATATTCTTTCTATTTCTTTCAAATGTTATAGTTATCTAGATGTGTATAAGCATCTTGGATTGATCCACATTACCTTTCACTATCTTTTTACAACAAGTTATTGAAGTTCTGGGTATTTGTTATAATGTTGATCATCTTGAATGTATTGGACTTCAATAGATATGCTTTGCTACTGTGCTTGTTTATTGCGTCTAATCTTGTTTTACTTCAGTGGTTGTCCCCAACCAGTTTTTTATGTTGCAAATGATTTATGCTTCTGCCTTACAATTTTCTATACCTCATCATCTTCATTAGGTAATTATTTCTGCTAAGGAAGAGCCTGATCTCCTGATTCCACCTACCTTGGATGGTCTTCTGAAGATCCATAAACACATTATTGATCTAGGCACGGATCCAGCTAATGCACCAGTGGGTGGAACAGTTTGCACTAGACTTCTTGTGGCAGCTACGCATGGTGGGAGTTTGATTGGCAAGCAGGGTGCCACTATAAAATCAACTCAAGATGATTCCAATTGTTTTATCCGAGTTATAGGCGGAGGTAACATCTTTGTGGCTGAGTCTGTTTTTGGTAATTGTTGCTTCAAAATTTTGAGAGTTGCAATGAAACTCAAGTGATGACTGAATATTCTAGTGTTTCTATAGTGTCATTCTCTTGAAACTTTATAATTCACACGTCCTATGTAAATTTTTAGTCTCTGTATTGGATGATCTCATGTTTGATCCCTTTTTTGAATCATTTGTTCTGTGCAATGCAATTTGGATAAGTTGTAAGTATTCTGTTACCCCTACTGCAATCTGAACCATATTACTTTTTTCAACTAAGACATGTCTTTCAGGTTAGCCACCAGATTGTCTCCTGTTCAACTAATTGTTTTTTGTTATTTTCTCATTTAACTCTAAAAACCATGTCAATTTGGTTAGCCCTCCAAATCATCATATAGATCTCAATGAAGCAAACATAAGTATCACATCAGCAGAAGAATTACTTAGCGATATATGATTCTGAAGACGCATGTTCTCTTTTAGTTATCATGGTTCAATCCAATCTTTTCTTAATCTGCTGTTCTATCTCATCCAATTCATATATTCTCTGTTTTTCTTTATGTTGGAACTAACATTCTGCGATAATGTTATAGGCCCCTCCTGTCAGCAGCCTCTAAGTTTTGATTACTCCCAGAACCATCGATAACAACTGTTGGAAATGTTGCTGGGAAATGCCTTAGTTTTTGTTTTAGGTTTTTAACTTGTTCTTGTAATTTACCCTTTTTTTCCTCTATTTTTTATTGTTGAGGTAATGAAAAACTTTAATATGGATTTATTATAATTATTAGTAATAATAATAATCAAAATTATAATAACGCAATCACGTGCTTGATGCAAACACAAGAATAAAAATCATATAATTATTATCATCATTATTTTTGTTATTATTATTATTATCATTATTATTATTATTATTATTATTGTTATTATTATTGTTATTATTATTATTTTTGTTGTTGTAATTATTATTATTATATTCATCATCATCATCATGATTATGATTATTATTATCATTTTTATTATTATGATTATCATTATCATGATTATCATTATCATGATTATCATTATCATCATTTTTATCATTATCATTATCGTTATCATTATCATTATTATTATAGATACACTCCAATAAAAATCAAAAATAAAAACACAAAAAAATAAAAATAAATATAATCTTCTTTTTGCGATCAAGATCCAATAATTCAAATCCAACATTCATTTTTTGAAAATACAAACACACATAAAAAATAAAAACACACAACAAACATAAAAAAATCGAAAATAGAAACACTCCAATAAAAATAAAAAATAAAAACACACAAAAAAATAATTTTTTTTTTCAATCAAGATTTAATTACATCTAACCATTAAATAGCACCCATTTAACCCAATCTCCAGCACGGGCTAACCTAAACATGGCCCTTAACCCATTATCCAAACATTAATTTAACCAAGAGTAAGCACCCTTAACATCCTAAACCCCAATCCAAACACACCCTTAATTATTAAGTATTGTATTATGCAACCTTATTATATCCAAACGCACCCTTATTAAGTATTATTATATTGCGCACCCTTATTTTATTAATTCTCCTTCTATTCTCTCTTTCACTTTCATTTTCCCCCTCTCTCTGTCTCCTCGTTCCCCCTTTCATTCTCTCTCTCTCTCTCCTCGTTCCAAATTCTCTCTCTCTCTTAGTCAACAATGGCGAGTACTGCTACTGCTAGATATATGTGGCCAACCATTTCATGGTTGGCCAAGCATCATGATTTTTCTACATTGGATTATATCGGGAAGGTGGCGTCGTTCGCTTCCGCCACCAAGAAACGCCCGACGCTTGCTAATGTCACCAAGAACGGAACCGATTCTGTTGATGCGGGTTGGGGCCCTTTGCCCAAAATTGTAAGTGTAACTTCTTCTTGTTTAGGGTTTAGGGTTTCTTCTTGTTTAGGGTTTATGCTTGTGATATTCACAAAAACTTGAGAGCATCGAAGGTTCGATTTCTTTTGTTATGCTTTGATTTGTTAATTGATATTCTACTGTGAAAAGATGAATGCTCCCAAACCGGCCTAATTGGTTAATAAATCACTGCATGTAGGGTTAATTCATTATCGCAATCATCTTATATTTCCAATTAACTAGTCTTAACTTGTTAGATACTATATTCTGTAACCTGATTCTGCATGGGCCTTCTGCACCTAGGATCTGAAATCTGCAATATCAAATTTCCCAGCCACCTCACAAGAAGCTGATTCAGTAAAGTCTATCAATTTTGAAAACTGTGAAAATAGAAAGCTTTCTATTCTGCGTGTGAAGAATTCAGACGACTCTTCTAGTGATTTCTCAAGCACATTTATGCTTGATGAAGAGCTGGAAGAGGAGCATAAAACAATAAGGATTGACCATCCTTCAACTGCTGGAAGGTATTTTAGGATTTCTTTCTGCTTGGTTTACTTGTAAGATTGTGCCTTATTACATGCCAAACTTATAACATACTATTACTTGTTAAAGTTGCCTTATATGGTAAGAGTAACAACCAAAATCTGCGATAAAATGGGAATAAAAGCACTTAACACAATTGAGTGCAACTGCTTGGAGCCAAAAAATGATGACATTTGAATCAGTAATGAAGACAACTATAGAGCTCAAGCATCTAGCAAACTGATACTGTCATTACCCACAAGAGCCTAATGCTTTCATGAATTGCTTAAATAGTTTCCTCATGATTATCGTATCTTCTCCAGAAGCATGTTATGATGCACTATAGTATATGCATATAAGTATAGGACTTGTAGTAGCATAACAATAGAAAGCTCGTTAATCACAGCATATGAAATTTGCTTGCAACAAAGTAGGTTTTGACTTACGTTGTCACGAACAAATGGGTTTGCTGATTCTCTCAAAAGAAAGTTAAAGACAACCTGCTTTTTGGCAAGTATTAATTTGTGAACTACAGTTAAACCATTCTGCAAGAAAAAAATGACCATAACAGACAAGATTAGGATAGTGCAGTTCAAGGGCAGAAATTCCAGACAGTTTGAAAACATAGGGAACATGAATAGAGGAAGATATAGACAAATTGCTTTGTCATAAACCTCACCTTGTCTGGGGCATTAATGTCAAGGTTGTGCTTTAACAATGAAGTTGCAAGGTAAAATTCTCCCGAGGCAGCAAGAGTATGCAGGGGATGCCATTTTCTCTGTCTGAGTTAGACGGGTTAGACTTAGGGTTTTCATTTGTACTTTGAGGGAAGAAATTAGAGTTATTGGAATCTTACTGCTTACTTCTTGGATGTTGTTGTGGTTGTTTGGCGAATATAAATTATAATTTTGTGACATCATCTTATTATTTCGATTCTATGATTTTAGTGTGTATTGGATATCCATGGAACATGTGGACAGGTTTATTTCCATTATCATTTGATGTATTAGGTGATGTGATTGAATATTTCTTGGATATTAATAGTACTTGTGGGCAATCTAAATTGTCTTTACATTTGAATAATGTGAGTGCTTTGTTTGAGTTTTCCTCTTTTAGTCTAGTTGGCTATGAAATTGGTAAGTTCTCGTTGGATGTGGATATTGGTCTTTGTTTATAGCTATTGCTGAAAACAATGTTGGGAATGTCCTATTTAAATGAATTTGAAGAAACTTTGGTTGGTCAGTCATTTTGGTTTTCAAAGACATTACATTTTTAGCTCAAATGAGTTTCTGCAATTGAGCTTGCATTTGTTTTCTGAAAGTAGTAGAGTGTTGATTGATAGTTTTGCAATTGGGAGTTTTAAGTACTGACTATTTCAGCAAAAAGTTTCTTCTTATATTGATTGTATAAACTGGCTTTATATAGATTTGTCGTGAACCTATATACATGAACTGGTGGAGATTAAATCTTCAAACACTCAGCATGCCAGAGTTTATACAATTTAGTTTTGATAAGCAAATTCTTTTTGAAACATGAATTAGTCTTGAATCTGATTATTTTGAATTATAGTGGCTTCTGTTTCTAGATTTTATTACATAATTTATTAGTTTACTTATGGTGAAGTTCGTTTATTGAATTTTTTTACATTTTCTTTCTGATTTTATACATCTCTTTGGCTGAGAAATTATTTGCTCCAACCATTTTCCTATGTCTTCAACATGAGGTTATTTTCCAGCCAGAAATTAGTTTAATCTTAATTAATAGTTAATAATTTAATCTTAATTAGTAGTTAACTTTATGATACTTATGGTAACATATCTATCTGCTCCTTTCCTTTTTCTGTTATTATTGCTAAAATCTCTGATTTTTGAAGTCAATTTTAGTCAATTTTTTTTGAACTGAACTTGTAAACATGTACAATTTTCCAATGCTAGCTCTTGCAATGATTCTCATCTTTGTTTAACTGATCATGCGATTGCTCTACTTTTGTTTCCATTGTGGGTGGCTATGACAGAATGGTGCGTTCTGCGGCCGGGTATATGCGGCCAACTATGTCATCATTGGCGAAGAAACGCCCGAAGTTTTATGTTAATGCGGGTCGGGACCCTTTGCCCAAATCATCCAAAATTGTAAGTATAATTTGTGATTTCTTTGTTTTAGGTTTTGTATTTATTTTCATATAATTCAGTTTGACCAAACTCAAATCTGTTTAGCTATGCATGAGCTTATTCTTCCGGATGAGTGCTGCATCCGGTATCATTTAAGCCAAATCACTTGAGAATTGAGATGAAATATCGAGGTCGATTACTTATCACTTAGTTCAAATAATTGACCAACATAGAAGTAAAAGAAGTAGTCGTTGAATTAGAAACTATTAAATATTATTGATATGCATATGTATAAGAACTTACAGATATTTAACATGCACTGTAACAATCATTAATTGATAAGGTTTGTTGCATTTTGTTAATTAACTTGTGTAGTTTAGTCAAATCTAGACTTCTTGGTAGTGTGTTAGAAACATGATTTATGTCTTTAAGATTGTGGCATTGTGGTTATGTGCTGGGTGGGTTTTGATTGTCTTGAATCTGAATTATTGATTATTTAATGGAGGAAGTTCAGATTTTTGTTTATACGCTAAGATGACAGATTTTTAGATGACGGATTACTGGGATTGCTTTGGGGTAGCAGTAATGAACTAGTATGGTTGGAGGATATTTCAGATTTGAAATATTTGCATATGTTAACTAAATAAAATGGTGTTCCTTAAAAGCTAGTTTTGGAGTCAAATAACTAACACTGGTTTTCTATATATCTCTATGAACAGCTCTCATATTGTTTTTTGTGAAATACTTATTTTGCTTTTTCATACACTATTTATAGCTTCCAAAGCCGTCAGATAGAGCTGAAGTCCAGTCTAAAGAAGTGAGACTTCCAAATGCTGGGCCAATCTCACTTGATGATCAGGATCTCCAGATAGTTAGTTTTCATCTCTCTACTCTCCTTTATTCAATATTATGTGTGTGAATAGTTATGAATTGGAAGCGCAACTTATTGAAGGCATACCTTTGGATGCTACACTTTGGCACCGACAACCACTGAAAATTTGAATGCTTGTAAAACTGGGAAAAAACAGAACATAATTATTAAGTTTAGACTCCGGACATTCAAGCACATGCAATTTTCTTTTGCTCCAAAAGCTTTATCTTGTCGGCTTAATAGATCATTTATGATCAGATGATTACATATGAACATAACACTCTATAAACTTGATTATGCTCTCACAAGACCTGAAGTAACACATTGGTGCCTGTGCTGTTTTCTTTGTCATTTTTGTGCCCATGCCATGACTGATAAGTGCTGGCAATGTCATTCCTAATCTTCCTAACCCTTCCCCATAATTCTAAGAAAACCTATAGTTTCTTAAAAGACAAGGTATAATTTATTTACTCCCAGATTTTAATTTCTGCAGAAGTTGGCCTGACTTGGCGTGGAATTTGAAAATTATGAGTTGAGACATGAATGTAAAGTATAGCATGATATAAAGACAGTGTAACTGCGTAAGGATGTAGTTCACGATAAGAATTGCTAACTGTAAACTGTATACACCGTTTGTAATAGTGAAAATGAATTAGTAACTATCTTTCAGTGTCAGATCCTCAACACTTAAATAGATAATTGACTTTACATTGTAAATAAAGATGCAGTGATATGTTAGGTCTTTTTTTGTTCTATGTTTGGATGAGATCAAACACCTGCAATCATTTCTGCTTGCTCTCTAGGCAATTTTTACATTTTGATATGCTACTTATCATCTGTTGAATTGTGTATTTTTCTTTGATGTTCAATAGCAAACTTTAATCCTGCATTTGTTGTTTAGTTATGCATCCATGAAAAGGAGCAGTCCAGTATATTCCCTTGACACACACTTATTTGATTTATTAATTGCAAATCAATTGGATGTTTGATTCTGCTCCAACTTTTGACCTATTCAGTCTAACTGCTTGTTTGATTTTTTATGTTAGGCCCTTAAGTTGAGTGATGATCTTCATCTCAATGAAATAGACTCTGTGCGTTTGCTTGTTTCTGCCAACCAAGAGGTAAATTTTGACATTTCATGGTGCTGTCACTCTAACAGGCAAGTGATAATGGTTGGATTTTGGATTCTTTATATGTTAATGTGAATTATCATTGAAGATGAACCAAGTCTCTATCCCCCATACCTTCTTCTCCCCCCACCCCACAAAAAAAAAAGAGTAAGAGAAAGAGAAAAGATGGAAACAGTGAAAGCATGATGCCTACATTGGACAAAGAAGTCCTCAATTATACCTTTTTTAATTTTCATTTGCATTAGCAACTTAGCATGCTGGTTTTCTATTGTAGCTTGAAATAATTATATTCCTTCTTTTTCAGTGGGGTTTGCTAGGGCGAAAACCATTAGACATTTTTTGCCTTGCTGCGGGACTCTGGTATATAGAGAGACGAGATCTACTAACATCAGTTTACATGTTATTAAGGGTATTGATTCTTCTTCATTGGATGCTCAATAAGAACTTATTATTGTGTTTTTGATGCTTATTTTTTTCTTTTCTTTTCGCAGGCTGCTGTTCTTGACCAGGGTCTTGAAGCTGATCTTGTCTCTGACATTCAGAGTTACTTGGAAAATCTCATTGCTTCTGGGCTTAGACAGCGAATTGTTTCACTTATAAAGGTCTAAACTTTCTTTTCCTTAGATTTATTCATAGGAACAAAGTAATTTTCGCTGGAGTATTCTTGCAGTGTCTAGTTGTATTGATATTTAGTTGTGTTCACGTATGCTTTTGCCATCATGTTTTTTTTATTTTCTTAAATTTGAAAAACTGCAACATTACTTTATCAAGGAGTTATCAGTACTTGTGAAGCACATTAAGAATCTGAATAGAAAAGCATTATACTAGTGACCTTTGACATCTAGTTTATATCTAGCTGGTAGTGCTTGTACACCTCTGTGAGGTGTCCCTTGAACGTGACCTACAAATATAATATGGAAGCAAGATCCCTGAACGTGACCTACAAATTTTTATGAAAGATATTTTAAGTAGAAATAGTACCGACCAACTATTATAATAAAATATCTCATTTTGTCAGCTTAGACTATTTCTGAATATCGGGCTCCTGAAAATTGTTTAGTCGTAGTTTATGGATTAGTTTTCTTTTACTTCACAGCTGCCTTGAATATTTCAATTGTTACTCATAACACTAGAGATGATTGTTAATGCCATTTCCTCCCCAATTGTGGTATTCCTTAGGATAGGTTGCCTTTATTGATTAAATCTATTTGGTAACCCATAGTCTTCTGTGGGATTCTCCATTCTGATGTTATGTAGGTTTATAAAGGTGAAAAAACTATTACTTTTTAATTATAAATTCTATATACAAAGACATCAAATTGAGTACAACTTTTTTCTGGATGTTTCTTTTAGGATCTCATTGCCACTGTTGGGGCTGACACAAATGCTGTAGTATTTGATAGACCTTCAGGTCAAGTGGTATCTACTCTCATTGACCATTCAAAGAAGGTATGCCAAGACCTGTCTGCATAATTTGGTTCTTGTTTCCTTCCGATCAAATTTGTTTGAGCTGTCTCATCAAGTTGAATCATATCTTTCTGTCTATATGAAGGTTACAAGTGTCAAATTTGTTGTGGAGGGTGAATTGGTAGTTACTGATTCAGCTGATAAGGTAAATACTCTCAACTGGATTTTCCTTTCTAGTCTCATGGCTGCTAATATAATCTTGTCAATTTTGTCTTTTGTTTGCATAATGTGAAATAATTTGTTTTCTTAAATATTCAGGTTATATTACTTTGGGTTGTGCTCTTACTTTCAGTAATTTCTCTTTAAAATAGTATATTTTTTATTATTTGCAGACAGTTAGCATATGGCGACAATCTAAAGCTAGAGATTTTGATTGTAAGCACATTTTGAAGGATCACACTATTGAGGTAATTTACCGATATGTTGGATTCTAGTTCTAGTTCTATTTCTTGGTGGGCTTCTCTTAACTACTTTCTTTTGCATGTCTACTATAAAATTTTGCACTATACTTCACTGGAAACGCCACATGCCTCTTATTTTTTCTGATTGAAATAAGAGATCATTCATACTCAAGCATCTACATGAATGAAAGATATTTAGAAAATAAAATTGAATGATTAGTTGCTATGCATCTGAATAGAATTTGAGTTTTTGGAGATATGGAAATGCAGAATTGGACTTTTAGATATGCTTAAGAGTTGGTGAATTCCATCTGACATGACATATATTATTTATTTTATTAGTTCTATATGCTTTTTTGCATATTTAGACAAAGACATATATTCCTACATTCTAGACTCTAGTTGCTACTTAGGGGTTGCTTGGTTGGTGGTATATGAGGGTTGGGGGATAAGTGGGCATTCATTCCCTTTCATAATGCTTGGTATGTGTTCATGTGCCCCAGTCAGTTAATGATTTCTCCATTTTCATTAGCTACTCTCCTACCTCATCAATCACACTAAGTAATTATTGCTGTTGAGAATTTGAACCAAGCATCCCATTTGTATTTGCTGATGTGGTGGGTTGACTTCTGGATGAAACCAAAGACAAATTACTCAGTTTTTGCTGGTTTTTACTTTTAAAACAGAGTTGAGACTTATCTTCTGAAAAAGTGAGACTTAATTTCTGCTTATTGGGAAAATTGGAATGGTTTCAAGAAGCCTACTTATGATCTTTGCTTACTCAGTTTGCTGAATTTGTTGGATCTTCACATTCTTTTTTACTACATGATTTGCTTAGCAAAATCCTTTTGTATCTTAGGTGCAAGCACTTACGATCCATGCAAGCAATAGTTACTTTGTCTCTACTTCTCTTGATAATACTTGGTGCTTCTTCGACCGTAGTTCTGGTTTATGCCTTGCTCAGGTCTAAACTCCCTCTCCAACTTGTATGCAAAAGAAGCCAATACGTTTTTTTTTTTTGCTTTGTTTTGGAACATCATTTCTAGTTGGGTGATTTGTATGGTGTTTTCAGGTAAATGACACTTTAGGATCTGCTAAGGGCTACACATCTACAACTTTTCGTCCCAAAAAAAAAAGAAACAAAAAAGAAAAAAAAAGAAGAAAAAAGAAAAAAAAAAGAAAAAAAAAACGTGTAAAATTTGCTTCGGACGATGAATTGGTACCCATTCAGCTAATAAGGTAAATGCTCCCAACTGGATTTCATTTCTAATTTCATCTTGTTGATGTTGTCTTTTTTTTTTTTTAAATAATGTGATATAATAATTTTTTTTCCTTAAATTTTCAGCTTTTATTACCCTAGTTTGCACTTTTACTTTCAATAATTTTGCTTTTCAATAGTATATTTTTCTGTTATTTGCAGATAGTTCGCATATGGCAAGTATCTGAAGCTAGAGATTTTAATTGCAAGCACATTTTGAAGGATTACACTGCTGAGGTAATTTGTCGATATGCAGGATACTAGTTGTAGTTGTCCTCTATTTCTTGGTGGGCTTTTGTTAACTACATTATTTTGCATGTCTACTCTGAAATTTTGCACCGTACTTCACTGGAAACACCACATACCTCTTATTATTTCTGATTGGAATAAGTATCCATTCATAATCTGACATGTACATGGATAGAACATACTTTCAAAATAAAGATGAAAGATTAGTTGCTATGCATCTGAATGGAATTTCAGCTTTTCGACATATGGAACTGGAGAATTGTGCTTATAGATATGCGTGCTTAAGTGTTGGTGAATTGCATCTGATAAGACATATAATATTTATTTGTAGTTCTATAGACTTTTTGCATATTTAGACAAGACACGTATTATTATTTCTGATGGAATAAGTATCCATTCATAATCTGACATGTACATGAATTTCAAAATAAAGTTGATAGATTAGTTGCTATGCATCTGAATGGAATTTCAATTTTTGGACGTATGGAACTAGAGAATTGTTCTTATAGATATGCATGCTTAAGTGTTGGTGAATTCCATCTGATAGGACATATAATATTTATTTGTAGTTCTATAGACTTTTTGCATATTTAGACAAGACACGTATTCCTACATTATAGACTCTAGTTGCTACTTAGGGGTTGCTTGGTTGGGGGTATAAGAGGTTTGGGAGATAAGCGGACATTCATTTCTTTTCATAATGCTTGATATGTGTTCATGTGCCCCAATTAGTTAATGATATCTCCATTTGTTTAGCTACTCTCCTACCACATCAATCACTCTAAGTAGTCATTGTTGTTGTAGAATATGAACCCAGCACTCCATTAGTATTTGCAGATGTGATGGGTTGACTTCTGCATGAAACCAAAGGCAAATTTCTCTAGTTTTGCTGAATTTGTTGGATCGTCACATTCTTTTTTGCTACATGGTTTTCTTAGGTTATTGTTTTTGTATTACAGGTGCAAGCACTTACGATCCATGCAACCAATAATTTCTCTCTCTCAGCTACTCTTGATAACACTTGATGCTTCTTTGACCTTAATTCCGAGTTTATGTCTCGCTCAGGTCTAAACTTCTTCTCCAACTTGTATGCAAAAGAAACCAATTTTTTTCTTTGTTTTGGAACTTCATTTCTGATTGGGTGATTTGTAGTCTTTTCAGGTAGATGACACTCCAGGATCTGTTGAGGGCTATACATCTGCAGTTTCTCATTCAAAAAAAAGGAAAAAAAAAAGGAAAAAAAAAGAGAAAAAAAAGGAAAACAAAAGAGAAAAAAAGTGAAAAAAAAGAAAAAAAAGGAAACTAAAAAAAGAAAAAAGAAAGAAAAAACTAGTGTCAAATTTGCTGCGCATGGTGAATTGGTACTCGTTCAACTGATAAGGTAAATACTCCCAAATTGATTTTCCTTACAAATCTCAATTTTTAGTTTATATTACTCTGGTTTGCTCCTTTACTTTAAATAATTTTGCTTTTCAATGCTATATTTTTCTGTTATTTGTAGATAGTTCATATATGGCAAGGATCAGAAGTTGAAGATTTTGATTGCAAGCACATTTTGAAGGATTACACTGCTGAGGTAATTTGTCGATATGCAGGATACTAGTTGTAGTTGTCCTCTATTTCTTGGTGGGCTTTTGTTAACTACATTCTTTTGCATGTCTACTCTGAAATTTTGCACTATATTGCTTCTTGCTAATATGGATGTAAGGAAAAAGAATCTTTAGGACTATGTGTTGGTAAGTGTTTCTTTTATTGCTCAATAGCAAGAAGTAGTGTACATATATTTACCATGCTGACTACAAGTGGTTCTGCAGTTGGATGGCAATACAATTCAGACGCTGATGGAAAAGATTTTCAAGAATTATCGATCATGGTGTGAGTACTTGCACACCGAACCAAATCTGGAGTAAGTTGACTTCTTTATGGATACATTATCATCCAATCTCATTGAATAACAACCTATAATAAATATTCATCTTTCTGCTTGCAGTTGTCCATTGGTTGACAGGAGGCAACAGTCACAGCTGCTTTACATTGCTCTTTATCTCCTTATATGGGGTGAAGCATCAAACATTTGATTTATGCCCGAATGCATATGCTATATTTTTCACCGGGTATACCCTTTTCTATGGAAAAATTAATTGCATATATTACCTCTTGAATTATGCTCTACTGACTTTGATTTATCTTTCTTAAGTACTGATGATTGATATCTGCCAAAATCTTTCTTCTTCATTAGAAATTGTTAGTTTCAGAATGCATCATGTTGTGAGAAAATTTTAATATTGGTCCCTATATGATCATTTCGACAGACAATGGTACTAAAATGTGAATCTAAGTGCAGTTGAAGATAGTTTAAACATTATTTTTGTATCCTTTTTGTGGAAAATAGTAACATTTTGTGATCTCCCATTTGTAGATGTCACATGAGATGTATGGGACTCTATATAGCAATGTTGAACATGTAATCGGAGCTACATCTCAAACAACATCACAGGGTGAGGAGGCATTTCTAAGGGATGTTGTGACGCCTATTTATGAGGTCATGCGGAAGGTAAAATCCTTTCTCACTTATGGTTTTTTAAAATTGTTTTTTGGTTCCTAATTTGCTCACTTTATTCTTAAAGGAAGTTAGGAAAAACAAATATGGGAAAGCAAGCCATTCAGCATGGAGGAACTACAATGATCTTAATGAATACTTTTGGTAACTGTATTGATTATCAGAACCCATATTTAGGATTGAATAGATATTTTATTTTCCGAGCTTCTATTTTATTTTCTTGACTTTATTTTTTCTTTGCTCTTAGGACCAAAAAATGTTTCAAGTTGGGGTGGCCTTTGGATTGGAACGCCGATTTCTTTGTGCACTCAGATGTGTCAAAGCCAGGAAACAAGGTATGCATTCTACTTTTATACTATGATGTGCACCTATAAAGTGAAACAAATAAACTTATTATTCATGCCTATTTCTTATTTTCTTTGCGATTCTTCTGAATTTTTTTCTACTCCCTGAACGATAGTATGAAACTGACTGTTGAATTTTATTCTCAAAAGACTTGAATAAACAGATTAATCATATAGGAGGTAGAAATATAGCTTTTTATTTTTTATTTTTTACGGCTTTATGTGGGAGAAATTGATATTCTTTGTGTGAAAAAGGCTTTAAATTTGCAGGAGCTTGAGGTCTAAAGCATTTTACTATAAAATGCTATTACATTGCCTGACTAAAATCAAATAAATTATCAACTGATCAATGCATTAATGATATTCTGATTGGTTTTTCCATGCTTTTCTTCTATTTTTTTCTATTCAGTGTGGAT
Organism: Scutellaria minor; assembly: GCA_954870855.1. Classification (NCBI taxonomy): domain Eukaryota; kingdom Viridiplantae; phylum Streptophyta; class Magnoliopsida; order Lamiales; family Lamiaceae; genus Scutellaria; species Scutellaria minor. The sequence continues at coordinate 10,007,958 of OX940728.1, read as the reverse complement.
CTTTACTGATACCAAGAAACAAACAAAAAATGTTTATTAAGTAAAACTAAATAATGGAATATGCGAATGAGAGACTTTTAGCTGTGTATACTCGAATGACGACCTTTTTTAATAGTCATCTTCTGAAGAAGTAGAATTAGAAATCCTGGCCACTTTGGAGTGAGCAGGCTGTTAGTTAAGTCATTTTTATTTCTCATACATTGAACTCATACCATTGGAACTGAGGAATACTCTCATAAGACATTTTAGATTTCTGATAAGTCATAATATTTCTTATTCTATGTCTTGGTAATTTAGAAGAATACTTGTACTTACCCAAATCATGTTCGCAGGGAAATAATCAGGCTGTAGGAAACAGAAAACCGAAGATGAATTTTGTTGAGTTGTGTACACTTTGGCACCTTTACAGGAGTTTTGACAGAATGTGGATTTTTTTCACATTAGCTCTCCAGGTACTTGAAACTGCTTCTTTTTTCTTAAATATCTGATCCTAGTAAACGTTGATGGCTTATAATTAATCATGGAGTACATAGATAACAAATGAAGAAGACACAATCAAGGAATGGAAAAATGAAAGTAAGACACTGGATGGGAACAATATGCATGAAATTATATATATAATTCTAAATAATCAAACCTAACCCAAGAGTCATTTGACCTTAATAAATAATGCTTGGCATGAGATTTATAGAGCAAATATGTTACAGCATAGAGTTTTATCCTTTAACTTTGAGTGTCTGTTCCAGGCTATGATTATCATTGCATGGCATCAACGTGTGTCTTCAAATGCTCTTTTCGACGTGGATGTACTTCAAAGTGTTTTGAGCATCTTTGTCACAGCAGCTATTCTGAATTTTTTGCGAGCTGTCTTGGATGCATGGAGGAACCTGAAATTTAACCAGATACTCCGCTATTTCCTCAAATTGGCAGTTTCTGTATTTTGGCTTGTAGTCATGCCAGTAACATATTCCAGGTCTGTTCAAAATCCAAGCGGAATAATAAGATTCTTCAACACTTTGGGAGCAGATTGGCAGACCCAGTCAGTCTATAACTACAGTGTTTCCATTTACTTGATACCCAACATATTAGCAGTCTTTCTATTTTTATTTCCTTTTCTGCGGAGATCCATGGAACGATCAAACTGGCGTATTATTAATATCCTAATGTGGTGGTCTCAGGTATTTAATTACTTGTAATTTGTTTAACCAATGAATTTCACCTTCTACTTTATGAATTAACGTTTCCTTATTTCCCAGCTGAAGCTATATGTGGGAAGAGGAATGCATGAAGACACATTATCCCTTCTAAAGTAAGATAACAAATCCCCCGTCTTTGATTTTGCATCGCCAATATATTTACAAAATTGAGATGTGATTCTGCACATGTGAACGTAACTTTATTGCTATATGAGCTCCCAGTTTTACCTACTTTTAATAGAAACCTTCCTTCATGCCAGATACACACTCTTTTGGATTACCCTGTTAATAAGCAAGCTTGCATTCAGCTATTATGTTGAGGTAAGTGTTTCCTATGTACATAACTTCCGATTATACGAGCAAGATATGTGGGGAACCAAGGGTATATGCTATTGTTTTGATATTTCAAAACTTACAACTATCCTTGTTATCAATCTGCCATGGATTTTTCTTATATAGGACGCATATATGGGATTATGATGCCAAGATAAAGCCCTAATCTTCTTTTGACTTAAATTTTATGGACATTGCTCTTCTTTACCATAGTTAATAGAGAATCCAGGTTCTGAATTTGTCAGATTGCTTTTACAATGACGAACCCACTTCTTGGAATAAAAGGCTTAATTTGATGTCATTGTTGCTTTGACAATGCACCACATTCTTTTTTGAGTTTTGGCTATTGAGGTACATTTCATCCATAGTTGGTCTATGTACATCTCAAAGCTTGTGATCAAATTCTGAACACAAGTCAATAAATGAATCTGGAATTTTCAGAACTTGAGCATCACACTTCACATAATGATTTAAATAATTATATTTTGTTTGATGGCATCCTGCATTTCTGTCAGTAGTGCTGCTCTGTTAGGATAACATTAAAAGATCCTATTCCTAGAAGGACTGTGGTGTGCACATAGATGCATAATCAGCATCAAGTGTTTTCATGTCACTCTTCTTTATCCTGTAAGTTTAACTCTCAGAGATATGCATTTCCTAGTCTGACTCGTCATGTTTTTTCATGTCTTAGATATTGCCATTGATTGAACCAACAAAGATTATCACGAATCTCAGAGTCAGTAGCTATGATTGGCATGAATTCTTTCCAAATGGTAACATTCTTTTCACAATGATTACTTCTGTTTTGTGTTGCTTTCTAATCTAATCTGAACATGAAATGATGCAGTTACTCATAATATTGCTGTTGTTATTGCAATATGGGCTCCAATTGTTCTGGTATGTAATGAGAAATGAAGCCAATTCCAAATTTATTGCTAAAAATATCTTCTCATAAAAGTCTATTTGCATTTAGGTCTACTTCATGGATACACAAATATGGTATGCTATATTTGCAACTGTTATTGGTGGGATTTATGGAGCATTTAGCCACCTTGGAGAGATAAGTGATTCTTCTGCCATTTATGAGATAGATTAGTTACCAATAAACACTCTTGATGAAACATTCTTTGATATTTTGCCATTTATCAACTTGTAGATAAGAACACTTGGTATGTTAAGGGCGAGATTCGAATCTGTTCCATCAGCTTTCAGCAGGCGCCTCATTCCGTATTCCAAAGAAGAAATCAAACAACATCAGCGAGTAAGTAGATATTCTTGTGCTCTCATCAAAACTTTGCTTGTTGATATCGTATGCTCTAGTCGTTTAAACATTGATATTGTCTTTTGTCTGACAAGACACTGCTATGACAGGATGACACGCTGGAGAGAATAAACATTGCGAAGTTCTCTGAGATGTGGAATGAGTTCATATTATCTATGAGAAGTGAAGATTTGATAAGCCATAGGTTGGTAATTGTTCTACATGACGGGATATTATTGCTTTAGTCTCAAGATGATTTCAACTAGATCGAGTATGTTGGAGAAACTAATGCTGTGTATATCGAAATTTCCAGAGAGAAAAATCTGTTGTTTGTGCCATATTCCTCAAGTGATGTATCGGTCGTCCAGTGGCCTCCTTTCTTGCTTGCTAGTAAGGTAAAACAGGTCTAGTTTTCACTTCTTCAACTGTCAATACAATTCTGTTGTTGACTCATTATCTTATAATCGATATTAGATTCCAATAGCATTGGACATGGCAAAAGATTTCAAGGAGAAGGAAGATGCTGATCTCATCAGGAAAATAAAGAATGACGATTTCATGTATTTTGTAATAATTGAGTGCTACGAAACGCTGAGAGACTTGCTTTTCGCCCTTCTGTTAGACAAAGGGGATAGAAAGTATGTGGTATTCCTAATTCTCTTACTTTTCTGTGACACCTTTATTCATGAAAGTTGTCACCTTTTGCTTGCTAATACGAGTACCTTTTTAGTATTATTTCGGAAATATGTCAAGAAGTTGAAAGCAACATCCAAGAAAAAAGATTCTTGAGGAAATTTAAGACAAGTGGGTTGCCAATGTTAAGTGACAAATTGGATAAATTTCTAGACCTACTTGTAAGTTCCATTTTTCAATGCTTCTACTTGTACTTCATAGTTACAGCAATCTAGATATTGCAAGCCTCTCTTGTGAGTTGGATATAACTTTTTTCCCCCCTAAAATTTGGCAGATGGGAGACTATGAGGAAGACAAACAGTTATATCGTTCTCAGTTCATCAACAAACTCCAGGATATTGTAGAAATTATCATTCAAGATGTCATGAACAATGGCCACGAGTATGTCTATCAGAAAATTTCTCTTGGCAGCTATATCGATTAGTTTAATTTCAACATTTTTTATGTAGCGTTTTGGAGAAAGCACATCCAGTACATCAAGATGAAAAGAAAGAGCAGAAGTTTGAAAGGGTGAACATTGATCTCTTACAAAGCAGGTCTTGGATGGAAAAGGTATTGGTAATTATGAATGCTTCTTTATTTTTGTGTTCTTTGCCTAATTGTTTCACATTACATTCTACAGGTTGTTAGGCTTCATTTGCTTTTGACTGTGAAGGAATTGGCGATCAATGTGCCTATGAATTTAGAAGCTCGTTGGAGGATTACTTTCTTTGCAAACTCTTTATTCATGATCATGCCTAATGCCCCAAAAGTTCGTAACATGCTCTCTTTTAGGTCAGTTTTCAACCTGAAAGCCTCAGACTCAACTTTTTTACTCACTCATAATTCTCTTTATCTGATATGGTTACTACACATGTAATTGTTAGCGTGAAATATAACTCAATATTTTATAATTAGGAATGACAAACGTAGATTTCATTCTTATGCAGTGGCGATTCTGGTGGACGAAGAAAAGATAAAAAATGAAAATTTTGAAATTAATTATCCCATAATAACCTTATATGCTACACAAAGGCAAGACGGAATAATAAACAACTAGAATTACGGCTGTAATGACCATTGGGGAAGACGATGAACCCACCGGAATATAGAGATTTTGGGAGGGTTTATTTTGTTCTCGCCAATCCTTATTCACACTGGAACACCTACAACTGCAAAACTTGATCTTTAGAAGGCAATAAATTTGTCATATTATTGAAACTGTGCAGAACAAAAACTAGACATGGTTGTAGCTTTGTTTTCTACAGAGCAAACCTATTTCTTCCTAGTACAAAAGATATTATCAGGAATCCATTCAAACTTTAACTTGCCATTTTTTTTTGGTCAATTTAATGGACGATCTTGAGAACATGTTTATGGTTCAGTGTTTTGACTCCTTACTGTAAAGAACCTGTTCTTTATTCAATGGAAGAGCTTAACAAGGAAAACAAGGATGGCATTACAACCCTTTTTTAACTTCAGAAAATATATCCTGGTAAGTTAAAGTTCATTGGTTTTTTATGATGACTGTGATGGTCATTTAATTTCATGCACTCTGTATTATCCATTATGAAGATGAATGGAAAAATTATGAGGAGCGAATCAATGATCCCAAACATCAGTCCAATAAAGAACGGTCAGAATTGGATCGTGAATGGGTATCTTACAGGGGATAGATGCTTGCTCGGACAGGTTAGAAAGCAACTTTATGTAACAGTATAAATTTTCCCTTGGCCATTTTTTTACGATTTTTTCTTTTAACCCACCAGTGAGAGGGATGATGTATTACCGGGAGACTTTGGAACTTCAATGCTTTTAGGATTTTGCCGATGACAATGGTTGGTTGAGACCTCTGAATCTTAAGTAAATGGTTTGTTTTTGGTATGACCCTTTTACTAACCAACATTTTCATGTTACTTTGCAGCCATTTTTGGTGGATATCGAGCCATTGATATAAACCGTAAGGACTACAAAGATCTCAAGGAACAAGCACAAGCTTTAGCAGACCTGAAATTCACTTATGTCGTATCATGTCAGGTTTATGGTAATCAGAAAAAATCAAGTGATGCTCAAGACAGGAGTTGTTATGCCAATATTTTGAATCTTATGCTGGCGTAAGTTGCATTACGGAGATTAATTTCTTATTTACATATACATAAATCTGATTGATTGATAGTTTCTTCATTTTTATCAAATTCAAGGTATCCATCTCTACGAGTTGCTTATATAGACGAGAGAGAGGAGACAACTAATGGGAAAACTGAGAAGGTTTACTACTCTGTATTAGTCAAGGGCGGGGAGAAGTTGGATGAGGTATAAGATTAACCATCAAGCAGATCTATATCAATTACATTTAATCCTAAAAAAAGAAAAAAGAAAAAAGATATATACTTTAATGTACTTTCTGTTGATCATTGCATTGCTTAATCAGTAACTGTTATGTACTTTAATGCTAGGAAATATATCGTATCAAGCTTCCAGGTCCTCCAACAGAAATTGGTGAAGGAAAGCCTGAGAATCAAAATCATGCTCTCATTTTTACTCGTGGAGAAGCCTTGCAAACCATTGATATGAATCAGGTATGTAAATATTTAGTTTTTGTTGTATACATATTTCCCGCACCTTGGATTTTAGTCAAATGAAGAACTAGCAAAAAAAATTATTCATTGTGATCATAAAGATAAATATTCCTCTTGTTCCAATGGACTTGTGGGAGAAATTTCTTAGTGAATACGGTTTTACTTTCAATTACTCCTAATCTACTTTCAGAAAAATTTCAAAATGTTACTTGTATGATGGAATATGATTTTCGGTGATGTAACTTATTTTCCTAGTCCTTGTTACTTTGGTTTGCCAAAGCCTTGATCCAAATTTACCATTAAATCTGGTAGCAAATTGGCTTTAATTGCTAAGTTTGCTCTTTAGTGAAAGAGAGGCTTCTCTCTTCATGCAGGCATGCTCGTTGCTGCATTGTCCCTACTTGATACTAAACGCATATACATTATGTATGAAGGTAATAAGGATACTATGACATATATCTCATATAAGAACTGATTCAAGGTGAATCACATGGGTAGAATGTAACAAACTCAAATTCAAAGGAAAAAGAATTTTTTTAATAAACTCTTCACGTAGATCATAGGCAACATGGACACAAAAATTAAAACAAAAGAAAAGGATTTATAGAGCATGACCAGGCCTGTGCTCTGCATGTTATCTGTAGAGAGAGAGAGACTATTAGGCCCAGTTTTCACTTTTTGAACAAAAAAAAGAAGGGAATTATAAGTAGCGACTTTTATAAGTATTACATTGCACTAGACATGATTGATGATTGTTTTTTCCCACAGGATAATTATTTTGAGGAAGCTTTCAAGATGCGCAATGTTTTGGAGGAATTTTTGAAAACTCATCATGGACAATGGAGACCAACAATATTATGATTGAGGGAGCATATTTTCACAGGAAGGTTTGTATTTGCTTTATTAGTGTTAAAGTGCATTAGTTGGTATAATTTTACACACACACTTTTATGAATATGCTTACCTTCTTCCTTTGATCATAGTGTTTCTTCATTAGCTTGGTTTATGTCCAATCAAGAAACCAGTTTTGTGACAATTGGGCAAAGAGTTTTGGCAAATCCACTAAGGTAAATCTTTAAATTCTAAGGACAAGTACTTGTCTCTGAGTTATTTTTTTGGTATGCAAATGTGTAGTGATGACAATTTTGGTAAGGTTATAATGCTCCTTAAAAACATTGCATATGTAGAAAATTAATAAACTGTATAGATAATATGTGAAAAAGGCCTATTAGTTTCCAATGTCTTATGTACACATATTTATCTATATAATTTTCTCCCATTCAAATCAAGTTACTGACAACTCAACTTTTTATAGGTTTATGGTTTGGTGAAACAAATAAAAAGCTTCAATTTAAACAAAGACATACATGTATGATCAAAAGCAAAATATATCTTCAAAGACAGAAGCTATCAGCTAGCTTTTGAAGTTCTTCTAACAAATGTATATTTAAACAATAATATGAAGTATTGAATCAATCGAATAAATGTTGAATGAAATAGCAAAAAACTATACGGTTTAGGTTATGTGCTCTTTGCTTCATGCTGATTAGCAATAACCAAAGTCTTTCAAATCTTGGTTACCTCTATAACAAGATCTTCCAACAAGAAATTATGTTAGTCATGTGTGCTTGTTTGTTGAATATAATACTTAAAAGTTTAAGCATATGCTACTAAAACTTCAAGCATGGCTAGGCTTTACTCCTTGACAAATAGTTAGATCTCGAGTAATATGGCATTTGATTTGTACAAGCTTTTACATCATGAATCATACTTTAGTAACTTGCTTGGCTATTTCATTAACTTTTTCACTGGATAATTCTTAATATCAATTATGTGAATATTTTTATGGAAAATGAAATTTGAATCACTATTTACATAATGAACTTGCATTGCAGGGTAAGGTTCCACTGTGGACATCCTGATATTTTTGACAAAATCTTTCACTTGACACGGGACGGCATAAGCAAAGCGTCGAAAACAATAAACTTGAGTGAAGACATATTTTCTGGTAATATCTACTTGAAGGCTTGCTTCTAGAGATACAATGTTGTCCTTCTTTTATCTGATCTTTGATCTGAGTTACCACATTCAGGCTACAATTCAACACTTCGAAGGGGCTATGTAACACATCATGAATATATCCAAGTAGGCAAGGGCCGCAATGTTGGTATGAATCAGATATCCCTTTTTGAGGCAAAGGTTGCAAATGCAAATGGAGAGCAGACACTTAGTCGAGATGTCTATCGACTGGGACGTCGCTTCGATTTCTACCGGATGTTGTCTTTCTACTTCACCACAGTTGGTTTTTACTTTAGTAGCATGGTATGTGAATCCTTTTCTATTGTGATTATCCTTGTTTAAGCTATACATATCATGCAGGTTTAAGTTCATCAAGGCCCAAAATAGATCAGCAATCATAAATAATTCTTTTTAGTCACATTAATACATAGTGATATGAGGTTGAAACACTATGTACTTGAGACATATTAGCTATGAGACATAGAGAGGAATTCGAGTAACTTTGAATGAAAGGCTGATTTTGAATATCTTTCAGGTTACTATGCTTACAGTCTATGTGTTCTTATATGGACGATTATACATGGTTTTGAGACCAAGTTTTCTACTATCTGCCTACAACATGTCACTTGTGTATCCAAGAGTATGATGATCTATAGTTCAGATAGAGCTGGTGGAATTGCATTATCTACAAATCAGTCGGTAATAATCAGTTTTGTCATTGGTCTACTTCAGGTAACTTTAGTCGCATAGTGCTCTTACCTGCTATATTGGATCTTATTGAAATGGTCAAGTGTTGATAAGACACTCTTTTCTTTTGAATGGTGGCCTGTGTTTTGGGACATCTTCATTGCAAGGACCAATGAGAAGCATTCTAAATCAGTTGCTGCATACATAGAGGTTTCTTAAAATTCTTCCAACTCTTTTTAGTTGATTCTGTTCATTTCGTTAAGGTTTAAAAGCATGTATGAATGCATGAATTAATTCATTTACCCTGTAATTTTAAACTAAACTTTAGACGCGCAAATGAAAGCAGGGAGCAACAACAGCAACTTCAAATGCATTAGTTGCAGCTCATGCAACAACGTAGTGCTCAGTTACAGAGAGAAGGGTGCCTAATCTTCCTACACTTGGTGGTTCTATAAATTCTGAAGGAATGAAATGGCAGCCATCAGCCAGCGTATTGGCCATGGAGATGTATGAAGAGCGTATGAAACATCCTCATCCAATGGATTCAGAGAATAGAATGACACTTCTTAAATCAGCTTTCGGCCGACAAGGGTAAATCTAGTACAGCCTTGTTCACCTTTATCAAATTCAAGTTGTTAAATTGATATCAAATCAAATGAATGTTAGTAAAGAAACTTTTTATCTCTGTATTTGTGTAAGTTCCATCTTATTTATTGCCATTATGAATTAATTTTCATTTGTCATTAACCTTCAGCATGAGAAGTGAAATTCACATACAAAAAAAAAGAGATTGACTGCCATTTACTGTTTCTTGCAGACACTTAAAGACCCTATCAGCAAGACTTATACAACGCATAGTGAGTGCTCAATTGAATTTGAGGTGGATGGACCGTATAAGGTGATGCAGACTGAACAAACGAGATAGCCCATCATCTTTGTCTTTTATTGGGTCACTGCACTATATTTTCGTCTCGTTATATTTCAAAGATGTTTAAGTGTAGTTTTTTGCTTATAGGCAATGATTATACCTGCTTCCAAGGAGGAAGGGATTTTGATTAAGAAACGATATGCAGTTTTTAATGATGACAGTACCCTAGCTGAACTGAAAGGTTTTGAGATCAAGCGTAGAGGTGAGCTGAAGCTCATCAAAGTTTTCCAGGTATTATTTTAATCAGTACCTCTTGCTAATAACTTTTTTTTGCACAACATGCATCTTTCTGCCTTTATGAATAATTTACTTTATTTTCATTTTCTAGCACCTTAGATTTTTATATCCTAGTCATGATGATTTTTATCTTCAACCTTCTGACCTTGTGATTGGATAGTTGTCACTTGGTATATTGCCTCATTCAAGGAATGCCCTTATCCCCCTACTAGAGCTGTTAATGTCTTTTAAAGCAGCTATTTTTCTCCTTATGAATTTTGCTTTACGAGTTAACTAAAATTGTCCTTTTTGCAGGCTGAGCTATTTGATAAGTTTCTTCATGGGTCAACATTAGAAGAGTGTTATTCAGCTGTTGCAGCTGTCGCAAATCGTCGGCTTGATCTTCTTGATGTATGTTACTAACATTGATAACGAACACACCACAACTTTATCCGCCAACAGTTCTTAATGTCAAAGTACTCTCTTAATCTTATTGTCACCATTGAATAGACTGGAACTTTTGCCTTAATTTCTTTTCCAAAATTCTTGGCGATTTGTGAATACTAGAATAAATTTCATTCAGAAAGAGTTCATTTGTAATTTTTTAGAAGTATGTCTGCTTCATTGCAAGTACAACAAAGGAAAGCATGATCCTTGAAGAAAATTGTGTAATTTTTTCTTTCGGTTGCCATGCCAAAATTGATTAAATAGCGGTAGTACACATGTAGTTCTCTTAACTAACTAAAACCTGTTATAACTGCAAGAGTTTCATGAGATTTTATCATTTGAATCTCCTATAATTTCAGAATCAGGGAGAAGATGTTGCAGATAGTGAATTGCTTGATTATATATCAGAATCGAGCACAATGAGCAAGTCCTTAGCAGACTATGGTGAACAAAAGTCATGTGCAGTGACCACAGCAAAACGCCTAGCGGATTTCCTTGGGGATGCAATGGTTAAAGACAAAGGACTGCTTTGTCGGTATATAGTTGCATGTGAACCAAAGGTACGGAATCGCTTTAGCCTTTAGTTTAGTGAGAAGTTTTTCTGCTTTTAGTATTTTACTTAAGTGAAAACCATGAGATAGACCTTCAATACCACAGAATGCAGGTTTCTGTTTGTTTGCCTTTGGGTTATATATGTTTCTACAATAGAAATGTAAGTGATGACATTCTTTCAAGAGTTGGCCTAAATGCTTTGTAAGACTCTAATGTCTTCTTGATAGATATTTAGCAGTTGATTTGTTAAGTTTTCTTTCTGCATGATCTATTATAACAATTGAAAAGGAAGCAAAGAATGTGCATCACTTTGTCTGCAGATGTGATCTCTCTCTCTCTCCGATGCCCTTGCGGTGATATCGGAAGTTGTAAGCATGATTTACAAAAGAACGTCAATTATAAAGTTAGCAAAAGATATTATCTAAGGTCTTCCACTACTTTATATGTAATTCAAAATTCTCATACTATTTTTTTGCATTGTGTTCATTAATTTGTGTATTGAGATTGATTTATATCTGAATTGTTACCGTTGGTGTTTAAATTTTCATGATTTATCTTCTGGAAATTTGATTACAAAGGGATGTGTGTTCATGTTTGTACTCTTTTTACAGATGACAGAGATACATTTGAAGATGTTGGTTCCCTCGAAGATAATTGAGCGTAAAATAGAGAATCCTAAAGGTGTGTGTTCATATGATGTATCTGCAATCTTTTGCTACTTAATCAACTTCTATTTGTACCAAAAGTTATGTTTAACTTTTCATATCCTCTTTACAGGTTTTTCATTTGCAGCAGAGGTTGGTTATATTCTAATCGCGATTAGAGTGACTTGTCGCCAGTATTCATATCTTTTTTCTTATTATTATTATTATTTTATTTTTATTTTTATTTCTATTATTATTATTGTTGTGTTGTTGTTCTTGTTGTTGTTGTGTTTGTGTTTTTTGTTTATTGTGTAGTGTATTGTTATTGTGTTTATGTTTATTGTTATTGTTTTTTGTTGTTTATGTGTTAGTGTTTGTGTTTGTGTTTATTGTTTTTTTGTTTATGTTTATGTGTTTTTGTTTATTGTTATTTTGTTTCTGTTTATGTTTATTGTTATTTTAATTGTTATTTGTTATTTTGTTATTGTTATTTTAATTGTTGTTATTGTTGTTGTCGTCGTCATTTTTATTATTTTTATTGTCTTTTTATTATTGAACAATTAATTAAAACTTTATGTCACAATAAAGTTGAGTAGTTGTTGTTATCATCATCTTTGTCGTCGTGTTTATTGTTTATTGTTATTGTGTTTAAGTTTATTTTTTGTGTTTGTGCCTGTGTTTATTGTTATATGTTTATTATTTATTGTTTATTATTATTGTTATTGCGCTTATGTTTGTGTATTGTTTATTGTTATTGTGTTTAGTGTTTATTGTTATTGTGTTTACTATTTATTGTTTATTGTTATCAATGTTGTTTATGTTTATTGTTTATTGTTATTATTTTTTTAAAGTTTATGTTTCTGTTTATGTGTTTATTGTTTATATTTTTTTTATTGTTTGTTGTTATTGTGTTTATATTTATTGTTTATTGTTTAATGTTATTGCTTTTTGTTGTTTATGTTTATGTTTATTGTTTATTGTTATTATAATTGTTATTGTTATTATAATAATTGTTGTTGTTGTAATTGTTATTATTTTTATTGTCATTTTTATTATTGAATAATAAATTAAAAATTTATTTGACAATAACGTTGATTAGTTTCATTCTAAATAATTAATTAGAAGGCCAATAATAACGGAAAAAAATAAGTGCATTGCATGAGGCCAATATAATTTTATTAATACCATTGTTGTTATTATTATTATTATTATTATTATTATGTTTGTGTTTGTTTTTATTGTGTATTGTTATTGTGTTCATGTTTAATGTTTTTGTTTGTGTTTGTGTTTGTGTTTATTGTTTTTTTTTATTGCATTTATGTTTATGTTTATGTTTATTGTTTATTGTTATTTAATGTTTATATTTACGTGTTTATTGTTTATTTTTTATTGTTTGTTGCTATTGTGTTTATGTTTATTGTTTGTGTTTATGTTCATTGTTTATTGTTATTGTTTTTTGTTGTTGATGTTGATGTTTATTGTTTATGTTTATTTTTATTGTTATTGTTATTTTTATTGTTTTTTGTTAGGGTAAATTACATTTTCGGTATAATAAATTAACAAAAATAATAATAAAATAAACTAACTACCATCACAACAACTACTACTACAAAAAAATTAAAAATAATACTAATAATAAACTAACCACAGAATTCATTATAAGATTAAATTAACTAACAGAAAAAAAATACTAATAATAATCATCATAATAAGAATAAATAAACAATCACTTCATTGAAAATTTAAAATTTATTTTTATTTTGTTATATACACTATATTATAAAGATGTAAAATGTCAAATTTAATATTTAAATATTGTCAAAACTACAACTACAACAAAAATAATACTAATAATAAACTAATCATAATAAGAATAAATTAACTACACAACGACAACAAAATAATAATATTACTAATAATAAATTATTATAATAAGAATAAATTAACAATATCAACAACAATAATAATAAAAATAAACTAACTGCCATCACAACAACTACTAATACAAAAAAATTAACAATAATACTAATAATAAACTAACCACAGTAATCATAATAAGAATAAATTAACTAACAAAATTAAAAATAATAATACTAATAATAACAATCATAATAATAAGAATAAATAAACAAGAATATATTAAAAATAATTAATAATCATAATAAGAATAAACTAACAACAACTGCAACAACAATATTAATAGATAATTTGTTCATTTAAAATTTTATTTTATTTTGCTATATACATTATATTATAAAGATATAAAATGTCAAATTTAATATTTAAATTTTGTCAACATCAAAAACAACAAATAATAATAATAATAATAACACTAAATTAACAACAATAATAAAAAAAATAAACTAACTACCACCACAAGAACAACTACTACTACAACAAAAATAAAAATAATACTAATAATAAACTAATCACAGTAATCATAATAAAAATAAATTAACTACGGCAACACAACAACAATAATATAATAATCATCATCTGCATCATAATAAGAATAAATTAACAATAATATATTAACAACAACAACATTAAATAATAATCATAATAAGAATAAACTAACGACAATGACCACTACAACAACAATATTAATTAATAAATTACGCGTTCATTTAAATTTTATTTTTTTATATACATTTTTTTTATAAAATCATCATAATAAGAATAAATAAACAATCACTTCATTTAGAATTTATTTTTATTTTGTTATATAAACTATATTATAAAGATGTAAATTTAATATTTAAATATTGTCAAAACTACTACTACCACCACCACCACTAAAATAAAAATAATACTAATAATAAACTAATCTCAATAAGAATAAATTAACTATCACAACAACAAAAAAAATAATATTATTACTAATAATAAATTATTATAATAAGAATAAATTAAACAACAATAATAAAAAAAATAAACTAACTACCATCACAACAACAACTACAAAAAAATTAACAATAATACTAATAATAAACTAACCACAGTAATTATAATAAGAATAAATTAACTAACAAAACTAAAAATAATAATACAAATAATAACAATCATCATAATAAAAATAAATAAACAAGAATATACTAAAAATAATTATTAATCATAATAAGAATAAACTAACGACAATTGCAACAACAATATTAATAAATAATTTGTTCATTTAAAATTTATTTTTATTTTGCAATATACATTATATTATAAAGATATAAAATGTCAAATTTAATATTTAAATTTTGTCGTCGATATAAAATGTCAAATTTAATATTTAAATTTTGTCGTCGATGACGACGACGACGACAGCAGCAGCAACAACAATCATAATAAAAATAAATTATGTGACGCCCCGTTCTTGTAAATTACTGTAAAATATCAGAGTTAAATAATTTTTTTCGTTTGGGCGTTCAGATACTCGATAAAATATGCATTTCCAAGATAAATTAAAACTTTCAAATAGATCATAAGGTTAGTGTGGTTTTGAGCCACCCTTGCAAACATATCATTCACATAACAATTTCTTACATAACATACATATAATACACGGTGTGGACTCCCAAATAGTCTCAATGCAACTCTGGATAGGTTTTCGAAGAATACCTATCGGGCCCCAAGCCGACCCCATTTGGGTTTTTTACACCCCTTTCATGTTGGGTTTCCGTAGAATACCCCCTTGTTGGGTTGCCAAAAAGGAATACCCCACTTGGCGTGCAGGCGCATGCGTAGTTAAATTGTCACATAATAGATCTCACATAACATATAATGCACATTGCTCACGTTCACGTTGGCCACATAATTCACATAACACATAAATTTCAGAAATCTTTGACATATGTTGGCTTCCATTGAAAACCTCCTTGATACGGGAATTACCCCGACTTTTCATCATATGAATCCCGTCGCGTTTGTGTCACTTGAAATCAATAGCTTCCAAGACCATATAATTTATTTGAATACTGTTCATATAGTAAAAACGTTTCACTTGACATTGACATCACATAACAGTAGGATTTAACTCACATAGACACGTTCTTTTTCGTAAAACTGCACAATCGAAAACGTAAATAAGATTTTACCCCCACCTTGTTCGGTGGTAACCCTCGTGAAACCCGATTCTTTAAATCCTACATTCGTTCCTTCACCTCAATCAAGTGGTCTCTTGGGAGAACTACTACCTTTTAGGGAACTAGTGTAATCCTTTGTCTACGTTTCCTACAAGGAAAGAATTAAACTTGCATGACAAACTAATCTTGTAAAATAAATTGAACTTGCAAAGTGAATTGCAAATGTAAAATCCCTTGTCAACTGGAAAGAAAATCGTCGTTGCGTATCTTCCTCGTCCGAGCTTCGATTTATGATCCGTAAAGCCTGTAATGAAGCTCTCGGTGTGAATTTTAACTCCGTGAAATCTCAAGCTCATCCGATATTCGATCATTTGGGAATTGCCGTTGCAAAAGGCTGAATTCACCATTACCCACTGCACCGTCACTCTGTGACCAGATGCATCTTAGGCCCCTCAAACGGACTCGCCTTAAGGTGAAACTTGATAGGATTGCTCTCAACACATTTAAGAATACCCCGTACGAACATTTTTAGGATATTCTTTCGTTAAGACCCTCTGCTCCGCGACTATTTCCAATTCGGGTGCAGAATCGCAGCCCCGACTTCGTAAAATTATTCCTCGGTCGTCCGACCTCGGATGGCCACCAAACTTGGTGGAGACCCTCCCCATACACCCTAGTATATGCCATAAAAACAGCTTCCCGATCCCATCCCCGAAAGTGCCTGAAACGGCGTGTCGAACGCTGCCTGCATGCAGTCTTCAGCGCAGGCCTGTCATCCAAAATCTGTTGCGACCAGCCCCTTTCCGTGGCTCCTACCACCGTCTCCGGCGACCCGCATCGCCGGCGACTCACCCCAGACTGACCACCATACTACCATCTACCAAGACAACCCACCCAAACTCACACAGCAACTCCACAACTCATGCAAACACAGCATGAAGGTCGGCTGCTGACCAGCTCCAGAACAGCCCCAGCGCCGTCCCCGGCGCACGCCCCAGCGCCCAGCAGCGCTCCCGTCGCGCCCAACACTCAGCACACCAGCAGCCCTGTCCCCGGCTCGACCCGTACCAGCCCCCGACACGCACCAGACATCTCCCGGCGCGGTGAACAGTCGAAACAGAGTAGGAGCAGCAGTATGGCAGCAACGAAAATAGCAGGGAGAGGGAGAGAGAGAGAGCTGGAGACGTGAGAGAGAAAAAAATGGAGTAGAGTGAATGTGCGTGTATGCCTCTTGCTTTTTCTCCACTTGGTAAACAGAGATGAGTTGCTTAATTTTTGTGAGGAGAGAGAGAGAGTTGATTTGGGGAAAGGCAGGTGGCGTGGTTGATGAATAAGCATTCCATGCCTTTTGCTTTATTTCTTGTTTTATTTTATTTTTTTCTTTTTCTTATTTTGTTTAATATTTACTTTAACAAACAAAGTTTCTTAACTACTTATGCATAACTAGTTTGATCACCAAATTAATACTTTACATCTTAATTAATTTAGATTATGATATAAAAATATCCTAGTTAATCCTTACTTAGGATTAATTAATTAATTCTTGGTTTAATTAAGATTATCACTTAGTTAAATCTTAGCTTAATTAAAATTATTACTTATTTAATTAATTCTTTTACATAGTTAATTAATTAGCAACATACAATCTTAATTAATTAATTCTTAAGCTTAATTAATTAATTCTAATACATAATTAATTAATTAGCAACATATATATATATAACACTACACATTAGCTAATTAATTTGGGGTGTTACAAATTAACTACCACAATAAAATAAAAATAATAATAATAATAATCATCATCATCAAAATAAGAATAAATTAACAGGAATATATTAAAAACATTAAATAATAATCATAATAAGAATAAACTAACGACAATGACCACTACAACAACAATATTAATTAATAAATAACGCGTTTATTTAAAATTTATTTTTATTTTTTTATATACATTATATTATAAAAATGTAAAATGTAAAATTTAATATTTTAATTTTGTTAACAATAATAACAACAACAACAACAATAATAATAATAATAAAAAAAAAAAAATTAACAACAATAATAATAAAAATAAACTAACTACCATCACAACTACTACTACAAAAAAATTAAAAATAATACTAATAATAAACTAACCACAATATTCATAATAAGATTAAATTAACTAACAGAACAAACATCATAATAAGAATAAATAAACATCACACCAACCAGAGGTTCATCTAATCAGCGCATCTTCTGATGCGAGTGTATCTCTCCTGCAATTTGAACAATGTAAAAGTTATGCATACTGGCTTCTGTCCTTTACATAGCTATACTTAATAACAGCACCAAATTATACTACAAGACCATGAATATCATACCTCAGTTCCTAAACCAAAAAGAGAAGCTTCCAGCCCTCCTTCAACAATTTTTTTTTATCACATGGTCGTTAACAAGATAAACCTGTTAACATAGAGCTGACCCATCAAATATGAAAACACAATTATATGACTATTCATGTCAGACAATTGCAATATTGTTAAAATAGGCTTATTGGTGAAAATGTAAAAAGTAATTTTAAGTATCAATTTATAGTTCCAGGAATATAACTAATGACAGTCACTTGAAAATTGAGATCATGCAATGACTCAAGTAGAATGTAAAAGTCAGCTATTTTGTATGCCCCACAGAAGCATGATTGTTAGCATAAAACTTACAGGATTACTGCCTGTACCAACAGGAAGTTTCTCCTCATGCAGAGGTGGTGGAAATTCATGAAAGGCACAAAGTTCTCCCACACGTTCATACCATTTTCCAGCATTTAGCGCAAGACAGGCTCCCTGAGGCATGATGAAAATGAATTACATGCAAGAGATGATGATTCACACAGCATAAACAGTAAATAAAAGCTTAAAATCTCCAATATAGTCGAGAAAATCTAGATCAAACTATTAAATGACCACCTTATCTCTACAGTTGTTAGAGAGGAGTGTCATATTAATTCTTAATATCTGCAACACACCCTCACAAACAGGCGAATTACCTTGAATTGAAGCCTTGCACATGAGAAAATATGTTAATTGTTTTTAAAATCTTCACCAAACAGGCAAACACTACAGCTTATAAGCTCCTTAAAAATCTTTGTAAGATGTTTAAGAGCTTATGCTCTTCAAACGCCCTTTTAATATCTTCAACATGAAAACACCAGCTGTTGTGTTACTAATGATGTATAGAAACATCCTTGATGAAAAAATGCAATAACTTAAGGAGCTCACAAGAAACAAGATTGACAAAAACCAAGAAATCGATGCACTAAATTGCACTGCAGTCAAGCAAATGTTAGATTACAAATTAATGGGGGCAAGTAAACAGAATCAGATTTAACTTTCAATCATATTCTTCTGCCTAAAGTATCATGATCAGCCACTAGAAATCATTGGGTTATTTCACTGCATGCCATCATTCAATAAATCCCGCATACCAAATACAATAGCTCTCCAAGATTTGAGCCCAATCTAAAGTCTATGAGGTTGTAGCATTTATTTCACAATTAGTTCTACAAAAAGGATGCTTCAACTTCTAACAATAAATATCTGAGCGAGAAAAGGTAATACCTTCCATAATAGATCCCTAAGTTCTGGCCTTCCAACCCAGAGCTTCCATAAACAATCTCGCATTTCTCGCTGTCCCTGAAGAGTGAACTATTGTGTAGGCGGGTTAGAAGGATTAGCATCCCAATTTAGTGCGTTCTAGGTATCTCGACAGCAGAGCTTGCTTTCTTTAACAAATTGGTGGGGTCGGGATGACTTTCGAACTCCACCCGAAATAATTGAAATTCCCTATCCTGAAATTGAAAACCATTTTGAAAAAGAAATTAGTAAACTTTAGGTTATAGTATGCACCCATTATCCATGTAGAGGTGATGTTTATACTGATCGGATTGACAGATTAAGCACACAATAAACATCCGCAATGGAGTAAAGAAACCATGTGGGTTAGCAGATAAGTCAACTACAGTCCTTGTAATACTATCAGGACAACAAGTCCACCAAATTTTAAAGAATATAATCATGCTCAGGAAACTGCTTATGAAAAACTTGGTTTACATATCTGAATCTCTGAATTCTTATCTGAGAGCTAATAATAAATAAATAGAGAATTTGTTTAAATTATGGCTAGAACTGGGTTATTTGAACTCATATCTAGATGATAGTCAAATAGCTAAGTTCACTAGGACAAACCATGGAAGATTCTCACATTAGGATTTAATTTTTTAATATCCTAACCACATCATTATAAGGAGATAAAAAAAAAATCAAATAAAATAACCACAATAAAGTTATTTTATGGTAACCCACTAAACAATGCTATCCAGGACCAACAAGGCAGGTCTCGCAACATATCTTGACACAAAAATAAAGATAATAAATAGACAAAACCTAAATGAAGTTTAAATTTTTTTAATGTTATTTACATATATTAAGAGAAAAAAATTCAATTTTTAACTTTTATTTTTATTGGTTATAGATAAATTTGGATATATGGCAATCAAGTGCTTCTAAAAAATATCCCAAAACTCATCATATAATGAAGTGAAATAGTCGACAACCTTCAAAGAGTAAATGATCATGATTCCCTTGATTTTCAACAAAATTCATATCTCATCAACACTTAATCATTTCAATAAGATCCAACATTGCAAAATCCCACCTCACCAAGGATCACTCTTTTTTTTTTTTTTGAGAATAAGATAACTCTCAATACACTCTCAAGTGTTTAAAGGGTCAAATTTTCACTCTAAATCAATACATACATGTCGTTACCATAGGCTTGCTAATATATCAAATCTCCACTACTAGACATATGAATTCATGCAAAAAATCAAAGGGTCTTTCCTTTGGTTGTAATGGGGCTTAGGTAAGGGTAGGATAAAAGGATAATATATGAGTGTAGCAATGCCAAAAAGATGTGAGAATTTCATGCACAAATCTAACTTCTGAACAACTTCATTGTACTATTTATCACCAAACCTTTTTCTACCAATTTTCTTCCTTTGTCATAATTGGGAACTCTCAAACACAATGGTATCAAGCTCCATGCAAATCAAACTTCTATACTTTTTCCATCTTTCTTCATTGTGGCAATATTTTTTTTCTTTTTTTTTCTTTATTCTTTTTTTTTTCCTTCTTTTTTTTTCTTTTTTTTTTCTTCCTTTTTTTTTTCAATCTTTTTTTTCTCATTGCCACAAGAACTTTCTCACCTCCAGCCCCTTTTTTCCATCCTTTTTCATTCAACTTTTATTACAATTCAAATTTGACATGCATTCAATTCTCACACTTCTTGATAAGAAGGGTTCAACAAGATGATGGATAAATTGAAGAAAAAGGGATACAAGCTCATCATGTGTGTTAAAACAAATGAAAGGCTACAAGCTCAAAGGGGCTAACTAGGGAAAAACATGTAAAGGTAGGCAATTTCAAAGAAAGGTCTAGAAAATGGTTAAGCCTAAATGCCCTTATCATTTTAAATGCACAAATCCATTAATGTAGTCTCGAAATGCATAACAAAGCAAGTTCTAGAACGAACACATAATGCATGATCGCACACAAACAAAGAAAGAGAGCATATATGGTGGATGTGTTGCTCTTTAGGCTCAAAATCTCACAAGTAGGCTATTTATGAGGAATCTTGCATGTTTTCATTCTATCCATGATCAAGGTTGATGAGACACTTCACTCGTTTAGAACAAAGAAATCAATCACACTCGTCTCCTATCAAGTCATCATGCTTAAACACAACAATGCAAGGATGAATTTTGGCAATATAAGATGAATAAGCACACAATTAGCTCAAAAATCATCAAAATTTAGAAAATTTTGCTCAAACTTAACCAAAAACACAACCCTAAAAACACCTTAGATCCCCAACATCTATCCTCTACATTGTTCCCCAATGTAGACACAAAAAACACACAAAACGGGAAAGCAGAAAAAATGGAAACAAACAAAAAGGAGGATGTAAAAGAAAAGAAAGAGAAAACATCCCTGAAGAGTGAGCTTTTATGTAGGCGGGTTAGAAGGATTAGCATCCCAATTTAGTGCGTTCTAGGTATCTCGACAGCACAGCTTGCTTTCTTTAACAAATTGGTCGGGTCGGGATGACTTTCGAACTCCACCCAAAATAATTGAAATTCCCTGTCATGAAATTGAAAACCATTTTGAAAAAGAAATTAGTAACCCACTGTGATAGTAAGAAAATTGACAAATCAAAGTGGTAATCACTGTTTAATCTAATTGGGCAGGTGGTTGTGGTGTGTTTCAGTAATTTGGTGGAATTTTGGTAGTGGTTTCCACTGGAATCACGCAGAAGAGAAGCAGCGTGTGTTCTCGGCGGTTGGATGTTTATTTTCTTTAAACTGTTCCTATGCAATTTTAGAAACAAGTAGAAACACATGGACACGTATAAACAAACAAACATATATTTTCATACAGTATATATTTTTCATACAAACAAACATATATTTTCATAAAGTAGTTTTGAAGAAGAAACTAATTATTATCACAACTATTCACTCTTAGCACAATAGGACTCTCAATTCTTCATCATCATATTACCTAATAATATTTATCAGCCCTTAGTCTAAACTAATTTCTAAATATATACAATATGAATATATATGTTTGTTTACACAGCTATTCACTCTGAGCACGATAGGACTCTGAATTCTTCATCTTATTACCTAATAATATTTATCAGCCCTGAAATTTAGTTTAAAAGTAACTCTCGGCAAAAACCCCAACATACAGAGGTAAAATTACGACTTGAATCCACAATTTTTACATATAGAGGCAAAATCATAATATTTTCAACTTTGAGATTACATGACATAACAACCTGATTTTTACGTTATAGGCAGCATTTTTTATTTTGTACCTTCACCAAAAAATGAAAAAAAAAAATATGTCGAATGTGTAGAAATATAACCCATTACAGCTCATTTTATTTTTCTAATTCCAAGCGTAAGTTAATTGTACTTATTTTATATGAGACAATGCATTAAAAAGTCAACTGCATAATCCTTAAAAATTGATAATCATAATTAAAGGTATACCAAAAGCACGTTAAAGTCTTATTTACATATTTACTTTCCTACCTATTTCTCCTTTATTTTATTTTTTTGATAGAATACCTATTTCTTTTCTAGAGAGAAAGATCACTGATGAGAGAAAATAGACCAGGGCAAAAGTCTCAAATTTTCATTTTGATACAAAATTACTGTTTCTTTACTCATAATATCCACTCATCAATCACAAAACAATCTCTGCTCAAACACACCACAATCTACGCAGATTCACCTATTCATAGGATGCATATAAGAAGAAATGGGGCATCATCATAACAGCCACAACCACCAGCACGCCGCTGCCACCGACGGCGCTGGCGGCGGCCTGTCACAGCGTGTCAACAGCCCCAGGTTTGCAGGCTCTGTGACCCGCAGAGCCCACTCCTTCAAGCGATGCAACAACCAGAGCAATATTGGCAACACCAATAAAAAAAGAACAATCACAACCACTGCATTGGCATGAGTTTCAGGAGCAGAAAATATGAACACCAAGTTTCATGCTTCTCAACTATTTCAACTCTTCTTATCATAAAATTCAAGTGCAATACATTGACCCACAAACAAGGACCAAAAACCATACTCAGTTTAGACACAAAATCTTTCTTACCTCTTTCACCGATGATTCCTCACTAAATTTGTCAGCAGCATATCAGTTCAAAAATATCAGCACTGATTTTTATGCCTTGGCTTCACCATTCTGACCTAAAAACACAAAACACCTAATTAAATAAGAAGCTAAAACTATGTTGATTATGAGATTTCTGTCTCCTAAAATTTAGCTAGCATTTATAATTATCAACAAGTCCACATTGAAATACAATGAGAAAGGATTATTCAAGCTGCAGAAAAGTGATACTAAGAGTGGGACAAGTTTTTAAAGAATCTCTTGAGATACTTAATAAGTGATAAAGAATCTGATAATATGAATGTACTCAGCTTCCAATACAGCAACAATCTGTTAATTTGAATAAGATTTCATATGATGGCAAAAGTATCCACTATATATACCTTTCAAAGATTCATTCACAAGTCGAAAATCGAAGTTGAATTTAGGAGATATCCCTAATGAAACGAACTCAGATGCCAGATCGGCTAATACACTATTTAATATACAATTTACACTAAACCCAAATATAAAAAAATTTATTAATAACACATGATCAGACACCATGATGTATGAGAAAACTCAGGAAAACATTTAAAAGGAAAAGAACTTCATGAGAAAAAACAAAAGCAGAAAACAAAATTCATTTTAGCCCAACTTCACCAATGAGCATCAGTGAAGGAGAAAGGACAAAAGACTAATTAGGTGTAGTTTATCTATTAGCAGCGCAGTCTCCTAAAATTGATGCATTTGATAAACTGCATCAATTAGTCTGATCAAGTGCATCAATTTTAGTTCACCAATGGGCCATTGATGCAATTTCATCCTTGCCAAACATAGTAGTCAACAGTGAATCAAGTAAAATTTGGTCCTCTTGCATGTCATCTGTAGACACATCAACCTTCAGCCATCATATGAAATGTCAGTATCAAATACAGAAGTCGAAGTGCAAAACCAATATTGAGAACATGTAATCACAGTTAAATAGGAAAATCCCCAGTAGTGCTATGTATCATCAGCTGAGACATTAAAATTGATTCAAAAGCATCATGCAGTCGAAGAAATGAACTAGACATTCCCCACGTTTAGTGAAAGATAAAATGTCTTTGTTGTTTATCAACACGATTTTTCAGTCATTAGAAGTCTTTCCATATGCTAGAAAGTAAAATGAGTACCATATCAAACAAAATTTATTGCAGACACCAATTATCAATGCAAACACATTTGTTGTGTGAATAGAAAGATCAAACGGTTTGGATCACCAAGAAAATCCATAATGAATGCCCAATAGCAGCAATATGAAATGAAATTTACTCAAAAGTACAACTTACCATACACAATTTAACTACAGCCTCAAATATGTGGATATTATTCTGAGAGAAAAGTGCAACTAGGCCAAACAACTAACTAGGCAAAAGTGCAGAAAAGGAGCATCAAGGTGGAGAGATGCAACAAACAGTGGCAGGTGGGGATCCAGAAATCAAGAAGCACAGAATCAAGAAATCGAATTTACCTGTTCGCCTGCAGATCAAAACTTGTGGAAACGCAACTCTTCCACCAATTTCTTATTCTCCTCCTCCAAATCAAGGTTCCGAATCTCAGCTTCCTTGGCCCTCTCGTCTGCCTCGTTGGCGAAATCCATTAAAGCTTCGCGATCGTGGTCGTAAAGTGAACACTCCCTCTCCCACTTGTTGCACGCAGCCAACAAATTAGAACACTCCATAGCCAGTTTCTGGTTTTCCTCCACGAATTTCTTTAAAGCCACCGCATTCATGCTCGCCTCAGCCTGGACAGAAAAAATCGGAATCGATTTCAAGATGAACACAGAATTAGGGTTTCAATTGGGAGGAAAAAGAAATTTATAAAAATAAAAAAAAAAACAAAAAAAAAAACAGAGGCGAAATGAAATACAACGATGAAAGCAAAACAAACCCTAGATCGTTCGATGACATCATCTTTATCTTTGAGCTTAGAGTGGAGAGAGAGATATTGGTGGCGGAGGTAGAGATGTGAGGCTTCGAGAGCGCGGAGTTTATGAAGAAGAGTGTAAGTGGAAATAGGGAGACCAAGGGTGTGATCAATTGATTGTCGTATATAATCATCGGTTTCTTGAGAAATTGGATCTTCACACGTAGAAAAGAAGTCATTCTCTGAATTTGAAATGGGAGCCCTTTCTGAAATTTTCTGAAATATAGCCATTTTATATTTTTGCTGTCTTGCCTTATTGTTTTGTATCCTCTCTCTCCCTCCCCCTCTCTCCCCTCTTTTTTTTTTTTTTTTTTATAAAGAGTTTGAAAGTTTTTTATTTTATTTTTCAATTGTTTGAATATTTCTATATGTGGGGTTGGCTATTTGACACCCCAAATTTGTATTGATATACTTACCAAAATAATTAGATAAAATTAATTTCTTATAAATTAGTTAAAATTTCTTTATAAATAAATGATGAAAAAAAATATTTACGCATATTTAATTCCTAATTATTTCATGAGAAGGGTTGATGTCCCTAATTATTTCATGAGAAGAGTTGATGTGCCTTCTGGGGTATAGTACGTCTCTGATCTCAATTCTAATATATTTAAGTAATATGATTAATATCATTACATGTAACAAGTAGTAACAAATATATGGAAAAAATAATGAATTATGGAAAAAGTTAAAGATGTTTATTTTAATAAAAATTAGTTTTTAAAATATAGACATAAATTGTCGTATATGATCATCGGTTTCTTAAGGAAGTTCCATGGCTGGGGCTGAATAACAAGAAATTGGATCTTCACACGTAGAGAAGAAGAAAAAGAAGTTGTGGTCTCATTCTCTGAATTTGAAATGGGAGCCTTTCTGAAATAACAGTTTGAGATTAAATGAGTCAGACATGAAAATATAGATTTATGTAATGATTGAATACCTCACTGTGTTGTGGTGGGTCTATTTTCATGTCCGATATTAGATTGTGCACCTACTTTAATGGGTTGGTACCTATCTAAACTTTTATATTTCTTAGGTGGATTGTGTTTTCTTCAATATTTCAGTGTCTCCAATTAAGTTTCATGTTGGTTCCTAGTCTGATTGTGTCATTCAACGTTTACTTATATGAGCCCTTTCCTTGCCTTCTATAGTTTGTGTTCGTGAGGGTAGTAGCTGATTGACAAGATGATGCAGCAGCTGTTGAAGCTATTTTTAGATGATGCAGCAGTTGTTGATGCTCTGTTTTTATATTACTGTTGATGTTGATTGTTATGATATCTTGCTGGTGATGATCCAAGTTTTGTTTACAAACTTTCTGAGCGTGTCATGATTGATAAGGTAATGGATACTACCATGTTACACGAGATTGACATTGTAATTTCTTAATATCACCTAAAAACCCTTATTTCTACTGTGATTGTGGGAATTAAATCTGATTTGGACGAGTGATCATTTGATGTTGCTGGGTGAATATGAGGTATAGTGTGGCTGGAGCCAGATGACTTATGGATGAATGTTCTCTTTGTCGGTAACATTTTTAGATCACTTCTGAGATGTTTTGCAGTGTTACTATCTATCCCCATAAGTGGTAAGATTTTATGATTTGCTCATTATTGTGTGTTTTCAAAATTCCTTTTCCTTACTTGGAAAGGGTTATCTAGCTGAATATGGCTGGTAAGAGTGAATGAATGCTGATATCAGTTACTCTGTTAAAGAAATGAGATCGTGTTGTAGCAGTGAGCTGTGTAGCTTATACTGTTTGTTGATCGGTTGTTGCTGATAGCTATAAATACTGATGTCGCTTTTTGATGATTGGTTTTAGTAGTTGTATTGCAATTGGATGCATCGACATGTGTTGTATAACTATTATCTCATTTTTTCATGACACAATTAATGAGCTTTCCCAACGTATCTGAAAATGTGGTATCGTACTTTTTTCTATTTCTAATACTGAATTGATGATAAAATCTTCATTAGATGATCCAATAGATCTCCATTGTTTTAGTAGTGATGCTCATTTTAGGTTATTGGTTGCCAAATTAGGTGGCTAATTCTTTTTTATGTAAGAAGTTACATGAGAGTGCTCTATGGATGTAATTCTATTAGTCAGAAATTCAAATTCATTTCCACAAGTTAAACTTTGTTTTGTAGGATGACCTGTCTCATTGAATTTGATCTTTGAAATTATCTTAATAATACCAAATTTACAACATTGATTATTGATAGTTTGATCTCACAACTCTGATCATTGATCACTTTCATCGAAGGGCTTCATTTGCTTCCATAGACAAGTGTTGTAGGCACATTGGTTAGCTCTGAGCATAATGAGCTGCTGTGAAGTTTCAACATAATCTCGAATAAAATCTTAGCCAGCATCTTCAGCACCAACAACTGCAACTCAAGCTTGTAAACCTTTTCTCAACGAATCAATTGAATGCAGCAACTAGCATAATGCTTGTCTTTGTTGCTTGGAATGCATCACATTTTTTATTTCATTTACTAGCTATGTTAATGATAATAATGATAATGATGATAATGATAATAAATATAATAACAATGATAAAATAATAATAATAATAATAATAATAATAAAATACGATACTAATAGTGCTGATGTGACGACGACAATAATAATAATAATAAATAAATAAATAAATAATGATAAAAATAATAGCAACGATAATAATGTTAATAATATATTACAATAATATTAATTATAATTATAATAATGACAATAGAAATCAATAACAATGATAATAATGATAGTGCGAATAATAATAACAATAACAACAACAATAACGATTATAATACTAATACTAATAATAATAATAATAATAATAAAAATGATAATACCGATGATAATGATAATATATATAATAACAATGATAAAATTATAATAATAATAGTGATTATGTGACGATAATAATAATAATAATAATGATAATAATTTCTATAATGACAATAATAATAATAAATAATTATAATGATAATAATAATAATAAATGAATAAATATAGTAGTAGTAGTAGTAATAATAATAATAATAATAATAATAATATTATTAATTTTATATCGGTTGTATTAAAAATGAAAGTAGAATGTAATATGACTGTCAAGTAAATTAACGATAACGATAATGATAATGCTAATAATAATAATGATAACGAATAGAAGAAGAAGAAGAAGAAGAATAAGTTCAACAACAATAATAATAATTGTCACGCCCCGTTTTCTTACTTAAAAATTATCAGAGTTTTTCTTGCAGGCGTGCAAGAAGAAAGGGAAAATACGATTACTTTAAAGAAGAAGGAGGTAAGAGACGATCATAAGAAGAAGGAGGTATGAGACGATAAAAAATATTACATATAAGACTTCGGATACAACCGATTTCAAATGTTTCAAAACATTAAACAGCGGAACTTAAACTTTACAGGATCCATCGTCTACGAAATATTTTTACAAAACGAGAAGTAATTAAAACATTGTTTCATTGTTATGTGATAAAAGATAAAAGAGTAATATTCAAATATGGCACCATCTCTCTCTATAGCTCTACATGCTCGTCATCTCCTGTAATATTAATTACAGAATAGGGGTGAGTGTGTGGAATACACTCGTGGGGATAAACTCCGAATCTTAAAAGTTTTGACAGATAAATAGATCAGAAATATGTAAAATCGGCTTTTAGTCACAGCACGTAAAATGCATAGCACATAGCTCATAACTCATCCTTAGGTGCGGGTATTTCTCATTTTATCCTATAAAATGGTCTCATATACCTCTGGTGCATTTACAGGACCACCAAACCTTTCAAGTAGTAGAGGAGGTAAGAGACAATTGTTTTTTACGGACCATAAGTCTCTCCGAGTGATGTATATGGACCTTAGTCCTTTCACAGTATAAGTATGACACACTATCCACAACATATAATCACAACATTTAGTATTCCACAAATCATACATCAAATAGGGAAAGCAGTAAACATATAAAGATTTAGAAATTACCCCCATCTTGTTCGGTGGTAACCACGTGAGTTGTCAAGTAACAAGACTAAAGAGTATGATCCGATTGATAGCCTACACATATAAAGACGTTTCTTAGATCCTTAATATGTTAATTACGTATATATAAAGATATAGACTTTCTCGGAGAAGGAACGATAGGTAAAAATGAGACGGAACGAAAGATCTAAAGATCGAGGATGAAGAAACGAGTGTGGAAGGTTAAACCAATGATCTGATGAGCAAAAGGGAAATATTAGGGTTGCAACGGAAAAAGAATGAGCTCAATTGGAGTTGAAACGAGCACAAACGGAGTGTTTTAAGATATAGGGGTGTTTTCATAATTTTGGTAAAAAAAGGTTGACTTTGACTGAGACCCCCGACTCTCGGCCGACGACTCGACGGAAACAACAGACCCAGCGCCGCACGCCCAGCGCCCTCTCGGCGTGTGCCTGCAACTTACCAACAGCTTCCAGCTACGGCAGTGCCGTCTGGCGCCGGCCACCACCAGCTCTGACGATGAACAATACCACCACAACAGTTCCAAACAACAACATACACACATGCATACACACACACACCATGCACCACCACCTTTCCACCACCACTTTCAGCTGGGTGGTGACGCCACCACCCCCAGCCGACAGCCCAACACCTTGGGAATGTCAGCCACCACTCTGGCGAAGGAGGAGAGAGAGAGAGAGAAAACAGAGGAGAGAGAAAGGGTGGAATGAAAAGGGTTTAGGGTTTTTTCGGTGATGTTTTACCGTTTTCCGGCAAAGGAGATATTGGAATGGAAATCTGAGACCTGTTCTAGACTCGTCTCGATGAGACCTACAAGTTGTGTGAAAATCGACCAAAATCGAGAAAAAGTTTCTGGCACCGACGGTGGCGCCGGCGGCGGCACGGCCATGGCAGCGCCGGCGACCAGAAAAAGTAGAGAGAGAAGAGGGAGGAGAGGGAGAGAGATCTTTACATTTTTCTCAATTTTTACCTCGTTTGAATATAACGATTTTACGACTCGTTTTTGCGTTATTTATATACTTTCGAAAAATCTTACTATTCATCGAAATATCTCGGATTTACTATTCACCGAAATATCTTGGATTTACTATTCACCGAAATATCTTGATTTATTATTCACCAAAATATCTTGTATTTTTCGATCCTTTGTATACGTCATATTCTTCGTATTCACCGTTTTCTTCGTCATTTGAGCTACGAGTCTCCGATTGACCTCAAATTCATTTCTATCTTCTCGTTTTTCAAATATGCATATTATGGTAAAATTATAATCTATGTTTCTCGATTAAATTATACTTTCATTTAAAACATGCATTTATCATTTTTCTGAAATGCATATAATTAAATTAAACAATCAAGGGTTAACGCACATAATAAAATAAATCGATTAAGGGTTTAATTATTTAATTAATCAATTATGCTTCATTTTTGTCCTAGGCACTACATCCCTTACCCCTTAAAAAAATTTCGTCCTCGAAATTAGATGTGTACCTAGGAATGGTAAATCAGGATACTTCTTCAGGATTTTATCTTCTAGTTCCCATGTCGATGCCGCTTCTTCCTTCCCATGACGGCTCCATTGAACTTTCACTATGGTCATCTCTCGATTTCTTAGCTGACGGTTCTTTCTATCCAAGATGGCTACTGGGACTTCTTCATAGGTCAGATCTTTCTCAAATTCTATGTCTTCTTGTTCGATTATGTGGTTCAGATCAAAGATGTACTTCCGTAGCATATATATATGAAAAACGTTGTGTACTCCAGTGAAGTTCGGTGGTAGAGCTAGATGGTACGCGACCTCCCCAACTCGATCCAAGATCTCGAACGATCCTACGTACCTCGACCTCAGCTTTCTTCTCCTTCCGAAACGATGAACTCCTTTAGTGGGTGACACCTTCAGAAAAACTTTGTCTCCCACTTCGAATTTCAGCTCTCTTTATCTTTTATCTGCATATGTCTTTTGTCGATCTTGTGCTACTCTTATTCTTTCCTAAATTTTCTTTATCACTTCTACTGTCTGATCCACCAATTCGGGTCCCAACATTTTCTTTTCATCTACTTCGTCCCAGTAAATTGGAGAGCGGTATTTCTTTCCATAGAGAGCTTTATACGGTGCCATCCCAATTGTCGATTGGTAACTGTTGTTGTAGGCAAACTCCACTAAGCACAAGTGATCCTCCCAGCTCCCGTGAAGATCCAAAACACATGCCCTTAACATATCTTCCAGCATTTATATTATTCTCTCTGATTGCCCGTCCGTTTGAGGGTGAAAAGTCATACTGAAGGCTAGCTTGGTCTCTAACTCCTTTTGTAAACTTTGCTAGAATCTGGATGTAAAACGAGGATCTCTATCTGACACGATAGAAACCGGTACTCCATGCAATCAGACAATCTCTTCGAGATAGATTCGAGTCAACCTATCTAGTCCGAAAGTCATCTTGATTGGTAAGAAATGGGCAGACTTTGTTAATCTATCCACAATCACCCATACCGCGTGGTTTCCTCATTTAGTTCTAGGCAGGCCAACAACGAAATCCATTGCAATGTGCTCCCATTTCTATTCAGGTATTTCCAATAGAGTTAGCATTCCAACTGATCGTTGATGTTCAGCTTTCACCTGTTGGCAAACTAGACATTTCTTTACGAACAGTCCGATGCTTCCTTTCATATTCCTCCACCAAAAATTCTCCTTCAAATCTCGGTACATCTTTGTACCTCCAGGGTGTGCTGACAACGGCGTGCAATGAGCTTCTTCAAGGATTTCTTCTCTCAATTTCTCATCCTTTGGCACGCACATTCTTCCCCTGAATGTAAGAGCTCCATCTGTTGCCAAAGAGCTTCAACTCTTTCATTGTTCATGCGAGCTTTCATCTTCGTTAGAAAGTTATCCCTCTCTTGAGCTTCAACGATTCGCTCGTGAAGTGTAGGTTTCACGAATAATGTTGTCATCTTAGCTTCGATGCTGTTCGGAGATAAGACTATCTCTAGATTCAGCCTTGACATCTCTTTGATTAGTTGGTGCTGGTTGGTGATCATAGACGTCACAATCCCCTTTCATTTTCTGCTAAGTGCATCAGCCACCACGTTTGTTTTTCCAGGGTGGTAGTGGATCGTAATATCGTAATCCTTTACCAACTCTAGCCATCTTCTTTGTCTCATATTGAGCTCTTTCTGTTCGAAGAAATATTTCAGGCTCTTATGGTCAGTGTAGATCTCACATTTCACACCATAAAGATAATGTCTCCAAATCTTAAGGGCGTGTACAACAGCGGCCAGCTCCAGATCGTGTGTTGGATAGTTTTGTTCGTGAGTCTTCAATTGTCGTGATGCGTAAGCTACTACTTTCCCTTAATGCATCAGAACACATCTCAAACCTTGTTTAGATGCATCGCTGTAGATCACGAATTCTTTCGTTACATCCGGAACTATTAAGACTGGTGCCTCTGTCAGTCTCTTCTTTAGTTCTTGGAAGCTACGCTCGTATTGTTCAGTCCATTGAAACTTTACGTCCTTCCGCATCAAACGAGTCATAGGAGTGGCAATCCTTGAAAATCCTTCTATGAATCTTCGGTAATATCCGGCCAAATCGATAAAACTCCGCACTTCCTTGACGTTCGTCGGAGTTTCCCATTTGCTGACAGCTCCCACCTTGTCAGAGTCTACTTCGATCCCTTGAGAAGAGACAATATGGCCAAGAAAGCCTACTTTGTCCATCCAGAATTCACACTTCTTGAATTTGCATATAGCTTCTCCTTTCACAAAACCTCTAGTGCAATCCTGAGATGCTGCTCATGGTACATCCTATCGCACGAGTAGATGAGAATATCATCAATAAACACGATAACAAAAAGATCGAGATACGGATGGAAGACACGATTTATCAAATCCATAAAGACAGCTGGTGCATTGCTAATTCCAAATGGCATTACTACAAACTCGTAGTGGCTATATCTCATCCTGAATGTTGTCTTAGATATATCTGTATCTTTAACTTTCATCTGATAGTATCCAGACCTCAAGTCAATCTTCGAGAACACACTGGCACCTCTCAACTGATCAAAAAGATCTTCAATTTGAGGCAGTTGATACTTGTTCTTGATGGTTCGCTTATTCAGCTCTCAATAGTCGATGTACATCCGAAAGCTTCCATCTTTCTTCTTCACAAAGAGTAATGGAGCTCCCCAAGGCGACACGCTTGGTCTAATGAAACCTTTATCCAGAAGTTCTTATAGTTGAACCTTCAGTTCTTGTAGTTCCTTCGGTGCCATCCGATATGGAGCTTTCGATACCGGTGCTGATCCTAGTACAAGATCAATCTCAAAAGTTACCTGTCGATCTGGCGGAGGGCCGGGTAAATCTTCTGGAAAGATGTCCATATACTCTTTTATTACCGGTACATTCTCGATGGTATTCATTCCTTGCTCGAGATTCACCATGTTGACCAACCAAACTTCATAATTTCTTTTGCTGAGCATCTGGGTTGCCTTCATGACTGATATAATCCTTGAGTCAACTCTAACTCGTGTCCTATGAAAGGTGAACTCTGGTTCTCCAAGTGTTTGAAAGACGATCTCTCTTGCACGACATTTGATCACTGCGTGATTTGACTCAAGCCAGTCCATCCCTAGGATTATATCGAAATCTTTCATCTCCAATGCATGAAGATTGGCTAGAAGAATCCTATCTTCAAAAGCGATCTTTAGATGATGGTATAGGTGTTTCGTCTTTACCGTCTTCCCTGACGGAATACTAACCTCTAGGGTTTTAGCGACTACCCTACCGTCCTCATGCTTCAGTAGTTTACAGAAATTGACAGAGATAAATGAGTGGGTCGCTCTGGTATCAAATAAGATGAGAGCAGGTATATCACATATTGTTAACATACCTGCCATCATTTCCGACCCTTCTTCAGCCTCCGGGTGAGTAAGAGCGAAAGCCCGCGCTCTGATTACTACTGGCCTCGAACTTGGGGTTGCAGCTGTTGACCCTTCAACTTCCAATAATTTGCTATATCCCGGTTCTCCACACCGGTAGCAGTTCCGTGTCCCTTCCTAGCACGATTCCATGTGTATTTTTCGACATTTAACACATGAGTTTCAACCAAGTGTCACTGGAGACCCCTTTCAAATCATCGGGCCTTTTTGACATCAGTGTCAACCAAGTGAGTTGCGTATCTGCTCAACTGATTAAACCTCCATTCATATTCTCCTACCATCGTGATTTCTTGACGAAGATGTAAAACCTCCATTTCCTTTTTATCGCGATAGGATTGAGGTATGAAATGATGGGCGATCACTTCCTTGAAGTCTTCCCATGTCATCTCTTCCCTCTGATTTGGCAATAGGGTCCTCTCGTACGAGTCCCACTAGTGACTTGCCTCCTCAGTGAGCTGAAAAATCGCGCATGAAATCTTTTGCTCCTTGGTACAAGTCAGATGTCCAAACAATCGATCAAGTGACTTTAGCCACTCTCCTGTATCGGTTGGTTCGCCACTTCCATTAAACGTCGGTAGATTGAAATGCCGAAACTGTTTATATTTCATTCGTATCAGATCTTGTTGGCGGTGGTGCGGCTCGAGTAACCTCAAAATGTTGCGCCAATCCCCTCAGTACAGTCACCAGATCTCCCATGTTTGCATCTACACCCCGTTCCGGCTGATTAGCCATTGGTGGTTGTTCTCTTCGGGATCGTCCTCTAAACATAATTTTGTTACGATGTATATGTATATGTCATTCAGGTTTCACAATAATACTATAGATAAAGAAATAAACGCGACACGCGTGAAGAAATATAAATGTAGATTCCGTAAGATAGAAAGAAAATACACGTGCACTATATATATAAGCAGAATATGGGCAGCCTTTACATCATATAAAAGGATTATGTACACTAACTACATGATAAGAGCTACCATATATATAAAAAGTTTCATCGTTCGTAGTCTTTATACATAAAATAACAGTCATCATCCTAACATCTATGCAACCACAATTGAAGGCGTCGGAGGCCTCCGTAGTCTCGGTGCCATGTCTCTCGGATCACCTACCTCAAGGTCATCCTCCTCGGGGTCCTCCTCAGGATCCTCCTCGGGGTCTTCCTCTTTGGGGTCGTCGTCTTCGGCCTGAGAGCTGCTGCTGGATGGATTGTAGGGTCCCGGCTCTGGGGTAGTCAGAAGGCCGTGACGGCCCCACAAGTCTAACATATGTCTAGCCACTCTTCTAAAGTCAATCACGGGAGTGTTATCTACCGTTGAGAATACGATCTCATCTCGGTAGACAAGATGTGCCCTAACTGCCCACTCGTTGGGCAAAGTCTGAATCATATGTAAGCAGGCCTGAACATTACCCAATGCCCCTCACCTCTCTCCAACAATGTAACAGTCTAGATATATGTTCACCAACAGATACGTCCCCCGTTACCCTACTATCAAAGAAATGACGTCTAAGTCTTACCTCACGAGTCTCTGGCTGCTGTACCCGCTTTCTAGCGGTAAGTCTAACCCTAGCCATTTGTCATGTATAAGTTATATGAGTTTTTATCGTGAAACTATATCCTTAACACCCATTCGAACCTAAATGGTTTATATCAGATAAATGAGTAAACACAAAGCAGATAAACTGTCACGCCCCGTTTTCATTCTTAAAATATTAGAGTTTTCTTTTGGGCGTGAAGAAAGAAAGGGGAAAGAAACGTGCATGATATAAAATAGAAGGAGATAAGAGATGATAAAAAGCTATACATATATGAAACATTGGATACAACTGATTCAAAGGGGTTGAAAACCTTAAGCAGTGGAAATACATTAGGATCCATTACATAAAAGAAGGATAGTAATATTTTACAAAATGTGAAACATCGTTCAGAAAGATAGATTTGGAAAAAGATGATAGGGAAAAAGATTACAACTGACATGACACCCCTCTCTCTACACTTCTCCTCTTTCATAATTTCCTGTAGCGTGAATACACGTGGGGGGTGAGTGCGTTGAATACACTCGTGGGAGTAATTTCATATAATATAAGTTCATTAATTTGTTAACAGATAAATCAATCAATCATAAATCAGAACAACAGTTAAATACGTCACATATATTGCACAACACATAAATCGGTGCCTTAATGGATGACCCAGTCCTTCCACAATATAATCACATGCACACAGTATTCACGTTACATAGAATTCAACAATTCATACGTCAAATACGGAAAACAATAAACATATAGAGTTTAGAAGTTATCCCCACCTTGTTCGGTGGTAACCATGTGAGTTGTCAAAGTATCAAATTTTAAGGATATTAATCTGATTGTAAGCCTACACATCTAAATGAGGGTTTCTTAGATCCATATTACATTAATTACGTATAAATATAAAGATATAGACTTTCTCGGAGAAGGAACAATAGGTAAAAAATGAGATGGAATGAAGATCTAAAGATCAAGGATGAAGAAACCAGTGTGGAAGGTTAAACAAATGATCTAAAGATGAAGAGGGAAAGATTAGGGTTGCAACGGAAGAAGAAAGAGATTAATCAGAGTTAAAATGAGCTCAAACAGAGCATTTTAAGGTATAAGGGTGTTTTCGTAATTTTGGTAAAAAAGTTGACTTTGACCGGGAACCCCGACTCCCGACCGACGATATCTCATCACCACAACTCGACGAAAACATACGACGGAAAGAAACACAACTCGCACCGCGGACCCGACGCCGTGCGCGCACCCATCACCCAGCACCGCGCGCGCTGCCCGTCACCCGGCGCCGCACATAGCGTGCGCCCCGTTACCCGGTGTCTCCCGACGCGCGCACCCAGCGCCTTCCATCGCGCGCACCAGCGCGCCTGCTTGCTTGGGAAGGCTGCTGCCGTGGCGGCACCGCCCGACGCCACCCCCCTCCGACTCACCGGTGCCACCAGCTCCGGCCACTACCCACAGGCGATGGTGAACAGTGCTGCCTCACCGGAAAATCAGAAAAAACACCCCCAAGCTCACACACACACACACACCTTGCACTACCACTTTCCACCACTATTTCCAGCCTGGGCGGCGGCGCCATCACCCCCAGCCTATAGCCCAACACCCCGGGAAGGTCAGCCACCACTCCAGCGAAGGAGGAGAGAGAGAGAGTGGAAGGAAAAGGGTTTTAGGGTTTTTTAGGTGATGTTTTGCCGTTTTCCGACGAAGGAGATATCGAAATGGAAATTTGAGACTTGTTCTAGAATCGTCTCGACGAGACCTACAAGCTATGCGAAAATCGGCCGAAACCGAGAAAAAGTTTCCGGCACCGGTGGTGGTGGCGGTGGCTGTCGGAAACAAAGGAGAGAGAAAAGAGAGAAAAGAGAGACGAGAACCTTAATTTTTCTTGATTTTTTCCTCGTTCAAAAATAACAATTTTTACGACTCGTTTCGCGTTATATATAGACTTTCGAAAAATCTTACTACTCATCGAAATATCTTACTTTCACTATTCACCAAAATATCTTGGATTTACTATTCACCAAAATATCTTAGATTTACTATTCACCGAAATATCTTTACTTTTCGATATTTCGTATACATCATATTCTTCGTATTCATCATTTTCATCGTCATTTGAGCTACAAGTCTCCGATTGACCTCAAATTCATTTCTATCTTCTCGTTTTTCAAATACGCATCTTATGATAAAATTATAATCTATGTTTCTCGATTAAATTATACTTTCATTTAAAACATGCATTTATCGTTTTTCTGAAATGCATATAATTAAATTAAACAATCAAGGGTTAACGCACACAATAAAATAAATCGATTAAGGGTTTATTTATTTAATTAATCAAATATGCTTCGTTTTGTCCTGAGCGCTACATCCCTTACCCCTTAAAAGAATTTCATCCTCGAAATTTAGATGTGTACCTAAAGACAATAAAATTGGCTACTTTGCTAAAATCTCGTCCTCTTGTTCTCATGTTTCTCCTTCTTTTTATAAATCATTTAATAACCTCAATAGATTTCTCTGTCATTCATTTATCATCATAGCATAACATTGTCATGTAGGATAGCGTATACCCAACTTGCATATACCAACCAGAAAAGCACAACACAAGTAAAACATTATGAAACACATCACTGACATCCACACATGGTCCCCATACACCTCAAGTATCAAAACCAACTTTACGTATCACACACACGAACTGGGAAAACACACCATCTCTCTCTATAGCTCTACATGCTCGTCATCTCCTATAACATTAATTACAGAATAGGGGTGAGTGCGTGGAATACACTCGTGGGGATAAACTCCGAATCTTAAAAGTTTTGACAGATAAATAGATCAGAAATACGTAAAATCGGCATTTAGTCACAACACATAAAATGCATAGCACATAGCTCATAACTCATCCTTAGGTGCGGGTATTTCTCATCTTATCCTATAAAATGGTCTCATATACCTCTGGTGCATTTACAGGACCACCAAACCTTTCAAGTAGTAGAGGAGGTAAGAGACAATTGTTTTTTAAGGACCATAAGTCTCTCCGATTGATGTATGTGGACCTTAGTCCTTTCACA
Organism: Scutellaria minor; assembly: GCA_954870855.1. NCBI lineage: Eukaryota > Viridiplantae > Streptophyta > Magnoliopsida > Lamiales > Lamiaceae > Scutellaria > Scutellaria minor. The sequence continues at coordinate 9,969,100 of OX940728.1, read as the reverse complement.
GTATAAGTATGACACATTATCCACAACATATAATCATAGCATTTAGTATTCCACAAATCATATATCAAATAGGGAAAACAGTAAACATATAAATATTTAGAAATTACCCCCACCTTGTTCGGTGGTAACCACGTGAGTTGTCAAGTACTAAAGAGTACGATCCGATTGATAGCCTACACATGTAAAGATATTTCTTAGATCCTTAATATGTTAATTACATATATATAAAGATATAGACTTTCTCGGAGAAGAAACGATAGGTAAAAATGAGACAGAACGAAAGATCTAAAGATCGAGGATGAAGAAACGAGTGTGGAAGGTTAAACCAATGATCTGATGAGGAAGAGGGAAATATTAGGGTTGCAATGGAAAAAGAATGAGCTCAATCGAAGTTGAAACGAGCTCAAACGGAGCGTTTTAATGTATAGGGGCGTTTACGTAATTTTGGTAAAAAAAGGTTGACTTTGACCGAGACCCCCGACTCTTGGCCGATGACATCTCATCGCCGGTGACTCGACGAAAACATACGAAGAAAAAAAAACACGACTCGCACTACAGATCCGGCACCGAGCGCGCACCTGTCACCCGGTGCCGCACGCGCTCTACCCGTCTCCCGGCGCCGTGCACCTGCAACTTACCAGCAACTTCCAGCTGCGGCGCCGCTGCCTGGCGTCGCCCCCTCCTGACCCACCGGTGCCACCAGCGCCGACCACCATCTGCTCCGGCCATCACTAGCTCCGGCGATGAACGGTACCACCACAACAACTCCAAACAACAACGCACACATGCATACACACACACACACCATGCACCACCACATTTCCACTACCACTTTCAATCCCGGCGCCGCCGCCCACAGCGGCACCACCACCCCCAACTGACAGCCCAACACCCCGGGAAGGTCAGCCACCACTCCGGCGAAGGAGGAGAGAGAGAGAGAGAATAGAGGAGAGAGAAAGGGTGGAAGGAAAAGGGTTTAGGGTTTTTCCGGCGATGTTTTACCATTTTTCGGTGAAGGAGATATCGGAATGGAAATCCGAGACCTATTCTAGACTCGTCTCGATGAGACCTACAAGCTGTGCGAAAATCGGCTGAAACTGAGAAAAATTTTTCGGCATCGGCGGTACTGGCGACCAGAAAGAGGAAAGAGAGAAGAGGGAGGAGAGGGGGAGAGATCCTTACATTTTTCTGGATTTTTGCCTCGTTCGAAAATAACGATTTTACGACTCATTTTCGCGTTATTTATAGACTTTCGAAAAATCTTACTATTCATCGAAATATCTCGGATTTACTATTCACTAAAATATCTTGGATTTACTATTCATCGAAATATCTTGATTTACTATTCACCGAAATATCTTGTATTTTTCTATCCTTCGTATACGTCGTATTCTTCGTATTCACTGTTTTCTTCGTCATTTGAGCTACGAGTCTCTGATTGACCTCAAATTCATTTCTACCTTCTCGTTTTTCAAATATGCATCTTATGGTAAAATTATAATCTATGTTTCTCGATTAAATTATACTTTCATTTAAAACATGCATTTATTATTTTTCTGAAACACATATAATTAAATTAAACAATCAAAGGTTAACGCACATAATAAAATAAATCGATTAAGGGTTTAATTATTTAATCAATCAATTATGCTTCGTTTTTGTCCTAGGTGCTACAATAATAATGAGGATGACAATAAATAACAATAATAATAAATAATAATAATGATAATAATAATATCAACGATAATAATGTTAACAACAACAACTACAACAACAAGGACGACGATGATGGTGATGATGATGATGATGATATCAATAATAATTGATATAACAATACAACAATGATGATGATAATACAAATAATAACAATGATAATAATTCTATTAATAATAAAAATACGATACTAATAGTGATTATGATGATAATTATTTATTTTAATAATAATAAAAATCAACAACAATGATAATTATGACAGTGACAAAGAATAATAATAATAATAATAATAATAATAATAATAATAATAATAAATAATGATAATAATAATAGCAACGATGATAATAAGAATAATAATTTTATATCGGTTCTATTAAGAATGAAACTAGAATGTAATTTGACTGTCAAATAAATTAACTATAACAATAATGATAATGATAATGCTAATAATAATAATGATAATGAAGAAGAAGAAGAATAATAAGTACAACAATAATAATAATGAGGATGGCAATGAATAACAATAATAATAAATAACAATAATGATGATAATAATAGCAACAATAATAATGTTAACAACAACTACAACAACAAGGACGTCGATGATGATGATGATGATGATAATAATAATAATACTAATAGTATCAATAATAATTGATATAACAATACAACAATGGTAATGCTAATAGTAATAATGATAACAACAATGATGATGATAATACAAATAATAACAATGATAATAATTCTATTAATAATAAAAATACGATACTAATAGTGATTATGGTAACAATTATTTATTGTAATAATAATAAAAATCAACAACAATGATAATTATGATAGTGGAGAATAATAATAATAATAGTAATAATAATAATAATAATAATTTTATACTGTTAAGAATGAAACTAGAACTACAACTTTACCGCCAAATAAAATAATAATAATGATGAACATGACGATAATGAAGGGATACCAATAATAATAATACTAATAATGACGAAGACAATAAATAACAATAACAATAATAATAAAAAAATAAAAAAAATAATGATAATGATAATAGCAACGATAATAATGTTAATAATATATTAAAATAATTATTATTATAATAATAATAATAATAATATTGACAATAAAAATCAATAACAACGATAATAATGATAGTGCGAATAATAATAACAACAATAACAATGATGATAATGCTAATAATAATAATGATAATAAATATAATAACAATGATAAAATTATAATAAATAAAGATAACAATTTCTACAATGACAATAATAATAATAATAAATAATTACAGTAATAATTATAAGGATAATAATAATAATAATAATAATAATTTTATATCGGTTCTATTAAGAATGAAACTAGAATGTAATATGACTACCAAATAAATTAACAAGATTAATCAAGTACAATTAACTATTTATAAGATGATTCGAGTACAATTAACTCTTTACTTGGTCAACAGTTTTCAATAATCGTTACACTTAGAGTTACGGATTAGTTTTATGTTGAGTTAGAAGATTAATCGAGTACCATTAACTCTTTAGAATATGAATCGAGTACAATTAACACTTTACTTGGTTAACAAGTTTTCAATAATTGTTACACTTAGAGTTACGAATTAGTTTTATGTTGAGTTAGTAGATTAATCGAGTACCATTAACTCTTTAGAAGATGATTCGAGTACAATTAACTCTTTATTCGGTCAACAAGTTTTCAATAATCGTTACATTTAGAGTTACGGATTAGTTTTATGTTGAGTTAGAAGATTAATCGAGTACCATTAACTTTTTAGAAGATGAATCGAGTACAATTAACTCTTTACTTGGTCAACAAGTTTTCAATAATCGTTACACTTAGAGTTATGGATTAGCTTTATGTTGAGTTAGAAGATTAATCGAGAACAATTAACTCTTTTTAAGATGATTCGAGTACAATTAACTCTTTACTTGGTCAATAAGTTTTTAATAATCGTTACACTTAGAGTTTCGGATTAGTTTTATGTTGAGTTAGAAGATTAATCGAGTACCATTAACTCTTTAGAAGATGAATCGAGTACAATCAACTCTTTAATTGGACAACAAATTTTCAATAATCGTTACACATAGAGTTACATATTAGTTTTATTAATAATTACAGTAATAATTATAAGGATAATAATAATAATAATAAATAAAAATGATACTAGCAGTTAATCATAGTGATAATAATAATATTAATAAATAAATACATTAATAATAATAATAATAATAATAATAATTTTATATCGGTTCTATTAAGAATGAACCTAGAATGTTATATGACTGCCAAATAAATTAACAAGATTAATCGAGTACAATTAACTCTTTAGAAGATGAATCAAGTACAATTCACTCTTTACTTGGTCAACAAGTTTTCAATAATTGTTACAATTGGAATTACGGATTAGTTTTATATTTAGTTAGAAGATTAATTGAGTACTATTAACTCTTTAGAAGATGATTCGAGTACAATTAACTCTTTACTTGTCAATAAGTTTTCAATAATCGTTACACATAGAGTTATGGATTAGATTTATATTGAGTTAGAAGATTAATCGAGTCCGTTAACTTTTTAGTAGATGAATCGAGTACAATTAACTCTTTACTTGGTCAATAAATTTTCAATAATCGTTACACTTAGAGTTACAGATTAGTTTTATATTGAGTTAGAAGAATAATCGAGTACCATTAACTCTTTAGAAGATGAATCGAGTACAATTAACTCTTTACTTGGTCAACAAGTTTTCAATAATCGTTACATTTAGAGTTACGGATTAGTTTTATGTTGAGTTAGAAGATTAATCGAGTATCATTAACTCTTTAGAAGATGAATCGAGTATAATTAACTGTTTACTTGGTCAACAAGTTTTCAATAATTGTTACACTTAGAGTTACAGATTAGTTTTATGTTGAGTTAGAAGATTTATCGAATACCATTAATTCTTTAGAAGATGATTCGAGTACAATTAACTCTTTACTTGTCAACAAGTTATCAATAATCATTACACTTAGAGTTATGGATTAGTTTTATGTTGAGTTAGAATATGAATCGATTATAATTAATTGTTTACTTGGTCAACAAGTTTTCAATAATCGTTATACTTGGAGTTACGTATTAGCTTTATGTTGAGTTAGAAGATTAATCAAGTATAATAAATTCTTTATTAGATGATTCGAGTACAATTAACTCATTACTTGGTCAACAAGTTTTCAATAATCGTTACACTTAGAGTTACGGATTAGTTTTATGTTGAGTTAGAAGATTAATCGAGTATCATTAACTCTTTAGAAGATGAATCGAGTACAATTAACTCTTTACTTGGTCAATAAGTTTTCAATAATCGTTACACTTAGAGTTACAGATTAGTTTTATGTTGAGTTAGAAGATTTATCGAATACCATTAATTCTTTAGAAGATGATTCGAGTACAATTAACTCTTTACTTGTCAACAAGTTATCAATAATCGTTACATTTGGAGTTACGGATTAGTTTAATATTGACTTAGAAGATTAATCGAGTGCAATTAACACTTTACTTGGTCAACAAGTTTTCAATAATCGTTATAAGATGATTATTAGCTTTATGTTGAGTTAAAAGATTAATCAAGTATAATAAACTCTTTATAAGATGATTTGAGTATAATTAACTCTTTACTTGGTCAACAAGTTTTCAATAATCGTTACACTTAGAGTTACGGATTAGTTTTTTGTTGAGTTAGAAGATTAATCGAGTATAATTATCTCTTTGGAAGATGAATCGAGTACAATTAACTGTTTACTTGGTCAACAAGTTTTCAATAATCGTTACGCTTAGAGTTACAGATTAGTTTTATGTTGAGTTAGAAGATTTATCGAATACCATTAATTCTTTAGAATATGATTCGAGTACAATTAACTCTTTACTTTTCAACAAGTTATCTATAATCGTTACATTTAGAGTTACGGATTAGTTTAATGTTGAGTTGGAAGATTAATCGAGTACAATTAACACTTTACTTGGTCAACAAGTTTTCAATAATCGTTACACTTAGAGTTACGTATTAGCTTTATGTTGAGTTAGAAGATTAATCAAGTATAATTAACTCTTTATAAGATGATTCGAGTACAATTAACTCTTTACTAGGTCGACAAGTTTTCAATAATCGTTACACTTAGAGTTACAGATTAGTTTTATGTTGAGTTAGAAGATTTATCGAATACCATTAATTCTTTAGAAGATGATTCGAGTACAATTAACTCTTTACTTGTCAACAAGTTATCAATAATCATTACATTTAGAGTTACGGATTAGTTTAATGTTGAGTTAGAAGATTAATCGAGTACAATTAACATTTTACTTGGTCAACAAGTTTTCAATAATCGTTATACTTGGAGTTACGTATTAGCTTTATATTGAGTTAGAAGATTAATCAAGTATAATAAACTCTTTATAAGATGATTCGAGTACAATTAACTCTTAACTTGGTGAACAAGTTTTCAATAATCGTTACACTTAGAGTTACAGATTAGTTTTATGTTGAGTTAGAACATTAATCGAGTATCACTAACTCTTTAAAATATGAATCGAGTACAATTAACTGTTTACTTGGTCAATAAGTTTTCAATAATCGTTACACTTAGAGTTACAGATTAGTTTTGTGTTGAGTTAGAAGATTTATCGAATACCATTAATTCTTGAGAAGATGATTCGAGTACAATTGACTCTTTACTTGTCAACAAGTTATCAATAATCGTTACATTTGGAGTTACGGATTAGTTTAATGTTGACTTAGAAGATTAATCGAGTACAATTAACACTTTACTTGGTCAACAAGTTTTCAATAATCGTTATACTTAGAGTTACGTATTAGCTTTATGTTGAGTTAGAAGATTAATCAAGTATAATTAACTCTTTATAAGATGATTCGAGTATAATTAACTCTTTACTTGGTCAACATATTTTCAATAATCGTTACACTTAGAGTTACGGATTAGTTTTATGTTGAGTTAGAAGATTAATCGAGTATCATTAACTCTTTGGAAGATGAATCGAGTACAATTAACTGTTTACTTGGTCAACAAGTTTTCAATAATCGTTACACTTAGAGTTACAGATTAGTTTTATGTTGAGTTAGAAGATTTATCGAATACTATTAATTCTTTAGAAGATGATTCGAGTACAATTAACTCTTTACTTATCAACAAGCTATCAATAATCGTTACATTTAGAGTTACGGATTAGTTTAATGTTGAGTTAGAAGATTAATCGAGTACAATTAACACTTTACTTGGTCAACAAGTTTTCAATAATCGTCACACTTAGAGTTACGTATTAGTTTTATGTTGAGTTAGAAGATTAATCAAGTATAATAAACTCTTTATAAGATGATTCGAGTATAATTAACTCTTTACTTGGTCAACAAATTTTCAATAATCGTTACACTTAGAGTTACGGATTAGTTTTATGTTGAGTTAGAAGATTAATCGAGTATCATTAACTCTTTGGAAGATGAATCGAGTACAATTAACTGTTTACTTGGTCAACAAGTTTTCAATAATCGTTACACTTAGTTACAGATTAGTTTTATGTTGAGTTAGAAGATTTATCGAATACCATTAATTCTTTAAAAGATGATTCGAGTATAATTAACTCTACACTTGTCAACAAGCTATCAATAATCGTTACATTTAGAGTTACGGATTAGTTTAATGTTGAGTTAGAAGATTAAGCGAGTACAATTAACACTTTACTTGGTCAACAAGTTTTCAATAATCGTTATACTTAGAGTTATGTATTAGCTATATGTTGAGTTAGAAGATTAATCAAGTATAATTAACTCTTTACTTGGTCAACAAGTTTTCAATAATCGTTACACTAGGAGTTACGGATAAGTTTTATGTTGAGTTAGAAGAATTATCGAATACCATTAATTATTTAGAAGATGATTCGAGTACAATTAACTCTTTACTTGTCATCAAGTCATCAATAATCGTTACATTTAGAGTTACGGATTAGTTTAATGTTGATTTAGAAGATTAATCGAGTACAATTAACTCTTTACTTGGTCAACAAGTTTTCAATAATCGTTACACTTGGAGCTACATATTAGCTATATGTTGAGTTAGAAGATTAATCAAGTATAATAAACTCTTTGGAAGATGAATCGAGTACAATTAACTGTTTACTTGGTCAACAAGTTTTCAATAATCGTTACACTTAGAGTTACAGATTAGTTTTATGTTGAGTTAGAAGATTTGTCGAATACCATTATTTCTTTAGAAGATGATTCCAGTACAATTAACTCTTTACTTGTCAACAAGCTATCAATAATCGTTACATTAAGAGTTACAGATTAGTTTAATGTTGAGTTAGAAGATTAATCGAGTACAATTAACACTTTACTTGGTCAACAAGTTTTCAATAATCGTTACACTTAGAGTTACGTATTAGTTTTATGTTGAGTTAGAAGATTAATCAAGTATAATAAACTCTTTATAAGATGATTCGAGTACAATTAACTCTTTACTTGGTCAACAAATTTTCAATAATCGTTACACTTAGAGTTACAGACTAGTATAATGTTGAGTCAGGAGATTTATCGAATACCATTAATTCTATAGAAGAGGATTCGAGTACAATTAACTCTTTACTTGTCAACAAGTTATAAATAATCGTTACATTTCGAGTTACGGATTAGTTTAATGTTGAGTTACAAGATTAATCCAGTACAATTGACACTTTACTTGGTTACCAAGTTTTCCATAATCGTTACACTTGAAGTTACGTATTAGGTTTATGTTGAGTTAGAAGAATAATCAAGTATAATAAAGTCTTTATAAGATGATTCGAGTACAATTATCTTTTACTTGGTCAACAAGTTTTCAATAATCGTTACACTTAGAGTTACAGATTAGTTTCATGTTGAGTTAGAAGATTCATCGAATACCATTAATTCCTTAGAAGATGATTTGAGTACAATTAACTCTTTACTTGTCAACAAGTTATAAATAATCGTTGCATGTAGAGTTACGGATTAGTTTAATGTTGAGTTAGAATATTAATTAAGTACAATTAACACTTTACTTGGTCAACAAGTTTTCAATAATCGTTACACTTGAATTTACGTATTAGCTATATGTTGAGTTAGAAGATTAATCAAGTATAATTAACTCTTTATATGATGATTCGAGTACAATTAACTCTTTACTTGGTCCACAAGTTTTCAATAATCGTTACACTTAGAGTTATGGATTAGTTTTATGTTGAGTTAAGAGATTTATTGATTACCCTTAATTCTTTAGAAGAGGATTCGAGTACAATTAACTCTTTACTTGTCAACAAGTTATCAATAATCGTTACATTTAGAGTTACGGATTAGTTTAATGTTGAGTTAGAAGATTAATCGAGTACAATTAATACTTTACTTGGTCAACAAGTTTTCAATAATCGTTACACTTGGAGTTACGTATTAGCTATATGTTGAGTTAGTAGATTAATCAAGTATAATTAACTCTTCATAAGATGATTCGAGTACAATTAACTCTTTACTTGGTCAACAAGTTTTCAATAATCGTTACACTTAGAGTTACGGATTAGTTTTATTTTGAATTAGAAGATTTATCGAATACCATTAATTCTTTAGAAGATGATTCGAGTACAATTAACTCTTTACTTGTCAACAAGTTATCAATAATCATTACATTTCGAGTTACGGATTAGTTTAATGTTGAGTTAGAAGATTAATCGAATACCATTAATTCTTTAGAAGATGATTTGAGTACAATTAACTCTTTACTTATCAACAAGCTATCAATTATCGTTACATTTAGAGTTACGGATTAGTTTAATGTTGAGTTAGAAGATTAATCGAGTACAATTAACACTTTACTTGTTGAACAAGTTTTCCATAATCGTTACACTTAAAGTTACGTATTAGGTTTATGTTGAGTTAGAAGATTAATCAAGTATAATAAACTCTTTATAAGATGATTCGAATACAATTATCTCTTTACTTGGTCCACAAGTTTTCAATAATCGTTACACTTAGAGTTATGGATTAGTTTTATGTTGGGTTAGGAGATTTATCGAATACCATTAATTCTTTAGAAGAGGATTCGAGTACAATTAACTCTTTACTTGTCAACAAGTTATCAATAATCTTTACATTTAAAGTTACGGATTAGTTTAATATTGAGTTAGAAGATTAATCGAGTACAATTAACACTTTACTTGGTCAACATGTTTTCAATAATCGTTACACTTGGAGTTACGTATTAGCTATATGTTGAGTTAGAAGATTAATCAAGTATAATTAACTCTTTATAAGATGATTCGAGTACAATTAACTCTTTACTTGGTCCACAAGTTTTCAATAATCGTTACACTTAGAGTTACGGATTAGTTTTATGTTGAATTAGAAGATTTATCGAATACCATTAATTCTTTAGAAGATGATTCGTGTACAATTAACTCTTTACTTGTCAACAAGGTATCAATAATCGTTACATTTCGAGTTACGGATTAGTTTAATGTTGAGTTAGAAGATTAATCGAATACCATTAATTCTTTAGAAGATGATTCGAGTACAATTAACTCTTTACTTGTCAACAAGCTATCAATAATCGTTACATTTAGAGTTACGGATTAGTTTAATGTTGAGTTAGAAGATTAATCGAGTACAATTAACACTTTACTTGGTCAACAAGTTTTCAATGATCGTTACACTTGGAGTTACGTATTATTTTTATGTTGAGTTAGTTGATTAATCAAGTATGATAAACTCTTTATAAGATGATTCGAGTACAATTAACTCTTCACTTGGTCGACAAGTTTTCCATAATCGTTACACTTAGAGTTACGTATTAGTTTTCTGTTGAATTAGAAGATATATCGAATACCATTAATTCTTTAGAAGATGATTCGAGTACAATTAACTCTTTACTTGTCAACAAGTTATAAATAATCGTTACATTTCGAGTTACGGATTAGTTTAATGTTGAGTTACAAGATTAATCGAGTACAATTAACACTTTACTTGGTTAACAAGTTTTCCATAATCGTTACACTTGAAGTTACGTATTAGGTTTATGTTTAGTTAGAAGATTAATCAAGTATAATAAAGTCTTTATAAGATGATTCGAGTACAATTATCTCTTTACTTGGTCAACAAGTTTTCAATAAACGTTACACTTAGAGTTACGGATTAGTTTTATGTTGAGTTAGAAGATTAATCGAGTATCATTAACTCTTTAGATGATGAATCGAGTACAATTATCTGTTTACATGGTCAACAAGTTTTCAATAATCGTTACACTTAGAGTTACAGATTAGTTTCATGTTGAGTTAGAAGATTAATCGAATACCATTAATTCCTTAGAAGATGATTCGAGTACAATTAACTCTTTACTTGTCAACAAGTTATAAATAATCGTTGCATGTACACTTACAGATTAGTTTAATGTTGAGTTAGAAGATTAATTGAGTACAATTAACACTTTACTTGGTCAACAAGTTTTCAATAATCGTTACACTTGGATTTACGTATTAGCTATATGTTGAGTTAGAAGATTAATCAAGTATAATTAACTCTTTATAAGATGATTCGAGTACAATTAACTCTTTACTTGGTCCACAAGTTTTCAATAATCATTACACTTAGAGTTACAGATTAGTTTTATGTTGAGTTAGAAGATTTGTCGAATACCATTAATTCTTTAGAAGATGATTCAAGTACAATTAACTCTTTACTTGTCATCAAGCTATCAATAATCGTTACATTTAGAGTTACGGATTAGTTTAATGTTGAGTTAGAAAATTAATCGAGTACAATTAACACTTTACTTGGTCAACAAGTTTTCAATAATCGTTATACTTGGAGTTACGTATTATTTTTATGTTGAGTTAGTAGATAAATCAAGTATAATAAATCTTTATAAGATGATTCGAGTATAATTAACTCTTTACTTGGTCGACAAGTTTTCAATAATCGTTACACTTAGAGTTACGGATTAGTTTTATGTTGAATTAGAAGATTTATCGAATACCATTAATTATTTAGAAGATGATTCGAGTACAATTAACTCTTTACTTGTCAACAAGATATCAATAATCGTTACATTTAGAGTTACGGATTAGTTTAATGTTGAGTTAGAAGATTAATTGAGTACAATTAACACTTTACTTGGTCAACAAGTTTTCAATAATCGTTACACTTGGAGTTACAGATTAGTTTCATGTTGAGTTAGAAGATTAATCGAATACCATTAATTCCTTAGAAGATGATTCGGGTACAATTAACTATTTACTTGTCAACAAGTTATAAATAATCGTTGCATGTAGAGTTACGGATTAGTTTAATGTTGAGTTAGAAGATTAATTGAGTACAATTAACACTTTACTTGGTCAACAAGTTTTCAATAATCGTTACACTTGGATTTACGTATTAGCTATATGTTGAGTTAGAAGATTAATCAAGTATAATTAACTCTTTATAAGATGATTCGAGTACAATTAACTCTTTACTTGGTCCACAAGTTTTCAATAATCGTTACACTTAGAGTTACGGATTAGTTTTAAGTTGAGTTAGGAGATTTATCGAATACCATTAATTCTTTAGAAGATGATTCGAGTACAATTAACTCTTTACTTGTCAACAAGTAATCAATAATCGTTACATTTAGAGTTACGGATTAGTTTAATTTTGAGTTAGAAAATTAATCGTGTACAATTAATATTTTACTTGGTCAACAAGTTTTCAATAATCGTTACACTTAGAGTTACGGATTAGTTTTATGTTGAATTAGAAGATTTATCGAATACCATTAATTCTTTAGAAGATGATTCGAGTACAATTAACTCTTTACTTGTCAACAAGTTATCAATAATCGTTACATTTCGAGTTACGGATTAGTTTAATGTTGAGTTAGAAGATTAATCGAATACCATTAATTCTTTAGAAGATGATTTGAGTACAATTAACTCTTTACTTGTCAACAAGCTATCAATAATCGTTACATTTAGAGTTACGGATTAGTTTAATGTTGAGTTAGAAGATTAATCGAGTACAATTAACACTTTACTTGGTGAACAAGTTTTCCATAATCGTTACACTTGAAGTTACGTATTAGGTTTAGGTTTAGTTAGAAGACTAATCAAGTATAATAAACTCTTTATAAGATGATTCGAATACAATTATCTCTTTACTTGGTCCACAAGTTTTCAATAAACGTTACACTTAGAGTTACGGATTAGTTTTATGTTGAGTTAGAAGATTAATCGAGTATCATTAACTCTTTAGATGATGAATCGAGTACAATTATCTGTTTACATGGTCTACAAGTAATCAATAATCGTTACATTTAGAGTCACAGATTAGTTTAATGTTGAGTTAGAAGATTAATCGAGTACAATTAATACTTTACTTGGTCAATAAGTTTTCAATAATCGTTACACTTAGAGTTACGGATTAGTTTTATGTTGAATTAGAAGATTTATCGAATACCATTAATTCTTTAGAAGATGATTCGAGTACAATTAACTCTTTACTTGTCAACAAGTTATCAATAATCGTTACATTTCGAGTTACGGATTAGTTTAATGTTGAGTTAGAAGATTAATCGAATACCAATAATTCTTTAGAAGATGATTTGAGTACAATTAACTCTTTACTTTTCAACAAGCTATCAATAATCGTTACATTTAGAGTTACGGATTAGTTTAATGTTGAGTTAGAAGATTAATCGAGTACAATTAACACTTTACTTGGTGAACAAGTTTTCCATAATCGTTACACTTGAAGTTACGTATTAGGTTTAGGTTTAGTTAGAAGATTAATCAAGTATAATAAACTCTTTATAAGATAATTCGAATACAATTAACTCTTTACTTGGTCCACAAGTTTTCAATAAATGTTACACTTAGAGTTACGGATTAGTTTTATGTTGAGTTAGAAGATTAATCGAGTATCATTAACTCTTTAGATGATGAATCGAGTACAATTATCTGTTTACATGGTCTACAAGTTTTCAATAATCGTTACACTTAGAGTTACAGATTAGTTTCATGTTGAGTTAGAAGATTAATCGAGTACAATTAACACTTTACTTGGTTAACAAGTTTTCCATAATCGTTACACATGAAGTTACGTATTAGGTTTATGTTGAGTTAGAAGATTAATCAAGTATAATAAACTCTTTATAAGATGATTCGAGTACAATTAACTCTTTACTTGGTCCACAAGTTTTCAATAATCGTTACACTTTGAGTTATGGAATAGTTTTATGTTGAGTTAGGAGATTTATCGAATACCATTAATTCTTTAGAAGAGGATTCGAGTACAATTAACTCTTTACTTGTCAACAAGTTATCAATAATCTTTACATTTAGAGTTACAGATTAGTTTAATGTTGAGTTAGAAGATTAATCGAGTACAATTAACACTTTACTTGGTCAACATGTTTTCAATAATCGTTACACTTGGAGTTACGAATTAGCTATATGTTGAGTTAGAAGATTAATCAAGTATAATTAACTCTTTATAAGATGATTCGAGTACAATTAACTCTTTACTTGGTCCACAAGTTTTCAATAATCGTTACACTTAGAGTTACGAATTAGTTTTATGTTGAATTAGAAGGTTTATCGAATACCATTAATTCTTTAGAAGATGATTTGAGTATAATTAACTCTTTACTTGTCAACAAGTTATCAATAATCGTTACATTTCGAGTTACGGATTAGTTTAATGTTGAGTTAGAAGATTAATCGAATACCATTAATTCTTTAGAAGATGATTCGAGTACAATTAACTCTTTACTTGTCAACAAGCTATCAATAATCGTTACATTTAGAGTTACGGATTAGTTTAATGTTGAGTTAGAAGATTAATCGAGTACAATTAACACTTTACTTGGTCAACAAGTTTTTAATAATCGTTACACTCGGAGTTACGTATTATATTTATGTTGAGTTAGTTGATTAATCAAGTATAATAAACTCTTTATAAGATGATTCGAGTACAATTAACTCTTTACTTGGTCGACAAGTTTTCAATAATCGTTACACTTAGAGTTACGGATTAGTTTTATGTTTAATTAGAAGATATATCGAATACCATTAATTCTTTAGTAGATGATTCGAGTACAATTAACTCTTTACTTGTCAACAAGTTATCAATAATCGTTACATTTCGAGTTACGGATTAGTTTAATGTTGAGTTACAAGATTAATCGAGTACAATTAACACTTTACTTGGTGAACAAGTTTTCCATAATCGTTACACGTGAAGTTACGTATTAGGTTTATGTTTAGTTAGAAGATTAATCAAGTATAATAAAGTCTTTATAAGATGATTCGAGTACAATTATCTCTTTACTTGGTCAACAAGTTTTCAATAAACGTTACACTTAGAGTTACGGATTAGTTTTATGTTGAGTTAGAAGATTAATCGAGTATCATTAACTCTTTATATGATGAATCGAGTACAATTATCTGTTTACATGGTCAACAAGTTTTCAATAATCGTTACACTTAGAGTTACAGATTAGTTTCATGTTGAGTTAGAAGATTAATCGAGTACAATTAACACTTTACTTGGTTAACAAGTTTTCCATAATCGTTACACTTGAAGTTACATATTAGGTTTATGTTGAGTAAGAAGATTAATCAAGTATAATAAACTCTTTATAAGATGATTCGAGTACAATTAACTCTTTACTTGGTCCACAAGTTTTCAATAATCGTTACACTTAAAGTTATGGATTAGTTTTATGTTGAGTTAGGAGATTTATCGAATACCATTAATTCTTTAGAAGAGGATTCGAATACCATTAATTCTTTAGAAGAGGATTCGAATACAATTAACTCTTTACTTGTCAACAAGTTATCAATAATCTTTGCATTTAGAGTTGCGGATTAGTTTAATGTTGAGTTAGAAGATTAATCGAGTACAATTAACACTTTACTTGGTCAACATGTTTTCAATAATCGTTACACTTGGAGTTACGTATTAGGTATATGTTGAGTTAGAAGATTAATCAAGTATAATTAACTCTTTATAAGATGATTCAAGTACAATTAACTCTTTACTTGGTCCACAAGTTTTCAATAATCGTTACACTTAGAGTTATGGATTAGTTTTAAGTTGAGTTAGGAGATTTATCGAATACCATTAATTCTTTAGAACAGGATTCGAGTACAATTAACTCTCTACTTATCAACAAGTGTTCAATAATCGTTACATTTAGAGTTACGGATTAGTTTATTGTTGAGTTAGAAGATTAATCGAGTACAATTAACACTTTACTTGGTCAACAAGTTTTCAATAATCGTTACACTTGGAGTTACGCATTAGCTATATGTTGAGTTAGAAGATTAATCAAGTATAATAAACTCTTTATATGATGATTCGAGTACAATTAACTCATTACTTGGTCCACAAGTTTTCAATAATCGTTACACTTAGAGTTACGGATTAGTTTTATGTTGAACTAGAAGATTTATCGAATACCATTAATTCTTTAGAAGATGATTCGAGTACAATTAACTCTTTACTTGTCAACAAGTTATCAATAATCGTTACATTTCGAGTTACGGATTAGTTTAATGTTGAGTTAGAAGATTAATCGAATACCATTAATTCTTTAGAAGATGATTCGAGAACAATTAACTCTTTACTTGTCAACAAGCTATCAATAATCGTTACATTTAGAGTTACGGATTAGTTTAATGTTGAGTTAGAAGATTAATCGAGTACAATTAACACTTTACTTGGTCAACAAGTTTTCAATGATCGTTACACTTGGAGTTACGTATTATTTTTATGTTGAGTTAGTTGATTAATCAAGTATGATAAACTCTTTATAAGATGATTCGAGTACAATTAACTCTTCACTTGGTCGACAAGTTTTCAGTAATCGTTACACTTAGAGTTACGGATTAGTTTTATGTTGATTTACAAGATTAATCGAGTATCATTAATTCTTTGGAAGATGAATCTAGTACAATTAACTGTTTACTTGGTCAACAAGTTTTCAATAATCGTTACATTTAGAGTTACGGATTAGTTTTATGTTGATTTACAAGATTAATCGAGTATCATTAACTCTTTGGAAGATGAATCGAGTACAATTAACTGTTTACTTGGTCAACAAGTTATCAATAATCGTTACATTTAGAGTTATGGATTAGTTTCCTGTTGAGTTAGAAGATTAATCGAATACCACTAATTCCTTAGAAGATGATTCGAGTACAATGAACTATTTACTTGTCAACAAGTTATAAATAATCGTTACATGTAGAGTTACGGATTAGTTTAATATTGAGTTAGAAGATTAATCGAGTACAATTAACACTTTACTTGGTCAACAAGTTTTCAATAATCGTTACACTTGGAATTACGTATTAGCTATATGTTGAGTTAGAAGATTAATCAAGTATAATTAACTCTTTATATGATGGTTCGAGTACAATTAACTATTTACTTGGTCCACAAGTTTTCAATAATCGTTACACTTACAGTTACGGATTAGTTTTATGTTGAGTTAGAAGATTTATCGAATACCATTAATTATTTAGAAGATGATTCGAGTACAATTAACTCTTTACTTGACAACAAGTTATCAATAATCGTTACATTTAGAGTTACGGATTAGTTTACTATTGAGTTAGAAGATTAATCGAGTACAATTAACACTTTACTTGTCAACAACTTATCAATAATCATTACATTTAGATTTACGGATTAGTTTAATGTTGAGTTAGAAGATTAATCGAGTACAATTAACACTTTACTTGGTCAACAAGTTTTCAATAATCGTTACACTTGGAGTTATGTATCAGCTTTATGTTGAGTTAGAAGATTAATCAAGTATAATAAACTCTTTATAAGATGATTCGAGTACAATTAACTCTTTACTTGGTCAACAAGTTTTCAATAATCGTTACACTTAGAGTTACGGATTAGTTTTATGTTGAGTTACAAGATTAATCGAGTATCATTAACTCTTTGGAAGATGAATCGAGTACAATTAACTATTTTCTAGGTCAACAAGTTTTCAATAATCGTTACACTTAGAGTTACAGATTAGTTTTATGTTGAGTTAGAAGATTTATCGAATACCATTAATTCTTTAGAAGATGATTCGAGTACAATTGACTCTTTACTTGACAACAACTTATCAATAATCGTTATATTTAGAGTGACGGATTAGTTTACTGTTGAGTTAGAAGATTGGTCGAGTACAATTAACACTCTACTTGGTCAACAAGTTTTCAATAATCGTTACACTTGGAGTTACGTATAGCTATATGTTGAGTTAGAAGATTAATCAAGTATAATTAACTCTTTATATGATGGTTCGAGTACAATTAACTATTTACTTGGTCCACAAGTTTTCAATAATCGTTACACTTAGAGTTACGGATTAGTTTTATGTTGAGTTAGAAGATTTATCGAATACCATTAATTATTTAGAAGATGATTCGAGTACAATTGACTCTTTATGATTGAGAACCAGCCTTACAAAATCTTGCACACGAGAGGGACCCTTTGATCGTGCAAGAAGGTCCAATTACAAGAGCTAGAGCTAAGAAACTAAAAGAGGCTTTGATGATCCTTGTTGCAGACATTAAAGAAAATATTCACGAAGAGTCCAAGGAAGGCCCGATGGTGAATAATATTAGACTGGAGATCATTTAGCACATGCTTCAACCAAAGGCATTAATGTATGGATAAAGTAGTAGTCAAGTCTACTTTATCATAAAGTAGAAGTCAAGTCTACTTTTTGACTACTTAAGTGTTAAGCATTAAAAGTCCTCTTTACTTAGGTGTTAAGCTTGGAAGTCATTAGATATCTTTCTTTCCTATATATAGGTGTATGGGTCACTTGTAAAAAGGACACCTTTGTTGAAAATGAAATTGAAGCTCTTAGCTTATGTTTATTGAATTCTCTCTTTGTGAGGTTTTCGATTATTCAAGAACTTATCAATATCATCGAGCAAGATCTTGTGGCGTTCAACATACCGAGGTTCTTGGCTGATTATATAGCCAACGGGTCGAGGTTCTTTCGCTCCAAGTAAGATCAAACCAGATTCGATTTGGGAAGATCCGCTGCTTATCTTCATACGTTGGGTTCTTAGATCTTCATATCTAATGGGTCCTTCGTCCTATCCACATCAGAGTTGGTATCAGAGCCATCTGGTAATGATCTGATTTGCTTTATCTTTCGTTCTTGTGGTATTGATTTGACTTGCTTTATCTTTCGTATCTTGTTTACGTACAAAAAAAAAAAAATCTCAAAGTTCCTTATTTTTTTTTAATCTTTTCGTTGCTGCCCTCATAGCAAGGAAGTGTTTGTCAAAAAAAAAAAAAACGAAAATTCAGTTTGCACATCTACACAATAGTTCCTTGTTTCCTTCATCTATAGGACTAAGGGATTGTTCAACGTTGCTGGAAATTTGTTTAACTTGATTTGTTCTTGATTTTGAGTGGTAAAAGGCTAGAGTGGTGAGTTCTTTAGAGGGGAGGTAAAAGCCTACGAGTGAAACACGAGTGAATTGTGAGTTATATATTTGAGTGATGCACGAGTGATTGTGAGACACCATGGATGACACATCTACGAATCAAGGAGATGCTTTCAACCTTCAAGCTATGCAACAACAATTTGCTAGGATGGGAAGTATTCTTGAGAGCATGGCTGAACGATTGGACAGATTGGAGCAACCAACCACTCGAGAGCGTGGGAATAATAATCCAATTCAAAGGAGGCAACAAGAAGAGTGGGAATCAGAGGAAGAAGAGGAAGGTGTTGGGGCTGTTCACCAAGTTCATAGACGAAGAGGAAGGAGAAGACAAAATGATGAAGTTGATCGTGACTTGGGAAGCATCAAGATGAACATACTTGCTTTCCATGGGAGAAGTGATCCGGAGACTTACTTGGAGTGGGAAAAGAAGGTAGATCTGATTTTTGATTGCCATAATTACTCCGAGGAGAAGAAGGTGAGGCTTGCTGCGATTGAGTTCACCGACTATGCTATAGTTTGGTGGGATCAATTCATTACAAATCGAAGGAGATATGGAGAGAGGCCTATTGCTACTTGGGCTGAAATGAAATCCACCATGCGTAAGAGGTTCGTACCCTCTCATTATTTTCGTGAGTTGTATCAAAAGCTTCAATCTATGAATCAAGGCAACAATTCTGTTGATGAGTACTATAAGGAGATGGAGATTGCCATGATTAGAGCAAACGTAGAGGAAGATCGAGAGGCTACCATGGCACGTTTCTTGAATGGGCTGAATAGGGAGATTGCCAATGTTGTGGAGCTTCAACACTACGTGGAGCTCGAGGACATGGTTCATACAGCCATGAAGGTGGAGAAGCAACTTAAGAAGAAGGGTTCTTTCCAAAGGAGTTCTACACCCAATTTTCAGTTTTCAAACAAAGCCAAGGAAGCTGCATCTAAAGCAAACGATGGGGCAACTTCAAGGACTCAATATGAGATGCCCAAGACCAGATTCACTGAGACTGAAAAAGGGAAAGGTAATATCTCAACTTCTTCACGAACTAGAGATATTAAGTGTTTTCGTTGTCAAGGTCGTGGACATATTGCATCTGATTGTCCAAACAAGAGGTTGATGGTTTTGAGAGACAATGGTGAGATCGAATCTGAAAGTGAGAAAGAATCAAGTGATGATGAGCAACTTGAGGAGACGGTACCCGAAAGAGGAGAACTTTTGGTGGTGATGAGAGCTCTAAACATGCAAGCAAAGATTGATGAGGCTGAACAACAAAGAGAGAACATCTTCCATACAAGATGTTTGGTTAACGGTAAGGTATGCATGTTAATCATTGATGGTGGGAGTTGTGCTAATGTGGCAAGTGCTGAAATGGTGGGGAAACTTAACTTAGTTACTTCAAAACACCCTCATCCTTATAAGCTGCAATGGCTTAATGAATGTGGAGAAATTCGGGTAACTAAGCAAGTTTTGATTTCATTCTCTATAGGAAACTATAAAGATGAAATTATGTGTGATGTAGTGCCGATGCATGCTAGTCATATACTCTTGGGCAGACCGTGGCAATTTGATCGAAGAGTGAACTATGATGGTTATCTTAATCGATATACGTTGAAACATCAAAACAAAACCATCATGCTTGTACCTTTAACTCCACAACAGGTTCATGAAGATCAACTCAATTTGTCTCAAGCAAGGAGAGCTAGTGAGATTGAGAGAAAAAAAGATGAGAATGAGAGACAAAAACCAAGAGAAAAAAAGAGTGGAGAGAAAAACAAGAAGGCTGATGTGAGTGTTTCCGAGGGAGAAAAGAAATTGGATGGAAATAAGGACTCAAAAAGAGTGAATTTCTATGCAAGAGGGAGTGATGGAGAACCAGCCTTACAAAATCATGCACACGAGAGGGACCCTTTGATCGTGCAAGAAGGTCCAATTACAAGAGCTAGAGCTAAGAAACTAAAAGAGGCTTTGATGATCCTTGTTGCAGACATTAAAGAAAATATTCACGAGGAGTCCAAGGAAGGCCCGATGGTGAATAATATTAGACTGGAGATCATTTAGCACATGCTTCAACCAAAGGCATTAATATATGGATAAAGTAGTAGTCAAGTCTACTTTATCATAAAGTAGAAGTCAAGTCTACTTTTTGACTACTTAAGTGTTGAGCATTAAAAGTCCTCTTTACTTAGGTGTTAAGCTTGGAAGTCATTAGATATCTTTTTTTCCTATATATAGGTGTATGGGTCACTTGTAAAACGAAATTGAAGCTCTTAGCTTATGTTTATTGAATTCTCTCTTTGTGAGGTTTTCGATTATTCAAGAACTTATCAAGGTCATCGAGCAAGATCTTGTGGCGTTCAACATACCGAGGTTCTTGGCTGATTATATAGCCAACGGGTCGAGGTTCTTTCGCTCTAAGTAAGATCAAACTAGATTCGATTTGGGAAGATCCGCTGCTTATCTTCATACGTTGGGTTCTTAGATCTTCATATCTAATGGGTCCTTCGTCCTATCCACATCAGAGTTGGTATCAGAGCCATCTGGTAATGATCTGATTTGCTTTATCTTTCGTTCTTGTGGTATTGATTTGACTTGCTTTATCTTTCGTATCTTGTTTACGTACAAAAAAAAAAAAATCTCAAAGTTCCTTATTTTTTTTTAATCTTTTCGTTGCTGCCCTCATAGCAAGGAAGTGTTTGTCAAAAAAAAAAAAAACGAAAATTCAGTTTGCACATCTACACAATAGTTCCTTGTTTCCTTCATCTATAGGACTAAGGGATTGTTCAACGTTGCTGGAAATTTGTTTAACTTGATTTGTTCTTGATTTTGAGTGGTAAAAGGCTAGAGTGGTGAGTTCTTTAGAGGGGAGGTAAAAGCCTACGAGTGAAACACGAGTGAATTGTGAGTTATATATTTGAGTGATGCACGAGTGATTGTGAGACACCATGGATGACACATCTACGAATCAAGGAGATGCTTTCAACCTTCAAGCTATGCAACAACAATTTGCTAGGATGGGAAGTATTCTTGAGAGCATGGCTGAAAGATTGGACAGATTGGAGCAACCAACCACTCGAGAGCGTGGGAATAATAATCCAATTCAAAGGAGGCAACAAGAAGAGTGGGAATCAGAGGAAGAAGAGGAAGGTGTTGGGGCTGTTCACCAAGTTCATAGACGAAGAGGAAGGAGAAGACAAAATGATGAAGTTGATCGTGACTTGGGAAGCATCAAGATGAACATACTTGCTTTCCATGGGAGAAGTGATCCGGAGACTTACTTGGAGTGGGAAAAGAAGGTAGATCTGATTTTTGATTGCCATAATTACTCCGAGGAGAAGAAGGTGAGGCTTGCTGCGATTGAGTTCACCGACTATGCTATAGTTTGGTGGGATCAATTCATTACAAATCGAAGGAGATATGGAGAGAGGCCTATTGCTACTTGGGCTGAAATGAAATCCACCATGCGTAAGAGGTTCGTACCCTCTCATTATTTTCGTGAGTTGTATCAAAAGCTTCAATCTATGAATCAAGGCAACAATTCTGTTGATGAGTACTATAAGGAGATGGAGATTGCCATGATTAGAGCAAACGTAGAGGAAGATCGAGAGGCTACCATGGCACGTTTCTTGAATGGGCTGAATAGGGAGATTGCCAATGTTGTGGAGCTTCAACACTACGTGGAGCTCGAGGACATGGTTCATACAGCCATGAAGGTGGAGAAGCAACTTAAGAAGAAGGGTTCTTTCCAAAGGAGTTCTACACCCAATTTTCAGTTTTCAAACAAAGCCAAGGAAGCTGCATCTAAAGCAAACGATGGGGCAACTTCAAGGACTCAACATGAGATGCCCAAGACCAGATTCACTGAGACTGAAAAAGGGAAAGGTAATATCTCAACTTCTTCACGAACTAGAGATATTAAGTGTTTTCGTTGTCAAGGTCGTGGACATATTGCATCTGATTGTCCAAACAAGAGGTTGATGGTTTTGAGAGACAATGGTGAGATCGAATCTGAAAGTGAGAAAGAATCAAGTGATGATGAGCAACTTGAGGAGACGGTACCCGAAAGAGGAGAACTTTTGGTGGTGATGAGAGCTCTAAACATGCAAGCAAAGATTGATGAGGCTGAACAACAAAGAGAGAACATCTTCCATACAAGATGTTTGGTTAACGGTAAGGTATGCATGTTAATCATTGATGGTGGGAGTTGTGCTAATGTGGCAAGTGCTGAAATGGTGGGGAAACTTAACTTAGTTACTTCAAAACACCCTCATCCTTATAAGCTGCAATGGCTTAATGAATGTGGAGAAATTCGGGTAACTAAGCAAGTTTTGATTTCATTCTCTATAGGAAACTATAAAGATGAAATTATGTGTGATGTAGTGCCGATGCATGCTAGTCATATACTCTTGGGCAGACCGTGGCAATTTGATCGAAGAGTGAACTATGATGGTTATCTTAATCGATATACGTTGAAACATCAAAACAAAACCATCATGCTTGTACCTTTAACTCCACAACAGGTTCATGAAGATCAACTCAATTTGTCTCAAGCAAGGAGAGCTAGTGAGATTGAGAGAAAAAAAGATGAGAATGAGAGACAAAAACCAAGAGAAAAAAAGAGTGAAGAGAAAAACAAGAAGGCTGATGTGAGTGTTTCCGAGGGAGAAAAGAAATTGGATGGAAATAAGGACTCAAAAAGAGTGAATTTCTATGCAAGAGGGAGTGATGGAGAACCAGCCTTACAAAATCATGCACACGAGAGGGACCCTTTGATCGTGCAAGAAGGTCCAATTACAAGAGCTAGAGCTAAGAAACTAAAAGAGGCTTTGATGATCCTTGTTGCAGACATTAAAGAAAATATTCACGAAGAGTCCAAGGAAGGCCCGATGGTGAATAATATTAGACTGGAGATCATTTAGCACATGCTTCAACCAAAGGCATTAATATATGGATAAAGTAGTAGTCAAGTCTACTTTATCATAAAGTAGAAGTCAAGTCTACTTTTTGACTACTTAAGTGTTGAGCATTAAAAGTCCTCTTTACTTAGGTGTTAAGCTTGGAAGTCATTAGATATCTTTTTTTCCTATATATAGGTGTATGGGTCACTTGTAAAACGAAATTGAAGCTCTTAGCTTATGTTTATTGAATTCTCTCTTTGTGAGGTTTTCGATTATTCAAGAACTTATCAATATCATCGAGCAAGATCTTGTGGCGTTCAACATACCGAGGTTCTTGGCTGATTATATAGCCAACGGGTCGAGGTTCTTTCGCTCTAAGTAAGATCAAACCAGATTCGATTTGGGAAGATCCGCTGCTTATCTTCATACGTTGGGTTCTTAGATCTTCATATCTAATGGGTCCTTCGTCCTATCCACATCAGATTTGGTATCAGAGCCATCTGGTAATGATCTGATTTGCTTTATCTTTCGTTCTTGTGGTATTGATTTGACTTGCTTTATCTTTCGTATCTTGTTTACGTACAAAAAAAAAAAATCTCAAAGTTCCTTATTTTTTTTTAATCTTTTCGTTGCTGCCCTCATAGCAAGGAAGTGTTTGTCAAAAAAAAAAAAACGAAAATTCAGTTTGCACATCTACACAATAGTTCCTTGTTTCCTTCATCTATAGGACTAAGGGATTGTTCAACGTTGCTGGAAATTTGTTTAACTTGATTTGTTCTTGATTTTGAGTGGTAAAAGGCTAGAGTGGTGAGTTCTTTAGAGGGGAGGTAAAAGCCTACGAGTGAAACACGAGTGAATTGTGAGTTATATATTTGAGTGATGCACGAGTGATTGTGAGACACCATGGATGACACATCTACGAATCAAGGAGATGCTTTCAACCTTCAAGCTATGCAACAACAATTTGCTAGGATGGGAAGTATTCTTGAGAGCATGGCTGAACGATTGGACAGATTGGAGCAACCAACCACTCGAGAGCGTGGGAATAATAATCCAATTCAAAGGAGGCAACAAGAAGAGTGGGAATCAGAGGAAGAAGAGGAAGGTGTTGGGGCTGTTCACCAAGTTCATAGACGAAGAGGAAGGAGAAGACAAAATGATGAAGTTGATCGTGACTTGGGAAGCATCAAGATGAACATACTTGCTTTCCATGGGAGAAGTGATCCGGAGACTTACTTGGAGTGGGAAAAGAAGGTAGATCTGATTTTTGATTGCCATAATTACTCCGAGGAGAAGAAGGTGAGGCTTGCTGCGATTGAGTTCACCGACTATGCTATAGTTTGGTGGGATCAATTCATTACAAATCGAAGGAGATATGGAGAGAGGCCTATTGCTACTTGGGCTGAAATGAAATCCACCATGCGTAAGAGGTTCGTACCCTCTCATTATTTTCGTGAGTTGTATCAAAAGCTTCAATCTATGAATCAAGGCAACAATTCTGTTGATGAGTACTATAAGGAGATGGAGATTGCCATGATTAGAGCAAACGTAGAGGAAGATCGAGAGGCTACCATGGCACGTTTCTTGAATGGGCTGAATAGGGAGATTGCCAATGTTGTGGAGCTTCAACACTACGTGGAGCTCGAGGACATGGTTCATACAGCCATGAAGGTGGAGAAGCAACTTAAGAAGAAGGGTTCTTTCCAAAGGAGTTCTACACCCAATTTTCAGTTTTCAAACAAAGCCAAGGAAGCTGCATCTAAAGCAAACGATGGGGCAACTTCAAGGACTCAACATGAGATGCCCAAGACCAGATTCACTGAGACTGAAAAAGGGAAAGGTAATATCTCAACTTCTTCACGAACTAGAGATATTAAGTGTTTTCGTTGTCAAGGTCGTGGACATATTGCATCTGATTGTCCAAACAAGAGGTTGATGGTTTTGAGAGACAATGGTGAGATCGAATCTGAAAGTGAGAAAGAATCAAGTGATGATGAGCAACTTGAGGAGACGGTACCCGAAAGAGGAGAACTTTTGGTGGTGATGAGAGCTCTAAACATGCAAGCAAAGATTGATGAGGCTGAACAACAAAGAGAGAACATCTTCCATACAAGATGTTTGGTTAACGGTAAGGTATGCATGTTAATCATTGATGGTGGGAGTTGTGCTAATGTGGCAAGTGCTGAAATGGTGGGGAAACTTAACTTAGTTACTTCAAAACACCCTCATCCTTATAAGCTGCAATGGCTTAATGAATGTGGAGAAATTCGGGTAACTAAGCAAGTTTTGATTTCATTCTCTATAGGAAACTATAAAGATGAAATTATGTGTGATGTAGTGCCGATGCATGCTAGTCATATACTCTTGGGCAGACCGTGGCAATTTGATCGAAGAGTGAACTATGATGGTTATCTTAATCGATATACGTTGAAACATCAAAACAAAACCATCATGCTTGTACCTTTAACTCCACAACAGGTTTATGAAGATCAACTCAATTTGTCTCAAGCAAGGAGAGCTAGTGAGATTGAGAGAAAAAAAGATGAGAATGAGAGACAAAAACCAAGAGAAAAAAAGAGTGGAGAGAAAAACAAGAAGGCTGATGTGAGTGTTTCCGAGGGAGAAAAGAAATTGGATGGAAATAAGGACTCAAAAAGAGTGAATTTCTATGCAAGAGGGAGTGATGGAGAACCAGCCTTACAAAATCATGCACACGAGAGGGACCCTTTGATCGTGCAAGAAGGTCCAATTACAAGAGCTAGAGCTAAGAAACTAAAAGAGGCTTTGATGATCCTTGTTGCAGACATTAAAGAAAATATTCACGAAGAGTCCAAGGAAGGCCCGATGGTGAATAATATTAGACTGGAGATCATTTAGCACATGCTTCAACCAAAGGCATTAATATATGGATAAAGTAGTAGTCAAGTCTACTTTATCATAAAGTAGAAGTCAAGTCTACTTTTTGACTACTCAAGTGTTGAGCATTAAAAGTCCTCTTTACTTAGGTGTTAAGCTTGGAAGTCATTAGATATCTTTTTTTCCTATATATAGGTGTATGGGTCACTTGTAAAACGAAATTGAAGCTCTTAGCTTATGTTTATTGAATTCTCTCTTTGTGAGGTTTTCGATTATTCAAGAACTTATCAATATCATCGAGCAAGATCTTGTGGCGTTCAACATACCGAGGTTCTTGGCTGATTATATAGCCAACGGGTCGAGGTTCTTTCGCTCTAAGTAAGATCAAACCAGATTCGATTTGGGAAGATCCGCTGCTTATCTTCATACGTTGGGTTCTTAGATCTTCATATCTAATGGGTCCTTCGTCCTATCCACATCAGATTTGGTATCAGAGCCATCTGGTAATGATCTGATTTGCTTTATCTTTCGTTCTTGTGGTATTGATTTGACTTGCTTTATCTTTCGTATCTTGTTTACGTACAAAAAAAAAAAATCTCAAAGTTCCTTATTTTTTTTTAATCTTTTCGTTGCTGCCCTCATAGCAAGGAAGTGTTTGTCAAAAAAAAAAAAACGAAAATTCAGTTTGCACATCTACACAATAGTTCCTTGTTTCCTTCATCTATAGGACTAAGGGATTGTTCAACGTTGCTGGAAATTTGTTTAACTTGATTTGTTCTTGATTTTGAGTGGTAAAAGGCTAGAGTGGTGAGTTCTTTAGAGGGGAGGTAAAAGCCTACGAGTGAAACACGAGTGAATTGTGAGTTATATATTTGAGTGATGCACGAGTGATTGTGAGACACCATGGATGACACATCTACGAATCAAGGAGATGCTTTCAACCTTCAAGCTATGCAACAACAATTTGCTAGGATGGGAAGTATTCTTGAGAGCATGGCTGAACGATTGGACAGATTGGAGCAACCAACCACTCGAGAGCGTGGGAATAATAATCCAATTCAAAGGAGGCAACAAGAAGAGTGGGAATCAGAGGAAGAAGAGGAAGGTGTTGGGGCTGTTCACCAAGTTCATAGACGAAGAGGAAGGAGAAGACAAAATGATGAAGTTGATCGTGACTTGGGAAGCATCAAGATGAACATACTTGCTTTCCATGGGAGAAGTGATCCGGAGACTTACTTGGAGTGGGAAAAGAAGGTAGATCTGATTTTTGATTGCCATAATTACTCCGAGGAGAAGAAGGTGAGGCTTGCTGCGATTGAGTTCACCGACTATGCTATAGTTTGGTGGGATCAATTCATTACAAATCGAAGGAGATATGGAGAGAGGCCTATTGCTACTTGGGCTGAAATGAAATCCACCATGCGTAAGAGGTTCGTACCCTCTCATTATTTTCGTGAGTTGTATCAAAAGCTTCAATCTATGAATCAAGGCAACAATTCTGTTGATGAGTACTATAAGGAGATGGAGATTGCCATGATTAGAGCAAACGTAGAGGAAGATCGAGAGGCTACCATGGCACGTTTCTTGAATGGGCTGAATAGGGAGATTGCCAATGTTGTGGAGCTTCAACACTACGTGGAGCTCGAGGACATGGTTCATACAGCCATGAAGGTGGAGAAGCAACTTAAGAAGAAGGGTTCTTTCCAAAGGAGTTCTACACCCAATTTTCAGTTTTCAAACAAAGCCAAGGAAGCTGCATCTAAAGCAAACGATGGGGCAACTTCAAGGACTCAACATGAGATGCCCAAGACCAGATTCACTGAGACTGAAAAAGGGAAAGGTAATATCTCAACTTCTTCACGAACTAGAGATATTAAGTGTTTTCGTTGTCAAGGTCGTGGACATATTGCATCTGATTGTCCAAACAAGAGGTTGATGGTTTTGAGAGACAATGGTGAGATCGAATCTGAAAGTGAGAAAGAATCAAGTGATGATGAGCAACTTGAGGAGACGGTACCCGAAAGAGGAGAACTTTTGGTGGTGATGAGAGCTCTAAACATGCAAGCAAAGATTGATGAGGCTGAACAACAAAGAGAGAACATCTTCCATACAAGATGTTTGGTTAACGGTAAGGTATGCATGTTAATCATTGATGGTGGGAGTTGTGCTAATGTGGCAAGTGCTGAAATGGTGGGGAAACTTAACTTAGTTACTTCAAAACACCCTCATCCTTATAAGCTGCAATGGCTTAATGAATGTGGAGAAATTCGGGTAACTAAGCAAGTTTTGATTTCATTCTCTATAGGAAACTATAAAGATGAAATTATGTGTGATGTAGTGCCGATGCATGCTAGTCATATACTCTTGGGCAGACCGTGGCAATTTGATCGAAGAGTGAACTATGATGGTTATCTTAATCGATATACGTTGAAACATCAAAACAAAACCATCATGCTTGTACCTTTAACTCCACAACAGGTTTATGAAGATCAACTCAATTTGTCTCAAGCAAGGAGAGCTAGTGAGATTGAGAGAAAAAAAGATGAGAATGAGAGACAAAAACCAAGAGAAAAAAAGAGTGGAGAGAAAAACAAGAAGGCTGATGTGAGTGTTTCCGAGGGAGAAAAGAAATTGGATGGAAATAAGGACTCAAAAAGAGTGAATTTCTATGCAAGAGGGAGTGATGGAGAACCAGCCTTACAAAATCATGCACACGAGAGGGACCCTTTGATCGTGCAAGAAGGTCCAATTACAAGAGCTAGAGCTAAGAAACTAAAAGAGGCTTTGATGATCCTTGTTGCAGACATTAAAGAAAATATTCACGAAGAGTCCAAGGAAGGCCCGATGGTGAATAATATTAGACTGGAGATCATTTAGCACATGCTTCAACCAAAGGCATTAATATATGGATAAAGTAGTAGTCAAGTCTACTTTATCATAAAGTAGAAGTCAAGTCTACTTTTTGACTACTCAAGTGTTGAGCATTAAAAGTCCTCTTTACTTAGGTGTTAAGCTTGGAAGTCATTAGATATCTTTTTTTCCTATATATAGGTGTATGGGTCACTTGTAAAACGAAATTGAAGCTCTTAGCTTATGTTTATTGAATTCTCTCTTTGTGAGGTTTTCGATTATTCAAGAACTTATCAATATCATCGAGCAAGATCTTGTGGCGTTCAACATACCGAGGTTCTTGGCTGATTATATAGCCAACGGGTCGAGGTTCTTTCGCTCTAAGTAAGATCAAACCAGATTCGATTTGGGAAGATCCGCTGCTTATCTTCATACGTTGGGTTCTTAGATCTTCATATCTAATGGGTCCTTCGTCCTATCCACATCAGATTTGGTATCAGAGCCATCTGGTAATGATCTGATTTGCTTTATCTTTCGTTCTTGTGGTATTGATTTGACTTGCTTTATCTTTCGTATCTTGTTTACGTACAAAAAAAAAAAAATCTCAAAGTTCCTTATTTTTTTTTAATCTTTTCGTGGACATATTGCATCTGATTGTCCAAACAAGAGGTTAATTGACTAACATTAACTCTTTGGAAGATGAATCGAGTACAATTAACTGTTTACTTGGTCAACAAGTTTTCAATAATCGTTACAGTTGGAGTTACGGATTAGTTTACTGTTGAGTTAGAAGATTAATCGAGTACAATTAACACTTTACTTGGTCAACAAGTTTTCAATAATCGTTACACTTGGAGTTACGTATTAGCTTTATGTTGAGTTAGAAGATTAATCAAGTATAATAAATTCTTTATTAGATGATTCGAGTACAATAAACTCTTTAAGGTCCACAAGTTTTCAATAATCGTTACACTTAGAGTTACGGATTAGTTTTATGTTGAGTTAGAAGATTTATCGAATACCATTAATTATTAAGAAGATGATTCGAGTACAATTAACTCTTTACTTGACAACAAGTTATCAATAATCGGTACATTTAGAGTTACGGATTAGTTTACTGTTGAGTTAGAAGATTAATCGAGTACAATTAACACTTTACTTGGTCAATAAGTTTTCAATAATCGTTGCACTTGGAGTTACGTATTAGCTTTATGTTGAGTTAGAAGATTAATCAAGTATAATAAACTCTTTATAAGATGATTTGAGTACAATTAACTCTTTACTTGGTCAACAAGTTTTCAATAATCGTTACACTTAGAGTTACGGATTAGTTTTATGTTGATTTACAAGATTAGTCGAGAAAATAGAAACAAACCAGAGGTCAATCGGAGACCCGTAGCTCAAATGACAAAGAAAAGAGTCGGATACAAAGGTTCGGTAAAACGGAAGGGGTAGAAACCTAAGGAACGGTAAAACGGAAAATAATATTTTAATCGATGGTAATTAAAATTTACTTGGTAAATAGTAACTTTGAAAATCTATAAATAGGGGCTCAGTCAGTTCAAAATATTCATTTGGCCGACGAAAACGAAAGCGACCAAAACAAGTAAGTTTCTCTCTCCTCTCTTTTCTTCTCGTTTTTGGGTCTCCGGCGCGCCACCACCGTGGCCGGAAAAGTCGCCGGAGCGCTGCCGCCGGCGCGGCGGCGCCGTCGCCGGCGGTAGCCGGAAAAATTGGAAGTTGTCGGTTTCGGCCGATTTTCGCACACGACGTTCGTCTCATCGAGACTAGTCTAGGATAGATTTCGGATTTCAATTCCGATTTCTCGTTCGCCGGGAAATGGCGAAAAACCGTCTCCAAAACCCTAAACCCTAGCCTCGGTGTTGCGAATGTGATAACGAAGGATTTTCCGGCGAAGTTTTAGGTACTGTTCACCGCCGGAATCTGGTGAGGGTAGCCGGAGGTGGTAGCCGGCGATGCGAAGTATCCGGCGAACTAGGTGGCGGCGGTGGAGGGCGGCGCCACCGCGCTGGGTGGCGCTGGGAAGAGTGGTCGGCGAGCAGGCCGGCGACGGGAGAGTTGGGCGCGAGCTGCGCGCGCCGGGAAGCCACCTGCCGAGAAAACTCGGCAGCTGCCAAGAGCTGCCGAGCCGTGTCCGCCAAACTGCCGAGAAAACTCGGCAGCTGCCGAGCCGTGTCCGCCGAGCTGCCGAGAGGAGCGCCCCTGCTGTCGAGAAAACTCGGCAGCCGCTGAGATCCACGCCACGCCTGCCGAGAAAACTCGGCCACATGCCGAGCCGGGTATGCCTACTGCCGAGAAAACTCGGCAGCTGCCGAGGAATGCGCCCAGCCGTCGGGTTTTCCCACCCGGTGCCGAGTACGCGCGTGCCACGTCGCCCGCAACGCCGTGTTTTCGATCCGAACCCCATTTTCTTCACCGTACGTCGACATCGAGTCATCGCCGACGAGATGTCGTTGACCGAGGGCCGTGGGCTCGGTCAAAGTCAACCCTTTGACCAAAATTACGAAAACGCCCCTCAATCTTAAAACGCTTCGTTTGAGCTCGTTTCAACTCCGATTGAGCTCATTCTTCTTCCGTAGCGACCCTACTCGTTCTCTCTTCCCCACCTTTCAATAAAAATTACCAAAATACCCCTGAAGCTAAAATGCTCCGTTTGAGCTCGTTTTAACTCCGATCGAGCTCATTCTTTTTCCGTTGTGACCCAAATTTCATTCTCTATTGTCTCAGCTACATGGATTGATTATCCATTCTCGTCTCTTCAACTCCGATCTTTAGAGCTTTAGATCCGTCGCGTATTTAACGATTATTTCTCCATAGGAGTCTTTTACAGCTTTAATTATACGTTATTAAGGATCTAAAGTACGTTATAACTTATGTAGGCTATTTGTTGGATTGAGCGTTGGGTTATCTGACTTTTGGTATCCGCTACTCGAGCTCTGAGTTATCAGACCATCGGACCTAGCTACTCACGTGGTAACCACCGAACAAGGTGGGGATAACTTCTAAATCTTAATGTGTTTACAGCTTTCCCTATTATAAAGCATGCATGAGGAATACTAAATGTTGTGGATATACGTGTTGTGCCATACTATATACTGTGAAAGAACTTCGGTTCACATTGCATGTTCGGAGAGTCCTACGGGACTGTAAAAAATCGTCTCCCTCCCTTCTACTACTCTATTGAGGTTTGGTGGTCCTCATAAAGCACACCAGCGGTATTGAGACCGTTTAATTGGGTGGCGGGCAGATCCCGTACCCATCCCTCACCATTTCTAATATCTGCTATGCATTTTACGTGTTGTGGCAACGTGCTGGTAGATGTTTTATTTCCTTTTGGTTATTTGTCATGTGTCATAAGATGTAGATGTTATTCCCACGAGTGTATTCAACGCACTCACCACCTTAATCTGTACTCACACTATAGGAGCTGGTGAGCATGTCGAACCCTAGGTGGAGAGAGATAGGGCCATCTCGGGACTTTCATAATTAGGTTGATGTCACACATACATTTCTAAAACAATGTTTTATTTAAATCATGTTTTGTAATTATGTTTGATACATGCGATGGATGTGAGATCCTGATGTTTATTCCGCTGCTGTATTTTGTCAAATATATCGGTATTGAGACCGAATATTGTCGGTAGTGAGACCGACTGTTGATATGAGAATGATCCATATCATCCCTTACCTCTTTCTTCTGTCGTTTTTAATCTCCTTCTTTCTGTTGAGATATGTGTCCCTCTCTATTTCTATCTTCACGCCGTGTGAAAACTCTGATATTTTATGTGAAAGAAAACGGGGCGTGACACATGTAGAGTTACGGATTAGTTTAATGTTGAGTTAGAAGATTAATCGAGTACAATTAACACTTTACTTGGTCAATAAGTTTTCAATAATCGTTACACTTGGAATTACGTATTAGATATATGTTGAGTTAGAAGATTAATCAAGTATAATTAACTCTTTATATGATGGTTCGAGTACAATTAACTCTTTACTTGGTCCACAAGTTTTCAATAATCGTTACACTTAGAGTTACAGATTAGTTTTATGTTGAGTTAGAAGATTTATCGAATACCATTAATTATTTAGAAGATGATTCGAGTACAATTAACTCTTTACTTGACAACAAGTTATCAATAATCGTTACATTTAGAGTTACGGATTAGTTTACTGTTGAGTTAGAAGATTAATCGCGTACAATTAACATTTTACTTGGTCAACAAGTTTTCAATAATAGTTACACTTGGAGTTACGTATTAGCTTTATGTTGAGTTAGAAGATTAATCAAGTATAATAAACTCTTTATAAGATGATTCGAGTACAATTACCTCTTTACTTGGTCGATAAGTTTTCAATAATCGTTACAATTAGAGTTACGGATTAGTTTTATGTTGAGTTACAAGATTAATCGAGTATCATTAACTCTTTAGAAGATGAATCGAGTACAATTAACTGTTTACTTGGTCAACAAGTTTTCAATAATCATTACACTTAGAGTTACAGATTAGTTTCATGTTGAGTTAGAAGATTCATCGAATACCATTAATTCCTTAGAAGAGGATTCGAGTACAATTAACTCTTTACTTGTGAACAAGTTATAAATAATCGTTACATGTAGAGTTACGGATTAGTTTAATGTTGAGTTAGAAGATTAATCGAGTACAATTAACACTTTACTTGGTCAACAAGTTTTCAATAATCGTTACACTTGGAATTACGTATTAGCTATATGTTGAGTTAGAAGATTAATCAAGTATAATTAACTCTTTATATGATGGTTCGAGTACAATTAACTCTTTACTTGGTCCACAAGTTTTCAATAATCGTTACACTTAGAGTTACAGATTAGTTTTATGTTGAGTTAGAAGATTTATCGAATACCATTAATTATTTAGAAGATGATTCAAGTACAATTAACTCTTTACTTGACAACAAGTTATCAATAATCGTTACATTTAGAGTTACGGATTAGTTTACTGTTGAGTTAGAAGATTAATCGAGTACAATTAACACTTTATTTGGTCAACAAGTTTTCAATAATCGTTACACTTGGAGTTACGTATTAGCTTTATGTACTCGATAATTGTACTCGATTCATCATCTAAAGAGTTAATGAAACTTGATTAATCTTCTAACTCAACATAAAACTAATCCGTAACTCTAAGTGTAACGATTATTGAAAACTTGTTGACCAAGTAAAGAGTTAATTGTACTCGAATCTTCTTATAAAGAGTTAAGTATACTTGATTAATCTTCTAACTCAACATAAAGCTAATACGTAACTCCAACTGTAACGATTATTGAAAACTTGTTGACCAAGTAAAGTGTTAATTGTACTCGATTAATCT
This sequence comes from Scutellaria minor, assembly GCA_954870855.1. Classification (NCBI taxonomy): domain Eukaryota; kingdom Viridiplantae; phylum Streptophyta; class Magnoliopsida; order Lamiales; family Lamiaceae; genus Scutellaria; species Scutellaria minor. Next base: position 9,933,887 of record OX940728.1, on the reverse strand, counting down.
TCTAACTCAACATTAAACTAATCAGTAACTCTAAATGTAACGATTATTCAAAATTTGTTGACAAGTAAAGAGTCAATTGTACTCGAATCATCTACTAAAGAATTAATGGTATTCGATAAATCTTCTAACTCAACATAAAACTAATCTATAACTCTAAGTGTAACGATTATTGAAAACTTGTGGACCAAGTAAACAGATAATTGTACTCGATTCATCATCTAAAGAGTTAATGAAACTCGATTAATCTTCTAACTCAACATAAAACTAATCCGTAACTCTAAGTGTAACGATTATTGAAAACTTGTTGACCAAGTAAAGAGTTAATTGTACTTGAATCTTCTTATAAAGAGTTAAGTATACTTGATTAATCTTCTAACTCAACATAAAGCTAATACGTAACTCTAAGTGTAACGATTATTGAAAACTTATTGACCAAGTAAAGTGTTAATTGTACTCGATTAATCTTCTAACTCAACATTAAACTAATCAGTAACTCTGAATGTAACGATTATTCATAACTTGTTGACAAGTAAAGAGTCAATTGTACTCGAATCATCTTCTAATGAATTAATGGTATTCGATAAATCTTATAACTCAACATAAAACTAATCTATAACTCTAAGTGTAACGATTATTGAAAACTTGTGGACCAAGTAAACAGATAATTGTACTCGATTCATCATCTAAAGAGTTAATGAAACTCGATTAATCTTCTAAGTCAACATAAAACTAATCCGTAACTCCAAGTGTAACGATTATTGAAAACTTGTTGACCAAGTAAAGACTTAATTGTACTCGAATCATCTTATAAAGAGTTTATTATACTTGATTAATCTTCTAACTCAACATAAAGCTAATACGTAACTCCAAGTGTAACGATTATTGAAAACTTGTTGACCAAGTAAAGTGTTAATTGTACTCGATCAATCTTCTAACTCAACATTAAACTAATCCGTAACTCTAAATGTAACGATTATTCAAAATTTGTTGACAAGTAAAGAGTCAATTGTACTCGAATCATCTACTAAAGAATTAATGGTATTCGATAAATCTTCTAACTCAACATAAAACTAATCTATAACTCTAAGTGTAACGATTATTGAAAACTTGTGGACCAAGTAAACAGATAATTGTACTCGATTCATCATCTAAAGAGTTAATGAAACTCGATTAATCTTCTAACTCAGCATAAAACTAATCCGTAACTCCAAGTGTAACGATTATTGAAAACTTGTTGACCAAGTAAAGAGTTAATTGTACTCGAATCTTCTTATAAAGAGTTAACTATACTTGATTAATCTTCTAACTCAACTAAAGCTAATACATAACTCCAACTGTAACGATTATTGAAAACTTGTTCACCAAGTAAAGTGTTAATTGTACTCGATTAATCTTCTAACTCAACATTAAACTAATCAGTAACTCTGAATGTAACGATTATTCATAACTTGTTGACAAGTAAAGAGTCAATTGTACTCGAATCATCTTCTAATGAATTGATGGTATTCGATAAATCTTATAACTCAACATAAAACTAATCTATAACTCTAAGTGTAACGATTATTGAAAACTTGTGGACCAAGTAAACAGATAATTGTACTCGATTCATCATCTAAAGAGTTAATGAAACTCGATTAATCTTCTAACTCAACATAAAACTAATCCGTAACTCTAAGTGTAACGATTATTGAAAACTTGTTGACCAAGTAAAGAGTTAATTGTACTCGAATCTTCTTATAAAGAGTTAACTATACTTGATTAATCTTCTAACTCAACATAAAGCTAATACGTAACTCCAAGTGTAACGATTATTGAAAACTTCTTGACCAAGTAAAGTGTTAATTGTACTCGATTAATCTTCTAACTCAACATTAAACTAATCAGTAACTCTGAATGTAACGATTATTCATAACTTGTTGACAAGTAAAGAGTCAATTGTACTCGAATCATCTTCTAATGAATTAATGGTATTCGATAAATCTTATAACTCAACATAAAACTAATCTATAACTCTAAGTGTAACGATTTTTGAAAACTTGTGGACCAAGTAAACAGATAATTGTACTCAATTCATCATCTAAAGAGTTAAAGAAACTCGATTAATCTTCTAACTCAACATAAAACTAATCCGTAACTCTAAGTGTAACGATTATTGAAAACTTGTTGACCAAGTAAAGAGTTAATTGTACTCGAATCTTCTTATAAAGAGTTAAGTATACTTGATTAATCTTCTAACTCAACTAAAGCTAATACATAACTCCAACTGTAACGATTATTGAAAACTTGTTCACCAAGTAAAGTGTTAATTGTACTCGATTAATCTTCTAACTCAACATTAAACTAATCAGTAACTCTGAATGTAACGATTATTCATAACTTGTTGACAAGTAAAGAGTCAATTGTACTCGAATCATCTTCTAATGAATTGATGGTATTCGATAAATCTTATAACTCAACATAAAACTAATCTATAACTCTAAGTGTAACGATTATTGAAAACTTGTGGACCAAGTAAACAGATAATTGTACTCGATTCATCATCTAAAGAGTTAATGAAACTCGATTAATCTTCTAAGTCAACATAAAACTAATCCGTAACTCCAAGTGTAACGATTATTGAAAACTTGTTGACCAAGTAAAGACTTAATTGTACTCGAATCATCTTATAAAGAGTTTATTATACTTGATTAATCTTCTAACTCAACATAAAGCTAATACGTAACTCCAAGTGTAACGATTATTGAAAACTTGTTGACCAAGTAAAGTGTTAATTGTACTCGATCAATCTTCTAACTCAACATTAAACTAATCCGTAACTCTAAATGTAACGATTATTCAAAATTTGTTGACAAGTAAAGAGTCAATTGTACTCGAATCATCTACTAAAGAATTAATGGTATTCGATAAATCTTCTAACTCAACATAAAACTAATCTATAACTCTAAGTGTAACGATTATTGAAAACTTGTGGACCAAGTAAACAGATAATTGTACTCGATTCATCATCTAAAGAGTTAATGAAACTCGATTAATCTTCTAACTCAACATAAAACTAATCCGTAACTCTAAGTGTAACGATTATTGAAAACTTGTTGACCAAGTAAAGAGTTAATTGTACTCGAATCTTCTTATAAAGAGTTAACTATACTTGATTAATCTTCTAACTCAACATAAAGCTAATACGTAACTCCAAGTGTAACGATTATTGAAAACTTATTGACCAAGTAAAGTGTTAATTGTACTCGATTAATCTTCTAACTCAACATTAAACTAATCAGTAACTCTGAATGTAACGATTATTCATAACTTGTTGACAAGTAAAGAGTCAATTGTACTCGAATCATCTTCTAATGAATTAATGGTATTCGATAAATCTTATAACTCAACATAAAACTAATCTATAACTCTAAGTGTAACGACTATTGAAAACTTGTGGACCAAGTAAACAGATAATTGTACTCGATTCATCATCTAAAGTGTTAATGAAACTCGATTAATCTTCTAACTCAACATAAAACTAATCCGTAACTCTAAGTGTAACGATTATTGAAAACTTGTTGACCAAGTAAAGAGTTAATTGTACTTGAATCTTCTTATAAAGAGTTAAGTATACTTGATTAATCTTCTAACTCAACATAAAGCTAATACGTAACTCCAACTGTAACGATTATTGAAAACTTGTTGACCAAGTAAATTGTTAATTCTACTCGATCAATCTTCTAACTCAACATTAAACTAATCCGTAACTCTAAATGTAACGATTATTCAAAACTTGTTGACAAGTAAAGAGTCAATTGTACTCGAATCATCTACTAAAGAATTAATGGTATTCGATAAATCTTCTAACTCAACATAAAACTAATCTATAACTCTAAGTGTAACGATTTTTGAAAACTTGTGGACCAAGTAAACAGATAATTGTACTCAATTCATCATCTAAAGAGTTAATGAAACTCGATTAATCTTCTAACTCAGCATAAAACTAATCCGTAACTCTAAGTGTAACGATTATTGAAAACTTGTTGACCAAGTAAAGAGTTAATTGTACTCGAATCTTCTTATAAAGAGTTAAGTATACTTGATTAATCTTCTAACTCAACATAAAGCTAATACATAACTCCAACTGTAACGATTATTGAAAACTTGTTCACCAAGTAAAGTGTTAATTGTACTCGATTAATCTTCTAACTCAACATTAAACTAATCAGTAACTCTGAATGTAACGATTATTCATAACTTGTTGACAAGTAAAGAGTTAATTGTACTCGAATCATCTTCTAATGAATTGATGGTATTCGATAAATCTTATAACTCAACATAAAACTAATCTATAACTCTAAGTGTAACGATTATTGAAAACTTGTGGACCAAGTAAACAGATAATTGTACTCGATTCATCATGTAAAGAGTTAATGAAACTCGATAAATCTTCTAAGTCAACATAAAACTAATCCGTAACTCCAAGTGTAACGATTATTGAAAACTTGTTGACCAAGTAAAGAGTTAATTGTACTCGAATCTTCTTATAAAGAGTTAAGTATACTTGATTAATCTTCTAACTCAACATAAAGCTAATACGTAACTCCAACTGTAACGATTATTGAAAACTTGTTGACCAAGTAAATTGTTAATTCTACTCGATCAATCTTCTAACTCAACATTAAACTAATCCGTAACTCTAAATGTAACGATTATTCAAAACTTGTTGACAAGTAAAGAGTCAATTGTACTCGAATCATCTACTAAAGAATTAATGGTATTCGATAAATCTTCTAACTCAACATAAAACTAATCTATAACTCTAAGTGTAACGATTTTTGAAAACTTGTGGACCAAGTAAACAGATAATTGTACTCGATTCATCATCTAAAGAGTTAATGAAACTCGATTAATCTTCTAACTCAGCATAAAACTAATCCGTAACTCCAAGTGTAACGATTATTGAAAACTTGTTGACCAAGTAAAGAGTTAATTGTACTCGAATCTTCTTATAAAGAGTTAAGTATACTTGATTAATCTTCTAACTCAACATAAAGCTAATACGTAACTCCAACTGTAACGATTATTGAAAACTTGTTGACCAAGTAAAGTGTTAATTGTACTCCATTAATCTTCTAACTCAACATTAAACTAATCAGTAACTCTGAATGTAACGATTATTCATAACTTGTTGACAAGTAAAGAGTCAATTGTACTCGAATCATCTTCTAATGAATTGATGGTATTCGATAAATCTTATAACTCAACATAAAACTAATCTATAACTCTAAGTGTAACGATTATTGAAAACTTGTGGACCAAGTAAACAGATAATTGTACTCGATTCATCATCTAAAGAGTTAATGAAACTCGATTAATCTTCTAACTCAACATAAAACTAATCCGTAACTCTAAGTGTAACGATTATTGAAAACTTGTTGACCAAGTAAAGAGTTAATTGTACTCGATTAATCTTCTAACTCAACATTAAACTAATCCGTAACTCTAAGTGTAACGATTATTAATAACTTGTTGACAAGTAAAGAGTTAATTGTACTCGAATCATATTCTAAATAATTAATGGTATTCGATAAATTTTCTAACTCAACATAAAACTAATCCGTAACTCTAAGTATAACGATTATTGAAAACTTGTTGACCAAGTAAAGAGTTAATAGTACTCGAATCATCTTATAAAGAGTTTATTATACTTGATTAATCTTCTAACTCAACATAAAGCTAATACGTAACTCCAAGTGTAACGATTATTGAAAACTTGTTGACCAAGTAAAGTGTTAATTGTACTCGATTAATCTTCTAACTCAACATTAAACTAATCCGTAACTCTAAATGTAACGATTATTCAAAATTTGTTGACAAGTAAAGAGTCAATTGTACTCGAATCATCTACTAAAGAATTAATGGTATTCGATAAATCTTCTAACTCAACATAAAACTAATCTATAACTCTAAGTGTAACGATTATTGAAAACTTGTGGACCAAGTAAACAGATAATTGTACTCGATTCATCATCTAAAGAGTTAATGAAACTCGATTAATCTTCTAACTCAACATAAAACTAATCCGTAACTCTAAGTGTAACGATTATTGAAAACTTGTTGACCAAGTAAAGAGTTAATTGTACTCGAATCTTCTTATAAAGAGTTAACTATACTTGATTAATCTTCTAACTCAACATAAAGCTAATACGTAACTCCAACTGTAACGATTATTGAAAACTTGTTGACCAAGTAAAGTGTTAATTGTACTCCATTAATCTTCTAACTCAACATTAAACTAATCAGTAACTCTGAATGTAACGATTATTCATAACTTGTTGACAAGTAAAGAGTCAATTGTACTCGAATCATCTTCTAAAGAATTAATGGTATTCGATAAATCTACTAACTCAACATAAAACTAATCTGTAACTCTAAGTGTAACGATTATTGAAAACTTGTTGACCAAGTAAACAGATAATTGTACTAAATTCATCATCTAAAGAGTTAATGAAACTCGATTAATCTTCTAACTCAATATAAAACTAATCCGTAACTCTAAGTGTAACGATTATTGAAAACTTGTTGACCAAGTAAAGAGTTAATTGTACTCGAGTCATCTTATAAAGAGTTTATTGTACTTGATTAATCTTCTAACTCAACATAAAGCTAATACGTAACTCCAAGTGTAACGATTATTGAAAACTTGTTGACCAAGTAAAGTGTTAATTGTACTCGATTAATCTTCTAACTCAACATTAAACTAATCCGTAACTCTAAGTGTAACGATTATTCAAAATTTGTTGACAAGTAAAGAGTCAATTGTACTCGAATCATCTACTAAAGAATTAATGGTATTCGATAAATCTTCTAACTCAACATAAAACTAATCTATAACTCTAAGTGTAACGATTATTGAAAACTTGTTGACAAAGTAAAGAGTTAATTGTACTCGAATCATCTTATAAAGAGTTAATTATACTTGATTAATCTTCTAACTAAACATAAAGCTAATACGTAACTCCAAGTGTAACGATTATTGAAAACTTGTTGACCAAGTAAAGTGTTAAATGTACTCGATTAATCTTCTAACTCAACATTAAACTAATCCGTAACTCTAAGTGTAACGATTATTCAAAATTTGTTGACAAGTAAAGAGTTAATTGTACTCGAATCATATTCTAAATAATTAATGGTATTCGATAAATTTTCTAACTCAACATAAAACTAATCCGTAACTCTAAGTATAACGATTATTGAAAACTTGTTGACCAAGTAAAGAGTTAATAGTACTCGAATCATCTTATAAAGAGTTTATTATACTTGATTAATCTTCTAACTCAACATAAAGCTAATACGGAACTCCAAGTGTAACGATTATTGAAAACTTGTTGACCAAGTAAAGTGTTAATTGTACTCGATTAATCTTCTAACTCAACATTAAACTAATCCGTAACTCTAAATGTAACGATTATTCATAACTTGTTGACAAGTAAAGAGTCAATTGTACTCGAATCATCTTCTAAAGAATTAATGGTATTCGATAAATCTTCTAACTCAACATAAAACTTTTCTGTAACTCTAAGTGTAACGATTATTGAAAATTTGTTGACCAAGTAATGAGTTAATTGTACTCGAATCATCTTATAATTAGTTAATTATACTTGATTAATCTTCTAACTCAACATAAAGCTAATACGTAACTCCAAGTGTAACGATTATTGAAAACTTGTTGACCAAGTAAAGTGTTAATTGTACTCGATTAATCTTCTAACTCAACATTAAACTAATCTGTAACTCTAAATGTAACGATTATTCATAACTTGTTGACAAGTAAAGAGTCAATTGTACTCGAATCATCTTCTAAAGAATTAATGGTATTCGATAAATCTACTAACTCAACATAAAACTAATCTGTAACTCTAAGTGTAACGATTATTGAAAACTTGTTGACCAAGTAAACAGATAATTGTACTAAATTCATCATCTAAAGAGTTAATGAAACTCGATTAATCTTCTAACTCAATATAAAACTAATCCGTAACTCTAAGTGTAACGATTATTGAAAACTTGTTGACCAAGTGAAGAGTTAATTGTACTCGAGTCATCTTATAAAGAGTTTATTGTACTTGATTAATCTTCTAACTCAACATAAAGCTAATACGGAACTCCAAGTGTAACGATTATTGAAAACTTGTTGACCAAGTAAAGTGTTAATTGTACTCGATTAATCTTCTAACTCAACATTAAACTAATCCGTAACTCTAAGTGTAACGATTATTAATAACTTGTTGACAAGTAAAGAGTTAATTGTACTCGAATCATATTCTAAATAATTAATGGTATTCGATAAATTTTCTAACTCAACATAAAACTAATCCGTAACTCTAAGTATAACGATTATTGAAAACTTGTTGACCAAGTAAAGAGTTAATAGTACTCGAATCATCTTATAAAGAGTTTATTATACTTGATTAATCTTCTAACTCAACATAAAGCTAATACGTAACTCCAAGTGTAACGATTATTGAAAACTTGTTGACCAAGTAAAGTATTAATTGTACTCGATTAATCTTCTAACTCAACATTAAACTAATCCGTAACTCTAAATGTAACGATTATTCATAACTTGTTGACAAGTAAAGAGTCATTTGTACTCGAATCATCTTCTAAAGAATTAATGGTATTCGATAAATCTTCTAACTGAACATAAAACTTATCTGTAACTCTAAGTGTGACGATTATTGAAAATTTGTTGACCAAGTAATGAGTTAATTGTACTCGAATCATCTTATAATTAGTTAATTATACTTGATTAATCTTCTAACTCAACATAAAGCTAATACGTAACTCCAAGTGTAACGATTATTGAAAACTTGTTGACCAAGTAAAGTGTTAATTGTACTCGATTAATCTTCTAACTCAACATTAAACTAATCCGTAACTCTAAATGTAACGATTATTCATAACTTGTTGACAAGTAAAGAGTCAATTGTACTCGAATCATCTTGTAAAGAATTAATGGTATTCGATAAATCTACTAACTCAACATAAAACTAATCTGTAACTCTAAGTGTAACGATTATTGAAAACTTGTTGACCAAGTAAACAGATAATTGTACTCGAATCATATTCTAAATAATTAATGGTATTCGATAAATTTTCTAACTCAACATAAAACTAATCCGTAACTCTAAGTGTAACGATTATTGAAAACTTGTTGACCAAGTAAAGAGTTAATTGTACTCGAATCTTCTTATAAAGAGTTAAGTATACTTGATTAATCTTCTAACTCAACATAAAGCTAATACATAACTCCAACTGTAACGATTATTGAAAACTTGTTCACCAAGTAAAGTGTTAATTGTACTCGATTAATCTTCTAACTCAACATTAAACTAATCAGTAACTCTGAATGTAACGATTATTCATAACTTGTTGACAAGTAAAGAGTCAATTGTACTCGAATCATCTTCTAATGAATTGATGGTATTCGATAAATCTTATAACTCAACATAAAACTAATCTATAACTCTAAGTGTAACGATTATTGAAAACTTGTGGACCAAGTAAACAGATAATTGTACTCGATTCATCATGTAAAGAGTTAATGAAACTCGATAAATCTTCTAAGTCAACATAAAACTAATCCGTAACTCCAAGTGTAACGATTATTGAAAACTTGTTGACCAAGTAAAGAGTTAATTGTACTCGAATCTTCTTATAAAGAGTTAAGTATACTTGATTAATCTTCTAACTCAACATAAAGCTAATACGTAACTCCAACTGTAACGATTATTGAAAACTTGTTGACCAAGTAAATTGTTAATTCTACTCGATCAATCTTCTAACTCAACATTAAACTAATCTGTAACTCTAAATGTAACGATTATTCAAAACTTGTTGACAAGTAAAGAGTCAATTGTACTCGAATCATCTACTAAAGAATTAATGGTATTCGATAAATCTTCTAACTCAACATAAAACTAATCTATAACTCTAAGTGTAACGATTTTTGAAAACTTGTGGACCAAGTAAACAGATAATTGTACTCGATTCATCATCTAAAGAGTTAATGAAACTCGATTAATCTTCTAACTCAGCATAAAACTAATCCGTAACTCCAAGTGTAACGATTATTGAAAACTTGTTGACCAAGTAAAGAGTTAATTGTACTCGAATCTTCTTATAAAGAGTTAAGTATACTTGATTAATCTTCTAACTCAACATAAAGCTAATACGTAACTCCAACTGTAACGATTATTGAAAACTTGTTGACCAAGTAAAGTGTTAATTGTACTCCATTAATCTTCTAACTCAACATTAAACTAATCAGTAACTCTGAATGTAACGATTATTCATAACTTGTTGACAAGTAAAGAGTCAATTGTACTCGAATCATCTTCTAATGAATTGATGGTATTCGATAAATCTTATAACTCAACATAAAACTAATCTATAACTCTAAGTGTAACGATTATTGAAAACTTGTGGACCAAGTAAACAGATAATTGTACTCGATTCATCATCTAAAGAGTTAATGAAACTCGATTAATCTTCTAACTCAACATAAAACTAATCCGTAACTCTAAGTGTAACGATTATTGAAAACTTGTTGACCAAGTAAAGAGTTAATTGTACTCGATTAATCTTCTAACTCAACATTAAACTAATCCGTAACTCTAAGTGTAACGATTATTAATAACTTGTTGACAAGTAAAGAGTTAATTGTACTCGAATCATATTCTAAATAATTAATGGTATTCGATAAATTTTCTAACTCAACATAAAACTAATCCGTAACTCTAAGTATAACGATTATTGAAAACTTGTTGACCAAGTAAAGAGTTAATAGTACTCGAATCATCTTATAAAGAGTTTATTATACTTGATTAATCTTCTAACTCAACATAAAGCTAATACGTAACTCCAAGTGTAACGATTATTGAAAACTTGTTGACCAAGTAAAGTGTTAATTGTACTCGATTAATCTTCTAACTCAACATTAAACTAATCCGTAACTCTAAATGTAACGATTATTCAAAATTTGTTGACAAGTAAAGAGTCAATTGTACTCGAATCATCTACTAAAGAATTAATGGTATTCGATAAATCTTCTAACTCAACATAAAACTAATCTATAACTCTAAGTGTAACGATTATTGAAAACTTGTGGACCAAGTAAACAGATAATTGTACTCGATTCATCATCTAAAGAGTTAATGAAACTCGATTAATCTTCTAACTCAACATAAAACTAATCCGTAACTCTAAGTGTAACGATTATTGAAAACTTGTTGACCAAGTAAAGAGTTAATTGTACTCGAATCTTCTTATAAAGAGTTAACTATACTTGATTAATCTTCTAACTCAACATAAAGCTAATACGTAACTCCAACTGTAACGATTATTGAAAACTTGTTGACCAAGTAAAGTGTTAATTGTACTCCATTAATCTTCTAACTCAACATTAAACTAATCAGTAACTCTGAATGTAACGATTATTCATAACTTGTTGACAAGTAAAGAGTCAATTGTACTCGAATCATCTTCTAAAGAATTAATGGTATTCGATAAATCTACTAACTCAACATAAAACTAATCTGTAACTCTAAGTGTAACGATTATTGAAAACTTGTTGACCAAGTAAACAGATAATTGTACTAAATTCATCATCTAAAGAGTTAATGAAACTCGATTAATCTTCTAACTCAATATAAAACTAATCCGTAACTCTAAGTGTAACGATTATTGAAAACTTGTTGACCAAGTAAAGAGTTAATTGTACTCGAGTCATCTTATAAAGAGTTTATTGTACTTGATTAATCTTCTAACTCAACATAAAGCTAATACGTAACTCCAAGTGTAACGATTATTGAAAACTTGTTGACCAAGTAAAGTGTTAATTGTACTCGATTAATCTTCTAACTCAACATTAAACTAATCCGTAACTCTAAGTGTAACGATTATTCAAAATTTGTTGACAAGTAAAGAGTCAATTGTACTCGAATCATCTACTAAAGAATTAATGGTATTCGATAAATCTTCTAACTCAACATAAAACTAATCTATAACTCTAAGTGTAACGATTATTGAAAACTTGTTGACAAAGTAAAGAGTTAATTGTACTCGAATCATCTTATAAAGAGTTAATTATACTTGATTAATCTTCTAACTAAACATAAAGCTAATACGTAACTCCAAGTGTAACGATTATTGAATACTTGTTGACCAAGTAAAGTGTTAATTGTACTCGATCAATCTTCTAACTCAACATTAAAATAATCCGTAACTCTAAATGTAACGATTATTCAAAATTTGTTGACAAGTAAAGAGTCAATTGTACTCGAATCATCTACTAAAGAATTAATGGTATTCGATAAATCTTCTAACTGAACATAAAACTAATCCGTAACTCTAAGTGTAACGATTATTGAAAACTTGTTGACAAAGTAAAGAGTTAATTGTACTCGAATCATCTTATAAAGAGTTAATTATACTTGATTAATCTTCTAACTCAACATAAAGCTAATACGTAACTCCAAGTGTAACGATTATTGAAAACTTGTTGACCAAGTAAAGTGTTAATTGTACTCGATTAATCTTCTAACTCAACATTAAACTAATCCGTAACTCTAAATGTAACGATTATTCATAACTTGTTGACAAGTAAAGAGTCAATTGTACTCGAATCATCTTCTAAAGAATTAATGGTATTCGATAAATCTACTAACTCAACATAAAACTAATCTGTAACTCTAAGTGTAACGATTATTGAAAACTTGTTGACCAAGTAAACAGATAATTGTACTAAATTCATCATCTAAAGAGTTAATGAAACTCGATTAATCTTCTAACTCAATATAAAACTAATCCGTAACTCTAAGTGTAACGATTATTGAAAACTTGTTGACCAAGTAAAGAGTTAATTGTACTCGAGTCATCTTATAAAGAGTTTATTGTACTTGATTAATCTTCTAACTCAACATAAAGCTAATACGTAACTCCAAGTGTAACGATTATTGAAAACTTGTTGACCAAGTAAAGTGTTAATTGTACTCGATTAATCTTCTAACTCAACATTAAACTAATCCGTAACTCTAAGTGTAACGATTATTCAAAATTTGTTGACAAGTAAAGAGTTAATTGTACTCGAATCATATTCTAAATAATTAATGGTATTCGATAAATTTTCTAACTCAACATAAAACTAATCCGTAACTCTAAGTATAACGATTATTGAAAACTTGTTGACCAAGTAAAGAGTTAATAGTACTCGAATCATCTTATAAAGAGTTTATTATACTTGATTAATCTTCTAACTCAACATAAAGCTAATACGGAACTCCAAGTGTAACGATTATTGAAAACTTGTTGACCAAGTAAAGTGTTAATTGTACTCGATTAATCTTCTAACTCAACATTAAACTAATCCGTAACTCTAAATGTAACGATTATTCATAACTTGTTGACAAGTAAAGAGTCAATTGTACTCGAATCATCTTCTAAAGAATTAATGGTATTCGATAAATCTTCTAACTCAACATAAAACTTTTCTGTAACTCTAAGTGTAACGATTATTGAAAATTTGTTGACCAAGTAATGAGTTAATTGTACTCGAATCATCTTATAATTAGTTAATTATACTTGATTAATCTTCTAACTCAACATAAAGCTAATACGTAACTCCAAGTGTAACGATTATTGAAAACTTGTTGACCAAGTAAAGTGTTAATTGTACTCGATTAATCTTCTAACTCAACATTAAACTAATCCGTAACTCTAAATGTAACGATTATTCATAACTTGTTGACAAGTAAAGAGTCAATTGTACTCGAATCATCTTCTAAAGAATTAATGGTATTCGATAAATCTACTAACTCAACATAAAACTAATCTGTAACTCTAAGTGTAACGATTATTGAAAACTTGTTGACCAAGTAAACAGATAATTGTACTAAATTCATCATCTAAAGAGTTAATGAAACTCGATTAATCTTCTAACTCAATATAAAACTAATCCGTAACTCTAAGTGTAACGATTATTGAAAACTTGTTGACCAAGTGAAGAGTTAATTGTACTCGAGTCATCTTATAAAGAGTTTATTGTACTTGATTAATCTTCTAACTCAACATAAAGCTAATACGGAACTCCAAGTGTAACGATTATTGAAAACTTGTTGACCAAGTAAAGTGTTAATTGTACTCGATTAATCTTCTAACTCAACATTAAACTAATCCGTAACTCTAAGTGTAACGATTATTAATAACTTGTTGACAAGTAAAGAGTTAATTGTACTCGAATCATATTCTAAATAATTAATGGTATTCGATAAATTTTCTAACTCAACATAAAACTAATCCGTAACTCTAAGTATAACGATTATTGAAAACTTGTTGACCAAGTAAAGAGTTAATAGTACTCGAATCATCTTATAAAGAGTTTATTATACTTGATTAATCTTCTAACTCAACATAAAGCTAATACGTAACTCCAAGTGTAACGATTATTGAAAACTTGTTGACCAAGTAAAGTGTTAATTGTACTCGATTAATCTTCTAACTCAACATTAAACTAATCCGTAACTCTAAATGTAACGATTATTCATAACTTGTTGACAAGTAAAGAGTCATTTGTACTCGAATCATCTTCTAAAGAATTAATGGTATTCGATAAATCTTCTAACTGAACATAAAACTTATCTGTAACTCTAAGTGTGACGATTATTGAAAATTTGTTGACCAAGTAATGAGTTAATTGTACTCGAATCATCTTATAATTAGTTAATTATACTTGATTAATCTTCTAACTCAACATAAAGCTAATACGTAACTCCAAGTGTAACGATTATTGAAAACTTGTTGACCAAGTAAAGTGTTAATTGTACTCGATTAATCTTCTAACTCAACATTAAACTAATCCGTAACTCTAAATGTAACGATTATTCATAACTTGTTGACAAGTAAAGAGTCAATTGTACTCGAATCATCTTCTAAAGAATTAATGGTATTCGATAAATCTACTAACTCAACATAAAACTAATCTGTAACTCTAAGTGTAACGATTATTGAAAACTTGTTGACCAAGTAAACAGATAATTGTACTCGAATCATATTCTAAATAATTAATGGTATTCGATAAATTTTCTAACTCAACATAAAACTAATCCGTAACTCTAAGTATAACGATTATTGAAAACTTGTTGACCAAGTAAAGAGTTAATAGTACTCGAATCATCTTATAAAGAGTTTATTATACTTGATTAATCTTCTAACTCAACATAAAGCTAATACGGAACTCCAAGTGTAACGATTATTGAAAACTTGTTGACCAAGTAAAGTGTTAATTGTACTCGATTAATCTTCTAACTCAACATTAAACTAATCCGTAACTCTAAATGTAACGATTATTCATAACTTGTTGACAAGTAAAGAGTCAATTGTACTCGAATCATCTTCTAAAGAATTAATGGTATTCGATAAATCTTCTAACTCAACATAAAACTTTTCTGTAACTCTAAGTGTAACGATTATTGAAAATTTGTTGACCAAGTAATGAGTTAATTGTACTCGAATCATCTTATAATTAGTTAATTATACTTGATTAATCTTCTAACTCAACATAAAGCTAATACGTAACTCCAAGTGTAACGATTATTGAAAACTTGTTGACCAAGTAAAGTGTTAATTGTACTCGATTAATCTTCTAACTCAACATTAAACTAATCCGTAACTCTAAATGTAACGATTATTCATAACTTGTTGACAAGTAAAGAGTCAATTGTACTCGAATCATCTTCTAAAGAATTAATGGTATTCGATAAATCTACTAACTCAACATAAAACTAATCTGTAACTCTAAGTGTAACGATTATTGAAAACTTGTTGACCAAGTAAACAGATAATTGTACTAAATTCATCTTATAATTAGTTAATTATACTTGATTAATCTTCTAACTCAACATAAAGCTAATACGTAACTCCAAGTGTAACGATTATTGAAAACTTGTTGACCAAGTAAAGTGTTAATTGTACTCGATTAATCTTCTAACTCAACATTAAACTAATCCGTAACTCTAAATGTAACGATTATTCATAACTTGTTGACAAGTAAAGAGTCAATTGTACTCGAATCATCTTCTAAAGAATTAATGGTATTCGATAAATCTACTAACTCAACATAAAACTAATCTGTAACTCTAAGTGTAACGATTATTGAAAACTTGTTGACCAAGTAAACAGATAATTGTACTAAATTCATCATCTAAAGAGTTAATGAAACTCGATTAATCTTCTAACTCAATATAAAACTAATCCGTAACTCTAAGTGTAACGATTATTGAAAACTTGTTGACCAAGTAAAGAGTTAATTGTACTCGAGTCATCTTATAAAGAGTTTATTGTACTTGATTAATCTTCTAACTCAACATAAAGCTAATACGTAACTCCAAGTGTAACGATTATTGAAAACTTGTTGACCAAGTAAAGTGTTAATTGTACTCGATTAATCTTCTAACTCAACATTAAACTAATCCGTAACTCTAAGTGTAACGATTATTCAAAATTTGTTGACAAGTAAAGAGTTAATTGTACTCGAATCATATTCTAAATAATTAATGGTATTCGATAAATTTTCTAACTCAACATAAAACTAATCCGTAACTCTAAGTATAACGATTATTGAAAACTTGTTGACCAAGTAAAGAGTTAATTGTACTCGAGTCATCTTATAAAGAGTTTATTGTACTTGATTAATCTTCTAACTCAACATAAAGCTAATACGTAACTCCAAGTGTAACGATTATTGAAAACTTGTTGACCAAGTAAAGTGTTAATCGTACTCGATTAATCTTCTAACTCAACATTAAACTAATCTGTAACTCTAAATGTAACGATTATTAATAACTTGTTGACAAGTAAAGAGTTAATTGTACTCGAATCATCTTCTAATTAATTAATGGTATTCGATAAATCTTCTAACTCAACATAAAACTTATCTGTAACTCTAAGTGTAACGATTATTGAAAATTTGTTGACCAAGTAATGAGTTAATTGTACTCGAATCATCTTATAATGAGTTAATTATACTTGATTAATCTTCTAACTCAACATAAAGCTAATACGTAACTCCAAGTGTAACGATTATTGAAAACTTGTTGACCAAGTAAAGTGTTAATTGTACTCGATTAATCTTCTAACTCAACATTAAACTAATCCGTAACTCTAAATGTAACGATTATTCATAACTTGTTGACAAGTAAAGAGTCAATTGTACTCGAATCATCTTCTAAAGAATTAATGGTATTCGATAAATCTACTAACTCAACATAAAACTAATCTGTAACTCTAAGTGTAACGATTATTGAAACTTGTTGACCAAGTAAACAGATAAGTGTACTAAATTCATCATCTAAAGAGTTAATGAAACTCGATTAATCTTCTAACTCAATATAAAACTAATCCGTAACTCTAAGTGTAACGATTATTGAAAACTTGTTGACCAAGTAAAGAGTTAATTGTACTCGAGTCATCTTATAAAGAGTTTATTGTACTTGATTAATCTTCTAACTCAACATAAAGCTAATACGTAACTCCAAGTGTAACGATTATTGAAAACTTGTTGACCAAGTAAAGTGTTAATCGTACTCGATTAATCTTCTAACTCAACATTAAACTAATCCGTAACTCTAAATGTAACGATTATTCATAACTTGTTGACAAGTAAAGAGTCAATTGTACTCGAATCATCTTCTAAAGAATTAATGGTATTCGATAAATCTACTAACTCAACATAAAACTAATCTGTAACTCTAAGTGTAACGATTATTGAAAACTTGTTGACCAAGTAAACAGATAATTGTACTAAATTCATCATCTAAAGAGTTAATGAAACTCGATTAATCTTCTAACTCAATATAAAACTAATCCGTAACTCTAAGTGTAACGATTATTGAAAACTTGTTGACCAAGTAAAGAGTTAATTGTACTCGAGTCATCTTATAAAGAGTTTATTGTACTTGATTAATCTTCTAACTCAACATAAAGCTAATACGTAACTCCAAGTGTAACGATTATTGAAAACTTGTTGACCAAGTAAAGTGTTAATTGTACTCGATTAATCTTCTAACTCAACATTAAACTAATCCGTAACTCTAAGTGTAACGATTATTCAAAATTTGTTGACAAGTAAAGAGTTAATTGTACTCGAATCATATTCTAAATAATTAATGGTATTCGATAAATTTTCTAACTCAACATAAAACTAATCCGTAACTCTAAGTATAACGATTATTGAAAACTTGTTGACCAAGTAAAGAGTTAATTGTACTCGAGTCATCTTATAAAGAGTTTATTGTACTTGATTAATCTTCTAACTCAACATAAAGCTAATACGTAACTCCAAGTGTAACGATTATTGAAAACTTGTTGACCAAGTAAAGTGTTAATCGTACTCGATTAATCTTCTAACTCAACATTAAACTAATCTGTAACTCTAAATGTAACGATTATTAATAACTTGTTGACAAGTAAAGAGTTAATTGTACTCGAATCATCTTCTAATTAATTAATGGTATTCGATAAATCTTCTAACTCAACATAAAACTTATCTGTAACTCTAAGTGTAACGATTATTGAAAATTTGTTGACCAAGTAATGAGTTAATTGTACTCGAATCATCTTATAATGAGTTAATTATACTTGATTAATCTTCTAACTCAACATAAAGCTAATACGTAACTCCAAGTGTAACGATTATTGAAAACTTGTTGACCAAGTAAAGTGTTAATTGTACTCGATTAATCTTCTAACTCAACATTAAACTAATCCGTAACTCTAAATGTAACGATTATTCATAACTTGTTGACAAGTAAAGAGTCAATTGTACTCGAATCATCTTCTAAAGAATTAATGGTATTCGATAAATCTACTAACTCAACATAAAACTAATCTGTAACTCTAAGTGTAACGATTATTGAAACTTGTTGACCAAGTAAACAGATAAGTGTACTAAATTCATCATCTAAAGAGTTAATGAAACTCGATTAATCTTCTAACTCAATATAAAACTAATCCGTAACTCTAAGTGTAACGATTATTGAAAACTTGTTGACCAAGTAAAGAGTTAATTGTACTCGAGTCATCTTATAAAGAGTTTATTGTACTTGATTAATCTTCTAACTCAACATAAAGCTAATACGTAACTCCAAGTGTAACGATTATTGAAAACTTGTTGACCAAGTAAAGTGTTAATCGTACTCGATTAATCTTCTAACTCAACATTAAACTAATCCGTAACTCTAAATGTAACGATTATTCATAACTTGTTGACAAGTAAAGAGTCAATTGTACTCGAATCATCTTCTAAAGAATTAATGGTATTCGATAAATCTACTAACTCAACATAAAACTAATCTGTAACTCTAAGTGTAACGATTATTGAAAACTTGTTGACCAAGTAAACAGATAATTGTACTAAATTCATCATCTAAAGAGTTAATGAAACTCGATTAATCTTCTAACTCAATATAAAACTAATCCGTAACTCTAAGTGTAACGATTATTGAAAACTTGTTGACCAAGTGAAGAGTTAATTGTACTCGAGTCATCTTATAAAGAGTTTATTGTACTTGATTAATCTTCTAACTCAACATAAAGCTAATACGGAACTCCAAGTGTAACGATTATTGAAAACTTGTTGACCAAGTAAAGTGTTAATTGTACTCGATTAATCTTCTAACTCAACATTAAACTAATCCGTAACTCTAAATGTAACGATTATTCATAACTTGTTGACAAGTAAAGAGTCAATTGTACTCGAATCATCTTCTAAAGAATTAATGGTATTCGATAAATCTTCTAACTCAACATAAAACTTTTCTGTAACTCTAAGTGTAACGATTATTGAAAATTTGTTGACCAAGTAATGAGTTAATTGTACTCGAATCATCTTATAATTAGTTAATTATACTTGATTAATCTTCTAACTCAACATAAAGCTAATACGTAACTCCAAGTGTAACGATTATTGAAAACTTGTTGACCAAGTAAAGTGTTAATTGTACTCGATTAATCTTCTAACTCAACATTAAACTAATCCGTAACTCTAAATGTAACGATTATTCATAACTTGTTGACAAGTAAAGAGTCAATTGTACTCGAATCATCTTCTAAAGAATTAATGGTATTCGATAAATCTACTAACTCAACATAAAACTAATCTGTAACTCTAAGTGTAACGATTATTGAAAACTTGTTGACCAAGTAAACAGATAATTGTACTAAATTCATCTTATAATTAGTTAATTATACTTGATTAATCTTCTAACTCAACATAAAGCTAATACGTAACTCCAAGTGTAACGATTATTGAAAACTTGTTGACCAAGTAAAGTGTTAATTGTACTCGATTAATCTTCTAACTCAACATTAAACTAATCCGTAACTCTAAATGTAACGATTATTCATAACTTGTTGACAAGTAAAGAGTCAATTGTACTCGAATCATCTTCTAAAGAATTAATGGTATTCGATAAATCTACTAACTCAACATAAAACTAATCTGTAACTCTAAGTGTAACGATTATTGAAAACTTGTTGACCAAGTAAACAGATAATTGTACTAAATTCATCATCTAAAGAGTTAATGAAACTCGATTAATCTTCTAACTCAATATAAAACTAATCCGTAACTCTAAGTGTAACGATTATTGAAAACTTGTTGACCAAGTAAAGAGTTAATTGTACTCGAGTCATCTTATAAAGAGTTTATTGTACTTGATTAATCTTCTAACTCAACATAAAGCTAATACGTAACTCCAAGTGTAACGATTATTGAAAACTTGTTGACCAAGTAAAGTGTTAATTGTACTCGATTAATCTTCTAACTCAACATTAAACTAATCCGTAACTCTAAGTGTAACGATTATTCAAAATTTGTTGACAAGTAAAGAGTTAATTGTACTCGAATCATATTCTAAATAATTAATGGTATTCGATAAATTTTCTAACTCAACATAAAACTAATCCGTAACTCTAAGTATAACGATTATTGAAAACTTGTTGACCAAGTAAAGAGTTAATTGTACTCGAGTCATCTTATAAAGAGTTTATTGTACTTGATTAATCTTCTAACTCAACATAAAGCTAATACGTAACTCCAAGTGTAACGATTATTGAAAACTTGTTGACCAAGTAAAGTGTTAATCGTACTCGATTAATCTTCTAACTCAACATTAAACTAATCTGTAACTCTAAATGTAACGATTATTAATAACTTGTTGACAAGTAAAGAGTTAATTGTACTCGAATCATCTTCTAATTAATTAATGGTATTCGATAAATCTTCTAACTCAACATAAAACTTATCTGTAACTCTAAGTGTAACGATTATTGAAAATTTGTTGACCAAGTAATGAGTTAATTGTACTCGAATCATCTTATAATGAGTTAATTATACTTGATTAATCTTCTAACTCAACATAAAGCTAATACGTAACTCCAAGTGTAACGATTATTGAAAACTTGTTGACCAAGTAAAGTGTTAATTGTACTCGATTAATCTTCTAACTCAACATTAAACTAATCCGTAACTCTAAATGTAACGATTATTCATAACTTGTTGACAAGTAAAGAGTCAATTGTACTCGAATCATCTTCTAAAGAATTAATGGTATTCGATAAATCTACTAACTCAACATAAAACTAATCTGTAACTCTAAGTGTAACGATTATTGAAACTTGTTGACCAAGTAAACAGATAAGTGTACTAAATTCATCATCTAAAGAGTTAATGAAACTCGATTAATCTTCTAACTCAATATAAAACTAATCCGTAACTCTAAGTGTAACGATTATTGAAAACTTGTTGACCAAGTAAAGAGTTAATTGTACTCGAGTCATCTTATAAAGAGTTTATTGTACTTGATTAATCTTCTAACTCAACATAAAGCTAATACGTAACTCCAAGTGTAACGATTATTGAAAACTTGTTGACCAAGTAAAGTGTTAATCGTACTCGATTAATCTTCTAACTCAACATTAAACTAATCCGTAACTCTAAATGTAACGATTATTCATAACTTGTTGACAAGTAAAGAGTCAATTGTACTCGAATCATCTTCTAAAGAATTAATGGTATTCGATAAATCTACTAACTCAACATAAAACTAATCTGTAACTCTAAGTGTAACGATTATTGAAAACTTGTTGACCAAGTAAACAGATAATTGTACTAAATTCATCATCTAAAGAGTTAATGAAACTCGATTAATCTTCTAACTCAATATAAAACTAATCCGTAACTCTAAGTGTAACGATTATTGAAAACTTGTTGACCAAGTGAAGAGTTAATTGTACTCGAGTCATCTTATAAAGAGTTTATTGTACTTGATTAATCTTCTAACTCAACATAAAGCTAATACGGAACTCCAAGTGTAACGATTATTGAAAACTTGTTGACCAAGTAAAGTGTTAATTGTACTCGATTAATCTTCTAACTCAACATTAAACTAATCCGTAACTCTAAGTGTAACGATTATTAATAACTTGTTGACAAGTAAAGAGTTAATTGTACTCGAATCATATTCTAAATAATTAATGGTATTCGATAAATTTTCTAACTCAACATAAAACTAATCCGTAACTCTAAGTATAACGATTATTGAAAACTTGTTGACCAAGTAAAGAGTTAATAGTACTCGAATCATCTTATAAAGAGTTTATTATACTTGATTAATCTTCTAACTCAACATAAAGCTAATACGTAACTCCAAGTGTAACGATTATTGAAAACTTGTTGACCAAGTAAAGTGTTAATTGTACTCGATTAATCTTCTAACTCAACATTAAACTAATCCGTAACTCTAAATGTAACGATTATTCATAACTTGTTGACAAGTAAAGAGTCATTTGTACTCGAATCATCTTCTAAAGAATTAATGGTATTCGATAAATCTTCTAACTGAACATAAAACTTATCTGTAACTCTAAGTGTGACGATTATTGAAAATTTGTTGACCAAGTAATGAGTTAATTGTACTCGAATCATCTTATAATTAGTTAATTATACTTGATTAATCTTCTAACTCAACATAAAGCTAATACGTAACTCCAAGTGTAACGATTATTGAAAACTTGTTGACCAAGTAAAGTGTTAATTGTACTCGATTAATCTTCTAACTCAACATTAAACTAATCCGTAACTCTAAATGTAACGATTATTCATAACTTGTTGACAAGTAAAGAGTCAATTGTACTCGAATCATCTTCTAAAGAATTAATGGTATTCGATAAATCTACTAACTCAACATAAAACTAATCTGTAACTCTAAGTGTAACGATTATTGAAAACTTGTTGACCAAGTAAACAGATAATTGTACTCGAATCATATTCTAAATAATTAATGGTATTCGATAAATTTTCTAACTCAACATAAAACTAATCCGTAACTCTAAGTATAACGATTATTGAAAACTTGTTGACCAAGTAAAGAGTTAATAGTACTCGAATCATCTTATAAAGAGTTTATTATACTTGATTAATCTTCTAACTCAACATAAAGCTAATACGGAACTCCAAGTGTAACGATTATTGAAAACTTGTTGACCAAGTAAAGTGTTAATTGTACTCGATTAATCTTCTAACTCAACATTAAACTAATCCGTAACTCTAAATGTAACGATTATTCATAACTTGTTGACAAGTAAAGAGTCAATTGTACTCGAATCATCTTCTAAAGAATTAATGGTATTCGATAAATCTTCTAACTCAACATAAAACTTTTCTGTAACTCTAAGTGTAACGATTATTGAAAATTTGTTGACCAAGTAATGAGTTAATTGTACTCGAATCATCTTATAATTAGTTAATTATACTTGATTAATCTTCTAACTCAACATAAAGCTAATACGTAACTCCAAGTGTAACGATTATTGAAAACTTGTTGACCAAGTAAAGTGTTAATTGTACTCGATTAATCTTCTAACTCAACATTAAACTAATCCGTAACTCTAAATGTAACGATTATTCATAACTTGTTGACAAGTAAAGAGTCAATTGTACTCGAATCATCTTCTAAAGAATTAATGGTATTCGATAAATCTACTAACTCAACATAAAACTAATCTGTAACTCTAAGTGTAACGATTATTGAAAACTTGTTGACCAAGTAAACAGATAATTGTACTAAATTCATCATCTAAAGAGTTAATGAAACTCGATTAATCTTCTAACTCAATATAAAACTAATCCGTAACTCTAAGTGTAACGATTATTGAAAACTTGTTGACCAAGTGAAGAGTTAATTGTACTCGAGTCATCTTATAAAGAGTTTATTGTACTTGATTAATCTTCTAACTCAACATAAAGCTAATACGGAACTCCAAGTGTAACGATTATTGAAAACTTGTTGACCAAGTAAAGTGTTAATTGTACTCGATTAATCTTCTAACTCAACATTAAACTAATCCGTAACTCTAAGTGTAACGATTATTAATAACTTGTTGACAAGTAAAGAGTTAATTGTACTCGAATCATATTCTAAATAATTAA
This sequence comes from Scutellaria minor, assembly GCA_954870855.1. Classification (NCBI taxonomy): domain Eukaryota; kingdom Viridiplantae; phylum Streptophyta; class Magnoliopsida; order Lamiales; family Lamiaceae; genus Scutellaria; species Scutellaria minor. The sequence goes on along the minus strand of OX940728.1, from coordinate 9,909,358 downwards.
TGGTATTCGATAAATTTTCTAACTCAACATAAAACTAATCCGTAACTCTAAGTATAACGATTATTGAAAACTTGTTGACCAAGTAAAGAGTTAATAGTACTCGAATCATCTTATAAAGAGTTTATTATACTTGATTAATCTTCTAACTCAACATAAAGCTAATACGTAACTCCAAGTGTAACGATTATTGAAAACTTGTTGACCAAGTAAAGTGTTAATTGTACTCGATTAATCTTCTAACTCAACATTAAACTAATCCGTAACTCTAAATGTAACGATTATTCATAACTTGTTGACAAGTAAAGAGTCAATTGTACTCGAATCATCTTCTAAAGAATTAATGGTATTCGATAAATCTACTAACTCAACATAAAACTAATCTGTAACTCTAAGTGTAACGATTATTGAAAACTTGTTGACCAAGTAAACAGATAATTGTACTAAATTCATCATCTAAAGAGTTAATGAAACTCGATTAATCTTCTAACTCAATATAAAACTAATCCGTAACTCTAAGTGTAACGATTATTGAAAACTTGTTGACCAAGTAAAGAGTTAATTGTACTCGAGTCATCTTATAAAGAGTTTATTGTACTTGATTAATCTTCTAACTCAACATAAAGCTAATACGTAACTCCAAGTGTAACGATTATTGAAAACTTGTTGACCAAGTAAAGTGTTAATTGTACTCGATTAATCTTCTAACTCAACATTAAACTAATCCGTAACTCTAAGTGTAACGATTATTCAAAATTTGTTGACAAGTAAAGAGTTAATTGTACTCGAATCATATTCTAAATAATTAATGGTATTCGATAAATTTTCTAACTCAACATAAAACTAATCCGTAACTCTAAGTATAACGATTATTGAAAACTTGTTGACCAAGTAAAGAGTTAATTGTACTCGAGTCATCTTATAAAGAGTTTATTGTACTTGATTAATCTTCTAACTCAACATAAAGCTAATACGTAACTCCAAGTGTAACGATTATTGAAAACTTGTTGACCAAGTAAAGTGTTAATCGTACTCGATTAATCTTCTAACTCAACATTAAACTAATCTGTAACTCTAAATGTAACGATTATTAATAACTTGTTGACAAGTAAAGAGTTAATTGTACTCGAATCATCTTCTAATTAATTAATGGTATTCGATAAATCTTCTAACTCAACATAAAACTTATCTGTAACTCTAAGTGTAACGATTATTGAAAATTTGTTGACCAAGTAATGAGTTAATTGTACTCGAATCATCTTATAATGAGTTAATTATACTTGATTAATCTTCTAACTCAACATAAAGCTAATACGTAACTCCAAGTGTAACGATTATTGAAAACTTGTTGACCAAGTAAAGTGTTAATTGTACTCGATTAATCTCCTAACTCAACATTAAACTAATCCGTAACTCTAAATGTAACGATTATTCATAACTTGTTGACAAGTAAAGAGTCAATTGTACTCGAATCATCTTCTAAAGAATTAATGGTATTCGATAAATCTACTAACTCAACATAAAACTAATCTGTAACTCTAAGTGTAACGATTATTGAAACTTGTTGACCAAGTAAACAGATAAGTGTACTAAATTCATCATCTAAAGAGTTAATGAAACTCGATTAATCTTCTAACTCAATATAAAACTAATCCGTAACTCTAAGTGTAACGATTATTGAAAACTTGTTGACCAAGTAAAGAGTTAATTGTACTCGAGTCATCTTATAAAGAGTTTATTATACTTGATTAATCTTCTAACTCAACATAAAGCTAATACGTAACTCCAAGTGTAACGATTATTGAAAACTTGTTGACCAAGTAAAGTGTTAATTGTACTCGATTAATCTTCTAACTCAACATTAAACTAATCCGTAACTCTAAATGTAACGATTATTCATAACTTGTTGACAAGTAAAGAGTCAAATGTACTCGAATCATCTTCTAAAGAATTAATGGTATTCGATAAATCTACTAACTCAACATAAAACTAATCTGTAACTCTAAGTTTAACGATTATTGAAAACTTGTTGACCAAGTAAACAGATAAGTGTACTAAATTCATCATCTAAAGAGTTAATGAAACTCGATTAATCTTCTAACTCAATATAAAACTAATCCGTAACTCTAAGTGTAACGATTATTGAAAACTTGTTGACCAAGTAAAGAGTTAATTGTACTCGAGTCATCTTATAAAGAGTTTATTGTACTTGATTAATCTTCTAACTCAACATAAAGCTAATACGTAACTCCAAGTGTAACGATTATTGAAAACTTGTTGACCAAGTAAAGTGTTAATTGTACTCGATTAATCTTCTAACTCAACATTAAACTAATCCGTAACTCTAAGTGTAACGATTATTCAAAATTTGTTGACAAGTAAAGAGTTAATTGTACTCGAATCATATTCTAAATAATTAATGGTATTCGATAAATTTTCTAACTCAACATAAAACTAATCCGTAACTCTAAGTATAACGATTATTGAAAACTTGTTGACCAAGTAAAGAGTTAATTGTACTCGAGTCATCTTATAAAGAGTTTATTGTACTTGATTAATCTTCTAACTCAACATAAAGCTAATACGTAACTCCAAGTGTAACGATTATTGAAAACTTGTTGACCAAGTAAAGTGTTAATCGTACTCGATTAATCTTCTAACTCAACATTAAACTAATCTGTAACTCTAAATGTAACGATTATTAATAACTTGTTGACAAGTAAAGAGTTAATTGTACTTGAATCATCTTCTAATTAATTAATGGTATTCGATAAATCTTCTAACTCAACATAAAACTTATCTGTAACTCTAAGTGTAACGATTATTGAAAATTTGTTGACCAAGTAATGAGTTAATTGTACTCGAATCATCTTATAATGAGTTAATTATACTTGATTAATCTTCTAACTCAACATAAAGCTAATACGTAACTCCAAGTGTAACGATTATTGAAAACTTGTTGACCAAGTAAAGTGTTAATTGTACTCGATTAATCTTCTAACTCAACATTAAACTAATCCGTAACTCTAAATGTAACGATTATTCATAACTTGTTGACAAGTAAAGAGTCAATTGTACTCGAATCATCTTCTAAAGAATTAATGGTATTCGATAAATCTACTAACTCAACATAAAACTAATCTGTAACTCTAAGTGTAACGATTATTGAAACTTGTTGACCAAGTAAACAGATAAGTGTACTAAATTCATCATCTAAAGAGTTAATGAAACTCGATTAATCTTCTAACTCAATATAAAACTAATCCGTAACTCTAAGTGTAACGATTATTGAAAACTTGTTGACCAAGTAAAGAGTTAATTGTACTCGAGTCATCTTATAAAGAGTTTATTATACTTGATTAATCTTCTAACTCAACATAAAGCTAATACGTAACTCCAAGTGTAACGATTATTGAAAACTTGTTGACCAAGTAAAGTGTTAATTGTACTCGATTAATCTTCTAACTCAACATTAAACTAATCCGTAACTCTAAATGTAACGATTATTCATAACTTGTTGACAAGTAAAGAGTCAAATGTACTCGAATCATCTTCTAAAGAATTAATGGTATTCGATAAATCTACTAACTCAACATAAAACTAATCTGTAACTCTAAGTGTAACGATTATTGAAAACTTGTTGACCAAGAAAACAGATAAGTGTACTAAATTCATCATCTAAAGAGTTAATGAAACTCGATTAATCTTCTAACTCAATATAAAACTAATCCGTAACTCTAAGTGTAACGATTATTGAAAACTTGTTGACCAAGTAAAGAGTTAATTGTACTCGAGTCATCTTATAAAGAGTTTATTGAACTTGATTAATCTTCTAACTCAACATAAAGCTAATACGTAACTCCAAGTGTAACGATTATTGAAAACTTGTTGACCAAGTAAAGTGTTAATTGTACTCGATTAATCTTCTAACTCAACATTAAACTAATCTGTAACTCTAAGTGTAACGATTATTAATAACTTGTTGACAAGTAAAGAGTTAATTGTACTCGAATCATATTCTAAATAATTAATGGTATTCGATTAATCTTCTAACTCAACATAAAACTAATCCGTAACTCTAAGTGTAACGATTATTGAAAACTTGTTGACCAAGTAAAGAGTTAATTGTACTCGAGTCATCTTATAAAGAGTTTATTGTACTTGATTAATCTTCTAACTCAACATAAAGCTAATACGTAACTCCAAGTGTAACGATTATTGAAAACTTGTTGACCAAGTAAAGTGTTAATCGTACTCGATTAATCTTCTAACTCAACATTAAACTAATGTAACTCTAAATGTAACGATTATTAATAACTTGTTGACAAGTAAAGAGTTAATTGTACTCGAATCATCTTCTAATTAATTAATGGTATTCGATAAATCTTCTAACTCAACATAAAACTTATCTGTAACTCTAAGTGTAACGATTATTGAAAATTTGTTGACCAAGTAATGAGTTAATTGTACTCGAATCATGTTATAATGAGTTAATTATACTTGATTAATCTTCTAACTCAACATAAAGCTAATACGTAACTCCAAGTGTAACGATTATTGAAAACTTGTTGACCAAGAAAACAGATAAGTGTACTAAATTCATCATCTAAAGAGTTAATGAAACTCGATTAATCTTCTAACTCAATATAAAACTAATCCGTAACTCTAAATGTAACGATTATTGAAAACTTGTTGACCAAGTAAAGAGTTAATTGTACTCGAGTCATCTTATAAAGAGTTTATTGAACTTGATTAATCTTCTAACTCAACATAAAGCTAATACGTAACTCCAAGTGTAACGATTATTGAAAACTTGTTGACCAAGTAAAGTGTTAATTGTACTCGATTAATCTTCTAACTCAACATTAAACTAATCTGTAACTCTAAGTGTAACGATTATTAATAACTTGTTGACAAGTAAAGAGTTAATTGTACTCGAATCATATTCTAAATAATTAATGGTATTCGATAAAATTTCTAACTCAACATAAAACTAATCCGTAACTCTAAGTGTAACGATTATTGAAAACTTGTTGACCAAGTAAAGAGTTAATAGTACTCGAATCATCTTATAAAGAGTTTATTGTACTTGATTAATCTTCTAACTCAACGTAAAGCTAATACGTAACTCCAAGTGTAACGATTATTGAAAACTTGTTGACCAAGTAAAGTGTTAATTGTACTCGATTAATATTCTAACTCAACTTTAAACTAATCCGTAAATCTAAATGTAACGATTATTAATAACTTGTTGACAAGTAAAGAGTTAATTGTACTCGAATCATCTTCTAATTAAGTAATGGTATTCGATTAATCATCTAACTCAACATAAAACTAATCCGTAACTCTAAGTGTAACGATTATTGAAAACTTGTTGACCAAGTAAAGAGTTAATTGTACTCGAGTCATCTTATAAAGAGTTTATTGTACTTGATTAATCTTCTAACTCAACATAAAGCTAATACGTAACTCCAAGTGTAACGATTATTGAAAACTTGTTGACCAAGTAAAGTGTTAATTGTACTCGATCAATCTTATAACTCAACATTAAACTAATCCGTAACTGTAAATGTAACGATTATTCATAATTTGTTGACAAGTAAAGAGTCAATTGTACTCGAATCATCTTCTAAAGAATTAATGGTATTCGATAAATCTACTAACTCAACATAAAACTAATCTGTAACTCTAAGTTTAACGATTATTGAAAACTTGTTGACCAAGAAAACAGATAAGTGTACTAAATTTATCATCTAAAGAGTTAATGAAACTCGATTAATCTTCTAACTCAATATAAAACTAATCCGTAACTCTAAGTGTAACGATTATTGAAAACTTGTTGACCAAGTAAAGAGTTAATTGTACTCGAGTCATCTTATAAAGAGTTTATTGTACTTGATTAATCTTCTAACTCAACATAAAGCTAATACGTAACTCCAAGTGTAACGATTATTGAAAACTTGTTGACCAAGTAAAGTGTTAATCGTACTCGATTAATCTTCTAACTCAACATTAAACTAATCTGTAACTCTAAATGTAACGATTATTAATAACTTGTTGACAAGTAAAGAGTTAATTGTACTCGAATCATCTTCTAATTAATTAATGGTATTCGATAAATCTTCTAACTCAACATAAAACTTATCTGTAACTCTAAGTGTAACGATTATTGAAAATTTGTTGACCAAGTAATGAGTTAATTGTACTCGAATCATCTTATAATGAGTTAATTATACTTGATTAATCTTCTAACTCAACATAAAGCTAATACGTAACTCCAAGTGTAACGATTATTGAAAACTTGTTGACCAAGTAAAGTGTTAATTGTACTCGATTAATCTTCTAACTCAACATTAAACTAATCCGTAACTCTAAATGTAACGATTATTCATAACTTGTTGACAAGTAAAGAGTCAATTGTACTCGAATCATCTTCTAAAGAATTAATGGTATTCGATAAATCTACTAACTCAACATAAAACTAATCTGTAACTCTAAGTGTAACGATTATTGAAAACTTGTTGACCAAGTAAACAGATAATTGTACTAAATTCATCATCTAAAGAGTTAATGAAACTCGATTAATCTTCTAACTCAATATAAAACTAATCCGTAACTCTAAGTGTAACGATTATTGAAAACTTGTTGACCAAGTAAAGAGTTAATTGTACTCGAGTCATCTTCTAAAGAGTTTATTGTACTTGATTAATCTTCTAACTCAACATAAAGCTAATACGTAACTCCAAGTGTAACGATTATTGAAAACTTGTTGACCAAGTAAAGTGTTAATTGTACTCGATTAATCTTCTAACTCAACATTAAACTAATCCGTAACTCTAAGTGTAACGATTATTAATAACTTGTTGACAAGTAAAGAGTTAATTGTACTCGAATCATATTCTAAATAATTAATGGTATTCGATAAAATTTCTAACTCAACATAAAACTAATCCGTAACTCTAAGTGTAACGATTATTGAAAACTTGTTGACCAAGTAAAGAGTTAATAGTACTCGAATCATCTTATAAAGAGTTTATTGTACTTGATTAATCTTCTAACTCAACGTAAAGCTAATACGTAACTCCAAGTGTAACGATTATTGAAAACTTGTTGACCAAGTAAAGTGTTAATTGTACTCGATTAATCTTCTAACTCAACTTTAAACTAATCCGTAAATCTAAATGTAACGATTATTAATAACTTGTTGACAAGTAAAGAGTTAATTGTACTCGAATCATCTTCTAATTAAGTAATGGTATTCGATTAATCATCTAACTCAACATAAAACTAATCCGTAACTCTAAGTGTAACGATTATTGAAAACTTGTTGACCAAGTAAAGAGTTAATTGTACTCGAGTCATCTTATAAAGAGTTTATTGTACTTGATTAATCTTCTAACTCAACATAAAGCTAATACGTAACTCCAAGTGTAACGATTATTGAAAACTTGTTGACCAAGTAAAGTGTTAATTGTACTCGATCAATCTTATAACTCAACATTAAACTAATCCGTAACTGTAAATGTAACGATTATTCATAACTTGTTGACAAGTAAAGAGTCAATTGTACTCGAATCATCTTCTAAAGAATTAATGGTATTCGATAAATCTACTAACTCAACATAAAACTAATCTGTAACTCTAAGTTTAACGATTATTGAAAACTTGTTGACCAAGTAAACAGATAAGTGTACTAAATTCATCATCTAAAGAGTTAATGAAACTCGATTAATCTTCTAACTCAATATAAAACTAATCCGTAACTCTAAGTGTAACGATTATTGAAAACTTGTTGACCAAGTAAAGAGTTAATTGTACTCGAGTCATCTTATAAAGAGTTTATTGTACTTGATTAATCTTCTAACTCAACATAAAGCTAATACGTAACTCCAAGTGTAACGATTATTGAAAACTTGTTGACCAAGTAAAGTGTTAATCATACTCGATTAATCTTCTAACTCAACATTAAACTAATCCGTAACTCTAAGTGTAACGATTATTAATAACTTGTTGACAAGTAAAGAGTTAATTGTACTCGAATCATGTTCCAAATAATTAATGGTATTCGATAAATCTTCTAACTCAACATAAAACTAATCCGTAACTCTAAGTGTAACGATTATTGAAAAGTTGTTGACCAACTCGAATCATCTTATAATGAGTTAATTATACTTGATTAATCTTCTAACTCAACATAAAGCTAATACGTAACTCCAAGTGTAACGATTATTGAAAACTTGTTGACCAAGTAAAGTGTTAATTGTACTCGATCAATCTTATAACTCAACATTAAACTAATCCGTAACTCTAAATGTAACGATTATTCATAACTTGTTGACAAGTAAAGAGTCAATTGTACTCGAATCATCTTCTAAAGAATTAATGGTATTCGATATATCTTCTAACTCAACATAAAACTAATCTATAACTCTAAGTGTAACGATTATTGAAAACTTGTTGACCAAGTAAACAGATAATTGTACTCGATTCATCATCTAAAGAGTTAATTAAACTCGATTAATCTTCTAACTCAACATAAAACTAATCCGTAACTCTAAGTGTAACGATTATTGAAAACTTGTTGACCAAGTAAAGTGTTAATTGTACTCGATTAATCTTCTAACTCAACTTTAAACTAATCCGTAAATCTAAATGTAACGATTATTAATAACTTGTTGACAAGTAAAGAGTTAATTGTACTCGAATCATCTTCTAATTAAGTAATGGTATTCGATTAATCTTCTAACTCAACATAAAACTAATCCGTAACTCTAAGTGTAACGATTATTGAAAACTTGTTGACCAAGTAAAGAGTTAATTGTACTCGAGTCATCTTATAAAGAGTTTATTGTACTTGATTAATCTTCTAACTCAACATAAAGCAAATACGTAACTCCAAGTGTAACGATTATTGAAAACTTGTTGACCAAGTAAAGTGTTAATTGTACTCGATCAATCTTATAACTCAACATTAAACTAATCCGTAACTCTAAATGTAACGATTATTCATAACTTGTTGACAAGTAAAGAGTCAATTGTACTCGAATCATCTTCTAAAGAATTAATGGTATTCGATAAATCTACTAACTCAACATAAAACTAATCTGTAACTCTAAGTGTAACGATTATTGAAAACTTGTTGACCAAGTAAACAGATAAGTGTACTAAATTCATCCTCTAAAGAGTTAATGAAACTCGATTAATCTTCTAACTCAATATAAAACTAATCCGTAACTCTAAGTGTAACGATTATTGAAAACTTGTTGACCAAGTAAAGAGTTAATTGTACTCGAGTCATCTTATAAAGAGTTTATTGTACTTTATTAATCTTCTAACTCAACATAAAGCTAATACGTAACTCCAAGTGTAACGATTATTGAAAACTTGTTGACCAAGTAAAGTGTTAATCATACTCGATTAATCTTCTAACTCAACATTAAACTAATCCGTAACTCTAAGTGTAACGATTATTAATAACTTGTTGACAAGTAAAGAGTTAATTGTACTCGAATCATGTTCCAAATAATTAATGGTATTCGATAAATCTTCTAACTCAACATAAAACTAATCCGTAACTCTAAGTGTAACGATTATTGAAAAGTTGTTGACCAACTCGAATCATCTTATAATGAGTTAATTATACTTGATTAATCTTCTAACTCAACATAAAGCTAATACGTAACTCCAAGTGTAACGATTATTGAAAACTTGTTGACCACGTAAAGTGTTAATTGTACTCTATTAATCTTCTAACTCAACATTAAACTAATCCGTAACTCTAAATGTAACGATTATTCATAACTTGTTGACAAGTAAAGAGTCAATTGTACTCGAATCATCTTCTAAAAAATTAATGGTATTCGATAAATCTTCTAACTCAACATAAAACTAATCTCTAACTCTAAGTGTAACGATTATTGAAAACTTGTTGACCAAGTAAACAGATAATTGTACTAAATTCATCATCTAAAGAGTTAATGAAACTCGATTAATCTTCTAACTCAACATAAAACTAATCCGTAACTCTAAGTGTAACGATTATTGAAAACTTGTTGACCAAGTAAAGAGTTAATTGTACTCGAGTCATCTTATAAAGAGTTTATTGTACTTGATTAATCTTCTAACTCAACATAAAGCTAATACGTAACTCCAAGTGTAACGATTATTGAAAACTTGTTGACCAAGTAAAGTGTTAATTGTACTCGATTAATCTTCTAACTCAACTTTAAACTAATCCGTAAATCTAAATGTAACGATTATTAATAACTTGTTGACAAGTAAAGAGTTAATTGTACTCGAATCATCTTCTAATTAAGTAATGGTATTCGATTAATCTTCTAACTCAACATAAAACTAATCCGTAACTCTAAGTGTAACGATTATTGAAAACTTGTTGACCAAGTAAAGAGTTAATTGTACTCGAGTCATCTTATAAAGAGTTTATTGTACTTGATTAATCTTCTAACTCAACATAAAGCAAATACGTAACTCCAAGTGTAACGATTATTGAAAACTTGTTGACCAAGTAAAGTGTTAATTGTACTCGATCAATCTTATAACTCAACATTAAACTAATCCGTAACTCTAAATGTAACGATTATTCATAACTTGTTGACAAGTAAAGAGTCAATTGTACTCGAATCATCTTCTAAAGAATTAATGGTATTCGATAAATCTACTAACTCAACATAAAACTAATCTGTAACTCTAAGTGTAACGATTATTGAAAACTTGTTGACCAAGTAAAGTGTTAATTGTACTCGATTAATCTTCTAACTCAACTTTAAACTAATCCGTAAATCTAAATGTAACGATTATTAATAACTTGTTGACAAGTAAAGAGTTAATTGTACTCGAATCATCTTCTAATTAAGTAATGGTATTCGATTAATCATCTAACTCAACATAAAACTAATCCGTAACTCTAAGTGTAACGATTATTGAAAACTTGTTGACCAAGTAAAGAGTTAATTGTACTCGAGTCATCTTATAAAGAGTTTATTGTACTTGATTAATCTTCTAACTCAACATAAAGCTAATACGTAACTCCAAGTGTAACGATTATTGAAAACTTGTTGACCAAGTAAAGTGTTAATTGTACTCGATTAATCTTCTAACTCAACTTTAAACTAATCCGTAAATCTAAATGTAACGATTATTAATAACTTGTTGACAAGTAAAGAGTTAATTGTACTCGAATCATCTTCTAATTAAGTAATGGTATTCGATTAATCTTCTAACTCAACATAAAACTAATCCGTAACTCTAAGTGTAACGATTATTGAAAACTTGTTGACCAAGTAAAGAGTTAATTGTACTCGAGTCATCTTATAAAGAGTTTATTGTACTTGATTAATCTTCTAACTCAACATAAAGCAAATACGTAACTCCAAGTGTAACGATTATTGAAAACTTGTTGACCAAGTAAAGTGTTAATTGTACTCGATCAATCTTATAACTCAACATTAAACTAATCCGTAACTCTAAATGTAACGATTATTCATAACTTGTTGACAAGTAAAGAGTCAATTGTACTCGAATCATCTTCTAAAGAATTAATGGTATTCGATAAATCTACTAACTCAACATAAAACTAATCTGTAACTCTAAGTGTAACGATTATTGAAAACTTGTTGACCAAGTAAACAGATAAGTGTACTAAATTCATCCTCTAAAGAGTTAATGAAACTCGATTAATCTTCTAACTCAATATAAAACTAATCCGTAACTCTAAGTGTAACGATTATTGAAAACTTGTTGACCAAGTAAAGAGTTAATTGTACTCGAGTCATCTTATAAAGAGTTTATTGTACTTGATTAATCTTCTAACTCAACATAAAGCTAATACGTAACTCCAAGTGTAACGATTATTGAAAACTTGTTGACCAAGTAAAGTGTTAATCATACTCGATTAATCTTCTAACTCAACATTAAACTAATCCGTAACTCTAAGTGTAACGATTATTAATAACTTGTTGACAAGTAAAGAGTTAATTGTACTCGAATCATGTTCCAAATAATTAATGGTATTCGATAAATCTTCTAACTCAACATAAAACTAATCCGTAACTCTAAGTGTAACGATTATTGAAAAGTTGTTGACCAACTCGAATCATCTTATAATGAGTTAATTATACTTGATTAATCTTCTAACTCAACATAAAGCTATTACGTAACTCCAAGTGTAACGATTATTGAAAACTTGTTGACCACGTAAAGTGTTAATTGTACTCTATTAATCTTCTAACTCAACATTAAACTAATCCGTAACTCTAAATGTAACGATTATTCATAACTTGTTGACAAGTAAAGAGTCAATTGTACTCGAATCATCTTCTAAAAAATTAATGGTATTCGATAAATCTTCTAACTCAACATAAAACTAATCTCTAACTCTAAGTGTAACGATTATTGAAAACTTGTTGACCAAGTAAACAGATAATTGTACTAAATTCATCATCTAAAGAGTTAATGAAACTCGATTAATCTTCTAACTCAACATAAAACTAATCCGTAACTCTAAGTGTAACGATTATTGAAAACTTGTTGACCAAGTAAAGAGTTAATTGTACTCGAGTCATCTTATAAAGAGTTTATTGTACTTGATTAATCTTCTAACTCAACATAAAGCTAATACGTAACTCCAAGTGTAACGATTATTGAAAACTTGTTGACCAAGTAAAGTGTTAATTGTACTCGATTAATCTTCTAACTCAACTTTAAACTAATCCGTAAATCTAAATGTAACGATTATTAATAACTTGTTGACAAGTAAAGAGTTAATTGTACTCGAATCATCTTCTAATTAAGTAATGGTATTCGATTAATCTTCTAACTCAACATAAAACTAATCCGTAACTCTAAGTGTAACGATTATTGAAAACTTGTTGACCAAGTAAAGAGTTAATTGTACTCGAGTCATCTTATAAAGAGTTTATTGTACTTGATTAATCTTCTAACTCAACATAAAGCAAATACGTAACTCCAAGTGTAACGATTATTGAAAACTTGTTGACCAAGTAAAGTGTTAATTGTACTCGATCAATCTTATAACTCAACATTAAACTAATCCGTAACTCTAAATGTAACGATTATTCATAACTTGTTGACAAGTAAAGAGTCAATTGTACTCGAATCATCTTCTAAAGAATTAATGGTATTCGATAAATCTACTAACTCAACATAAAACTAATCTGTAACTCTAAGTGTAACGATTATTGAAAACTTGTTGACCAAGTAAACAGATAAGTGTACTAAATTCATCCTCTAAAGAGTTAATGAAACTCGATTAATCTTCTAACTCAATATAAAACTAATCCGTAACTCTAAGTGTAACGATTATTGAAAACTTGTTGACCAAGTAAAGAGTTAATTGTACTCGAGTCATCTTATAAAGAGTTTATTGTACTTGATTAATCTTCTAACTCAACATAAAGCTAATACGTAACTCCAAGTGTAACGATTATTGAAAACTTGTTGACCAAGTAAAGTGTTAATCATACTCGATTAATCTTCTAACTCAACATTAAACTAATCCGTAACTCTAAGTGTAACGATTATTAATAACTTGTTGACAAGTAAAGAGTTAATTGTACTCGAATCATGTTCCAAATAATTAATGGTATTCGATAAATCTTCTAACTCAACATAAAACTAATCCGTAACTCTAAGTGTAACGATTATTGAAAAGTTGTTGACCAACTCGAATCATCTTATAATGAGTTAATTATACTTGATTAATCTTCTAACTCAACATAAAGCTAATACGTAACTCCAAGTGTAACGATTATTGAAAACTTGTTGACCACGTAAAGTGTTAATTGTACTCTATTAATCTTCTAACTCAACATTAAACTAATCCGTAACTCTAAATGTAACGATTATTCATAACTTGTTGACAAGTAAAGAGTCAATTGTACTCGAATCATCTTCTAAAAAATTAATGGTATTCGATAAATCTTCTAACTCAACATAAAACTAATCTCTAACTCTAAGTGTAACGATTATTGAAAACTTGTTGACCAAGTAAACAGATAATTGTACTAAATTCATCATCTAAAGAGTTAATGAAACTCGATTAATCTTCTAACTCAACATAAAACTAATCCGTAACTCTAAGTGTAACGATTATTGAAAACTTGTTGACCAAGTAAAGAGTTAATTGTACTCGAGTCATCTTATAAAGAGTTTATTGTACTTGATTAATCTTCTAACTCAACATAAAGCTAATACGTAACTCCAAGTGTAACGATTATTGAAAACTTGTTGACCAAGTAAAGTGTTAATTGTACTCGATTAATCTTCTAACTCAACTTTAAACTAATCCGTAAATCTAAATGTAACGATTATTAATAACTTGTTGACAAGTAAAGAGTTAATTGTACTCGAATCATCTTCTAATTAAGTAATGGTATTCGATTAATCTTCTAACTCAACATAAAACTAATCCGTAACTCTAAGTGTAACGATTATTGAAAACTTGTTGACCAAGTAAAGAGTTAATTGTACTCGAGTCATCTTATAAAGAGTTTATTGTACTTGATTAATCTTCTAACTCAACATAAAGCTAATACGTAACTCCAAGTGTAACGATTATTGAAAACTTGTTGACCAAGTAAAGTGTTAATCGTACTCGATTAATCTTCTAACTCAACATTAAACTAATCCGTAACTCTAAGTGTAACGATTATTAATAACTTGTTGACAAGTAAAGAGTCAATTGTACTCGAATCATCTTCTAAAGAATTAATGGTATTCGATAAATCTACTAACTCAACATAAAACTAATCTGTAACTCTAAGTGTAACGATTATTGAAAACTTGTTGACCAAGTAAACAGATAAGTGTACTAAATTCATCCTCTAAAGAGTTAATGAAACTCGATTAATCTTCTAACTCAATATAAAACTAATCCGTAACTCTAAGTGTAACGATTATTGAAAACTTGTTGACCAAGTAAAGAGTTAATTGTACTCGAGTCATCTTATAAAGAGTTTATTGTACTTGATTAATCTTCTAACTCAACATAAAGCTAATACGTAACTCCAAGTGTAACGATTATTGAAAACTTGTTGACCAAGTAAAGTGTTAATCATACTCGATTAATCTTCTAACTCAACATTAAACTAATCCGTAACTCTAAGTGTAACGATTATTAATAACTTGTTGACAAGTAAAGAGTTAATTGTACTCGAATCATGTTCCAAATAATTAATGGTATTCGATAAATCTTCTAACTCAACATAAAACTAATCCGTAACTCTAAGTGTAACGATTATTGAAAAGTTGTTGACCAACTCGAATCATCTTATAATGAGTTAATTATACTTGATTAATCTTCTAACTCAACATAAAGCTAATACGTAACTCCAAGTGTAACGATTATTGAAAACTTGTTGACCACGTAAAGTGTTAATTGTACTCTATTAATCTTCTAACTCAACATTAAACTAATCCGTAACTCTAAATGTAACGATTATTCATAACTTGTTGACAAGTAAAGAGTCAATTGTACTCGAATCATCTTCTAAAAAATTAATGGTATTCGATAAATCTTCTAACTCAACATAAAACTAATCTCTAACTCTAAGTGTAACGATTATTGAAAACTTGTTGACCAAGTAAACAGATAATTGTACTAAATTCATCATCTAAAGAGTTAATGAAACTCGATTAATCTTCTAACTCAACATAAAACTAATCCGTAACTCTAAGTGTAACGATTATTGAAAACTTGTTGACCAAGTAAAGAGTTAATTGTACTCGAGTCATCTTATAAAGAGTTTATTGTACTTGATTAATCTTCTAACTCAACATAAAGCTAATACGTAACTCCAAGTGTAACGATTATTGAAAACTTGTTGACCAAGTAAAGTGTTAATTGTACTCGATTAATCTTCTAACTCAACATTAAACTAATCCGTAACTCTAAGTGTAACGATTATTAATAACTTGTTGACAAGTAAAGAGTTAATTGTACTCGAATCATCTTCGAAATAATTAATGGTATTCGATAAATCTTCTAACTCAACATAAAACTAATCCGTAACTCTAAGTGTAACGATTATTGAAAAGTTGTTGACCAACTCGAATCATCTTATAATGAGTTAATTATACTTGATTAATCTTCTAACTCAACATAAAGCTAATACGTAACTCCAAGTGTAACGATTATTGAAAACTTGTTGACCAAGTAAAGTGTTAATTGTACTCGATTAATCTTCTAACTCAACATTAAACTAATCCGTAACTCTAAGTGTAACGATTATTAATAACTTGTTGACAAGTAAAGAGTTAATTGTACTCGAATCATCTTCGAAATAATTAATGGTATTCGATAAATCTTCTAACTCAACATAAAACTAATCCGTAACTCTAAGTGTAACGATTATTGAAAAGTTGTTGACCAACTCGAATCATCTTATAATGAGTTAATTATACTTGATTAATCTTCTAACTCAACATAAAGCTAATACGTAACTCCAAGTGTAACGATTATTGAAAACTTGTTGACCACGTAAAGTGTTAATTGTACTCTATTAATCTTCTAACTCAACATTAAACTAATCCGTAACTCTAAATGTAACGATTATTCATAACTTGTTGACAAGTAAAGAGTCAATTGTACTCGAATCATCTTCTAAAGAATTAATGGTATTCGATAAATCTACTAACTCAACATAAAACTAATCTGTAACTCTAAGTGTAACGATTATTGAAAACTTGTTGACCAAGTAAACAGATAATTGTACTAAATTCATCATCTAAAGAGTTAATGAAACTCGATTAATCTTCTAACTCAACATAAAACTAATCCGTAACTCTAAGTGTAACGATTATTGAAAACTTGTTGACCAAGTAAAGAGTTAATTGTACTCGAGTCATCTTATAAAGAGTTTATTGTACTTGATTAATCTTCTAACTCAACATAAAGCTAATACGTAACTCCAAGTGTAACGATTATTGAAAACTTGTTGACCAAGTAAAGTGTTAATTGTACTCGATTAATCTTCTAACTCAACTTTAAACTAATCCGTAAATCTAAATGTAACGATTATTAATAACTTGTTGACAAGTAAAGAGTTAATTGTACTCGAATCATCTTCTAATTAAGTAATGGTATTCGATTAATCTTCTAACTCAACATAAAACTAATCCGTAACTCTAAGTGTAACGATTATTGAAAACTTGTTGACCAAGTAAAGAGTTAATTGTACTCGAGTCATCTTATAAAGAGTTTATTGTACTTGATTAATCTTCTAACTCAACATAAAGCTAATACGTAACTCCAAGTGTAACGATTATTGAAAACTTGTTGACCAAGTAAAGTGTTAATCGTACTCGATTAATCTTCTAACTCAACATTAAACTAATCCGTAACTCTAAGTGTAACGATTATTAATAACTTGTTGACAAGTAAAGAGTCAATTGTACTCGAATCATCTTCTAAAGAATTAATGGTATTCGATAAATCTACTAACTCAACATAAAACTAATCTGTAACTCTAAGTGTAACGATTATTGAAAACTTGTTGACCAAGTAAACAGATAAGTGTACTAAATTCATCCTCTAAAGAGTTAATGAAACTCGATTAATCTTCTAACTCAATATAAAACTAATCCGTAACTCTAAGTGTAACGATTATTGAAAACTTGTTGACCAAGTAAAGAGTTAATTGTACTCGAGTCATCTTATAAAGAGTTTATTGTACTTGATTAATCTTCTAACTCAACATAAAGCTAATACGTAACTCCAAGTGTAACGATTATTGAAAACTTGTTGACCAAGTAAAGTGTTAATCATACTCGATTAATCTTCTAACTCAACATTAAACTAATCCGTAACTCTAAGTGTAACGATTATTAATAACTTGTTGACAAGTAAAGAGTTAATTGTACTCGAATCATGTTCCAAATAATTAATGGTATTCGATAAATCTTCTAACTCAACATAAAACTAATCCGTAACTCTAAGTGTAACGATTATTGAAAAGTTGTTGACCAACTCGAATCATCTTATAATGAGTTAATTATACTTGATTAATCTTCTAACTCAACATAAAGCTAATACGTAACTCCAAGTGTAACGATTATTGAAAACTTGTTGACCACGTAAAGTGTTAATTGTACTCTATTAATCTTCTAACTCAACATTAAACTAATCCGTAACTCTAAATGTAACGATTATTCATAACTTGTTGACAAGTAAAGAGTCAATTGTACTCGAATCATCTTCTAAAAAATTAATGGTATTCGATAAATCTTCTAACTCAACATAAAACTAATCTCTAACTCTAAGTGTAACGATTATTGAAAACTTGTTGACCAAGTAAACAGATAATTGTACTAAATTCATCATCTAAAGAGTTAATGAAACTCGATTAATCTTCTAACTCAACATAAAACTAATCCGTAACTCTAAGTGTAACGATTATTGAAAACTTGTTGACCAAGTAAAGAGTTAATTGTACTCGAGTCATCTTATAAAGAGTTTATTGTACTTGATTAATCTTCTAACTCAACATAAAGCTAATACGTAACTCCAAGTGTAACGATTATTGAAAACTTGTTGACCAAGTAAAGTGTTAATTGTACTCGATTAATCTTCTAACTCAACATTAAACTAATCCGTAACTCTAAGTGTAACGATTATTAATAACTTGTTGACAAGTAAAGAGTTAATTGTACTCGAATCATCTTCGAAATAATTAATGGTATTCGATAAATCTTCTAACTCAACATAAAACTAATCCGTAACTCTAAGTGTAACGATTATTGAAAAGTTGTTGACCAACTCGAATCATCTTATAATGAGTTAATTATACTTGATTAATCTTCTAACTCAACATAAAGCTAATACGTAACTCCAAGTGTAACGATTATTGAAAACTTGTTGACCAAGTAAAGTGTTAATTGTACTCGATTAATCTTCTAACTCAACATTAAACTAATCCGTAACTCTAAGTGTAACGATTATTAATAACTTGTTGACAAGTAAAGAGTTAATTGTACTCGAATCATCTTCGAAATAATTAATGGTATTCGATAAATCTTCTAACTCAACATAAAACTAATCCGTAACTCTAAGTGTAACGATTATTGAAAAGTTGTTGACCAACTCGAATCATCTTATAATGAGTTAATTATACTTGATTAATCTTCTAACTCAACATAAAGCTAATACGTAACTCCAAGTGTAACGATTATTGAAAACTTGTTGACCAAGTAAAGTGTTAATTGTACTCTATTAATCTTCTAACACAACATTAAACTAATCCGTAACTCTAAATGTAACGATTATTCATAACTTGTTGACAAGTAAAGAGTCAATTGTACTCGAATCATCTTCTAAAGAATTAATGGTATTCGATAAATCTTCTAACTCAACATAAAACTAATCTATAACTCTAAGTGTAACGATTATTGAAAACTTGTTGACCAAGTAAACAGATAATTGTACTCGATTCATCATCTAAAGAGTTAATTAAACTCGATTAATCTTCTAACTCAACATAAAACTAATCCGTAACTCTAAGTGTAACGATTATTGAAAACTTGTTGACCAAGTAAAGAGTTAATTGTACTCGAGTCATCTTATAAAGAGTTTATTGTACTTGATTAATCTTCTAACTCAACATAAAGCTAATACGTAACTCCAAGTGTAACGATTATTGAAAACTTGTTGACCAAGTAAAGTGTTAATCGTACTCGATTAATCTTCTAACTCAACATTAAACTAATCCGTAACTCTAAGTGTAACGATTATTAATAACTTGTTGACAAGTAAAGAGTTAATTGTACTCGAATCATCTTCGAAATAATTAATGGTATTCGATAAATCTTCTAACTCAACATAAAACTAATCCGTAACTTTAAGTGTAACGATTATTGAAAAGTTGTTGACCAACTCGAATCATCTTATAATGAGTTAATTATACTTGATTAATCTTCTAACTCAACATAAAGCTAATACGTAACTCCAAGTGTAACGATTATTGAAAACTTGTTGACCACGTAAAGTGTTAATTGTACTCTATTAATCTTCTAACTCAACATTAAACTAATCCGTAACTCTAAATGTAACGATTATTCATAACTTGTTGACAAGTAAAGAGTCAATTGTACTCGAATCATCTTCTAAAAAATTAATGGTATTCGATAAATCTTCTAACTCAACATAAAACTAATCTATAACTCTAAGTGTAACGATTATTGAAAACTTGTTGACCAAGTAAACAGATAATTGTACTAAATTCATCATCTAAAGAGTTAATGAAACTCGATTAATCTTCTAACTCAACATAAAACGAATCCGTAACTCTAAGTGTAACGATTATTGAAAACTTGTTGACCAAGTAAAGAGTTAATTGTACTCGAGTCATCTTATAAAGAGTTTATTGTACTTGATTGATCTTCTAACTCAACATAAAGCTAATACGTAACTCCAAGTGTAACGATTATTGAAAACTTGTTGACCAAGTAAAGTGTTAATCGTACTCGATTAATCTTCTAACTCAACATTAAACTAATCCGTAACTCTAAGTGTAACGATTATTAATAACTTGTTGACAAGTAAAGAGTTAATTGTACTCGAATCATCTTCGAAATAATTAATGGTATTCGATAAATCTTCTAACTCAACATAAAACTAATCCGTAACTCTAAGTGTAACGATTATTGAAAAGTTGTTGACCAACTCGAATCATCTTATAATGAGTTAATTATACTTGATTAATCTTCTAACTCAACATAAAGCTAATACGTAACTCCAAGTGTAACGATTATTGAAAACTTGTTGACCAAGTAAAGTGTTAATTGTACTCGATTAATCTTCTAACTCAACATTAAACTAATCCGTAACTCTAAGTGTAACGATTATTAATAACTTGTTGACAAGTAAAGAGTTAATTATACTCGAATCATCTTCGAAATAATTAATGGTATTCGATAAATCTTCTAACTCAACATAAAACTAATCCGTAACTCTAAGTGTAACGATTATTGAAAAGTTGTTGACCAACTCGAATCATCTTATAATGAGTTAATTATACTTGATTAATCTTCTAACTCAACATAAAGCTAATACGTAACTCCAAGTGTAACGATTATTGAAAACTTGTTGACCAAGTAAAGTGTTAATTGTACTCTATTAATCTTCTAACTCAACATTAAACTAATCCGTAACTCTAAATGTAACGATTATTCATAACTTGTTGACAAGTAAAGAGTCAATTGTACTCGAATCATCTTCTAAAGAATTAATGGTATTCGATAAATCTTCTAACTCAACATAAAACTAATCTATAACTCTAAGTGTAACGATTATTGAAAACTTGTTGACCAAGTAAACAGATAATTGTACTCGATTCATCATCTAAAGAGTTAATTAAACTCGATTAATCTTCTAACTCAACATAAAACTAATCCGTAACTCTAAGTGTAACGATTATTGAAAACTTGTTGACCAAGTAAAGAGTTAATTGTACTCGAGTCATCTTATAAAGAGTTTATTGTACTTGATTAATCTTCTAACTCAACATAAAGCTAATACGTAACTCCAAGTGTAACGATTATTGAAAACTTGTTGACCAAGTAAAGTGTTAATCGTACTCGATTAATCTTCTAACTCAACATTAAACTAATCCGTAACTCTAAGTGTAACGATTATTAATAACTTGTTGACAAGTAAAGAGTTAATTGTACTCGAATCATGTTCCAAATAATTAATGGTATTCGATAAATCTTCTAACTCAACATAAAACTAATCCGTAACTCTAAGTGTAACGATTATTGAAAAGTTGTTGACCAACTCGAATCATCTTATAATGAGTTAATTATACTTGATTAATCTTCTAACTCAACATAAAGCTAATACGTAACTCCAAGTGTAACGATTATTGAAAACTTGTTGACCACGTAAAGTGTTAATTGTACTCTATTAATCTTCTAACTCAACATTAAACTAATCCGTAACTCTAAATGTAACGATTATTCATAACTTGTTGACAAGTAAAGAGTCAATTGTACTCGAATCATCTTCTAAAAAATTAATGGTATTCGATAAATCTTCTAACTCAACATAAAACTAATCTCTAACTCTAAGTGTAACGATTATTGAAAACTTGTTGACCAAGTAAACAGATAATTGTACTAAATTCATCATCTAAAGAGTTAATGAAACTCGATTAATCTTCTAACTCAACATAAAACTAATCCGTAACTCTAAGTGTAACGATTATTGAAAACTTGTTGACCAAGTAAAGAGTTAATTGTACTCGAGTCATCTTATAAAGAGTTTATTGTACTTGATTAATCTTCTAACTCAACATAAAGCTAATACGTAACTCCAAGTGTAACGATTATTGAAAACTTGTTGACCAAGTAAAGTGTTAATTGTACTCGATTAATCTTCTAACTCAACATTAAACTAATCCGTAACTCTAAGTGTAACGATTATTAATAACTTGTTGACAAGTAAAGAGTTAATTGTACTCGAATCATCTTCGAAATAATTAATGGTATTCGATAAATCTTCTAACTCAACATAAAACTAATCCGTAACTCTAAGTGTAACGATTATTGAAAAGTTGTTGACCAACTCGAATCATCTTATAATGAGTTAATTATACTTGATTAATCTTCTAACTCAACATAAAGCTAATACGTAACTCCAAGTGTAACGATTATTGAAAACTTGTTGACCAAGTAAAGTGTTAATTGTACTCGATTAATCTTCTAACTCAACATTAAACTAATCCGTAACTCTAAGTGTAACGATTATTAATAACTTGTTGACAAGTAAAGAGTTAATTGTACTCGAATCATCTTCGAAATAATTAATGGTATTCGATAAATCTTCTAACTCAACATAAAACTAATCCGTAACTCTAAGTGTAACGATTATTGAAAAGTTGTTGACCAACTCGAATCATCTTATAATGAGTTAATTATACTTGATTAATCTTCTAACTCAACATAAAGCTAATACGTAACTCCAAGTGTAACGATTATTGAAAACTTGTTGACCAAGTAAAGTGTTAATTGTACTCTATTAATCTTCTAACACAACATTAAACTAATCCGTAACTCTAAATGTAACGATTATTCATAACTTGTTGACAAGTAAAGAGTCAATTGTACTCGAATCATCTTCTAAAGAATTAATGGTATTCGATAAATCTTCTAACTCAACATAAAACTAATCTATAACTCTAAGTGTAACGATTATTGAAAACTTGTTGACCAAGTAAACAGATAATTGTACTCGATTCATCATCTAAAGAGTTAATTAAACTCGATTAATCTTCTAACTCAACATAAAACTAATCCGTAACTCTAAGTGTAACGATTATTGAAAACTTGTTGACCAAGTAAAGAGTTAATTGTACTCGAGTCATCTTATAAAGAGTTTATTGTACTTGATTAATCTTCTAACTCAACATAAAGCTAATACGTAACTCCAAGTGTAACGATTATTGAAAACTTGTTGACCAAGTAAAGTGTTAATCGTACTCGATTAATCTTCTAACTCAACATTAAACTAATCCGTAACTCTAAGTGTAACGATTATTAATAACTTGTTGACAAGTAAAGAGTTAATTGTACTCGAATCATCTTCGAAATAATTAATGGTATTCGATAAATCTTCTAACTCAACATAAAACTAATCCGTAACTTTAAGTGTAACGATTATTGAAAAGTTGTTGACCAACTCGAATCATCTTATAATGAGTTAATTATACTTGATTAATCTTCTAACTCAACATAAAGCTAATACGTAACTCCAAGTGTAACGATTATTGAAAACTTGTTGACCACGTAAAGTGTTAATTGTACTCTATTAATCTTCTAACTCAACATTAAACTAATCCGTAACTCTAAATGTAACGATTATTCATAACTTGTTGACAAGTAAAGAGTCAATTGTACTCGAATCATCTTCTAAAAAATTAATGGTATTCGATAAATCTTCTAACTCAACATAAAACTAATCTATAACTCTAAGTGTAACGATTATTGAAAACTTGTTGACCAAGTAAACAGATAATTGTACTAAATTCATCATCTAAAGAGTTAATGAAACTCGATTAATCTTCTAACTCAACATAAAACGAATCCGTAACTCTAAGTGTAACGATTATTGAAAACTTGTTGACCAAGTAAAGAGTTAATTGTACTCGAGTCATCTTATAAAGAGTTTATTGTACTTGATTGATCTTCTAACTCAACATAAAGCTAATACGTAACTCCAAGTGTAACGATTATTGAAAACTTGTTGACCAAGTAAAGTGTTAATCGTACTCGATTAATCTTCTAACTCAACATTAAACTAATCCGTAACTCTAAGTGTAACGATTATTAATAACTTGTTGACAAGTAAAGAGTTAATTGTACTCGAATCATCTTCGAAATAATTAATGGTATTCGATAAATCTTCTAACTCAACATAAAACTAATCCGTAACTCTAAGTGTAACGATTATTGAAAAGTTGTTGACCAACTCGAATCATCTTATAATGAGTTAATTATACTTGATTAATCTTCTAACTCAACATAAAGCTAATACGTAACTCCAAGTGTAACGATTATTGAAAACTTGTTGACCAAGTAAAGTGTTAATTGTACTCGATTAATCTTCTAACTCAACATTAAACTAATCCGTAACTCTAAGTGTAACGATTATTAATAACTTGTTGACAAGTAAAGAGTTAATTATACTCGAATCATCTTCGAAATAATTAATGGTATTCGATAAATCTTCTAACTCAACATAAAACTAATCCGTAACTCTAAGTGTAACGATTATTGAAAAGTTGTTGACCAACTCGAATCATCTTATAATGAGTTAATTATACTTGATTAATCTTCTAACTCAACATAAAGCTAATACGTAACTCCAAGTGTAACGATTATTGAAAACTTGTTGACCAAGTAAAGTGTTAATTGTACTCTATTAATCTTCTAACTCAACATTAAACTAATCCGTAACTCTAAATGTAACGATTATTCATAACTTGTTGACAAGTAAAGAGTCAATTGTACTCGAATCATCTTCTAAAGAATTAATGGTATTCGATAAATCTTCTAACTCAACATAAAACTAATCTATAACTCTAAGTGTAACGATTATTGAAAACTTGTTGACCAAGTAAACAGATAATTGTACTCGATTCATCATCTAAAGAGTTAATTAAACTCGATTAATCTTCTAACTCAACATAAAACTAATCCGTAACTCTAAGTGTAACGATTATTGAAAACTTGTTGACCAAGTAAAGAGTTAATTGTACTCGAGTCATCTTATAAAGAGTTTATTGTACTTGATTAATCTTCTAACTCAACATAAAGCTAATACGTAACTCCAAGTGTAACGATTATTGAAAACTTGTTGACCAAGTAAAGTGTTAATCGTACTCGATTAATCTTCTAACTCAACATTAAACTAATCCGTAACTCTAAGTGTAACGATTATTAATAACTTGTTGACAAGTAAAGAGTTAATTGTACTCGAATCATCTTCGAAATAATTAATGGTATTCGATAAATCTTCTAACTCAACATAAAACTAATCCGTAACTTTAAGTGTAACGATTATTGAAAAGTTGTTGACCAACTCGAATCATCTTATAATGAGTTAATTATACTTGATTAATCTTCTAACTCAACATAAAGCTAATACGTAACTCCAAGTGTAACGATTATTGAAAACTTGTTGACCACGTAAAGTGTTAATTGTACTCTATTAATCTTCTAACTCAACATTAAACTAATCCGTAACTCTAAATGTAACGATTATTCATAACTTGTTGACAAGTAAAGAGTCAATTGTACTCGAATCATCTTCTAAAAAATTAATGGTATTCGATAAATCTTCTAACTCAACATAAAACTAATCTATAACTCTAAGTGTAACGATTATTGAAAACTTGTTGACCAAGTAAACAGATAATTGTACTAAATTCATCATCTAAAGAGTTAATGAAACTCGATTAATCTTCTAACTCAACATAAAACGAATCCGTAACTCTAAGTGTAACGATTATTGAAAACTTGTTGACCAAGTAAAGAGTTAATTGTACTCGAGTCATCTTATAAAGAGTTTATTGTACTTGATTGATCTTCTAACTCAACATAAAGCTAATACGTAACTCCAAGTGTAACGATTATTGAAAACTTGTTGACCAAGTAAAGTGTTAATCGTACTCGATTAATCTTCTAACTCAACATTAAACTAATCCGTAACTCTAAGTGTAACGATTATTAATAACTTGTTGACAAGTAAAGAGTTAATTGTACTCGAATCATCTTCGAAATAATTAATGGTATTCGATAAATCTTCTAACTCAACATAAAACTAATCCGTAACTCTAAGTGTAACGATTATTGAAAAGTTGTTGACCAACTCGAATCATCTTATAATGAGTTAATTATACTTGATTAATCTTCTAACTCAACATAAAGCTAATACGTAACTCCAAGTGTAACGATTATTGAAAACTTGTTGACCAAGTAAAGTGTTAATTGTACTCGATTAATCTTCTAACTCAACATTAAACTAATCCGTAACTCTAAGTGTAACGATTATTAATAACTTGTTGACAAGTAAAGAGTTAATTATACTCGAATCATCTTCGAAATAATTAATGGTATTCGATAAATCTTCTAACTCAACATAAAACTAATCCGTAACTCTAAGTGTAACGATTATTGAAAAGTTGTTGACCAACTCGAATCATCTTATAATGAGTTAATTATACTTGATTAATCTTCTAACTCAACATAAAGCTAATACGTAACTCCAAGTGTAACGATTATTGAAAACTTGTTGACCAAGTAAAGTGTTAATTGTACTCTATTAATCTTCTAACTCAACATTAAACTAATCCGTAACTCTAAATGTAACGATTATTCATAACTTGTTGACAAGTAAAGAGTCAATTGTACTCGAATCATCTTCTAAAGAATTAATGGTATTCGATAAATCTTCTAACTCAACATAAAACTAATCTATAACTCTAAGTGTAACGATTATTGAAAACTTGTTGACCAAGTAAACAGATAATTGTACTCGATTCATCATCTAAAGAGTTAATTAAACTCGATTAATCTTCTAACTCAACATAAAACTAATCCGTAACTCTAAGTGTAACGATTATTGAAAACTTGTTGACCAAGTAAAGAGTTAATTGTACTCGAGTCATCTTATAAAGAGTTTATTGTACTTGATTAATCTTCTAACTCAACATAAAGCTAATACGTAACTCCAAGTGTAACGATTATTGAAAACTTGTTGACCAAGTAAAGTGTTAATCGTACTCGATTAATCTTCTAACTCAACATTAAACTAATCCGTAACTCTAAGTGTAACGATTATTAATAACTTGTTGACAAGTAAAGAGTTAATTGTACTCGAATCATCTTCGAAATAATTAATGGTATTCGATAAATCTTCTAACTCAACATAAAACTAATCCGTAACTTTAAGTGTAACGATTATTGAAAAGTTGTTGACCAACTCGAATCATCTTATAATGAGTTAATTATACTTGATTAATCTTCTAACTCAACATAAAGCTAATACGTAACTCCAAGTGTAACGATTATTGAAAACTTGTTGACCACGTAAAGTGTTAATTGTACTCTATTAATCTTCTAACTCAACATTAAACTAATCCGTAACTCTAAATGTAACGATTATTCATAACTTGTTGACAAGTAAAGAGTCAATTGTACTCGAATCATCTTCTAAAAAATTAATGGTATTCGATAAATCTTCTAACTCAACATAAAACTAATCTATAACTCTAAGTGTAACGATTATTGAAAACTTGTTGACCAAGTAAACAGATAATTGTACTAAATTCATCATCTAAAGAGTTAATGAAACTCGATTAATCTTCTAACTCAACATAAAACGAATCCGTAACTCTAAGTGTAACGATTATTGAAAACTTGTTGACCAAGTAAAGAGTTAATTGTACTCGAGTCATCTTATAAAGAGTTTATTGTACTTGATTGATCTTCTAACTCAACATAAAGCTAATACGTAACTCCAAGTGTAACGATTATTGAAAACTTGTTGACCAAGTAAAGTGTTAATCGTACTCGATTAATCTTCTAACTCAACATTAAACTAATCCGTAACTCTAAGTGTAACGATTATTAATAACTTGTTGACAAGTAAAGAGTTAATTGTACTCGAATCATCTTCGAAATAATTAATGGTATTCGATAAATCTTCTAACTCAACATAAAACTAATCCGTAACTCTAAGTGTAACGATTATTGAAAAGTTGTTGACCAACTCGAATCATCTTATAATGAGTTAATTATACTTGATTAATCTTCTAACTCAACATAAAGCTAATACGTAACTCCAAGTGTAACGATTATTGAAAACTTGTTGACCAAGTAAAGTGTTAATTGTACTCGATTAATCTTCTAACTCAACATTAAACTAATCCGTAACTCTAAGTGTAACGATTATTAATAACTTGTTGACAAGTAAAGAGTTAATTATACTCGAATCATCTTCGAAATAATTAATGGTATTCGATAAATCTTCTAACTCAACATAAAACTAATCCGTAACTCTAAGTGTAACGATTATTGAAAAGTTGTTGACCAACTCGAATCATCTTATAATGAGTTAATTATACTTGATTAATCTTCTAACTCAACATAAAGCTAATACGTAACTCCAAGTGTAACGATTATTGAAAACTTGTTGACCAAGTAAAGTGTTAATTGTACTCTATTAATCTTCTAACTCAACATTAAACTAATCCGTAACTCTAAATGTAACGATTATTCATAACTTGTTGACAAGTAAAGAGTCAATTGTACTCGAATCATCTTCTAAAGAATTAATGGTATTCGATAAATCTTCTAACTCAACATAAAACTAATCTATAACTCTAAGTGTAACGATTATTGAAAACTTGTTGACCAAGTAAACAGATAATTGTACTCGATTCATCATCTAAAGAGTTAATTAAACTCGATTAATCTTCTAACTCAACATAAAACTAATCCGTAACTCTAAGTGTAACGATTATTGAAAACTTGTTGACCAAGTAAAGAGTTAATTGTACTCGAGTCATCTTATAAAGAGTTTATTGTACTTGATTAATCTTCTAACTCAACATAAAGCTAATACGTAACTCCAAGTGTAACGATTATTGAAAACTTGTTGACCAAGTAAAGTGTTAATCGTACTCGATTAATCTTCTAACTCAACATTAAACTAATCCATAACTCTAAGTGTAACGATTATTAATAACTTGTTGACAAGTAAAGA
The DNA here is from genome assembly GCA_954870855.1 of Scutellaria minor. NCBI lineage: Eukaryota > Viridiplantae > Streptophyta > Magnoliopsida > Lamiales > Lamiaceae > Scutellaria > Scutellaria minor. The sequence goes on along the minus strand of OX940728.1, from coordinate 9,880,062 downwards.
GTTAATTGTACTCGAATCATATTCGAAATAATTAATCGTATTCGATAAATCTTCTAACTCAACATAAAACTAATCCGTAACTTTAAGTGTAACGATTATTGAAAAGTTGTTGACCAACTCGAATCATCTTATAATGAGTTAATTATACTTGATTAATCTTCTAACTCAACATAAAGCTAATACGTAACTCCAAGTGTAACGATTATTGAAAACTTGTTGACCACGTAAAGTGTTAATTGTACTCTATTAATCTTCTAACTCAACATTAAACTAATCCGTAACTCTAAATGTAACGATTATTCATAACTTGTTGACAAGTAAAGAGTCAATTGTACTCGAATCATCTTCTAAAAAATTAATGGTATTCGATAAATCTTCTAACTCAACATAAAACTAATCTATAACTCTAAGTGTAACGATTATTGAAAACTTGTTGACCAAGTAAACAGATAATTGTACTAAATTCATCATCTAAAGAGTTAATGAAACTCGATTAATCTTCTAACTCAATATAAAACGAATCCGTAACTCTAAGTGTAACGATTATTGAAAACTTGTTGACCAAGTAAAGAGTTAATTGTACTCTAGTCATCTTATAAAGAGTTTATTGTACTTGATTAATCTTCTAACTCAACATAAATCTAATACGTAACTCCAAGTGTAACGATTATTGAAAACTTGTTGACCAAGTAAAGTGTTAATTGTACTCGATTAATCTTCTAACTCAACATTAAACTAATCCGTAACTCTAAGTGTAACGATTATTAATAACTTGTTGACAAGTAAAGAGTTAATTGTACTCGAATCATATTCTAAATAATTAATGGTATTCGATAAATTTTCTAACTCAACATAAAACTAATCCGTAACTCTAAGTGTAACGATTATTGAAAACTTGTTGACCAAGTAAAGAGTTAATAGTACTCGAATCATCTTATAAAGAGTTTATTATACTTGATTAATCTTCTAACTCAACATAAAGCTAATACGTAACTCCAAGTGTAACGATTATTGAAAACTTGTTGACCAAGTAAAGTGTTAATTGTACTCGATTAATCTACTAACTCAACTTTAAACTAATCCGTAAATCTAAATGTAACGATTATTAATAACTTGTTGACAAGTAAAGAGTTAATTGTACTCGAATCATCTTTTAATTAATTAATGGTATTCGATTAATCTTCTAACTCAACATAAAACTAATCCGTAACTCTAAGTGTAACGATTATTGAAAACTTGTTAACCAAGTAAAGAGTTAATTGTACTCGAGTCATCTTATAAAGAGTTTATTGTACTTGATTAATCTTCTAACTCAACATAAAGCTAATACGTAACTCCAAGTGTAACGATTATTGAAAACTTGTTGACCAAGTAAAGTGTTAATTGTACTCGATCAATCTTAAAACTCAACATTAAACTAATCCGTAACTCTAAATGTAGCGATTATTCATAACTTGTTGACAAGTAAAGAGTCAATTGTACTCGAATCATCATCTAAAGAATTAATGGTATTCGATAAATCTTCTAACTCAACATAAAACTAATCTATAACTCTAAGTGTAACGATTATTGAAAACTTGTTGACCAAGTAAACAGATAATTGTACTCGATTCATCATCTAAAGAGTTAATTAAACTCGATTAATCTTCTAACTCAACATAAAACTAATCCGTAACTCTAAGTGTAACGATTATTGAAAACTTGTTGACCAAGTAAAGAGTTAATTGTACTCGAATCATCTTATAAAGGGTTTATTGTACTTGATTAATCTTCTAACTCAACATAAAGCTAATACGTAACTCCAAGTGTAACGATTATTGAAAACTTGTTGACCAAGAAAAGTGTTAATTGTACTCGATTAATCTTCTAACTCAACATTAAACTAATCCGTAACTCTAAGTGTAACGATTATTAATAACTTGTTGACAAGTAAAGAGTTAATTGTACTCGAATCATCTTCGAAATAATTAATGGTATTCGATAAATCTTCTAACTCAACATAAAACTAATCCGTAACTCTAAGTGTAACGATTATTGAAAAGTTGTTGACCAACTCGAATCATCTTATAATGAGTTAATTATACTTGATTAATCTTCTAACTCAACATAAAGCTAATACGTAACTCCAAGTGTAACGATTATTGAAAACTTGTTGACCAAGTAAAGTGTTAATTGTACTCTATTAATCTTCTAACTCAACATTAAACTAATCCGTAACTCTAAATGTAACGATTATTCATAACTTGTTGACAAGTAAAGAGTCAATTGTACTCGAATCATCTTCTAAAAAATTAATGGTATTCGATAAATCTTCTAACTCAACATAAAACTAATCTATAACTCTAAGTGTAACGATTATTGAAAACTTGTTGACCAAGTAAACAGATAATTGTACTAAATTCATCATCTAAAGAGTTAATGAAACTCGATTAATCTTCTAACTCAACATAAAACTAATCCGTAACTCTAAGTGTAACGATTATTGAAAACTTGTTGACCAAGTAAAGAGTTAATTGTACTCGAGTCATCTTATAAAGAGTTTATTGTACTTGATTAATCTTCTAACTCAACATAAAGCTAATACGTAACTCCAAGTGTAATGATTATTGAAAACTTGTTGACCAAGTAAAGTGTTAATTGTACTCGATTAATCTTCTAACTCAACATTAAACTAATCCGTAACTCTAAGTGTAACGATTATTAATAACTTGTTGACAAGTAAAGAGTTAATTGTACTCGAATCATCTTCGAAATAATTAATGGTATTCGATAAATCTTCTAACTCAACATAAAACTAATCCGTAACTTTAAGTGTAACGATTATTGAAAAGTTGTTGACCAACTCGAATCATCTTATAATGAGTTAATTATACTTGATTAATCTTCTAACTCAACATAAAGCTAATACGTAACTCCAAGTGTAACGATTATTGAAAACTTGTTGACCACGTAAAGTGTTAATTGTACTCTATTAATCTTCTAACTCAACATTAAACTAATCCGTAACTCTAAATGTAACGATTATTCATAACTTGTTGACAAGTAAAGAGTCAATTGTACTCGAATCATCTTCTAAAAAATTAATGGTATTCGATAAATCTTCTAACTCAACATAAAACTAATCTATAACTCTAAGTGTAACGATTATTGAAAACTTGTTGACCAAGTAAACAGATAATTGTACTAAATTCATCATCTAAAGAGTTAATGAAACTCGATTAATCTTCTAACTCAACATAAAACGAATCCGTAACTCTAAGTGTAACGATTATTGAAAACTTGTTGACCAAGTAAAGAGTTAATTGTACTCGAGTCATCTTATAAAGAGTTTATTGTACTTGATTAATCTTCTAACTCAACATAAAGCTAATACGTAACTCCAAGTGTAACGATTATTGAAAACTTGTTGACCAAGTAAAGTGTTAATCGTACTCGATTAATCTTCTAACTCAACATTAAACTAATCCGTAACTCTAAGTGTAACGATTATTAATAACTTGTTGACAAGTAAAGAGTTAATTGTACTCGAATCATCTTCGAAATAATTAATGGTATTCGATAAATCTTCTAACTCAACATAAAACTAATCCGTAACTCTAAGTGTAACGATTATTGAAAAGTTGTTGACCAACTCGAATCATCTTATAATGAGTTAATTATACTTGATTAATCTTCTAACTCAACATAAAGCTAATACGTAACTCCAAGTGTAACGATTATTGAAAACTTGTTGACCAAGTAAAGTGTTAATTGTACTCGATTAATCTTCTAACTCAACATTAAACTAATCCGTAACTCTAAGTGTAACGATTATTAATAACTTGTTGACAAGTAAAGAGTTAATTATACTCGGATCATCTTCGAAATAATTAATGGTATTCGATAAATCTTCTAACTCAACATAAAACTAATCCGTAACTCTAAGTGTAACGATTATTGAAAAGTTGTTGACCAACTCGAATCATCTTATAATGAGTTAATTATACTTGATTAATCTTCTAACTCAACATAAAGCTAATACGTAACTCCAAGTGTAACGATTATTGAAAACTTGTTGACCAAGTAAAGTGTTAATTGTACTCTATTAATCTTCTAACTCAACATTAAACTAATCCGTAACTCTAAATGTAACGATTATTCATAACTTGTTGACAAGTAAAGAGTCAATTGTACTCGAATCATCTTCTAAAGAATTAATGGTATTCGATAAATCTTCTAACTCAACATAAAACTAATCTATAACTCTAAGTGTAACGATTATTGAAAACTTGTTGACCAAGTAAACAGATAATTGTACTCGATTCATCATCTAAAGAGTTAATTAAACTCGATTAATCTTCTAACTCAACATAAAACTAATCCGTAACTCTAAGTGTAACGATTATTGAAAACTTGTTGACCAAGTAAAGAGTTAATTGTACTCGAATCATCTTATAAAGGGTTTATTGTACTTGATTAATCTTCTAACTCAACATAAAGCTAATACGTAACTCCAAGTGTAACGATTATTGAAAACTTGTTGACCAAGAAAAGTGTTAATTGTACTCGATTAATCTTCTAACTCAACATTAAACTAATCCGTAACTCTAAGTGTAACGATTATTAATAACTTGTTGACAAGTAAAGAGTTAATTGTACTCGAATCATCTTCGAAATAATTAATGGTATTCGATAAATCTTCTAACTCAACATAAAACTAATCCGTAACTCTAAGTGTAACGATTATTGAAAAGTTGTTGACCAACTCGAATCATCTTATAATGAGTTAATTATACTTGATTAATCTTCTAACTCAACATAAAGCTAATACGTAACTCCAAGTGTAACGATTATTGAAAACTTGTTGACCAAGTAAAGTGTTAATTGTACTCTATTAATCTTCTAACTCAACATTAAACTAATCCGTAACTCTAAATGTAACGATTATTCATAACTTGTTGACAAGTAAAGAGTCAATTGTACTCGAATCATCTTCTAAAAAATTAATGGTATTCGATAAATCTTCTAACTCAACATAAAACTAATCTATAACTCTAAGTGTAACGATTATTGAAAACTTGTTGACCAAGTAAACAGATAATTGTACTAAATTCATCATCTAAAGAGTTAATGAAACTCGATTAATCTTCTAACTCAACATAAAACTAATCCGTAACTCTAAGTGTAACGATTATTGAAAACTTGTTGACCAAGTAAAGAGTTAATTGTACTCGAGTCATCTTATAAAGAGTTTATTGTACTTGATTAATCTTCTAACTCAACATAAAGCTAATACGTAACTCCAAGTGTAATGATTATTGAAAACTTGTTGACCAAGTAAAGTGTTAATTGTACTCGATTAATCTTCTAACTCAACATTAAACTAATCCGTAACTCTAAGTGTAACGATTATTAATAACTTGTTGACAAGTAAAGAGTTAATTGTACTCGAATCATCTTCGAAATAATTAATGGTATTCGATAAATCTTCTAACTCAACATAAAACTAATCCGTAACTTTAAGTGTAACGATTATTGAAAAGTTGTTGACCAACTCGAATCATCTTATAATGAGTTAATTATACTTGATTAATCTTCTAACTCAACATAAAGCTAATACGTAACTCCAAGTGTAACGATTATTGAAAACTTGTTGACCACGTAAAGTGTTAATTGTACTCTATTAATCTTCTAACTCAACATTAAACTAATCCGTAACTCTAAATGTAACGATTATTCATAACTTGTTGACAAGTAAAGAGTCAATTGTACTCGAATCATCTTCTAAAAAATTAATGGTATTCGATAAATCTTCTAACTCAACATAAAACTAATCTATAACTCTAAGTGTAACGATTATTGAAAACTTGTTGACCAAGTAAACAGATAATTGTACTAAATTCATCATCTAAAGAGTTAATGAAACTCGATTAATCTTCTAACTCAACATAAAACGAATCCGTAACTCTAAGTGTAACGATTATTGAAAACTTGTTGACCAAGTAAAGAGTTAATTGTACTCGAGTCATCTTATAAAGAGTTTATTGTACTTGATTAATCTTCTAACTCAACATAAAGCTAATACGTAACTCCAAGTGTAACGATTATTGAAAACTTGTTGACCAAGTAAAGTGTTAATCGTACTCGATTAATCTTCTAACTCAACATTAAACTAATCCATAACTCTAAGTGTAACGATTATTAATAACTTGTTGACAAGTAAAGAGTTAATTGTACTCGAATCATATTCGAAATAATTAATCGTATTCGATAAATCTTCTAACTCAACATAAAACTAATCCGTAACTTTAAGTGTAACGATTATTGAAAAGTTGTTGACCAACTCGAATCATCTTATAATGAGTTAATTATACTTGATTAATCTTCTAACTCAACATAAAGCTAATACGTAACTCCAAGTGTAACGATTATTGAAAACTTGTTGACCACGTAAAGTGTTAATTGTACTCTATTAATCTTCTAACTCAACATTAAACTAATCCGTAACTCTAAATGTAACGATTATTCATAACTTGTTGACAAGTAAAGAGTCAATTGTACTCGAATCATCTTCTAAAAAATTAATGGTATTCGATAAATCTTCTAACTCAACATAAAACTAATCTATAACTCTAAGTGTAACGATTATTGAAAACTTGTTGACCAAGTAAACAGATAATTGTACTAAATTCATCATCTAAAGAGTTAATGAAACTCGATTAATCTTCTAACTCAACATAAAACGAATCCGTAACTCTAAGTGTAACGATTATTGAAAACTTGTTGACCAAGTAAAGAGTTAATTGTACTCTAGTCATCTTATAAAGAGTTTATTGTACTTGATTAATCTTCTAACTCAACATAAATCTAATACGTAACTCCAAGTGTAACGATTATTGAAAACTTGTTGACCAAGTAAAGTGTTAATTGTACTCGATTAATCTTCTAACTCAACATTAAACTAATCCGTAACTCTAAGTGTAACGATTATTAATAACTTGTTGACAAGTAAAGAGTTAATTGTACTCGAATCATATTCGAAATAATTAATCGTATTCGATAAATCTTCTAACTCAACATAAAACTAATCCGTAACTTTAAGTGTAACGATTATTGAAAAGTTGTTGACCAACTCGAATCATCTTATAATGAGTTAATTATACTTGATTAATCTTCTAACTCAACATAAAGCTAATACGTAACTCCAAGTGTAACGATTATTGAAAACTTGTTGACCAAGTAAAGTGTTAATTGTACTCGATTAATCTTCTAACTCAACATTAAACTAATCCGTAACTCTAAGTGTAACGATTATTAATAACTTGTTGACAAGTAAAGAGTTAATTGTACTCGAATCATCTTCGAAATAATTAATGGTATTCGATAAATCTTCTAACTCAACATAAAACTAATCCGTAACTCTAAGTGTAACGATTATTGAAAAGTTGTTGACCAACTCGAATCATCTTATAATGAGTTAATTATACTTGATTAATCTTCTAACTCAACATAAAGCTAATACGTAACTCCAAGTGTAACGATTATTGAAAACTTGTTGACCAAGTAAAGTGTTAATTGTACTCTATTAATCTTCTAACTCAACATTAAACTAATCCGTAACTCTAAATGTAACGATTATTCATAACTTGTTGACAAGTAAAGAGTCAATTGTACTCGAATCATCTTCTAAAAAATTAATGGTATTCGATAAATCTTCTAACTCAACATAAAACTAATCTATAACTCTAAGTGTAACGATTATTGAAAACTTGTTGACCAAGTAAACAGATAATTGTACTAAATTCATCATCTAAAGAGTTAATGAAACTCGATTAATCTTCTAACTCAACATAAAACTAATCCGTAACTCTAAGTGTAACGATTATTGAAAACTTGTTGACCAAGTAAAGAGTTAATTGTACTCGAGTCATCTTATAAAGAGTTTATTGTACTTGATTAATCTTCTAACTCAACATAAAGCTAATACGTAACTCCAAGTGTAATGATTATTGAAAACTTGTTGACCAAGTAAAGTGTTAATTGTACTCGATTAATCTTCTAACTCAACATTAAACTAATCCGTAACTCTAAGTGTAACGATTATTAATAACTTGTTGACAAGTAAAGAGTTAATTGTACTCGAATCATCTTCGAAATAATTAATGGTATTCGATAAATCTTCTAACTCAACATAAAACTAATCCGTAACTTTAAGTGTAACGATTATTGAAAAGTTGTTGACCAACTCGAATCATCTTATAATGAGTTAATTATACTTGATTAATCTTCTAACTCAACATAAAGCTAATACGTAACTCCAAGTGTAACGATTATTGAAAACTTGTTGACCACGTAAAGTGTTAATTGTACTCTATTAATCTTCTAACTCAACATTAAACTAATCCGTAACTCTAAATGTAACGATTATTCATAACTTGTTGACAAGTAAAGAGTCAATTGTACTCGAATCATCTTCTAAAAAATTAATGGTATTCGATAAATCTTCTAACTCAACATAAAACTAATCTATAACTCTAAGTGTAACGATTATTGAAAACTTGTTGACCAAGTAAACAGATAATTGTACTAAATTCATCATCTAAAGAGTTAATGAAACTCGATTAATCTTCTAACTCAACATAAAACGAATCCGTAACTCTAAGTGTAACGATTATTGAAAACTTGTTGACCAAGTAAAGAGTTAATTGTACTCGAGTCATCTTATAAAGAGTTTATTGTACTTGATTAATCTTCTAACTCAACATAAAGCTAATACGTAACTCCAAGTGTAACGATTATTGAAAACTTGTTGACCAAGTAAAGTGTTAATCGTACTCGATTAATCTTCTAACTCAACATTAAACTAATCCGTAACTCTAAGTGTAACGATTATTAATAACTTGTTGACAAGTAAAGAGTTAATTGTACTCGAATCATCTTCGAAATAATTAATGGTATTCGATAAATCTTCTAACTCAACATAAAACTAATCCGTAACTCTAAGTGTAACGATTATTGAAAAGTTGTTGACCAACTCGAATCATCTTATAATGAGTTAATTATACTTGATTAATCTTCTAACTCAACATAAAGCTAATACGTAACTCCAAGTGTAACGATTATTGAAAACTTGTTGACCAAGTAAAGTGTTAATTGTACTCTATTAATCTTCTAACTCAACATTAAACTAATCCGTAACTCTAAATGTAACGATTATTCATAACTTGTTGACAAGTAAAGAGTCAATTGTACTCGAATCATCTTCTAAAAAATTAATGGTATTCGATAAATCTTCTAACTCAACATAAAACTAATCTATAACTCTAAGTGTAACGATTATTGAAAACTTGTTGACCAAGTAAACAGATAATTGTACTAAATTCATCATCTAAAGAGTTAATGAAACTCGATTAATCTTCTAACTCAACATAAAACTAATCCGTAACTCTAAGTGTAACGATTATTGAAAACTTGTTGACCAAGTAAAGAGTTAATTGTACTCGAGTCATCTTATAAAGAGTTTATTGTACTTGATTAATCTTCTAACTCAACATAAAGCTAATACGTAACTCCAAGTGTAATGATTATTGAAAACTTGTTGACCAAGTAAAGTGTTAATTGTACTCGATTAATCTTCTAACTCAACATTAAACTAATCCGTAACTCTAAGTGTAACGATTATTAATAACTTGTTGACAAGTAAAGAGTTAATTGTACTCGAATCATCTTCGAAATAATTAATGGTATTCGATAAATCTTCTAACTCAACATAAAACTAATCCGTAACTTTAAGTGTAACGATTATTGAAAAGTTGTTGACCAACTCGAATCATCTTATAATGAGTTAATTATACTTGATTAATCTTCTAACTCAACATAAAGCTAATACGTAACTCCAAGTGTAACGATTATTGAAAACTTGTTGACCACGTAAAGTGTTAATTGTACTCTATTAATCTTCTAACTCAACATTAAACTAATCCGTAACTCTAAATGTAACGATTATTCATAACTTGTTGACAAGTAAAGAGTCAATTGTACTCGAATCATCTTCTAAAAAATTAATGGTATTCGATAAATCTTCTAACTCAACATAAAACTAATCTATAACTCTAAGTGTAACGATTATTGAAAACTTGTTGACCAAGTAAACAGATAATTGTACTAAATTCATCATCTAAAGAGTTAATGAAACTCGATTAATCTTCTAACTCAACATAAAACGAATCCGTAACTCTAAGTGTAACGATTATTGAAAACTTGTTGACCAAGTAAAGAGTTAATTGTACTCGAGTCATCTTATAAAGAGTTTATTGTACTTGATTAATCTTCTAACTCAACATAAAGCTAATACGTAACTCCAAGTGTAACGATTATTGAAAACTTGTTGACCAAGTAAAGTGTTAATCGTACTCGATTAATCTTCTAACTCAACATTAAACTAATCCGTAACTCTAAGTGTAACGATTATTAATAACTTGTTGACAAGTAAAGAGTTAATTGTACTCGAATCATCTTCGAAATAATTAATGGTATTCGATAAATCTTCTAACTCAACATAAAACTAATCCGTAACTCTAAGTGTAACGATTATTGAAAAGTTGTTGACCAACTCGAATCATCTTATAATGAGTTAATTATACTTGATTAATCTTCTAACTCAACATAAAGCTAATACGTAACTCCAAGTGTAACGATTATTGAAAACTTGTTGACCAAGTAAAGTGTTAATTGTACTCGATTAATCTTCTAACTCAACATTAAACTAATCCGTAACTCTAAGTGTAACGATTATTAATAACTTGTTGACAAGTAAAGAGTTAATTATACTCGAATCATCTTCGAAATAATTAATGGTATTCGATAAATCTTCTAACTCAACATAAAACTAATCCGTAACTCTAAGTGTAACGATTATTGAAAAGTTGTTGACCAACTCGAATCATCTTATAATGAGTTAATTATACTTGATTAATCTTCTAACTCAACATAAAGCTAATACGTAACTCCAAGTGTAACGATTATTGAAAACTTGTTGACCAAGTAAAGTGTTAATTGTACTCTATTAATCTTCTAACTCAACATTAAACTAATCCGTAACTCTAAATGTAACGATTATTCATAACTTGTTGACAAGTAAAGAGTCAATTGTACTCGAATCATCTTCTAAAGAATTAATGGTATTCGATAAATCTTCTAACTCAACATAAAACTAATCTATAACTCTAAGTGTAACGATTATTGAAAACTTGTTGACCAAGTAAACAGATAATTGTACTCGATTCATCATCTAAAGAGTTAATTAAACTCGATTAATCTTCTAACTCAACATAAAACTAATCCGTAACTCTAAGTGTAACGATTATTGAAAACTTGTTGACCAAGTAAAGAGTTAATTGTACTCGAATCATCTTATAAAGGGTTTATTGTACTTGATTAATCTTCTAACTCAACATAAAGCTAATACGTAACTCCAAGTGTAACGATTATTGAAAACTTGTTGACCAAGAAAAGTGTTAATTGTACTCGATTAATCTTCTAACTCAACATTAAACTAATCCGTAACTCTAAGTGTAACGATTATTAATAACTTGTTGACAAGTAAAGAGTTAATTGTACTCGAATCATCTTCGAAATAATTAATGGTATTCGATAAATCTTCTAACTCAACATAAAACTAATCCGTAACTCTAAGTGTAACGATTATTGAAAAGTTGTTGACCAACTCGAATCATCTTATAATGAGTTAATTATACTTGATTAATCTTCTAACTCAACATAAAGCTAATACGTAACTCCAAGTGTAACGATTATTGAAAACTTGTTGACCAAGTAAAGTGTTAATTGTACTCTATTAATCTTCTAACTCAACATTAAACTAATCCGTAACTCTAAATGTAACGATTATTCATAACTTGTTGACAAGTAAAGAGTCAATTGTACTCGAATCATCTTCTAAAAAATTAATGGTATTCGATAAATCTTCTAACTCAACATAAAACTAATCTATAACTCTAAGTGTAACGATTATTGAAAACTTGTTGACCAAGTAAACAGATAATTGTACTAAATTCATCATCTAAAGAGTTAATGAAACTCGATTAATCTTCTAACTCAACATAAAACTAATCCGTAACTCTAAGTGTAACGATTATTGAAAACTTGTTGACCAAGTAAAGAGTTAATTGTACTCGAGTCATCTTATAAAGAGTTTATTGTACTTGATTAATCTTCTAACTCAACATAAAGCTAATACGTAACTCCAAGTGTAATGATTATTGAAAACTTGTTGACCAAGTAAAGTGTTAATTGTACTCGATTAATCTTCTAACTCAACATTAAACTAATCCGTAACTCTAAGTGTAACGATTATTAATAACTTGTTGACAAGTAAAGAGTTAATTGTACTCGAATCATCTTCGAAATAATTAATGGTATTCGATAAATCTTCTAACTCAACATAAAACTAATCCGTAACTTTAAGTGTAACGATTATTGAAAAGTTGTTGACCAACTCGAATCATCTTATAATGAGTTAATTATACTTGATTAATCTTCTAACTCAACATAAAGCTAATACGTAACTCCAAGTGTAACGATTATTGAAAACTTGTTGACCACGTAAAGTGTTAATTGTACTCTATTAATCTTCTAACTCAACATTAAACTAATCCGTAACTCTAAATGTAACGATTATTCATAACTTGTTGACAAGTAAAGAGTCAATTGTACTCGAATCATCTTCTAAAAAATTAATGGTATTCGATAAATCTTCTAACTCAACATAAAACTAATCTATAACTCTAAGTGTAACGATTATTGAAAACTTGTTGACCAAGTAAACAGATAATTGTACTAAATTCATCATCTAAAGAGTTAATGAAACTCGATTAATCTTCTAACTCAACATAAAACGAATCCGTAACTCTAAGTGTAACGATTATTGAAAACTTGTTGACCAAGTAAAGAGTTAATTGTACTCGAGTCATCTTATAAAGAGTTTATTGTACTTGATTAATCTTCTAACTCAACATAAAGCTAATACGTAACTCCAAGTGTAACGATTATTGAAAACTTGTTGACCAAGTAAAGTGTTAATCGTACTCGATTAATCTTCTAACTCAACATTAAACTAATCCATAACTCTAAGTGTAACGATTATTAATAACTTGTTGACAAGTAAAGAGTTAATTGTACTCGAATCATATTCGAAATAATTAATCGTATTCGATAAATCTTCTAACTCAACATAAAACTAATCCGTAACTTTAAGTGTAACGATTATTGAAAAGTTGTTGACCAACTCGAATCATCTTATAATGAGTTAATTATACTTGATTAATCTTCTAACTCAACATAAAGCTAATACGTAACTCCAAGTGTAACGATTATTGAAAACTTGTTGACCACGTAAAGTGTTAATTGTACTCTATTAATCTTCTAACTCAACATTAAACTAATCCGTAACTCTAAATGTAACGATTATTCATAACTTGTTGACAAGTAAAGAGTCAATTGTACTCGAATCATCTTCTAAAAAATTAATGGTATTCGATAAATCTTCTAACTCAACATAAAACTAATCTATAACTCTAAGTGTAACGATTATTGAAAACTTGTTGACCAAGTAAACAGATAATTGTACTAAATTCATCATCTAAAGAGTTAATGAAACTCGATTAATCTTCTAACTCAACATAAAACGAATCCGTAACTCTAAGTGTAACGATTATTGAAAACTTGTTGACCAAGTAAAGAGTTAATTGTACTCTAGTCATCTTATAAAGAGTTTATTGTACTTGATTAATCTTCTAACTCAACATAAATCTAATACGTAACTCCAAGTGTAACGATTATTGAAAACTTGTTGACCAAGTAAAGTGTTAATTGTACTCGATTAATCTTCTAACTCAACATTAAACTAATCCGTAACTCTAAGTGTAACGATTATTAATAACTTGTTGACAAGTAAAGAGTTAATTGTACTCGAATCATATTCGAAATAATTAATCGTATTCGATAAATCTTCTAACTCAACATAAAACTAATCCGTAACTTTAAGTGTAACGATTATTGAAAAGTTGTTGACCAACTCGAATCATCTTATAATGAGTTAATTATACTTGATTAATCTTCTAACTCAACATAAAGCTAATACGTAACTCCAAGTGTAACGATTATTGAAAACTTGTTGACCAAGTAAAGTGTTAATTGTACTCGATTAATCTTCTAACTCAACATTAAACTAATCCGTAACTCTAAGTGTAACGATTATTAATAACTTGTTGACAAGTAAAGAGTTAATTGTACTCGAATCATCTTCGAAATAATTAATGGTATTCGATAAATCTTCTAACTCAACATAAAACTAATCCGTAACTCTAAGTGTAACGATTATTGAAAAGTTGTTGACCAACTCGAATCATCTTATAATGAGTTAATTATACTTGATTAATCTTCTAACTCAACATAAAGCTAATACGTAACTCCAAGTGTAACGATTATTGAAAACTTGTTGACCAAGTAAAGTGTTAATTGTACTCTATTAATCTTCTAACTCAACATTAAACTAATCCGTAACTCTAAATGTAACGATTATTCATAACTTGTTGACAAGTAAAGAGTCAATTGTACTCGAATCATCTTCTAAAAAATTAATGGTATTCGATAAATCTTCTAACTCAACATAAAACTAATCTATAACTCTAAGTGTAACGATTATTGAAAACTTGTTGACCAAGTAAACAGATAATTGTACTAAATTCATCATCTAAAGAGTTAATGAAACTCGATTAATCTTCTAACTCAACATAAAACTAATCCGTAACTCTAAGTGTAACGATTATTGAAAACTTGTTGACCAAGTAAAGAGTTAATTGTACTCGAGTCATCTTATAAAGAGTTTATTGTACTTGATTAATCTTCTAACTCAACATAAAGCTAATACGTAACTCCAAGTGTAATGATTATTGAAAACTTGTTGACCAAGTAAAGTGTTAATTGTACTCGATTAATCTTCTAACTCAACATTAAACTAATCCGTAACTCTAAGTGTAACGATTATTAATAACTTGTTGACAAGTAAAGAGTTAATTGTACTCGAATCATCTTCGAAATAATTAATGGTATTCGATAAATCTTCTAACTCAACATAAAACTAATCCGTAACTTTAAGTGTAACGATTATTGAAAAGTTGTTGACCAACTCGAATCATCTTATAATGAGTTAATTATACTTGATTAATCTTCTAACTCAACATAAAGCTAATACGTAACTCCAAGTGTAACGATTATTGAAAACTTGTTGACCACGTAAAGTGTTAATTGTACTCTATTAATCTTCTAACTCAACATTAAACTAATCCGTAACTCTAAATGTAACGATTATTCATAACTTGTTGACAAGTAAAGAGTCAATTGTACTCGAATCATCTTCTAAAAAATTAATGGTATTCGATAAATCTTCTAACTCAACATAAAACTAATCTATAACTCTAAGTGTAACGATTATTGAAAACTTGTTGACCAAGTAAACAGATAATTGTACTAAATTCATCATCTAAAGAGTTAATGAAACTCGATTAATCTTCTAACTCAACATAAAACGAATCCGTAACTCTAAGTGTAACGATTATTGAAAACTTGTTGACCAAGTAAAGAGTTAATTGTACTCGAGTCATCTTATAAAGAGTTTATTGTACTTGATTAATCTTCTAACTCAACATAAAGCTAATACGTAACTCCAAGTGTAACGATTATTGAAAACTTGTTGACCAAGTAAAGTGTTAATCGTACTCGATTAATCTTCTAACTCAACATTAAACTAATCCGTAACTCTAAGTGTAACGATTATTAATAACTTGTTGACAAGTAAAGAGTTAATTGTACTCGAATCATCTTCGAAATAATTAATGGTATTCGATAAATCTTCTAACTCAACATAAAACTAATCCGTAACTCTAAGTGTAACGATTATTGAAAAGTTGTTGACCAACTCGAATCATCTTATAATGAGTTAATTATACTTGATTAATCTTCTAACTCAACATAAAGCTAATACGTAACTCCAAGTGTAACGATTATTGAAAACTTGTTGACCAAGTAAAGTGTTAATTGTACTCGATTAATCTTCTAACTCAACATTAAACTAATCCGTAACTCTAAGTGTAACGATTATTAATAACTTGTTGACAAGTAAAGAGTTAATTATACTCGAATCATCTTCGAAATAATTAATGGTATTCGATAAATCTTCTAACTCAACATAAAACTAATCCGTAACTCTAAGTGTAACGATTATTGAAAAGTTGTTGACCAACTCGAATCATCTTATAATGAGTTAATTATACTTGATTAATCTTCTAACTCAACATAAAGCTAATACGTAACTCCAAGTGTAACGATTATTGAAAACTTGTTGACCAAGTAAAGTGTTAATTGTACTCTATTAATCTTCTAACTCAACATTAAACTAATCCGTAACTCTAAATGTAACGATTATTCATAACTTGTTGACAAGTAAAGAGTCAATTGTACTCGAATCATCTTCTAAAGAATTAATGGTATTCGATAAATCTTCTAACTCAACATAAAACTAATCTATAACTCTAAGTGTAACGATTATTGAAAACTTGTTGACCAAGTAAACAGATAATTGTACTCGATTCATCATCTAAAGAGTTAATTAAACTCGATTAATCTTCTAACTCAACATAAAACTAATCCGTAACTCTAAGTGTAACGATTATTGAAAACTTGTTGACCAAGTAAAGAGTTAATTGTACTCGAATCATCTTATAAAGGGTTTATTGTACTTGATTAATCTTCTAACTCAACATAAAGCTAATACGTAACTCCAAGTGTAACGATTATTGAAAACTTGTTGACCAAGAAAAGTGTTAATTGTACTCGATTAATCTTCTAACTCAACATTAAACTAATCCGTAACTCTAAGTGTAACGATTATTAATAACTTGTTGACAAGTAAAGAGTTAATTGTACTCGAATCATCTTCGAAATAATTAATGGTATTCGATAAATCTTCTAACTCAACATAAAACTAATCCGTAACTCTAAGTGTAACGATTATTGAAAAGTTGTTGACCAACTCGAATCATCTTATAATGAGTTAATTATACTTGATTAATCTTCTAACTCAACATAAAGCTAATACGTAACTCCAAGTGTAACGATTATTGAAAACTTGTTGACCAAGTAAAGTGTTAATTGTACTCTATTAATCTTCTAACTCAACATTAAACTAATCCGTAACTCTAAATGTAACGATTATTCATAACTTGTTGACAAGTAAAGAGTCAATTGTACTCGAATCATCTTCTAAAAAATTAATGGTATTCGATAAATCTTCTAACTCAACATAAAACTAATCTATAACTCTAAGTGTAACGATTATTGAAAACTTGTTGACCAAGTAAACAGATAATTGTACTAAATTCATCATCTAAAGAGTTAATGAAACTCGATTAATCTTCTAACTCAACATAAAACTAATCCGTAACTCTAAGTGTAACGATTATTGAAAACTTGTTGACCAAGTAAAGAGTTAATTGTACTCGAGTCATCTTATAAAGAGTTTATTGTACTTGATTAATCTTCTAACTCAACATAAAGCTAATACGTAACTCCAAGTGTAATGATTATTGAAAACTTGTTGACCAAGTAAAGTGTTAATTGTACTCGATTAATCTTCTAACTCAACATTAAACTAATCCGTAACTCTAAGTGTAACGATTATTAATAACTTGTTGACAAGTAAAGAGTTAATTGTACTCGAATCATCTTCGAAATAATTAATGGTATTCGATAAATCTTCTAACTCAACATAAAACTAATCCGTAACTTTAAGTGTAACGATTATTGAAAAGTTGTTGACCAACTCGAATCATCTTATAATGAGTTAATTATACTTGATTAATCTTCTAACTCAACATAAAGCTAATACGTAACTCCAAGTGTAACGATTATTGAAAACTTGTTGACCACGTAAAGTGTTAATTGTACTCTATTAATCTTCTAACTCAACATTAAACTAATCCGTAACTCTAAATGTAACGATTATTCATAACTTGTTGACAAGTAAAGAGTCAATTGTACTCGAATCATCTTCTAAAAAATTAATGGTATTCGATAAATCTTCTAACTCAACATAAAACTAATCTATAACTCTAAGTGTAACGATTATTGAAAACTTGTTGACCAAGTAAACAGATAATTGTACTAAATTCATCATCTAAAGAGTTAATGAAACTCGATTAATCTTCTAACTCAACATAAAACGAATCCGTAACTCTAAGTGTAACGATTATTGAAAACTTGTTGACCAAGTAAAGAGTTAATTGTACTCGAGTCATCTTATAAAGAGTTTATTGTACTTGATTAATCTTCTAACTCAACATAAAGCTAATACGTAACTCCAAGTGTAACGATTATTGAAAACTTGTTGACCAAGTAAAGTGTTAATCGTACTCGATTAATCTTCTAACTCAACATTAAACTAATCCATAACTCTAAGTGTAACGATTATTAATAACTTGTTGACAAGTAAAGAGTTAATTGTACTCGAATCATATTCGAAATAATTAATCGTATTCGATAAATCTTCTAACTCAACATAAAACTAATCCGTAACTTTAAGTGTAACGATTATTGAAAAGTTGTTGACCAACTCGAATCATCTTATAATGAGTTAATTATACTTGATTAATCTTCTAACTCAACATAAAGCTAATACGTAACTCCAAGTGTAACGATTATTGAAAACTTGTTGACCACGTAAAGTGTTAATTGTACTCTATTAATCTTCTAACTCAACATTAAACTAATCCGTAACTCTAAATGTAACGATTATTCATAACTTGTTGACAAGTAAAGAGTCAATTGTACTCGAATCATCTTCTAAAAAATTAATGGTATTCGATAAATCTTCTAACTCAACATAAAACTAATCTATAACTCTAAGTGTAACGATTATTGAAAACTTGTTGACCAAGTAAACAGATAATTGTACTAAATTCATCATCTAAAGAGTTAATGAAACTCGATTAATCTTCTAACTCAACATAAAACGAATCCGTAACTCTAAGTGTAACGATTATTGAAAACTTGTTGACCAAGTAAAGAGTTAATTGTACTCTAGTCATCTTATAAAGAGTTTATTGTACTTGATTAATCTTCTAACTCAACATAAATCTAATACGTAACTCCAAGTGTAACGATTATTGAAAACTTGTTGACCAAGTAAAGTGTTAATTGTACTCGATTAATCTTCTAACTCAACATTAAACTAATCCGTAACTCTAAGTGTAACGATTATTAATAACTTGTTGACAAGTAAAGAGTTAATTGTACTCGAATCATATTCGAAATAATTAATCGTATTCGATAAATCTTCTAACTCAACATAAAACTAATCCGTAACTTTAAGTGTAACGATTATTGAAAAGTTGTTGACCAACTCGAATCATCTTATAATGAGTTAATTATACTTGATTAATCTTCTAACTCAACATAAAGCTAATACGTAACTCCAAGTGTAACGATTATTGAAAACTTGTTGACCAAGTAAAGTGTTAATTGTACTCGATTAATCTTCTAACTCAACATTAAACTAATCCGTAACTCTAAGTGTAACGATTATTAATAACTTGTTGACAAGTAAAGAGTTAATTGTACTCGAATCATCTTCGAAATAATTAATGGTATTCGATAAATCTTCTAACTCAACATAAAACTAATCCGTAACTCTAAGTGTAACGATTATTGAAAAGTTGTTGACCAACTCGAATCATCTTATAATGAGTTAATTATACTTGATTAATCTTCTAACTCAACATAAAGCTAATACGTAACTCCAAGTGTAACGATTATTGAAAACTTGTTGACCAAGTAAAGTGTTAATTGTACTCTATTAATCTTCTAACTCAACATTAAACTAATCCGTAACTCTAAATGTAACGATTATTCATAACTTGTTGACAAGTAAAGAGTCAATTGTACTCGAATCATCTTCTAAAAAATTAATGGTATTCGATAAATCTTCTAACTCAACATAAAACTAATCTATAACTCTAAGTGTAACGATTATTGAAAACTTGTTGACCAAGTAAACAGATAATTGTACTAAATTCATCATCTAAAGAGTTAATGAAACTCGATTAATCTTCTAACTCAACATAAAACTAATCCGTAACTCTAAGTGTAACGATTATTGAAAACTTGTTGACCAAGTAAAGAGTTAATTGTACTCGAGTCATCTTATAAAGAGTTTATTGTACTTGATTAATCTTCTAACTCAACATAAAGCTAATACGTAACTCCAAGTGTAATGATTATTGAAAACTTGTTGACCAAGTAAAGTGTTAATTGTACTCGATTAATCTTCTAACTCAACATTAAACTAATCCGTAACTCTAAGTGTAACGATTATTAATAACTTGTTGACAAGTAAAGAGTTAATTGTACTCGAATCATCTTCGAAATAATTAATGGTATTCGATAAATCTTCTAACTCAACATAAAACTAATCCGTAACTTTAAGTGTAACGATTATTGAAAAGTTGTTGACCAACTCGAATCATCTTATAATGAGTTAATTATACTTGATTAATCTTCTAACTCAACATAAAGCTAATACGTAACTCCAAGTGTAACGATTATTGAAAACTTGTTGACCACGTAAAGTGTTAATTGTACTCTATTAATCTTCTAACTCAACATTAAACTAATCCGTAACTCTAAATGTAACGATTATTCATAACTTGTTGACAAGTAAAGAGTCAATTGTACTCGAATCATCTTCTAAAAAATTAATGGTATTCGATAAATCTTCTAACTCAACATAAAACTAATCTATAACTCTAAGTGTAACGATTATTGAAAACTTGTTGACCAAGTAAACAGATAATTGTACTAAATTCATCATCTAAAGAGTTAATGAAACTCGATTAATCTTCTAACTCAACATAAAACGAATCCGTAACTCTAAGTGTAACGATTATTGAAAACTTGTTGACCAAGTAAAGAGTTAATTGTACTCGAGTCATCTTATAAAGAGTTTATTGTACTTGATTAATCTTCTAACTCAACATAAAGCTAATACGTAACTCCAAGTGTAACGATTATTGAAAACTTGTTGACCAAGTAAAGTGTTAATCGTACTCGATTAATCTTCTAACTCAACATTAAACTAATCCGTAACTCTAAGTGTAACGATTATTAATAACTTGTTGACAAGTAAAGAGTTAATTGTACTCGAATCATCTTCGAAATAATTAATGGTATTCGATAAATCTTCTAACTCAACATAAAACTAATCCGTAACTCTAAGTGTAACGATTATTGAAAAGTTGTTGACCAACTCGAATCATCTTATAATGAGTTAATTATACTTGATTAATCTTCTAACTCAACATAAAGCTAATACGTAACTCCAAGTGTAACGATTATTGAAAACTTGTTGACCAAGTAAAGTGTTAATTGTACTCGATTAATCTTCTAACTCAACATTAAACTAATCCGTAACTCTAAGTGTAACGATTATTAATAACTTGTTGACAAGTAAAGAGTTAATTATACTCGAATCATCTTCGAAATAATTAATGGTATTCGATAAATCTTCTAACTCAACATAAAACTAATCCGTAACTCTAAGTGTAACGATTATTGAAAAGTTGTTGACCAACTCGAATCATCTTATAATGAGTTAATTATACTTGATTAATCTTCTAACTCAACATAAAGCTAATACGTAACTCCAAGTGTAACGATTATTGAAAACTTGTTGACCAAGTAAAGTGTTAATTGTACTCTATTAATCTTCTAACTCAACATTAAACTAATCCGTAACTCTAAATGTAACGATTATTCATAACTTGTTGACAAGTAAAGAGTCAATTGTACTCGAATCATCTTCTAAAGAATTAATGGTATTCGATAAATCTTCTAACTCAACATAAAACTAATCTATAACTCTAAGTGTAACGATTATTGAAAACTTGTTGACCAAGTAAACAGATAATTGTACTCGATTCATCATCTAAAGAGTTAATTAAACTCGATTAATCTTCTAACTCAACATAAAACTAATCCGTAACTCTAAGTGTAACGATTATTGAAAACTTGTTGACCAAGTAAAGAGTTAATTGTACTCGAATCATCTTATAAAGGGTTTATTGTACTTGATTAATCTTCTAACTCAACATAAAGCTAATACGTAACTCCAAGTGTAACGATTATTGAAAACTTGTTGACCAAGAAAAGTGTTAATTGTACTCGATTAATCTTCTAACTCAACATTAAACTAATCCGTAACTCTAAGTGTAACGATTATTAATAACTTGTTGACAAGTAAAGAGTTAATTGTACTCGAATCATCTTCGAAATAATTAATGGTATTCGATAAATCTTCTAACTCAACATAAAACTAATCCGTAACTCTAAGTGTAACGATTATTGAAAAGTTGTTGACCAACTCGAATCATCTTATAATGAGTTAATTATACTTGATTAATCTTCTAACTCAACATAAAGCTAATACGTAACTCCAAGTGTAACGATTATTGAAAACTTGTTGACCAAGTAAAGTGTTAATTGTACTCTATTAATCTTCTAACTCAACATTAAACTAATCCGTAACTCTAAATGTAACGATTATTCATAACTTGTTGACAAGTAAAGAGTCAATTGTACTCGAATCATCTTCTAAAAAATTAATGGTATTCGATAAATCTTCTAACTCAACATAAAACTAATCTATAACTCTAAGTGTAACGATTATTGAAAACTTGTTGACCAAGTAAACAGATAATTGTACTAAATTCATCATCTAAAGAGTTAATGAAACTCGATTAATCTTCTAACTCAACATAAAACTAATCCGTAACTCTAAGTGTAACGATTATTGAAAACTTGTTGACCAAGTAAAGAGTTAATTGTACTCGAGTCATCTTATAAAGAGTTTATTGTACTTGATTAATCTTCTAACTCAACATAAAGCTAATACGTAACTCCAAGTGTAATGATTATTGAAAACTTGTTGACCAAGTAAAGTGTTAATTGTACTCGATTAATCTTCTAACTCAACATTAAACTAATCCGTAACTCTAAGTGTAACGATTATTAATAACTTGTTGACAAGTAAAGAGTTAATTGTACTCGAATCATCTTCGAAATAATTAATGGTATTCGATAAATCTTCTAACTCAACATAAAACTAATCCGTAACTTTAAGTGTAACGATTATTGAAAAGTTGTTGACCAACTCGAATCATCTTATAATGAGTTAATTATACTTGATTAATCTTCTAACTCAACATAAAGCTAATACGTAACTCCAAGTGTAACGATTATTGAAAACTTGTTGACCACGTAAAGTGTTAATTGTACTCTATTAATCTTCTAACTCAACATTAAACTAATCCGTAACTCTAAATGTAACGATTATTCATAACTTGTTGACAAGTAAAGAGTCAATTGTACTCGAATCATCTTCTAAAAAATTAATGGTATTCGATAAATCTTCTAACTCAACATAAAACTAATCTATAACTCTAAGTGTAACGATTATTGAAAACTTGTTGACCAAGTAAACAGATAATTGTACTAAATTCATCATCTAAAGAGTTAATGAAACTCGATTAATCTTCTAACTCAACATAAAACGAATCCGTAACTCTAAGTGTAACGATTATTGAAAACTTGTTGACCAAGTAAAGAGTTAATTGTACTCGAGTCATCTTATAAAGAGTTTATTGTACTTGATTAATCTTCTAACTCAACATAAAGCTAATACGTAACTCCAAGTGTAACGATTATTGAAAACTTGTTGACCAAGTAAAGTGTTAATCGTACTCGATTAATCTTCTAACTCAACATTAAACTAATCCATAACTCTAAGTGTAACGATTATTAATAACTTGTTGACAAGTAAAGAGTTAATTGTACTCGAATCATATTCGAAATAATTAATCGTATTCGATAAATCTTCTAACTCAACATAAAACTAATCCGTAACTTTAAGTGTAACGATTATTGAAAAGTTGTTGACCAACTCGAATCATCTTATAATGAGTTAATTATACTTGATTAATCTTCTAACTCAACATAAAGCTAATACGTAACTCCAAGTGTAACGATTATTGAAAACTTGTTGACCACGTAAAGTGTTAATTGTACTCTATTAATCTTCTAACTCAACATTAAACTAATCCGTAACTCTAAATGTAACGATTATTCATAACTTGTTGACAAGTAAAGAGTCAATTGTACTCGAATCATCTTCTAAAAAATTAATGGTATTCGATAAATCTTCTAACTCAACATAAAACTAATCTATAACTCTAAGTGTAACGATTATTGAAAACTTGTTGACCAAGTAAACAGATAATTGTACTAAATTCATCATCTAAAGAGTTAATGAAACTCGATTAATCTTCTAACTCAACATAAAACGAATCCGTAACTCTAAGTGTAACGATTATTGAAAACTTGTTGACCAAGTAAAGAGTTAATTGTACTCTAGTCATCTTATAAAGAGTTTATTGTACTTGATTAATCTTCTAACTCAACATAAATCTAATACGTAACTCCAAGTGTAACGATTATTGAAAACTTGTTGACCAAGTAAAGTGTTAATTGTACTCGATTAATCTTCTAACTCAACATTAAACTAATCCGTAACTCTAAGTGTAACGATTATTAATAACTTGTTGACAAGTAAAGAGTTAATTGTACTCGAATCATATTCGAAATAATTAATCGTATTCGATAAATCTTCTAACTCAACATAAAACTAATCCGTAACTTTAAGTGTAACGATTATTGAAAAGTTGTTGACCAACTCGAATCATCTTATAATGAGTTAATTATACTTGATTAATCTTCTAACTCAACATAAAGCTAATACGTAACTCCAAGTGTAACGATTATTGAAAACTTGTTGACCAAGTAAAGTGTTAATTGTACTCGATTAATCTTCTAACTCAACATTAAACTAATCCGTAACTCTAAGTGTAACGATTATTAATAACTTGTTGACAAGTAAAGAGTTAATTGTACTCGAATCATCTTCGAAATAATTAATGGTATTCGATAAATCTTCTAACTCAACATAAAACTAATCCGTAACTCTAAGTGTAACGATTATTGAAAAGTTGTTGACCAACTCGAATCATCTTATAATGAGTTAATTATACTTGATTAATCTTCTAACTCAACATAAAGCTAATACGTAACTCCAAGTGTAACGATTATTGAAAACTTGTTGACCAAGTAAAGTGTTAATTGTACTCTATTAATCTTCTAACTCAACATTAAACTAATCCGTAACTCTAAATGTAACGATTATTCATAACTTGTTGACAAGTAAAGAGTCAATTGTACTCGAATCATCTTCTAAAAAATTAATGGTATTCGATAAATCTTCTAACTCAACATAAAACTAATCTATAACTCTAAGTGTAACGATTATTGAAAACTTGTTGACCAAGTAAACAGATAATTGTACTAAATTCATCATCTAAAGAGTTAATGAAACTCGATTAATCTTCTAACTCAACATAAAACTAATCCGTAACTCTAAGTGTAACGATTATTGAAAACTTGTTGACCAAGTAAAGAGTTAATTGTACTCGAGTCATCTTATAAAGAGTTTATTGTACTTGATTAATCTTCTAACTCAACATAAAGCTAATACGTAACTCCAAGTGTAATGATTATTGAAAACTTGTTGACCAAGTAAAGTGTTAATTGTACTCGATTAATCTTCTAACTCAACATTAAACTAATCCGTAACTCTAAGTGTAACGATTATTAATAACTTGTTGACAAGTAAAGAGTTAATTGTACTCGAATCATCTTCGAAATAATTAATGGTATTCGATAAATCTTCTAACTCAACATAAAACTAATCCGTAACTTTAAGTGTAACGATTATTGAAAAGTTGTTGACCAACTCGAATCATCTTATAATGAGTTAATTATACTTGATTAATCTTCTAACTCAACATAAAGCTAATACGTAACTCCAAGTGTAACGATTATTGAAAACTTGTTGACCACGTAAAGTGTTAATTGTACTCTATTAATCTTCTAACTCAACATTAAACTAATCCGTAACTCTAAATGTAACGATTATTCATAACTTGTTGACAAGTAAAGAGTCAATTGTACTCGAATCATCTTCTAAAAAATTAATGGTATTCGATAAATCTTCTAACTCAACATAAAACTAATCTATAACTCTAAGTGTAACGATTATTGAAAACTTGTTGACCAAGTAAACAGATAATTGTACTAAATTCATCATCTAAAGAGTTAATGAAACTCGATTAATCTTCTAACTCAACATAAAACGAATCCGTAACTCTAAGTGTAACGATTATTGAAAACTTGTTGACCAAGTAAAGAGTTAATTGTACTCGAGTCATCTTATAAAGAGTTTATTGTACTTGATTAATCTTCTAACTCAACATAAAGCTAATACGTAACTCCAAGTGTAACGATTATTGAAAACTTGTTGACCAAGTAAAGTGTTAATCGTACTCGATTAATCTTCTAACTCAACATTAAACTAATCCGTAACTCTAAGTGTAACGATTATTAATAACTTGTTGACAAGTAAAGAGTTAATTGTACTCGAATCATCTTCGAAATAATTAATGGTATTCGATAAATCTTCTAACTCAACATAAAACTAATCCGTAACTCTAAGTGTAACGATTATTGAAAAGTTGTTGACCAACTCGAATCATCTTATAATGAGTTAATTATACTTGATTAATCTTCTAACTCAACATAAAGCTAATACGTAACTCCAAGTGTAACGATTATTGAAAACTTGTTGACCAAGTAAAGTGTTAATTGTACTCGATTAATCTTCTAACTCAACATTAAACTAATCCGTAACTCTAAGTGTAACGATTATTAATAACTTGTTGACAAGTAAAGAGTTAATTATACTCGAATCATCTTCGAAATAATTAATGGTATTCGATAAATCTTCTAACTCAACATAAAACTAATCCGTAACTCTAAGTGTAACGATTATTGAAAAGTTGTTGACCAACTCGAATCATCTTATAATGAGTTAATTATACTTGATTAATCTTCTAACTCAACATAAAGCTAATACGTAACTCCAAGTGTAACGATTATTGAAAACTTGTTGACCAAGTAAAGTGTTAATTGTACTCTATTAATCTTCTAACTCAACATTAAACTAATCCGTAACTCTAAATGTAACGATTATTCATAACTTGTTGACAAGTAAAGAGTCAATTGTACTCGAATCATCTTCTAAAGAATTAATGGTATTCGATAAATCTTCTAACTCAACATAAAACTAATCTATAACTCTAAGTGTAACGATTATTGAAAACTTGTTGACCAAGTAAACAGATAATTGTACTCGATTCATCATCTAAAGAGTTAATTAAACTCGATTAATCTTCTAACTCAACATAAAACTAATCCGTAACTCTAAGTGTAACGATTATTGAAAACTTGTTGACCAAGTAAAGAGTTAATTGTACTCGAGTCATCTTATAAAGAGTTTATTGTACTTGATTAATCTTCTAACTCAACATAAAGCTAATACGTAACTCCAAGTGTAACGATTATTGAAAACTTGTTGACCAAGTAAAGTGTTAATCGTACTCGATTAATCTTCTAACTCAACATTAAACTAATCCATAACTCTAAGTGTAACGATTATTAATAACTTGTTGACAAGTAAAGAGTTAATTGTACTCGAATCATATTCGAAATAATTAATCGTATTCGATAAATCTTCTAACTCAACATAAAACTAATCCGTAACTTTAAGTGTAACGATTATTGAAAAGTTGTTGACCAACTCGAATCATCTTATAATGAGTTAATTATACTTGATTAATCTTCTAACTCAACATAAAGCTAATACGTAACTCCAAGTGTAACGATTATTGAAAACTTGTTGACCACGTAAAGTGTTAATTGTACTCTATTAATCTTCTAACTCAACATTAAACTAATCCGTAACTCTAAATGTAACGATTATTCATAACTTGTTGACAAGTAAAGAGTCAATTGTACTCGAATCATCTTCTAAAAAATTAATGGTATTCGATAAATCTTCTAACTCAACATAAAACTAATCTATAACTCTAAGTGTAACGATTATTGAAAACTTGTTGACCAAGTAAACAGATAATTGTACTAAATTCATCATCTAAAGAGTTAATGAAACTCGATTAATCTTCTAACTCAACATAAAACGAATCCGTAACTCTAAGTGTAACGATTATTGAAAACTTGTTGACCAAGTAAAGAGTTAATTGTACTCTAGTCATCTTATAAAGAGTTTATTGTACTTGATTAATCTTCTAACTCAACATAAATCTAATACGTAACTCCAAGTGTAACGATTATTGAAAACTTGTTGACCAAGTAAAGTGTTAATTGTACTCGATTAATCTTCTAACTCAACATTAAACTAATCCGTAACTCTAAGTGTAACGATTATTAATAACTTGTTGACAAGTAAAGAGTTAATTGTACTCGAATCATATTCTAAATAATTAATGGTATTCGATAAATTTTCTAACTCAACATAAAACTAATCCGTAACTCTAAGTGTAACGATTATTGAAAACTTGTTGACCAAGTAAAGAGTTAATAGTACTCGAATCATCTTATAAAGAGTTTATTATACTTGATTAATCTTCTAACTCAACATAAAGCTAATACGTAACTCCAAGTGTAACGATTATTGAAAACTTGTTGACCAAGTAAAGTGTTAATTGTACTCGATTAATCTACTAACTCAACTTTAAACTAATCCGTAAATCTAAATGTAACGATTATCAATAACTTGTTGACAAGTAAAGAGTTAATTGTACTCGAATCATCTTTTAATTAATTAATGGTATTCGATTAATCTTCTAACTCAACATAAAACTAATCCGTAACTCTAAGTGTAACGATTATTGAAAACTTGTTAACCAAGTAAAGAGTTAATTGTACTCGAGTCATCTTATAAAGAGTTTATTGTACTTGATTAATCTTCTAACTCAACATAAAGCTAATACGTAACTCCAAGTGTAACGATTATTGAAAACTTGTTGACCAAGTAAAGTGTTAATTGTACTCGATCAATCTTAAAACTCAACATTAAACTAATCCGTAACTCTAAATGTAGCGATTATTCATAACTTGTTGACAAGTAAAGAGTCAATTGTACTCGAATCATCATCTAAAGAATTAATGGTATTCGATAAATCTTCTAACTCAACATAAAACTAATCTATAACTCTAAGTGTAACGATTATTGAAAACTTGTTGACCAAGTAAACAGATAATTGTACTCGATTCATCATCTAAAGAGTTAATTAAACTCGATTAATCTTCTAACTCAACATAAAACTAATCCGTAACTCTAAGTGTAACGATTATTGAAAACTTGTTGACCAAGTAAAGAGTTAATTGTACTCGAATCATCTTATAAAGGGTTTATTGTACTTGATTAATCTTCTAACTCAACATAAAGCTAATACGTAACTCCAAGTGTAACGATTATTGAAAACTTGTTGACCAAGAAAAGTGTTAATTGTACTCGATTAATCTTCTAACTCAACATTAAACTAATCCGTAACTCTAAGTGTAACGATTATTAATAACTTGTTGACAAGTAAAGAGTTAATTGTACTCGAATCATCTTCGAAATAATTAATGGTATTCGATAAATCTTCTAACTCAACATAAAACTAATCCGTAACTCTAAGTGTAACGATTATTGAAAAGTTGTTGACCAACTCGAATCATCTTATAATGAGTTAATTATACTTGATTAATCTTCTAACTCAACATAAAGCTAATACGTAACTCCAAGTGTAACGATTATTGAAAACTTGTTGACCAAGTAAAGTGTTAATTGTACTCTATTAATCTTCTAACTCAACATTAAACTAATCCGTAACTCTAAATGTAACGATTATTCATAACTTGTTGACAAGTAAAGAGTCAATTGTACTCGAATCATCTTCTAAAAAATTAATGGTATTCGATAAATCTTCTAACTCAACATAAAACTAATCTATAACTCTAAGTGTAACGATTATTGAAAACTTGTTGACCAAGTAAACAGATAATTGTACTAAATTCATCATCTAAAGAGTTAATGAAACTCGATTAATCTTCTAACTCAACATAAAACTAATCCGTAACTCTAAGTGTAACGATTATTGAAAACTTGTTGACCAAGTAAAGAGTTAATTGTACTCGAGTCATCTTATAAAGAGTTTATTGTACTTGATTAATCTTCTAACTCAACATAAAGCTAATACGTAACTCCAAGTGTAATGATTATTGAAAACTTGTTGACCAAGTAAAGTGTTAATTGTACTCGATTAATCTTCTAACTCAACATTAAACTAATCCGTAACTCTAAGTGTAACGATTATTAATAACTTGTTGACAAGTAAAGAGTTAATTGTACTCGAATCATCTTCGAAATAATTAATGGTATTCGATAAATCTTCTAACTCAACATAAAACTAATCCGTAACTTTAAGTGTAACGATTATTGAAAAGTTGTTGACCAACTCGAATCATCTTATAATGAGTTAATTATACTTGATTAATCTTCTAACTCAACATAAAGCTAATACGTAACTCCAAGTGTAACGATTATTGAAAACTTGTTGACCACGTAAAGTGTTAATTGTACTCTATTAATCTTCTAACTCAACATTAAACTAATCCGTAACTCTAAATGTAACGATTATTCATAACTTGTTGACAAGTAAAGAGTCAATTGTACTCGAATCATCTTCTAAAAAATTAATGGTATTCGATAAATCTTCTAACTCAACATAAAACTAATCTATAACTCTAAGTGTAACGATTATTGAAAACTTGTTGACCAAGTAAACAGATAATTGTACTAAATTCATCATCTAAAGAGTTAATGAAACTCGATTAATCTTCTAACTCAACATAAAACGAATCCGTAACTCTAAGTGTAACGATTATTGAAAACTTGTTGACCAAGTAAAGAGTTAATTGTACTCGAGTCATCTTATAAAGAGTTTATTGTACTTGATTAATCTTCTAACTCAACATAAAGCTAATACGTAACTCCAAGTGTAACGATTATTGAAAACTTGTTGACCAAGTAAAGTGTTAATCGTACTCGATTAATCTTCTAACTCAACATTAAACTAATCCGTAACTCTAAGTGTAACGATTATTAATAACTTGTTGACAAGTAAAGAGTTAATTGTACTCGAATCATCTTCGAAATAATTAATGGTATTCGATAAATCTTCTAACTCAACATAAAACTAATCCGTAACTCTAAGTGTAACGATTATTGAAAAGTTGTTGACCAACTCGAATCATCTTATAATGAGTTAATTATACTTGATTAATCTTCTAACTCAACATAAAGCTAATACGTAACTCCAAGTGTAACGATTATTGAAAACTTGTTGACCAAGTAAAGTGTTAATTGTACTCTATTAATCTTCTAACTCAACATTAAACTAATCCGTAACTCTAAATGTAACGATTATTCATAACTTGTTGACAAGTAAAGAGTCAATTGTACTCGAATCATCTTCTAAAGAATTAATGGTATTCGATAAATCTTCTAACTCAACATAAAACTAATCTATAACTCTAAGTGTAACGATTATTGAAAACTTGTTGACCAAGTAAACAGATAATTGTACTCGATTCATCATCTAAAGAGTTAATTAAACTCGATTAATCTTCTAACTCAACATAAAACTAATCCGTAACTCTAAGTGTAACGATTATTGAAAACTTGTTGACCAAGTAAAGAGTTAATTGTACTCGAGTCATCTTATAAAGAGTTTATTGTACTTGATTAATCTTCTAACTCAACATAAAGCTAATACGTAACTCCAAGTGTAACGATTATTGAAAACTTGTTGACCAAGTAAAGTGTTAATCGTACTCGATTAATCTTCTAACTCAACATTAAACTAATCCATAACTCTAAGTGTAACGATTATTAATAACTTGTTGACAAGTAAAGAGTTAATTGTACTCGAATCATATTCGAAATAATTAATCGTATTCGATAAATCTTCTAACTCAACATAAAACTAATCCGTAACTTTAAGTGTAACGATTATTGAAAAGTTGTTGACCAACTCGAATCATCTTATAATGAGTTAATTATACTTGATTAATCTTCTAACTCAACATAAAGCTAATACGTAACTCCAAGTGTAACGATTATTGAAAACTTGTTGACCACGTAAAGTGTTAATTGTACTCTATTAATCTTCTAACTCAACATTAAACTAATCCGTAACTCTAAATGTAACGATTATTCATAACTTGTTGACAAGTAAAGAGTCAATTGTACTCGAATCATCTTCTAAAAAATTAATGGTATTCGATAAATCTTCTAACTCAACATAAAACTAATCTATAACTCTAAGTGTAACGATTATTGAAAACTTGTTGACCAAGTAAACAGATAATTGTACTAAATTCATCATCTAAAGAGTTAATGAAACTCGATTAATCTTCTAACTCAACATAAAACGAATCCGTAACTCTAAGTGTAACGATTATTGAAAACTTGTTGACCAAGTAAAGAGTTAATTGTACTCTAGTCATCTTATAAAGAGTTTATTGTACTTGATTAATCTTCTAACTCAACATAAATCTAATACGTAACTCCAAGTGTAACGATTATTGAAAACTTGTTGACCAAGTAAAGTGTTAATTGTACTCGATTAATCTTCTAACTCAACATTAAACTAATCTGTAACTCTAAGTGTAACGATTATTAATAACTTGTTGACAAGTAAAGAGTTAATTGTACTCGAATCATATTCTAAATAATTAATGGTATTCGATAAATTTTCTAACTCAACATAAAACTAATCCGTAACTCTAAGTGTAACGATTATTGAAAACTTGTTGACCAAGTAAAGAGTTAATAGTACTCGAATCATCTTATAAAGAGTTTATTATACTTGATTAATCTTCTAACTCAACATAAAGCTAATACGTAACTCCAAGTGTAACGATTATTGAAAACTTGTTGACCAAGTAAAGTGTTAATTGTACTCGATTAATCTACTAACTCAACTTTAAACTAATCCGTAAATCTAAATGTAACGATTATTAATAACTTGTTGACAAGTAAAGAGTTAATTGTACTCGAATCATCTTTTAATTAATTAATGGTATTCGATTAATCTTCTAACTCAACATAAAACTAATCCGTAACTCTAAGTGTAACGATTATTGAAAACTTGTTAACCAAGTAAAGAGTTAATTGTACTCGAGTCATCTTATAAAGAGTTTATTGTACTTGATTAATCTTCTAACTCAACATAAAGCTAATACGTAACTCCAAGTGTAACGATTATTGAAAACTTGTTGACCAAGTAAAGTGTTAATTGTACTCGATCAATCTTAAAACTCAACATTAAACTAATCCGTAACTCTAAATGTAGCGATTATTCATAACTTGTTGACAAGTAAAGAGTCAATTGTACTCGAATCATCATCTAAAGAATTAATGGTATTCGATAAATCTTCTAACTCAACATAAAACTAATCTATAACTCTAAGTGTAACGATTATTGAAAACTTGTTGACCAAGTAAACAGATAATTGTACTCGATTCATCATCTAAAGAGTTAATTAAACTCGATTAATCTTCTAACTCAACATAAAACTAATCCGTAACTCTAAGTGTAACGATTATTGAAAACTTGTTGACCAAGTAAAGAGTTAATTGTACTCGAATCATCTTATAAAGGGTTTATTGTACTTGATTAATCTTCTAACTCAACATAAAGCTAATACGTAACTCCAAGTGTAACGATTATTGAAAACTTGTTGACCAAGAAAAGTGTTAATTGTACTCGATTAATCTTCTAACTCAACATTAAACTAATCCGTAACTCTAAGTGTAACGATTATTAATAACTTGTTGACAAGTAAAGAGTTAATTGTACTCGAATCATCTTCGAAATAATTAATGGTATTCGATAAATCTTCTAACTCAACATAAAACTAATCCGTAACTTTAAGTGTAACGATTATTGAAAAGTTGTTGACCAACTCGAATCATCTTATAATGAGTTAATTATACTTGATTAATCTTCTAACTCAACATAAAGCTAATACGTAACTCCAAGTGTAACGATTATTGAAAACTTGTTGACCACGTAAAGTGTTAATTGTACTCTATTAATCTTCTAACTCAACATTAAACTAATCCGTAACTCTAAATGTAACGATTATTCATAACTTGTTGACAAGTAAAGAGTCAATTGTACTCGAATCATCTTCTAAAAAATTAATGGTATTCGATAAATCTTCTAACTCAACATAAAACTAATCTATAACTCTAAGTGTAACGATTATTGAAAACTTGTTGACCAAGTAAACAGATAATTGTACTAAATTCATCATCTAAAGAGTTAATGAAACTCGATTAATCTTCTAACTCAACATAAAACTAATCCGTAACTCTAAGTGTAACGATTATTGAAAACTTGTTGACCAAGTAAAGAGTTAATTGTACTCGAGTCATCTTATAAAGAGTTTATTGTACTTGATTAATCTTCTAACTCAACATAAAGCTAATACGTAACTCCAAGTGTAACGATTATTGAAAACTTGTTGACCAAGTAAAGTGTTAATTGTACTCGATTAATCTTCTAACTGAACATTAAACTAATCGGTAACTCTAAGTGTAACGATTATTAATAACTTGTTGACAAGTAAAGAGTTAATTGTACTCGAATCATCTTCGAAATAATTAATGGTATTCGATAAATCTTCTAACTCAACATAAAACTAATCCGTAACTCTAAGTGTAACGATTATTGAAAACTTGTTGACCAAGTAAAGAGTTAATAGTACTCGAATCATCTTATAAAGAGTTTATTATACTTGATTAATCTTCTAACTCAACATAAAGCTAATACGTAACTCCAAGTGTAACGATTATTGAAAACTTGTTGACCAAGTAAAGTGTTAATCGTACTCGATTAATCTTCTAACTCAACTTTAAACTAATCCGTAACTCTAAGTGTAACGATTATTAATAACTTGTTGACAAGTAAAGAGTTAATTGTACTCGAATCATCTTCGAAATAATTAATGGTATTCGATAAATCTTCTAACTCAACATAAAACTAATCCGTAACTCTAAGTGTAACGATTATTGAAAAGTTGTTGACCAACTCGAATCATCTTATAATGAGTTAATTATACTTGATTAATCTTCTAACTCAACATAAAGCTAATACGTAACTCCAAGTGTAACGATTATTGAAAACTTGTTGACCAAGTAAAGTGTTAATTGTACTCGATTAATCTTCTAACTCAACATTAAACTAATCCGTAACTCTAAGTGTAACGATTATTAATAACTTGTTGACAAGTAAAGAGTTAATTATACTCGAATCATCTTCGAAATAATTAATGGTATTCGATAAATCTTCTAACTCAACATAAAACTAATCCGTAACTCTAAGTGTAACGATTATTGAAAAGTTGTTGACCAACTCGAATCATCTTATAATGAGTTAATTATACTTGATTAATCTTCTAACTCAACATAAAGCTAATACGTAACTCCAAGTGTAACGATTATTGAAAACTTGTTGACCAAGTAAAGTGTTAATTGTACTCTATTAATCTTCTAACTCAACATTAAACTAATCCGTAACTCTAAATGTAACGATTATTCATAACTTGTTGACAAGTAAAGAGTCAATTGTACTCGAATCATCTTCTAAAGAATTAATGGTATTCGATAAATCTTCTAACTCAACATAAAACTAATCTATAACTCTAAGTGTAACGATTATTGAAAACTTGTTGACCAAGTAAACAGATAATTGTACTCGATTCATCATCTAAAGAGTTAATTAAACTCGATTAATCTTCTAACTCAACATAAAACTAATCCGTAACTCTAAGTGTAACGATTATTGAAAACTTGTTGACCAAGTAAAGAGTTAATTGTACTCGAGTCATCTTATAAAGAGTTTATTGTACTTGATTAATCTTCTAACTCAACATAAAGCTAATACGTAACTCCAAGTGTAACGATTATTGAAAACTTGTTGACCAAGTAAAGTGTTAATCGTACTCGATTAATCTTCTAACTCAACATTAAACTAATCCATAACTCTAAGTGTAACGATTATTAATAACTTGTTGACAAGTAAAGAGTTAATTGTACTCGAATCATATTCGAAATAATTAATCGTATTCGATAAATCTTCTAACTCAACATAAAACTAATCCGTAACTTTAAGTGTAACGATTATTGAAAAGTTGTTGACCAACTCGAATCATCTTATAATGAGTTAATTATACTTGATTAATCTTCTAACTCAACATAAAGCTAATACGTAACTCCAAGTGTAACGATTATTGAAAACTTGTTGACCACGTAAAGTGTTAATTGTACTCTATTAATCTTCTAACTCAACATTAAACTAATCCGTAACTCTAAATGTAACGATTATTCATAACTTGTTGACAAGTAAAGAGTCAATTGTACTCGAATCATCTTCTAAAAAATTAATGGTATTCGATAAATCTTCTAACTCAACATAAAACTAATCTATAACTCTAAGTGTAACGATTATTGAAAACTTGTTGACCAAGTAAACAGATAATTGTACTAAATTCATCATCTAAAGAGTTAATGAAACTCGATTAATCTTCTAACTCAACATAAAACGAATCCGTAACTCTAAGTGTAACGATTATTGAAAACTTGTTGACCAAGTAAAGAGTTAATTGTACTCTAGTCATCTTATAAAGAGTTTATTGTACTTGATTAATCTTCTAACTCAACATAAATCTAATACGTAACTCCAAGTGTAACGATTATTGAAAACTTGTTGACCAAGTAAAGTGTTAATTGTACTCGATTAATCTTCTAACTCAACATTAAACTAATCCGTAACTCTAAGTGTAACGATTATTAATAACTTGTTGACAAGTAAAGAGTTAATTGTACTCGAATCATATTCTAAATAATTAATGGTATTCGATAAATTTTCTAACTCAACATAAAACTAATCCGTAACTCTAAGTGTAACGATTATTGAAAACTTGTTGACCAAGTAAAGAGTTAATAGTACTCGAATCATCTTATAAAGAGTTTATTATACTTGATTAATCTTCTAACTCAACATAAAGCTAATACGTAACTCCAAGTGTAACGATTATTGAAAACTTGTTGACCAAGTAAAGTGTTAATTGTACTCGATTAATCTACTAACTCAACTTTAAACTAATCCGTAAATCTAAATGTAACGATTATTAATAACTTGTTGACAAGTAAAGAGTTAATTGTACTCGAATCATCTTTTAATTAATTAATGGTATTCGATTAATCTTCTAACTCAACATAAAACTAATCCGTAACTCTAAGTGTAACGATTATTGAAAACTTGTTAACCAAGTAAAGAGTTAATTGTACTCGAGTCATCTTATAAAGAGTTTATTGTACTTGATTAATCTTCTAACTCAACATAAAGCTAATACGTAACTCCAAGTGTAACGATTATTGAAAACTTGTTGACCAAGTAAAGTGTTAATTGTACTCGATCAATCTTAAAACTCAACATTAAA
Organism: Scutellaria minor; assembly: GCA_954870855.1. Classification (NCBI taxonomy): domain Eukaryota; kingdom Viridiplantae; phylum Streptophyta; class Magnoliopsida; order Lamiales; family Lamiaceae; genus Scutellaria; species Scutellaria minor. The sequence continues at coordinate 9,842,430 of OX940728.1, read as the reverse complement.
CTAATCCGTAACTCTAAATGTAGCGATTATTCATAACTTGTTGACAAGTAAAGAGTCAATTGTACTCGAATCATCATCTAAAGAATTAATGGTATTCGATAAATCTTCTAACTCAACATAAAACTAATCTATAACTCTAAGTGTAACGATTATTGAAAACTTGTTGACCAAGTAAACAGATAATTGTACTCGATTCATCATCTAAAGAGTTAATTAAACTCGATTAATCTTCTAACTCAACATAAAACTAATCCGTAACTCTAAGTGTAACGATTATTGAAAACTTGTTGACCAAGTAAAGAGTTAATTGTACTCGAATCATCTTATAAAGGGTTTATTGTACTTGATTAATCTTCTAACTCAACATAAAGCTAATACGTAACTCCAAGTGTAACGATTATTGAAAACTTGTTGACCAAGAAAAGTGTTAATTGTACTCGATTAATCTTCTAACTCAACATTAAACTAATCCGTAACTCTAAGTGTAACGATTATTAATAACTTGTTGACAAGTAAAGAGTTAATTGTACTCGAATCATCTTCGAAATAATTAATGGTATTCGATAAATCTTCTAACTCAACATAAAACTAATCCGTAACTTTAAGTGTAACGATTATTGAAAAGTTGTTGACCAACTCGAATCATCTTATAATGAGTTAATTATACTTGATTAATCTTCTAACTCAACATAAAGCTAATACGTAACTCCAAGTGTAACGATTATTGAAAACTTGTTGACCACGTAAAGTGTTAATTGTACTCTATTAATCTTCTAACTCAACATTAAACTAATCCGTAACTCTAAATGTAACGATTATTCATAACTTGTTGACAAGTAAAGAGTCAATTGTACTCGAATCATCTTCTAAAAAATTAATGGTATTCGATAAATCTTCTAACTCAACATAAAACTAATCTATAACTCTAAGTGTAACGATTATTGAAAACTTGTTGACCAAGTAAACAGATAATTGTACTAAATTCATCATCTAAAGAGTTAATGAAACTCGATTAATCTTCTAACTCAACATAAAACTAATCCGTAACTCTAAGTGTAACGATTATTGAAAACTTGTTGACCAAGTAAAGAGTTAATTGTACTCGAGTCATCTTATAAAGAGTTTATTGTACTTGATTAATCTTCTAACTCAACATAAAGCTAATACGTAACTCCAAGTGTAACGATTATTGAAAACTTGTTGACCAAGTAAAGTGTTAATTGTACTCGATTAATCTTCTAACTGAACATTAAACTAATCGGTAACTCTAAGTGTAACGATTATTAATAACTTGTTGACAAGTAAAGAGTTAATTGTACTCGAATCATCTTCGAAATAATTAATGGTATTCGATAAATCTTCTAACTCAACATAAAACTAATCCGTAACTCTAAGTGTAACGATTATTGAAAACTTGTTGACCAAGTAAAGAGTTAATAGTACTCGAATCATCTTATAAAGAGTTTATTATACTTGATTAATCTTCTAACTCAACATAAAGCTAATACGTAACTCCAAGTGTAACGATTATTGAAAACTTGTTGACCAAGTAAAGTGTTAATTGTACTCGATTAATCTTCTAACTCAACTTTAAACTAATCCGTAAATCTAAATGTAACGATTATTAATAACTTGTTGACAAGTAAAGAGTTAATTGTACTCGAATCATCTTCTAATTAATTAATGGTATTCGATAAATCTTCTAACTCAACATAAAACTAATCCGTAACTCTAAGTGTAACGATTATTGAAAACTTGTTAACCAAGTAAAGAGTTAATTGTACTCGAGTCATCTTATAAAGAGTTTATTGTACTTGATTAATCTTCTAACTCAACATAAAGCTAATACGTAACTCCAAGTGTAACGATTATTGAAAACTTGTTGACCAAGTAAAGTGTTAATTGTACTTGATCAATCTTATAACTCAACATTAAACTAATCCGTAACTCTAAATGTAACGATTATTCATAACTTGTTGACAAGTAAAGAGTCAATTGTACTCGAATCATCTTCTAAAGAATTAATGGTATTCGATAAATCATCTAACTCAACATAAAACTAATCTGTAACTCTAAGTGTAACGATTATTGAAAACTTATTGACCAAGTAAAGAGTTAATTGTACTCGATTCATCTTCTAAAGAGTTAATGATACTCGATTAATCTTCTAACTCAACATAAAACTAATCCGTAACTCTAAGTGTAACGATTATTGAAAACTTGTTGACCAAGTAAAGAGTTAATTGTACTCGAATCATCTTATAAAGAGTTTATTGTACTTGATTAATCTTCTAACTCAACATAAAGCTAATACGTAACTCCAAGTGTAACGATTATTGAAAACTTGTTGACCAAGTAAAGTGTTAATTGTACTCGATTAATCTTCTAACTCAACATTAAACTAATCCGTAACTCTAAGTGTAACGATTATTAATAACTTGTTGACAAGTAAAGAGTTAATTGTACTCGAATCATCTTCGAAATAATTAATGGTATTCGATAAATCTTCTAACTCAACATAAAACTAATCCGTAACTCTAAGTGTAACGATTATTGAAAAGTTGTTGACCAACTCGAATCATCTTATAATGAGTTAATTATACTTGATTAATCTTCTAACTCAACATAAAGCTAATACGTAACTCCAAGTGTAATGATTATTGAAAACTTGTTGACCAAGTAAAGTGTTAATTGTACTCTATTAATCTTCTAACTCAACATTAAACTAATCCATAACTCTAAATGTAACGATTATTCATAACTTGTTGACAAGTAAAGAGTCAACTGTACTCGAATCATCTTCTAAAAAATTAATGGTATTCGATAAATCTTCTAACTCAACATAAAACTAATCTATAACTCTAAGTGTAACGATTATTGAAAACTTGTTGACCAAGTAAACAGATAATTGTACTAAATTCATCATCTAAAGAGTTAATGAAACTCGATTAATCTTCTAACTCAACATAAAACTAATCCGTAACTCTAAGTGTAATGATTATTGAAAACTTGTTGACCAAGTAAAGAGTTAATTGTACTCGAGTCATCTTATAAAGAGTTTATTGTACTTGATTAATCTTCTAACTCAACATAAAGCTAATACGTAACTCCAAGTGTAACGATTATTGAAAACTTGTTGACCAAGTAAAGTGTTAATTGTACTCGATTAATCTTCTAACTCAACATTAAACTAATCCGTAACTCTAAGTGTAACGATTATTAATAACTTGTTGACAAGTAAAGAGTTAATTGTACTCGAATCATATTCTAAATAATTAATGGTATTCGATAAATTTTCTAACTCAACATAAAACTAATCCGTAACTCTAAGTGTAACGATTATTGAAAACTTGTTGACCAAGTAAAGAGTTAATAGTACTCGAATCATCTTATAAAGAGTTTATTATACTTGATTAATCTTCTAACTCAACATAAAGCTAATACGTAACTCCAAGTGTAACGATTATTGAAAACTTGTTGACCAAGTAAAGTGTTAATTCTACTCGATTAATCTTCTAACTCAACTTTAAACTAATCCGTAAATCTAAATGTAACGATTATTAATAACTTGTTGACAAGTAAAGAGTTGATTGTATTCGAATCATCTTCTAATTAATTAATGGTATTCGATTAATCTTCTAACTCAACATAAAACTAATCCGTAACTCTAAGTGTAACGATCATTGAAAACTTGTTGACAAAGTAAAGAGTTAATTGTACTCGAGTCATCTTATAAAGAGTTTATTGTACTTGATTAATCTTCTAACTCAACATAAAGCTAATACGTAACTCCAAGTGTAACGATTATTGAAAACTTGTTGACCAAGTAAAGTGTTAATTGTACTCGATCAATCTTATAACTCAACATTAAACTAATCCGTAACTCTAAATGTAACGATTATTCATAACTTGTTGACAAGTAAAGAGTCAATTGTACTCGAATCATCTTCTAAAGAATTAATGGTATTCGATAAATCTTCTAACTCAACATAAAACTAATCTATAACTCTAAGTGTAACGATTATTGAAAACTTGTTGACCAAGTAAACAGATAATTGTATTCGATTCATCATCTAAAGAGTTAATTAAACTCGATTAATCTTCTAACTCAACATAAAACTAATCCGTAACTCTAAGTGTAACGATTATTGAAAACTTGTTGACCAAGTAAAGAGTTAATTGTACTTGAATCATCTTATAAAGAGTTTATTGTACTTGATTAATCTTCTAACTCAACATAAAGCTAATACGTAACTCCAAGTGTAACGATTATTGAAAACTTGTTGACCAAGTAAAGTTTTAATTGTACTCGATTAATCTTCTAACTCAACATTAAACTAATCCGTAACTCTAAGTGTAACGATTATTAATAACTTGTTGACAAGTAAAGAGTTAATTGTACTCGAATCATCTTCGAAATAATTAATGGTATTCGATAAATCTTCTAACTCAACATAAAACTAATCCGTAACTCTAAGTGTAACGATTATTGAAAAGTTGTTGACCAAGTAAACAGTTAATAGTACTCGAATCATCTTATAAAGAGTTTATTATACTTGATTAATCTTCTAACTCAACATAAAGCTAATACGTAACTCCAAGTGTAACGATTATTGAAAACTTGTTGACCAAGTAAAGTGTTAATCGTACTCGATTAATCTTCTAACTCAACTTTAAACTAATCCATAAATCTAAATGTAACGATTATTAATAACTTGTTGACAAGTAAAGAGTTAATTGTACTCGAATCATCTTCTAATTAATTAATGGTATTCGATTAATCTTCTAACTCAACATAAAACTAATCCGTAACTCTAAGTGTAACGATTATTGAAAACTTGTTGACCAAGTAAAGAGTTAATTGTACTCGAGTCATCTTATAAAGAGTTTATTGTACTTGATTAATCTTCTAACTCAACATAAAGCTAATACGTAACTCCAAGGGTAACGATTATTGAAAACTTGTTGACCAAGTAAAGTGTTAATTGTACTCGATCAATCTTATAACTCAACATTAAACTAATCCGTAACTCTAAATGTAACGATTATTCATAACTTGTTGACAAGTAAAGAGTCAATTGTACTCGAATCATCTTCTAAAGAATTAATGGTATTCGATAAATCTTCTAACTCAACATAAAACTAATCTATAACTCTAAGTGTAACGATTATTGAAAACTTGTTGACCAAGTAAACAGATAATTGTACTCGATTCATCATCTAAAGAGTTAATTAAACTCGATTAATCTTCTAACTCAACATAAAACTAATCCGTAACTCTAAGTGTAACGATTATTGAAAACTTGTTGACCAAGTAAAGAGTTAATTGTACTCGAATCATCTTATAAAGAGTTTATTGTACTTGATTAATCTTCTAACTCAACATAAAGCTAATACGTAACTCCAAGTGTAACGATTATTGAAAACTTGTTGACCAAGTAAAGTGTTAATTATACTCGATTAATCTTCTAACTCAACATTAAACTAATCCGTAACTCTAAGTGTAATGATTATTAATAACTTGTTGACAAGTAAAGAGTTAATTGTACTCGAATCATCTTCGAAATAATTAATGGTATTCGATAAATCTTCTAACTCAACATAAAACTAATCCGTAACTCTAAGTGTAACGATTATTGAAAAGTAGTTGACCAACTCGAATCATCTTATAATGAGTTAATTATACTTGATTAATCTTCTAACTAAACATAAAGCTAATACGTTACTCCAAGTGTAACGATTATTGAAAACTTGTTGACCAAGTAAAGTGTTAATTGTACTCTATTAATCTTCTAACTCAACATTAAACTAATCCGTAACTCTAAATGTAACGATTATTCATAACTTGTTGACAAGTAAAGAGTCAATTGTACTCGAATCATCTTCTAAAAAATTAATGGTATTCGATAAATCTTCTAACTCAACATAAAACTAATCCGTAACTCTAAGTGTAACGATTATTGAAAACTTGTTAACCAAGTAAAGAGTTAATTTTAATCGAGTCATCTTATAAAGAGTTTATTGTACTTGATTAATCTTCTAACTCAACATAAAGCTAATACGTAACTCCAAGTGTAACGATTATTGAAAACTTGTTGACCAAGTAAAGTGTTAATTGTAGTCGATCAATCTTATAACTCAACATTAAACTAATCCGTAACTCTAAATGTAACGATTATTCATAACTTGTTGACAAGTAAAGAGTCAATTGTACTCGAATCATCTTCTAAAGAATTAATGGTATTCGATAAATCTTCTAACTCAACATAAAACTAATCTATAACTCTAAGTGTAACGATTATTGAAAACTTGTTGACCAAGTAAACAGATAATTGTACTCGATTCATCATCTAAAGAGTTAATTAAACTCGATTAATCTTCCAACTCAACATAAAACTAATCCGTAACTCTAAGTGTAACGATTATTGAAAACTTGTTGACCAAGTAAAGAGTTAATTGTACTCGAATCATCTTATAAAGAGTTTATTGTACTTGATTAATCTTCTAACTCAACATAAAGCTAATACGTAACTCCAAGTGTAACGATTATTGAAAACTTGTTGACCAAGTAAAGTGTTAATTGTACTCGATTAATCTTCTAACTCAACATTAAACTAATCCGTAACTCTAAGTGTAACGATTATTAATAACTTGTTGACAAGTAAAGAGTTAATTGTACTCGAATCATCTTCGAAATAATTAATGGTATTCGATAAATCTTCTAACTCAACATAAAACTAATCCGTAACTCTAAGTGTAACGATTATTGAAAAGTTGTTGACCAAGTAAAGAGTTAATAGTACTCGAATCATCTTATAAAGAGTTTATTATACTTGATTAATCTTCTAACTCAACATAAAGCTAATACGTAACTCCAAGTGTAACGATTATTGAAAACTTGTTGACCAACTAAAGTGTTAATCGTACTCAATTAATCTTCTAACTCAACTTTAAACTAATCCGTAAATCTAAATGTAACGATTATTAATAACTTGTTGACAAGTAAAGAGTTAATTGTACTCGAATCATCTTCTAATTAATTAATGGTATTCGATTAATCTTCTAACTCAACATAAAACTAATCCGTAACTCTAAGTGTAACGATCATTGAAAACTTGTTGACCAAGTAAAGAGTTAATTGTACTCGAGTCATCTTATAAAGAGTTTATTGTACTTGATTAATCTTCTAACTCAACATAAAGCTAATACGTAACTCCAAGTGTAACGATTATTGAAAACTTGTTGACCAAGTAAAGTGTTAATTGTACTCGATCAATCTTATAACTCAACATTAAACTAATCCGTAACTCTAAATGTAACGATTATTCATAACTTGTTGACAAGTAAAGAGTCAATTGTACTCGAATCATCTTCTAAAGAATTAATGGTATTCGATAAATCTTCTAACTCAACATAAAACTAATCTATAACTCTAAGTGTAACGATTATTGAAAACTTGTTGACCAAGTAAACAGATAATTGTACTCGATTCATCATCTAAAGAGTTAATTAAACTCGATTAATCTTCTAACTCAACATAAAACTAATCCGTAACTCTAAGTGTAACGATTATTGAAAACTTGTTGACCAAGTAAAGAGTTAATTGTATTCGAATCATCTTATAAAGAGTTTATTGTACTTGATTAATCTTCTAACTCAACATAAAGCTAATACGTAACTCCAAGTGTAACGATTATTGAAAACTTGTTGACCAAGTAAAGTTTTAATTGTACTCGATTAATCTTCTAACTCAACATTAAACTAATCCGTAACTCTAAGTGTAACGATTATTAATAACTTGTTGACAAGTAAAGAGTTAATTGTACTCGAATCATCTTCGAAATAATTAATGGTATTCGATAAATCTTCTAACTCAACATAAAACTAATCCGTAACTCTAAGTGTAACGATTATTGAAAAGTTGTTGACCAAGTAAACAGTTAATAGTACTCGAATCATCTTATAAAGAGTTTATTATACTTGATTAATCTTCTAACTCAACATAAAGCTAATACGTAACTCCAAGTGTAACGATTATTGAAAACTTGTTGACCAAGTAAAGTGTTAATCGTACTCAATTAATCTTCTAACTCAACTTTAAACTAATCCGTAAATCTAAATGTAACGATTATTAATAACTTGTTGACAAGTAAAGAGTTAATTGTACTCGAATCATCTTCTAATTAATTAATGGTATTCGATTAAACTTCTAACTCAACATAAAACTAATCCGTAACTCTAAGTGTAACGATTATTGAAAAGTTGTTGACCAACTCGAATCATCTTATAATGAGTTAATTATACTTGATTAATCTTCTAACTCAACATAAAGCTAATACGTAACTCCAAGTGTAATGATTATTGAAAACTTGTTGACCAAGTAAAGTGTTAATTGTACTCTATTAATCTTCTAACTCAACATTAAACTAATCCATAACTCTAAATGTAACGATTATTCATAACTTGTTGACAAGTAAAGAGTCAACTGTACTCGAATCATCTTCTAAAAAATTAATGGTATTCGATAAATCTTCTAACTCAACATAAAACTAATCTATAACTCTAAGTGTAACGATTATTGAAAACTTGTTGACCAAGTAAACAGATAATTGTACTAAATTCATCATCTAAAGAGTTAATGAAACTCGATTAATCTTCTAACTCAACATAAAACTAATCCGTAACTCTAAGTGTAATGATTATTGAAAACTTGTTGACCAAGTAAAGAGTTAATTGTACTCGAGTCATCTTATAAAGAGTTTATTGTACTTGATTAATCTTCTAACTCAACATAAAGCTAATACGTAACTCCAAGTGTAACGATTATTGAAAACTTGTTGACCAAGTAAAGTGTTAATTGTACTCGATTAATCTTCTAACTCAACATTAAACTAATCCGTAACTCTAAGTGTAACGATTATTAATAACTTGTTGACAAGTAAAGAGTTAATTGTACTCGAATCATATTCTAAATAATTAATGGTATTCGATAAATTTTCTAACTCAACATAAAACTAATCCGTAACTCTAAGTGTAACGATTATTGAAAACTTGTTGACCAAGTAAAGAGTTAATAGTACTCGAATCATCTTATAAAGAGTTTATTATACTTGATTAATCTTCTAACTCAACATAAAGCTAATACGTAACTCCAAGTGTAACGATTATTGAAAACTTGTTGACCAAGTAAAGTGTTAATTCTACTCGATTAATCTTCTAACTCAACTTTAAACTAATCCGTAAATCTAAATGTAACGATTATTAATAACTTGTTGACAAGTAAAGAGTTGATTGTATTCGAATCATCTTCTAATTAATTAATGGTATTCGATTAATCTTCTAACTCAACATAAAACTAATCCGTAACTCTAAGTGTAACGATCATTGAAAACTTGTTGACAAAGTAAAGAGTTAATTGTACTCGAGTCATCTTATAAAGAGTTTATTGTACTTGATTAATCTTCTAACTCAACATAAAGCTAATACGTAACTCCAAGTGTAACGATTATTGAAAACTTGTTGACCAAGTAAAGTGTTAATTGTACTCGATCAATCTTATAACTCAACATTAAACTAATCCGTAACTCTAAATGTAACGATTATTCATAACTTGTTGACAAGTAAAGAGTCAATTGTACTCGAATCATCTTCTAAAGAATTAATGGTATTCGATAAATCTTCTAACTCAACATAAAACTAATCTATAACTCTAAGTGTAACGATTATTGAAAACTTGTTGACCAAGTAAACAGATAATTGTATTCGATTCATCATCTAAAGAGTTAATTAAACTCGATTAATCTTCTAACTCAACATAAAACTAATCCGTAACTCTAAGTGTAACGATTATTGAAAACTTGTTGACCAAGTAAAGAGTTAATTGTACTTGAATCATCTTATAAAGAGTTTATTGTACTTGATTAATCTTCTAACTCAACATAAAGCTAATACGTAACTCCAAGTGTAACGATTATTGAAAACTTGTTGACCAAGTAAAGTTTTAATTGTACTCGATTAATCTTCTAACTCAACATTAAACTAATCCGTAACTCTAAGTGTAACGATTATTAATAACTTGTTGACAAGTAAAGAGTTAATTGTACTCGAATCATCTTCGAAATAATTAATGGTATTCGATAAATCTTCTAACTCAACATAAAACTAATCCGTAACTCTAAGTGTAACGATTATTGAAAAGTTGTTGACCAAGTAAACAGTTAATAGTACTCGAATCATCTTATAAAGAGTTTATTATACTTGATTAATCTTCTAACTCAACATAAAGCTAATACGTAACTCCAAGTGTAACGATTATTGAAAACTTGTTGACCAAGTAAAGTGTTAATCGTACTCGATTAATCTTCTAACTCAACTTTAAACTAATCCATAAATCTAAATGTAACGATTATTAATAACTTGTTGACAAGTAAAGAGTTAATTGTACTCGAATCATCTTCTAATTAATTAATGGTATTCGATTAATCTTCTAACTCAACATAAAACTAATCCGTAACTCTAAGTGTAACGATTATTGAAAACTTGTTGACCAAGTAAAGAGTTAATTGTACTCGAGTCATCTTATAAAGAGTTTATTGTACTTGATTAATCTTCTAACTCAACATAAAGCTAATACGTAACTCCAAGGGTAACGATTATTGAAAACTTGTTGACCAAGTAAAGTGTTAATTGTACTCGATCAATCTTATAACTCAACATTAAACTAATCCGTAACTCTAAATGTAACGATTATTCATAACTTGTTGACAAGTAAAGAGTCAATTGTACTCGAATCATCTTCTAAAGAATTAATGGTATTCGATAAATCTTCTAACTCAACATAAAACTAATCTATAACTCTAAGTGTAACGATTATTGAAAACTTGTTGACCAAGTAAACAGATAATTGTACTCGATTCATCATCTAAAGAGTTAATTAAACTCGATTAATCTTCTAACTCAACATAAAACTAATCCGTAACTCTAAGTGTAACGATTATTGAAAACTTGTTGACCAAGTAAAGAGTTAATTGTACTCGAATCATCTTATAAAGAGTTTATTGTACTTGATTAATCTTCTAACTCAACATAAAGCTAATACGTAACTCCAAGTGTAACGATTATTGAAAACTTGTTGACCAAGTAAAGTGTTAATTGTAGTCGATCAATCTTATAACTCAACATTAAACTAATCCGTAACTCTAAATGTAACGATTATTCATAACTTGTTGACAAGTAAAGAGTCAATTGTACTCGAATCATCTTCTAAAGAATTAATGGTATTCGATAAATCTTCTAACTCAACATAAAACTAATCCGTAACTGTAAGTGTAACGATTATTGAAAAGTAGTTGACCAACTCGAATCATCTTATAAAGAGTTTATTATACTTGATTAATCTTCTAACTAAACATAAAGCTAATACGTTACTCCAAGTGTAACGATTATTGAAAACTTGTTGACCAAGTAAAGTGTTAATTGTACTCTATTAATCTTCTAACTCAACATTAAACTAATCCGTAACTCTAAATGTAACGATTATTCATAACTTGTTGACAAGTAAAGAGTCAATTGTACTCGAATCATCTTCTAAAGAATTAATGGTATTCGATAAATCTTCTAACTCAACATAAAACTAATCCGTAACTCTAAGTGTAACGATTATTGAAAACTTGTTGACCAAGTAAAGAGTTAATTTTAATCGAGTCATCTTATAAAGAGTTTATTGTACTTGATTAATCTTCTAACTCAACATAAAGCTAATACGTAACTCCAAGTGTAACGATTATTGAAAACTTGTTGACCAAGTAAAGTGTTAATTGTAGTCGATCAATCTTATAACTCAACATTAAACTAATCCGTAACTCTAAATGTAACGATTATTCATAACTTGTTGACAAGTAAAGAGTCAATTGTACTCGAATCATCTTCTAAAGAATTAATGGTATTCGATAAATCTTCTAACTCAACATAAAACTAATCTATAACTCTAAGTGTAACGATTATTGAAAACTTGTTGACCAAGTAAACAGATAATTGTACTCGATTCATCATCTAAAGAGTTAATTAAACTCGATTAATCTTCTAACTCAACATAAAACTAATCCGTAACTCTAAGTGTAACGATTATTGAAAACTTGTTGACCAAGTAAAGAGTTAATTGTACTCGAATCATCTTATAAAGAGTTTATTGTACTTGATTAATCTTCTAACTCAACATAAAGCTAATACGTAACTCCAAGTGTAACGATTATTGAAAACTTGTTGACCAAGTAAAGTTTTAATTGTACTCGATTAATCTTCTAACTCAACATTAAACTAATCCGTAACTCTAAGTGTAACGATTATTAATAACTTGTTGACAAGTAAAGAGTTAATTGTACTCGAATCATCTTCGAAATAATTAATGGTATTCGATAAATCTTCTAACTCAACATAAAACTAATCCGTAACTCTAAGTGTAACGATTATTGAAAAGTTGTTGACCAAGTAAACAGTTAATAGTACTCGAATCATCTTATAAAGAGTTTATTATACTTGATTAATCTTCTAACTCAACATAAAGCTAATACGTAACTCCAAGTGTAACGATTATTGAAAACTTGTTGACCAAGTAAAGTGTTAATCGTACTCAATTAATCTTCTAACTCAACTTTAAACTAATCCGTAAATCTAAATGTAACGATTATTAATAACTTGTTGACAAGTAAAGAGTTAATTGTACTCGAATCATCTTCTAATTAATTAATGGTATTCGATTAATCTTCTAACTCAACATAAAACTAATCCGTAACTCTAAGTGTAACGATCATTGAAAACTTGTTGACAAAGTAAAGAGTTAATTGTACTCGAGTCATCTTATAAAGAGTTTATTGTACTTGATTAATCTTCTAACTCAACATAAAGCTAATACGTAACTCCAAGTGTAACGATTATTGAAAACTTGTTGACCAAGTAAAGTGTTAATTGTACTCGATCAATCTTATAACTCAACATTAAACTAATCCGTAACTCTAAATGTAACGATTATTCATAACTTGTTGACAAGTAAAGAGTCAATTGTACTCGAATCATCTTCTAAAGAATTAATGGTATTCGATAAATCTTCTAACTCAACATAAAACTAATCTATAACTCTAAGTGTAACGATTATTGAAAACTTGTTGACCAAGTAAACAGATAATTGTACTCGATTCATCATCTAAAGAGTTAATTAAACTCGATTAATCTTCTAACTCAACATAAAACTAATCCGTAACTCTAAGTGTAACGATTATTGAAAACTTGTTGACCAAGTAAAGAGTTAATTGTACTCGAATCATCTTATAAAGAGTTTATTGTACTTGATTAATCTTCTAACTCAACATAAAGCTAATACGTAACTCCAAGTGTAACGATTATTGAAAACTTGTTGACCAAGTAAAGTTTTAATTGTACTCGATTAATCTTCTAACTCAACATTAAACTAATCCGTAACTCTAAGTGTAACGATTATTAATAACTTGTTGACAAGTAAAGAGTTAATTGTACTCGAATCATCTTCGAAATAATTAATGGTATTCGATAAATCTTCTAACTCAACATAAAACTAATCCGTAACTCTAAGTGTAACGATTATTGAAAAGTTGTTGACCAAGTAAACAGTTAATAGTACTCGAATCATCTTATAAAGAGTTTATTATACTTGATTAATCTTCTAACTAAACATAAAGCTAATACGTTACTCCAAGTGTAACGATTATTGAAAACTTGTTGACCAAGTAAAGTGTTAATTGTACTCTATTAATCTTCTAACTCAACATTAAACTAATCCGTAACTCTAAATGTAACGATTATTCATAACTTGTTGACAAGTAAAGAGTCAATTGTACTCGAATCATCTTCTAAAGAATTAATGGTATTCGATAAATCTTCTAACTCAACATAAAACTAATCCGTAACTCTAAGTGTAACGATTATTGAAAACTTGTTGACCAAGTAAAGAGTTAATTTTAATCGAGTCATCTTATAAAGAGTTTATTGTACTTGATTAATCTTCTAACTCAACATAAAGCTAATACGTAACTCCAAGTGTAACGATTATTGAAAACTTGTTGACCAAGTAAAGTGTTAATTGTACTCGATCAATCTTATAACTCAACATTAAACTAATCCGTAACTCTAAATGTAACGATTATTCATAATTTGTTGACAAGTAAAGAGTCAATTGTACTCGAATCATCTTCTAAAGAATTAATGGTATTCGATAAATCTTCTAACTCAACATAAAACTAATCTATAACTCTAAGTGTAACGATTATTGAAAACTTGTTGACCAAGTAAACAGATAATTGTACTCGATTCATCATCTAAAGAGTTAATTAAACTCGATTAATCTTCTAACTCAACATAAAACTAATCCGTAACTCTAAGTGTAACGATTATTGAAAACTTGTTGACCAAGTAAAGAGTTAATTGTACTCGAATCATCTTATAAAGAGTTTATTGTACTTGATTAATCTTCTAACTCAACATAAAGCTAATACGTAACTCCAAGTGTAACGATTATTGAAAACTTGTTGACCAAGTAAAGTGTTAATTGTACTCGATTAATCTTCTAACTCAACATTAAACTAATCCGTAACTCTAAGTGTAACGATTATTAATAACTTGTTGACAAGTAAAGAGTTAATTGTACTCGAATCATCTTCGAAATAATTAATGGTATTCGATAAATCTTCTAACTCAACATAAAACTAATCCGTAACTCTAAGTGTAACGATTATTGAAAAGTTGTTGACCAAGTAAACAGTTAATAGTACTCGAATCATCTTATAAAGAGTTTATTATACTTGATTACTCTTCTAACTCAACATAAAGCTAATACGTAACTCCAAGTGTAACGATTATTGAAAACTTGTTGACCAAGTAAAGTGTTAATCGTACTCGATTAATCTTCTAACTCAACTTTAAACTAATCCGTAAATCTAAATGTAACGATTATTAATAACTTGTTGACAAGTAAAGAGTTAATTGTACTCGAATCATCTTCTAATTAATTAATGGTATTCGATTAATCTTCTAACTCAACATAAAACTAATCCGTAACTCTAAGTGTAACGATCATTGAAAACTTGTTGACAAAGTAAAGAGTTAATTGTACTCGAGTCATCTTATAAAGAGTTTATTGTACTTGATTAATCTTCTAACTCAACATAAAGCTAATACGTAACTCCAAGTGTAACGATTATTGAAAACTTGTTGACCAAGTAAAGTGTTAATTGTACTCGATCAATCTTATAACTCAACATTAAACTAATCCGTAACTCTAAATGTAACGATTATTCATAACTTGTTGACAAGTAAAGAGTCAATTGTACTCGAATCATCTTCTAAAGAATTAATGGTATTCGATAAATCTTCTAACTCAACATAAAACTAATCTATAACTCTAAGTGTAACGATTATTGAAAACTTGTTGACCAAGTAAACAGATAATTGTACTCGATTCATCATCTAAAGAGTTAATTAAACTCGATTAATCTTCTAACTCAACATAAAACTAATCCGTAACTCTAAGTGTAACGATTATTGAAAACTTGTTGACCAAGTAAAGAGTTAATTGTACTCGAATCATCTTATAAAGAGTTTATTGTACTTGATTAATCTTCTAACTCAACATAAAGCTAATACGTAACTCCAAGTGTAACGATTATTGAAAACTTGTTGACCAAGTAAAGTGTTAATTGTACTCGATTAATCTTCTAACTCAACATTAAACTAATCCGTAACTCTAAGTGTAATGATTATTAATAACTTGTTGACAAGTAAAGAGTTAATTGTACTCGAATCATCTTCGAAATAATTAATGGTATTCGATAAATCTTCTAACTCAACATAAAACTAATCCGTAACTGTAAGTGTAACGATTATTGAAAAGTAGTTGACCAACTCGAATCATCTTATAATGAGTTAATTATACTTGATTAATCTTCTAACTAAACATAAAGCTAATACGTTACTCCAAGTGTAACGATTATTGAAAACTTGTTGACCAAGTAAAGTGTTAATTGTACTCTATTAATCTTCTAACTCAACATTAAACTAATCCGTAACTCTAAATGTAACGATTATTCATAACTTGTTGACAAGTAAAGAGTCAATTGTACTCGAATCATCTTCTAAAAAATTAATGGTATTCGATAAATCTTCTAACTCAACATAAAACTAATCCGTAACTCTAAGTGTAACGATTATTGAAAACTTGTTAACCAAGTAAAGAGTTAATTTTAATCGAGTCATCTTATAAAGAGTTTATTGTACTTGATTAATCTTCTAACTCAACATAAAGCTAATACGTAACTCCAAGTGTAACGATTATTGAAAACTTGTTGACCAAGTAAAGTGTTAATTGTAGTCGATCAATCTTATAACTCAACATTAAACTAATCCGTAACTCTAAATGTAACGATTATTCATAACTTGTTGACAAGTAAAGAGTCAATTGTACTCGAATCATCTTCTAAAGAATTAATGGTATTCGATAAATCTTCTAACTCAACATAAAACTAATCTATAACTCTAAGTGTAACGATTATTGAAAACTTGTTGACCAAGTAAACAGATAATTGTACTCGATTCATCATCTAAAGAGTTAATTAAACTCGATTAATCTTCTAACTCAACATAAAACTAATCCGTAACTCTAAGTGTAACGATTATTGAAAACTTGTTGACCAAGTAAAGAGTTAATTGTACTCGAATCATCTTATAAAGAGTTTATTGTACTTGATTAATCTTCTAACTCAACATAAAGCTAATACGTAACTCCAAGTGTAACGATTATTGAAAACTTGTTGACCAAGTAAAGTGTTAATTGTACTCGATTAATCTTCTAACTCAACATTAAACTAATCCGTAACTCTAAGTGTAACGATTATTAATAACTTGTTGACAAGTAAAGAGTTAATTGTACTCGAATCATCTTCGAAATAATTAATGGTATTCGATAAATCTTCTAACTCAACATAAAACTAATCCGTAACTCTAAGTGTAACGATTATTGAAAAGTTGTTGACCAAGTAAAGAGTTAATAGTACTCGAATCATCTTATAAAGAGTTTATTATACTTGATTAATCTTCTAACTCAACATAAAGCTAATACGTAACTCCAAGTGTAACGATTATTGAAAACTTGTTGACCAACTAAAGTGTTAATCGTACTCAATTAATCTTCTAACTCAACTTTAAACTAATCCGTAAATCTAAATGTAACGATTATTAATAACTTGTTGACAAGTAAAGAGTTAATTGTACTCGAATCATCTTCTAATTAATTAATGGTATTCGATTAATCTTCTAACTCAACATAAAACTAATCCGTAACTCTAAGTGTAACGATCATTGAAAACTTGTTGACCAAGTAAAGAGTTAATTGTACTCGAGTCATCTTATAAAGAGTTTATTGTACTTGATTAATCTTCTAACTCAACATAAAGCTAATACGTAACTCCAAGTGTAACGATTATTGAAAACTTGTTGACCAAGTAAAGTGTTAATTGTACTCGATCAATCTTATAACTCAACATTAAACTAATCCGTAACTCTAAATGTAACGATTATTCATAACTTGTTGACAAGTAAAGAGTCAATTGTACTCGAATCATCTTCTAAAGAATTAATGGTATTCGATAAATCTTCTAACTCAACATAAAACTAATCTATAACTCTAAGTGTAACGATTATTGAAAACTTGTTGACCAAGTAAACAGATAATTGTACTCGATTCATCATCTAAAGAGTTAATTAAACTCGATTAATCTTCTAACTCAACATAAAACTAATCCGTAACTCTAAGTGTAACGATTATTGAAAACTTGTTGACCAAGTAAAGAGTTAATTGTACTCGAATCATCTTATAAAGAGTTTATTGTACTTGATTAATCTTCTAACTCAACATAAAGCTAATACGTAACTCCAAGTGTAACGATTATTGAAAACTTGTTGACCAAGTAAAGTTTTAATTGTACTCGATTAATCTTCTAACTCAACATTAAACTAATCCGTAACTCTAAGTGTAACGATTATTAATAACTTGTTGACAAGTAAAGAGTTAATTGTACTCGAATCATCTTCGAAATAATTAATGGTATTCGATAAATCTTCTAACTCAACATAAAACTAATCCGTAACTCTAAGTGTAACGATTATTGAAAAGTTGTTGACCAAGTAAACAGTTAATAGTACTCGAATCATCTTATAAAGAGTTTATTATACTTGATTAATCTTCTAACTCAACATAAAGCTAATACGTAACTCCAAGTGTAACGATTATTGAAAACTTGTTGACCAAGTAAAGTGTTAATCGTACTCAATTAATCTTCTAACTCAACTTTAAACTAATCCGTAAATCTAAATGTAACGATTATTAATAACTTGTTGACAAGTAAAGAGTTAATTGTACTCGAATCATCTTCTAATTAATTAATGGTATTCGATTAATCTTCTAACTCAACATAAAACTAATCCGTAACTCTAAGTGTAACGATCATTGAAAACTTGTTGACAAAGTAAAGAGTTAATTGTACTCGAGTCATCTTATAAAGAGTTTATTGTACTTGATTAATCTTCTAACTCAACATAAAGCTAATACGTAACTCCAAGTGTAACGATTATTGAAAACTTGTTGACCAAGTAAAGTGTTAATTGTACTCGATCAATCTTATAACTCAACATTAAACTAATCCGTAACTCTAAATGTAACGATTATTCATAACTTGTTGACAAGTAAAGAGTCAATTGTACTCGAATCATCTTCTAAAGAATTAATGGTATTCGATAAATCTTCTAACTCAACATAAAACTAATCTATAACTCTAAGTGTAACGATTATTGAAAACTTGTTGACCAAGTAAACAGATAATTGTACTCGATTCATCATCTAAAGAGTTAATTAAACTCGATTAATCTTCTAACTCAACATAAAACTAATCCGTAACTCTAAGTGTAACGATTATTGAAAACTTGTTGACCAAGTAAAGAGTTAATTGTACTCGAATCATCTTATAAAGAGTTTATTGTACTTGATTAATCTTCTAACTCAACATAAAGCTAATACGTAACTCCAAGTGTAACGATTATTGAAAACTTGTTGACCAAGTAAAGTTTTAATTGTACTCGATTAATCTTCTAACTCAACATTAAACTAATCCGTAACTCTAAGTGTAACGATTATTAATAACTTGTTGACAAGTAAAGAGTTAATTGTACTCGAATCATCTTCGAAATAATTAATGGTATTCGATAAATCTTCTAACTCAACATAAAACTAATCCGTAACTCTAAGTGTAACGATTATTGAAAAGTTGTTGACCAAGTAAACAGTTAATAGTACTCGAATCATCTTATAAAGAGTTTATTATACTTGATTAATCTTCTAACTAAACATAAAGCTAATACGTTACTCCAAGTGTAACGATTATTGAAAACTTGTTGACCAAGTAAAGTGTTAATTGTACTCTATTAATCTTCTAACTCAACATTAAACTAATCCGTAACTCTAAATGTAACGATTATTCATAACTTGTTGACAAGTAAAGAGTCAATTGTACTCGAATCATCTTCTAAAGAATTAATGGTATTCGATAAATCTTCTAACTCAACATAAAACTAATCCGTAACTCTAAGTGTAACGATTATTGAAAACTTGTTGACCAAGTAAAGAGTTAATTTTAATCGAGTCATCTTATAAAGAGTTTATTGTACTTGATTAATCTTCTAACTCAACATAAAGCTAATACGTAACTCCAAGTGTAACGATTATTGAAAACTTGTTGACCAAGTAAAGTGTTAATTGTACTCGATCAATCTTATAACTCAACATTAAACTAATCCGTAACTCTAAATGTAACGATTATTCATAATTTGTTGACAAGTAAAGAGTCAATTGTACTCGAATCATCTTCTAAAGAATTAATGGTATTCGATAAATCTTCTAACTCAACATAAAACTAATCTATAACTCTAAGTGTAACGATTATTGAAAACTTGTTGACCAAGTAAACAGATAATTGTACTCGATTCATCATCTAAAGAGTTAATTAAACTCGATTAATCTTCTAACTCAACATAAAACTAATCCGTAACTCTAAGTGTAACGATTATTGAAAACTTGTTGACCAAGTAAAGAGTTAATTGTACTCGAATCATCTTATAAAGAGTTTATTGTACTTGATTAATCTTCTAACTCAACATAAAGCTAATACGTAACTCCAAGTGTAACGATTATTGAAAACTTGTTGACCAAGTAAAGTGTTAATTGTACTCGATTAATCTTCTAACTCAACATTAAACTAATCCGTAACTCTAAGTGTAACGATTATTAATAACTTGTTGACAAGTAAAGAGTTAATTGTACTCGAATCATCTTCGAAATAATTAATGGTATTCGATAAATCTTCTAACTCAACATAAAACTAATCCGTAACTCTAAGTGTAACGATTATTGAAAAGTTGTTGACCAAGTAAACAGTTAATAGTACTCGAATCATCTTATAAAGAGTTTATTATACTTGATTACTCTTCTAACTCAACATAAAGCTAATACGTAACTCCAAGTGTAACGATTATTGAAAACTTGTTGACCAAGTAAAGTGTTAATCGTACTCGATTAATCTTCTAACTCAACTTTAAACTAATCCGTAAATCTAAATGTAACGATTATTAATAACTTGTTGACAAGTAAAGAGTTAATTGTACTCGAATCATCTTCTAATTAATTAATGGTATTCGATTAATCTTCTAACTCAACATAAAACTAATCCGTAACTCTAAGTGTAACGATCATTGAAAACTTGTTGACAAAGTAAAGAGTTAATTGTACTCGAGTCATCTTATAAAGAGTTTATTGTACTTGATTAATCTTCTAACTCAACATAAAGCTAATACGTAACTCCAAGTGTAACGATTATTGAAAACTTGTTGACCAAGTAAAGTGTTAATTGTACTCGATCAATCTTATAACTCAACATTAAACTAATCCGTAACTCTAAATGTAACGATTATTCATAACTTGTTGACAAGTAAAGAGTCAATTGTACTCGAATCATCTTCTAAAGAATTAATGGTATTCGATAAATCTTCTAACTCAACATAAAACTAATCTATAACTCTAAGTGTAACGATTATTGAAAACTTGTTGACCAAGTAAACAGATAATTGTACTCGATTCATCATCTAAAGAGTTAATTAAACTCGATTAATCTTCTAACTCAACATAAAACTAATCCGTAACTCTAAGTGTAACGATTATTGAAAACTTGTTGACCAAGTAAAGAGTTAATTGTACTCGAATCATCTTATAAAGAGTTTATTGTACTTGATTAATCTTCTAACTCAACATAAAGCTAATACGTAACTCCAAGTGTAACGATTATTGAAAACTTGTTGACCAAGTAAAGTGTTAATTGTACTCGATTAATCTTCTAACTCAACATTAAACTAATCCGTAACTCTAAGTGTAATGATTATTAATAACTTGTTGACAAGTAAAGAGTTAATTGTACTCGAATCATCTTCGAAATAATTAATGGTATTCGATAAATCTTCTAACTCAACATAAAACTAATCCGTAACTGTAAGTGTAACGATTATTGAAAAGTAGTTGACCAACTCGAATCATCTTATAATGAGTTAATTATACTTGATTAATCTTCTAACTAAACATAAAGCTAATACGTTACTCCAAGTGTAACGATTATTGAAAACTTGTTGACCAAGTAAAGTGTTAATTGTACTCTATTAATCTTCTAACTCAACATTAAACTAATCCGTAACTCTAAATGTAACGATTATTCATAACTTGTTGACAAGTAAAGAGTCAATTGTACTCGAATCATCTTCTAAAAAATTAATGGTATTCGATAAATCTTCTAACTCAACATAAAACTAATCCGTAACTCTAAGTGTAACGATTATTGAAAACTTGTTAACCAAGTAAAGAGTTAATTTTAATCGAGTCATCTTATAAAGAGTTTATTGTACTTGATTAATCTTCTAACTCAACATAAAGCTAATACGTAACTCCAAGTGTAACGATTATTGAAAACTTGTTGACCAAGTAAAGTGTTAATTGTAGTCGATCAATCTTATAACTCAACATTAAACTAATCCGTAACTCTAAATGTAACGATTATTCATAACTTGTTGACAAGTAAAGAGTCAATTGTACTCGAATCATCTTCTAAAGAATTAATGGTATTCGATAAATCTTCTAACTCAACATAAAACTAATCTATAACTCTAAGTGTAACGATTATTGAAAACTTGTTGACCAAGTAAACAGATAATTGTACTCGATTCATCATCTAAAGAGTTAATTAAACTCGATTAATCTTCTAACTCAACATAAAACTAATCCGTAACTCTAAGTGTAACGATTATTGAAAACTTGTTGACCAAGTAAAGAGTTAATTGTACTCGAATCATCTTATAAAGAGTTTATTGTACTTGATTAATCTTCTAACTCAACATAAAGCTAATACGTAACTCCAAGTGTAACGATTATTGAAAACTTGTTGACCAAGTAAAGTGTTAATTGTACTCGATTAATCTTCTAACTCAACATTAAACTAATCCGTAACTCTAAGTGTAACGATTATTAATAACTTGTTGACAAGTAAAGAGTTAATTGTACTCGAATCATCTTCGAAATAATTAATGGTATTCGATAAATCTTCTAACTCAACATAAAACTAATCCGTAACTCTAAGTGTAACGATTATTGAAAAGTTGTTGACCAAGTAAAGAGTTAATAGTACTCGAATCATCTTATAAAGAGTTTATTATACTTGATTAATCTTCTAACTCAACATAAAGCTAATACGTAACTCCAAGTGTAACGATTATTGAAAACTTGTTGACCAACTAAAGTGTTAATCGTACTCAATTAATCTTCTAACTCAACTTTAAACTAATCCGTAAATCTAAATGTAACGATTATTAATAACTTGTTGACAAGTAAAGAGTTAATTGTACTCGAATCATCTTCTAATTAATTAATGGTATTCGATTAATCTTCTAACTCAACATAAAACTAATCCGTAACTCTAAGTGTAACGATCATTGAAAACTTGTTGACCAAGTAAAGAGTTAATTGTACTCGAGTCATCTTATAAAGAGTTTATTGTACTTGATTAATCTTCTAACTCAACATAAAGCTAATACGTAACTCCAAGTGTAACGATTATTGAAAACTTGTTGACCAAGTAAAGTGTTAATTGTACTCGATCAATCTTATAACTCAACATTAAACTAATCCGTAACTCTAAATGTAACGATTATTCATAACTTGTTGACAAGTAAAGAGTCAATTGTACTCGAATCATCTTCTAAAGAATTAATGGTATTCGATAAATCTTCTAACTCAACATAAAACTAATCTATAACTCTAAGTGTAACGATTATTGAAAACTTGTTGACCAAGTAAACAGATAATTGTACTCGATTCATCATCTAAAGAGTTAATTAAACTCGATTAATCTTCTAACTCAACATAAAACTAATCCGTAACTCTAAGTGTAACGATTATTGAAAACTTGTTGACCAAGTAAAGAGTTAATTGTACTCGAATCATCTTATAAAGAGTTTATTGTACTTGATTAATCTTCTAACTCAACATAAAGCTAATACGTAACTCCAAGTGTAACGATTATTGAAAACTTGTTGACCAAGTAAAGTGTTAATTGTACTCGATTAATCTTCTAACTCAACATTAAACTAATCCGTAACTCTAAGTGTAACGATTATTAATAACTTGTTGACAAGTAAAGAGTTAATTGTACTCGAATCATCTTCGAAATAATTAATGGTATTCGATAAATCTTCTAACTCAACATAAAACTAATCCGTAACTCTAAGTGTAACGATTATTGAAAAGTTGTTGACCAAGTAAAGAGTTAATAGTACTCGAATCATCTTATAAAGAGTTTATTATACTTGATTAATCTTCTAACTCAACATAAAGCTAATACGTAACTCCAAGTGTAACGATTATTGAAAACTTGTTGACCAACTAAAGTGTTAATCGTACTCAATTAATCTTCTAACTCAACTTTAAACTAATCCGTAAATCTAAATGTAACGATTATTAATAACTTGTTGACAAGTAAAGAGTTAATTGTACTCGAATCATCTTCTAATTAATTAATGGTATTCGATTAATCTTCTAACTCAACATAAAACTAATCCGTAACTCTAAGTGTAACGATCATTGAAAACTTGTTGACAAAGTAAAGAGTTAATTGTACTCGAGTCATCTTATAAAGAGTTTATTGTACTTGATTAATCTTCTAACTCAACATAAAGCTAATACGTAACTCCAAGTGTAACGATTATTGAAAACTTGTTGACCAAGTAAAGTGTTAATTGTACTCGATCAATCTTATAACTCAACATTAAACTAATCCGTAACTCTAAATGTAACGATTATTCATAACTTGTTGACAAGTAAAGAGTCAATTGTACTCGAATCATCTTCTAAAGAATTAATGGTATTCGATAAATCTTCTAACTCAACATAAAACTAATCTATAACTCTAAGTGTAACGATTATTGAAAACTTGTTGACCAAGTAAACAGATAATTGTACTCGATTCATCATCTAAAGAGTTAATTAAACTCGATTAATCTTCTAACTCAACATAAAACTAATCCGTAACTCTAAGTGTAACGATTATTGAAAACTTGTTGACCAAGTAAAGAGTTAATTGTACTCGAATCATCTTATAAAGAGTTTATTGTACTTGATTAATCTTCTAACTCAACATAAAGCTAATACGTAACTCCAAGTGTAACGATTATTGAAAACTTGTTGACCAAGTAAAGTGTTAATTGTACTCGATTAATCTTCTAACTCAACATTAAACTAATCCGTAACTCTAAGTGTAACGATTATTAATAACTTGTTGACAAGTAAAGAGTTAATTGTACTCGAATCATCTTCGAAATAATTAATGGTATTCGATAAATCTTCTAACTCAACATAAAACTAATCCGTAACTCTAAGTGTAACGATTATTGAAAAGTTGTTGACCAAGTAAAGAGTTAATAGTACTCGAATCATCTTATAAAGAGTTTATTATACTTGATTAATCTTCTAACTCAACATAAAGCTAATACGTAACTCCAAGTGTAACGATTATTGAAAACTTGTTGACCAACTAAAGTGTTAATCGTACTCAATTAATCTTCTAACTCAACTTTAAACTAATCCGTAAATCTAAATGTAACGATTATTAATAACTTGTTGACAAGTAAAGAGTTAATTGTACTCGAATCATCTTCTAATTAATTAATGGTATTCGATTAATCTTCTAACTCAACATAAAACTAATCCGTAACTCTAAGTGTAACGATCATTGAAAACTTGTTGACCAAGTAAAGAGTTAATTGTACTCGAGTCATCTTATAAAGAGTTTATTGTACTTGATTAATCTTCTAACTCAACATAAAGCTAATACGTAACTCCAAGTGTAACGATTATTGAAAACTTGTTGACCAAGTAAAGTGTTAATTGTACTCGATCAATCTTATAACTCAACATTAAACTAATCCGTAACTCTAAATGTAACGATTATTCATAACTTGTTGACAAGTAAAGAGTCAATTGTACTCGAATCATCTTCTAAAGAATTAATGGTATTCGATAAATCTTCTAACTCAACATAAAACTAATCTATAACTCTAAGTGTAACGATTATTGAAAACTTGTTGACCAAGTAAACAGATAATTGTACTCGATTCATCATCTAAAGAGTTAATTAAACTCGATTAATCTTCTAACTCAACATAAAACTAATCCGTAACTCTAAGTGTAACGATTATTGAAAACTTGTTGACCAAGTAAAGAGTTAATTGTACTCGAATCATCTTATAAAGAGTTTATTGTACTTGATTAATCTTCTAACTCAACATAAAGCTAATACGTAACTCCAAGTGTAACGATTATTGAAAACTTGTTGACCAAGTAAAGTTTTAATTGTACTCGATTAATCTTCTAACTCAACATTAAACTAATCCGTAACTCTAAGTGTAACGATTATTAATAACTTGTTGACAAGTAAAGAGTTAATTGTACTCGAATCATCTTCGAAATAATTAATGGTATTCGATAAATCTTCTAACTCAACATAAAACTAATCCGTAACTCTAAGTGTAACGATTATTGAAAAGTTGTTGACCAAGTAAACAGTTAATAGTACTCGAATCATCTTATAAAGAGTTTATTATACTTGATTAATCTTCTAACTCAACATAAAGCTAATACGTAACTCCAAGTGTAACGATTATTGAAAACTTGTTGACCAAGTAAAGTGTTAATCGTACTCAATTAATCTTCTAACTCAACTTTAAACTAATCCGTAAATCTAAATGTAACGATTATTAATAACTTGTTGACAAGTAAAGAGTTAATTGTACTCGAATCATCTTCTAATTAATTAATGGTATTCGATTAATCTTCTAACTCAACATAAAACTAATCCGTAACTCTAAGTGTAACGATCATTGAAAACTTGTTGACAAAGTAAAGAGTTAATTGTACTCGAGTCATCTTATAAAGAGTTTATTGTACTTGATTAATCTTCTAACTCAACATAAAGCTAATACGTAACTCCAAGTGTAACGATTATTGAAAACTTGTTGACCAAGTAAAGTGTTAATTGTACTCGATCAATCTTATAACTCAACATTAAACTAATCCGTAACTCTAAATGTAACGATTATTCATAACTTGTTGACAAGTAAAGAGTCAATTGTACTCGAATCATCTTCTAAAGAATTAATGGTATTCGATAAATCTTCTAACTCAACATAAAACTAATCTATAACTCTAAGTGTAACGATTATTGAAAACTTGTTGACCAAGTAAACAGATAATTGTACTCGATTCATCATCTAAAGAGTTAATTAAACTCGATTAATCTTCTAACTCAACATAAAACTAATCCGTAACTCTAAGTGTAACGATTATTGAAAACTTGTTGACCAAGTAAAGAGTTAATTGTACTCGAATCATCTTATAAAGAGTTTATTGTACTTGATTAATCTTCTAACTCAACATAAAGCTAATACGTAACTCCAAGTGTAACGATTATTGAAAACTTGTTGACCAAGTAAAGTGTTAATTGTACTCGATTAATCTTCTAACTCAACATTAAACTAATCCGTAACTCTAAGTGTAACGATTATTAATAACTTGTTGACAAGTAAAGAGTTAATTGTACTCGAATCATCTTCGAAATAATTAATGGTATTCGATAAATCTTCTAACTCAACATAAAACTAATCCGTAACTCTAAGTGTAACGATTATTGAAAAGTTGTTGACCAAGTAAAGAGTTAATAGTACTCGAATCATCTTATAAAGAGTTTATTATACTTGATTAATCTTCTAACTCAACATAAAGCTAATACGTAACTCCAAGTGTAACGATTATTGAAAACTTGTTGACCAACTAAAGTGTTAATCGTACTCAATTAATCTTCTAACTCAACTTTAAACTAATCCGTAAATCTAAATGTAACGATTATTAATAACTTGTTGACAAGTAAAGAGTTAATTGTACTCGAATCATCTTCTAATTAATTAATGGTATTCGATTAATCTTCTAACTCAACATAAAACTAATCCGTAACTCTAAGTGTAACGATCATTGAAAACTTGTTGACCAAGTAAAGAGTTAATTGTACTCGAGTCATCTTATAAAGAGTTTATTGTACTTGATTAATCTTCTAACTCAACATAAAGCTAATACGTAACTCCAAGTGTAACGATTATTGAAAACTTGTTGACCAAGTAAAGTGTTAATTGTACTCGATCAATCTTATAACTCAACATTAAACTAATCCGTAACTCTAAATGTAACGATTATTCATAACTTGTTGACAAGTAAAGAGTCAATTGTACTCGAATCATCTTCTAAAGAATTAATGGTATTCGATAAATCTTCTAACTCAACATAAAACTAATCTATAACTCTAAGTGTAACGATTATTGAAAACTTGTTGACCAAGTAAACAGATAATTGTACTCGATTCATCATCTAAAGAGTTAATTAAACTCGATTAATCTTCTAACTCAACATAAAACTAATCCGTAACTCTAAGTGTAACGATTATTGAAAACTTGTTGACCAAGTAAAGAGTTAATTGTACTCGAATCATCTTATAAAGAGTTTATTGTACTTGATTAATCTTCTAACTCAACATAAAGCTAATACGTAACTCCAAGTGTAACGATTATTGAAAACTTGTTGACCAAGTAAAGTTTTAATTGTACTCGATTAATCTTCTAACTCAACATTAAACTAATCCGTAACTCTAAGTGTAACGATTATTAATAACTTGTTGACAAGTAAAGAGTTAATTGTACTCGAATCATCTTCGAAATAATTAATGGTATTCGATAAATCTTCTAACTCAACATAAAACTAATCCGTAACTCTAAGTGTAACGATTATTGAAAAGTTGTTGACCAAGTAAACAGTTAATAGTACTCGAATCATCTTATAAAGAGTTTATTATACTTGATTAATCTTCTAACTCAACATAAAGCTAATACGTAACTCCAAGTGTAACGATTATTGAAAACTTGTTGACCAAGTAAAGTGTTAATCGTACTCAATTAATCTTCTAACTCAACTTTAAACTAATCCGTAAATCTAAATGTAACGATTATTAATAACTTGTTGACAAGTAAAGAGTTAATTGTACTCGAATCATCTTCTAATTAATTAATGGTATTCGATTAATCTTCTAACTCAACATAAAACTAATCCGTAACTCTAAGTGTAACGATCATTGAAAACTTGTTGACAAAGTAAAGAGTTAATTGTACTCGAGTCATCTTATAAAGAGTTTATTGTACTTGATTAATCTTCTAACTCAACATAAAGCTAATACGTAACTCCAAGTGTAACGATTATTGAAAACTTGTTGACCAAGTAAAGTGTTAATTGTACTCGATCAATCTTATAACTCAACATTAAACTAATCCATAACTCTAAATGTAACGATTATTCATAACTTGTTGACAAGTAAAGAGTCAATTGTACTCGAATCATCTTCTAAAGAATTAATGGTATTCGATAAATCTTCTAACTCAACATAAAACTAATCTATAACTCTAAGTGTAACGATTATTGAAAACTTGTTGACCAAGTAAACAGATAATTGTACTCGATTCATCATCTAAAGAGTTAATTAAACTCGATTAATCTTCTAACTCAACATAAAACTAATCCGTAACTCTAAGTGTAACGATTATTGAAAACTTGTTGACCAAGTAAAGAGTTAATTGTACTCGAATCATCTTATAAAGAGTTTATTGTACTTGATTAATCTTCTAACTCAACATAAAGCTAATACGTAACTCCAAGTGTAACGATTATTGAAAACTTGTTGACCAAGTAAAGTTTTAATTGTACTCGATTAATCTTCTAACTCAACATTAAACTAATCCGTAACTCTAAGTGTAACGATTATTAATAACTTGTTGACAAGTAAAGAGTTAATTGTACTCGAATCATCTTCGAAATAATTAATGGTATTCGATAAATCTTCTAACTCAACATAAAACTAATCCGTAACTCTAAGTGTAACGATTATTGAAAAGTTGTTGACCAAGTAAACAGTTAATAGTACTCGAATCATCTTATAAAGAGTTTATTATACTTGATTAATCTTCTAACTAAACATAAAGCTAATACGTTACTCCAAGTGTAACGATTATTGAAAACTTGTTGACCAAGTAAAGTGTTAATTGTACTCTATTAATCTTCTAACTCAACATTAAACTAATCCGTAACTCTAAATGTAACGATTATTCATAACTTGTTGACAAGTAAAGAGTCAATTGTACTCGAATCATCTTCTAAAGAATTAATGGTATTCGATAAATCTTCTAACTCAACATAAAACTAATCCGTAACTCTAAGTGTAACGATTATTGAAAACTTGTTGACCAAGTAAAGAGTTAATTTTAATCGAGTCATCTTATAAAGAGTTTATTGTACTTGATTAATCTTCTAACTCAACATAAAGCTAATACGTAACTCCAAGTGTAACGATTATTGAAAACTTGTTGACCAAGTAAAGTGTTAATTGTAGTCGATCAATCTTATAACTCAACATTAAACTAATCCGTAACTCTAAATGTAACGATTATTCATAACTTGTTGACAAGTAAAGAGTCAATTGTACTCGAATCATCTTCTAAAGAATTAATGGTATTCGATAAATCTTCTAACTCAACATAAAACTAATCTATAACTCTAAGTGTAACGATTATTGAAAACTTGTTGACCAAGTAAACAGATAATTGTACTCGATTTATCATCTAAAGAGTTAATTAAACTCGATTAATCTTCTAACTCAACATAAAACTAATCTGTAACTCTAAGTGTAACGATTATTGAAAACTTGTTGACCAAGTAAAGAGTTAATTGTACTCGAATCATCTTATAAAGAGTTTATTGTACTTGATTAATCTTCTAACTCAACATAAAGCTAATACGTAACTCCAAGTGTAACGATTATTGAAAACTTGTTGACCAAGTAAAGTTTTAATTGTACTCGATTAATCTTCTAACTCAACATTAAACTAATCCGTAACTCTAAGTGTAACGATTATTAATAACTTGTTGACAAGTAAAGAGTTAATTGTACTCGAATCATCTTCGAAATAATTAATGGTATTCGATAAATCTTCTAACTCAACATAAAACTAATCCGTAACTCTAAGTGTAACGATTATTGAAAAGTTGTTGACCAAGTAAACAGTTAATAGTACTCGAATCATCTTATAAAGAGTTTATTATACTTGATTAATCTTCTAACTCAACATAAAGCTAATACGTAACTCCAAGTGTAACGATTATTGAAAACTTGTTGACCAAGTAAAGTGTTAATCGTACTCAATTAATCTTCTAACTCAACTTTAAACTAATCCGTAAATCTAAATGTAACGATTATTAATAACTTGTTGACAAGTAAAGAGTTAATTGTACTCGAATCATCTTCTAATTAATTAATGGTATTCGATTAATCTTCTAACTCAACATAAAACTAATCCGTAACTCTAAGTGTAACGATCATTGAAAACTTGTTGACAAAGTAAAGAGTTAATTGTACTCGAGTCATCTTATAAAGAGTTTATTGTACTTGATTAATCTTCTAACTCAACATAAAGCTAATACGTAACTCCAAGTGTAACGATTATTGAAAACTTGTTGACCAAGTAAAGTGTTAATTGTACTCGATCAATCTTATAACTCAACATTAAACTAATCCGTAACTCTAAATGTAACGATTATTCATAATTTGTTGACAAGTAAAGAGTCAATTGTACTCGAATCATCTTCTAAAGAATTAATGGTATTCGATAAATCTTCTAACTCAACATAAAACTAATCTATAACTCTAAGTGTAACGATTATTGAAAACTTGTTGACCAAGTAAACAGATAATTGTACTCGATTCATCATCTAAAGAGTTAATTAAACTCGATTAATCTTCTAACTCAACATAAAACTAATCCGTAACTCTAAGTGTAACGATTATTGAAAACTTGTTGACCAAGTAAAGAGTTAATTGTACTCGAATCATCTTATAAAGAGTTTATTGTACTTGATTAATCTTCTAACTCAACATAAAGCTAATACGTAACTCCAAGTGTAACGATTATTGAAAACTTGTTGACCAAGTAAAGTTTTAATTGTACTCGATTAATCTTCTAACTCAACATTAAACTAATCCGTAACTCTAAGTGTAACGATTATTAATAACTTGTTGACAAGTAAAGAGTTAATTGTACTCGAATCATCTTCGAAATAATTAATGGTATTCGATAAATCTTCTAACTCAACATAAAACTAATCCGTAACTCTAAGTGTAACGATTATTGAAAAGTTGTTGACCAAGTAAACAGTTAATAGTACTCGAATCATCTTATAAAGAGTTTATTATACTTGATTAATCTTCTAACTAAACATAAAGCTAATACGTTACTCCAAGTGTAACGATTATTGAAAACTTGTTGACCAAGTAAAGTGTTAATTGTACTCTATTAATCTTCTAACTCAACATTAAACTAATCCGTAACTCTAAATGTAACGATTATTCATAACTTGTTGACAAGTAAAGAGTCAATTGTACTCGAATCATCTTCTAAAGAATTAATGGTATTCGATAAATCTTCTAACTCAACATAAAACTAATCCGTAACTCTAAGTGTAACGATTATTGAAAACTTGTTGACCAAGTAAAGAGTTAATTTTAATCGAGTCATCTTATAAAGAGTTTATTGTACTTGATTAATCTTCTAACTCAACATAAAGCTAATACGTAACTCCAAGTGTAACGATTATTGAAAACTTGTTGACCAAGTAAAGTGTTAATTGTACTCGATCAATCTTATAACTCAACATTAAACTAATCCGTAACTCTAAATGTAACGATTATTCATAATTTGTTGACAAGTAAAGAGTCAATTGTACTCGAATCATCTTCTAAAGAATTAATGGTATTCGATAAATCTTCTAACTCAACATAAAACTAATCTATAACTCTAAGTGTAACGATTATTGAAAACTTGTTGACCAAGTAAACAGATAATTGTACTCGATTCATCATCTAAAGAGTTAATTAAACTCGATTAATCTTCTAACTCAACATAAAACTAATCCGTAACTCTAAGTGTAACGATTATTGAAAACTTGTTGACCAAGTAAAGAGTTAATTGTACTCGAATCATCTTATAAAGAGTTTATTGTACTTGATTAATCTTCTAACTCAACATAAAGCTAATACGTAACTCCAAGTGTAACGATTATTGAAAACTTGTTGACCAAGTAAAGTGTTAATTGTACTCGATTAATCTTCTAACTCAACATTAAACTAATCCGTAACTCTAAGTGTAACGATTATTAATAACTTGTTGACAAGTAAAGAGTTAATTGTACTCGAATCATCTTCGAAATAATTAATGGTATTCGATAAATCTTCTAACTCAACATAAAACTAATCCGTAACTCTAAGTGTAACGATTATTGAAAACTTGTTGACCAAGTAAACAGTTAATAGTACTCGAATCATCTTATAAAGAGTTTATTATACTTGATTAATCTTCTAACTCAACATAAAGCTAATACGTAACTCCAAGTGTAACGATTATTGAAAACTTGTTGACCAAGTAAAGTGTTAATCGTACTCGATTAATCTTCTAACTCAACTTTAAACTAATCCGTAAATCTAAATGTAACGATTATTAATAACTTGTTGACAAGTAAAGAGTTAATTGTACTCGAATCATCTTCTAATTAATTAATGGTATTCGATTAATCTTCTAACTCAACATAAAACTAATCCGTAACTCTAAGTGTAACGATCATTGAAAACTTGTTGACAAAGTAAAGAGTTAATTGTACTCGAGTCATCTTATAAAGAGTTTATTGTACTTGATTAATCTTCTAACTCAACATAAAGCTAATACGTAACTCCAAGTGTAACGATTATTGAAAACTTGTTGACCAAGTAAAGTGTTAATTGTACTCGATCAATCTTATAACTCAACATTAAACTAATCCGTAACTCTAAATGTAACGATTATTCATAACTTGTTGACAAGTAAAGAGTCAATTGTACTCGAATCATCTTCTAAAGAATTAATGGTATTCGATAAATCTTCTAACTCAACATAAAACTAATCTATAACTCTAAGTGTAACGATTATTGAAAACTTGTTGACCAAGTAAACAGATAATTGTACTCGATTCATCATCTAAAGAGTTAATTAAACTCGATTAATCTTCTAACTCAACATAAAACTAATCCGTAACTCTAAGTGTAACGATTATTGAAAACTTGTTGACCAAGTAAAGAGTTAATTGTACTCGAATCATCTTATAAAGAGTTTATTGTACTTGATTAATCTTCTAACTCAACATAAAGCTAATACGTAACTCCAAGTGTAACGATTATTGAAAACTTGTTGACCAAGTAAAGTGTTAATTGTACTCGATTAATCTTCTAACTCAACATTAAACTAATCCGTAACTCTAAGTGTAATGATTATTAATAACTTGTTGACAAGTAAAGAGTTAATTGTACTCGAATCATCTTCGAAATAATTAATGGTATTCGATAAATCTTCTAACTCAACATAAAACTAATCCGTAACTGTAAGTGTAACGATTATTGAAAAGTAGTTGACCAACTCGAATCATCTTATAATGAGTTAATTATACTTGATTAATCTTCTAACTAAACATAAAGCTAATACGTTACTCCAAGTGTAACGATTATTGAAAACTTGTTGACCAAGTAAAGTGTTAATTGTACTCTATTAATCTTCTAACTCAACATTAAACTAATCCGTAACTCTAAATGTAACGATTATTCATAACTTGTTGACAAGTAAAGAGTCAATTGTACTCGAATCATCTTCTAAAGAATTAATGGTATTCGATAAATCTTCTAACTCAACATAAAACTAATCCGTAACTCTAAGTGTAACGATTATTGAAAACTTGTTAACCAAGTAAAGAGTTAATTTTAATCGAGTCATCTTATAAAGAGTTTATTGTACTTGATTAATCTTCTAACTCAACATAAAGCTAATACGTAACTCCAAGTGTAACGATTATTGAAAACTTGTTGACCAAGTAAAGTGTTAATTGTAGTCGATCAATCTTATAACTCAACATTAAACTAATCCGTAACTCTAAATGTAACGATTATTCATAACTTGTTGACAAGTAAAGAGTCAATTGTACTCGAATCATCTTCTAAAGAATTAATGGTATTCGATAAATCTTCTAACTCAACATAAAACTAATCTATAACTCTAAGTGTAACGATTATTGAAAACTTGTTGACCAAGTAAACAGATAATTGTACTCGATTCATCATCTAAAGAGTTAATTAAACTCGATTAATCTTCTAACTCAACATAAAACTAATCCGTAACTCTAAGTGTAACGATTATTGAAAACTTGTTGACCAAGTAAAGAGTTAATTGTACTCGAATCATCTTATAAAGAGTTTATTGTACTTGATTAATCTTCTAACTCAACATAAAGCTAATACGTAACTCCAAGTGTAACGATTATTGAAAACTTGTTGACCAAGTAAAGTGTTAATTGTACTCGATTAATCTTCTAACTCAACATTAAACTAATCCGTAACTCTAAGTGTAATGATTATTAATAACTTGTTGACAAGTAAAGAGTTAATTGTACTCGAATCATCTTCGAAATAATTAATGGTATTCGATAAATCTTCTAACTCAACATAAAACTAATCCGTAACTGTAAGTGTAACGATTATTGAAAAGTAGTTGACCAACTCGAATCATCTTATAATGAGTTAATTATACTTGATTAATCTTCTAACTAAACATAAAGCTAATACGTTACTCCAAGTGTAACGATTATTGAAAACTTGTTGACCAAGTAAAGTGTTAATTGTACTCTATTAATCTTCTAACTCAACATTAAACTAATCCGTAACTCTAAATGTAACGATTATTCATAACTTGTTGACAAGTAAAGAGTCAATTGTACTCGAATCATCTTCTAAAGAATTAATGGTATTCGATAAATCTTCTAACTCAACATAAAACTAATCCGTAACTCTAGGTGTAACGATTATTGAAAACTTGTTAACCAAGTAAAGAGTTAATTTTAATCGAGTCATCTTATAAAGAGTTTATTGTACTTGATTAATCTTCTAACTCAACATAAAGCTAATACGTAACTCCAAGTGTAACGATTATTGAAAACTTGTTGACCAAGTAAAGTGTTAATTGTAGTCGATCAATCTTATAACTCAACATTAAACTAATCCGTAACTCTAAATGTAACGATTATTCATAACTTGTTGACAAGTAAAGAGTCAATTGTACTCGAATCATCTTCTAAAGAATTAATGGTATTCGATAAATCTTCTAACTCAACATAAAACTAATCTATAACTCTAAGTGTAACGATTATTGAAAACTTGTTGACCAAGTAAACAGATAATTGTACTCGATTCATCATCTAAAGAGTTAATTAAACTCGATTAATCTTCTAACTCAACATAAAACTAATCCGTAACTCTAAGTGTAACGATTATTGAAAACTTGTTGACCAAGTAAAGAGTTAATTGTACTCGAATCATCTTATAAAGAGTTTATTGTACTTGATTAATCTTCTAACTCAACATAAAGCTAATACGTAACTCCAAGTGTAACGATTATTGAAAACTTGTTGACCAAGTAAAGTGTTAATTGTACTCGATTAATCTTCTAACTCAACATTAAACTAATCCGTAACTCTAAGTGTAATGATTATTAATAACTTGTTGACAAGTAAAGAGTTAATTGTACTCGAATCATCTTCGAAATAATTAATGGTATTCGATAAATCTTCTAACTCAACATAAAACTAATCCGTAACTGTAAGTGTAACGATTATTGAAAAGTAGTTGACCAACTCGAATCATCTTATAATGAGTTAATTATACTTGATTAATCTTCTAACTAAACATAAAGCTAATACGTTACTCCAAGTGTAACGATTATTGAAAACTTGTTGACCAAGTAAAGTGTTAATTGTACTCTATTAATCTTCTAACTCAACATTAAACTAATCCGTAACTCTAAATGTAACGATTATTCATAACTTGTTGACAAGTAAATAGTCAATTGTACTCGAATCATCTTCTAAAGAATTAATGGTATTCGATAAATCTTCTAACTCAACATAAAACTAATCCGTAACTCTAAGTGTAACGATTATTGAAAACTTGTTAACCAAGTAAAGAGTTAATTTTAATCGAGTCATCTTATAAAGAGTTTATTGTACTTGATTAATCTTCTAACTCAACATAAAGCTAATACGTAACTCCAAGTGTAACGATTATTGAAAACTTGTTGACCAAGTAAAGTGTTAATTGTAGTCGATCAATCTTATAACTCAACATTAAACTAATCCGTAACTCTAAATGTAACGATTATTCATAACTTGTTGACAAGTAAAGAGTCAATTGTACTCGAATCATCTTCTAAAGAATTAATGGTATTCGATAAATCTTCTAACTCAACATAAAACTAATCTATAACTCTAAGTGTAACGATTATTGAAAACTTGTTGACCAAGTAAACAGATAATTGTACTCGATTCATCATCTAAAGAGTTAATTAAACTCGATTAATCTTCTAACTCAACATAAAACTAATCCGTAACTCTAAGTGTAACGATTATTGAAAACTTGTTGACCAAGTAAAGAGTTAATTGTACTCGAATCATCTTATAAAGAGTTTATTGTACTTGATTAATCTTCTAACTCAACATAAAGCTAATACGTAACTCCAAGTGTAACGATTATTGAAAACTTGTTGACCAAGTAAAGTGTTAATTGTACTCGATTAATCTTCAACTCAACATTAAACTAATCCGTAACTCTAAGTGTAACGATTATTAATAACTTGTTGACAAGTAAAGAGTTAATTGTACTCGAATCATATTCTAAATAATTAATGGTATTCGATAAATTTTCTAACTCAACATAAAACTAATCCGTAACTCTAAGTGTAACGATTATTGAAAAGTTGTTGACCAAGTAAAGAGTTAATAGTACTCGAATCATCTTATAAAGAGTTTATTATACTTGATTAATCTTCTAACTCAACATAAAGCTAATACGTAACTCCAAGTGTAACGATTATTGAAAACTTGTTGACCAACTAAAGTGTTAATCGTACTCAATTAATCTTCTAACTCAACTTTAAACTAATCCGTAAATCTAAATGTAACGATTATTAATAACTTGTTGACAAGTAAAGAGTTAATTGTACTCGAATCATCTTCTAATTAATTAATGGTATTCGATTAATCTTCTAACTCAACATAAAACTAATCCGTAACTCTAAGTGTAACGATCATTGAAAACTTGTTGACAAAGTAAAGAGTTAATTGTACTCGAGTCATCTTATAAAGAGTTTATTGTACTTGATTAATCTTCTAACTCAACATAAAGCTAATACGTAACTCCAAGTGTAACGATTATTGAAAACTTGTTGACCAAGTAAAGTGTTAATTGTACTCGATCAATCTTATAACTCAACATTAAACTAATCCGTAACTCTAAATGTAACGATTATTCATAACTTGTTGACAAGTAAAGAGTCAATTGTACTCGAATCATCTTCTAAAGAATTAATGGTATTCGATAAATCTTCTAACTCAACATAAAACTAATCTATAACTCTAAGTGTAACGATTATTGAAAACTTGTTGACCAAGTAAACAGATAATTGTACTCGATTCATCATCTAAAGAGTTAATTAAACTCGATTAATCTTCTAACTCAACATAAAACTAATCCGTAACTCTAAGTGTAACGATTATTGAAAACTTGTTGACCAAGTAAAGAGTTAATTGTACTCGAATCATCTTATAAAGAGTTTATTGTACTTGATTAATCTTCTAACTCAACATAAAGCTAATACGTAACTCCAAGTGTAACGATTATTGAAAACTTGTTGACCAAGTAAAGTTTTAATTGTACTCGATTAATCTTCTAACTCAACATTAAACTAATCCGTAACTCTAAGTGTAACGATTATTAATAACTTGTTGACAAGTAAAGAGTTAATTGTACTCGAATCATCTTCGAAATAATTAATGGTATTCGATAAATCTTCTAACTCAACATAAAACTAATCCGTAACTCTAAGTGTAACGATTATTGAAAAGTTGTTGACCAAGTAAACAGTTAATAGTACTCGAATCATCTTATAAAGAGTTTATTATACTTGATTAATCTTCTAACTAAACATAAAGCTAATACGTTACTCCAAGTGTAACGATTATTGAAAACTTGTTGACCAAGTAAAGTGTTAATTGTACTCTATTAATCTTCTAACTCAACATTAAACTAATCCGTAACTCTAAATGTAACGATTATTCATAACTTGTTGACAAGTAAAGAGTCAATTGTACTCGAATCATCTTCTAAAGAAT
This sequence comes from Scutellaria minor, assembly GCA_954870855.1. Classification (NCBI taxonomy): domain Eukaryota; kingdom Viridiplantae; phylum Streptophyta; class Magnoliopsida; order Lamiales; family Lamiaceae; genus Scutellaria; species Scutellaria minor. The sequence goes on along the minus strand of OX940728.1, from coordinate 9,803,393 downwards.
TAATGGTATTCGATAAATCTTCTAACTCAACATAAAACTAATCCGTAACTCTAAGTGTAACGATTATTGAAAACTTGTTGACCAAGTAAAGAGTTAATTTTAATCGAGTCATCTTATAAAGAGTTTATTGTACTTGATTAATCTTCTAACTCAACATAAAGCTAATACGTAACTCCAAGTGTAACGATTATTGAAAACTTGTTGACCAAGTAAAGTGTTAATTGTAGTCGATCAATCTTATAACTCAACATTAAACTAATCCGTAACTCTAAATGTAACGATTATTCATAACTTGTTGACAAGTAAAGAGTCAATTGTACTCGAATCATCTTCTAAAGAATTAATGGTATTCGATAAATCTTCTAACTCAACATAAAACTAATCTATAACTCTAAGTGTAACGATTATTGAAAACTTGTTGACCAAGTAAACAGATAATTGTACTCGATTTATCATCTAAAGAGTTAATTAAACTCGATTAATCTTCTAACTCAACATAAAACTAATCTGTAACTCTAAGTGTAACGATTATTGAAAACTTGTTGACCAAGTAAAGAGTTAATTGTACTCGAATCATCTTATAAAGAGTTTATTGTACTTGATTAATCTTCTAACTCAACATAAAGCTAATACGTAACTCCAAGTGTAACGATTATTGAAAACTTGTTGACCAAGTAAAGTTTTAATTGTACTCGATTAATCTTCTAACTCAACATTAAACTAATCCGTAACTCTAAGTGTAACGATTATTAATAACTTGTTGACAAGTAAAGAGTTAATTGTACTCGAATCATCTTCGAAATAATTAATGGTATTCGATAAATCTTCTAACTCAACATAAAACTAATCCGTAACTCTAAGTGTAACGATTATTGAAAAGTTGTTGACCAAGTAAACAGTTAATAGTACTCGAATCATCTTATAAAGAGTTTATTATACTTGATTAATCTTCTAACTCAACATAAAGCTAATACGTAACTCCAAGTGTAACGATTATTGAAAACTTGTTGACCAAGTAAAGTGTTAATCGTACTCAATTAATCTTCTAACTCAACTTTAAACTAATCCGTAAATCTAAATGTAACGATTATTAATAACTTGTTGACAAGTAAAGAGTTAATTGTACTCGAATCATCTTCTAATTAATTAATGGTATTCGATTAATCTTCTAACTCAACATAAAACTAATCCGTAACTCTAAGTGTAACGATCATTGAAAACTTGTTGACAAAGTAAAGAGTTAATTGTACTCGAGTCATCTTATAAAGAGTTTATTGTACTTGATTAATCTTCTAACTCAACATAAAGCTAATACGTAACTCCAAGTGTAACGATTATTGAAAACTTGTTGACCAAGTAAAGTGTTAATTGTACTCGATCAATCTTATAACTCAACATTAAACTAATCCGTAACTCTAAATGTAACGATTATTCATAATTTGTTGACAAGTAAAGAGTCAATTGTACTCGAATCATCTTCTAAAGAATTAATGGTATTCGATAAATCTTCTAACTCAACATAAAACTAATCTATAACTCTAAGTGTAACGATTATTGAAAACTTGTTGACCAAGTAAACAGATAATTGTACTCGATTCATCATCTAAAGAGTTAATTAAACTCGATTAATCTTCTAACTCAACATAAAACTAATCCGTAACTCTAAGTGTAACGATTATTGAAAACTTGTTGACCAAGTAAAGAGTTAATTGTACTCGAATCATCTTATAAAGAGTTTATTGTACTTGATTAATCTTCTAACTCAACATAAAGCTAATACGTAACTCCAAGTGTAACGATTATTGAAAACTTGTTGACCAAGTAAAGTTTTAATTGTACTCGATTAATCTTCTAACTCAACATTAAACTAATCCGTAACTCTAAGTGTAACGATTATTAATAACTTGTTGACAAGTAAAGAGTTAATTGTACTCGAATCATCTTCGAAATAATTAATGGTATTCGATAAATCTTCTAACTCAACATAAAACTAATCCGTAACTCTAAGTGTAACGATTATTGAAAAGTTGTTGACCAAGTAAACAGTTAATAGTACTCGAATCATCTTATAAAGAGTTTATTATACTTGATTAATCTTCTAACTAAACATAAAGCTAATACGTTACTCCAAGTGTAACGATTATTGAAAACTTGTTGACCAAGTAAAGTGTTAATTGTACTCTATTAATCTTCTAACTCAACATTAAACTAATCCGTAACTCTAAATGTAACGATTATTCATAACTTGTTGACAAGTAAAGAGTCAATTGTACTCGAATCATCTTCTAAAGAATTAATGGTATTCGATAAATCTTCTAACTCAACATAAAACTAATCCGTAACTCTAAGTGTAACGATTATTGAAAACTTGTTGACCAAGTAAAGAGTTAATTTTAATCGAGTCATCTTATAAAGAGTTTATTGTACTTGATTAATCTTCTAACTCAACATAAAGCTAATACGTAACTCCAAGTGTAACGATTATTGAAAACTTGTTGACCAAGTAAAGTGTTAATTGTACTCGATCAATCTTATAACTCAACATTAAACTAATCCGTAACTCTAAATGTAACGATTATTCATAATTTGTTGACAAGTAAAGAGTCAATTGTACTCGAATCATCTTCTAAAGAATTAATGGTATTCGATAAATCTTCTAACTCAACATAAAACTAATCTATAACTCTAAGTGTAACGATTATTGAAAACTTGTTGACCAAGTAAACAGATAATTGTACTCGATTCATCATCTAAAGAGTTAATTAAACTCGATTAATCTTCTAACTCAACATAAAACTAATCCGTAACTCTAAGTGTAACGATTATTGAAAACTTGTTGACCAAGTAAAGAGTTAATTGTACTCGAATCATCTTATAAAGAGTTTATTGTACTTGATTAATCTTCTAACTCAACATAAAGCTAATACGTAACTCCAAGTGTAACGATTATTGAAAACTTGTTGACCAAGTAAAGTGTTAATTGTACTCGATTAATCTTCTAACTCAACATTAAACTAATCCGTAACTCTAAGTGTAACGATTATTAATAACTTGTTGACAAGTAAAGAGTTAATTGTACTCGAATCATCTTCGAAATAATTAATGGTATTCGATAAATCTTCTAACTCAACATAAAACTAATCCGTAACTCTAAGTGTAACGATTATTGAAAACTTGTTGACCAAGTAAACAGTTAATAGTACTCGAATCATCTTATAAAGAGTTTATTATACTTGATTAATCTTCTAACTCAACATAAAGCTAATACGTAACTCCAAGTGTAACGATTATTGAAAACTTGTTGACCAAGTAAAGTGTTAATCGTACTCGATTAATCTTCTAACTCAACTTTAAACTAATCCGTAAATCTAAATGTAACGATTATTAATAACTTGTTGACAAGTAAAGAGTTAATTGTACTCGAATCATCTTCTAATTAATTAATGGTATTCGATTAATCTTCTAACTCAACATAAAACTAATCCGTAACTCTAAGTGTAACGATCATTGAAAACTTGTTGACAAAGTAAAGAGTTAATTGTACTCGAGTCATCTTATAAAGAGTTTATTGTACTTGATTAATCTTCTAACTCAACATAAAGCTAATACGTAACTCCAAGTGTAACGATTATTGAAAACTTGTTGACCAAGTAAAGTGTTAATTGTACTCGATCAATCTTATAACTCAACATTAAACTAATCCGTAACTCTAAATGTAACGATTATTCATAACTTGTTGACAAGTAAAGAGTCAATTGTACTCGAATCATCTTCTAAAGAATTAATGGTATTCGATAAATCTTCTAACTCAACATAAAACTAATCTATAACTCTAAGTGTAACGATTATTGAAAACTTGTTGACCAAGTAAACAGATAATTGTACTCGATTCATCATCTAAAGAGTTAATTAAACTCGATTAATCTTCTAACTCAACATAAAACTAATCCGTAACTCTAAGTGTAACGATTATTGAAAACTTGTTGACCAAGTAAAGAGTTAATTGTACTCGAATCATCTTATAAAGAGTTTATTGTACTTGATTAATCTTCTAACTCAACATAAAGCTAATACGTAACTCCAAGTGTAACGATTATTGAAAACTTGTTGACCAAGTAAAGTGTTAATTGTACTCGATTAATCTTCTAACTCAACATTAAACTAATCCGTAACTCTAAGTGTAATGATTATTAATAACTTGTTGACAAGTAAAGAGTTAATTGTACTCGAATCATCTTCGAAATAATTAATGGTATTCGATAAATCTTCTAACTCAACATAAAACTAATCCGTAACTGTAAGTGTAACGATTATTGAAAAGTAGTTGACCAACTCGAATCATCTTATAATGAGTTAATTATACTTGATTAATCTTCTAACTAAACATAAAGCTAATACGTTACTCCAAGTGTAACGATTATTGAAAACTTGTTGACCAAGTAAAGTGTTAATTGTACTCTATTAATCTTCTAACTCAACATTAAACTAATCCGTAACTCTAAATGTAACGATTATTCATAACTTGTTGACAAGTAAAGAGTCAATTGTACTCGAATCATCTTCTAAAGAATTAATGGTATTCGATAAATCTTCTAACTCAACATAAAACTAATCCGTAACTCTAAGTGTAACGATTATTGAAAACTTGTTAACCAAGTAAAGAGTTAATTTTAATCGAGTCATCTTATAAAGAGTTTATTGTACTTGATTAATCTTCTAACTCAACATAAAGCTAATACGTAACTCCAAGTGTAACGATTATTGAAAACTTGTTGACCAAGTAAAGTGTTAATTGTAGTCGATCAATCTTATAACTCAACATTAAACTAATCCGTAACTCTAAATGTAACGATTATTCATAACTTGTTGACAAGTAAAGAGTCAATTGTACTCGAATCATCTTCTAAAGAATTAATGGTATTCGATAAATCTTCTAACTCAACATAAAACTAATCTATAACTCTAAGTGTAACGATTATTGAAAACTTGTTGACCAAGTAAACAGATAATTGTACTCGATTCATCATCTAAAGAGTTAATTAAACTCGATTAATCTTCTAACTCAACATAAAACTAATCCGTAACTCTAAGTGTAACGATTATTGAAAACTTGTTGACCAAGTAAAGAGTTAATTGTACTCGAATCATCTTATAAAGAGTTTATTGTACTTGATTAATCTTCTAACTCAACATAAAGCTAATACGTAACTCCAAGTGTAACGATTATTGAAAACTTGTTGACCAAGTAAAGTGTTAATTGTACTCGATTAATCTTCTAACTCAACATTAAACTAATCCGTAACTCTAAGTGTAATGATTATTAATAACTTGTTGACAAGTAAAGAGTTAATTGTACTCGAATCATCTTCGAAATAATTAATGGTATTCGATAAATCTTCTAACTCAACATAAAACTAATCCGTAACTGTAAGTGTAACGATTATTGAAAAGTAGTTGACCAACTCGAATCATCTTATAATGAGTTAATTATACTTGATTAATCTTCTAACTAAACATAAAGCTAATACGTTACTCCAAGTGTAACGATTATTGAAAACTTGTTGACCAAGTAAAGTGTTAATTGTACTCTATTAATCTTCTAACTCAACATTAAACTAATCCGTAACTCTAAATGTAACGATTATTCATAACTTGTTGACAAGTAAAGAGTCAATTGTACTCGAATCATCTTCTAAAGAATTAATGGTATTCGATAAATCTTCTAACTCAACATAAAACTAATCCGTAACTCTAGGTGTAACGATTATTGAAAACTTGTTAACCAAGTAAAGAGTTAATTTTAATCGAGTCATCTTATAAAGAGTTTATTGTACTTGATTAATCTTCTAACTCAACATAAAGCTAATACGTAACTCCAAGTGTAACGATTATTGAAAACTTGTTGACCAAGTAAAGTGTTAATTGTAGTCGATCAATCTTATAACTCAACATTAAACTAATCCGTAACTCTAAATGTAACGATTATTCATAACTTGTTGACAAGTAAAGAGTCAATTGTACTCGAATCATCTTCTAAAGAATTAATGGTATTCGATAAATCTTCTAACTCAACATAAAACTAATCTATAACTCTAAGTGTAACGATTATTGAAAACTTGTTGACCAAGTAAACAGATAATTGTACTCGATTCATCATCTAAAGAGTTAATTAAACTCGATTAATCTTCTAACTCAACATAAAACTAATCCGTAACTCTAAGTGTAACGATTATTGAAAACTTGTTGACCAAGTAAAGAGTTAATTGTACTCGAATCATCTTATAAAGAGTTTATTGTACTTGATTAATCTTCTAACTCAACATAAAGCTAATACGTAACTCCAAGTGTAACGATTATTGAAAACTTGTTGACCAAGTAAAGTGTTAATTGTACTCGATTAATCTTCTAACTCAACATTAAACTAATCCGTAACTCTAAGTGTAATGATTATTAATAACTTGTTGACAAGTAAAGAGTTAATTGTACTCGAATCATCTTCGAAATAATTAATGGTATTCGATAAATCTTCTAACTCAACATAAAACTAATCCGTAACTGTAAGTGTAACGATTATTGAAAAGTAGTTGACCAACTCGAATCATCTTATAATGAGTTAATTATACTTGATTAATCTTCTAACTAAACATAAAGCTAATACGTTACTCCAAGTGTAACGATTATTGAAAACTTGTTGACCAAGTAAAGTGTTAATTGTACTCTATTAATCTTCTAACTCAACATTAAACTAATCCGTAACTCTAAATGTAACGATTATTCATAACTTGTTGACAAGTAAATAGTCAATTGTACTCGAATCATCTTCTAAAGAATTAATGGTATTCGATAAATCTTCTAACTCAACATAAAACTAATCCGTAACTCTAAGTGTAACGATTATTGAAAACTTGTTAACCAAGTAAAGAGTTAATTTTAATCGAGTCATCTTATAAAGAGTTTATTGTACTTGATTAATCTTCTAACTCAACATAAAGCTAATACGTAACTCCAAGTGTAACGATTATTGAAAACTTGTTGACCAAGTAAAGTGTTAATTGTAGTCGATCAATCTTATAACTCAACATTAAACTAATCCGTAACTCTAAATGTAACGATTATTCATAACTTGTTGACAAGTAAAGAGTCAATTGTACTCGAATCATCTTCTAAAGAATTAATGGTATTCGATAAATCTTCTAACTCAACATAAAACTAATCTATAACTCTAAGTGTAACGATTATTGAAAACTTGTTGACCAAGTAAACAGATAATTGTACTCGATTCATCATCTAAAGAGTTAATTAAACTCGATTAATCTTCTAACTCAACATAAAACTAATCCGTAACTCTAAGTGTAACGATTATTGAAAACTTGTTGACCAAGTAAAGAGTTAATTGTACTCGAATCATCTTATAAAGAGTTTATTGTACTTGATTAATCTTCTAACTCAACATAAAGCTAATACGTAACTCCAAGTGTAACGATTATTGAAAACTTGTTGACCAAGTAAAGTGTTAATTGTACTCGATTAATCTTCAACTCAACATTAAACTAATCCGTAACTCTAAGTGTAACGATTATTAATAACTTGTTGACAAGTAAAGAGTTAATTGTACTCGAATCATATTCTAAATAATTAATGGTATTCGATAAATTTTCTAACTCAACATAAAACTAATCCGTAACTCTAAGTGTAACGATTATTGAAAAGTTGTTGACCAAGTAAAGAGTTAATAGTACTCGAATCATCTTATAAAGAGTTTATTATACTTGATTAATCTTCTAACTCAACATAAAGCTAATACGTAACTCCAAGTGTAACGATTATTGAAAACTTGTTGACCAACTAAAGTGTTAATCGTACTCAATTAATCTTCTAACTCAACTTTAAACTAATCCGTAAATCTAAATGTAACGATTATTAATAACTTGTTGACAAGTAAAGAGTTAATTGTACTCGAATCATCTTCTAATTAATTAATGGTATTCGATTAATCTTCTAACTCAACATAAAACTAATCCGTAACTCTAAGTGTAACGATCATTGAAAACTTGTTGACCAAGTAAAGAGTTAATTGTACTCGAGTCATCTTATAAAGAGTTTATTGTACTTGATTAATCTTCTAACTCAACATAAAGCTAATACGTAACTCCAAGTGTAACGATTATTGAAAACTTGTTGACCAAGTAAAGTGTTAATTGTACTCGATCAATCTTATAACTCAACATTAAACTAATCCGTAACTCTAAATGTAACGATTATTCATAACTTGTTGACAAGTAAAGAGTCAATTGTACTCGAATCATCTTCTAAAGAATTAATGGTATTCGATAAATCTTCTAACTCAACATAAAACTAATCTATAACTCTAAGTGTAACGATTATTGAAAACTTGTTGACCAAGTAAACAGATAATTGTATTCGATTCATCATCTAAAGAGTTAATTAAACTCGATTAATCTTCTAACTCAACATAAAACTAATCCGTAACTCTAAGTGTAACGATTATTGAAAACTTGTTGACCAAGTAAAGAGTTAATTGTACTTGAATCATCTTATAAAGAGTTTATTGTACTTGATTAATCTTCTAACTCAACATAAAGCTAATACGTAACTCCAAGTGTAACGATTATTGAAAACTTGTTGACCAAGTAAAGTTTTAATTGTACTCGATTAATCTTCTAACTCAACATTAAACTAATCCGTAACTCTAAGTGTAACGATTATTAATAACTTGTTGACAAGTAAAGAGTTAATTGTACTCGAATCATCTTCGAAATAATTAATGGTATTCGATAAATCTTCTAACTCAACATAAAACTAATCCGTAACTCTAAGTGTAACGATTATTGAAAAGTTGTTGACCAAGTAAACAGTTAATAGTACTCGAATCATCTTATAAAGAGTTTATTATACTTGATTAATCTTCTAACTCAACATAAAGCTAATACGTAACTCCAAGTGTAACGATTATTGAAAACTTGTTGACCAAGTAAAGTGTTAATCGTACTCGATTAATCTTCTAACTCAACTTTAAACTAATCCATAAATCTAAATGTAACGATTATTAATAACTTGTTGACAAGTAAAGAGTTAATTGTACTCGAATCATCTTCTAATTAATTAATGGTATTCGATTAATCTTCTAACTCAACATAAAACTAATCCGTAACTCTAAGTGTAACGATTATTGAAAACTTGTTGACCAAGTAAAGAGTTAATTGTACTCGAGTCATCTTATAAAGAGTTTATTGTACTTGATTAATCTTCTAACTCAACATAAAGCTAATACGTAACTCCAAGGGTAACGATTATTGAAAACTTGTTGACCAAGTAAAGTGTTAATTGTACTCGATCAATCTTATAACTCAACATTAAACTAATCCGTAACTCTAAATGTAACGATTATTCATAACTTGTTGACAAGTAAAGAGTCAATTGTACTCGAATCATCTTCTAAAGAATTAATGGTATTCGATAAATCTTCTAACTCAACATAAAACTAATCTATAACTCTAAGTGTAACGATTATTGAAAACTTGTTGACCAAGTAAACAGATAATTGTACTCGATTCATCATCTAAAGAGTTAATTAAACTCGATTAATCTTCTAACTCAACATAAAACTAATCCGTAACTCTAAGTGTAACGATTATTGAAAACTTGTTGACCAAGTAAAGAGTTAATTGTACTCGAATCATCTTATAAAGAGTTTATTGTACTTGATTAATCTTCTAACTCAACATAAAGCTAATACGTAACTCCAAGTGTAACGATTATTGAAAACTTGTTGACCAAGTAAAGTGTTAATTGTACTCGATTAATCTTCTAACTCAACATTAAACTAATCCGTAACTCTAAGTGTAATGATTATTAATAACTTGTTGACAAGTAAAGAGTTAATTGTACTCGAATCATCTTCGAAATAATTAATGGTATTCGATAAATCTTCTAACTCAACATAAAACTAATCCGTAACTGTAAGTGTAACGATTATTGAAAAGTAGTTGACCAACTCGAATCATCTTATAATGAGTTAATTATACTTGATTAATCTTCTAACTAAACATAAAGCTAATACGTTACTCCAAGTGTAACGATTATTGAAAACTTGTTGACCAAGTAAAGTGTTAATTGTACTCTATTAATCTTCTAACTCAACATTAAACTAATCCGTAACTCTAAATGTAACGATTATTCATAACTTGTTGACAAGTAAAGAGTCAATTGTACTCGAATCATCTTCTAAAGAATTAATGGTATTCGATAAATCTTCTAACTCAACATAAAACTAATCCGTAACTCTAAGTGTAACGATTATTGAAAACTTGTTAACCAAGTAAAGAGTTAATTTTAATCGAGTCATCTTATAAAGAGTTTATTGTACTTGATTAATCTTCTAACTCAACATAAAGCTAATACGTAACTCCAAGTGTAACGATTATTGAAAACTTGTTGACCAAGTAAAGTGTTAATTGTAGTCGATCAATCTTATAACTCAACATTAAACTAATCCGTAACTCTAAATGTAACGATTATTCATAACTTGTTGACAAGTAAAGAGTCAATTGTACTCGAATCATCTTCTAAAGAATTAATGGTATTCGATAAATCTTCTAACTCAACATAAAACTAATCTATAACTCTAAGTGTAACGATTATTGAAAACTTGTTGACCAAGTAAACAGATAATTGTACTCGATTCATCATCTAAAGAGTTAATTAAACTCGATTAATCTTCTAACTCAACATAAAACTAATCCGTAACTCTAAGTGTAACGATTATTGAAAACTTGTTGACCAAGTAAAGAGTTAATTGTACTCGAATCATCTTATAAAGAGTTTATTGTACTTGATTAATCTTCTAACTCAACATAAAGCTAATACGTAACTCCAAGTGTAACGATTATTGAAAACTTGTTGACCAAGTAAAGTGTTAATTGTACTCGATTAATCTTCTAACTCAACATTAAACTAATCCGTAACTCTAAGTGTAATGATTATTAATAACTTGTTGACAAGTAAAGAGTTAATTGTACTCGAATCATCTTCGAAATAATTAATGGTATTCGATAAATCTTCTAACTCAACATAAAACTAATCCGTAACTGTAAGTGTAACGATTATTGAAAAGTAGTTGACCAACTCGAATCATCTTATAATGAGTTAATTATACTTGATTAATCTTCTAACTAAACATAAAGCTAATACGTTACTCCAAGTGTAACGATTATTGAAAACTTGTTGACCAAGTAAAGTGTTAATTGTACTCTATTAATCTTCTAACTCAACATTAAACTAATCCGTAACTCTAAATGTAACGATTATTCATAACTTGTTGACAAGTAAAGAGTCAATTGTACTCGAATCATCTTCTAAAGAATTAATGGTATTCGATAAATCTTCTAACTCAACATAAAACTAATCCGTAACTCTAAGTGTAACGATTATTGAAAACTTGTTAACCAAGTAAAGAGTTAATTTTAATCGAGTCATCTTATAAAGAGTTTATTGTACTTGATTAATCTTCTAACTCAACATAAAGCTAATACGTAACTCCAAGTGTAACGATTATTGAAAACTTGTTGACCAAGTAAAGTGTTAATTGTAGTCGATCAATCTTATAACTCAACATTAAACTAATCCGTAACTCTAAATGTAACGATTATTCATAACTTGTTGACAAGTAAAGAGTCAATTGTACTCGAATCATCTTCTAAAGAATTAATGGTATTCGATAAATCTTCTAACTCAACATAAAACTAATCTATAACTCTAAGTGTAACGATTATTGAAAACTTGTTGACCAAGTAAACAGATAATTGTACTAAATTCATCATCTAAAGAGTTAATGAAACTCGATTAATCTTCTAACTCAACATAAAACTAATCCGTAACTCTAAGTGTAACGATTATTGAAAACTTGTTGACCAAGTAAAGAGTTAATTGTACTCGAGTCATCTTATAAAGAGTTTATTGTACTTGATTAATCTTCTAACTCAACATAAAGCTAATACGTAACTCCAAGTGTAACGATTATTGAAAACTTGTTGACCAAGTAAAGTGTTAATTGTACTCGATTAATCTTCTAACTCAACATTAAACTAATCCGTAACTCTAAGTGTAATGATTATTAATAACTTGTTGACAAGTAAAGAGTTAATTGTACTCGAATCATCTTCGAAATAATTAATGGTATTCGATAAATCTTCTAACTCAACATAAAACTAATCCGTAACTGTAAGTGTAACGATTATTGAAAAGTAGTTGACCAACTCGAATCATCTTATAATGAGTTAATTATACTTGATTAATCTTCTAACTAAACATAAAGCTAATACGTTACTCCAAGTGTAACGATTATTGAAAACTTGTTGACCAAGTAAAGTGTTAATTGTACTCTATTAATCTTCTAACTCAACATTAAACTATTCCGTAACTCTAAATGTAACGATTATTCATAACTTGTTGACAAGTAAAGAGTCAATTGTACTCGAATCATCTTCTAAAAAATTAATGGTATTCGATAAATCTTCTAACTCAACATAAAACTAATCTATAACTCTAAGTGTAACGATTATTGAAAACTTGTTGACCAAGTAAACAGATAATTGTACTAAATTCATCATCTAAAGAGTTAATGAAACTCGATTAATCTTCTAACTCAACATAAAACTAATCCGTAACTCTAAGTGTAACGATTATTGAAAACTTGTTGACCAAGTAAAGAGTTAATTGTACTCGAGTCATCTTATAAAGAGTTTATTGTACTTGATTAATCTTCTAACTCAACATAAAGCTAATACGTAACTCCAAGTGTAACGATTATTGAAAACTTGTTGACCAAGTAAAGTGTTAATTGTACTCGATTAATCTTCAACTCAACATTAAACTAATCCGTAACTCTAAGTGTAACGATTATTAATAACTTGTTGACAAGTAAAGAGTTAATTGTACTCGAATCATATTCTAAATAATTAATGGTATTCGATAATTTTTCTAACTCAACATAAAACTAATCCGTAACTCTAAGTGTAACGATTATTGAAAACTTGTTGACCAAGTAAAGAGTTAATAGTACTCGAATCATCTTATAAAGAGTTTATTATACTTGATTAATCTTCTAACTCAACATAAAGCTAATACGTAACTCCAAGTGTAACGATTATTGAAAACTTGTTGACCAAGTAAAGTGTTAATCGTACTCAATTAATCTTCTAACTCAACTTTAAACTAATCCGTAAATCTAAATGTAACGATTATTAATAACTTGTTGACAAGTAAAGAGTTAATTGTACTCGAATCATCTTCTAATTAATTAATGGTATTCGATTAATCTTCTAACTCAACATAAAACTAATCCGTAACTCTAAGTGTAACGATCATTGAAAACTTGTTGACCAAGTAAAGAGTTAATTGTACTCGAGTCATCTTATAAAGAGTTTATTGTACTTGATTAATCTTCTAACTCAACATAAAGCTAATACGTAACTCCAAGTGTAACGATTATTGAAAACTTGTTGACCAAGTAAAGTGTTAATTGTACTCGATCAATCTTATAACTCAACATTAAACTAATCCGTAACTCTAAATGTAACGATTATTCATAACTTGTTGACAAGTAAAGAGTCAATTGTACTCGAATCATCTTCTAAAGAATTAATGGTATTCGATAAATCTTCTAACTCAACATAAAACTAATCTATAACTCTAAGTGTAACGATTATTGAAAACTTGTTGACCAAGTAAACAGATAATTGTACTCGATTCATCATCTAAAGAGTTAATTAAACTCGATAAATTTTCTAACTCAACATAAAACTAATCCGTAACTCTAAGTGTAACGATTATTGAAAACTTGTTGACCAAGTAAAGAGTTAATTGTACTCGAATCATCTTATAAAGAGTTTATTGTACTTGATTAATCTTCTAACTCAACATAAAGCTAATACGTAACTCCAAGTGTAACGATTATTGAAAACTTGTTGACCAAGTAAAGTGTTAATTGTATTCGATTAATCTTCTAACTCAACATTAAACTAATCCGTAACTCTAAGTGTAACGATTATTAATAACTTGTTGACAAGTACAGAGTTAATTGTACTCGAATCATCTTCGAAATAATTAATGGTATTCGATAAATCTTCTAACTCAACATAAAACTAATCCGTAACTGTAAGTGTAACGATTATTGAAAAGTAGTTGACCAACTCGAATCATCTTATAATGAGTTAATTATACTTGATTAATCTTCTAACTAAACATAAAGCTAATACGTTACTCCAAGTGTAACGATTATTGAAAACTTGTTGACCAAGTAAAGTGTTAATTGTACTCTATTAATCTTCTAACTCAACATTAAACTATTCCGTAACTCTAAATGTAACGATTATTCATAACTTGTTGACAAGTAAAGAGTCAATTGTACTCGAATCATCTTCTAAAAAATTAATGGTATTCGATAAATCTTCTAACTCAACATAAAACTAATCTATAACTCTAAGTGTAACGATTATTGAAAACTTGTTGACCAAGTAAACAGATAATTGTACTAAATTCATCATCTAAAGAGTTAATGAAACTCGATTAATCTTCTAACTCAACATAAAACTAATCCGTAACTCTAAGTGTAACGATTATTGAAAACTTGTTGACCAAGTAAAGAGTTAATTGTACTCGAGTCATCTTATAAAGAGTTTATTGTACTTGATTAATCTTCTAACTCAACATAAAGCTAATACGTAACTCCAAGTGTAACGATTATTGAAAACTTGTTGACCAAGTAAAGTGTTAATTGTACTCGATTAATCTTCAACTCAACATTAAACTAATCCGTAACTCTAAGTGTAACGATTATTAATAACTTGTTGACAAGTAAAGAGTTAATTGTACTCGAATCATATTCTAAATAATTAATGGTATTCGATAATTTTTCTAACTCAACATAAAACTAATCCGTAACTCTAAGTGTAACGATTATTGAAAACTTGTTGACCAAGTAAAGAGTTAATAGTACTCGAATCATCTTATAAAGAGTTTATTATACTTGATTAATCTTCTAACTCAACATAAAGCTAATACGTAACTCCAAGTGTAACGATTATTGAAAACTTGTTGACCAAGTAAAGTGTTAATCGTACTCAATTAATCTTCTAACTCAACTTTAAACTAATCCGTAAATCTAAATGTAACGATTATTAATAACTTGTTGACAAGTAAAGAGTTAATTGTACTCGAATCATCTTCTAATTAATTAATGGTATTCGATTAATCTTCTAACTCAACATAAAACTAATCCGTAACTCTAAGTGTAACGATCATTGAAAACTTGTTGACCAAGTAAAGAGTTAATTGTACTCGAGTCATCTTATAAAGAGTTTATTGTACTTGATTAATCTTCTAACTCAACATAAAGCTAATACGTAACTCCAAGTGTAACGATTATTGAAAACTTGTTGACCAAGTAAAGTGTTAATTGTACTCGATCAATCTTATAACTCAACATTAAACTAATCCGTAACTCTAAATGTAACGATTATTCATAACTTGTTGACAAGTAAAGAGTCAATTGTACTCGAATCATCTTCTAAAGAATTAATGGTATTCGATAAATCTTCTAACTCAACATAAAACTAATCTATAACTCTAAGTGTAACGATTATTGAAAACTTGTTGACCAAGTAAACAGATAATTGTACTCGATTCATCATCTAAAGAGTTAATTAAACTCGATAAATTTTCTAACTCAACATAAAACTAATCCGTAACTCTAAGTGTAACGATTATTGAAAACTTGTTGACCAAGTAAAGAGTTAATTGTACTCGAGTCATCTTATAAAGAGTTTATTGTACTTGATTTATCTTCTAACTCAACATAAAGCTAATACGTAACTCCAAGTGTAACGATTATTGAAAACTTGTTGACCAAGTAAAGTGTTAATTGTACTCGATTAATCTTCTAACTCAACATTAAACTAATCCGTAACTCTAAGTGTAACGATTATTAATAACTTGTTGACAAGTAAAGAGTTAATTGTACTCGAATCATCTTCGAAATAATTAATGGTATTCGATAAATCTTCTAACTCAACATAAAACTAATCCGTAACTCTAAGTGTAACGATTATTGAAAACTTGTTGACCAAGTAAAGAGTTAATTGTACTCGAGTCATCTTATAAAGAGTTTATTGTACTTGATTAATCTTCTAACTCAACATAAAGCTAATACGTAACTCCAAGTGTAACGATTATTGAAAACTTGTTGACCAAGTAAAGTGTTAATTGTACTCGATCAATCTTATAACTCAACATTAAACTAATCCGTAACTCTAAATGTAACGATTATTCATAACTTGTTGACAAGTAAAGAGTCAATTGTACTCGAATCATCTTCTAAAGTATTAATGGTATTCGATAAATCTTCTAACTCAACATAAAACTAATCTATAACTCTAAGTGTAAAGATTATTGAAAATTTGTTGACCAAGTAAACAGATAATTGTACTCTATTCATCATCTAAAGAGTTAATTAAACTCGATTAATCTTCTAACTCAACATAAAACTAATCCGTAACTCTAAGTGTAACGATTATTGAAAACTTGTTGACCAAGTAAAGAGTTAATTGTACTCGAATCATCTTATAAAGAGTTTATTGTACTTGATTAATCTTCTAACTCAACATAAAGCTAATACGTAACTCCAAGTGTAACGATTATTGAAAACTTGTTGACCAAGTAAAGTGTTAATTGTATTCGATTAATCTTCTAACTCAACATTAAACTAATCCGTAACTCTAAGTGTAACGATTATTAATAACTTGTTGACAAGTACAGAGTTAATTGTACTCGAATCATCTTCGAAATAATTAATGGTATTCGATAAATCTTCTAACTCAACATAAAACTAATCCGTAACTCTAAGTGTAACGATTATTGAAAAGTAGTTGACCAACTCGAATCATCTTATAATGAGTTAATTATACTTGATTAATCTTCTAACTAAACATAAAGCTAATACGTTACTCCAAGTGTAACGATTATTGAAAACTTGTTGACCAAGTAAAGTGTTAATTGTACTCTATTAATCTTCTAACTCAACATTAAACTATTCCGTAACTCTAAATGTAACGATTATTCATAACTTGTTGACAAGTAAAGAGTCAATTGTACTCGAATCATCTTCTAAAAAATTAATGGTATTCGATAAATCTTCTAACTCAACATAAAACTAATCTATAACTCTAAGTGTAACGATTATTGAAAACTTGTTGACCAAGTAAACAGATAATTGTACTAAATTCATCATCTAAAGAGTTAATGAAACTCGATTAATCTTCTAACTCAACATAAAACTAATCCGTAACTCTAAGTGTAACGATTATTGAAAACTTGTTGACCAAGTAAAGAGTTAATTGTACTCGAGTCATCTTATAAAGAGTTTATTGTACTTGATTAATCTTCTAACTCAACATAAAGCTAATACGTAACTCCAAGTGTAACGATTATTGAAAACTTGTTGACCAAGTAAAGTGTTAATTGTACTCGATTAATCTTCAACTCAACATTAAACTAATCCGTAACTCTAAGTGTAACGATTATTAATAACTTGTTGACAAGTAAAGAGTTAATTGTACTCGAATCATATTCTAAATAATTAATGGTATTCGATAAATTTTCTAACTCAACATAAAACTAATCCGTAACTCTAAGTGTAACGATTATTGAAAACTTGTTGACCAAGTAAAGAGTTAATAGTACTCGAATCATCTTATAAAGAGTTTATTATACTTGATTAATCTTCTAACTCAACATAAAGCTAATACGTAACTCCAAGTGTAACGATTATTGAAAACTTGTTGACCAAGTAAAGTGTTAATCGTACTCAATTAATCTTCTAACTCAACTTTAAACTAATCCGTAAATCTAAATGTAACGATTATTAATAACTTGTTGACAAGTAAAGAGTTAATTGTACTCGAATCATCTTCTAATTAATTAATGGTATTCGATTAATCTTCTAACTCAACATAAAACTAATCCGTAACTCTAAGTGTAACGATCATTGAAAACTTGTTGACCAAGTAAAGAGTTAATTGTACTCGAGTCATCTTATAAAGAGTTTATTGTACTTGATTAATCTTCTAACTCAACATAAAGCTAATACGTAACTCCAAGTGTAACGATTATTGAAAACTTGTTGACCAAGTAAAGTGTTAATTGTACTCGATCAATCTTATAACTCAACATTAAACTAATCCGTAACTCTAAATGTAACGATTATTCATAACTTGTTGAGAAGTAAAGAGTCAATTGTACTCGAATCATCTTCTAAAGAATTAATGGTATTCGATAAATCTTCTAACTCAACATAAAACTAATCTATAACTCTAAGTGTAACGATTATTGAAAACTTGTTGACCAAGTAAACAGATAATTGTACTCGATTCATCATCTAAAGAGTTAATTAAACTCGATAAATTTTCTAACTCAACATAAAACTAATCCGTAACTCTAAGTGTAACGATTATTGAAAACTTGTTGACCAAGTAAAGAGTTAATTGTACTCGAGTCATCTTATAAAGAGTTTATTGTACTTGATTTATCTTCTAACTCAACATAAAGCTAATACGTAACTCCAAGTGTAACGATTATTGAAAACTTGTTGACCAAGTAAAGTGTTAATTGTACTCGATTAATCTTCTAACTCAACATTAAACTAATCCGTAACTCTAAGTGTAACGATTATTAATAACTTGTTGACAAGTAAAGAGTTAATTGTACTCGAATCATCTTCGAAATAATTAATGGTATTCGATAAATCTTCTAACTCAACATAAAACTAATCCGTAACTCTAAGTGTAACGATTATTGAAAACTTGTTGACCAAGTAAAGAGTTAATTGTACTCGAGTCATCTTATAAAGAGTTTATTGTACTTGATTAATCTTCTAACTCAACATAAAGCTAATACGTAACTCCAAGTGTAACGATTATTGAAAACTTGTTGACCAAGTAAAGTGTTAATTGTACTCGATCAATCTTATAACTCAACATTAAACTAATCCGTAACTCTAAATGTAACGATTATTCATAACTTGTTGACAAGTAAAGAGTCAATTGTACTCGAATCATCTTCTAAAGTATTAATGGTATTCGATAAATCTTCTAACTCAACATAAAACTAATCTATAACTCTAAGTGTAAAGATTATTGAAAATTTGTTGACCAAGTAAACAGATAATTGTACTCTATTCATCATCTAAAGAGTTAATTAAACTCGATTAATCTTCTAACTCAACATAAAACTAATCCGTAACTCTAAGTGTAACGATTATTGAAAACTTGTTGACCAAGTAAAGAGTTAATTGTACTCGAATCATCTTATAAAGAGTTTATTGTACTTGATTAATCTTCTAACTCAACATAAAGCTAATACGTAACTCCAAGTGTAACGATTATTGAAAACTTGTTGACCAAGTAAAGTGTTAATTGTATTCGATTAATCTTCTAACTCAACATTAAACTAATCCGTAACTCTAAGTGTAACGATTATTAATAACTTGTTGACAAGTACAGAGTTAATTGTACTCGAATCATCTTCGAAATAATTAATGGTATTCGATAAATCTTCTAACTCAACATAAAACTAATCCGTAACTCTAAGTGTAACGATTATTGAAAAGTAGTTGACCAACTCGAATCATCTTATAATGAGTTAATTATACTTGATTAATCTTCTAACTAAACATAAAGCTAATACGTTACTCCAAGTGTAACGATTATTGAAAACTTGTTGACCAAGTAAAGTGTTAATTGTACTCTATTAATCTTCTAACTCAACATTAAACTATTCCGTAACTCTAAATGTAACGATTATTCATAACTTGTTGACAAGTAAAGAGTCAATTGTACTCGAATCATCTTCTAAAAAATTAATGGTATTCGATAAATCTTCTAACTCAACATAAAACTAATCTATAACTCTAAGTGTAACGATTATTGAAAACTTGTTGACCAAGTAAACAGATAATTGTACTAAATTCATCATCTAAAGAGTTAATGAAACTCGATTAATCTTCTAACTCAACATAAAACTAATCCGTAACTCTAAGTGTAACGATTATTGAAAACTTGTTGACCAAGTAAAGAGTTAATTGTACTCGAGTCATCTTATAAAGAGTTTATTGTACTTGATTAATCTTCTAACTCAACATAAAGCTAATACGTAACTCCAAGTGTAACGATTATTGAAAACTTGTTGACCAAGTAAAGTGTTAATTGTACTCGATTAATCTTCAACTCAACATTAAACTAATCCGTAACTCTAAGTGTAACGATTATTAATAACTTGTTGACAAGTAAAGAGTTAATTGTACTCGAATCATATTCTAAATAATTAATGGTATTCGATAAATTTTCTAACTCAACATAAAACTAATCCGTAACTCTAAGTGTAACGATTATTGAAAACTTGTTGACCAAGTAAAGAGTTAATAGTACTCGAATCATCTTATAAAGAGTTTATTATACTTGATTAATCTTCTAACTCAACATAAAGCTAATACGTAACTCCAAGTGTAACGATTATTGAAAACTTGTTGACCAAGTAAAGTGTTAATCGTACTCAATTAATCTTCTAACTCAACTTTAAACTAATCCGTAAATCTAAATGTAACGATTATTAATAACTTGTTGACAAGTAAAGAGTTAATTGTACTCGAATCATCTTCTAATTAATTAATGGTATTCGATTAATCTTCTAACTCAACATAAAACTAATCCGTAACTCTAAGTGTAACGATCATTGAAAACTTGTTGACCAAGTAAAGAGTTAATTGTACTCGAGTCATCTTATAAAGAGTTTATTGTACTTGATTAATCTTCTAACTCAACATAAAGCTAATACGTAACTCCAAGTGTAACGATTATTGAAAACTTGTTGACCAAGTAAAGTGTTAATTGTACTCGATCAATCTTATAACTCAACATTAAACTAATCCGTAACTCTAAATGTAACGATTATTCATAACTTGTTGACAAGTAAAGAGTCAATTGTACTCGAATCATCTTCTAAAGAATTAATGGTATTCGATAAATCTTCTAACTCAACATAAAACTAATCTATAACTCTAAGTGTAACGATTATTGAAAACTTGTTGACCAAGTAAACAGATAATTGTACTCGATTCATCATCTAAAGAGTTAATTAAACTCGATTAATCTTCTAACTCAACATAAAACTAATCCGTAACTCTAAGTGTAATGATTATTGAAAACTTGTTGACCAAGTAAAGAGTTAATTGTACTCGAATCATCTTATAAAGAGTTTATTGTACTTGATTAATCTTCTAACTCAACATAAAGCTAATACGTAACTCCAAGTGTAACGATTATTGAAAACTTGTTGACCAAGTAAAGTGTTAATTGTACTCGATTAATCTTCTAACTCAACATTAAACTAATCCGTAACTCTAAGTGTAATGATTATTAATAACTTGTTGACAAGTAAAGAGTTAATTGTACTCGAATCATCTTCGAAATAATTAATGGTATTCGATAAATCTTCTAACTCAACATAAAACTAATCCGTAACTCTAAGTGTAACGATTATTGAAAAGTTGTTGACCAACTCGAATCATCTTATAATGAGTTAATTATACTTGATTAATCTTCTAACTCAACATAAAGCTAATACGTAACTCCAAGTGTAACGATTATTGAAAACTTGTCGACCAAGTAAAGTGTTAATTGTACTCTATTAATCTTCTAACTCAACATTAAACTAATCCGTAACTCTAAATGTAACGATTATTCATAACTTGTTGACAAGTAAAGAGTCAATTGTACTCGAATCATCTTCTAAAAAATTAATGGTATTTGATAAATCTTCTAACTCAACATAAAACTAATCTATAACTCTAAGTGTAACGATTATTGAAAACTTGTTGACCAAGTAAACAGATAATTGTACTAAATTCATCATCTAAAGAGTTAATGAAACTCGATTAATCTTCTAACTCAACATAAAACTAATCCGTAACTCTAAGTGTAACGATTATTGAAAACTTGTTGACCAAGTAAAGAGTTAATTGTACTCGAGTCATCTTATAAAGAGTTTATTGTACTTGATTAATCTTCTAACTCAACATAAAGCTAATACGTAACTCCAAGTGTAACGATTATTGAAAACTTGTTGACCAAGTAAAGTGTTAATTGTACTCGATTAATCTTCTAACTCAACATTAAACTAATCCGTAACTCTAAGTGTAACGATTATTAATAACTTGTTGACAAGTAAAGAGTTAATTGTACTCGAATCATATTCTAAATAATTAGTGGTATTCGATAAATTTTCTAACTCAACATAAAACTAATCCGTAACTCTAAGTGTAACGATTATTGAAAACTTGTTGACCAAGTAAAGAGTTAATTGTACTCGAGTCATCTTATAAAGAGTTTATTGTACTTGATTTATCTTCTAACTCAACATAAAGCTAATACGTAACTCCAAGTGTAACGATTATTGAAAACTTGTTGACCAAGTAAAGTGTTAATTGTACTCGATTAATCTTCTAACTCAACATTAAACTAATCCGTAACTCTAAGTGTAACGATTATTAATAACTTGTTGACAAGTAAAGAGTTAATTGTACTCGAATCATCTTCGAAATAATTAATGGTATTCGATAAATCTTCTAACTCAACATAAAACTAATCCGTAACTCTAAGTGTAACGATTATTGAAAAGTTGTTAACCAAGTAAAGAGTTAATTGTACTCGAGTCATCTTATAAAGAGTTTATTGTACTTGATTAATCTTCTAACTCAACATAAAGCTAATACGTAACTCCAAGTGTAACGATTATTGAAAACTTGTTGACCAAGTAAAGTGTTAATTGTACTCGATCAATCTTATAACTCAACATTAAACTAATCCGTAACTCTAAATGTAACGATTATTCATAACTTGTTGACAAGTAAAGAGTCAATTGTACTCGAATCATCTTCTAAAGAATTAATGGTATTCGATAAATCTTCTAACTCAACATAAAACTAATCTATAACTCTAAGTGTAAAGATTATTGAAAATTTGTTGACCAAGTAAACAGATAATTGTACTCTATTCATCATCTAAAGAGTTAATTAAACTCGATTAATCTTCTAACTCAACATAAAACTAATCCGTAACTCTAAGTGTAACGATTATTGAAAACTTGTTGACCAAGTAAAGAGTTAATTGTACTCGAATCATCTTATAAAGAGTTTATTGTACTTGATTAATCTTCTAACTCAACATAAAGCTAATACGTAACTCCAAGTGTAACGATTATTGAAAACTTGTTGACCAAGTAAAGTGTTAATTGTATTCGATTAATCTTCTAACTCAACATTAAACTAATCTGTAACTCTAAGTGTAACGATTATTAATAACTTGTTGACAAGTACAGAGTTAATTGTACTCGAATAATCTTCGAAATAATTAATGGTATTCGATAAATCTTCTAACTCAACATAAAACTAATCCGTAACTCTAAGTGTAACGATTATTGAAAAGTTGTTGACCAACTCGAATCATCTTATAATGAGTTAATTATACTTGATTAGTCTTCTAACTCAACATAAAGCTAATACGTAACTCCAAGTGTAACGATTATTGAAAACTTGTTGACCAAGTAAAGTGTTAATTGTACTCTATTAATCTTCTAACTCAACATTAAACTAATCCGTAACTCTAAATGTAACGATTATTCATAACTTGTTGACAAGTAAAGAGTCAATTGTACTCGAATCATCTTCTAAAAAATTAATGGTATTCGATAAATCTTCTAACTCAACATAAAACTAATCTATAACTCTAAGTGTAACGATTATTGAAAACTTGTTGACCAAGTAAACAGATAATTGTACTAAATTCATCATCTAAAGAGTTAATGAAACTCGATTAATCTTCTAACTCAACATAAAACTAATCCGTAACTCTAAGTGTAACGATTATTGAAAACTTGTTGACCAAGTAAAGAGTTAATTGTACTCGAGTCATCTTATAAAGAGTTTATTGTACTTGATTAATCTTCTAACTCAACATAAAGCTAATACGTAACTCCAAGTGTAACGATTATTGAAAACTTGTTTACCAAGTAAAGTGTTAATTGTACTCGATTAATCTTCTAACTCAACATTAAACTAATCCGTAACTCTAAGTGTAACGATTATTAATAAATTGTTGACAAGTAAAGAGTTAATTGTACTCGAATCATCTTCGAAATAATTAATGGTATTCGATAAATCTTCTAACTCAACATAAAACTAATCCGTAACTCTAAGTGTAACGATTATTGAAAAGTTGTTGACCAACTCGAATCATCTTATAATGAGTTAATTATACTTGATTAGTCTTCTAACTCAACATAAAGCTAATACGTAACTCCAAGTGTAACGATTATTGAAAACTTGTTGACCAAGTAAAGTGTTAATTGTACTCTATTAATCTTCTAACTCAACATTAAACTAATCCGTAACTCTAAATGTAACGATTATTCATAACTTGTTGACAAGTAAAGAGTCAATTGTACTCGAATCATCTTCTAAAAAATTAATGGTATTCGATAAATCTTCTAACTCAACATAAAACTAATCTATAACTCTAAGTGTAACGATTATTGAAAACTTGTTGACCAAGTAAACAGATAATTGTACTAAATTCATCATCTAAAGAGTTAATGAAACTCGATTAATCTTCTAACTCAACATAAAACTAATCCGTAACTCTAAGTGTAACGATTATTGAAAACTTGTTGACCAAGTAAAGAGTTAATTGTACTCGAGTCATCTTATAAAGAGTTTATTGTACTTGATTAATCTTCTAACTCAACATAAAGCTAATACGTAACTCCAAGTGTAACGATTATTGAAAACTTGTTTACCAAGTAAAGTGTTAATTGTACTCGATTAATCTTCTAACTCAACATTAAACTAATCCGTAACTCTAAGTGTAACGATTATTAATAAATTGTTGACAAGTAAAGAGTTAATTGTACTCGAATCATCTTCGAAATAATTAATGGTATTCGATAAATCTTCTAACTCAACATAAAACTAATCCGTAACTCTAAGTGTAACGATTATTGAAAAGTTGTTGACCAACTCGAATCATCTTATAATGAGTTAATTATACTTGATTAATCTTCTAACTCAACATAAAGCTAATACGTAACTCCAAGTGTAACGATTATTGAAAACTTGTTGACCAAGTAAAGTGTTAATTGTACTCTATTAATCTTCTAACTCAACATTAAACTAATCCGTAACTCTAAATGTAACGATTATTCATAACTTGTTGACAAGTAAAGAGTCAATTGTACTCGAATCATCTTCTAAAAAATTAATGGTATTCGATAAATCTTCTAACTCAACATAAAACTAATCTATAACTCTAAGTGTAACGATTATTGAAAACTTGTTGACCAAGTAAACAGATAATTGTACTAAATTCATCATCTAAAGAGTTAATTAAACTCGATTAATCTTCTAACTCAACATAAAACTAATCCGTAACTCTAAGTGTAACGATTATTGAAAACTTATTGACCAAGTAAAGAGTTAATTGTACTCGAGTCATCTTATAAAGAGTTTATTGTACTTGATCAATCTTCTAACTCAACATAAAGCTAATACGTAACTCCAAGTGTAACGATTATTGAAAACTTGTTGACCAAGTAAAGTGTTAATCGTACTCGATTAATCTAGAACTCAACATTAAACTAATCCGTAACTCTAAGTGTAACGATTATTAATAACTTGTTGACAAGTAAAGAGTTAATTGTACTCGAATCATCTTCGAAATAATTAATGGTATTCGATAAATCTTCTAACTCAACATAAAACTAATCCGTAACTCTAAGTGTAACGATTATTGAAAACTTATTGACCAACTCGAATCATCTTATAATGAGTTAATTATACTTGATTAGTCTTCTAACTCAACATAAAGCTAATACGTAACTCCAAGTGTAACGATTATTGAAAACTTGTTGACCAAGTAAAGTGTTAATTGTACTCTATTAATCTTCTAACTCAACATTAAACTAATCCGTAACTCTAAATGTAACGATTATTCATAACTTGTTGACAAGTAAAGAGTCAATTGTACTCGAATCATCTTCTAATGAATTGATGGTATTCGATAAATCTTCTAACTCAACATAAAACTAATCTATAACTCTAAGTGTAACGATTATTGAAAACTTGTTCACCAAGTAAACAGATAATTGTACTAAATTCATCATCTAAAGAGTTAATGAAACTCGATTAATCTTCTAACTCAACATAAAACTAATCCGTAACTCTAAGTGTAACGATTATTGAAAACTTGTTGACCAAGTAAAGAGTTAATTGTACTTGAGTCATCTTATAAAGAGTTTATTGTACTTGATTAATCTTCTAACTCAACATAAAGCTAATACGTAACTCCAAGTGTAACGATTATTGAAAACTTGTTGACCAAGTAAAGTGTTAATTGTACTCTATTAATCTTCTAACTCAACATTAAACTAATCCGTAACTCTAAATGTAACGATTATTCATAACTTGTTGACAAGTAAAGAGTTAATTGTACTCGAATCATCTTCTAATTAATTAATGGTATTCGATTAATCTTCTAAGTCAACATAAAACTAATCCGTAACTCTAAGTGTAACGATTATTGAAAACTTGTTAACCAAGTAAAGAGTTAATTGTACTCGAGTCATCTTATAAAGAGTTTATTGTACTTGATTAATCTTCTAACTCAACATAAAGCTAATACGTAACTCCAAGTGTAACGATTATTGAAAACTTGTTGACCAAGTAAAGTGTTAATTGTACTCGATCAATCTTATAACTCAACATTAAACTAATCCGTAACTCTAAATGTAACGATTATTCATAACTTGTTGACAAGTAAAGAGTCAATTGTACTCGAATCATCTTCTAAAGAATTAATGGTATTCGATAAATCTTCTAACTCAACATAAAACTAATCTATAACTCTAAGTGTAACGATTATTGAAAACTTGTTGACCAAGTAAACAGATAATTGTACTCGATTCATCATCTAAAGAGTTAATTAAACTCGATTAATCTTCTAACTCAACATAAAACTAATCCGTAACTCTAAGTGTAATGATTATTGAAAACTTGTTGACCAAGTAAAGAGTTAATTGTACTCGAATCATCTTATAAAGAGTTTATTGTACTTGATTAATCTTCTAACTCAACATAAAGCTAATACGTAACTCCAAGTGTAACGATTATTGAAAACTTGTTGACCAAGTAAAGTGTTAATTGTACTCGATTAATCTTCTAACTCAACATTAAACTAATCCGTAACTCTAAGTGTAATGATTATTAATAACTTGTTGACAAGTAAAGAGTTAATTGTACTCGAATCATCTTCGAAATAATTAATGGTATTCGATAAATCTTCTAACTCAACATAAAACTAATCCGTAACTCTAAGTGTAACGATTATTGAAAAGTTGTTGACCAACTCGAATCATCTTATAATGAGTTAATTATACTTGATTAATCTTCTAACTCAACATAAAGCTAATACGTAACTCCAAGTGTAACGATTATTGAAAACTTGTCGACCAAGTAAAGTGTTAATTGTACTCTATTAATCTTCTAACTCAACATTAAACTAATCCGTAACTCTAAATGTAACGATTATTCATAACTTGTTGACAAGTAAAGAGTCAATTGTACTCGAATCATCTTCTAAAAAATTAATGGTATTTGATAAATCTTCTAACTCAACATAAAACTAATCTATAACTCTAAGTGTAACGATTATTGAAAACTTGTTGACCAAGTAAACAGATAATTGTACTAAATTCATCATCTAAAGAGTTAATGAAACTCGATTAATCTTCTAACTCAACATAAAACTAATCCGTAACTCTAAGTCTAACGATTATTGAAAACTTGTTGACCAAGTAAAGAGTTAATTGTACTCGAGTCATCTTATAAAGAGTTTATTGTACTTGATTAATCTTCTAACTCAACATAAAGCTAATACGTAACTCCAAGTGTAACGATTATTGAAAACTTGTTGACCAAGTAAAGTGTTAATTGTACTCGATTAATCTTCTAACTCAACATTAAACTAATCCGTAACTCTAAGTGTAACGATTATTAATAACTTGTTGACAAGTAAAGAGTTAATTGTACTCGAATCATATTCTAAATAATTAGTGGTATTCGATAAATTTTCTAACTCAACATAAAACTAATCCGTAACTCTAAGTGTAACGATTATTGAAAACTTGTTGACCAAGTAAAGAGTTAATTGTACTCGAGTCATCTTATAAAGAGTTTATTGTACTTGATTTATCTTCTAACTCAACATAAAGCTAATACGTAACTCCAAGTGTAACGATTATTGAAAACTTGTTGACCAAGTAAAGTGTTAATTGTACTCGATTAATCTTCTAACTCAACATTAAACTAATCCGTAACTCTAAGTGTAACGATTATTAATAACTTGTTGACAAGTAAAGAGTTAATTGTACTCGAATGATCTTCGAAATAATTAATGGTATTCGATAAATCTTCTAACTCAACATAAAACTAATCCGTAACTCTAAGTGTAACGATTATTGAAAAGTTGTTAACCAAGTAAAGAGTTAATTGTACTCGAGTCATCTTATAAAGAGTTTATTGTACTTGATTAATCTTCTAACTCAACATAAAGCTAATACGTAACTCCAAGTGTAACGATTATTGAAAACTTGTTGACCAAGTAAAGTGTTAATTGTACTCGATCAATCTTATAACTCAACATTAAACTAATCCGTAACTCTAAATGTAACGATTATTCATAACTTGTTGACAAGTAAAGAGTCAATTGTACTCGAATCATCTTCTAAAGAATTAATGGTATTCGATAAATCTTCTAACTCAACATAAAACTAATCTATAACTCTAAGTGTAAAGATTATTGAAAATTTGTTGACCAAGTAAACAGATAATTGTACTCTATTCATCATCTAAAGAGTTAATTAAACTCGATTAATCTTCTAACTCAACATAAAACTAATCCGTAACTCTAAGTGTAACGATTATTGAAAACTTGTTGACCAAGTAAAGAGTTAATTGTACTCGAATCATCTTATAAAGAGTTTATTGTACTTGATTAATCTTCTAACTCAACATAAAGCTAATACGTAACTCCAAGTGTAACGATTATTGAAAACTTGTTGACCAAGTAAAGTGTTAATTGTATTCGATTAATCTTCTAACTCAACATTAAACTAATCTGCAACTCTAAGTGTAACGATTATTAATAACTTGTTGACAAGTACAGAGTTAATTGTACTCGAATCATCTTCGAAATAATTAATGGTATTCGATAAATCTTCTAACTCAACATAAAACTAATCCGTAACTCTAAGTGTAACGATTATTGAAAAGTTGTTGACCAACTCGAATCATCTTATAATGAGTTAATTATACTTGATTAGTCTTCTAACTCAACATAAAGCTAATACGTAACTCCAAGTGTAACGATTATTGAAAACTTGTTGACCAAGTAAAGTGTTAATTGTACTCTATTAATCTTCTAACTCAACATTAAACTAATCCGTAACTCTAAATGTAACGATTATTCATAACTTGTTGACAAGTAAAGAGTCAATTGTACTCGAATCATCTTCTAAAAAATTAATGGTATTCGATAAATCTTCTAACTCAACATAAAACTAATCTATAACTCTAAGTGTAACGATTATTGAAAACTTGTTGACCAAGTAAACAGATAATTGTACTAAATTCATCATCTAAAGAGTTAATGAAACTCGATTAATCTTCTAACTCAACATAAAACTAATCCGTAACTCTAAGTGTAACGATTATTGAAAACTTGTTGACCAAGTAAAGAGTTAATTGTACTCGAGTCATCTTATAAAGAGTTTATTGTACTTGATTAATCTTCTAACTCAACATAAAGCTAATACGTAACTCCAAGTGTAACGATTATTGAAAACTTGTTTACCAAGTAAAGTGTTAATTGTACTCGATTAATCTTCTAACTCAACATTAAACTAATCCGTAACTCTAAGTGTAACGATTATTAATAAATTGTTGACAAGTAAAGAGTTAATTGTACTCGAATCATCTTCGAAATAATTAATGGTATTCGATAAATCTTCTAACTCAACATAAAACTAATCCGTAACTCTAAGTGTAACGATTATTGAAAAGTTGTTGACCAACTCGAATCATCTTATAATGAGTTAATTATACTTGATTAGTCTTCTAACTCAACATAAAGCTAATACGTAACTCCAAGTGTAACGATTATTGAAAACTTGTTGACCAAGTAAAGTGTTAATTGTACTCTATTAATCTTCTAACTCAACATTAAACTAATCCGTAACTCTAAATGTAACGATTATTCATAACTTGTTGACAAGTAAAGAGTCAATTGTACTCGAATCATCTTCTAAAAAATTAATGGTATTCGATAAATCTTCTAACTCAACATAAAACTAATCTATAACTCTAAGTGTAACGATTATTGAAAACTTGTTGACCAAGTAAACAGATAATTGTACTAAATTCATCATCTAAAGAGTTAATGAAACTCGATTAATCTTCTAACTCAACATAAAACTAATCCGTAACTCTAAGTGTAACGATTATTGAAAACTTGTTGACCAAGTAAAGAGTTAATTGTACTCGAGTCATCTTATAAAGAGTTTATTGTACTTGATTAATCTTCTAACTCAACATAAAGCTAATACGTAACTCCAAGTGTAACGATTATTGAAAACTTGTTTACCAAGTAAAGTGTTAATTGTACTCGATTAATCTTCTAACTCAACATTAAACTAATCCGTAACTCTAAGTGTAACGATTATTAATAAATTGTTGACAAGTAAAGAGTTAATTGTACTCGAATCATCTTCGAAATAATTAATGGTATTCGATAAATCTTCTAACTCAACATAAAACTAATCCGTAACTCTAAGTGTAACGATTATTGAAAAGTTGTTGACCAACTCGAATCATCTTATAATGAGTTAATTATACTTGATTAATCTTCTAACTCAACATAAAGCTAATACGTAACTCCAAGTGTAACGATTATTGAAAACTTGTTGACCAAGTAAAGTGTTAATTGTACTCTATTAATCTTCTAACTCAACATTAAACTAATCCGTAACTCTAAATGTAACGATTATTCATAACTTGTTGACAAGTAAAGAGTCAATTGTACTCGAATCATCTTCTAAAAAATTAATGGTATTCGATAAATCTTCTAACTCAACATAAAACTAATCTATAACTCTAAGTGTAACGATTATTGAAAACTTGTTGACCAAGTAAACAGATAATTGTACTAAATTCATCATCTAAAGAGTTAATTAAACTCGATTAATCTTCTAACTCAACATAAAACTAATCCGTAACTCTAAGTGTAACGATTATTGAAAACTTATTGACCAAGTAAAGAGTTAATTGTACTCGAGTCATCTTATAAAGAGTTTATTGTACTTG
This sequence comes from Scutellaria minor, assembly GCA_954870855.1. NCBI lineage: Eukaryota > Viridiplantae > Streptophyta > Magnoliopsida > Lamiales > Lamiaceae > Scutellaria > Scutellaria minor. The sequence goes on along the minus strand of OX940728.1, from coordinate 9,771,856 downwards.
ATCAATCTTCTAACTCAACATAAAGCTAATACGTAACTCCAAGTGTAACGATTATTGAAAACTTGTTGACCAAGTAAAGTGTTAATCGTACTCGATTAATCTAGAACTCAACATTAAACTAATCCGTAACTCTAAGTGTAACGATTATTAATAACTTGTTGACAAGTAAAGAGTTAATTGTACTCGAATCATCTTCGAAATAATTAATGGTATTCGATAAATCTTCTAACTCAACATAAAACTAATCCGTAACTCTAAGTGTAACGATTATTGAAAACTTATTGACCAACTCGAATCATCTTATAATGAGTTAATTATACTTGATTAGTCTTCTAACTCAACATAAAGCTAATACGTAACTCCAAGTGTAACGATTATTGAAAACTTGTTGACCAAGTAAAGTGTTAATTGTACTCTATTAATCTTCTAACTCAACATTAAACTAATCCGTAACTCTAAATGTAACGATTATTCATAACTTGTTGACAAGTAAAGAGTCAATTGTACTCGAATCATCTTCTAATGAATTGATGGTATTCGATAAATCTTCTAACTCAACATAAAACTAATCTATAACTCTAAGTGTAACGATTATTGAAAACTTGTTCACCAAGTAAACAGATAATTGTACTAAATTCATCATCTAAAGAGTTAATGAAACTCGATTAATCTTCTAACTCAACATAAAACTAATCCGTAACTCTAAGTGTAACGATTATTGAAAACTTGTTGACCAAGTAAAGAGTTAATTGTACTTGAGTCATCTTATAAAGAGTTTATTGTACTTGATTAATCTTCTAACTCAACATAAAGCTAATACGTAACTCCAAGTGTAACGATTATTGAAAACTTGTTGACCAAGTAAAGTGTTAATTGTACTCTATTAATCTTCTAACTCAACATTAAACTAATCCGTAACTCTAAATGTAACGATTATTCATAACTTGTTGACAAGTAAAGAGTTAATTGTACTCGAATCATCTTCTAATTAATTAATGGTATTCGATTAATCTTCTAAGTCAACATAAAACTAATCCGTAACTCTAAGTGTAACGATTATTGAAAACTTGTTAACCAAGTAAAGAGTTAATTGTACTCGAGTCATCTTATAAAGAGTTTATTGTACTTGATTAATCTTCTAACTCAACATAAAGCTAATACGTAACTCCAAGTGTAACGATTATTGAAAACTTGTTGACCAAGTAAAGTGTTAATTGTACTCGATCAATCTTATAACTCAACATTAAACTAATCCGTAACTCTAAATGTAACGATTATTCATAACTTGTTGACAAGTAAAGAGTCAATTGTACTCGAATCATCTTCTAAAGAATTAATGGTATTCGATAAATCTTCTAACTCAACATAAAACTAATCTATAACTCTAAGTGTAACGATTATTGAAAACTTGTTGACCAAGTAAACAGATAATTGTACTCGATTCATCATCTAAAGAGTTAATTAAACTCGATTAATCTTCTAACTCAACATAAAACTAATCCGTAACTCTAAGTGTAACGATTATTGAAAACTTGTTGACCAAGTAAAGAGTTAATTGTACTCGAATCATCTTATAAAGAGTTTATTGTACTTGATGAATCTTCTAACTCAACATAAAGCTAATACGTAACTCCAACTGTAACGATTATTGAAAACTTGTTGACCAAGTAAACAGATAATTGTACTCGATTCATCATCTAAAGAGTTAATTAAACTCGATTAATCTTCTAACTCAACATAAAACTAATCCGTAACTCTAAGTGTAACGATTATTGAAAACTTATTGACCAAGTAAAGAGTTAATTGTACTCGAGTCATCTTATAAAGAGTTTATTGTACTTGATCAATCTTCTAACTCAACATAAAGCTAATACGTAACTCCAAGTGTAACGATTATTGAAAACTTGTTGACCAAGTAAAGTGTTAATCGTACTCGATTAATCTTCTAACTCAACATTAAACTAATCCGTAACTCTAAGTGTAACGATTATTAATAACTTGTTGACAAGTAAAGAGTTAATTGTACTCGAATCATCTTCGAAATAATTAATGGTATTCGATAAATCTTCTAACTCAACATAAAACTAATCCGTAACTCTAAGTGTAACGATTATTGAAAAGTTGTTGACCAACTCGAATCATCTTATAATGAGTTAATTATACTTGATTAGTCTTCTAACTCAACATAAAGCTAATACGTAACTCCAAGTGTAACGATTATTGAAAACTTGTTGACCAAGTAAAGTGTTAATTGTACTCTATTAATCTTCTAACTCAACATTAAACTAATCCGTAACTCTAAATGTAACGATTATTCATAACTTGTTGACAAGTAAAGAGTCAATTGTACTCGAATCATCTTCTAAAAAATTAATGGTATTCGATAAATCTTCTAACTCAACATAAAACTAATCTATAACTCTAAGTGTAACGATTATTGAAAACTTGTTGACCAAGTAAACAGATAATTGTACTAAATTCATCATCTAAAGAGTTAATGAAACTCGATTAATCTTCTAACTCAACATAAAACTAATCCGTAACTCTAAGTGTAACGATTATTGAAAACTTGTTGACCAAGTAAAGAGTTAATTGTACTCGAGTCATCTTATAAAGAGTTTATTGTACTTGATTAATCTTCTAACTCAACATAAAGCTAATACGTAACTCCAAGTGTAACGATTATTGAAAACTTGTTGACCAAGTAAAGTGTTAATCGTACTCGATTAATCTTCTAACTCAACATTAAACTAATCCGTAACTCTAAGTGTAACGATTATTAATAACTTGTTGACAAGTAAAGAATTAATTGTACTCGAATCATCTTCGAAATAATTAATGGTATTCGATAAATCTTCTAACTCAACATAAAACTAATCCGTAACTCTAAGTGTAACGATTATTGAAAACTTGTTGACCAACTCGAATCATCTTATAATGAGTTAATTATACTTGATTAATCTTCTAACTCAACATAAAGCTAATACGTAACTCCAAGTGTAACGATTATTGAAAACTTGTTGACCAAGTAAAGTGTTAATTGTACTCTATTAATCTTCTAACTCAACATTAAACTAATCCGTAACTCTAAATGTAACGATTATTCATAACTTGTTGACAAGTAAAGAGTCAATTGTACTCGAATCATCTTCTAAAAAATTAATGGTATTCGATAAATCTTCTAACTCAACATAAAACTAATCTATAACTCTAAGTGTAACGATTATTGAAAACTTGTTGACCAAGTAAACAGATAATTGTACTAAATTCATCATCTAAAGAGTTAATGAAACTCGATTAATCTTCTAACTCAACATAAAACTAATCCGTAACTCTAAGTGTAACGATTATTGAAAACTTGTTGACCAAGTAAAGAGTTAATTGTACTCGAGTCATCTTATAAAGAGTTTATTGTACTTGATTAATCTTCTAACTCAACATAAAGCTAATACGTAACTCCAAGTGTAACGATTATTGAAAACTTGTTGACCAAGTAAAGTGTTAATCGTACTCGATTAATCTTCTAACTCAACATTAAACTAATCCGTAACTCTAAGTGTAACGATTATTAATAACTTGTTGACAAGTAAAGAGTTAATTGTACTCGAATCATCTTCGAAATAATTAATGGTATTCGATAAATCTTCTAACTCAACATAAAACTAATCCGTAACTCTAAGTGTAACGATTATTGAAAACTTGTTAACCAAGTAAAGAGTTAATTGTACTCGAGTCATCTTATAAATAGTTTATTGTACTTGATTAATCTTCTAACTCAACATAAAGCTAATACGTAACTCCAAGCGTAACGATTATTGAAAACTTGTTGACCAAGTAAAGTGTTAATTGTACTCGATCAATCTTATAACTCAACATTAAACTAATCCGTAACTCTAAATGTAACGATTATTCATAACTTGTTGACAAGTAAAGAGTCAATTGTACTCGAATCATCTTCTAAAGAATTAATGGTATTCGATAAATCTTCTAACTCAACATAAAACTAATCTATAACTCTAAGTGTAACGATTATTGAAAACTTGTTGACCAAGTAAACAGATAATTGTACTCGATTCATCATCTAAAGAGTTAATTAAACTCGATTAATCTTCTAACTCAACATAAAACTAATCCGTAACTCTAAGTGTAACGATTATTGAAAACTTGTTGACCAAGTAAAGAGTTAATTGTACTCGAATCATCTTATAAAGAGTTTATTGTACTTGATTAATCTTCTAACTCAACATAAAGCTAATACGTAACTCCAAGTGTAACGATTATTGAAAACTTGTTGACCAAGTAAAGTGTTAATTGTACTCGACTAATCTTCTAACTCAACATTAAACTAATCCGTAACTCTAAGTGTAACGATTATTAATAACTTGTTGACAAGTAAAGAGTTAATTGTACTCGAATCATCTTCGAAATAATTAATGGTATTCGATAAATCTTCTAACTCAACATAAAACTAATCCGTAACTCTAAGTGTAACGATTATAGAAAAGTTGTTGACCAACTCGAATCATCTTATAATGAGTTAATTATACTTGATTAATCTTCTAACTCAACATAAAGCTAATACGTAACTCCAAGTGTAACGATTATTGAAAACTTGTTGACCAAGTAAAGTGTTAATTGTACTCTATTAATCTTCTAACTCAACATTAAACTAATCCGTAACTCTAAATGTAACGATTATTCATAACTTGTTGACAAGTAAAGAGTCAATTGTACTCGAATCATCTTCTAAAAAATTAATGGTATTCGATAAATCTTCTAACTCAACATAAAACTAATCTATAACTCTAAGTGTAACGATTATTGAAAACTTGTTGACCAAGTAAACAGATAATTGTACTCGATTCATCATCTAAAGAGTTAATGAAACTCGATTAATCTTCTAACTCAACATAAAACTAATCCGTAACTCTAAGTGTAACGATTATTGAAAACTTGTTGACCAAGTAAAGAGTTAATTGTACTCGAGTCATCTTATAAAGAGTTTATTGTACTTGATTAATCTTCTAACTCAACATAAAGCTAATACGTAACTCCAAGTGTAACGATTATTGAAAACTTGTTGACCAAGTAAAGTGTTAATTGTACTCGATTAATCTTCAACTCAACATTAAACTAATCCGTAACTCTAAGTGTAACGATTATTAATAACTTGTTGACAAGTAAAGAGTTAATTGTACTCGAATCATATTCTAAATAATTAATGGTATTCGATAAATTTTCTAACTCAACATAAAACTAATCCGTAACTCTAAGTGTAACGATTATTGAAAACTTGTTGACCAAGTAAAGAGTTAATAGTACTCGAATCATCTTATAAAGAGTTTATTATACTTGATTAATCTTCTAACTCAACATAAAGCTAATACGTAACTCCAAGTGTAACGATTATTGAAAACTTGTTGACCAAGTAAAGTGTTAATCGTACTCAATTAATCTTCTAACTCAACTTTAAACTAATCCGTAAATCTAAATGTAACGATTATTAATAACTTGTTGACAAGTAAAGAGTTAATTGTACTCGAATCATCTTCTAATTAATTAATGGTATTCGATTAATCTTCTAACTCAACATAAAACTAATCCGTAACTCTAAGTGTAACAATCATTGAAAACTTGTTGACCAAGTAAAGAGTTAATTGTACTCGAGTCATCTTATAAAGAGTTTATTGTACTTGATTAATCTTCTAACTCAACATAAAGCTAATACGTAACTCCAAGTGTAACGATTATTGAAAACTTGTTGACCAAGTAAAGTGTTAATTGTACTCGATCAATCTTATAACTCAACATTAAACTAATCCGTAACTCTAAATGTAACGATTATTCATAACTTGTTGACAAGTAAAGAGTCAATTGTACTCGAATCATCTTCTAAAGAATTAATGGTATTCGATAAATCTTCTAACTCAACATAAAACTAATCTATAACTCTAAGTGTAACGATTATTGAAAACTTGTTGACCAAGTAAACAGATAATTGTACTCGATTCATCATCTAAAGAGTTAATTAAACTCGATTAATCTTCTAACTCAACATAAAACTAATCCGTAACTCTAAGTGTAACGATTATTGAAAACTTGTTGACCAAGTAAAGAGTTAATTGTACTCGAATCATCTTATAAAGAGTTTATTGTACTTGATTAATCTTCTAACTCAACATAATGCTAATACGTAACTCCAAGTGTAACGATTATTGAAAACTTGTTGACCAAGTAAAGTGTTAATTGTATTCGATTAATCTTCTAACTCAACATTAAACTAATCCATAACTCTAAGTGTAACGATTATTAATAACTTGTTGACAAGTAAAGAGTTAATTATATTCGAATCATCTTCGAAATAATTAATGGTATTCGATAAATCTTCTAACTCAACATAAAACTAATCCGTAACTCTAAGTGTAACGATTATTGAAAAGTTGTTGACCAACTCGAATCATCTTATAATGAGTTAATTATACTTGATTAATCTTCTAACTCAACATAAAGCTAATACGTAACTCCAAGTGTAACGATTATTGAAAACTTGTTGACCAAGTAAAGTGTTAATTGTACTCTATTAATCTTCTAACTCAACATTAAACTAATCCGTAACTCTAAATGTAACGATTATTCATAACTTGTTGACAAGTAAAGAGTCAATTGTACTCGAATCATCTTCTAAAAAATTAATGGTATTCGATAAATCTTCTAACTCAACATAAAACTAATCTATAACTCTAAGTGTAACGATTATTGAAAACTTGTTGACCAAGTAAACAGATAATTGTACTCGATTCATCATCTAAAGAGTTAATTAAACTCGATTAATCTTCTAACTCAACATAAAACTAATCCGTAACTCTAAGTGTAACGATTATTGAAAACTTGTTGACCAAGTAAAGAGTTAATTGTACTCGAATCATCTTATAAAGAGTTTATTGTACTTGATGAATCTTCTAACTCAACATAAAGCTAATACGTAACTCCAACTGTAACGATTATTGAAAACTTGTTGACCAAGTAAACAGATAATTGTACTCGATTCATCATCTAAAGAGTTAATTAAACTCGATTAATCTTCTAACTCAACATAAAACTAATCCGTAACTCTAAGTGTAACGATTATTGAAAACTTATTGACCAAGTAAAGAGTTAATTGTACTCGAGTCATCTTATAAAGAGTTTATTGTACTTGATCAATCTTCTAACTCAACATAAAGCTAATACGTAACTCCAAGTGTAACGATTATTGAAAACTTGTTGACCAAGTAAAGTGTTAATCGTACTCGATTAATCTTCTAACTCAACATTAAACTAATCCGTAACTCTAAGTGTAACGATTATTAATAACTTGTTGACAAGTAAAGAGTTAATTGTACTCGAATCATCTTCGAAATAATTAATGGTATTCGATAAATCTTCTAACTCAACATAAAACTAATCCGTAACTCTAAGTGTAACGATTATTGAAAACTTGTTGACCAACTCGAATCATCTTATAATGAGTTAATTATACTTGATTAGTCTTCTAACTCAACATAAAGCTAATACGTAACTCCAAGTGTAACGATTATTGAAAACTTGTTGACCAAGTAAAGTGTTAATTGTACTCTATTAATCTTCTAACTCAACATTAAACTAATCCGTAACTCTAAATGTAACGATTATTCATAACTTGTTGACAAGTAAAGAGTCAATTGTACTCGAATCATCTTCTAAAAAATTAATGGTATTCGATAAATCTTCTAACTCAACATAAAACTAATCTATAACTCTAAGTGTAACGATTATTGAAAACTTGTTGACCAAGTAAACAGATAATTGTACTAAATTCATCATCTAAAGAGTTAATGAAACTCGATTAATCTTCTAACTCAACATAAAACTAATCCGTAACTCTAAGTGTAACGATTATTGAAAACTTGTTGACCAAGTAAAGAGTTAATTGTACTCGAGTCATCTTATAAAGAGTTTATTGTACTTGATTAATCTTCTAACTCAACATAAAGCTAATACGTAACTCCAAGTGTAACGATTATTGAAAACTTGTTGACCAAGTAAAGTGTTAATCGTACTCGATTAATCTTCTAACTCAACATTAAACTAATCCGTAACTCTAAGTGTAACGATTATTAATAACTTGTTGACAAGTAAAGAATTAATTGTACTCGAATCATCTTCGAAATAATTAATGGTATTCGATAAATCTTCTAACTCAACATAAAACTAATCCGTAACTCTAAGTGTAACGATTATTGAAAACTTGTTGACCAACTCGAATCATCTTATAATGAGTTAATTATACTTGATTAATCTTCTAACTCAACATAAAGCTAATACGTAACTCCAAGTGTAACGATTATTGAAAACTTGTTGACCAAGTAAAGTGTTAATTGTACTCTATTAATCTTCTAACTCAACATTAAACTAATCCGTAACTCTAAATGTAACGATTATTCATAACTTGTTGACAAGTAAAGAGTCAATTGTACTCGAATCATCTTCTAAAAAATTAATGGTATTCGATAAATCTTCTAACTCAACATAAAACTAATCTATAACTCTAAGTGTAACGATTATTGAAAACTTGTTGACCAAGTAAACAGATAATTGTACTAAATTCATCATCTAAAGAGTTAATGAAACTCGATTAATCTTCTAACTCAACATAAAACTAATCCGTAACTCTAAGTGTAACGATTATTGAAAACTTGTTGACCAAGTAAAGAGTTAATTGTACTCGAGTCATCTTATAAAGAGTTTATTGTACTTGATTAATCTTCTAACTCAACATAAAGCTAATACGTAACTCCAAGTGTAACGATTATTGAAAACTTGTTGACCAAGTAAAGTGTTAATCGTACTCGATTAATCTTCTAACTCAACATTAAACTAATCCGTAACTCTAAGTGTAACGATTATTAATAACTTGTTGACAAGTAAAGAGTTAATTGTACTCGAATCATCTTCGAAATAATTAATGGTATTCGATAAATCTTCTAACTCAACATAAAACTAATCCGTAACTCTAAGTGTAACGATTATTGAAAACTTGTTAACCAAGTAAAGAGTTAATTGTACTCGAGTCATCTTATAAATAGTTTATTGTACTTGATTAATCTTCTAACTCAACATAAAGCTAATACGTAACTCCAAGCGTAACGATTATTGAAAACTTGTTGACCAAGTAAAGTGTTAATTGTACTCGATCAATCTTATAACTCAACATTAAACTAATCCGTAACTCTAAATGTAACGATTATTCATAACTTGTTGACAAGTAAAGAGTCAATTGTACTCGAATCATCTTCTAAAGAATTAATGGTATTCGATAAATCTTCTAACTCAACATAAAACTAATCTATAACTCTAAGTGTAACGATTATTGAAAACTTGTTGACCAAGTAAACAGATAATTGTACTCGATTCATCATCTAAAGAGTTAATTAAACTCGATTAATCTTCTAACTCAACATAAAACTAATCCGTAACTCTAAGTGTAACGATTATTGAAAACTTGTTGACCAAGTAAAGAGTTAATTGTACTCGAATCATCTTATAAAGAGTTTATTGTACTTGATTAATCTTCTAACTCAACATAAAGCTAATACGTAACTCCAAGTGTAACGATTATTGAAAACTTGTTGACCAAGTAAAGTGTTAATTGTACTCGACTAATCTTCTAACTCAACATTAAACTAATCCGTAACTCTAAGTGTAACGATTATTAATAACTTGTTGACAAGTAAAGAGTTAATTGTACTCGAATCATCTTCGAAATAATTAATGGTATTCGATAAATCTTCTAACTCAACATAAAACTAATCCGTAACTCTAAGTGTAACGATTATAGAAAAGTTGTTGACCAACTCCAATCATCTTATAATGAGTTAATTATACTTGATTAATCTTCTAACTCAACATAAAGCTAATACGTAACTCCAAGTGTAACGATTATTGAAAACTTGTTGACCAAGTAAAGTGTTAATTGTACTCTATTAATCTTCTAACTCAACATTAAACTAATCCGTAACTCTAAATGTAACGATTATTCATAACTTGTTGACAAGTAAAGAGTCAATTGTACTCGAATCATCTTCTAAAAAATTAATGGTATTCGATAAATCTTCTAACTCAACATAAAACTAATCTATAACTCTAAGTGTAACGATTATTGAAAACTTGTTGACCAAGTAAACAGATAATTGTACTCGATTCATCATCTAAAGAGTTAATGAAACTCGATTAATCTTCTAACTCAACATAAAACTAATCCGTAACTCTAAGTGTAACGATTATTGAAAACTTGTTGACCAAGTAAAGAGTTAATTGTACTCGAGTCATCTTATAAAGAGTTTATTGTACTTGATTAATCTTCTAACTCAACATAAAGCTAATACGTAACTCCAAGTGTAACGATTATTGAAAACTTGTTGACCAAGTAAAGTGTTAATTGTACTCGATTAATCTTCAACTCAACATTAAACTAATCCGTAACTCTAAGTGTAACGATTATTAATAACTTGTTGACAAGTAAAGAGTTAATTGTACTCGAATCATATTCTAAATAATTAATGGTATTCGATAAATTTTCTAACTCAACATAAAACTAATCCGTAACTCTAAGTGTAACGATTATTGAAAACTTGTTGACCAAGTAAAGAGTTAATAGTACTCGAATCATCTTATAAAGAGTTTATTATACTTGATTAATCTTCTAACTCAACATAAAGCTAATACGTAACTCCAAGTGTAACGATTATTGAAAACTTGTTGACCAAGTAAAGTGTTAATCGTACTCAATTAATCTTCTAACTCAACTTTAAACTAATCCGTAAATCTAAATGTAACGATTATTAATAACTTGTTGACAAGTAAAGAGTTAATTGTACTCGAATCATCTTCTAATTAATTAATGGTATTCGATTAATCTTCTAACTCAACATAAAACTAATCCGTAACTCTAAGTGTAACAATCATTGAAAACTTGTTGACCAAGTAAAGAGTTAATTGTACTCGAGTCATCTTATAAAGAGTTTATTGTACTTGATTAATCTTCTAACTCAACATAAAGCTAATACGTAACTCCAAGTGTAACGATTATTGAAAACTTGTTGACCAAGTAAAGTGTTAATCGTACTCGATTAATCTTCTAACTCAACATTAAACTAATCCGTAACTCTAAGTGTAACGATTATTAATAACTTGTTGACAAGTAAAGAATTAATTGTACTCGAATCATCTTCGAAATAATTAATGGTATTCGATAAATCTTCTAACTCAACATAAAACTAATCCGTAACTCTAAGTGTAACGATTATTGAAAACTTGTTGACCAACTCGAATCATCTTATAATGAGTTAATTATACTTGATTAATCTTCTAACTCAACATAAAGCTAATACGTAACTCCAAGTGTAACGATTATTGAAAACTTGTTGACCAAGTAAAGTGTTAATTGTACTCTATTAATCTTCTAACTCAACATTAAACTAATCCGTAACTCTAAATGTAACGATTATTCATAACTTGTTGACAAGTAAAGAGTCAATTGTACTCGAATCATCTTCTAAAAAATTAATGGTATTCGATAAATCTTCTAACTCAACATAAAACTAATCTATAACTCTAAGTGTAACGATTATTGAAAACTTGTTGACCAAGTAAACAGATAATTGTACTAAATTCATCATCTAAAGAGTTAATGAAACTCGATTAATCTTCTAACTCAACATAAAACTAATCCGTAACTCTAAGTGTAACGATTATTGAAAACTTGTTGACCAAGTAAAGAGTTAATTGTACTCGAGTCATCTTATAAAGAGTTTATTGTACTTGATTAATCTTCTAACTCAACATAAAGCTAATACGTAACTCCAAGTGTAACGATTATTGAAAACTTGTTGACCAAGTAAAGTGTTAATCGTACTCGATTAATCTTCTAACTCAACATTAAACTAATCCGTAACTCTAAGTGTAACGATTATTAATAACTTGTTGACAAGTAAAGAGTTAATTGTACTCGAATCATCTTCGAAATAATTAATGGTATTCGATAAATCTTCTAACTCAACATAAAACTAATCCGTAACTCTAAGTGTAACGATTATTGAAAACTTGTTAACCAAGTAAAGAGTTAATTGTACTCGAGTCATCTTATAAATAGTTTATTGTACTTGATTAATCTTCTAACTCAACATAAAGCTAATACGTAACTCCAAGCGTAACGATTATTGAAAACTTGTTGACCAAGTAAAGTGTTAATTGTACTCGATCAATCTTATAACTCAACATTAAACTAATCCGTAACTCTAAATGTAACGATTATTCATAACTTGTTGACAAGTAAAGAGTCAATTGTACTCGAATCATCTTCTAAAGAATTAATGGTATTCGATAAATCTTCTAACTCAACATAAAACTAATCTATAACTCTAAGTGTAACGATTATTGAAAACTTGTTGACCAAGTAAACAGATAATTGTACTCGATTCATCATCTAAAGAGTTAATTAAACTCGATTAATCTTCTAACTCAACATAAAACTAATCCGTAACTCTAAGTGTAACGATTATTGAAAACTTGTTGACCAAGTAAAGAGTTAATTGTACTCGAATCATCTTATAAAGAGTTTATTGTACTTGATTAATCTTCTAACTCAACATAAAGCTAATACGTAACTCCAAGTGTAACGATTATTGAAAACTTGTTGACCAAGTAAAGTGTTAATTGTACTCGACTAATCTTCTAACTCAACATTAAACTAATCCGTAACTCTAAGTGTAACGATTATTAATAACTTGTTGACAAGTAAAGAGTTAATTGTACTCGAATCATCTTCGAAATAATTAATGGTATTCGATAAATCTTCTAACTCAACATAAAACTAATCCGTAACTCTAAGTGTAACGATTATAGAAAAGTTGTTGACCAACTCCAATCATCTTATAATGAGTTAATTATACTTGATTAATCTTCTAACTCAACATAAAGCTAATACGTAACTCCAAGTGTAACGATTATTGAAAACTTGTTGACCAAGTAAAGTGTTAATTGTACTCTATTAATCTTCTAACTCAACATTAAACTAATCCGTAACTCTAAATGTAACGATTATTCATAACTTGTTGACAAGTAAAGAGTCAATTGTACTCGAATCATCTTCTAAAAAATTAATGGTATTCGATAAATCTTCTAACTCAACATAAAACTAATCTATAACTCTAAGTGTAACGATTATTGAAAACTTGTTGACCAAGTAAACAGATAATTGTACTCGATTCATCATCTAAAGAGTTAATGAAACTCGATTAATCTTCTAACTCAACATAAAACTAATCCGTAACTCTAAGTGTAACGATTATTGAAAACTTGTTGACCAAGTAAAGAGTTAATTGTACTCGAGTCATCTTATAAAGAGTTTATTGTACTTGATTAATCTTCTAACTCAACATAAAGCTAATACGTAACTCCAAGTGTAACGATTATTGAAAACTTGTTGACCAAGTAAAGTGTTAATTGTACTCGATTAATCTTCAACTCAACATTAAACTAATCCGTAACTCTAAGTGTAACGATTATTAATAACTTGTTGACAAGTAAAGAGTTAATTGTACTCGAATCATATTCTAAATAATTAATGGTATTCGATAAATTTTCTAACTCAACATAAAACTAATCCGTAACTCTAAGTGTAACGATTATTGAAAACTTGTTGACCAAGTAAAGAGTTAATAGTACTCGAATCATCTTATAAAGAGTTTATTATACTTGATTAATCTTCTAACTCAACATAAAGCTAATACGTAACTCCAAGTGTAACGATTATTGAAAACTTGTTGACCAAGTAAAGTGTTAATCGTACTCAATTAATCTTCTAACTCAACTTTAAACTAATCCGTAAATCTAAATGTAACGATTATTAATAACTTGTTGACAAGTAAAGAGTTAATTGTACTCGAATCATCTTCTAATTAATTAATGGTATTCGATTAATCTTCTAACTCAACATAAAACTAATCCGTAACTCTAAGTGTAACAATCATTGAAAACTTGTTGACCAAGTAAAGAGTTAATTGTACTCGAGTCATCTTATAAAGAGTTTATTGTACTTGATTAATCTTCTAACTCAACATAAAGCTAATACGTAACTCCAAGTGTAACGATTATTGAAAACTTGTTGACCAAGTAAAGTGTTAATTGTACTCGATCAATCTTATAACTCAACATTAAACTAATCCGTAACTCTAAATGTAACGATTATTCATAACTTGTTGACAAGTAAAGAGTCAATTGTACTCGAATCATCTTCTAAAGAATTAATGGTATTCGATAAATCTTCTAACTCAACATAAAACTAATCTATAACTCTAAGTGTAACGATTATTGAAAACTTGTTGACCAAGTAAACAGATAATTGTACTCGATTCATCATCTAAAGAGTTAATTAAACTCGATTAATCTTCTAACTCAACATAAAACTAATCCGTAACTCTAAGTGTAACGATTATTGAAAACTTGTTGACCAAGTAAAGAGTTAATTGTACTCGAATCATCTTATAAAGAGTTTATTGTACTTGATTAATCTTCTAACTCAACATAATGCTAATACGTAACTCCAAGTGTAACGATTATTGAAAACTTGTTGACCAAGTAAAGTGTTAATTGTATTCGATTAATCTTCTAACTCAACATTAAACTAATCCATAACTCTAAGTGTAACGATTATTAATAACTTGTTGACAAGTAAAGAGTTAATTATATTCGAATCATCTTCGAAATAATTAATGGTATTCGATAAATCTTCTAACTCAACATAAAACTAATCCGTAACTCTAAGTGTAACGATTATTGAAAAGTTGTTGACCAACTCGAATCATCTTATAATGAGTTAATTATACTTGATTAATCTTCTAACTCAACATAAAGCTAATACGTAACTCCAAGTGTAACGATTATTGAAAACTTGTTGACCAAGTAAAGTGTTAATTGTACTCTATTAATCTTCTAACTCAACATTAAACTAATCCGTAACTCTAAATGTAACGATTATTCATAACTTGTTGACAAGTAAAGAGTCAATTGTACTCGAATCATCTTCTAAAAAATTAATGGTATTCGATAAATCTTCTAACTCAACATAAAACTAATCTATAACTCTAAGTGTAACGATTATTGAAAACTTGTTGACCAAGTAAACAGATAATTGTACTAAATTCATCATCTAAAGAGTTAATTAAACTCGATTAATCTTCTAACTCAACATAAAACTAATCCGTAACTCTAAGTGTAACGATTATTGAAAACTTATTGACCAAGTAAAGAGTTAATTGTACTCGAGTCATCTTATAAAGAGTTTATTGTACTTGATCAATCTTCTAACTCAACATAAAGCTAATACGTAACTCCAAGTGTAACGATTATTGAAAACTTGTTGACCAAGTAAAGTGTTAATCGTACTCGATTAATCTTCTAACTCAACATTAAACTAATCCGTAACTCTAAGTGTAACGATTATTAATAACTTGTTGACAAGTAAAGAGTTAATTGTACTCGAATCATCTTCGAAATAATTAATGGTATTCGATAAATCTTCTAACTCAACATAAAACTAATCCGTAACTCTAAGTGTAACGATTATTGAAAAGTTGTTGACCAACTCGAATCATCTTATAATGAGTTAATTATACTTGATTAGTCTTCTAACTCAACATAAAGCTAATACGTAACTCCAAGTGTAACGATTATTGAAAACTTGTTGACCAAGTAAAGTGTTAATTGTACTCTATTAATCTTCTAACTCAACATTAAACTAATCCGTAACTCTAAATGTAACGATTATTCATAACTTGTTGACAAGTAAAGAGTCAATTGTACTCGAATCATCTTCTAAAAAATTAATGGTATTCGATAAATCTTCTAACTCAACATAAAACTAATCTATAACTCTAAGTGTAACGATTATTGAAAACTTGTTGACCAAGTAAACAGATAATTGTACTAAATTCATCATCTAAAGAGTTAATGAAACTCGATTAATCTTCTAACTCAACATAAAACTAATCCGTAACTCTAAGTGTAACGATTATTGAAAACTTGTTGACCAAGTAAAGAGTTAATTGTACTCGAGTCATCTTATAAAGAGTTTATTGTACTTGATTAATCTTCTAACTCAACATAAAGCTAATACGTAACTCCAAGTGTAACGATTATTGAAAACTTGTTGACCAAGTAAAGTGTTAATCGTACTCGATTAATCTTCTAACTCAACATTAAACTAATCCGTAACTCTAAGTGTAACGATTATTAATAACTTGTTGACAAGTAAAGAATTAATTGTACTCGAATCATCTTCGAAATAATTAATGGTATTCGATAAATCTTCTAACTCAACATAAAACTAATCCGTAACTCTAAGTGTAACGATTATAGAAAAGTTGTTGACCAACTCGAATCATCTTATAATGAGTTAATTATACTTGATTAATCTTCTAACTCAACATAAAGCTAATACGTAACTCCAAGTGTAACGATTATTGAAAACTTGTTGACCAAGTAAAGTGTTAATTGTACTCTATTAATCTTCTAACTCAACATTAAACTAATCCGTAACTCTAAATGTAACGATTATTCATAACTTGTTGACAAGTAAAGAGTCAATTGTACTCGAATCATCTTCTAAAAAATTAATGGTATTCGATAAATCTTCTAACTCAACATAAAACTAATCTATAACTCTAAGTGTAACGATTATTGAAAACTTGTTGACCAAGTAAACAGATAATTGTACTCGATTCATCATCTAAAGAGTTAATGAAACTCGATTAATCTTCTAACTCAACATAAAACTAATCCGTAACTCTAAGTGTAACGATTATTGAAAACTTGTTGACCAAGTAAAGAGTTAATTGTACTCGAGTCATCTTATAAAGAGTTTATTGTACTTGATTAATCTTCTAACTCAACATAAAGCTAATACGTAACTCCAAGTGTAACGATTATTGAAAACTTGTTGACCAAGTAAAGTGTTAATTGTACTCGATTAATCTTCAACTCAACATTAAACTAATCCGTAACTCTAAGTGTAACGATTATTAATAACTTGTTGACAAGTAAAGAGTTAATTGTACTCGAATCATATTCTAAATAATTAATGGTATTCGATAAATTTTCTAACTCAACATAAAACTAATCCGTAACTCTAAGTGTAACGATTATTGAAAACTTGTTGACCAAGTAAAGAGTTAATAGTACTCGAATCATCTTATAAAGAGTTTATTATACTTGATTAATCTTCTAACTCAACATAAAGCTAATACGTAACTCCAAGTGTAACGATTATTGAAAACTTGTTGACCAAGTAAAGTGTTAATCGTACTCAATTAATCTTCTAACTCAACTTTAAACTAATCCGTAAATCTAAATGTAACGATTATTAATAACTTGTTGACAAGTAAAGAGTTAATTGTACTCGAATCATCTTCTAATTAATTAATGGTATTCGATTAATCTTCTAACTCAACATAAAACTAATCCGTAACTCTAAGTGTAACGATCATTGAAAACTTGTTGACCAAGTAAAGAGTTAATTGTACTCGAGTCATCTTATAAAGAGTTTATTGTACTTGATTAATCTTCTAACTCAACATAAAGCTAATACGTAACTCCAAGTGTAACGATTATTGAAAACTTGTTGACCAAGTAAAGTGTTAATTGTACTCGATCAATCTTATAACTCAACATTAAACTAATCCGTAACTCTAAATGTAACGATTATTCATAACGTGTTGACAAGTAAAGAGTCAATTGTACTCGAATCATCTTCTAAAGAATTAATGGTATTCGATAAATCTTCTAACTCAACATAAAACTAATCTATAACTCTAAGTGTAACGATTATTGAAAACTTGTTGACCAAGTAAACAGATAATTGTACTCGATTCATCATCTAAAGAGTTAATTAAACTCGATTAATCTTCTAACTCAACATAAAACTAATCCGTAACTCTAAGTGTAACGATTATTGAAAACTTGTTGACCAAGTAAAGAGTTAATTGTACTCGAATCATCTTATAAAGAGTTTATTGTACTTGATTAATCTTCTAACTCAACATAATGCTAATACGTAACTCCAAGTGTAACGATTATTGAAAACTTGTTGACCAAGTAAAGTGTTAATTGTATTCGATTAATCTTCTAACTCAACATTAAACTAATCCGTAACTCTAAGTGTAACGATTATTAATAACTTGTTGACAAGTAAAGAATTAATTGTACTCGAATCATCTTCGAAATAATTAATGGTATTCGATAAATCTTCTAACTCAACATAAAACTAATCCGTAACTCTAAGTGTAACGATTATTGAAAAGTTGTTGACCAACTCGAATCATCTTATAATGAGTTAATTATACTTGATTAATCTTCTAACTCAACATAAAGCTAATACGTAACTCCAAGTGTAACGATTATTGAAAACTTGTTGACCAAGTAAAGTGTTAATTGTACTCTATTAATCTTCTAACTCAACATTAAACTAATCCGTAACTCTAAATGTAACGATTATTCATAACTTGTTGACAAGTAAAGAGTCAATTGTACTCGAATCATCTTCTAAAAAATTAATGGTATTCGATAAATCTTCTAACTCAACATAAAACTAATCTATAACTCTAAGTGTAACGATTATTGAAAACTTGTTGACCAAGTAAACAGATAATTGTACTAAATTCATCATCTAAAGAGTTAATTAAACTCGATTAATCTTCTAACTCAACATAAAACTAATCCGTAACTCTAAGTGTAACGATTATTGAAAACTTATTGACCAAGTAAAGAGTTAATTGTACTCGAGTCATCTTATAAAGAGTTTATTGTACTTGATCAATCTTCTAACTCAACATAAAGCTAATACGTAACTCCAAGTGTAACGATTATTGAAAACTTGTTGACCAAGTAAAGTGTTAATCGTACTCGATTAATCTTCTAACTCAACATTAAACTAATCCGTAACTCTAAGTGTAACGATTATTAATAACTTGTTGACAAGTAAAGAGTTAATTGTACTCGAATCATCTTCGAAATAATTAATGGTATTCGATAAATCTTCTAACTCAACATAAAACTAATCCGTAACTCTAAGTGTAACGATTATTGAAAAGTTGTTGACCAACTCGAATCATCTTATAATGAGTTAATTATACTTGATTAGTCTTCTAACTCAACATAAAGCTAATACATAACTCCAAGTGTAACGATTATTGAAAACTTGTTGACCAAGTAAAGTGTTAATTGTACTCTATTAATCTTCTAACTCAACATTAAACTAATCCGTAACTCTAAATGTAACGATTATTCATAACTTGTTGACAAGTAAAGAGTCAATTGTACTCGAATCATCTTCTAAAAAATTAATGGTATTCGATAAATCTTCTAACTCAACATAAAACTAATCTATAACTCTAAGTGTAACGATTATTGAAAACTTGTTGACCAAGTAAACAGATAATTGTACTAAATTCATCATCTAAAGAGTTAATGAAACTCGATTAATCTTCTAACTCAACATAAAACTAATCCGTAACTCTAAGTGTAACGATTATTGAAAACTTGTTGACCAAGTAAAGAGTTAATTGTACTCGAGTCATCTTATAAAGAGTTTATTGTACTTGATTAATCTTCTAACTCAACATAAAGCTAATACGTAACTCCAAGTGTAACGATTATTGAAAACTTGTTGACCAAGTAAAGTGTTAATCGTACTCGATTAATCTTCTAACTCAACATTAAACTAATCCGTAACTCTAAGTGTAACGATTATTAATAACTTGTTGACAAGTAAAGAATTAATTGTACTCGAATCATCTTCGAAATAATTAATGGTATTCGATAAATCTTCTAACTCAACATAAAACTAATCCGTAACTCTAAGTGTAACGATTATTGAAAACTTGTTGACCAACTCGAATCATCTTATAATGAGTTAATTATACTTGATTAATCTTCTAACTCAACATAAAGCTAATACGTAACTCCAAGTGTAACGATTATTGAAAACTTGTTGACCAAGTAAAGTGTTAATTGTACTCTATTAATCTTCTAACTCAACATTAAACTAATCCGTAACTCTAAATGTAACGATTATTCATAACTTGTTGACAAGTAAAGAGTCAATTGTACTCGAATCATCTTCTAAAAAATTAATGGTATTCGATAAATCTTCTAACTCAACATAAAACTAATCTATAACTCTAAGTGTAACGATTATTGAAAACTTGTTGACCAAGTAAACAGATAATTGTACTAAATTCATCATCTAAAGAGTTAATGAAACTCGATTAATCTTCTAACTCAACATAAAACTAATCCGTAACTCTAAGTGTAACGATTATTGAAAACTTGTTGACCAAGTAAAGAGTTAATTGTACTCGAGTCATCTTATAAAGAGTTTATTGTACTTGATTAATCTTCTAACTCAACATAAAGCTAATACGTAACTCCAAGTGTAACGATTATTGAAAACTTGTTGACCAAGTAAAGTGTTAATCGTACTCGATTAATCTTCTAACTCAACATTAAACTAATCCGTAACTCTAAGTGTAACGATTATTAATAACTTGTTGACAAGTAAAGAATTAATTGTACTCGAATCATCTTCGAAATAATTAATGGTATTCGATAAATCTTCTAACTCAACATAAAACTAATCCGTAACTCTAAGTGTAACGATTATTGAAAACTTGTTGACCAACTCGAATCATCTTATAATGAGTTAATTATACTTGATTAATCTTCTAACTCAACATAAAGCTAATACGTAACTCCAAGTGTAACGATTATTGAAAACTTGTTGACCAAGTAAAGTGTTAATTGTACTCTATTAATCTTCTAACTCAACATTAAACTAATCCGTAACTCTAAATGTAACGATTATTCATAACTTGTTGACAAGTAAAGAGTCAATTGTACTCGAATCATCTTCTAAAAAATTAATGGTATTCGATAAATCTTCTAACTCAACATAAAACTAATCTATAACTCTAAGTGTAACGATTATTGAAAACTTGTTGACCAAGTAAACAGATAATTGTACTAAATTCATCATCTAAAGAGTTAATGAAACTCGATTAATCTTCTAACTCAACATAAAACTAATCCGTAACTCTAAGTGTAACGATTATTGAAAACTTGTTGACCAAGTAAAGAGTTAATTGTACTCGAGTCATCTTATAAAGAGTTTATTGTACTTGATTAATCTTCTAACTCAACATAAAGCTAATACGTAACTCCAAGTGTAACGATTATTGAAAACTTGTTGACCAAGTAAAGTGTTAATCGTACTCGATTAATCTTCTAACTCAACATTAAACTAATCCGTAACTCTAAGTGTAACGATTATTAATAACTTGTTGACAAGTAAAGAGTTAATTGTACTCGAATCATCTTCGAAATAATTAATGGTATTCGATAAATCTTCTAACTCAACATAAAACTAATCCGTAACTCTAAGTGTAACGATTATTGAAAACTTGTTAACCAAGTAAAGAGTTAATTGTACTCGAGTCATATTATAAATAGTTTATTGTACTTGATTAATCTTCTAACTCAACATAAAGCTAATACGTAACTCCAAGCGTAACGATTATTGAAAACTTGTTGACCAAGTAAAGTGTTAATTGTACTCGATCAATCTTATAACTCAACATTAAACTAATCCGTAACTCTAAATGTAACGATTATTCATAACTTGTTGACAAGTAAAGAGTCAATTGTACTCGAATCATCTTCTAAAAAATTAATGGTATTCGATAAATCTTCTAACTCAACATAAAACTAATCTATAACTCTAAGTGTAACGATTATTGAAAACTTGTTGACCAAGTAAACAGATAATTGTACTCGATTCATCATCTAAAGAGTTAATGAAACTCGATTAATCTTCTAACTCAACATAAAACTAATCCGTAACTCTAAGTGTAACGATTATTGAAAACTTGTTGACCAAGTAAAGAGTTAATTGTACTCGAGTCATCTTATAAAGAGTTTATTGTACTTGATTAATCTTCTAACTCAACATAAAGCTAATACGTAACTCCAAGTGTAACGATTATTGAAAACTTGTTGACCAAGTAAAGTGTTAATTGTACTCGATTAATCTTCAACTCAACATTAAACTAATCCGTAACTCTAAGTGTAACGATTATTAATAACTTGTTGACAAGTAAAGAGTTAATTGTACTCGAATCATATTCTAAATAATTAATGGTATTCGATAAATTTTCTAACTCAACATAAAACTAATCCGTAACTCTAAGTGTAACGATTATTGAAAACTTGTTGACCAAGTAAAGAGTTAATAGTACTCGAATCATCTTATAAAGAGTTTATTATACTTGATTAATCTTCTAACTCAACATAAAGCTAATACGTAACTCCAAGTGTAACGATTATTGAAAACTTGTTGACCAAGTAAAGTGTTAATCGTACTCAATTAATCTTCTAACTCAACTTTAAACTAATCCGTAAATCTAAATGTAACGATTATTAATAACTTGTTGACAAGTAAAGAGTTAATTGTACTCGAATCATCTTCTAATTAATTAATGGTATTCGATTAATCTTCTAACTCAACATAAAACTAATCCGTAACTCTAAGTGTAACGATCATTGAAAACTTGTTGACCAAGTAAAGAGTTAATTGTACTCGAGTCATCTTATAAAGAGTTTATTGTACTTGATTAATCTTCTAACTCAACATAAAGCTAATACGTAACTCCAAGTGTAACGATTATTGAAAACTTGTTGACCAAGTAAAGTGTTAATTGTACTCGATCAATCTTATAACTCAACATTAAACTAATCCGTAACTCTAAATGTAACGATTATTCATAACTTGTTGACAAGTAAAGAGTCAATTGTACTCGAATCATCTTCTAAAGAATTAATGGTATTCGATAAATCTTCTAACTCAACATAAAACTAATCTATAACTCTAAGTGTAACGATTATTGAAAACTTGTTGACCAAGTAAACAGATAATTGTACTCGATTCATCATCTAAAGAGTTAATTAAACTCGATTAATCTTCTAACTCAACATAAAACTAATCCGTAACTCTAAGTGTAACGATTATTGAAAACTTGTTGACCAAGTAAAGAGTTAATTGTACTCGAATCATCTTATAAAGAGTTTATTGTACTTGATTAATCTTCTAACTCAACATAATGCTAATACGTAACTCCAAGTGTAACGATTATTGAAAACTTGTTGACCAAGTAAAGTGTTAATTGTATTCGATTAATCTTCTAACTCAACATTAAACTAATCCGTAACTCTAAGTGTAACGATTATTAATAACTTGTTGACAAGTAAAGAGTTAATTATACTCGAATCATCTTCGAAATAATTAATGGTATTCGATAAATCTTCTAACTCAACATAAAACTAATCCGTAACTCTAAGTGTAACGATTATTGAAAAGTTGTTGACCAACTCGAATCATCTTATAATGAGTTAATTATACTTGATTAATCTTCTAACTCAACATAAAGCTAATACGTAACTCCAAGTGTAACGATTATTGAAAACTTGTTGACCAAGTAAAGTGTTAATTGTACTCTATTAATCTTCTAACTCAACATTAAACTAATCCGTAACTCTAAATGTAACGATTATTCATAACTTGTTGACAAGTAAAGAGTCAATTGTACTCGAATCATCTTCTAAAAAATTAATGGTATTCGATAAATCTTCTAACTCAACATAAAACTAATCTATAACTCTAAGTGTAACGATTATTGAAAACTTGTTGACCAAGTAAACAGATAATTGTACTAAATTCATCATCTAAAGAGTTAATTAAACTCGATTAATCTTCTAACTCAACATAAAACTAATCCGTAACTCTAAGTGTAACGATTATTGAAAACTTATTGACCAAGTAAAGAGTTAATTGTACTCGAGTCATCTTATAAAGAGTTTATTGTACTTGATCAATCTTCTAACTCAACATAAAGCTAATACGTAACTCCAAGTGTAACGATTATTGAAAACTTGTTGACCAAGTAAAGTGTTAATCGTACTCGATTAATCTTCTAACTCAACATTAAACTAATCCGTAACTCTAAGTGTAACGATTATTAATAACTTGTTGACAAGTAAAGAGTTAATTGTACTCGAATCATCTTCGAAATAATTAATGGTATTCGATAAATCTTCTAACTCAACATAAAACTAATCCGTAACTCTAAGTGTAACGATTATTGAAAAGTTGTTGACCAACTCGAATCATCTTATAATGAGTTAATTATACTTGATTAGTCTTCTAACTCAACATAAAGCTAATACGTAACTCCAAGTGTAACGATTATTGAAAACTTGTTGACCAAGTAAAGTGTTAATTGTACTCTATTAATCTTCTAACTCAACATTAAACTAATCCGTAACTCTAAATGTAACGATTATTCATAACTTGTTGACAAGTAAAGAGTCAATTGTACTCGAATCATCTTCTAAAAAATTAATGGTATTCGATAAATCTTCTAACTCAACATAAAACTAATCTATAACTCTAAGTGTAACGATTATTGAAAACTTGTTGACCAAGTAAACAGATAATTGTACTAAATTCATCATCTAAAGAGTTAATGAAACTCGATTAATCTTCTAACTCAACATAAAACTAATCCGTAACTCTAAGTGTAACGATTATTGAAAACTTGTTGACCAAGTAAAGAGTTAATTGTACTCGAGTCATCTTATAAAGAGTTTATTGTACTTGATTAATCTTCTAACTCAACATAAAGCTAATACGTAACTCCAAGTGTAACGATTATTGAAAACTTGTTGACCAAGTAAAGTGTTAATCGTACTCGATTAATCTTCTAACTCAACATTAAACTAATCCGTAACTCTAAGTGTAACGATTATTAATAACTTGTTGACAAGTAAAGAATTAATTGTACTCGAATCATCTTCGAAATAATTAATGGTATTCGATAAATCTTCTAACTCAACATAAAACTAATCCGTAACTCTAAGTGTAACGATTATTGAAAACTTGTTGACCAACTCGAATCATCTTATAATGAGTTAATTATACTTGATTAATCTTCTAACTCAACATAAAGCTAATACGTAACTCCAAGTGTAACGATTATTGAAAACTTGTTGACCAAGTAAAGTGTTAATTGTACTCTATTAATCTTCTAACTCAACATTAAACTAATCCGTAACTCTAAATGTAACGATTATTCATAACTTGTTGACAAGTAAAGAGTCAATTGTACTCGAATCATCTTCTAAAAAATTAATGGTATTCGATAAATCTTCTAACTCAACATAAAACTAATCTATAACTCTAAGTGTAACGATTATTGAAAACTTGTTGACCAAGTAAACAGATAATTGTACTAAATTCATCATCTAAAGAGTTAATGAAACTCGATTAATCTTCTAACTCAACATAAAACTAATCCGTAACTCTAAGTGTAACGATTATTGAAAACTTGTTGACCAAGTAAAGAGTTAATTGTACTCGAGTCATCTTATAAAGAGTTTATTGTACTTGATTAATCTTCTAACTCAACATAAAGCTAATACGTAACTCCAAGTGTAACGATTATTGAAAACTTGTTGACCAAGTAAAGTGTTAATCGTACTCGATTAATCTTCTAACTCAACATTAAACTAATCCGTAACTCTAAGTGTAACGATTATTAATAACTTGTTGACAAGTAAAGAATTAATTGTACTCGAATCATCTTCGAAATAATTAATGGTATTCGATAAATCTTCTAACTCAACATAAAACTAATCCGTAACTCTAAGTGTAACGATTATTGAAAACTTGTTGACCAACTCGAATCATCTTATAATGAGTTAATTATACTTGATTAATCTTCTAACTCAACATAAAGCTAATACGTAACTCCAAGTGTAACGATTATTGAAAACTTGTTGACCAAGTAAAGTGTTAATTGTACTCTATTAATCTTCTAACTCAACATTAAACTAATCCGTAACTCTAAATGTAACGATTATTCATAACTTGTTGACAAGTAAAGAGTCAATTGTACTCGAATCATCTTCTAAAAAATTAATGGTATTCGATAAATCTTCTAACTCAACATAAAACTAATCTATAACTCTAAGTGTAACGATTATTGAAAACTTGTTGACCAAGTAAACAGATAATTGTACTAAATTCATCATCTAAAGAGTTAATGAAACTCGATTAATCTTCTAACTCAACATAAAACTAATCCGTAACTCTAAGTGTAACGATTATTGAAAACTTGTTGACCAAGTAAAGAGTTAATTGTACTCGAGTCATCTTATAAAGAGTTTATTGTACTTGATTAATCTTCTAACTCAACATAAAGCTAATACGTAACTCCAAGTGTAACGATTATTGAAAACTTGTTGACCAAGTAAAGTGTTAATCGTACTCGATTAATCTTCTAACTCAACATTAAACTAATCCGTAACTCTAAGTGTAACGATTATTAATAACTTGTTGACAAGTAAAGAGTTAATTGTACTCGAATCATCTTCGAAATAATTAATGGTATTCGATAAATCTTCTAACTCAACATAAAACTAATCCGTAACTCTAAGTGTAACGATTATAGAAAAGTTGTTGACCAACTCGAATCATCTTATAATGAGTTAATTATACTTGATTAATCTTCTAACTCAACATAAAGCTAATACGTAACTCCAAGTGTAACGATTATTGAAAACTTGTTGACCAAGTAAAGTGTTAATTGTACTCTATTAATCTTCTAACTCAACATTAAACTAATCTGTAACTCTAAATGTAACGATTATTCATAACTTGTTGACAAGTAAAGAGTCAATTGTACTCGAATCATCTTCTAAAAAATTAATGGTATTCGATAAATCTTCTAACTCAACATAAAACTAATCTATAACTCTAAGTGTAACGATTATTGAAAACTTGTTGACCAAGTAAACAGATAATTGTACTCGATTCATCATCTAAAGAGTTAATGAAACTCGATTAATCTTCTAACTCAACATAAAACTAATCCGTAACTCTAAGTGTAACGATTATTGAAAACTTGTTGACCAAGTAAAGAGTTAATTGTACTCGAGTCATCTTATAAAGAGTTTATTGTACTTGATTAATCTTCTAACTCAACATAAAGCTAATACGTAACTCCAAGTGTAACGATTATTGAAAACTTGTTGACCAAGTAAAGTGTTAATTGTACTCGATTAATCTTCAACTCAACATTAAACTAATCCGTAACTCTAAGTGTAACGATTATTAATAACTTGTTGACAAGTAAAGAGTTAATTGTACTCGAATCATATTCTAAATAATTAATGGTATTCGATAAATTTTCTAACTCAACATAAAACTAATCCGTAACTCTAAGTGTAACGATTATTGAAAACTTGTTGACCAAGTAAAGAGTTAATAGTACTCGAATCATCTTATAAAGAGTTTATTATACTTGATTAATCTTCTAACTCAACATAAAGCTAATACGTAACTCCAAGTGTAACGATTATTGAAAACTTGTTGACCAAGTAAAGTGTTAATCGTACTCAATTAATCTTCTAACTCAACTTTAAACTAATCCGTAAATCTAAATGTAACGATTATTAATAACTTGTTGACAAGTAAAGAGTTAATTGTACTCGAATCATCTTCTAATTAATTAATGGTATTCGATTAATCTTCTAACTCAACATAAAACTAATCCGTAACTCTAAGTGTAACGATCATTGAAAACTTGTTGACCAAGTAAAGAGTTAATTGTACTCGAGTCATCTTATAAAGAGTTTATTGTACTTGATTAATCTTCTAACTCAACATAAAGCTAATACGTAACTCCAAGTGTAACGATTATTGAAAACTTGTTGACCAAGTAAAGTGTTAATTGTACTCGATCAATCTTATAACTCAACATTAAACTAATCCGTAACTCTAAATGTAACGATTATTCATAACTTGTTGACAAGTAAAGAGTCAATTGTACTCGAATCATCTTCTAAAGAATTAATGGTATTCGATAAATCTTCTAACTCAACATAAAACTAATCTATAACTCTAAGTGTAACGATTATTGAAAACTTGTTGACCAAGTAAACAGATAATTGTACTCGATTCATCATCTAAAGAGTTAATTAAACTCGATTAATCTTCTAACTCAACATAAAACTAATCCGTAACTCTAAGTGTAACGATTATTGAAAACTTGTTGACCAAGTAAAGAGTTAATTGTACTCGAATCATCTTATAAAGAGTTTATTGTACTTGATTAATCTTCTAACTCAACATAATGCTAATACGTAACTCCAAGTGTAACGATTATTGAAAACTTGTTGACCAAGTAAAGTGTTAATTGTATTCGATTAATCTTCTAACTCAACATTAAACTAATCCGTAACTCTAAGTGTAACGATTATTAATAACTTGTTGACAAGTAAAGAGTTAATTATACTCGAATCATCTTCGAAATAATTAATGGTATTCGATAAATCTTCTAACTCAACATAAAACTAATCCGTAACTCTAAGTGTAACGATTATTGAAAAGTTGTTGACCAACTCGAATCATCTTATAATGAGTTAATTATACTTGATTAATCTTCTAACTCAACATAAAGCTAATACGTAACTCCAAGTGTAACGATTATTGAAAACTTGTTGACCAAGTAAAGTGTTAATTGTACTCTATTAATCTTCTAACTCAACATTAAACTAATCCGTAACTCTAAATGTAACGATTATTCATAACTTGTTGACAAGTAAAGAGTCAATTGTACTCGAATCATCTTCTAAAAAATTAATGGTATTCGATAAATCTTCTAACTCAACATAAAACTAATCTATAACTCTAAGTGTAACGATTATTGAAAACTTGTTGACCAAGTAAACAGATAATTGTACTAAATTCATCATCTAAAGAGTTAATTAAACTCGATTAATCTTCTAACTCAACATAAAACTAATCCGTAACTCTAAGTGTAACGATTATTGAAAACTTATTGACCAAGTAAAGAGTTAATTGTACTCGAGTCATCTTATAAAGAGTTTATTGTACTTGATCAATCTTCTAACTCAACATAAAGCTAATACGTAACTCCAAGTGTAACGATTATTGAAAACTTGTTGACCAAGTAAAGTGTTAATCGTACTCGATTAATCTTCTAACTCAACATTAAACTAATCCGTAACTCTAAGTGTAACGATTATTAATAACTTGTTGACAAGTAAAGAGTTAATTGTACTCGAATCATCTTCGAAATAATTAATGGTATTCGATAAATCTTCTAACTCAACATAAAACTAATCCGTAACTCTAAGTGTAACGATTATTGAAAAGTTGTTGACCAACTCGAATCATCTTATAATGAGTTAATTATACTTGATTAGTCTTCTAACTCAACATAAAGCTAATACGTAACTCCAAGTGTAACGATTATTGAAAACTTGTTGACCAAGTAAAGTGTTAATTGTACTCTATTAATCTTCTAACTCAACATTAAACTAATCCGTAACTCTAAATGTAACGATTATTCATAACTTGTTGACAAGTAAAGAGTCAATTGTACTCGAATCATCTTCTAAAAAATTAATGGTATTCGATAAATCTTCTAACTCAACATAAAACTAATTTATAACTCTAAGTGTAACGATTATTGAAAACTTGTTGACCAAGTAAACAGATAATTGTACTAAATTCATCATCTAAAGAGTTAATGAAACTCGATTAATCTTCTAACTCAACATAAAACTAATCCGTAACTCTAAGTGTAACGATTATTGAAAACTTGTTGACCAAGTAAAGAGTTAATTGTACTCGAGTCATCTTATAAAGAGTTTATTGTACTTGATTAATCTTCTAACTCAACATAAAGCTAATACGTAACTCCAAGTGTAACGATTATTGAAAACTTGTTGACCAAGTAAAGTGTTAATCGTACTTGATTAATCTTCTAACTCAACATTAAACTAATCCGTAACTCTAAGTGTAACGATTATTAATAACTTGTTGACAAGTAAAGAATTAATTGTACTCGAATCATCTTCGAAATAATTAATGGTATTCGATAAATCTTCTAACTCAACATAAAACTAATCCGTAACTCTAAGTGTAACGATTATTGAAAACTTGTTGACCAACTCGAATCATCTTATAATGAGTTAATTATACTTGATTAATCTTCTAACTCAACATAAAGCTAATACGTAACTCCAAGTGTAACGATTATTGAAAACTTGTTGACCAAGTAAAGTGTTAATTGTACTCTATTAATCTTCTAACTCAACATTAAACTAATCCGTAACTCTAAATGTAACGATTATTCATAACTTGTTGACAAGTAAAGAGTCAATTGTACTCGAATCATCTTCTAAAAAATTAATGGTATTCGATAAATCTTCTAACTCAACATAAAACTAATCTATAACTCTAAGTGTAACGATTATTGAAAACTTGTTGACCAAGTAAACAGATAATTGTACTAAATTCATCATCTAAAGAGTTAATGAAACTCGATTAATCTTCTAACTCAACATAAAACTAATCCGTAACTCTAAGTGTAACGATTATTGAAAACTTGTTGACCAAGTAAAGAGTTAATTGTACTCGAGTCATCTTATAAAGAGTTTATTGTACTTGATTAATCTTCTAACTCAACATAAAGCTAATACGTAACTCCAAGTGTAACGATTATTGAAAACTTGTTGACCAAGTAAAGTGTTAATCGTACTCGATTAATCTTCTAACTCAACATTAAACTAATCCGTAACTCTAAGTGTAACGATTATTAATAACTTGTTGACAAGTAAAGAATTAATTGTACTCGAATCATCTTCGAAATAATTAATGGTATTCGATAAATCTTCTAACTCAACATAAAACTAATCCGTAACTCTAAGTGTAACGATTATTGAAAACTTGTTAACCAAGTAAAGAGTTAATTGTACTCGAGTCATCTTATAAATAGTTTATTGTACTTGATTAATCTTCTAACTCAACATAAAGCTAATACGTAACTCCAAGCGTAACGATTATTGAAAACTTGTTGACCAAGTAAAGTGTTAATTGTACTCGATCAATCTTATAACTCAACATTAAACTAATCCGTAACTCTAAATGTAACGATTATTCATAACTTGTTGACAAGTAAAGAGTCAATTGTACTCGAATCATCTTCTAAAGAATTAATGGTATTCGATAAATCTTCTAACTCAACATAAAACTAATCTATAACTCTAAGTGTAACGATTATTGAAAACTTGTTGACCAAGTAAACAGATAATTGTACTCGATTCATCATCTAAAGAGTTAATTAAACTCGATTAATCTTCTAACTCAACATAAAACTAATCCGTAACTCTAAGTGTAACGATTATTGAAAACTTGTTGACCAAGTAAAGAGTTAATTGTACTCGAATCATCTTATAAAGAGTTTATTGTACTTGATTAATCTTCTAACTCAACATAAAGCTAATACGTAACTCCAAGTGTAACGATTATTGAAAACTTGTTGACCAAGTAAAGTGTTAATTGTACTCGACTAATCTTCTAACTCAACATTAAACTAATCCGTAACTCTAAGTGTAACGATTATTAATAACTTGTTGACAAGTAAAGAGTTAATTGTACTCGAATCATCTTCGAAATAATTAATGGTATTCGATAAATCTTCTAACTCAACATAAAACTAATCCGTAACTCTAAGTGTAACGATTATTGAAAAGTTGTTGACCAACTCGAATCATCTTATAATGAGTTAATTATACTTGATTAATCTTCTAACTCAACATAAAGCTAATACGTAACTCCAAGTGTAACGATTATTGAAAACTTGTTGACCAAGTAAAGTGTTAATTGTACTCTATTAATCTTCTAACTCAACATTAAACTAATCCGTAACTCTAAATGTAACGATTATTCATAACTTGTTGACAAGTAAAGAGTCAATTGTACTCGAATCATCTTCTAAAAAATTAATGGTATTCGATAAATCTTCTAACTCAACATAAAACTAATCTATAACTCTAAGTGTAACGATTATTGAAAACTTGTTGACCAAGTAAACAGATAATTGTACTAAATTCATCATCTAAAGAGTTAATGAAACTCGATTAATCTTCTAACTCAACATAAAACTAATCCGTAACTCTAAGTGTAACGATTATTGAAAACTTGTTGACCAAGTAAAGTGTTAATTGTACTCGATTAATCTTCTAACTCAACATTAAACTAATCCGTAACTCTACATGTAACGATTATTTATAACTTGTTGACAAGTAAATAGTTAATTTTACTCGAATCATCTTCTAAGGAATTAATGGTATTCGATGAATCTTCTAACTCAACATGAAACTATTCTGTAACTCTAAGTGTAACGATTATTGAAAACTTGTTGACCAAGTAAACAGTTAATTGTACTCGATTCATCTTCCAAAGAGTTAATGATACTCGATTAATCTTCTAAATCAACATAAAACTAATCCGTAACTCTAAGTGTAACGATTATTGAAAACTTGTTGACCAAGTAAAGAGTTAATTGTACTCGAATCATCTTATAAAGAGTTTATTATACTTGATTAATCTTCTAACTCAACATAAAGCTATTACGTAACTCCAAGTGCAACGATTATTGAAAACTTGTCGACCAAGGAAAGTGTTAATTGTACTCGATTAATCTTCTAACTCAACAGTAAACTAATCCGTAACTCTAAATGTACCGATTATTGATAACTTGTTGTCAAGTAAAGAGTTAATTGTACTCGAATCATCTTCTAAATAATTAATGGTATTCGATAAATATTCTAACTCAACTAAAACTAATCCGTAACACTAAGTGTAACGATTATTGAAAACTTGTGGACCAAGTAAAGAGTTAATTGTCCTCAAACCATCTTATAAAGAGTTAATTATACTTGATTAATCTTCTAACTCAACATATAGCTAATACGTAATTCCAAGTGTAACGATTATTGAAAACTTGTTGACCAAGTAAAGTGTTAATTGTACTCGATTAATCTTCTAACTCAACATTAAACTAATCCGTAACTCTACATGTAACGATTATTTATAACATGTTGACAAGTAAAGAGTTAATTGTACTTGAATCACCTTCTAAGGAATTAATGGTATTTGATGAATCTTCTAACTCAACATGAAACTAATCTGTAACTCTAAGTGTAACGATTATTGAAAACTTGTTGACCAAGTAAACAGTTAATTGTACTCGATTCATCTTCCAAAGAGTTAATGATACTCGATTAATCTTGTAAATCAACATAAAACTAATCCGTAACTCTAAGTGTAACGATTATTGAAAACTTGTTGACCAATTATAGAGTTAATTGTACTCGAATCATCTTATGAAGAGTTTATTATACTTGATTAATCTTCTAACTCAACATAAAGCTATTACGTAACTCCTAGTGCAACGATTATTGAAAACTTGTTGACCAAGGAAAGTGTTAATTGTACTCGATTAATCTTCTCACTCAACAGTAAACTAATCCGTAACTCTAAATGTACCGATTATTGATAACTTGTTGTCAAGTAAAGAGTTAATTATACTCGAATCATCTTCTAAATAATTAATGGTATTCGATAAATCTTCTAACTCAACATAAAACTAATCCGTAACTCTAAGTGTAACGATTATTGAAAACTTGTGGACCAAGTAAAGAGTTAATTGTCCTCAAACCATCTTATAAAGAGTTAATTATACTTGATTAATCTTCTAACTCAACATATAGCTAATACGTAATTCCAAGTGTAACGATTATTGAAAACTTGTTGACCAAGTAAAGTGTTAATTGTACTCGATTAATCTTCTAACTCAACATTAAACTAATCCGTAACTCTACATGTAACGATTATTTATAACATGTTGACAAGTAAAGAGTTAATTGTACTCGAATCACCTTCTAAGGAATTAATGGTATTCGATGAATCTTCTAACTCAACATGAAACTAATCTGTAACTCTAAGTGTAACGATTATTGAAAACTTGTTGACCAAGTAAACAGTTAATTGTACTCGATTCAACTTCCAAAGAGTTAATGATACTCGATTAATCTTGTAAATCAACATAAAACTAATCCGTAACTCTAAGTGTAACGATTATTGAAAACTTGTTGACCAAGTATAGAGTTAATTGTACTCGAATCATCTTATGAAGAGTTTATTATACTTGATTAATCTTCTAACTCAACATAAAGCTATTACGTAACTCCAAGTGCAACGATTATTGAAAACTTGTCGACCAAGGAAAGTGTTAATTGTACTCGATTAATCTTCTAACTCAACAGTAAACTAATCCGTAACTCTAAATGTACCGATTATTGATAACTTGTTGTCAAGTAAAGAGTTAATTGTACTCGAATCATCTTCTAAATAATTAATGGTATTCGATAAATCTTCTAACTCAACATAAAACTAATCCGTAAGTCTAAGTGTAACGATTATTGAAAACTTGTGGACCAAGTAAAGAGTTAATTGTCCTCAAACCATCTTATAAAGAGTTAATTATACTTGATTAATCTTCTAACTCAACATATAGCTAATACGTAATTCCAAGTGTAACGATTATTGAAAACTTGTTGACCAAGTAAAGTGTTAATTGTACTCGATTAATCTTCTAACTCAACATTAAACTAATCCGTAACTCTACATGTAACGATTATTTATAACATGTTGACAAGTAAAGAGTTAATTGTACTCGAATCACCTTCTAAGGAATTAATGGTATTTGATGAATCTTCTAACTCAACATGAAACTAATCTGTAACTCTAAGTGTAACGATTATTGAAAACTTGTTGACCAAGTAAACAGTTAATTGTACTCGATTCATCTTCCAAAGAGTTAATGATACTCGATTAATCTTGTAAATCAACATAAAACTAATCCGTAACTCTAAGTGTAATGATTATTGAAAACTTGTTGACCAAGTATAGAGTTAATTGTACTCGAATCATCTTATTAAGAGTTTATTATACTTGATTAATCTTCTAACTTGATGGAGAACCAGCCTTACAAAATCATGCACACGAGAGGGACCCTTTGATCGTGCAATAAGGTCCAATTACAAGAGCTAGAGCTAAGAAACTAAAAGAGGCTTTGATGATCCTTGTTGCAGACATTAAAGAAAATATTCACGAAGAGTCCAAGGAAGGCCTGATGGTGAATAATATTAGACTGGAGATCATTTAGCACATGCTTCAACCAAAGGCATTAATGTATGGATAAAGTAGTAGTCAAGTCTACTTTATCATAAAGTAGAAGTCAAGTCTACTTTTTGACTACTTAAGTGTTGAGCATTAAAAGTCCTCTTTACTTAGGTGTTAAGCTTGGAAGTCATTAGATATCTTTTTTTCCTATATATAGGTGTATGGGTCACTTGTAAAAAGGGGACCTTTGTTGAAAACGAAATTGAAGCTCTTAGCTTATGTTTATTGAATTCTCTCTTTGTGAGGTTTTCGATTATTCAAGAACTTATCAAGGTCATCGAGCAAGATCTTGTGGCGTTCAACATACCGAGGTTCTTGGCTGATTATATAGCCAACGGGTCGAGGTTCTTTCGCTCTAAGTAAGATCAAACCAGATTCGATTTGGGAAGATCCGCTGCTTATCTTCATACGTTGGGTTCTTAGATCTTCATATCTAATGGGTCCTTCGTCCTATCCACATCAGTTTTGGTATCAGAGCCATCTGGTAATGATCTGATTTGCTTTATCTTTCGTTCTTGTGGTATTGATTTGACTTCCTTTATCTTTCGTATCTTGTTTACGTACAAAAAAAAAAAATCTCGAAGTTCCTTATTTTTTTTTAATCTTTTCGTTGCTGCCCTCATAGCAAGGAAGTGTTTGTCAAAAAAAAAAAAAAAAAAAAAAACGAAAATTCAGTTTGCACATCTACACAATAGTTCCTTGTTTCCTTCATCTATAGGACTAAGGGATTGTTCAACGTTGCTGGAAATTTGTTTAACTTGATTTGTTCTTGATTTTGAGTGGTAAAAGGCTAGAGTGGTGAGTTCTTTAGAGGGGAGGTAAAAGCCTACGAGTGAAACACGAGTGAATTGTGAGTTATATATTTGAGTGATACACGAGTGATTGTGAGACACCATGGATGACACATCTACGAATCAAGGAGATGCTTTCAACCTTCAAGCTATGCAACATCAATTTGCTAGGATGGGAAATATTCTTCAGAGCATGGCTGAACGATTGGACAGATTGGAGCAACCAACCACTCGAGAGCGTGGGAATAATAATCCAATTCAAAGGAGGCAACAAGAAGAGTGGGAATCAGAGGAAGAAGAGGAAGGTGTTGGGGCTGTTCACCAAGTTCATAGACGAAGAGGAAGGAGAAGACAAAATGATGAAGTTGATCGTGACTTGGGAAGCATCAAGATGAACATACCTGCTTTCCATGGGAGAAGTGATCCGGAGACTTACTTGGAGTGGGAAAAGAAGGTAGATCTGATTTTTGATTGCCATAATTACTCCGAGGAGAAGAAGGTGAGGCTTGCTGCGATTGAGTTCACCGACTATGCTATAGTTTGGTGGGATCAATTCATTACAAATCGAAGGAGATATGGAGAGAGGCCTATTGCTACTTGGGCTGAAATGAAATCCACCATGCGTAAGAGGTTCGTACCCTCTCATTATTTTCGTGAGTTGTATCAAAAGCTTCAATCTATGAATCAAGGCAACAAATCTGTTGATGAGTACTATAAGGAGATGGAGATTGCCATGATTAGAGCAAACGTAGAGGAAGATCGAGAGGCTACCATGGCACGTTTCTTGAATGGGCTGAATAGGGAGATTGCCAATGTTGTGGAGCTTCAACACTACGTGGAGCTCGAGGACATGGTACATACAGCCATGAAGGTGGAGAAGCAACTTAAGAAGAAGGGTTCTTTCCAAAGGAGTTCTACACCCAATTTTCAGTTTTCAAACAAAGCCAAGGAAGCTGCATCTAAAGCAAACGATGGGGCAACTTCAAGGACTCAACATGAGATGCCCAAGACCAGATTCACTGAGACTGAAAAAGGGAAAGGTAATATCTCAACTTCTTCACGAACTAGAGATATTAAGTGTTTTCGTTGTCAAGGTCGTGGACATATTGCATCTGATTGTCCAAACAAGAGGTTGATGGTTTTGAGAGACAATGGTGAGATCGAATCTGAAAGTGAGAAAGAATCAAGTGATGATGAGCAACTTGAGGAGACGGTACCCGAAAGAGGAGAACTTTTGGTGGTGATGAGAGCTCTAAACATGCAAGCAAAGATTGATGAGGCTAAACAACAAAGAGAGAACATCTTCCATACAAGATGTTTGGTTAACGGTAAGGTATGCATGTTAATCATTGATGGTGGGAGTTGTGCTAATGTGGCAAGTGCTGAAATGGTGGGGAAACTTAACTTAGTTACTTCAAAACACCCTCATCCTTATAAGCTGCAATGGCTTAATGAATGTGGAGAAATTCGGGTAACTAAGCAAGTTTTGATTTCATTCTCTATAGGAAACTATAAAGATGAAATTATGTGTGATGTAGTGCCGATGCATGCTAGTCATATACTCTTGGGCAGACCATGGCAATTTGATCGAAGAGTGAACTATGATGGTTATCTTAATCGATATACGCTGAAACATCAAAACAAAACCATCATGCTTGTACCTTTAACTCCACAACAGGTTCATGAAGATCAACTCAATTTGTCTCAAGCAAGGAGAGCTAGTGAGATTGAGAGAAAAAAAGATGAGAATGAGAGACAAAAACCAAGAGAAAAAAAGAGTGGAGAGAAAAACAAGAAGGCTGATGTGAGTGTTTCCGAGGGAGAAAAGAAATTGGATGGAAATAAGGACTCAAAAAGAGTGAATTTCTATGCAAGAGGGAGTGAAATAAAGAGAGCCTTAGTAGAGAAAAAAATTGTGTTAGTGTTGATACACAAGGAATGCTATTTGAACACTAACGAACTAACTTCTTCTTTGCCGAGTTCTTTTGTGACTCTTTTGCAGGAGTATGATGATATCTTTCCAAAGGAAGAACCAAATGGTTTACCACCTTTGAGAGGCATCGAACATCAAATTGATTTTATTCCGGGTGTGACACTTCCAAATAGACCAGCTTATAGAGCGAATCCGGAGGAAACAAAAGAGATCCAAAGACAAGTAGAGGAGCTGATGGCTAAGGGCAAGGTTCGAGAAAGCATGAGTCCTTGTGCAGTACCGGTCATTATTGTACCAAAGAAGGATGGAACATGGAGAATGTGTACTGATTGTCGTGCCATCAACAAAATCACGGTAAAGTATCGCTATCCTATCCCTAGGTTAGATGATATGCTAGATGAATTGCATGGTTCTTTCATCTTCTCTAAGATTGATTTGAAGAGTGGATATCATCAAATTAGAATAAGAGAAGGTGATGAATGGAAAACTGCTTTCAAAACAAAATATGGTTTGTATGAGTGGTTAGTTATGCCTTTTGGCTTAACAAATGCACCAAGTACTTTCATGAGATTAATGAATCATGTTTTGCGTAACTTTATTGGGAAATTTGTCGTTGTGTACTTTGATGACATCCTTATCTATAGCAAAAGCACGGAAGAACATTTTGATCATGTGCGTGCTGTTTTGGACACTTTAAGGGAGGAATCTTTGTATGCTAATTTTAAGAAGTGTTCTTTTTGCATGGATAAAATTGTGTTTCTTGGTTTTGTTGTAAGTGCTAAAGGAATTGAAATGGAAAAGGATAAAGTTAAGGCTATTTTAGATTGGCCAAATCCTAAAAACATTTCTGAAGTTAGAAGTTTTCATGGACTTGCTAGTTTTTATAGGAGGTTTGTGAAAGGTTTTAGTACTATAGCAGCACCTTTGAATGAGATTGTCAAAAGGGAAGTTGGTTTTGTTTGGGGAGAAAAACAACAAGTTGCTTTTGATCTCCTTAAAGAGAAACTAACTACCGCACCCATTCTTGCATTACCTAACTTTGATAAAATGTTTGAGATTGAATGTGATGCATGTGGAGTGGGTATAGGAGCTGTTTTAATACAGGAAGGAAAACCAATTGCATACTTTAGTGAAAAATTGAAGGGAGCTCAATTGAACTATCCTACATACGACAAGGAGTTGTATGCTTTGGTGAGAGCTTTGGAGACGTGGCAGCATTACTTGTGGACGAGAGAGTTTGTTATTCATACTGATCATGAATCTCTCAAGTACCTCAAGGGACAAGGTAAGCTTGGTAAGAGACATGCCAAGTGGGTGGAATTCATTGAATCTTTTCCTTATGTGATCAAATACAAGAAAGGGAAAGAGAACATTGTTGCTGATGCATTATCTAGAAGGTATGCTTTAATCTCTACTTTGAGTTCTAAACTTCTTGGGTTTGAATCAATTAAGGGATTGTATGCTGATGATTCAGATTTTGCTTCTATTTATTTAGCTTGTGAGCATGCTGCATTTGAAAAGTTTTATAGGCATGAGGGATACTTGTTTCGTGAAAGTAAGCTATGCATTCCTAAATGTTCTATGCGTGAGTTGCTTGTTAGGGAAGCGCATGGGGGAGGACTAATGGGGCATTTTGGAATACATAAAACTTTGAGTGTCTTGTGTGATCATTTCCATTGGCCTAAAATGCGAGTTGATGTTGCAAGAATTTGTGAAAAGTGCATAACTTGTAAGCTAGCTAAATCAAGAGTACAACCACATGGGTTATACACACCTTTGCCTATACCTAATGAACCTTGGGTAGACATATCTATGGACTTTGTTTTAGGTTTACCAAAGTCAAAAAAAGGTAAAGATTCTGTTTTTGTTGTGGTTGATAGATTTTCAAAAATGGCACACTTTATTCCATGTCATAAAAGTGATGACGCTACTCATATTGCTGATTTATTCTTTAAGGAAGTTGTTCGTTTGCATGGAATTCCAAGAACCATTGTGAGTGATAGAGATACAAAGTTTTTGAGTCACTTTTGGCGTGTTTTGTGGAGTAAATTGGGCACTAAACTTCTATTTTCTACTACTTGTCATCCACAAACGGATGGACAAACTGAAGTTGTTAATAGAACTTTGTCTCAATTACTAAGAGTTTTGATTCAAAGGAATTTGAAAAATTGGGAGGGTTGTTTGACATTTGCTGAATTTGCTTATAATAGAAGTGTTCATTCTGCTACTAATCATTCTCCTTTTGAGATTGTTTATGGTTTCAATCCATTGAGTCCACTTGATCTTGTACCACTACCTATTGAAGAGCGTATGAGTCTTGATGGAAAAGCCAAAGCTGAGCTGATCAAGAAGCTGCATGAAAAAGTGAGACTCAACATTGAGAAGAGAACCGAACAATATGTCAAGCAAGCAAACAAAGGCCGAAAGAAAGTCATCTTTGAACCCGGTGATTGGGTATGGTTACACTTGAGAAAAGAAAGGTTTCCAAGTAAGAGAAAGTCAAAGTTGCAGCCAAGAGGAGATGGACCATTTCAAGTGGTTGCTAGAATCAATGACAATGCATACAAACTTGACCTTCCGGGTGAATATAATGTAAGTGCAACTTTCAATGTTTCTGATCTTTCTCCTTATCTTGGTGATACAGATTCGAGGACGAATCCTTTTGAAGAAGAGGGGAATGATGGAGAACCAGCCTTACAAAATCATGCACACGAGAGGGACCCTTTGATCGTGCAAGAAGGTCCAATTACAAGAGCTAGAGCTAAGAAACTAAAAGAGGCTTTGATGATCCTTGTTGCAGACATTAAAGAAAATATTCACGAAGAGTCCAAGGAAGGCCCGATGGTGAATAATATTAGACTGGAGATCATTTAGCACATGCTTCAACCAAAGGCATTAATATATGGATAAAGTAGTAGTCAAGTCTACTTTATCATAAAGTAGAAGTCAAGTCTACTTTTTGACTACTTAAGTGTTGAGCATTAAAAGTCCTCTTTACTTAGGTGTTAAGCTTGGAAGTCATTAGATATCTTTTTTTCCTATATATAGGTGTATGGGTCACTTGTAAAAAGGGGACCTTTGTTGAAAACGAAATTGAAGCTCTTAGTTTATGTTTATTGAATTCTCTCTTTGTGAGGTTTTCGATTATTCAAGAACTTATCAAGGTCATCGAGCAAGATCTTGTGGCGTTCAACATACCGAGGTTCTTGGCTGATTATATAGCCAACGGGTCGAAGTTCTTTCGCTCTAAGTAAGATCAAACCAGATTCGATTTGGGAAGATCCGCTGCTTATCTTCATACGTTGGGTTCTTAGATCTTCATATCTAATGGGTCCTTCGTCCTATCCACATCATAACTCAACATAAAGCTATTACGTAACTCCAAGTGCAACGATTATTGAAAACTTGTTGACCAAGGAAAGTGTTAATTGTACTCGATTAATCTTCTCACTCAACAGTAAACTAATCCGTAACTCTAAATGTACCGATTATTGATAACTTGTTGTCAAGTAAAGAGTTAATTGTACTCGAATCATCTTATAAAGAGTTTATTATACTTGATTAATCTTCTAACTCAACATAAAGCTATGACGTAACTCCAAGTACAATGATTATTGAAAACTTGTTGACCAAGTAAAGTGTTAATTGTACTCGATTAATCTTCTAACTCAACAGTAAACTACTCCGTAACTCTAAATGTACCGATTATTGATAACTTGTTGTCAAGTAAAGAGTTAATTGTACTCGAATCATCTTCTAAATAATTAATGGTATTAGATAAATCTTCTAACTCAACATAAAACTAATCCGTAACTCTAAGTGTAACGATTATTGAAAACTTGTGGACCAAGTAAAGAGTTAATTGTCCTCAAACCATCTTATAAAGAGTTAATTATACTTGATTAATCTTCTAACTCAACATATAGCTAATACGTAATTCCAAGTGTAACGATTATTGAAAACTTGTTGACCAAGTAAAGTGTTAATGTACTCGATTAATCTTCTAACTCAACATTAAACTAATCCGTAACTCTACATGTAAAGATTATTTATAACTTGTTGACAAGTAAAGAGTTAATTGTACTCGAATCATCTTCTAAGGAATTAATGGTATTCGATGAATCTTCTAACTCAACATGAAACTAATCTGTAACTCTAAGTGTAACCATTATTGAAAACTTGTTGACCAAGTAAACAGTTAATTGCACTCGATTCATCTTCCAAAGAGTTAATGATACTCGATTAATCTTGTAAATCAACATAAAACTAATCCGTAACTCTAAGTGTAACGATTATTGAAAACTTGTTGACCAAGTAAAGAGTTAATTGTACTCGAATCATCTTATAAAGAGTTTATTATACTTGATTAATCTTCTAACTCAACATAAAGCTATTACATAACTCCAAGTGCAACGATTATTGAAAACTTGTTGACCAAGTAAAGTGTTAATTGTACTCGATTAATCTTCTAACCCAACAGTAAACTACTCCGTAACTCTAAATGTACCGATTATTGATAACTTGTTGTCAAGTAAAGAGTTAATTGTACTCGAATCATCTTCTAAATAATTAATGGTATTCGATAAATCTTCTAACTCAACATAAAACTAATCCGTAACTCTAAGTGTAACGATTAGTGAAAACTTGTGGACCAAGTAAAGAGTTAATTGTCCTCAAACCATCTTATAGAGTTAATTATACTTGATTAATCTTCTAACTCAACATATAGCTAATACGTAATTCCAAGTGTAACGATTATTGAAAACTTGTTGACCAAGTAAAGTGTTAATTGTACTCGATTAATCTTCTAACTCAACATTAAACTAATCCGTAACTCTACATGTAAAGATTATTTATAACTTGTTGACAAGTAAAGAGTTAATTGTACTCGAATCATCTTCTAAGGAATTAATGGTATTCGATAAATCTTCTAACTCAACATGAAACTAATCTGTAACTCTAAGTGTAACGATTATTGAAAACTTGTTGACCAAGTATACAGTTAATTGTACTCGATTCATCTTCCAAAGAGTTAATGATACTCGATTAATCTTGTAACTCAACATAAAACTAATCCGTAACTCTAAGTGTAACCATTATTGAAAACTTGTTGACCAAGTAAACAGTAAATTGTACTCGATTCATCTTCCAAAGAGTTAATGATACTCGATTAATCTTGTAACTCAACATAAAACTAATCCATAACTCCAAGTGTAACGATTATTGAAAACTTGTTGACCAAGTAAAGAGTTAATTGTACTCGAATCATCTTATAAAGAGTTTATTATACTTGATTAATCTTCTAACTCAACATAAAGCTAATACGTAACTCCAAGTGCAACAATTATTGAAAACTTGTTGACCAAGTAAAGTGTTAATTGTACTCGATTAATCTTCTAACTCAACAGTAATCTAATCCGTAACACTAAATGTACCGATTGTTGATAACTTGTTGTCAAGTAAAGAGTTAATTATACTCGATTCATCTTCTAAATAATTAATGGTATTTGATGAATCTTCTAACTCAACATGAAACTAATCTATAACTCTAAGTGTAACTATTATTGAAAA
Source organism: Scutellaria minor (assembly GCA_954870855.1). NCBI lineage: Eukaryota > Viridiplantae > Streptophyta > Magnoliopsida > Lamiales > Lamiaceae > Scutellaria > Scutellaria minor. The sequence continues at coordinate 9,728,319 of OX940728.1, read as the reverse complement.
CTTGTTGACCAAGTAAACAGATAATTGTACTCGATTCATCATCTAAAGAGTTAATGATACTCGATTAATCTTCTAACTCAACATAAAACTAATCCGTAACTCTAAGTGTAACGATTATTGAAAACTTGTTGTCCATGTAAAGAGTTAATTGTACTCGAATCATCTTATAAAGAGTTTATTATACTTGATTAATCTTCTAACTCTAATAACTCTAAGTGTAACGATTATTGAAAACTTGTTGACCAAGTAAACAGATAATTGTACTCGATTCATCATCTAAAGAGTTAATGATACTCGATTAATCTTCTTACTCAACATAAAACTAATCCGTAAGTCCAAGTGTAACGATTATTGAAAACTTGTTGACCAAGTAAAGATTTAATTGTACACGAATCATCTTATAAAGAGTTTATTATACTTGATTAATCTTCTAACTCAACATAAAGCTAATATGTAGCTCCAAGTGTAACGATTATTGAAAACTTGTTGACCAAGTAAAGAGTTAATTGTACTCGATTAATATTCTAACTCAACATTAAACTAATCAGTAACTCTGAATGTAACGATTATTCGTAACTTGTTGACAAGTAAAGAGTCAATTGTACTCGAATCATCTTCTAATGAATTAATGGTATTTGATAAATCTTCTAACTCAACATAAAACTAATCTATAACTCTAAGTGTAACGATTATTGAAAACTTGTGGACCAAGTAAACAGATAATTGTACTCGATTCATCATCTAAAGAGTTAATGAAACTCGATTAATCTTCTAACTCAACATAAAACTAATCCGTAACTCTAAGTGTAACGATTATTGAAAACTTTTTGACCAAGTAAACAGTTAATTGTACTCGAATCATCTTATAAAGAGTTTATTATACTTGATTAATCTTCTAACTCAACATAAAGCTAATACGTAACTCCAAGTCTAACGATTATTGAAAACTTGTTGACAAAGTAAAGTGTTAATTGTACTCGATTAATCTTCTAACTCAACATTAAACTAATCCGTAACTCTAAATGTAACGATTATTAATAACCTGTTGACAAGTAAAGAGTCAATTGTACTCGAATCATCTTCTAAGGAATTGATGGTATTCGATTAATCTTCTAACTCAACATAAAACTAATCCGTAACTCTAAGTGTAACGAATATTGAAAACTTGTGGACCAAGTAAAGAGTTAATTGTCCTCAAACCATCTTATAAAGAGTTAATTATACTCGATTAATCTTCTAACTCAACATTAAACTAATCAGTAACTCTAAATGTAACGATTATTAATAACTTGTTGACAAGTAAAGAGTTAATTGTACTCGAATCATCATCTAAATAATTAATGGTATTCGATAAATCTTCTAACTCAACATAAAACTAATCCGTAACTCTAAGTGTAACGATTATTGAAAACTTGTGGACCAAGTAAAGAGTTAATTGTACTCTAATAATCTAATAAAGAATTTATTATACTTGATTAATCTTCTAACTCAACATAAAGCTAATACGTAACTCCAAGTGTAACGATTATTGAAAACTTGTTGACCAAGTAAAGTGTTAATTGTACTCGATTAATCTTCTAACTCAACATTAAACTAATCTGTAACTCTACATGTAACGATTATTTATAACTTGTTGACAAGTAAAGAGTTAATTGTACTCGAATCATCTTCTAAGGAATTAATGGTATTCGATTAATCTTCTAACTCAACATGAAACTAATCAGTAACTCTAAGTGTAACGATTATTGAAAACTTGTTGACCAAGTAAATAGTTAATTGTACTCGATTCATCTTCCAAAGAGTTAGTGATACTCGATTAATCTTGTAAATCAACATAAAACTAATCCATAACTCCAAGTGTAACGATTATTGAAAACTTGTTGACCAAGTAAAGAGTTAATTGTACTCGAATCATCTTATAAAGTGTTTATTATACTTGATTAATCTTCTAACTCAACATAAAGCTAATACGTAACTCCAAGTGTAACGATTATTGAAAACTTGTTGACAAAGTAAAGTGTTAATTGTACAAGATTAATCTTATAACTCAACAGTATACTAATCCGTAACTCTAAATGTACCCATTATTGATAACTTGTTGTCAAGTAAAGAGTTAATTGTACTCGAATCATCTTCTAAATAATTAATGGTATTCGATGAATCTTCTAACTCAACATAAAACTAATCCTTAACTCTAAGTGTAACGATTACTGAAAACTTGTGGACCAAGTAAAGACTTAATTGTACTCGAATAATCTAATAAAGAATTTATTATACTTGATTAAACTTCTAACTCAACATAAAGCTAATACGTAACTCCAAGTGTAACGATTATTGAAAACTTGTTGACCAAGTAAAGTGTTAATTGTACTCGATTAATCTTCTAACTCAACATTAAACCAATCCGTAACTCTACATGTAACGATTATTTATAACTTGTTGACAAGTAAAGAGTTAATTGTACTCGAATCATCTTCTAAGGAATTAATGGTATTCGATGAATCTTCTAACTCAACATGAAACTAATCTGTAACTCTAATTGTAACGATTATTGAAAACTTGTTGACCAAGTAAACAGTTAATTGTACTCGATTCATCTTCCAAAGAGTTAATGATACTCGATTAATCTTGTAACTCAACATAAAACTAATCCATAACTCCAAGTGTAACGATTATTGAAAACTTGTTGACCAAGTGAAGAGTTAATTGTACTCGAATCATCTTATAAAGAGTTTATTATACTTGATTAATCTTCTAACTCAACATAAAGATAATACGTAACTCCAAGTGCAACAATTATTGAAAACTTGTTGACCAAGTAAAGTGTTAATTGTACTCGATTAATCTTCTAACTCAACAGTAATCTAATCCGTAACTCTAAACGTACCGATTGTTGATAACTTGTTGTCAAGTAAAGAGTTAATTATACTCGATTCATCTTCTAAATAATTAATGGTATTTGATGAATCTTCTAACTCTACATGAAACTAATCTATAACTCTAAGTGTAACGATTATTGAAAACTTGTTGACCAAGTAAACAGATAATTGTACTCGATTCATCATCTAAAGAGTTAATGATACTCGATTAATCTTCTAACTCAACATAAAACTAATCCGTAACTCTAAGTGTAACGATTATTGAAAACTTGTTGTCCATGTAAAGAGTTAATTGTACTCGAATCATCTTATAAAGAGTTTATTATACTTGATTAATCTTCTAACTCTAATAACTCTAAGTGTAACGATTATTGAAAACTTGTTGACCAAGTAAACAGATAATTGTACTCGATTCATCATCTAAAGAGTTAATGAAACTCGATTAATCTTCTAACTCAACATAAAACTAATCCGTAACTCCAAGTGTAACGATTATTGAAAACTTGTTGACCAAGTAAAGAGTTAATTGTCCTCAAACCATCTTATAAAGAGTAAATTATACTTGATTAATCTTCTAACTCAACATAAAGCTAATACGTTACTCCAAGTGTAACGATTATTGAAAACTTGTTGACCAAGTAAAGTGTTAATTGTACTCGATTAATCTTCTAACTCAACATTAAACTAATCAGTAACTCTAAATGTAACGATTATTAATAACTTGTTGACAAGTAAAGAGTTAATTGTACTCGAATCATCTTCTAAGGAATTAATGGTATTCGATGAATCTTCTAACTCAACATGAAACTAATCTGTAACTCTAATTGTAACGATTATTGAAAACTTGTTGACCAAGTAAACTGTAAATTGTACTCGATTCATCTTCCAAAGAGTTAATGATACTCGATTAATCTTGTAACTCAACATAAAACTAATCCATAACTCTAAGTGTAACGATTATTGAAAACTTGTTGACCAAGTAAAGAGTTAATTGTACTCGAATCATCTTATAAAGAGTTTATTATACTTGATTAATCTTCTAACTCAACATAAAGCTAATACGTAACTCCAAGTGCAACAATTATTGAAAACTTGTTGACCAAGTAAAGTGTTAATTGTACTCGATTAATCTTCTAACTCAACAGTAATCTAATCCGTAACACTAAATGTACCGATTGTTGATAACTTGTTGTCAAGTAAAGAGTTAATTATACTCGATTCATCTTCTAAATAATTAATGGTATTCGATAAATCTTCTAACTCAACATAAAACTAATCCGTAACTCTAAGTGTAACGATTATTGAAAACTTGTGGACCAAGTAAAGAGTTAATTGTATTCGATTCATCTAATAAAGAATTTGTTATACTTGATTAATCTTCTAACTCAACATAAAGCTAATACGTAACTCCAAGTGTAACGATTATTGAAAACTTGTTGACCAAGTAAAGTGTTAATTGTACTCGATTAATCTTCTAACTCAACATTAAACTAATCCGTAACTCTACATGTAACGATTATTTATAACTTGTTGACAAGTAAAGAGTTAATTTTACTCGAATCATCTTCTAAGGAATTAATGGTATTCGATGAATCTTCTAACTCAACATGAAACTAATCTGTAACTCTAAGTGTAACGATTATTGAAAACTTGTTGACCAAGTATACAGTTAATTGTACTCGATTCATCTTCCAAAGAGTTAATGATAGTCGATTAATCTTCTAACTCAACATAAAACTAATCCGTAACTCTAAGTGTAACGATTATTGAAAACTTGTGGACCAAGTAAAGAGTTAATTGTACTCGAATCATCTAATAAAGAATTTATTATACTTGATTAATCTTCTAACTCAACATAAAGCTAATACGTAACTCCAAGTGTAACGATTATTGAAAACTTCTTGACCAAGTAAAGTGTTAATTGTACTCGATTAATCTTCTAACTCAACATTAAACTGATCCGTAACTCTACATGTAACGATTATTTATAACTTGTTGACAAGTAAAGAGTTAATTGTACTCGAATCATCTTCTAAGTAATTAATGGTATTCGATGAATCTTCTAACTCATCATGAAACTAATCTGTAATTCTAAGTGTAACGATTATTGAAAACTTGGTGACCATGTAAACAGTTAATTGTACTAGATTCATCTTCCAAAGAGTTAATGATACTCGATTAATCTTCTAACTCAACATAAAACTAATCCGTAACTCTAAGTGTAACGATTATTGAAAACTTGTTGACCAAGTAAAGAGTTAATTGTACTCGAATCATCTTCTAAATAATTAATGGCATTCGATAAATCTTCTAACTCAACATAAAACTAATCCGTAACTCTAAGTTTAACGATTATTGAAAACTTGTTGACCAAGTAAAGAGTTAATTGTACTCGAGTCATCTTATAAAGAGTTTATTGTGCTTGATTAATCTTCTAACTCAACATAAAACTAATACGTAACTCCAAGTGTAACGATTATTGAAAACTTGTTGACCAAGTAAAGTGATAATTGTACTCGATTAATCTTCTAACTCAACATTAAACTAATCCGTAATTCTAAGTGTAACGATTATTAATAACTTGTTGACAAGTAAAGAGTTAATTGTACTCGAATCATCTTCTAAATAATTAATGGTATTCGATAAATCTTCTAACTCAACATAAAACTAATCTGTAACTCTAAGTGTAACGATTATTGAAAATTTGTTGACCAAGTAAAGAGTTAATAGTACTCGAATCATCTTATAAAGAGTTTATTATACTTGATTAATCTTCTAACTCAACATAAAGCTAATACGTAACTCCAAGTGTAACGATTATTGAAAACTTGTTGACCAAGTAAAGTGTTAATTGTACTCGATCAATCTTCTAACTCAACATTAAACTAATCCTTAACTCTAAATGTAACGATTATTCATAATTTGTTGACAAGTAAAGAGTCAATTGTACTCGAATCATCTTCTAAAGAATTAATGGTACTCGATAAATCTTCTAACTCAACATAAAACTAATCTATAACTCTAAGTGTAACGATTATTGAAAACTTGTTGACCAAGTAAACAGATAATTGTACTCGATTCATCATCTAAAGAGTTAATGAAACTCGATTAATCTTCTAACTCAACATAAAACTAATCCGTAACTCTAAGTGTAACGATTATTGAAAACTTGTTGACCAAGTAAAGAGTTAATTGTACTCGAGTCATCTTATAAAGAGTTTATTGTACTTGATTAATCTTCTAACTCAACATAAAACTAATACGTAACTCCAAGTGTAACGATTATTGAAAACTTGTTGACCAAGTAAAGTGATAATTGTACTCGATTAATCTTCTAACTCAACATTAAACTAATCCGTAATTCTAAGTGTAACGATTATTAATAACTTGTTGACAAGTAAAGAGTTAATTGTACTCGAATCATCTTCTAAATAATTAATGGTATTCGATAAATCTTCTAACTCAACATAAAACTAATCTGTAACTCTAAGTGTAACGATTATTGAAAATTTGTTGACCAAGTAAAGAGTTAATAGTACTCGAATCATCTTATAAAGAGTTTATTATACTTGATTAATCTTATAACTCAACATAAAGCTAATACGTAACTCCAAGTGTAACGATTATTGAAAACTTGTTGACCAAGTAAAGTGTTAATTGTACTCGATCAATCTTCTAACTCAACATTAAACTAATCCTTAACTCTAAATGTAACGATTATTCATAATTTGTTGACAAGTAAAGAGTCAATTGTACTCGAATCATCTTCTAAAGAATTAATGGTACTCGATAAATCTTCTAACTCAACATAAAACTAATCTATAACTCTAAGTGTAACGATTATTGAAAACTTGTTGACCAAGTAAACAGATAATTGTACTCGATTCATCATCTAAAGAGTTAATGAAACTCGATTAATCTTCTAACTCAACATAAAACTAATCCGTAACTCTAAGTGTAACGATTATTGAAAACTTGTTGACCAAGTAAAGAGTTAATTGTACTCGAGTCATCTTATAAAGAGTTTATTGTACTTGATTAATCTTCTAACTCAACATAAAACTAATACGTAACTCCAAGTGTAACGATTATTGAAAACTTGTTGACCAAGTAAAGTGTTAATTGTACTCGATTAATCTTCTAACTCAACATTAAACTAATCCGTAATTCTAAGTGTAACGATTATTAATAACTTGTTGACAAGTAAAGAGTTAATTGTACTCGAATCATCTTCTAAATAATTAATGGTATTCGATAAATCTTCTAACTCAACATAAAACTAATCCGTAACTCTAAGTGTAACGATTATTGAAAACTTGTTGACCAAGTAAAGAGTTAATTGTACTCGAATCATCTTATAAAGAGTTAATTATAATTGATTAATCTTATAACTCAACATAAAGCTAATACGTAACTCCAAGTGTTACGATTATTGAAAACTTGTTGACCAAGTAAAGTGTTAATTGTACAAGATTAATCTTATAACTCAACAGTATACTAATCCGTAACTCTAAATGTACCCATTATTGATAACTTGTTGTCAAGTAAAGAGTTAATTGTACTCGAATCATCTTCTAAATAATTAATGGTATTCGATGAATCTTCTAACTCAACATAAAACTAATCCTTAACTCTAAGTGTAACGATTATTGACTCTTTACTTGGTCAACAAGTTTTCAATAATCGTTACACTTAGAGTTACGGATTAGTTTTATGTTGAGTTAGAAGATTTATCGAATACCATTAATTATTTAGAAGATGATTCGAGTACAATTAACTCTTTACTTGTCAACAAGTTATTAATAATCGTTACACTTAGAATTACGGATTAGTTTAATGTTGAGTTAGAAGATTAATCGAGTACAATTAACACTTTACTTGGTCAACAAGTTTTCAATAATCGTTACACTTGGAGTTACGTATTAGTTTTATGTTGAGTTAGAAGATTAATCAAGTACAATAAACTCTTTATAAGATGACTCGAGTACAATTAACTCTTTACTTGGTCAACAAGTTTTCAATAATCGTTACACTTAGAGTTACGGATTAGTTTTATGTTGAGTTAGAAGATTAATCGAGTTTCATTAACTCTTTAGATGATGAATCGAGTACAATCATCTGTTTACTTGGTCAACAAGTTTTCAATAATCGTTACACTTAGAGTTATAGATTAGTTTTATGTTGAGTTAGAAGATTTATCGAATACCATTAATTATTTAGAAGATGATTCGAGTACAATTAATTCTTTACTTGTCAACAAGTTATTAATAATCGTTACACTTAGAGTTACGGATTAGTTTAATGTTGAGTTAGAAGATTAATCGAGTACAATTAACACTTTACTTGGTCAACAAGTTTTCAATAATCGTTACACTTGGAGTTACGTATTAGCTTTATGTTGAGTTATAAGATTAATCAATTATAATTAACTCTTTATAAGATGATTCGAGTACAATTAACTCTTTACTTGGTCAACAAGTTTTCAATAATCATTACACTTAGAGTTACGGATTAGTTTTATGTTGAGTTAGAAGATTTATCGAATACCATTAATTATTTAGAAGATGATTCGAGTACAATTAACTCTTTACTTGTCAACAAGTTATTAATAATCGTTACACTTAGAGTTACAGATTAGTTTACTGTTGAGTTAGAAGATTAATCGAGTACAATTAACACTTTACTTTGTCAACAAGTTTTCAATAATCGTTACACTTGGAGTTACGTATTAGCTTTATGTTGAGTTAGAAGATTAATCATGTATAATAAACTCTTTATAAGATGATTCGAGTACAATTAACTCTTTACTTGGCCAACAAGTTTTCAATAATCGTTACACTTAGAGTTACAGATTAGTTTTATGTTGAGTTAGAAGATTCATCGAATACCATTAATTATTTAGAAGAGGATTCGAGTATAATTAACTCTTTACTTGACAACAAGTTATCAATAATCCGTACATTTAGAGTTACGGATTAGTTTACTGTTGAGTTAGAAGATTAATCTAGTACAATTAACACTTTACTTGGTCAACAAGTTTTCAATAATCATTGCACTTGGAGTTACGTATTAGCTTTATGTTGAGTTAGAAGATTAATCAAGTATAATAAACTCTTTATAAGATGATTCGAGTACAATTAACTCTTTACTTGGTCAACAAGTTTTCAATAATCGTTACACTTAGAGTTATGAATTAGTTTTATGTTGATTTACAAGATTAATCGAGTATCACTAACTCTTTGGAAGATGAATCGAGTACAATTAACAATTTACTTGGTCAACAAGTTTTCAATAATCGTTACACTTAGAGTTACTGATTAGTTTCATGTTGAGTTAGAAGATTCATCGAATACCATTAATTCCTTAGAAGATGATTCGAGTACAATTAACTCTTTACTTGTCAACAAGTTATAAATAATCGTTACATGTAGAGTTACGGATTAGTTTAATGTTGAGTTAGAAGATTAATCGAGTACAATTAACACTTTACTTGGTCAACAAGTTTTCAATAATCGTTACACTTGGAGTTACGTATTAGCTTTATGTTGAGTTAGAAGATTAATCAAGTATAATAAATTCTTTATTAGATTATTCGAGTACAATTAAGTCTTTACTTGGTCCACAAGTTTTCAGTAATCGTTACACTTAGAGTTAAGGATTAGTTTTATGTTGAGTTAGAAGATTCATCGAATACCATTAATTATTTAGAAGATGATTCGAGTACAATTAACTCTTTACTTGACAACAAGTTATCAATAATGGGTACATTTAGAGTTACGGATTAGTATACTGTTGAGTTAGAAGATTAATCGAGTACAATTAACACTTTACTTTGTCAACAAGTTTTCAATAATCGTTACATTTTGAGTTACGTATTAGCTTTATGTTGAGTTAGAAGATTAATCAAGTATAATAAACTCTTTATAAGATGATTCGAGTACAATTAACTCTTTACTTAGTCAACAAGTTTTCAATAATCGTTACACTTGGAGTTATGGATTAGTTTTATGTTGATTTACAAGATTAATCGAGTATCACTAACTCTTTGGAAGATGAATCGAGTACAATTAACTATTTACTTGGTCAACAAGTTTTCAATAATCGTTACACTTAGAGTTACTGATTAGTTTCATGTTGAGTTAGAAGATTAATCGAATACCATTAATTCCTTAGAAGATGATTCGAGTACAATTAACTCTTTACTTGTCAACAAGTTATAAATAATCGTTACATGTAGAGTTACGGATTAGTTTAATGTTGAGTTAGAAGATTAATCGAGTACAATTAACACTTTACTTGGTCAACAAGTTTTCAATAATCGTTACACTTGGAGTTACGTATTAGCTTTATGTTGAGTTAGAAGATTAATCAAGTATAATAAATTCTTTATTAGATTATTAGAGTACAATTAACTCTTTACTTGGTCCACAAGTTTTCAATAATCGTTACACTTAGAGTTACGGATTAGTTTTATGTTGAGTTAGAAGATTTATCGAATACCATTAATTATTTAGAAGATGATTCGAGTACAATTAACTCTTTACTTGTCAACAAGTTATTAATAATCGTTACATTTAGAGTTACTGATTAATTTAATGTTGAGTTAGAAGATTAATCGAGTACAATTAACACTTTACTTGGTCAACAAGTTTTCAATAATCGTTGCACTTGGAGTTATGTATTAGCTTTATGTTGAGTTAGCCCGTAAAAAGCACCATACGTCATGTTAGGGATGGACTGGTGGCCCGTAAAAAGCACCATATGTTAGGAACGGACTGGTGGCCCGAAAAAGCACCGAGTATAGTTGAGTGCTCTAAGAGCCGTGTGTTCTACATTGTGTGCTATGCATTTTATATGTTGTGACTACTTGCTGAACTTTTATATATGTTTAATATGTGAACGACTTAATAATATTAAAGTTTGGAAAGTATCCCCACGAGTGTATTCAACGCACTCACCCCTATTCTGTACTCACCCTACAGGAGATGAAGAGATTCATGATGCATAGAGAGAGGGGTGTCTTATCAGCTGTGTCCATCTTCTGTTTTGTGTTTTAAAGCTATGATGAAACGATGTTCCACGTTTGTAAAAGAAAACTGTATTTCTCCTTCCTTGTAAAGGATCCTGATGTTTTTCCGCTGCGTAAGGTTTCAAAACTTTATTTATCGGTGATATCCGATGTTTCAAGCATACCATTTCTTATCCTCTCCATTTTCTTTCTATTTATTATCATGTTCGTCTTTTTCCCCTTTCTTTCTTCACGCCCAAAAAGAAAAACTCTGATATTATTTAACGAAAGGTTTTGGGGCGTGACAGATGGTATCAGAGCTTAGTTCTACCCTTTTGTAGGGCTTTGCTCGAACTGATTTCAAAGTGGGAAAAGTGTGATTTTAAAACGTGGTCGGGTTTTTGAAAAGACACAAATAGACACCATCCTCTCTCCATAGATGACTCTCCCTGAACATAAGACTTGTGGAATATGAGTGTTTACCTGATATGTGTTACTTTGTTGATACGATGTAACTGTTTGGAACTGATGAGGTGTTAATGATGCTGTTTTGTGATGAAACAATCTATTAAAACCCTCTTGACGTCATTACAATCACGATGAAAAGAATTTGTGAAAATCTCTTGATGTCACTACAATCGACCCACTGCTCTGAGCCACCGCCACAAAGCCGCTGACTGCAGCAGCGTGAGCTCGTGTGCGAGTATGGCCGTTCGCAGAAGTGGTCTTGTGTGACTGAAAGTTGAAACTACCATGGGCCCTTGTTTATAACAGGGTGTGCTAATGAGTGGGTTTTCCCGGTTCGTGGTTGTGATACGTAAGGTTGGTTTTGATACTTGAGGTCTATAGTGAACCATGTGCGGAGGTCGGTGATATGGTTCATGAGGTTTTGCTTATGTGGTTTTTTCTCTGGTTGGTATATGCAATTTGATTATACAATGTCCCATGTAACGATGTTATGCTATCATGATAGATGAACGACAAAGAATCTATTAAAAATATTATAGGATTTATGAAGTAATGTTGACCGGTACTATGGTACCAGTTATTAGTTTATCTGTTGTTAAACGATTTATGGAATGATGTTTATCAGTACCATGTTACTTAATGTTTGTCTATCTATTGTTACTTTATGCTGTTGGGTTATGTGGGGTAGATGATAAGGGTTAGTTTTCGAATATTGTCTTTAGAATTATGCCTCGAGGTAGACCACGAAAGGTCCAGCCACCAACTACAAATCCGCCAACTGAAAATCCACTATAACCAAATGTGGATACTACAATGATAAATTTAGTGGCCGTTCTTAGGGGACTGACACAACACCTCGAGGTGACTCGAACCACACCCCCGCCAATAAGATACAATCCGAATTTGATATACGAACAATTTCGGTGTTTTAATCCGCCGACGTTTAACGGAAAGGGTGAATCAGTTGACACCGAAGAGTGGCTTAGGTCACTCGACCGGTTATTTGGACACTTAACGTGTACCCAGGAGCAGAAGGTCTCTTGTGCAATCTTCCAGCTCACCGAAGAAGCGAGTCATTGGTGGGACTCGTATGAGAGAACCCTAGTGCCAGCTCAAAGGGAGGAGATGACATGGGAGGATTTTAAGGAGGTGGTGACTCATCACTTCATACCTCAATCCTACAAGGATAAAAAGAAAACAGAGTTTCTTCATCTCCGATAAGGGAACTCAACTGTAGGGGAGTATGAGCGGCGGTTCAATCATTTGAGCCGGTACGCCCTACATTTGGTGGATACTGATCTCAAAAAGGCCCGAAGATTTGAAAGGGGCCTTCGTAAGGAGATTAGTTCGATCCTAGCTGGGCAAGGAGAGATGACCTATGCAAGTGTCATCGAGAGAGCCCAGGAGATCGCCTCCCGAATGGGTTTGGATGTTGCACCTCTCGAGAAAGTTCTCCCTGCTCCTGGGAAAAGGAAGTGGAACGGGCCGAGTCAAGAGTTTGTTCCCTATAAGTTTCCAAGGGTAGACAATACTCCACTCCTTCCCACTCCCAGGGCAAACAATGTTCCACTTTCCTCTCCTCCTAGGCCAGGAAACTCATGTTCCAAGTGTGGAAAGTCGCATATGGGACTCTGCCTCTATGGAACCCGTAATTGCTATAAGTGTGGAGAACCAGGACATATAGCGCGCGACTGTCAGAAGTTTAGGAGTTCTATAAGTGCAGCCCAAAGGCCAGGCCCAGGAGCAGGCTAGGCTTGAGCATTTGCCTTTACTTGCTCAGAGGCTGCCAAGAGATAGGTTATAGACGATGAACTCCTAGTGTTATATATGTAGATAGATGTGTAGCGACTCTCACCTTGTATTTATATACATGAACCTTTTGAAGGATGTATGAGATCCCCACTTTTTGCTTATATATATAAAGAATACAAGTAGTCTTTTACCATTCGATGGAATCCATGTTAACTTCTCCCTTCGTGTTTTGTATTTTATTTCTTCATCTATAGTATAGTGGTGACACCGGATCTGTTAAAGCACATGAACGACTAGATAGTCGCTAAGAAACTCTAGAAGTTAGTATCCCCTCAAGAAAGACGGTAAGGACAAAACACCTATATCGTCACCTTAGGATTGCTTTTGAGAGTAAGATCCTTCTAGCTGATCTCCACGCTTTGGAGATGAAGGACTGTAGCACACCCTTGAGAATAGACTGGCTAGGGTCCAACCACATAGTAATTAAGTACCGTGCAAGGAAGATCGTCTTTCAAACACTGGGTGAATTAGAGTTCACATTCCATGGAACATGAGTTACAGCTAACATAAGGATTACCTCGGCCATGGAAGCAACCGAGATGCTTAGCAAAGGAATTGCGAAGCTTGGTTGGTCAACATGGGGAACCCGAGAGAGAATACTATCGAGAAGGTGTCGGTAATCAAGAAATACATGGACCTATTTCCAAAGGAATTACTTGGTCCTCCGTTGGATTGACAAGTAACATTCGAGATTGATCTCGTCTTAGGATCAACACCGGTGTCAAGAGTTTCTTATCAGATGACACTGAGAGAATTGCAATAGCTGGAGGCCAGTTACAAGAGCATTCGGACAAAGGCTTCATTAGACCGAGCATGTCACCTGAAGAGTACCAATGCTCTGTGTGAAGAAGAAGGATGGAAGTGTTCACATGTGTATGGATTACCGAAAGCGGGACAAGCGGACCCTGGAAAACAAGTATCCACTGTCTCGTATTAAAGATCTTTTGATTAAATAAGAGGTACCAGTGTGTTCTCGAAGGTTGACTTAAGGTCTGGATATCACCAGATAAAAGTCAAGGGCGCAGATATATCATCAATCAGTATTATGAGTTGAAGAAGAAATAGAATGAAAAGCAGAAATGCGGTTCGGTCAGGAAAGATCGAGAAAGAATGGGAAAAGCTCAGGACCGAGGAAAGTCTTGAACGTCGAGCTTAGTCAAATAATCAAGGAACTTGCAAGCCTAAGTTAAGTTCCTTGACAAGAAATGGAAAGATAGGAGCAACAAGGAAATAGGAGGACGAGAGTTTTGACGAAGTACCTAGTTACGCCATTCTTAGTACACGTTTAATTTCGAGGACGAAATTATTTTAAGGGGTAAGGGATGTAGTACCCCGGACCAAATACAAAGCATAATTGGTTAATTAAATAATCAAACCCTTAATTAAAATATTTTATGTGCATTAATTCTTAATTGTCTATATGCGTTTCAAGTATACGCTAAGGTACGATTTAAACTGATGGGAACTTTAGGTGTGGAACATAAAATATTTTATTACCATGAGATGCGCAACGGAAAAACGAGAAAATAGAAACAAACTAGGGGTCAATCGGAGAACCGTAGCTCAGATGGCGAAGAAAAGAGTCAAATACAAAGACGAGGTAAAATGAGAAGGTAAAATCCAGATGAAGGGTAAAACGGAAAATAATATTTTAATGGATGGTAAATAAAATTTACTTGGTAAATAGTAACTTTGAAAATCTATAAATAGGGGCTCAGACAATTCATTTTTCATCGTTTCTCCGAACGAGCCGAAAGCGACGAAAACAAGTAAGTCTCTCTCTTCTCTTCTTTTCTTCCCGTTTTCCGGTCTTCGGCGAGCCACCACCGGCGCCGCCGCCAGCGCCACCGACATCGCCGGAAAGATCGCCGGAGCACCGCCACCGTCAAGGCGGCGCCGCCGCCGGCGGTGGCTGGAAAAATTAAAAGTTATCGGTTTTGGCCGATTTTCGCACACGACGTTTGTCTCGTCGAGACAAGTCTAGGATAGGTTTCGGAATTCAATTCCGATTTCTCGTTCGCCGGGAAACGGCGAAAAACCGACCCAAAAACCCTAACCCTAGCCTCGGTGTTAGGAATGTGGTAACGAAGGATTTGCGGCGAGGTTTTTGGTATTATTCACTACCGGAATCCGACGAGGGGTGGCCGGAGGTGGTAGCCGACGGTGAGAGGTTTCCGGCAGGGGTGGTGGAGGCGGTGGAGGGCAGCGCCACCGCGCCGGGTGGCGCCGGGAAGAGGGGCAGTCAAGCAGGCCAGCGACGGGAGAGCTGGGCGAGACCTGCCGAGCGCCGGGTGACCCTGCCGAGAAATCTCGGCAGCTGCCGAGAGCTGCCGAGCCGTCGAGATGCGTTGCCGAGAAAACTCGGCAGCTGCCGAGCCCTTCCCCGATGCTGCCGAGAAATGTCGCCTACCTGCCGAGACGCGCACCCGATGCTGCCGAGAGGTGCCGGGTGCCGCCGGGTTTTTCACCCGGCGCCGGGTACGCGTGTGCCACGTCGCCCGCAACGCCGTGTTTTCGATCCGAACCCCGTTTTCTCCGCCGTACGTCGACATCGAGTTGTCACCGATGAGATGTCGTTGACCGAGGGTCGTGGGCCCGGTCAAAGTCAACCCTTCGACCAAAATTACGAAAATACCCCTAAATCTAAAATGCTCCGTTTGAGCTCGTTTTAACTCCGATCGAGCTCATTCTTTTTCCGTCATGACCCAAACTTCATTCTCTATCATCTTAGCTACATGGATTGATTATCCATTCTCGTCTCTCCAACTCCGATCTTTAGAGCTTTAAATCCGTCGCGTATTTAACGATTTCTTCTCCGCCGGAGTCTTTTACAACTTTAATTATAATTATTAAGGATCTAAGAATCGTTATAACTTATGTAGGCTACTTGTGGGATTGGGCATTGTGTATCAGACTTTGGGACTCGCTACTCGAGCTCTGAATTATCAGATCTTTGGTCCTTGCTACTCACATGGTAACCACCGAACAAGGTGGGGGTAACTTCTAAACTCAACACGTTACTGTTTTCCATAATTGATAAATGAACTGTTGAACTCTACGTGCTGTGATTACTACATTCAAGCATAATTTATGATTACGATGAATGTGGACGGATGTCCTAAGTCATGTTAGGGATGGACTGGTGGCCCGTAAAAAGCACCATACGTCATGTTAGGAATGGACTGGTGGCCTGTAAAAAGCACCATACGTCATGTTAGGGATGGACTGGTGGCCCGTAAAAAGCACCACAGTCATGTTAGGGATGGACTGGTGGCCCGTAAAAAGCACCATATGTTAGGAACGGACTGGTGGCCCGAAAAAGCACCGAGTATAGTTGAGTGCTCTTAGAGCCGTGTGTTCTACATTGTGTGCTATGCATTTTATATGTTGTGACTACTTGCTGAACTTTTATATATGTTTAATATGTGAACGACTTAATAATATTAAAGATTGGAAAGTATCCCCACGAGTGTATTCAACGCACTCACCCCTATTCTGTACTCACCCTACAGGAGATGAAGAGATTCATGATGCATAGAGAGAGGGGTGTCTTATCAGCTGTGTCCATCTTCTGTTTTGTGTTTTAAAGCTATGATGAAACGATGTTCCACGTTTGTAAAAGAAAACTGTATTTCTCCTTCCTTGTAAAGGATCCTGATGTTTTTCCGCTGCGTAAGGTTTCAAAACTTTATTTATCGGTGATATCCGATGTTTCAAGCATACCATTTCTTATCCTCTCCATTTTCTTTCTATTTATTATCATGTTCGTCTTTTTCCCCTTTCTTTCTTCACGCCCAAAAAGAAAAACTCTGATATTATTTAACGAAAGGTTCTGGGGCGTGACACCATTAATTCATTAGAAGATGATTCGAGTACAATTGACTCTTTACTTGTCAACAAGTTATGAATAATCGTTACATTCAAAGTTACTGATTAGTTTAATGTTGAGTTAGAAGATTAATCGAGTACAATTAACACTTTACTTGGTTAACAAGTTTTCAATAATCGTTACACTTGGAGTTATGTATTAGCTTTATGTTGAGTTAGAAGACTAATCAAGTATAATTAACTCTATAAAATGATTCGAGTACAATTAACTCTTTACTTGGTCAACAAGTTTTCAATAATCGTTACACTTAGAGTTATGGATTAGTTTTATGTTGAGTTAGAAGATTAATCGAGTTTCATTAACTCTTTAAATGATGAATCGAGTACAATTATCTGTTTACTTGGTCAACAAGTTTTCAATAATCGTTACACTTAGAGTTATAGATTAGTTTTATGTTGAGTTAGAAGATTTATCGAATACCATTAATTCTTTAGAAGATGATTTGAGTACAATTGACTCTTTACTTGTCAACAAATTATGAATAATCGTTACATTTAGAGTTACGGATTAGTTTAATGTTGAGTTAGAAGATTGATCGAGTACAATTAACACTTTACTTGGTCAACAAGTTTTTAATAATCGTTACACTTGGAGTTACGTATTAGCTTTATGTTGAGTTAGAAGATTAATCAAGTATAATTAACTCTTTATAAGATGATTCGAGTACAATTAACTCTTTACTTTGTCAACAAGTTTTCAATAATCGTTACACTTAGAGTTACGGATTAGTTTTATGTTGAGTTAGAAGATTTATCGAATACCATTAATTATTTAGAAGATGATTCGAGTACAATTAACTCTTTACTTGTCAACAAGTTATTAATAATCGTTACATTTAGAGTTACGGATTAGTTTAATGTTGAGTTAGAAGATTGATCGAGTACAATTAACACTTTACTTGGTCAACAAGTTTTCAATAATCGTTACACTTGGAGTTACGTATTAGCTTTATGTTGAGTTAGAAGATTAATCAAGTATAATAAACTCTTTATAAGATGATTCGAGTACAATTAACTCTTTACTTGGTCAACAAGTTTTCAATAATCGTTACAGTTAGAGTTACGGATTAGTTTTATGTTGAGTTAGAAGATTAATCGAGTATTATTAACTCTTTGGAAGATGAATTGAGTACCATTAACTGTTTACTTGGTCAACAAGTTTTAAATAATCGTTACACTTAGAGTTATAGATTAGTTTTATGTTGAGTTAGAAGATTTATCGAATACCATTAATTCTTTAGAAGATGATTCGAGTACAATTGACTCTTTACTTGTCAACAAGTTATGAATAATCGTTACATTTAGAGATACGGATTAGTTTAATGTTGAGTTAGAAGATTAATCGAGTACAATTAACACTTTACTTGGTCAACAAGTTTTCGATAATCGTTACACTTGGAGTTACGTATTAGCTTTATGTTGAGTTAGAAGATTAATCAAGTATAATAAATTCTTTATTAGATGATTCAAGTACAATTAACTCTTTACTTGGTCCACAAGTTTTCAATAATCATTACACTTAGAGTTACGGATTAGTTTTATGTTGAGTTAGAAGATTAATCGAGTTTCATTAACTCTTTAGATGATGAATCGAGTACAATTATCTGTTTACTTGGTCAACAAGTTTTCAATAATCGTTACACTTAGAGTTATAGATTAGTTTCATGTTGAGTTAGAAGATTAATCGAATACCATCAATTCCTTAGAAGATGATTCGAGTACAATTGACTCTTTACTTGTCAACAAGTTATGAATAATCGTTACATTTAGAGTTACGGATTAGTTTAATGTTGAGTTAGAAGATTAATCGAGTACAATTAGCACTTTACTTGGTTAACAAGTTTTCAATAATCGTTACACTTGGAGTTACGTATTAGCTTTATGTTGAGTTAGAAGATTAATCAAATATAATAAACTCTTTATAAGATGATTCGAGTACAATTAACTCTTTACTTGGTTAACAAGTTTTCAATAATCGTTACACTTAGAGTTACGAATTAGTTTTATGTTGAGTTAGAAGATTAATCGAGTATCATTAACTCTTTAGATGATGAATCGAGTACAATTATCTGTATACTTGGTCAACAAGTTTTCAGTAATCGTTACACTTAGAGTTGTAGATTAGTTTTATGTTGAGTTAGAAGATTTATCGAATACCATTAATTCTTTAGAAGATGATTCGAGTACAATTGCATCTTTACTTGTCAACAAGTTATGAATAATCGTTACATTCAGAGTTACGGATTAGTTTAATGTTGAGTTAGAAGATTAATCGAGTACAATTAACATTTTACTTGGTGATGGAGAACCAGCCTTACAAAATCATGCACACGAGAGGGACCCTTTGATCGTGCAAGAAGGTCCAATTACAAGAGCTAGAGCTAAGAAACTAAAAGAGACATTAAAGAAATTATTCACGAAGAGTCCAAGGAAGGCCCGATGGTGAATAATATTAGACTGTAGATCATTTAGCACATGCTTCAACCAAATGCATTAATGTATGGATAAAGTAGTAGTCAAGTCTACTTTATCATAAAGTAGAAGTCAAGTCTACTTTTTGACTACTTAAGTGTTAAGCATTAAAAGTCCTCTTTACTTAGTTGTTAAGCATTAAAAGTCCTCTTTACTTAGGTGTTAAGCTTTAATGTCATTAGATATCTTTTTTTTCCTATATATTGGTGTATGGGTCACTTGTAAAAAGGACACCTTTGATGAAAAACGAAATTGAAGCTCTTAGCTTTCGTCTTTTGAATTCTCTCTTTGTGAGGTTTTCGATTGTTCAAGAACTTATCAATATCATCGAGCAAGATCTTGTGGCGTTCAACATACCGAGGTTCTTGGCTGATTATATAGCCAACGGGTCGAGGTTCTTTCGCTCTAAGTAAGATCAAACCAGATTCGATTTGGGAAGATCCGCTGCTTATCTTCATACGTTGGGTTCTTAGATCTGATTTGCTTTATCTTTCATTCTTTGTGGTATTGATTTGACTTGCTTTATCTTTCGTATCTTGTTTACGTATAAAAAAAAACTCGAAGTTCCTTATTTTTTTTAATCTTTTCGTTGTTGCCCTCATAGCAAGGAAGTGTTTGTCAAAAAAAAAAAAAAAAAACGAAAATTCAGTTTGCACATCTACACAATAGTTCCTTGTTTCCTTCATCTATAGGACTAAGGGATTGTTCAACGTTGCTGGAAATTTGCTTAACCTGATTTGTTCTTGAATTTGAGTGGTAAAAGGCTAGAGTGGTGAGTTATTTAGAGGGGAGGTAAAAGCCTACGAGTGAAACACGAGTGAATTGTGAGTTATATATTTGAGTGATACATGAGTGTTTGTGAGACACCATGGATGACACATCTACGAATCAAGGAGATGCTTTCAACCTTCAAGCTATGCAACAACAATTTGCTAGGATGGGAAATATTCTTGAGAGCATGGCTGAACGATTGGACAGATTGGAGCAACCAACCACTCGAGAGCGTGGGAATAATAATCCAATTCAAAGGAGGCAACAAGAAGAGTGGGAATCAGAGGAAGAAGAGGAAGGTGTTGGGGCTGTTCACCAAGTTCATAGACGAAGAGGAAGGAGAAGACAAAATGATGAAGTTGATCGTGACTTGGGAAGCATCAAGATGAACATACCTGCTTTTCATGGGAGAAGTGATCCGGAGACTTACTTGGAGTGGGAAAAGAAGGTAGATCTGATTTTTGATTGCCATAATTACTCCGAGGAGAAGAATGTGAGGCTTGCTGCGATTGAGTTCACCGACTATGCTATAGTTTGGTGGGATCAATTCATTACAAATCGAAGGAGATATGGAGAGAGGCCTATTGCTACTTGGGCTGAAATGAAATCCACCATGCGTAAGAGGTTCGTACCCTCTCATTATTTTCGTGAGTTGTATCAAAAGCTTCAATCTATGAATCAAGGCAACAAATCTGTTGATGAGTACTATAAGGAGATGGAGATTGCCATGATTAGAGCAAACGTAGAGGAAGATTGAGAGGCTACCATGGCACGTTTCTTGAATGGGCTGAATAGGGAGATTGCCAATGTTGTGGAGCTTCAACACTACGTGGAGCTCGAGGACATGGTACATACAGCCATGAAGGTGGAGAAGCAACTTAAGAAGAAGGGTTTTTTCCAAAGGAGTTCTACACCCAATTTTCAGTTTTCAAACAAAGCCAAGGAAGCTGCATCTAAAGCAAACGATGGGGCAACTTCAAGGACTCAACATGAGATGCCCAAGACCAGATTCACTGAGACTGAAAATGGGAAAGGTAATATCTCAACTTCTTCACGAACTAGAGATATTAAGTGTTTTCGTTGTCAAGGTCGTGGACATATTGCATCTGATTGTCCAAACAAGAGGTTGATGGTTTTGAGAGACAATGGTGAGATCGAATCTGAAAGTGAGAAAGAATCAAGTGATGATGAGCAACTTGAGGAGACGGTACCCGAAAGAGGAGAACTTTTGGTGGTGATGAGAGCTCTAAACATGCAAGAAAGATTGATGAGGCTGAACAACAAAGAGAGAACATCTTCCATACAAGATGTTTGGTTAACGGTAAGGTATGCATGTTAATCATTGATGGTGGGAGTTGTGCTAATGTGGCAAGTGCTGAAATGGTGGGGAAACTTAACTTAGTTACTTCAAAACACCCTCATCCTTATAAGCTGCAATGGCTTAATGAATGTGGAGAAATTCGGGTAACTAAGCAAGTTTTGATTTCATTCTCTATAGGAAACTATAAAGATGAAATTATGTGTGATGTAGTGCCGATGCATGCTAGTCATATACTCTTGGGCAGACCGTGGCAATTTGATCGAAGAGTGAACTATGATGGTTATCTTAATCGATATACGCTGAAACATCGAAACAAAACCATCATGCTTGTACCTTTAACTCCACAACAGGTTCATGAAGATCAACTCAATTTGTCTCAAGCAAGGAGAGCTAGTGAGATTGAGAGAAAAAAAGATGAGAATGAGAGACAAAAACCAAGAGAAAAAAAGAGTGGAGAGAAAAACAAGAAGGCTGATGTGAGTGTTTCCGAGGGAGAAAAGAAATTGGATGGAAATAAGGACTCAAAAAGAGTGAATTTCTATGCAAGAGGGAGTGAAATAAAGAGAGCCTTAGTAGAGAAAAAAATTGTGTTAGTGTTGATAAACAAGGAATGCTATTTGAACACTAGCGAACTAACTTCTTCTTTGCCGAGTTCTTTTGTGACTCTTTTGTAGGAGTATGATGACATCTTTCTAAAGGAAGAACCAAATGGTTTACCACCTTTGAGAGGCATCGAACATCAAATTGATTTTATTCCGGGTGCGACACTTCCAAATAGACCAGCTTATAGAGCGAATCCGGAGGAAACAAAAGAGATCCAAAGACAAGTAGAGGAGTTGATGGCTAAGGGCAAGGTTCGAGAAAGCATGAGTCCTTGTGCGGTACCGGTCATTATTGTACCAAAGAAGGATGGAACATGGAGAATGTGTACTGATTGTCGTGCCATCAACAAAATCACAGTAAAGTATCGCTATCCTATCCCTAGGTTAGATGATATGCTAGATGAATTACGGATTAGTTTTATGTTGAGTTAGAAGATTTATCGAATACCATAAATTATTTAGAAGATGATTCGAGTACAATTAACTCTTTACTTGTCAACAAGTTATTAATAATCGTTACATTTAGAGGTACGGATTAGTTTAATGTTGAGTTAAAAGATTAATCGAGTACAATTAACACTTTACTTGGTCAACAAGTTTTCAATATTCGTTACACATGGAGTTAAGTATTAGCTTTATGTTGAGTTAGAAGATTAATCAAGTATAATTAACTCTTTATAATATGATTAGAGTACAATTAACTCTTTACTTGGTCAACAAGTTTTCAATAATCGTTACACTTGGAGTTACAGATTAGTTTTATGTTGAGTTAGAAGATTTATCAAATACCATTAATTATTTAGAAGATGATTCGAGTACAATTAACTCTTTACTTGTCAATAACTTATCAATAATCATTACATTTAGAGTTACGGATTAGTTTAATGTTGAGTTAGAAGATTAATCGAGTACAATTAACACTTTACTTGGTTAACAAGATTTCAATAATCGTTACACATGGAGTTACGTATTAGGTTTATGTTGAGTTAGAAGATTAATCAAGTATAATAAACTCTTTATAAGATGATTCGAGTACAATTAACTCTTTACTTGGTCAACATGTTTTCAATAATCGTTACACTTAGAGTTACGGATTAGTTTTGTGTTGAGTTAGAAGATTAATCGAGTATCATTAACTCTTTAGATGATGAATCGAGTACAATTAACTGTTTACTTGGTCAACAAGTTTTCAATAATCGTTACACTTAGAGTTATAGATTAGTTTCATGTTGAGTTAAAAGATTCATCGAATACCATTAATTCCTTAGAAGATGATTCGAGTACAATTAACTCTTTACTTGTCAACAAGTTATAAATAATCGTTACATGTAGAGTTACGGATTAGTTTAATGTTGAGTTAGATGATTAATCGAGTACAATTAACACTTTACTTGGTCAACAAGTTTTCAATAATCGTTACACTTGGAGTTACGTATTAGCTTTATGTTGAGTTAGAAGATTAATCAAGTATAATAAACTCTTTATAAGATGATTCTTGTACAATTAACTCTTTACTTGGTCAACAAGTTTTCAATAATTGTTACACTTAGAGATACGGATTAGTTTTATGTTGAGTTAGAAGATTAATCGAGTATCATTAACTCTTTAGATGATGAATCGAGGACAATTATCTGTTTACTTGGTCAACAAGTTTTCAATAATCGTTACACTTAGAGTTATAGATTCATTTTATGTTGAGTTAGAAGATTTATCGAATACCATTAATTCTTTAGAAGATGATTCGAGTACAATTAACTCTTTACTTGTCAACAACTTATCAATAATCATTACATTTAGAGTTACGGATTAGTTTAATGTTGAGTTAGAAGATTAATCGAGTACAATTAACACTTTACTTGGTCAACAAGTTTTCAATAATCGTTACACTTGGAGTTACGTATTAGCTTTCTGTTGAGTTAGAAGATTAATCAAGTATAATAAACTCTTTATAAGATGATTCGAGTACAATTAACTCTTTACTTGGTCAACAAGTTTTCAATAATCGTTACACTTAGAGTTACGTATTAGCTATATGTTGAGTTAGACGATTACTCAAATATAATAAACTCTTTATAAGATGATTCGAGTACAATTAACTCTTTACTTGGTCAACAAGTTTTCAATAATCATTACAGTTAGAGTTACGGATTAGTTTTATGTTGAGTTAGAAGGTTAATCGAGTATTATTAACTCTTTGGAAGATGAATCGAGTACCATTAACTGTTTACTTGGTCAACATGTTTTAAATAATCGTTATACTTAGAGTTATAGATTAGTTTTATGTTGAGTTAGAAGATTTATCGAATACCATTAATTCTTTAGAAGATGATTCGAGTACAATTGACTCTTTACTTGTCAACAAGTTATGAATAATCGTTACATTTAGAGATACGGATTAGTTTAATGTTGAGTTAGAAAAATTGATCGACTACAATTAACACTTTACTTGGTCAACAAGTTTTCAATAATCGTTACACTTAGAGTTACGTATTAGCTATATGTTGAGTTAGAAGATTAATCAAGTATAATAAACTCTTTATAAGATGATTCGAGTACAATTAACTCTTTACTTGGTCGATAAGTTTTCAATAATCGTTACACTTAGAGTTACGGATTAGTTTTATGTTGTGTTAGAAGATTTATCGAATACCATAAATTATTTAGAAGATGATTCGAGTACAATTAACTCTTTACTTGTCAACAAGTTATAAATAATCGTTACATTTAGAGTTACGGATTAGTTTAATGTTGAGTTAAAAGATTAATCGAGTACTATTAACACTTTACTTGGTCAACAAGTTTTCAATATTCGTTACACATGGAGTTAAGTATTAGCTTTATGTTGAGTTAGAAGATTAATCAAGTATAATTAACTCTTTATAATATGATTAGAGTACAATTAACTCTTTACTTGGTCAACAAGTTTTCAATAATCGTTACACTTGGAGTTACAGATTAGTTTTATGTTGAGTTAGAAGATTTATCAAATACCATTAATTATTTAGAAGATGATTCGAGTACAATTAACTCTTTACTTGTCAATAACTTATCAATAATCATTACATTTAGAGTTACGGATTAGTTTAATGTTGAGTTAGAAGATTAATCGAGTACAATTAACACTTTACTTGGTTAACAAGATTTCAATAATCCTTACACTTGGAGTTACGTATTAGGTTTATGTTGAGTTAGAAGATTAATCAAGTATAATAAACTCTTTATAAGATGATTCGAGTACAATTAACTCTTTACTTGGTCAACATGTTTTCAATAATCGTTACACTTAGAGTTACGGATTAGTTTTATGTTGAGTTAGAAGATTAATCGAGTATCATTAACTCTTTAGATGATGAATAGAGTACAATTATCTGTTTACTTGGTCAACAAGTTTTCAATAATCGTTACACTTAGAGTTATAGATTAGTTTCATGTTGAGTTAAAAGATTCATTGAATACCATTAATTCCTTAGAAGATGATTCGAGTACAATTAACTCTTTACTTATCAACAAGTTATAAATAATCGTTACATGTAGAGTTACAGATTAGTTTAATGTTGAGTTAGATGATTAATCGAGTACAATTAACTCTTTACTTGGTCAACAAGTTTTCAATAATCGTTACACTTGGAGTTACGTATTAGCTTTATGTTGAGTTAGAAGATTAATCAAGTATAATAAACTCTTTATAAGATGATTCTTGTACAATTAACTCTTTACTTGGTCAACAAGTTTTCAATAATTGTTACACTTGGAGTTACAGATTAGTTTTATGTTGAGTTAGAAGATTTATCGAATACCATTAATTATTTAGAAGATGATTCGAGTACAATTAACTCTTTACTTGTCAACAACTTATCAATAATCATTACATTTAGAGTTACGGATTAGTTTAATGTTGAGTTAGAAAATTAATCGAGTACAATTAACTCTTTACTTGGTCAACAAGTTTTCAATAATCGTTACACTTGGAGTTACGTATTAGCTTTTTGTTGAGTTAGAAGATTAATCAAGTATAATAAACTCTTTATAAGATGATTCGAGTACAATTAACTCTTTACTTGGTCAACAAGTTTTCAATAATCGTTACATTTAGAGTTATGGATTAGTTTTATGTTGAGTTACAAGATTAATCGAGTATCATTAACTCTTTGGAAGATGAATCGAGTACAATTAACTGTTTACTTGGTCAACAAATTTTCAATAATCGTTACACTTAGAGTTACTGATTAGTTTCATGTTGAGTTAGAAGATTCATCGAATACCATTAATTCCTTAGAAGATGATTCGAGTACAATTAACTATTTACTTGTCAACGAGTTATAAATAATCGTTACATGTAGAGTTACGGATTAGTTTAATGTTGAGTTAGATGATTAATCGAGTACAATTAACTCTTTACTTGGCCAACAAGTTTTCAATAATCGTTACACTTGGAGTTACAGATTAGTTTTATGTTGAGTTAGAAGATTTATCGAATACCATTAATTATTTAGAAGATGATTCGAGTACAATTAACTCTTTACTTGTCAACAACTTATCAATAATCATTACATTTAGAGTTACGGATTAGTTTAATGTTGAGTTAGAAAATTAATCGAGTACAATTAACACTTTACTTGGTCAACAAGTTTTCAATAATCGTTACACTTGGAGTTACGTATTAGCTTTTTGTTGAGTTAGAAGATTAATCAAGTATAATAAACTCTTTATAAGATGATTCGAGTACAATTAACTCTTTACTTGGTCAACAAGTTTTCAATAATCGTTACACTTAGAGTTATGGATTAGTTTTATGTTGAGTTACAAGATTAATCGAGTATCATTAACTCTTTGGAAGATGAATCGAGTACAATTAACTGTTTACTTGGTCAACAAATTTTCAATAATCGTTACACTTAGAGTTACTGATTATTTTCATGTTGAGTTAGAAGATTCATCGAATACCATTAATTCCTTAGAAGATGATTCGAGTACAATTAACTATTTACTTGTCAACGAGTTATAAATAATCGTTACATGTAGAGTTACGGATTAGTTTAATGTTGAGTTAGAAGATTAATCGAGTACAATTAACACTTTACTTGGTCAATAATTTTTCAATAATCGTTACACTTGGAATTACGTATTAGCTATATGTTGAGTTAGAAGATTAATCAAGTATAATTAACTCTTTATAAGATGGTTCGAGTACAATTAACTCTTTACTTGGTCCACAAGTTTTCAATAATCGTTACACTTAGAGTTACGGATTAGTTTTATGTTGAGTTAGAAGATTTATCGAATACTATTAATTATTTAGAAGATGATTCGTGTACAGTTAACTCTTTACTTGACAACAAGTTATCAATAATCGTTACATTTAGAGTTACGGATTAGTTTACTGTTGAGTTAGAAGATTAATCGAGTACAATTAACACTTTACTTGGTCAACAAGTTTTCAATAATCGTTACACTTGGAGTTACGTATTAGCTTTATGTTGAGTTAGAAGATTAATCAAGTATAATAAACTCTTTATAAGATGATTCGAGTACAATTAACTCTTTACTTGGTCAACAAGTTTTCAATAATCGTTACACTTAGAGTTATGGATTAGTTTTATGTTGAGTTACAAGATTAATCGAGTATCATTAACTCTTTTGAAGATGAATCGAGTACAATTAACTGTTTACTTTGTCAACAAATTTTCAATAATCGTTACACTTAGAGTTACAGATTAGTTTCATGTTGAGTTAGAAGATTCATCGAATACCATTAATTCCTTAGAAGATGATTCGAGTACAATTAACTATTTACTTGTCAACAAGTTATAAATAATCGTTACATGTAGAGTTACGGATTAGTTTAATGTTGAGTTAGAAGATTAATCGAGTACAATTAACACTTTACTTGGTCAATAAGTTTTCAATAATCGTTACACTTGGAATTACGTATTAGCTATATGTTGAGTTAGAAGATTAATCAAGAATAATTAACTCTTTATAAGATGGTTCGAGTACAATTAACTCTTTACTTGGTCCACAAGTTTTCAATAATCGTTACACTTAGAGTTACGGATTAGTTTTATGTTGAGTTAGAAGATTTATCGAATACCATTAATTATTTAGAAGATGATTCGTGTACAGTTAACTCTTTACTTGACAACAAGTTATCAATAATCGTTACATTTAGAGTTACGGATTAGTTTACTGTAGAGTTAGAAGATTAATCGAGTACAATTAACACTTTACTTGGTCAACAAGTTTTCAATAATTGTTACACTTGGAGTTACGTATTAGCTTTATGTTGAGTTAGAAGATTAATCAAGTATAATAAACTCTTTATAAGATGATTCGAGTACAATTAACTCTTTACTTGGTCAACAAGTTTTCAATAATCGTTACACTTAGAGTTACGGATTAGTTTTATGTTGAGTTACAAGATTAATCGAGTATCATTAACTCTTTGGAAGATGAATCGAGTACAATTAACTATTTTCTAGGTCAACAAGTTTTCAATAATCGTTACACTTAGAGTTACAGATTAGTTTTATGTTGTGTTAGAAGATTTATCGAATACCATTAATTCTTTAGAAGATGATTCGAGTACGATTAACTCTTTACTTGTCAACAAGCTATCAATAATCTTTACATTTAGAGTTACGGATTAGTTTAATGTTGAGTTAGAAGATTAATCGAGTACAATTAACACTTTACTTGGTTAACAAGTTTTCAATAATCGTTACACTTTGAGTTACGTGTTAGCTATATGTTGAGTTAGAAGATTAATCAATTATAATTAACTCTTTATAAGATGATTCGAGTACAATTAACTCTTTACTTGGCCAACAAGTTTTCAATAATCGTTACACTTGGAGTTACAGATTAGTTTTATGTTGAGTTAGAAGATTTATCGAATACCATTAATTATTTAGAAGATGATTCGAGTACAATTTACTCTTTACATGTCAACAACTTATCAATAATCATTACATTTAGAGTTACGGATTAGTTTAATGTTGAGTTAGAAGATTAATCGAGTACAATTAACACTTTACTTGGTCAACAAGTTTTCAATAATCGTTACACTTGGAATTACGTATTAGCTATATGTTGAGTTAGAAGATTAATCAAGTATTATTAACTCTTTATATGATGGTTCGAGTACAATTAACTATTTACTTGGTCCATAAGTTTTCAATAATAGTTACACTTACAGTTACGGATTAGTTTTATGTTGAGTTAGAAGATTTATCGAATACCATTAATTATTTAGAAGATGATTCGAGTACAATTAACTCTTTACTTGACAACAAGTTATCAATAATCGTTACATTTAGAGTTACGGATTAGTTTACTATTGAGTTAGAAGATTAATCGAGTACAATTAACACTTTACTTGTCAACAACTTATCGATAATCATTACATTTAGATTTACGGATTAGTTTAATGTTGAGTTAGAAGATTAATCGAGTACAATTAAAACTTTACTTGGTCAACAAGTTTTCAATAATCGTTACACTTGGAGTTACGATCAGCTTTATGTTGAGTTAGAAGATTAATCAAGTATAATAAACTCTTTATAAGATGATTCGAGTACAATTAACTCTTTACTTGGTCAAGAAGTTTTCAATAATCGTTACACTTAGAGTTACAGATTAGTTTTATCTTGAGTTAGAAGATTTATCGAATACCATTAATTCTTTAGAAGATGATTCGAGTACAATTGACTCTTTACTTGTCAACAAGTTATGAATAATCGTTACATTTAGAGTTACGGATTAGTTTAATGTTGAGTTAGAAGATTGATCGAGTACAATTAACACTTTACTTGGTCAACAAGGTTTCAATAATCGTTACACTTGGAGTTACGTATTAGCTTTATGTTGAGTTAGAAGATTAATCAAGTATAATAAACTCTTTATAAGATGATTCGAGTACTATTAACTCTTTACTTGGTCAACAAGTTTTCAATAATCGTTACACTTAGAGTTACGGATTAGTTTTATGTTGAGTTGGAAGATTTATCGAATACCATTAATTATTTATAAGATGATTCGAGTACAATTAACTCTTTACTTGTCAACAAGTTATTAATAATCGTTACATTTAGAGTTACGGATTAGTTTAATGTTGAGTAAGAAGATTAATCGAGTACAATTAACACTTTACTTGGTCAACAAGTTTTCAATAGTCGTTACACTTGGAGTTACGTATTAGCTTTATGTTGAGTTAGAAGATTAATCAAGTACAATAAACTCTTTATAAGATGATTCGAGTACAATTAACTCTTTACTAGGTCAACACGTTTTCAATAATCATTACACTTAGAGTTACGGATTAGTTTTATGTTGAGTTAGAAGATTAATCGAGTTTCATTAACTCTGTAGATGATGAATCGAGTACAATTATCTGTTTACTTGGTCAACAAGTTTTCAATAATCGTTACACTTAGAGTTATAGATTAGTTTTATGTTGAGTTAGAAGATTTATCGAATACCATTAATTCTTTAGAAGATGATTCGAGTACAATTGACTCTTTACTTGTCAACAAGTTATGAATAATCGTTACATTTAGAGTTACGGATTAGTTTAATGTTGAGTTAGAAGATTGATCGAGTACAATTAACACTTTACTTGGTCAACAAGTTTTCAATAATCGTTACACTTGGAGTTACGTATTAGCTTTATGTTGAGTTAGAAGATTAATCAAGTATAATAAACTGTCATGTCCCGTTTTCTTTCACATAAAATATCAGAGTTTTCACACGGGCGTGAAGATAGAAATATAGAGGGACACATATCTCAACAGAAAGAAGGAGATTAAAGACGACAGAAGAAAGAGGTAAGGGATGATATGGATCATTCTCATATCAACAGTCCTACCGACAATATTCGGTCTCAATACCGATGTATTTGACAAAATACAGCAGCGGAATAAACATCAGGATCTCACATCCATCGCATGTATCAAACATAATTACAAAACGTGATTTAAATAAAACATTGTTTTAGAAATGTATGTGTGACATCAACCTAATTATGAAAGTCCCGAGATGGCCCTATCTCTCTCCACCTAGGGTTCGACATGCTCACCAGCTCCTGTAGTGTGAGTACAGATTAAGGGGGTGAGTGCGTTGAATACACTCGTGGGAATAACATCTGCATCTTATGACACACGACAAATAACCAAAAGGAAATAAAATGTCTACCAGCACGTTGCCACAGCACGTAAAATGCATAGCAGATATTAGAAATGGTGAGGGATGGGTACGGGATCTGCCCGCCACCCAATTAAACGGTCTCAATACCGCTGGTGTGCTTCATGAGGACCACCAAACCTCAATAGAGTAGTAGAAGGGAGGGAGACGATTTTTTACAGTCCCGTAGGACTCTCCGAACATGCAATGTGAACCGAAGTTCTTTCACAGTATATAGTATGGCACATCACGTATATCCACAACATTTAGTATTCCTCATGCATGCTTTATAATAGGGAAAGCTGTAAACACATTAAGATTTAGAAGTTACCTTCACCTTGTTCGGTGGTTACCACGTGAGTAGCTAGGTCCGATGGTCTGATAACTCAGAGCTCGAGTAGCGGATACCAAAAGTTAGATAACCCAACGCTCAATCCAACAAATAGCCTACATAAGTTATAACGTACTTTAGATCCTTAATAACGTATAATTAAAGCTGTAAAAGACTCTTGTGGAGAAATAATCGTTAAATACGCGACGGATCTAAAGCTCTAAAGATCGGAGTTGAAGAGACGAGAATGGATAATCAATCCATGTAGCTGAGACGATAGAGAATGAAATTTGGGTCACAACGGAAAAAGAATGAGCTCGATCGGAGTTAAAACGAGCTCAAACGGAGCATTTTAGCTTCAGGGGTATTTTAGTAATTTTGATCGAAAGGTGGGGAAGAGAGAACGAGTAGGGTCGCTACGGAAGAAGAATGAGCTCAATCGGAGTTGAAACGAGCTCAAACGAAGCGTTTTAAGATTGAGGGGCGTTTTCGTAATTTTGGTCAAAGGGTTGACTTTGACCGGACCCACGGTCCTCGGTCAACGACGTCTCGTCGGCGACAACTCGATGTCGACGTACGGTGAAGAAAATGGGGTTCGGATCGAAAACACGGCGTTGCGGGCGACGTGGCACGCGCGAACCCGGCACCGGGTGGGAAAACCCGACGGCTGGGCGCATTCCTCGGCAGCTACCGAGTTTTCTCGGCAGCAGGCATACCCGGCTCGGCAGGTGGCCGAGTCTTCTCGACAGGCGTGGCGTGGATCTCGGCGGCTGCGGAGTTTTCTCGGCAGCAGGGGCGCTCCTCTCGGCAGCTCTCGGCAGCTCGGCGGACACGGCTCGGCAGCTCTCGACAGCTGCCGAGTTTTCTCGGCAGGTGGCTTCCCGGCGCGCGCAGATCGCGCCCAGCTCTCCCGTCGCCGGCCTGCTCGCCGGCCACTCTTCCCGGCGCCACCCAGCGCGGTGGCGCCGCCCTCCACCGCCGCCACCTAGTTCGCCGGATACTTCGCATCGCCGGCTACCACCTCCGGCTACCCCTCGCCGGATTCCGGCGGTGAACAATACCTAAAAATCGCCGGAAAATCCTTCGTTATCACATTCGCAACACCGAGGCTAGGGTTTAGGGTTTTGGAGACGGTTTTTCGCCATTTCCCGGCGAACGAGAAATCGGAATTGAAATCCGAAACCTATCCTAGACTCGTCTCGACGAGACGAACGTTGTGTACGAAAATCGGCCAAAACCGACGACTTTCAATTTTTCCGGCCACCGCCGGCGGCGGCGCCGCCACGCCGGCGGTGGAGCTCCGGCGACTTTTCCGGCCACGGCGGTGGCGCCGGTGGTGGCGCGCCGGAGACCCAAAAACGAGAAGAAAAGAGAGGAGAGAAACTTACTTGTTTTCGTCGCTTTCGTTTTCGTCGGCCGAATGAATATTTTGAACTGACTGAGCCCCTATTTATAGATTTTCAAAGTTACTATTTACCAAGTAAATTTTAATTACCATCCATTAAAATATTATTTTTCATTTTACCCTTCATCTGGATTTTACCTTCTCGTTTTACCTCGTCTTTGTATTTGGCTCTTTTCTTCGCCATTTGAGCTACGGGTCTCTGATTGACCTCTAGTTTGTTTCTATTTTCTCGTTTTTCCATCGCGCATCTCATGGTAATAAAATATTCTATGTTCCAGGTCCAAGAAAATTATCGATCTACCTCGGGCCTTAACACATATCTGAAACGCACGTCAACACATACGAAATTAATTATTAAATTATAGGTTTAAATATTTAATTAATTCATTATACTTCGTTTTTGGTCCGGGGTACTACATAAACTCTTTATAAGAAGATTCGAGTACTATTAACTCTTTACTTGGTCAACAAGTTTTCAATAATCGTTACACTTAGAGTTACAGATTAGTTTCATGTTAAGTTAGAAGATTCATCGAATACCATTAATTACTTAGAAGATGATTCGAGTACAATTAACTCTTTACTTGTCAACAAGTTATAAATAATCGTTACATGTAGAGTTACATATTAGTTTAATGTTGAGTTAGAAGATTAATCGAGTACAATTAACACTTTACTTGGTCAACAAGTTTTCAATAATTGTTACACTTGGAGTTACGTATTAGCTTTATGTTGAGTTAGAAGATTAATCAAGTAGAATAAATTCTTTATTAAATGATTCGAGTACAATTAACTCTTTACTTGGTCCACAAGTTTTCAATAATCGTTACACTTAGAGTTACGGATTAGTTTTATGTTGAGTTAGAAGATTAATCGAGTTTCATTAACTCTTTAGATGATGAATCGAGTACAATTATCTGTTTACTTGGTCAACAAGTTTTCAATAATCGTTACACTTAGAGTATAGATTAGTTTTATGTTGAGTTAGAAGATTTATCGAATACCATTAATTCTTTAGAAGATGATTCGAGTACAATTGACTCTTTACTTGTCAACAAGTTATGATTAATCGTTACATTTAGAGTTATGGATTAGTTTAATGTTGAGTTAGAAGATTAATCGAGTACAATTAACACTTTACTTGGTCAACAAGTTTTCAATAATCGTTACACTTGAAGTTACTTATTAGCTTTATGTTGAGTTAGAAGATTAATCAAGTATAATTAACTCTTTATAAGATGATTCGAGTACAATTAACTCATTACTTGGTCCACAAGTTTTCAATAATCGTTACACTTAGAAATACGGATTAGTTTTATGTTGAGTTAGAAGATTTATCGAATACCATTAATTATTTAGAAGATGATTCGAGTACAATTAACTCTTTACTTGACAACAAGTTATCAATAATCGTTATATTTAGAGTTACGGATTAGTTTACTGTTGAGTTAGAAGATTAATCGAGTACAATTAACACTTTACTTGGTCCACAAGTTTTCAATAATCGTTACACTTGGAGTTACGTATTAGTTTTATGTTGAGTTAGAAGATTAATCGAGTTTCATTAACTCTGTAGATGATGAATCGAGTACAATTATCTGTTTACTCGGTCAACAGGTTTTCAATAATCGTTACACTTAGTGTTATAGATTAGTTTTATGTTGAGTTAGAAGATTTATCGTATACCATTAATTCTTTAGAAGATGATTCGAGTACAATTGACTCTTTACTTGTCAACAAGTTATGAATAATCGTTACATTTAGAGTTACGGATTAGTTTAATGTTGAGTTAGAAGATTGATCGAGTACAATTAACACTTTACTTGGTCAACAAGTTTTCAATAATCATTACACTTGGAGTTACGTATTAGCTTTATGTTGAGTTAGAAGATTAATCAAGTATAATAAACTCTTTATAAGATGATTCGAGTACTATTAACTCTTTACTTGGTCAACAAGTTTTCAATAATCGTTACACTTAGAGTTACGGATTAGTTTTATGTTGAGTTAGAAGATTTATCGAGTACCATTAATTATTTAGAAGATGATTCGAGTACAATTAACTCTTTACTTGTCAACAAGTTATTAATAATCGTTACATTTAGAGTTACAGATTAGTTTAATGTTGAGTAAGAAGATTAATCGAGTACAATTAACACTTTACTTGGTCAACAAGTTTTCAATAATCGTTACACTTGGAGTTACGTATTAGCTTTATGTTGAGTTAGAGGATTAATCAAGTACAATAAACTCTTTATAAGATGATTCGAGTACAATTAACTCTTTACTTGGTCAACAAGTTTTCAATAATCGTTACACTTAGAATTACGGATTAGTTTTATGTTGAGTTAGAAGATTAATCGAGTTTCATTAACTCTTTAGATGATGAATCGAGTACAATTATCTGTTTACTTGGTCAACAAGTTTTCAATAATCGTTACACTTAGAGTATAGATTAGTTTTATGTTGAGTTAGAAGATTTATCGAATACCATTAATTCTTTAGAAGATGATTCGAGTACAATTGACTCTTTACTTGTCAACAAGTTATGATTAATCGTTATATTTAGAGTTATGGATTAGTTTAATGTTGAGTTAGAAGATTAATCGAGTACAATTAACACTTTACTTGGTCAACAAGTTTTCAATAATCGTTACACTTGGAGTTACTTATTAGCTTTATGTTGAGTTAGAAGATTAATCAAGTATAATTAACTCTTTATAAGATGATTCGAGTACAATTAACTCATTACTTGGTCCACAAGTTTTCAATAATCGTTACACTTAGAAATACGGATTAGTTTTATGTTGAGTTAGAAGATTTATCGAATACCATTAATTATTTAGAAGATGATTCGAGTACAATTAACTCTTTACTTGACAACAAGTTATCAATAATCGTTATATTTAGAGTTACGGATTAGTTTACTGTTGAGTTAGAAGATTAATCGAGTACAATTAACACTTTACTTGGTCCACAAGTTTTCAATAATCGTTACACTTGGAGTTACGTATTAGTTTTATGTTGAGTTAGATGATTAATCAAGTACAATAAACTCTTTATAAGATGATTCGAGTACAATTAACTCTTTACTTGGTCAACAAGTTTTCAATAATCGTTACACTTAGAATTACGGATTAGTTTTATGTTGAGTTAGAAGATTAATCGAGTTTCATTAACTCTTTAGATGATGAATCGAGTACAATTATCTGTTTACTTGGTCAACAAGTTTTCAATAATCGTTACACTTAGAGTATAGATTAGTTTTATGTTGAGTTAGAAGATTTATCGAATACCATTAATTCTTTAGAAGATGATTCGAGTACAATTGACTCTTTACTTGTCAACAAGTTATGATTAATCGTTACATTTAGAGTTATGGATTAGTTTAATGTTGAGTTAGAAGATTAATCGAGTACAATTAACACTTTACTTGGTCAACAAGTTTTCAATAATCGTTACACTTGGAGTTACTTATTAGCTTTATGTTGAGTTAGAAGATTAATCAAGTATAATTAACTCTTTATAAGATGATTCGAGTACAATTAACTCATTACTTGGTCCACAAGTTTTCAATAATCGTTACACTTAGAAATACGGATTAGTTTTATGTTGAGTTAGAAGATTTATCGAATACCATTAATTATTTAGAAGATGATTCGAGTACAATTAACTCTTTACTTGACAACAAGTTATCAATAATCGTTATATTTAGAGTTACGGATTAGTTTACTGTTGAGTTAGAAGATTAATCGAGTACAATTAA
The DNA here is from genome assembly GCA_954870855.1 of Scutellaria minor. Taxonomy (NCBI): domain Eukaryota; kingdom Viridiplantae; phylum Streptophyta; class Magnoliopsida; order Lamiales; family Lamiaceae; genus Scutellaria; species Scutellaria minor. The sequence goes on along the minus strand of OX940728.1, from coordinate 9,691,419 downwards.
CACTTTACTTGGTCCACAAGTTTTCAATAATCGTTACACTTGGAGTTACGTATTAGTTTTATGTTGAGTTAGAAGATTAATCGAGTTTCATTAACTCTGTAGATGATGAATCGAGTACAATTATCTGTTTACTCGGTCAACAGGTTTTCAATAATCGTTACACTTAGTGTTATAGATTAGTTTTATGTTGAGTTAGAAGATTTATCGTATACCATTAATTCTTTAGAAGATGATTCGAGTACAATTGACTCTTTACTTGTCAACAAGTTATGAATAATCGTTACATTTAGAGTTACGGATTAGTTTAATGTTGAGTTAGAAGATTGATCGAGTACAATTAACACTTTACTTGGTCAACAAGTTTTCAATAATCATTACACTTGGAGTTACGTATTAGCTTTATGTTGAGTTAGAAGATTAATCAAGTATAATAAACTCTTTATAAGATGATTCCAGTACTATTAACTCTTTACTTGGTCAACAAGTTTTCAATAATCGTTACACTTAGAGTTACGGATTAGTTTTATGTTGAGTTAGAAGATTTATCGAGTACCATTAATTATTTAGAAGATGATTCGAGTACAATAACTCTTTACTTGTCAACAAGTTATTAATAATCGTTACATTTAGAGTTACAGATTAGTTTAATGTTGAGTAAGAAGATTAATCGAGTACAATTAACACTTTACTTGGTCAACAAGTTTTCAATAATCGTTACACTTGGAGTTACGTATTAGCTTTATGTTGAGTTAGAGGATTAATCAAGTACAATAAACTCTTTATAAGATGATTCGAGTACAATTAACTCTTTACTTGGTCCACAAGTTTTCAATAATCGTTACACTTGGAGTTACGTATTAGTTTTATGTTGAGTTAGAAGATTAATCGAGTTTCATTAACTCTGTAGATGATGAATCGAGTACAATTATCTGTTTACTCGGTCAACAGGTTTTCAATAATCGTTACACTTAGTGTTATAGATTAGTTTTATGTTGAGTTAGAAGATTTATCGTATACCATTAATTCTTTAGAAGATGATTCGAGTACAATTGACTCTTTACTTGTCAACAAGTTATGAATAATCGTTACATTTAGAGTTACGGATTAGTTTAATGTTGAGTTAGAAGATTGATCGAGTACAATTAACACTTTACTTGGTCAACAAGTTTTCAATAATCATTACACTTGGAGTTACGTATTAGCTTTATGTTGAGTTAGAAGATTAATCAAGTATAATAAACTCTTTATAAGATGATTCGAGTACTATTAACTCTTTACTTGGTCAACAAGTTTTCAATAATCGTTACACTTAGAGTTACGGATTAGTTTTATGTTGAGTTAGAAGATTTATCGAGTACCATTAATTATTTAGAAGATGATTCGAGTACAATAACTCTTTACTTGTCAACAAGTTATTAATAATCGTTACATTTAGAGTTACAGATTAGTTTAATGTTGAGTAAGAAGATTAATCGAGTACAATTAACACTTTACTTGGTCAACAAGTTTTCAATAATCGTTACACTTGGAGTTACGTATTAGCTTTATGTTGAGTTAGAGGATTAATCAAGTACAATAAACTCTTTATAAGATGATTCGAGTACAATTAACTCTTTACTTGGTCAACAAGTTTTCAATAATCGTTACACTTGGAGTTACGTATTAGTTTTATGTTGAGTTAGAAGATTAATTGAGTTTCATTAACTCTGTAGATGATGAATCGAGTACAATTATCTGTTTACTCGGTCAACAGGTTTTCAATAATCGTTACACTTAGTGTTATAGATTAGTTTTATGTTGAGTTAGAAGATTTATCGAATACCATTAATTCTTTAGAAGATGATTCGAGTACAATTGACTCTTTACTTGTCAACAAGTTATGATTAATCGTTACATTTAGAGTTATGGATTAGTTTAATGTTGAGTTAGAAGATTAATCGAGTACAATTAACACTTTACTTGGTCAACAAGTTTTCAATAATCGTTACACTTGGAGTTACTTATTAGCTTTATGTTGAGTTAGAAGATTAATCAAGTATAATTAACTCTTTATAAGATGATTCGAGTACAATTAACTCATTACTTGGTCCACAAGTTTTCAATAATCGTTACACTTAGAAATACGGATTAGTTTTATGTTGAGTTAGAAGATTTATCGAATACCATTAATTATTTAGAAGATGATTCGAGTACAATTAACTCTTTACTTGACAACAAGTTATCAATAATCGTTATATTTAGAGTTACGGATTAGTTTACTGTTGAGTTAGAAGATTAATCGAGTACAATTAACACTTTACTTGGTCCACAAGTTTTCAATAATCGTTACACTTGGAGTTACGTATTAGTTTTATGTTGAGTTAGATGATTAATCAAGTACAATAAACTCTTTATAAGATGATTCGAGTACAATTAACTCTTTACTTGGTCAACAAGTTTTCAATAATCGTTACACTTGGAGTTACGTATTAGTTTTATGTTGAGTTAGAAGATTAATTGAGTTTCATTAACTCTGTAGATGATGAATCGAGTACAATTATCTGTTTACTCGGTCAACAGGTTTTCAATAATCGTTACACTTAGTGTTATAGATTAGTTTTATGTTGAGTTAGAAGATTTATCGAATACCATTAATTCTTTAGAAGATGATTCGAGTACAATTGACTCTTTACTTGTCAACAAGTTATGATTAATCGTTACATTTAGAGTTATGGATTAGTTTAATGTTGAGTTAGAAGATTAATCGAGTACAATTAACACTTTACTTGGTCAACAAGTTTTCAATAATCGTTACACTTGGAGTTACTTATTAGCTTTATGTTGAGTTAGAAGATTAATCAAGTATAATTAACTCTTTATAAGATGATTCGAGTACAATTAACTCATTACTTGGTCCACAAGTTTTCAATAATCGTTACACTTAGAAATACGGATTAGTTTTATGTTGAGTTAGAAGATTTATCGAATACCATTAATTATTTAGAAGATGATTCGAGTACAATTAACTCTTTACTTGACAACAAGTTATCAATAATCGTTATATTTAGAGTTACGGATTAGTTTACTGTTGAGTTAGAAGATTAATCGAGTACAATTAACACTTTACTTGGTCCACAAGTTTTCAATAATCGTTACACTTGGAGTTACGTATTAGTTTTATGTTGAGTTAGAAGATTAATCGAGTTTCATTAACTCTGTAGATGATGAATCGAGTACAATTATCTGTTTACTCGGTCAACAGGTTTTCAATAATCGTTACACTTAGTGTTATAGATTAGTTTTATGTTGAGTTAGAAGATTTATCGTATACCATTAATTCTTTAGAAGATGATTCGAGTACAATTGACTCTTTACTTGTCAACAAGTTATGAATAATCGTTACATTTAGAGTTACGGATTAGTTTAATGTTGAGTTAGAAGATTGATCGAGTACAATTAACACTTTACTTGGTCAACAAGTTTTCAATAATCATTACACTTGGAGTTACGTATTAGCTTTATGTTGAGTTAGAAGATTAATCAAGTATAATAAACTCTTTATAAGATGATTCGAGTACTATTAACTCTTTACTTGGTCAACAAGTTTTCAATAATCGTTACACTTAGAGTTACGGATTAGTTTTATGTTGAGTTAGAAGATTTATCGAGTACCATTAATTATTTAGAAGATGATTCGAGTACAATAACTCTTTACTTGTCAACAAGTTATTAATAATCGTTACATTTAGAGTTACAGATTAGTTTAATGTTGAGTAAGAAGATTAATCGAGTACAATTAACACTTTACTTGGTCAACAAGTTTTCAATAATCGTTACACTTGGAGTTACGTATTAGCTTTATGTTGAGTTAGAGGATTAATCAAGTACAATAAACTCTTTATAAGATGATTCGAGTACAATTAACTCTTTACTTGGTCAACAAGTTTTCAATAATCGTTACACTTGGAGTTACGTATTAGTTTTATGTTGAGTTAGAAGATTAATTGAGTTTCATTAACTCTGTAGATGATGAATCGAGTACAATTATCTGTTTACTCGGTCAACAGGTTTTCAATAATCGTTACACTTAGTGTTATAGATTAGTTTTATGTTGAGTTAGAAGATTTATCGTATACCATTAATTCTTTAGAAGATGATTCGAGTACAATTGACTCTTTACTTGTCAACAAGTTATGAATAATCGTTACATTTAGAGTTACGGATTAGTTTAATGTTGAGTTAGAAGATTGATCGAGTACAATTAACACTTTACTTGGTCAACAAGTTTTCAATAATCATTACACTTGGAGTTACGTATTAGCTTTATGTTGAGTTAGAAGATTAATCAAGTATAATAAACTCTTTATAAGATGATTCGAGTACTATTAACTCTTTACTTGGTCAACAAGTTTTCAATAATCGTTACACTTAGAGTTACGAATTAGTTTTATGTTGAGTTAGAAGATTTATCGAGTACCATTAATTATTTAGAAGATGATTCGAGTACAATTAACTCTTTACTTGTCAACAAGTTATTAATAATCGTTACATTTAGAGTTACAGATTAGTTTAATGTTGAGTAAGAAGATTAATCGAGTACAATTAACACTTTACTTGGTCAACAAGTTTTCAATAATCGTTACACTTGGTGTTACGTATTAGCTTTATGTTGAGTTAGAAGATTAATCAAGTACAATAAACTCTTTATAAGATGATTCGAGTACAATTAACTCTTTACTTGGTCAACAAGTTTTCAATAATCGTTACACTTAGAGTTACGGATTAGTTTTATGTTGAGTTAGAAGATTTATCGAGTACCATTAATTATTTAGAAGATGATTCGAGTACAATAACTCTTTACTTGTCAACAAGTTATTAATAATCGTTACATTTAGAGTTACAGATTAGTTTAATGTTGAGTAAGAAGATTAATCGAGTACAATTAACACTTTACTTGGTCAACAAGTTTTCAATAATCGTTACACTTGGAGTTACGTATTAGCTTTATGTTGAGTTAGAGGATTAATCAAGTACAATAAACTCTTTATAAGATGATTCGAGTACAATTAACTCTTTACTTGGTCCACAAGTTTTCAATAATCGTTACACTTGGAGTTACGTATTAGTTTTATGTTGAGTTAGAAGATTAATCGAGTTTCATTAACTCTGTAGATGATGAATCGAGTACAATTATCTGTTTACTCGGTCAACAGGTTTTCAATAATCGTTACACTTAGTGTTATAGATTAGTTTTATGTTGAGTTAGAAGATTTATCGTATACCATTAATTCTTTAGAAGATGATTCGAGTACAATTGACTCTTTACTTGTCAACAAGTTATGAATAATCGTTACATTTAGAGTTACGGATTAGTTTAATGTTGAGTTAGAAGATTGATCGAGTACAATTAACACTTTACTTGGTCAACAAGTTTTCAATAATCATTACACTTGGAGTTACGTATTAGCTTTATGTTGAGTTAGAAGATTAATCAAGTATAATAAACTCTTTATAAGATGATTCGAGTACTATTAACTCTTTACTTGGTCAACAAGTTTTCAATAATCGTTACACTTAGAGTTACGGATTAGTTTTATGTTGAGTTAGAAGATTTATCGAGTACCATTAATTATTTAGAAGATGATTCGAGTACAATAACTCTTTACTTGTCAACAAGTTATTAATAATCGTTACATTTAGAGTTACAGATTAGTTTAATGTTGAGTAAGAAGATTAATCGAGTACAATTAACACTTTACTTGGTCAACAAGTTTTCAATAATCGTTACACTTGGAGTTACGTATTAGCTTTATGTTGAGTTAGAGGATTAATCAAGTACAATAAACTCTTTATAAGATGATTCGAGTACAATTAACTCTTTACTTGGTCCACAAGTTTTCAATAATCGTTACACTTGGAGTTACGTATTAGTTTTATGTTGAGTTAGAAGATTAATCGAGTTTCATTAACTCTGTAGATGATGAATCGAGTACAATTATCTGTTTACTCGGTCAACAGGTTTTCAATAATCGTTACACTTAGTGTTATAGATTAGTTTTATGTTGAGTTAGAAGATTTATCGTATACCATTAATTCTTTAGAAGATGATTCGAGTACAATTGACTCTTTACTTGTCAACAAGTTATGAATAATCGTTACATTTAGAGTTACGGATTAGTTTAATGTTGAGTTAGAAGATTGATCGAGTACAATTAACACTTTACTTGGTCAACAAGTTTTCAATAATCATTACACTTGGAGTTACGTATTAGCTTTATGTTGAGTTAGAAGATTAATCAAGTATAATAAACTCTTTATAAGATGATTCGAGTACTATTAACTCTTTACTTGGTCAACAAGTTTTCAATAATCGTTACACTTAGAGTTACGAATTAGTTTTATGTTGAGTTAGAAGATTTATCGAGTACCATTAATTATTTAGAAGATGATTCGAGTACAATTAACTCTTTACTTGTCAACAAGTTATTAATAATCGTTACATTTAGAGTTACAGATTAGTTTAATGTTGAGTAAGAAGATTAATCGAGTACAATTAACACTTTACTTGGTCAACAAGTTTTCAATAATCGTTACACTTGGAGTTACGTATTAGCTTTATGTTGAGTTAGAGGATTAATCTAGTACAATAAACTCTTTATAAGATGATTCGAGTACAATTAACTCTTTACTTGGTCAACAAGTTTTCAATAATCGTTACACTTAGAATTACGGATTAGTTTTATGTTGAGTTAGAAGATTAATCGAGTTTCATTAACTCTTTAGATGATGAATCGAGTACAATTATCTGTTTACTTGGTCAACAAGTTTTCAATAATCGTTACACTTAGAGTATAGATTAGTTTTATGTTGAGTTAGAAGATTTATCGAATACCATTAATTCTTTAGAAGATGATTCGAGTACAATTGACTCTTTACTTGTCAACAAGTTATGATTAATCGTTACATTTAGAGTTATGGATTAGTTTAATGTTGAGTTAGAAGATTAATCGAGTACAATTAACACTTTACTTGGTCAACAAGTTTTCAATAATCGTTACACTTGGAGTTACTTATTAGCTTTATGTTGAGTTAGAAGATTAATCAAGTATAATTAACTCTTTATAAGATGATTCGAGTACAATTAACTCATTACTTGGTCCACAAGTTTTCAATAATCGTTACACTTAGAGTTACAGATTAGTTTTATGTTGAGTTAGAAGATTTATCGAATACCATTAATTATTTAGAAGATGATTCGAGTACAATTAACTCTTTACTTGACAACAAGTTATCAATAATCGTTATATTTAGAGTTACGGATTAGTTTACTGTTGAGTTAGAAGATTAATCGAGTACAATTAACACTTTACTTGGTCAACAAGTTTTCAATAATCGTTACACTTGGAGTTACGTATTAGTTTTATGTTGAGTTAGAAGATTAATCGAGTTTCATTAACTCTGTAGATGATGAATCGAGTACAATTATCTGTTTACTTTGTCAACAGGTTTTCAATAATCGTTACACTTAGAGGTACGGATTAGTTTTATGTTGAGTTAGAAGATTTATCGAGTACCATTAATTATTTAGAAGATGATTCGAGTACAATTAACTCTTTACTTGTCAACAAGTTATCAATAATCGTTATATTTAGAGTTACGGATTAGTTTACTGTTGAGTTAGAAGATTAATCGAGTACAATTAACACTTTACTTGGTCAACAAGTTTTCAATAATCGTTACACTTGGAGTTACGTATTAGCTTTATGTTGAGTTAGAGGATTAATCAAGTACAATAAACTCTTTATAAGATGATTCGAGTACAATTAACTCTTTACTTGGTCAACAAGTTTTCAATAATCGTTACACTTAGAGTTACAGATTAGTTTTATGTTGAGTTAGAAGATTTATCGAGTACCATTAATTATTTAGAAGATGATTCGAGTACAATTAACTCTTTACTTGTCAACAAGTTATTAATAATCGTTACATTTAGAGTTACAGATTAGTTTAATGTTGAGTAAGAAGATTAATCGAGTACAATTAACACTTTACTTGGTCAACAAGTTTTCAATAATCGTTACACTTGGAGTTACGTATTAGCTTTATGTTGAGTTAGAAGATTAATCAAGTACAATAAACTCTTTATAAGATGATTCGAGTACAATTAACTCTTTACTTGGTCAACAAGTTTTCAATAATCGTTACACTTAGAGTTACGGATTAGTTTTATGTTGAGTTAGAAGATTAATCGAGTTTCATTAACTCTTTAGATGATGAATCGAGTACAATTATCTGTTTACTTGGTCAACAAGTTTTCAATAATCGTTACACATAGAGTTACGGATTAGTTTAATGTTGAGTTAGAAGATTGATCGAGTACAATTAACACTTTACTTGGTCAACAAGTTTTCGATAATCATTACACTTGGAGTTACGTATTAGCTTTATGTTGAGTTAGAAGATTAATCAAGTATAATAAACTCTTTATAAGATGATTCGAGTACTATTAACTCTTTACTTGGTCAACAAGTTTTCAATAATCGTTACACTTAGAGTTACGGATTAGTTTTATGTTGAGTTAGAAGATTTATCAAGTACCATTAATTATTTAGAAGATGATTCGAGTACAATTAACTCTTTACTTGTCAACAAGTTATTAATAATCGTTACATTTAGAGTTACAGATTAGTTTAATGTTGAGTAAGAAGATTAATCGAGTACAATTAACACTTTACTTGGTCAACAAGTTTTCAATAATCGTTACACTTGGTGTTACGTATTAGCTTTATGTTGAGTTAGAAGATTAATCAAGTACAATAAACTCTTTATAAGATGATTCGAGTACAATTAACTCTTTACTTGGTCAACAAGTTTTCAATAATCGTTACACTTAGAGTTATGGATTAGTTTTATGTTGAGTTAGAAGATTAATCGAGTTTCATTAACTATTTAGATGATAAATCGAGTACAATTATCTGTTTACTTGGTCAACAAGTTTTCAATAATCGTTACACTTAGAGTTATAGATTAGTTTCATGTTGAGTTAGAAGATTCATCGAATACCATCAATTCCTTAGAAGATGATGCGAGTATAATTAACTCTTTACTTGTCAACAAGTTATAAATAATCGTTACATGTAGAGTTACGGATTAGTTTAATGTTGAGTTAGAAGATTAATCGAGTACAATTAACACTTTACTTGGTCAACAAGTTTTCAATAATCGTTACACTTGGAGTTACGTATTAGCTTTATGTTGAGTTAGAAGATTAATAAAGTATAATAAACTCTTTATAAGATGATTCGAGTACTATTAACTCTTTACTTGGTCAACAAGTTTTCAATAATCGTTACACTTAGAGTTACGGATTAGTTTTATGTTGAGTTAGAAGATTTATCGAGTACCATTAATTATTTAGAAGATGATTCGAGTACAATTAACTCTTTACTTGTCAACAAGTTATCAATAATCGTTATATTTAGAGTTACGGATTAGTTTACTGTTGAGTTAGAAGATTAATCGAGTACAATTAACACTTTACTTGGTCAACAAGTTTTCAATAATCGTTACACTTGGAGTTACGTATTAGCTTTATGTTGAGTTAGAGGATTAATCAAGTACAATAAACTCTTTATAAGATGATTCGAGTACAATTAACTCTTTACTTGGTCAACAAGTTTTCAATAATCGTTACACTTAGAGTTACAGATTAGTTTTATGTTGAGTTAGAAGATTTATCGAGTACCATTAATTATTTAGAAGATGATTCGAGTACAATTAACTCTTTACTTGTCAACAAGTTATTAATAATCGTTACATTTAGAGTTACAGATTAGTTTAATGTTGAGTAAGAAGATTAATCGAGTACAATTAACACTTTACTTGGTCAACAAGTTTTCACTAATCGTTACACTTGGAGTTACGTATTAGCTTTATGTTGAGTTAGAGGATTAATCAAGTACAATAAACTCTTTATAAGATGATTCGAGTACAATTAACTCTTTACTTGGTCAACAAGTTTTCAATAATCGTTACACTTAGAATTACGGATTAGTTTTATGTTGAGTTAGAAGATTAATCGAGTTTCATTAAGTCTTTAGATGATGAATCGAGTACAATTATCTGTTTACTTGGTCAACAGGTTTTCAATAATCGTTACACTTAGTGTTATAGATTAGTTTTATGTTGAGTTAGAAGATTTATCGTATACCATTAATTCTTTAGAAGATGATTCGAGTACAATTGACTCTTTACTTGTCAACAAGTTATGAATAATCGTTACATTTAGAGTTACGGATTAGTTTAATGTTGAGTTAGAAGATTGATCGAGTACAATTAACACTTTACTTGGTCAACAAGTTTTCAATAATCATTACACTTGGAGTTACGTATTAGCTTTATGTTGAGTTAGAAGATTAATCAAGTATAATAAACTCTTTATAAGATGATTCGAGTACTATTAACTCTTTACTTGGTCAACAAGTTTTCAATAATCGTTACACTTAGAGTTACGGATTAGTTTTATGTTGAGTTAGAAGATTTATCGAGTACCATTAATTATTTAGAAGATGATTCGAGTACAATTAACTCTTTACTTGTCAACAAGTTATTAATAATCGTTACATTTAGAGTTACAGATTAGTTTAATGTTGAGTAAGAAGATTAATCGAGTACAATTAACACTTTACTTGGTCAACAAGTTTTCAATAATCGTTACACTTGGAGTTACGTATTAGCTTTATGTTGAGTTAGAGGATTAATCTAGTACAATAAACTCTTTATAAGATGATTCGAGTACAATTAACTCTTTACTTGGTCAACATGTTTTCAATAATCGTTACACTTAGAATTACGGATTAGTTTTATGTTGAGTTAGAAGATTAATCGAGTTTCATTAACTCTTTAGATGATGTATCGAGTACAATTATCTGTTTACTTGGTCAACAAGTTTTCAATAATCGTTACACTTAGAGTATAGATTAGTTTTATGTTGAGTTAGAAGATTTATCGAATACCATTAATTCTTTAGAAGATGATTCGAGTACAATTGACTCTTTACTTGTCAACAAGTTATGATTAATCGTTACATTTAGAGTTATGGATTAGTTTAATGTTGAGTTAGAAGATTAATCGAGTACAATTAACACTTTACTTGGTCAACAAGTTTTCAATAATCGTTACACTTGGAGTTACTTATTAGCTTTATGTTGAGTTAGAAGATTAATCAAGTATAATTAACTCTTTATAAGATGATTCGAGTACAATTAACTCATTACTTGGTCCACAAGTTTTCAATAATCGTTACACTTAGAGTTACGGATTAGTTTTATGTTGAGTTAGAAGATTTATCGAATACCATTAATTATTTAGAAGATGATTCGAGTACAATTAACTCTTTACTTGACAACAAGTTATCAATAATCGTTATATTTAGAGTTACGGATTAGTTTACTGTTGAGTTAGAAGATTAATCGAGTACAATTAACACTTTACTTCGTCAACAAGTTTTCAATAATCGTTACACTTGGAGTTACGTATTAGTTTTATGTTGAGTTAGAAGATTAATCGAGTTTCATTAACTCTGTAGATGATGAATCGAGTACAATTATCTGTTTACTTGGTCAACAGGTTTTCAATAATCGTTACACTTAGTGTTATAGATTAGTTTTATGTTGAGTTAGAAGATTTATCGTATACCATTAATTCTTTAGAAGATGATTCGAGTACAATTGACTCTTTACTTGTCAACAAGTTATGAATAATCGTTACATTTAGAGTTACGGATTAGTTTAATGTTGAGTTAGAAGATTGATCGAGTACAATTAACACTTTACTTGGTCAACAAGTTTTCAATAATCATTACACTTGGAGTTACGTATTAGCTTTATGTTGAGTTAGAGGATTAATCAAGTACAATAAACTCTTTATAAGATGATTCGAGTACATTTAACTCTTTACTTGGTCAACAAGTTTTCAATAATCGTTACACGTAGAATTACAGATTAGTTTTATGTTGAGTTAGAAGATTAATCGAGTTTCGTTCACTCGTTAGATGATGAATCGAGTACAATTATCTGTTTACTTGGTCAACAAGTTTTCCATAATCGTTACACTTAGAGTTACAGATTAGTTTCATGTTGAGTTAGAAGATTTATCGAATACCATTAATTCTTTAGAAGATGATTCGAGTACAATTGACTCTTTACTTGTCAACAAGTTATGAATAATCGTTACATTTAGAGTTACGGATTAGTTTAATGTTGAGTTAGAAGATTAATCGAGTACAATTAATACTTTACTTGGTCAACAAGTTTTCAATAATCGTTACACTTGGAGTTACTTATTAGCTTTATGTTGAGTTAGAAGATTAATCAAGTATAATTAACTCTTTATAAGATGATTCGAGTACAATTAACTCTTTACTTGGTCCACAAGTTTTCAATAATCGTTACACTTAGAGTTACGGATTAATTTTATGTTGAGTTAGAAGATTTATCGAATACCATTAATTATTTAGAAGATGATTCGAGTACAAATAACTCTTTACTTGACAACAAGTTATCAATAATCGTTATATTTAGAGTTACGGATTAGTTTACTGTTGAGTTAGAAGATTAATCGAGTACAATTAACACTTTACTTGGTAAACAAGTTTTCAATAATCGTTACACTTGGAGTTACGTATTAGCTTTTGTTGTGTTAGAAAATTAATCAAGTACAATAAACTCTTTATAAGATGATTCGAGTACAATTAACTCTTTACTTGGTCAACAAGTTTTCAATAATCGTTACACTTAGAGTTACGGATTAGTTTTATGTTGAGTTACAAGATTAATCGAGTATCATTAACTCTTTCGAAGATGAATCGAGTACAATTAACTATTTTCTAGGTCAACAAGTTTTCAATAATCGTTACACTTAGAGTTACAGATTAGTTTCATGTTGAGTTAGAAGATTCATCGAATACCATTAATTCCTTAGAAGTTGATTCGAGTACAATTAACTATTTACATGTCAACAAGTTATAAATAATCGTTACATGTAAAGTTACGGATTAGTTTAATGTTGAGTTAGAAAATTAGTCGAGTACAATTAACTCTTTACTTGGTCAACAAGTTTTCAATAATCGTTACACTTAGAGTTACGGATTAGTTTTATGTTGAGTTAGAAGATTTATCAAGTACCATTAATTATTTAGAAGATGATTCGAGTACAATTAACTCTTTACTTGTCAACAAGTTATTAATAATCGTTACATTTAGAGTTACAGATTAGTTTAATGTTGAGTAAGAAGATTAATCGAGTACAATTAACACTTTACTTGGTCAACAAGTTTTCAATAATCGTTACACTTGGTGTTACGTATTAGCTTTATGTTGAGTTAGAAGATTAATCAAGTACAATAAACTCTTTATAAGATGATTCGAGTACAATTAACTCTTTACTTGGTCAACAAGTTTTCAATAATCGTTACACTTAGAGTTATGGATTAGTTTTATGTTGAGTTAGAAGATTAATCGAGTTTCATTAACTATTTAGATGATAAATCGAGTACAATTATCTGTTTACTTGGTCAACAAGTTTTCAATAATCGTTACACTTAGAGTTATAGATTAGTTTCATGTTGAGTTAGAAGATTCATCGAATACCATCAATTCCTTAGAAGATGATGCGAGTATAATTAACTCTTTACTTGTCAACAAGTTATAAATAATCGTTACATGTAGAGTTACGGATTAGTTTAATGTTGAGTTAGAAGATTAATCGAGTACAATTAACACTTTACTTGGTCAACAAGTTTTCAATAATCGTTACACTTGGAGTTACGTATTAGCTTTATGTTGAGTTAGAAGATTAATAAAGTATAATAAACTCTTTATAAGATGATTCGAGTACTATTAACTCTTTACTTGGTCAACAAGTTTTCAATAATCGTTACACTTAGAGTTACGGATTAGTTTTATGTTGAGTTAGAAGATTTATCGAGTACCATTAATTATTTAGAAGATGATTCGAGTACAATTAACTCTTTACTTGTCAACAAGTTATCAATAATCGTTATATTTAGAGTTACGGATTAGTTTACTGTTGAGTTAGAAGATTAATCGAGTACAATTAACACTTTACTTGGTCAACAAGTTTTCAATAATCGTTACACTTGGAGTTACGTATTAGCTTTATGTTGAGTTAGAGGATTAATCAAGTACAATAAACTCTTTATAAGATGATTCGAGTACAATTAACTCTTTACTTGGTCAACAAGTTTTCAATAATCGTTACACTTAGAGTTACAGATTAGTTTTATGTTGAGTTAGAAGATTTATCGAGTACCATTAATTATTTAGAAGATGATTCGAGTACAATTAACTCTTTACTTGTCAACAAGTTATTAATAATCGTTACATTTAGAGTTACAGATTAGTTTAATGTTGAGTAAGAAGATTAATCGAGTACAATTAACACTTTACTTGGTCAACAAGTTTTCACTAATCGTTACACTTGGAGTTACGTATTAGCTTTATGTTGAGTTAGAGGATTAATCAAGTACAATAAACTCTTTATAAGATGATTCGAGTACAATTAACTCTTTACTTGGTCAACAAGTTTTCAATAATCGTTACACTTAGAATTACGGATTAGTTTTATGTTGAGTTAGAAGATTAATCGAGTTTCATTAAGTCTTTAGATGATGAATCGAGTACAATTATCTGTTTACTTGGTCAACAGGTTTTCAATAATCGTTACACTTAGTGTTATAGATTAGTTTTATGTTGAGTTAGAAGATTTATCGTATACCATTAATTCTTTAGAAGATGATTCGAGTACAATTGACTCTTTACTTGTCAACAAGTTATGAATAATCGTTACATTTAGAGTTACGGATTAGTTTAATGTTGAGTTAGAAGATTGATCGAGTACAATTAACACTTTACTTGGTCAACAAGTTTTCAATAATCATTACACTTGGAGTTACGTATTAGCTTTATGTTGAGTTAGAAGATTAATCAAGTATAATAAACTCTTTATAAGATGATTCGAGTACTATTAACTCTTTACTTGGTCAACAAGTTTTCAATAATCGTTACACTTAGAGTTACGGATTAGTTTTATGTTGAGTTAGAAGATTTATCGAGTACCATTAATTATTTAGAAGATGATTCGAGTACAATTAACTCTTTACTTGTCAACAAGTTATTAATAATCGTTACATTTAGAGTTACAGATTAGTTTAATGTTGAGTAAGAAGATTAATCGAGTACAATTAACACTTTACTTGGTCAACAAGTTTTCAATAATCGTTACACTTGGAGTTACGTATTAGCTTTATGTTGAGTTAGAGGATTAATCTAGTACAATAAACTCTTTATAAGATGATTCGAGTACAATTAACTCTTTACTTGGTCAACATGTTTTCAATAATCGTTACACTTAGAATTACGGATTAGTTTTATGTTGAGTTAGAAGATTAATCGAGTTTCATTAACTCTTTAGATGATGTATCGAGTACAATTATCTGTTTACTTGGTCAACAAGTTTTCAATAATCGTTACACTTAGAGTATAGATTAGTTTTATGTTGAGTTAGAAGATTTATCGAATACCATTAATTCTTTAGAAGATGATTCGAGTACAATTGACTCTTTACTTGTCAACAAGTTATGATTAATCGTTACATTTAGAGTTATGGATTAGTTTAATGTTGAGTTAGAAGATTAATCGAGTACAATTAACACTTTACTTGGTCAACAAGTTTTCAATAATCGTTACACTTGGAGTTACTTATTAGCTTTATGTTGAGTTAGAAGATTAATCAAGTATAATTAACTCTTTATAAGATGATTCGAGTACAATTAACTCATTACTTGGTCCACAAGTTTTCAATAATCGTTACACTTAGAGTTACGGATTAGTTTTATGTTGAGTTAGAAGATTTATCGAATACCATTAATTATTTAGAAGATGATTCGAGTACAATTAACTCTTTACTTGACAACAAGTTATCAATAATCGTTATATTTAGAGTTACGGATTAGTTTACTGTTGAGTTAGAAGATTAATCGAGTACAATTAACACTTTACTTCGTCAACAAGTTTTCAATAATCGTTACACTTGGAGTTACGTATTAGTTTTATGTTGAGTTAGAAGATTAATCGAGTTTCATTAACTCTGTAGATGATGAATCGAGTACAATTATCTGTTTACTTGGTCAACAGGTTTTCAATAATCGTTACACTTAGTGTTATAGATTAGTTTTATGTTGAGTTAGAAGATTTATCGTATACCATTAATTCTTTAGAAGATGATTCGAGTACAATTGACTCTTTACTTGTCAACAAGTTATGAATAATCGTTACATTTAGAGTTACGGATTAGTTTAATGTTGAGTTAGAAGATTGATCGAGTACAATTAACACTTTACTTGGTCAACAAGTTTTCAATAATCATTACACTTGGAGTTACGTATTAGCTTTATGTTGAGTTAGAGGATTAATCAAGTACAATAAACTCTTTATAAGATGATTCGAGTACATTTAACTCTTTACTTGGTCAACAAGTTTTCAATAATCGTTACACGTAGAATTACAGATTAGTTTTATGTTGAGTTAGAAGATTAATCGAGTTTCGTTCACTCGTTAGATGATGAATCGAGTACAATTATCTGTTTACTTGGTCAACAAGTTTTCCATAATCGTTACACTTAGAGTTACAGATTAGTTTCATGTTGAGTTAGAAGATTTATCGAATACCATTAATTCTTTAGAAGATGATTCGAGTACAATTGACTCTTTACTTGTCAACAAGTTATGAATAATCGTTACATTTAGAGTTACGGATTAGTTTAATGTTGAGTTAGAAGATTAATCGAGTACAATTAATACTTTACTTGGTCAACAAGTTTTCAATAATCGTTACACTTGGAGTTACTTATTAGCTTTATGTTGAGTTAGAAGATTAATCAAGTATAATTAACTCTTTATAAGATGATTCGAGTACAATTAACTCTTTACTTGGTCCACAAGTTTTCAATAATCGTTACACTTAGAGTTACGGATTAATTTTATGTTGAGTTAGAAGATTTATCGAATACCATTAATTATTTAGAAGATGATTCGAGTACAAATAACTCTTTACTTGACAACAAGTTATCAATAATCGTTATATTTAGAGTTACGGATTAGTTTACTGTTGAGTTAGAAGATTAATCGAGTACAATTAACACTTTACTTGGTAAACAAGTTTTCAATAATCGTTACACTTGGAGTTACGTATTAGCTTTTGTTGTGTTAGAAAATTAATCAAGTACAATAAACTCTTTATAAGATGATTCGAGTACAATTAACTCTTTACTTGGTCAACAAGTTTTCAATAATCGTTACACTTAGAGTTACGGATTAGTTTTATGTTGAGTTACAAGATTAATCGAGTATCATTAACTCTTTCGAAGATGAATCGAGTACAATTAACTATTTTCTAGGTCAACAAGTTTTCAATAATCGTTACACTTAGAGTTACAGATTAGTTTCATGTTGAGTTAGAAGATTCATCGAATACCATTAATTCCTTAGAAGTTGATTCGAGTACAATTAACTATTTACATGTCAACAAGTTATAAATAATCGTTACATGTAAAGTTACGGATTAGTTTAATGTTGAGTTAGAAAATTAGTCGAGTACAATTAACTCTTTACTTGGTCAACAAGTTTTCAATAATCGTTACACTTAGAGTTACGGATTAGTTTTATGTTGAGTTAGAAGATTTATCAAGTACCATTAATTATTTAGAAGATGATTCGAGTACAATTAACTCTTTACTTGTCAACAAGTTATTAATAATCGTTACATTTAGAGTTACAGATTAGTTTAATGTTGAGTAAGAAGATTAATCGAGTACAATTAACACTTTACTTGGTCAACAAGTTTTCAATAATCGTTACACTTGGTGTTACGTATTAGCTTTATGTTGAGTTAGAAGATTAATCAAGTACAATAAACTCTTTATAAGATGATTCGAGTACAATTAACTCTTTACTTGGTCAACAAGTTTTCAATAATCGTTACACTTAGAGTTATGGATTAGTTTTATGTTGAGTTAGAAGATTAATCGAGTTTCATTAACTATTTAGATGATAAATCGAGTACAATTATCTGTTTACTTGGTCAACAAGTTTTCAATAATCGTTACACTTAGAGTTATAGATTAGTTTCATGTTGAGTTAGAAGATTCATCGAATACCATCAATTCCTTAGAAGATGATGCGAGTATAATTAACTCTTTACTTGTCAACAAGTTATAAATAATCGTTACATGTAGAGTTACGGATTAGTTTAATGTTGAGTTAGAAGATTAATCGAGTACAATTAACACTTTACTTGGTCAACAAGTTTTCAATAATCGTTACACTTGGAGTTACGTATTAGCTTTATGTTGAGTTAGAAGATTAATAAAGTATAATAAACTCTTTATAAGATGATTCGAGTACTATTAACTCTTTACTTGGTCAACAAGTTTTCAATAATCGTTACACTTAGAGTTACGGATTAGTTTTATGTTGAGTTAGAAGATTTATCGAGTACCATTAATTATTTAGAAGATGATTCGAGTACAATTAACTCTTTACTTGTCAACAAGTTATCAATAATCGTTATATTTAGAGTTACGGATTAGTTTACTGTTGAGTTAGAAGATTAATCGAGTACAATTAACACTTTACTTGGTCAACAAGTTTTCAATAATCGTTACACTTGGAGTTACGTATTAGCTTTATGTTGAGTTAGAGGATTAATCAAGTACAATAAACTCTTTATAAGATGATTCGAGTACAATTAACTCTTTACTTGGTCAACAAGTTTTCAATAATCGTTACACTTAGAGTTACAGATTAGTTTTATGTTGAGTTAGAAGATTTATCGAGTACCATTAATTATTTAGAAGATGATTCGAGTACAATTAACTCTTTACTTGTCAACAAGTTATTAATAATCGTTACATTTAGAGTTACAGATTAGTTTAATGTTGAGTAAGAAGATTAATCGAGTACAATTAACACTTTACTTGGTCAACAAGTTTTCACTAATCGTTACACTTGGAGTTACGTATTAGCTTTATGTTGAGTTAGAGGATTAATCAAGTACAATAAACTCTTTATAAGATGATTCGAGTACAATTAACTCTTTACTTGGTCAACAAGTTTTCAATAATCGTTACACTTAGAATTACGGATTAGTTTTATGTTGAGTTAGAAGATTAATCGAGTTTCATTAAGTCTTTAGATGATGAATCGAGTACAATTATCTGTTTACTTGGTCAACAGGTTTTCAATAATCGTTACACTTAGTGTTATAGATTAGTTTTATGTTGAGTTAGAAGATTTATCGTATACCATTAATTCTTTAGAAGATGATTCGAGTACAATTGACTCTTTACTTGTCAACAAGTTATGAATAATCGTTACATTTAGAGTTACGGATTAGTTTAATGTTGAGTTAGAAGATTGATCGAGTACAATTAACACTTTACTTGGTCAACAAGTTTTCAATAATCATTACACTTGGAGTTACGTATTAGCTTTATGTTGAGTTAGAAGATTAATCAAGTATAATAAACTCTTTATAAGATGATTCGAGTACTATTAACTCTTTACTTGGTCAACAAGTTTTCAATAATCGTTACACTTAGAGTTACGGATTAGTTTTATGTTGAGTTAGAAGATTTATCGAGTACCATTAATTATTTAGAAGATGATTCGAGTACAATTAACTCTTTACTTGTCAACAAGTTATTAATAATCGTTACATTTAGAGTTACAGATTAGTTTAATGTTGAGTAAGAAGATTAATCGAGTACAATTAACACTTTACTTGGTCAACAAGTTTTCAATAATCGTTACACTTGGAGTTACGTATTAGCTTTATGTTGAGTTAGAGGATTAATCTAGTACAATAAACTCTTTATAAGATGATTCGAGTACAATTAACTCTTTACTTGGTCAACATGTTTTCAATAATCGTTACACTTAGAATTACGGATTAGTTTTATGTTGAGTTAGAAGATTAATCGAGTTTCATTAACTCTTTAGATGATGTATCGAGTACAATTATCTGTTTACTTGGTCAACAAGTTTTCAATAATCGTTACACTTAGAGTATAGATTAGTTTTATGTTGAGTTAGAAGATTTATCGAATACCATTAATTCTTTAGAAGATGATTCGAGTACAATTGACTCTTTACTTGTCAACAAGTTATGATTAATCGTTACATTTAGAGTTATGGATTAGTTTAATGTTGAGTTAGAAGATTAATCGAGTACAATTAACACTTTACTTGGTCAACAAGTTTTCAATAATCGTTACACTTGGAGTTACTTATTAGCTTTATGTTGAGTTAGAAGATTAATCAAGTATAATTAACTCTTTATAAGATGATTCGAGTACAATTAACTCATTACTTGGTCCACAAGTTTTCAATAATCGTTACACTTAGAGTTACGGATTAGTTTTATGTTGAGTTAGAAGATTTATCGAATACCATTAATTATTTAGAAGATGATTCGAGTACAATTAACTCTTTACTTGACAACAAGTTATCAATAATCGTTATATTTAGAGTTACGGATTAGTTTACTGTTGAGTTAGAAGATTAATCGAGTACAATTAACACTTTACTTCGTCAACAAGTTTTCAATAATCGTTACACTTGGAGTTACGTATTAGTTTTATGTTGAGTTAGAAGATTAATCGAGTTTCATTAACTCTGTAGATGATGAATCGAGTACAATTATCTGTTTACTTGGTCAACAGGTTTTCAATAATCGTTACACTTAGTGTTATAGATTAGTTTTATGTTGAGTTAGAAGATTTATCGTATACCATTAATTCTTTAGAAGATGATTCGAGTACAATTGACTCTTTACTTGTCAACAAGTTATGAATAATCGTTACATTTAGAGTTACGGATTAGTTTAATGTTGAGTTAGAAGATTGATCGAGTACAATTAACACTTTACTTGGTCAACAAGTTTTCAATAATCATTACACTTGGAGTTACGTATTAGCTTTATGTTGAGTTAGAGGATTAATCAAGTACAATAAACTCTTTATAAGATGATTCGAGTACATTTAACTCTTTACTTGGTCAACAAGTTTTCAATAATCGTTACACGTAGAATTACAGATTAGTTTTATGTTGAGTTAGAAGATTAATCGAGTTTCGTTCACTCGTTAGATGATGAATCGAGTACAATTATCTGTTTACTTGGTCAACAAGTTTTCCATAATCGTTACACTTAGAGTTACAGATTAGTTTCATGTTGAGTTAGAAGATTTATCGAATACCATTAATTCTTTAGAAGATGATTCGAGTACAATTGACTCTTTACTTGTCAACAAGTTATGAATAATCGTTACATTTAGAGTTACGGATTAGTTTAATGTTGAGTTAGAAGATTAATCGAGTACAATTAATACTTTACTTGGTCAACAAGTTTTCAATAATCGTTACACTTGGAGTTACTTATTAGCTTTATGTTGAGTTAGAAGATTAATCAAGTATAATTAACTCTTTATAAGATGATTCGAGTACAATTAACTCTTTACTTGGTCCACAAGTTTTCAATAATCGTTACACTTAGAGTTACGGATTAATTTTATGTTGAGTTAGAAGATTTATCGAATACCATTAATTATTTAGAAGATGATTCGAGTACAAATAACTCTTTACTTGACAACAAGTTATCAATAATCGTTATATTTAGAGTTACGGATTAGTTTACTGTTGAGTTAGAAGATTAATCGAGTACAATTAACACTTTACTTGGTAAACAAGTTTTCAATAATCGTTACACTTGGAGTTACGTATTAGCTTTTGTTGTGTTAGAAAATTAATCAAGTACAATAAACTCTTTATAAGATGATTCGAGTACAATTAACTCTTTACTTGGTCAACAAGTTTTCAATAATCGTTACACTTAGAGTTACGGATTAGTTTTATGTTGAGTTACAAGATTAATCGAGTATCATTAACTCTTTCGAAGATGAATCGAGTACAATTAACTGTTTTCTAGGTCAACAAGTTTTCAATAATCGTTACACTTAGAGTTACAGATTAGTTTCATGTTGAGTTAGAAGATTCATCGAATACCATTAATTCCTTAGAAGTTGATTCGAGTACAATTAACTATTTACATGTCAACAAGTTATAAATAATCGTTACATGTAAAGTTACGGATTAGTTTAATGTTGAGTTAGAAAATTAGTCGAGTACAATTAACTCTTTACTTGGTCCACAAGTTTTCAATAATCGTTACACTTAGAGTTACGGATTAGTTTTATGTTGAGTTAGAAGATTAATCCAGTTTCATTAACTCTTTAGATGATGAATCGAGTACAATTATCTGTTTACTTGGTCCACAAGTTTTCAATAATCGTTACACTTAGAGTTACCGATTAGTTTTATGTTGAGTTAGAAGATTTATCGAATACCATTAATTATTTAGAAGATAATTCGAGTACAATTAACTCTTTACTTGACAACAAGTTATCAATAATCGTTACATTTAGAGTTACGAATTAGTTTACTGTTGAGTTAGAAGATTAATCGAGTACAATTAACACTTTACTTGGTCAACAAGTTTTCAATAATCGTTACACTTGGAGTTACGTATTAGCTTTATGTTGAGTTAGAAGATTAATCAAGTACAATAAACTCTTTATAAGATGATTCGAGTACAATTAACTCTTTACTTGGTCAACAAGTTTTCAATAATCGTTACACTTAGAGTTACGGATTAGTTTTATGTTGAGTTAGAAGATTAATCGAGTTTCATTAACTCTTTAGATGATGAATCGAGTACAATTATCTGTTTACTTGGTCAACAAGTTTTCAATAATCGTTACACATAGAGTTACGGATTAGTTTAATGTTGAGTTAGAAGATTGATCGAGTACAATTAACACTTTACTTGGTCAACAAGTTTTCGATAATCATTACACTTGGAGTTACGTATTAGCTTTATGTTGAGTTAGAAGATTAATCAAGTATAATAAACTCTTTATAAGATGATTCGAGTACTATTAACTCTTTACTTGGTCAACAAGTTTTCAATAATCGTTACACTTAGAGTTACGGATTAGTTTTATGTTGAGTTAGAAGATTTATCAAGTACCATTAATTATTTAGAAGATGATTCGAGTACAATTAACTCTTTACTTGTCAACAAGTTATTAATAATCGTTACATTTAGAGTTACAGATTAGTTTAATGTTGAGTAAGAAGATTAATCGAGTACAATTAACACTTTACTTGGTCAACAAGTTTTCAATAATCGTTACACTTGGTGTTACGTATTAGCTTTATGTTGAGTTAGAAGATTAATCAAGTACAATAAACTCTTTATAAGATGATTCGAGTACAATTAACTCTTTACTTGGTCAACAAGTTTTCAATAATCGTTACACTTAGAGTTATGGATTAGTTTTATGTTGAGTTAGAAGATTAATCGAGTTTCATTAACTATTTAGATGATAAATCGAGTACAATTATCTGTTTACTTGGTCAACAAGTTTTCAATAATCGTTACACTTAGAGTTATAGATTAGTTTCATGTTGAGTTAGAAGATTCATCGAATACCATCAATTCCTTAGAAGATGATGCGAGTATAATTAACTCTTTACTTGTCAACAAGTTATAAATAATCGTTACATGTAGAGTTACGGATTAGTTTAATGTTGAGTTAGAAGATTAATCGAGTACAATTAACACTTTACTTGGTCAACAAGTTTTCAATAATCGTTACACTTGGAGTTACGTATTAGCTTTATGTTGAGTTAGAAGATTAATAAAGTATAATAAACTCTTTATAAGATGATTCGAGTACTATTAACTCTTTACTTGGTCAACAAGTTTTCAATAATCGTTACACTTAGAGTTACGGATTAGTTTTATGTTGAGTTAGAAGATTTATCGAGTACCATTAATTATTTAGAAGATGATTCGAGTACAATTAACTCTTTACTTGTCAACAAGTTATCAATAATCGTTATATTTAGAGTTACGGATTAGTTTACTGTTGAGTTAGAAGATTAATCGAGTACAATTAACACTTTACTTGGTCAACAAGTTTTCAATAATCGTTACACTTGGAGTTACGTATTAGCTTTATGTTGAGTTAGAGGATTAATCAAGTACAATAAACTCTTTATAAGATGATTCGAGTACAATTAACTCTTTACTTGGTCAACAAGTTTTCAATAATCGTTACACTTAGAGTTACAGATTAGTTTTATGTTGAGTTAGAAGATTTATCGAGTACCATTAATTATTTAGAAGATGATTCGAGTACAATTAACTCTTTACTTGTCAACAAGTTATTAATAATCGTTACATTTAGAGTTACAGATTAGTTTAATGTTGAGTAAGAAGATTAATCGAGTACAATTAACACTTTACTTGGTCAACAAGTTTTCACTAATCGTTACACTTGGAGTTACGTATTAGCTTTATGTTGAGTTAGAGGATTAATCAAGTACAATAAACTCTTTATAAGATGATTCGAGTACAATTAACTCTTTACTTGGTCAACAAGTTTTCAATAATCGTTACACTTAGAATTACGGATTAGTTTTATGTTGAGTTAGAAGATTAATCGAGTTTCATTAAGTCTTTAGATGATGAATCGAGTACAATTATCTGTTTACTTGGTCAACAGGTTTTCAATAATCGTTACACTTAGTGTTATAGATTAGTTTTATGTTGAGTTAGAAGATTTATCGTATACCATTAATTCTTTAGAAGATGATTCGAGTACAATTGACTCTTTACTTGTCAACAAGTTATGAATAATCGTTACATTTAGAGTTACGGATTAGTTTAATGTTGAGTTAGAAGATTGATCGAGTACAATTAACACTTTACTTGGTCAACAAGTTTTCAATAATCATTACACTTGGAGTTACGTATTAGCTTTATGTTGAGTTAGAAGATTAATCAAGTATAATAAACTCTTTATAAGATGATTCGAGTACTATTAACTCTTTACTTGGTCAACAAGTTTTCAATAATCGTTACACTTAGAGTTACGGATTAGTTTTATGTTGAGTTAGAAGATTTATCGAGTACCATTAATTATTTAGAAGATGATTCGAGTACAATTAACTCTTTACTTGTCAACAAGTTATTAATAATCGTTACATTTAGAGTTACAGATTAGTTTAATGTTGAGTAAGAAGATTAATCGAGTACAATTAACACTTTACTTGGTCAACAAGTTTTCAATAATCGTTACACTTGGAGTTACGTATTAGCTTTATGTTGAGTTAGAGGATTAATCTAGTACAATAAACTCTTTATAAGATGATTCGAGTACAATTAACTCTTTACTTGGTCAACATGTTTTCAATAATCGTTACACTTAGAATTACGGATTAGTTTTATGTTGAGTTAGAAGATTAATCGAGTTTCATTAACTCTTTAGATGATGTATCGAGTACAATTATCTGTTTACTTGGTCAACAAGTTTTCAATAATCGTTACACTTAGAGTATAGATTAGTTTTATGTTGAGTTAGAAGATTTATCGAATACCATTAATTCTTTAGAAGATGATTCGAGTACAATTGACTCTTTACTTGTCAACAAGTTATGATTAATCGTTACATTTAGAGTTATGGATTAGTTTAATGTTGAGTTAGAAGATTAATCGAGTACAATTAACACTTTACTTGGTCAACAAGTTTTCAATAATCGTTACACTTGGAGTTACTTATTAGCTTTATGTTGAGTTAGAAGATTAATCAAGTATAATTAACTCTTTATAAGATGATTCGAGTACAATTAACTCATTACTTGGTCCACAAGTTTTCAATAATCGTTACACTTAGAGTTACGGATTAGTTTTATGTTGAGTTAGAAGATTTATCGAATACCATTAATTATTTAGAAGATGATTCGAGTACAATTAACTCTTTACTTGACAACAAGTTATCAATAATCGTTATATTTAGAGTTACGGATTAGTTTACTGTTGAGTTAGAAGATTAATCGAGTACAATTAACACTTTACTTCGTCAACAAGTTTTCAATAATCGTTACACTTGGAGTTACGTATTAGTTTTATGTTGAGTTAGAAGATTAATCGAGTTTCATTAACTCTGTAGATGATGAATCGAGTACAATTATCTGTTTACTTGGTCAACAGGTTTTCAATAATCGTTACACTTAGTGTTATAGATTAGTTTTATGTTGAGTTAGAAGATTTATCGTATACCATTAATTCTTTAGAAGATGATTCGAGTACAATTGACTCTTTACTTGTCAACAAGTTATGAATAATCGTTACATTTAGAGTTACGGATTAGTTTAATGTTGAGTTAGAAGATTGATCGAGTACAATTAACACTTTACTTGGTCAACAAGTTTTCAATAATCATTACACTTGGAGTTACGTATTAGCTTTATGTTGAGTTAGAGGATTAATCAAGTACAATAAACTCTTTATAAGATGATTCGAGTACATTTAACTCTTTACTTGGTCAACAAGTTTTCAATAATCGTTACACGTAGAATTACAGATTAGTTTTATGTTGAGTTAGAAGATTAATCGAGTTTCGTTCACTCGTTAGATGATGAATCGAGTACAATTATCTGTTTACTTGGTCAACAAGTTTTCCATAATCGTTACACTTAGAGTTACAGATTAGTTTCATGTTGAGTTAGAAGATTTATCGAATACCATTAATTCTTTAGAAGATGATTCGAGTACAATTGACTCTTTACTTGTCAACAAGTTATGAATAATCGTTACATTTAGAGTTACGGATTAGTTTAATGTTGAGTTAGAAGATTAATCGAGTACAATTAATACTTTACTTGGTCAACAAGTTTTCAATAATCGTTACACTTGGAGTTACTTATTAGCTTTATGTTGAGTTAGAAGATTAATCAAGTATAATTAACTCTTTATAAGATGATTCGAGTACAATTAACTCTTTACTTGGTCCACAAGTTTTCAATAATCGTTACACTTAGAGTTACGGATTAATTTTATGTTGAGTTAGAAGATTTATCGAATACCATTAATTATTTAGAAGATGATTCGAGTACAAATAACTCTTTACTTGACAACAAGTTATCAATAATCGTTATATTTAGAGTTACGGATTAGTTTACTGTTGAGTTAGAAGATTAATCGAGTACAATTAACACTTTACTTGGTAAACAAGTTTTCAATAATCGTTACACTTGGAGTTACGTATTAGCTTTTGTTGTGTTAGAAAATTAATCAAGTACAATAAACTCTTTATAAGATGATTCGAGTACAATTAACTCTTTACTTGGTCAACAAGTTTTCAATAATCGTTACACTTAGAGTTACGGATTAGTTTTATGTTGAGTTACAAGATTAATCGAGTATCATTAACTCTTTCGAAGATGAATCGAGTACAATTAACTGTTTTCTAGGTCAACAAGTTTTCAATAATCGTTACACTTAGAGTTACAGATTAGTTTCATGTTGAGTTAGAAGATTCATCGAATACCATTAATTCCTTAGAAGTTGATTCGAGTACAATTAACTATTTACATGTCAACAAGTTATAAATAATCGTTTCATGTAAAGTTACGGATTAGTTTAATGTTGAGTTAGAAAATTAGTCGAGTACAATTAACTCTTTACTTGGTCCACAAGTTTTCAATAATCGTTACACTTAGAGTTACGGATTAGTTTTATGTTGAGTTAGAAGATTAATCCAGTTTCATTAACTCTTTAGATGATGAATCGAGTACAATTATCTGTTTACTTGGTCCACAAGTTTTCAATAATCGTTACACTTAGAGTTACCGATTAGTTTTATGTTGAGTTAGAAGATTTATCGAATACCATTAATTATTTAGAAGATAATTCGAGTACAATTAACTCTTTACTTGACAACAAGTTATCAATAATCGTTACATTTAGAGTTACGAATTAGTTTACTGTTGAGTTAGAAGATTAATCGAGTACAATTAACACTTTACTTGGTCAACAAGTTTTCAATAATCGTTACACTTGGAGTTACGTATTAGCTTTATGTTGAGTTAGAAGATTAATCAAGTATAATAAACTCTATATAAGATGATTCGAGTACAATTAACTCTTTACTTGGTCAACAAGTTTTCAATAATTATTACACTTAGAGTTACGGATTAGTTTTATGTTGAGTTAGAAGATTTATCGAATACCATTATTTATTTAGAAGATGATTCTAGTACAATTAACTCTTTACTTGTCAACAAGTTATTAATAATCGTTACATTTAGAGTTACGGATTAGTTTAATGTTGAGTTAGAAGATTAATCGAGTACAATTAACACTTTACTTGGTCAACAAGTTTTCAATATTCGTTACACATGGAGTTACGTATTAGCTTTATGTTGAGTTAGAAGATTAATCAAGTACAATAAACTCTTTATAAGATGATTCGAGTACAATTAACTCTTTACTTGGTCAACATGTTTTCAATAATCGTTACACTTAGAGTTACGGATTAGTTTTATGTTGAGTTAGAAGATTAATCGAGTTTCATTAACTCTTTAGATGATGTATCGAGTACAATTATCTGTTTACTTGGTCAACAAGTTTTCAATAATCGTTACACTTAGAGTATAGATTAGTTTTATGTTGAGTTAGAAGATTTATCGAATACCATTAATTCTTTAGAAGATGATTCGAGTACAATTGACTCTTTACTTGTCAACAAGTTATGATTAATCGTTACATTTAGAGTTATGGATTAGTTTAATGTTGAGTTAGAAGATTAATCGAGTACAATTAACACTTTACTTGGTCAACAAGTTTTCAATAATCGTTACACTTGGAGTTACTTATTAGCTTTATGTTGAGTTAGAAGATTAATCAAGTATAATTAACTCTTTATAAGATGATTCGAGTACAATTAACTCATTACTTGGTCCACAAGTTTTCAATAATCGTTACACTTAGAGTTACGGATTAGTTTTATGTTGAGTTAGAAGATTTATCGAATACCATTAATTATTTAGAAGATGATTCTAGTACAATTAACTCTTTACTTGTCAACAAGTTATTAATAATCGTTACATTTAGAGTTACGGATTAGTTTAATGTTGAGTTAGAAGATTAATCGAGTACAATTAACACTTTACTTGGTCAACAAGTTTTCAATATTCGTTACACATGGAGTTACGTATTAGCTTTATGTTGAGTTAGAAGATTAATCAAGTACAATAAACTCTTTATAAGATGATTCGAGTACAATTAACTCTTTACTTGGTCAACATGTTTTCAATAATCGTTACACTTAGAGTTACGGATTAGTTTTATGTTGAGTTAGAAGATTAATCGAGTTTCATTAACTCTTTAGATGATGTATCGAGTACAATTATCTGTTTACTTGGTCAACAAGTTTTCAATAATCGTTACACTTAGAGTATAGATTAGTTTTATGTTGAGTTAGAAGATTTATCGAATACCATTAATTCTTTAGAAGATGATTCGAGTACAATTGACTCTTTACTTGTCAACAAGTTATGATTAATCGTTACATTTAGAGTTATGGATTAGTTTAATGTTGAGTTAGAAGATTAATCGAGTACAATTAACACTTTACTTGGTCAACAAGTTTTCAATAATCGTTACACTTGGAGTTACTTATTAGCTTTATGTTGAGTTAGAAGATTAATCAAGTATAATTAACTCTTTATAAGATGATTCGAGTACAATTAACTCATTACTTGGTCCACAAGTTTTCAATAATCGTTACACTTAGAGTTACGGATTAGTTTTATGTTGAGTTAGAAGATTTATCGAATACCATTAATTATTTAGAAGATGATTCGAGTACAATTAACTCTTTACTTGACAACAAGTTATCAATAATCGTTATATTTAGAGTTACGGATTAGTTTACTGTTGAGTTAGAAGATTAATCGAGTACAATTAACACTTTACTTGGTCAACAAGTTTTCAATAATCGTTACACTTGGAGTTACGTATTAGTTTTATGTTGAGTTAGAAGATTAATCGAGTTTCATTAACTCTGTAGATGATGAATCGAGTACAATTATCTGTTTACTTGGTCAACAGGTTTTCAATAATCGTTACACTTAGTGTTATAGATTAGTTTTATATTGAGTTAGAAGATTTATCGTATACCATTAATTCTTTAGAAGATGATTCGAGTACAATTGACTCTTTACTTGTCAACAAGTTATGAATAATCGTTACATTTAGAGTTACGGATTAGTTTAATGTTGAGTTAGAAGATTGATCGAGTACAATTAACACTTTACTTGGTCAACAAGTTTTCAATAATCATTACACTTGGAGTTACGTATTAGCTTTATGTTGAGTTAGAGGATTAATCAAGTACAATAAACTCTTTATAAGATGATTCGAGTACATTTAACTCTTTACTTGGTCAACAAGTTTTCAATAATCGTTACACTTAGAATTACAGATTAGTTTTATGTTGAGTTAGAAGATTAATCGAGTTTCGTTCACTCTTTAGATGATGAATCGAGTACAATTATCTGTTTACTTGGTCAACAAGTTTTCCATAATCGTTACACTTAGAGTTACAGATTAGTTTCATGTTGAGTTAGAAGATTTATCGAATACCATTAATTCTTTAGAAGATGATTCGAGTACAATTGACTCTTTACTTGTCAACAAGTTATGAATAATCGTTACATTTAGAGTTACGGATTAGTTTAATGTTGAGTTAGAAGATTAATCGAGTACAATTAATACTTTACTTGGTCAACAAGTTTTCAATAATCGTTACACTTGGAGTTACTTATTAGCTTTATGTTGAGTTAGAAGATTAATCAAGTATAATTAACTCTTTATAAGATGATTCGAGTACAATTAACTCTTTACTTGGTCCACAAGTTTTCAATAATCGTTACACTTAGAGTTACGGATTAATTTTATGTTGAGTTAGAAGATTTATCGAATACCATTAATTATTTAGAAGATGATTCGAGTACAAATAACTCTTTACTTGACAACAAGTTATCAATAATCGTTATATTTAGAGTTACGGATTAGTTTACTGTTGAGTTAGAAGATTAATCGAGTACAATTAACACTTTACTTGGTAAACAAGTTTTCAATAATCGTTACACTTGGAGTTACGTATTAGCTTTTGTTGTGTTAGAAAATTAATCAAGTACAATAAACTCTTTATAAGATGATTCGAGTACAATTAACTCTTTACTTGGTCAACAAGTTTTCAATAATCGTTACACTTAGAGTTACGGATTAGTTTTATGTTGAGTTACAAGATTAATCGAGTATCATTAACTCTTTCGAAGATGAATCGAGTACAATTAACTGTTTTCTAGGTCAACAAGTTTTCAATAATCGTTACACTTAGAGTTACAGATTAGTTTCATGTTGAGTAGAAGATTCATCGAATACCATTAATTCCTTAGAAGTTGATTCGAGTACAATTAACTATTTACATGTCAACAAGTTATAAATAATCGTTACATGTAAAGTTACGGATTAGTTTAATGTTGAGTTAGAAAATTAGTCGAATACAATTAACTCTTTACTTGGTCCACAAGTTTTCAATAATCGTTACACTTAGAGTTACGGATTAGTTTTATGTTGAGTTAGAAGATTAATCCAGTTTCATTAACTCTTTAGATGATGAATCGAGTACAATTATCTGTTTACTTGGTCCACAAGTTTTCAATAATCGTTACACTTAGAGTTACCGATTAGTTTTATGTTGAGTTAGAAGATTTATCGAATACCATTAATTATTTAGAAGATAATTCGAGTACAATTAACTCTTTACTTGACAACAAGTTATCAATAATCGTTACATTTAGAGTTACGAATTAGTTTACTGTTGAGTTAGAAGATTAATCGAGTACAATTAACACTTTACTTGGTCAACAAGTTTTCAATAATCGTTACACTTGGAGTTACGTATTAGCTTTATGTTGAGTTAGAAGATTAATCAAGTATAATAAACTCTATATAAGATGATTCGAGTACAATTAACTCTTTACTTGGTCAACAAGTTTTCAATAATTATTACACTTAGAGTTACGGATTAGTTTTATGTTGAGTTAGAAGATTTATCGAATACCATTAATTATTTAGAAGATGATTCTAGTACAATTAACTCTTTACTTGTCAACAAGTTATTAATAATCGTTACATTTAGAGTTACGGATTAGTTTAATGTTGAGTTAGAAGATTAATCGAGTACAATTAACACTTTACTTGGTCAACAAGTTTTCAATATTCGTTACACATGGAGTTACGTATTAGCTTTATGTTGAGTTAGAAGATTAATCAAGTACAATAAACTCTTTATAAGATGATTCGAGTACAATTAACTCTTTACTTGGTCAACAAGTTTTCAATAATCGTTACACTTAGAGTTACGGATTAGTTTTATGTTGAGTTAGAAGATTAATCGAGTTTCATTATCTCTTTAGAAGATGAATCGAGTACAATTAACTGTTTACTTGGTCAACAAGTTTTCAATAATCGTTACACTTAGAGTTACAGATTAGTTTCATGTTGAGTTAGAAGATTAATCGAGTATCATTAACTCTTTGGAAGATGAATCGAGTACAATTAACTGTATACTTGGTCAACAAGTTTTCCATAATCGTTACACTTAGAGTTACAGATTAGTTTCATGTTGAGTTAGAAGATTCATCGAATACCATTAATTCCTTAGAAGATGATTCGAATCCAATTAATCTTTACTTGTCAACAAGTTATAAATAATCGTTACATGTAGAGTTACGGATTAGTTTAATGTTGAGTTAGAAGATTAATCAAGTATAATAAACTTTTTATAAGATGATTCGAGTACAATTAACTACTTACTTGGTCAACAAGTTTTCAATAATTGTTACACTTAGAGTTATAGATTAGTTTCATGTTGAGTTAGAAGATTCATCGAATACCATTAATTACTTAGAAGATGATTCGAGTACAATTAACTCTTCACTTGTCAACAAGTTATAAATAATCGTTACATGTAGAGTTACGGATTAGTTTAATGTTGAGTTAGAAGATTAATCGATTACAATTAACACTTTACTTGGTCAACAAGTTTTCAATAATCGTTACACTTGGAGTTACGTATTAGCTTTATGTTGAGTTAGAAGATTAATCAAGTATAATAAATTCTTTATTGGATGATTCGAGTACAATTAACGTTTTACTTGGTCCACAAGTTTTCAATAATCGTTACACTTAGAGTTACGGATTAGTTTTATGTTTAGTTAGAAGATTAATCGAGTTTCATTAATTCTTTAGATGATGAATCGAGTACAATTATCTGTTTACTTGGTCAACAAGTTTTCAATAATCGTTACACTTAGAGTTATAGATTAGTTTTATGTTGAGTTAGAAGATTTATCGAATATCATTAATTCTTTAGAAGATGATTCGAGTACAATTGAATCTTTACTTGTCAACAATTTATGAATAATCGTTACATTTAGAGTTACGGATTAGTTTAATGTTGAGTTAGAAGATTGATCGAGTACAATTAACACTTTACTTGGTCAACAAGTTTTCAATAATCATTACACTTGGAGTTACGTATTAGCTTTATGTTGAGTTAGAAGATTAATCAAGTATAATAAACTCTTTATAAGATGATTCGAGTACAATTAACTCTTTACTTGGCAACAAGTTTTCAATAATCGTTACACTTAGAGTTACGGATTAGTTTTATGTTGAGTTAGAAGATTAATCGAGTATCATTAACTCTATGGAAGATGAATCGAGTACAATTAACTGTTTACTTGGTCAACAAGTTTTCAATAATAGTTACACTTAGAGTTACAGATTAGTTTCATGTTGAGTCAGAAGATTCATCGAATACCATTAATTCCTTAGAAGATGATTCGAGTACAATTAACTCTATACTTGTCAACAAGTTATAAATAATCGTTACATGTAGAGTTACGGATTAGTTTAATGTTGAGTTAGAAGATTAATCGAGTACAATTAACACTTTACTTGGTCAACAAGTTTTCAATAATCGTTACACTTGGAGTTACATATTAGCTTTATGTTGAGTTAGAAGATTAATCAAGTATAATAAATTCTTTATTAGATGAATCGAATACAATTAACTCTTTACTTGGTCCACAAGTTTTCAATAATCGTTACACTTAGAGTTACGGATTAGTTTTATGTTGAGTTAGAAGATTAATCCAGTTTCATTAACTCTTTGGATGATGAATCGAGTACAATTAACTCTTTACTTGGTCCACAAGTTTTCAATAATCGTTACACTTAGAGTTACGGATTAGTTTTATGTTGAGTTAGAAGATTAATCGAGTATC
Organism: Scutellaria minor; assembly: GCA_954870855.1. Lineage (NCBI taxonomy): Eukaryota > Viridiplantae > Streptophyta > Magnoliopsida > Lamiales > Lamiaceae > Scutellaria > Scutellaria minor. The sequence goes on along the minus strand of OX940728.1, from coordinate 9,657,094 downwards.
ATTAACTCTTTGGAAGATGAATCGAGTACAATTAACTGTTTACTTGGTCAACAAGTTTTCAATAATCGTTACACTTAGAGTTATAAATTAGTTTCATGTTGAGTTAGAAGATTAATCGAGTACAATTAACAGTTTACTTGGTCAACAAGTTTTCAATAATCGTTACACTTGGAGTTACGTATTAGCTTTATGTTGAGTTAGAAGATTAATCAATTATAATAAAGATAAGATGATTCGAGTACAATTAACTCTTTATTTGGTCAACAAGTTTTCAATAATCGTTACACTTAGAGTTACGGATTAGTTTTATGTTGAGTTAGAAGATTAATCGAGTATCATTAACTCTTTGGAAGATGAATCGAGTACAATTAACTGTATACTTGGTCAACAAGTTTTCCATAATCGTTACACTTAGAGTTACAGATTAGTTTCATGTTGAGATAGAAAATTCATCGAATACCATTAATTCCTTAGAAGATGATTCGAGTCCAATTAACTCTTTAGTTGTCAACAAGTTATAAATAATCGTTACATGTAGAGTTACGGATTAGTTTAATGTTGAGTTAGAAGATTAATCGAGTACAATTAACAGTTTACTTGGTCAACAAGTTTTCAATAATCGTTACACTTGGAGTTACGTATTAGCTTTATGTTGAGTTAGAAGATTAATCAAGTATAATAAACTCTTTATAAGATGATTCGAGTACAATTAACTCTTTACTTGGTCAACAAGTTTTCAATAATCGTTACACTTAGAGTTACGGATTAATTTTATGTTGAGTTAGAAGATTAATCGAGTATCATTAACTCTTTGGAAGATGAATCGAGTACAATTAACTGTTTACTTGGTCAACAAGTTTTCAATAATCGTTACACTTAGAGTTACAAATTAGTTTCATGTTGAGTTAGAAGATTCATCGAATACCATTAATTCCTTAGAAGATGATTCGAGTACAATTAACTCTTTACTTGTCAACAAGTTATAAATAATCGTTACATGTAGAGTTACGGATTAGTTTAATGTTGAGTTAGAAGATTAATCGAGTACAATTAACACTTTACTTGGTCAACAAGTTTTCAATAATCGTTACACTTGGAGCTACGTATTAGCTTTATGTTGAGTTAGAACATTAATCAAGTATAATAAATTCTTTATTGGATGAATCGAACACAATTAACTCTTTACTTGGTCCACAAGTTTTCAATAATCGTTACACTTAGAGTTACAGATTAGTTTTATGTTGAGTTAGAAGATTTATCGATACCATTAATTATTTAGAAGATGATTCGAGTACAATTAACTCTTTACTTGTCAACAAGTTATCAATAATCGTTACATTTCGAGTTACAGATTAGTTGAATGTTGAGTTACAAGATTAATCGAGTACAATTAACAATTTACTTGGTTAACAAATTTTCAATAATCGTTACACTTGGAGTTACTTATTAGGTTTATGTTGAGTTAGAAGATTAATCAAGTATAATAAACTCTTTATAAGATGATTCGAGTACATTTAACTGTTTACTTGGTCAACAAGTTTTCAATAATCGTTACTCTTAGAGTTACAGATTAGTTTCATTTTGAGTTAGAAGATTCATCGAATACCATTAATTCCTTAGAAGATGATTCGAGTACAATTAACTATTTAATTGTCAACAAGTTATAAATAATCGTTACATGTAGAGTTATGGATTAGTTTAATGTTGAGTTAGAAGATTAATCGAGTACTATTAATACCTCACTTGGTCAACAAGTTTTCAATAATTGTTACACTTGGAGTTACGTTTTAGCTTTATGTTGAGTTAGAAGATTAATCAAGTATAATAAATTCTTTATTAGATGATTCGAGTACAATTAACTCTTTACTTGGTCCACAAGTTTTCAATAATCGTTACACTTAGAGTTATGGATTAGTTTTATGTTGAGTTAGAAGATTAATCGAGTTTCATTAACTCTTTAGATGATGAATCAAGTACAATTATCTGTTTACTTGGTCAACAAGTTTTCAATAATCGTTACACTTAGAGTTGTAGATTAGTTTCATGTTGAGTTAGAAGATTCATCGAATACCATCAATTCCTTAGAAGTTGATTTGAGTACAATTAACTCTTTACTTGTCAACAAGTTATAAATAATAGTTACATGTAGAGTTACGGATTGGTTTAATGTTGAGTTAGAAGATTATTCGAGTACAATTAACACTTTACTTGGTCAACAAGTTTTCAATAATCATTACACTTGGAGTTACGTATTAGCTATATGTTGAGTTAGAAGATTAATAAAGTATAGTTAACTCTTTATAAGATGATTCGAGTACAATTAACTCTTTACTTGGTCCACAAGTTTTCAATAATTGTTACACTTATAGTTACTGATTAGTTTTATGTTGAGTTAGAAGATTTATCGAATACCTTTAATTATTTAGAAGATGATTCGAGTACAATTAACTCTTTACTTGACAACAAGTTGTCAATAATCGTTACATTTAGAGTTACGGATTAGTTTAATGTTGAGTTAGAAGATTAATCGAGTACAATTAACACTTTACTTGGTCAACAAGTTTTCAATAATCGTTACACTTGGAGTTACGTATTAGCTTTATGTTGAGTTAGAAGATTAATCAAGTATAATAAACTCTTTATAAGATGATTCGAGTACAATTAACTCTTTACTTGGTCAACAAGATTTCAATAATCGTTACACTTAGAGTTACGGATTAGTTTTATGTTGAGTTAGAAGATTAATCGAGTTTCATTACCTCTTTAGATGATGAATCGAGTACAATTATCTGTTTACTTGGTCAACAAGTTTTCAATAATCGTTACACTTAGAGTTATAGATTAGTTTTATGTTGAGTTAGAAGATTTATCGAATACCATTAATTCTTTAGAAGATGATTCGAGTACAATTGACTCTTTACTTGTCAACAAGTTATGAATAATCGTTACATTTAGAGTTACAGATTAGTTTAATGTAGAGTTTGAAGATTAATCGAGTATAATTAACACTTTACTTGGTCAACAAGTTTTCAATAATCGTTACACTTGGAGTTACGTATTAGCTTTATGTTGAGTTAGAAGATTAATCAAGTATAATAAACTCTTTATAAGATGATTCGAGTACAATTAACTCTTTACTTGGTCAACAAGATTTCAATAATCGTTACACTTAGAGTTACGGATTAGTTTTATGTTGAGTTAGAAGATTAATCGAGTTTCATTACCTCTTTAGATGATGAATCGAGTACAATTATCTGTTTACTTGGTCAACAAGTTTTCAATAATCATTACACTTAGAGTTATAGATTAGTTTTATGTTGAGTTAAAAGATTTATCGAATACCATTAATTCTTTAGAAGATGATTCGAGTACAATTGACTCTTTACTTGTCAACAAGTTATGAATAATCGTTACATTTGGAGTTACAGATTAGTTTAATGTAGAGTTTGAAGATTAATCGAGTATAATTAACACTTTACTTGGTCAACAAGTTTTCAATAATCGTTACACTTGGAGTTACGTATTAGCTTTATGTTGAGTTAGAAGATTAATCAAGTATAATTAACTCATTATAAGATGATTCGAGTACAATTAACTCTTTACTTAGTCAACAAGTTTTCAATAATCGTTACACTTAGAGTTACGGATTAGTTTTATGTTGAATTAGAAGATTTATCGAATACCATTAATTTTTTAGAAGATGATTCGAGTACAATTAAGTCTTTACTTGTCTGCAAGTTATCAATAATCGTTACATTTAGAGTTACGGATTAGTTTAATGTTGAGTTAGAAGATTAATCGAGTACAATTAGCACTTTACTTGGTTAACAAGTTTTCGATAATCGTTACAGTTGGAGTTACGTATTAGCTTTATGTTGAGTTAGAAGATTAATCATATATAATAAACTCTTTATAAGATAATTCGAGTACAATTAACTCTTTACTTGGTCAACAAGTTTTCAATAATCATTACACTTGGAGTTACGTATTAGCTATATGTTGAGTTAGAAGATTAATCGAGTATCATTAACTCTTTAGATGATGAATCGAGTACAATTATCTGTTTACTTGGTCAACAAGTTTTCAATAATCGTTACACTTAGAGTTATAGATTAGTTTCATGTTGAGTTAGAAGATTCATCGAATACCATTAATTCTTTAGAAGATGATTCGAGTACAATTAATTCTTTACTTGTCAACAAGTTATAAATAATCGTTACATGTAGAGTTACGGATTAGTTTAATGTTGAGTTAGATGATTAATCGAGTACTATTAACACTTTACTTGGTCCACAAGTTTTCAATAATCGTTACACTTGGAGTTTCGTATTAGCTTTATGTTGAGTTAGAAGATTAATCAATTATAATAAATTCTTTATTAGATTATTCGAGTACAATTAACTCTTTACTTGGTACACAAGTTTTCAATAATCATTACACTTAGAGTTACGGATTAGTTTTTTGTTGAGTTAGAAGATTTATCAATACCATTAATTATTTAGAAGATGATTCGAGTACAATTAACTCTTTACTTGACAACAAGTTATCAATAATCGTTATATTCAAAGTTACGGATTAGTTTACTGTTGAGTTAGAAGATTAATCGAGTACAATTAACACTTTACTTGGTCAACAAGTTTTCAATAATCGTTACACTTGGAGTTACGTATTAGCTATATGTTGAGTTAGAAGATTAATAAAGTATAATTAACTCTTTATAAGATGATTCGAGTACAATTAACTCTTTACTTGGTCCACAAGTTTTCAATAATCGTTACACTTAGAGTTACTGATTAGTTTTATGTTGAGTTAGAAGATTTATCTAATACTATTAATTATTTAGAAGATGATTCGAGTACAATTAACTCTTTACTTGACAACAAGTTATCAATAATCGTTACATTTAGAGTTACGTATTAGTTTAATGTTGAGTTAGAAGATTAATCGAGTACAATTAACACTTTACTTGGTCAACAAGTTTTCAATAATCGTTACACTTGGAGTTACGTATTAGCTTTATGTTGAGTTAGAAGATTAATCAAGTATAATAAACTCTTTATAAGATGATTCGAGTACAATTAACTCTTTACTTGGTCAACAAGATTTCAATAATCGTTACACTTAGAGTTACGGATTAGTTTTATGTTGAGTTAGAAGATTAATCGAGTTTCATTAACTCTTTAGATGATGAATCGAGTACAATTATCTGTTTACTTGGTCAACAAGTTTTCAGTAATCGTTACACTTAGAGTTATAGATTAGTTTTATGTTGAGTTAGAAGATTTATCGAATACCATTAATTCTTTAGAAGATGATTTGAGTACAATTGACTCTTTACTTGTCAACAAGTTATGAATAATCGTTACATTCAGAGTTACGGATTAGTTTAATGTTGAGTTAGAAGATTAATCGAGTACAATTAACACTTTACTTGGTGATGGAGAACCAGCCTTACAAAATCATGCACACGAGAGGGACCCTTTGATCGTGCAAGAAGGTCCAATTACAAGAGCTAGAGCTAAGATACTAAAAGAGGATTTGATGATCCTTGTTGCAGACATTAAAGAAATTATTCACGAAGAGTCCAAGGAAGGCCCGATGGTGAATAATATTAGACTGGAGATCATTTAGCACATGCTTCAACCAAAGGCATTAATGTATGGATAAAGTAGTAGTCAAGTCTACTTTATCATAAAGTAGAAGTCAAGTCTACTTTTTGACTACTTAAGTGTTAAGCATTAAAAGTCCTCTTTACTTAGGTGTTAAGCTTTAATGTCATTAGATATCTTTTTTTTCCTATATATTGGTGTATGGGTCACTTGTAAAAAGGACACCTTTGATGAAAAACGAAATTGAAGCTCTTAGCTTTCGTCTTTTGAATTCTCTCTTTGTGAGGTTTTCGATTGTTCAAGAACTTATCAAGATCATCGAGCAAGATCTTGTGGCGTTCAACATACCGAGGTTCTTGGCTGATTATATAGCCAACGGGTCGAGATTCTTTCGCTCTAAGTAAGATCAAACCAGATTCGATTTGGGAAGATCCGCTACTTATCTTATATGTTGGGTTCTTAGATCTTTATATCTAATGGGTCCTTTGTTCTATCCACATCAGTTTTGGTATCAGAGCCATCTGGTATTGATCTGATTTGCTTTATCTTTCGTTCTTGTGGTATTGATTTGACTTGCTTTATCTTTCGTATCTTGTTTACGTACAAAAAAAAAACTCGAAGTTCCTTATTTTTTTTAATCTTTTCGTTGCTGCCCTCATAGCAAGGAAGTGTTTGTCAAAAAATAAAAAACGAAAATTCAGTTTGCACATCTACACAATAGTTCCTTGTTTCCTTCATCTATAGGACTAAGGGATTGTTCAACGTTGCTGGAAATTTGCTTAACCTGCTTTGTTCTTGAATTTGAGTGGTAAAAGGCTAGAGTGGTGAGTTCTTTAGAGGGGAGGTAAAAGCCTACGAGTGAAACACGAGTGAATTGTGAGTTATATATTTGAGTGATACACGAGTGTTTGTGAGACACCATGGATGACACATCTACGAATCAAGGAGATGCTTTCAACCTTCAAGCTATGCAACAACAATTTGCTAGGATGGGAAATATTCTTGAGAGCATGGCTGAACGATTGGACAGATTGGAGCAACCAACCACTCGAGAGCGTGGGAATAATAATCCAATTCAAAGGAGGCAACAAGAAGAGTGGGAATCAGAGGAAGAAGAGGAAGGTGTTGGGGCTGTTCACCAAGTTCATAGACGAAGAGGAAGGAGAAGACAAAATGATGAAGTTGATCGTGACTTGGGAAGCATCAAGATGAACATACCTGCTTTCCATGGGAGAAGTGATCCGGAGACTTACTTGGAGTGGGAAAAGAAGGTAGATCTGATTTTTGATTGCCATAATTACTCCGAGGAGAAGAAGGTGAGGCTTGCTGTGATTGAGTTCACCGACTATGCTATAGTTTGGTGGGATCAATTCATTACAAATCGAAGGAGATATGGAGAGAGGCCTATTGCTACTTGGGCTGAAATGAAATCCACCATGCGTAAGAGGTTCGTACCCTCTCATTATTTTCGTGAGTTGTATCAAAAGCTTCAATCTATGAATCAAGGCAACAAATCTGTTGATGAGTACTATAAGGAGATGGAGATTGCCATGATTAGAGCAAACGTAGAGGAAGATCGAGAGGCTACCATGACACGTTTCTTGAATGGGCTGAATAGGGAGATTGCCAATGTTGTGGAGCTTCAACACTACGTGGAGCTCGAGGACATGGTACATACAGCCATGAAGGTGGAGAAGCAACTTAAGAAGAAGGGTTCTTTCCAAAGGAGTTCTACACCCAATTTTCAGTTTTCAAACAAAGCCAAGGAAGCTGCATCTAAAGCAAATGATGGGGCAACTTCAAGGACTCAACATGAGATGCCCAAGACCAAATTCACTGAGACTGAAAAAGGGAAAGGTAATATCTCAACTTCTTCACGAACTAGAGATATTAAGTGTTTTCATTGTCAAGGTCGTGGACATATTGCATCTGATTGTCCAAACAAGAGGTTGATGGTTTTGAGAGACAATGGTGAGATCGAATCTGAAAGTGAGAAAGAATCAAGTGATGATGAGCAACTTGAGGAGACGGTACCCGAAAGAGGAGAACTTTTGGTGGTGATGAGAGCTCTAAACATGCAAGCAAAGATTGATGAGGCTGAACAACAAAGAGAGAACATCTTCCATACAAGATGTTTGGTTAACGGTAAGGTATGCATGTTAATCATTGATGGTGGGAGTTGTGCTAATGTGGCAAGTGCTGAAATGGTGGGGAAACTTAACTTAGTTACTTCAAAACACCCTCATCCTTATAAGCTGCAATGGCTTAATGAATGTGGAGAAATTCGGGTAACTAAGCAAGTTTTGATTTCATTCTCTATAGGAAACTATAAAGATGAAATTATGTGTGATGTAGTGCCGATGCATGCTAGTCATATACTCTTGGGCAGACCGTGGCAATTTGATCGAAGAGTGAACTATGATGGTTATCTTAATCGATATACGCTGAATCATCGAAACAAAACCATCATGCTTGTACCTTTAACTCCACAACAGGTTCATGAAGATCAACTCAATTTGTCTCAAGCAAGGAGAGCTAGTGAGATTGAGAGAAAAAAAAGATGAGAATGAGAGACAAAAACCAAGAGAAAAAAAGAGTGGAGAGAAAAACAAGAAGGCTGATGTGAGTGTTTCCGAGGGAGAAAAGAAATTGGATGGAAATAAGGACTCAAAAAGAGTGAATTTCTATGCAAGAGGGAGTGAAATAAAGAGAGCCTTAGTAGAGAAAAAAATTGTGTTAGTGTTGATACACAAGGAATGCTATTTGAACACTAGCGAACTAACTTCTTCTTTGCCGAGTTCTTTTGTGACTCTTTTGCAGGAGTATGATGACATCTTTCTAAATGAAGAACCAAATGGTTTACCACCTTTGAGAGGCATCGAACATCAAATTGATTTTATTCCGGGTGCGACACTTCCAAATAGACCAGCTTATAGAGCGAATCCGGAGGAAACAAAAGAGATCCAAAGACAAGTAGAGGAGCTGATGGCTAAGGGCAAGGTTCGAGAAAGCATGAGTCCTTGTGCGGTCCGGTCATTATTGTACCAAAGAAGGATGGAACATGGAGAATGTGTACTGATTGTCGTGCCATCAACAAAATCACGGTAAAGTATCGCTATCCTATCCCTAGGTTAGATGATATGCTAGATGAATTGCATGGTTCTTTCATCTTCTCTAAGATTGATTTGAAGAGTGGATATCATCAAATTAGAATAAGAGAAGGTGATGAATGGAAAACTGCTTTCAAAACAAAACATGGTTTGTATGAGTGGTTAGTTATGCCTTTTGGCTTAACAAATGCACCAAGTACTTTCATGAGATTAATGAATCATGTTTTGCGTAACTTTATTGGGAAATTTGTCGTTGTGTACTTTGATGACATCCTTATCTATAGCAAAAGCACGGAAGAACATTTTGATCATGTGCGTGCTGTTTTGGACACTTTAAGGGAGGAATCTTTGTATGCTAATTTTAAGAAGTGTTCTTTTTGCATGGATAAAATTGTGTTTCTTGGTTTTGTTGTAAGTGCTAAAGGAATTGAAATGGAAAAGGATAAAGTTAAGGCTATTTTAGATTGGCCAAATCCTAAAAACATTTCTGAAGTTAGAAGTTTTCATGGACTTGCTAGTTTTTATAGGAGGTTTGTGAAAAAATTTAGTACTATAGCAGCACCTTTGAATGAGATTGTCAAAAAGGAAGTTGGTTTTGTTTGGGGAGAAAAACAACAAGTTGCTTTTGATCTCCTTAAAGAGAAACTAACTACCGCACCCATTCTTGCATTACCTAACTTTGATAAAATGTTTGAGATTGAATGTGATGCATGTGGAGTGGGTATAGGAGCTGTTTTGATACAGGAAGGAAAACCAATTGCATACTTTAGTGAAAAATTGAAGGGAGCTCAATTGAACTACCCTACATACGACAAGGAGTTGTATGCTTTGGTGAGAGCTTTGGAGACGTGGCAGCATTACTTGTGGACAAGAGAGTTTGTTATTCATACTGATCATGAATCTCTCAAGTACCTCAAGGGACAAGGTAAGCTTGGTAAGAGACATGCCAAGTGGGTGGAATTCATTGAATCTTTTCCTTATGTGATCAAATACAAGAAAGGGAAAGAGAACATTGTTGCTGATGCATTATCTAGAAGGTATGCTTTAATCTCTACTTTGAGTTCTAAACTTCTTAGGTTTGAATCAATTAAGGGATTGTATGCTGATGATTCTGATTTTGCTTCTATTTATTTAGCTTGTGAGCATGCTGCATTTGAGAAGTTTTATAGGCATGAGGGATACTTGTTTCGTGAAAGTAAACTATGCATTCCTAAATGTTCTATGCGTGAGTTGCTTGTTAGGGAAGCACATGGGGGAGGACTAATGGGGCATTTTGGAATACATAAAACTTTGAGTGTCTTGTGTGACCATTTCCATTGGCCTAAAATGCGAGTTGATGTTGCGAGAATTTGTGAAAAGTGCATAACTTGTAAGCTAGCTAAATCAAGAGTACAACCACATGGGTTATACACACCTTTGCCTATACCTAATGAACCTTGGGTAGACATATCTATGGACTTTGTTTTAGGTTTACCAAAGTCAAAAAAAGGTAAAGATTCTATTTTTGTTGTGGTTGATAGATTTTCAAAAATGGCACACTTTATTCCATGTCATAAAAGTGATGACGCTACTCATATTGCTGATTTATTATTTAAGGAAGTTGTTCGTTTGCATGGAATTCCAAGAACCATTGTGAGTGATAGAGATACAAAGTTTTTGAGTCATTTTTGGCGTGTTTTGTGGAGTAAATTGGGCACTAAACTTCTATTTTCTACTACTTGTCATCCACAAACGGATGGACAAACTGAAGTTGTTAATAGAACTTTGTCTCAATTACTAAGAGTTTTGATTCAAAGGAATTTGAAAAATTGGGAGGATTGTTTGACATTTGCTGAATTTGCTTATAATAGAAGTGTTCATTCTGCTACTAATTATTCTCCTTTTGAGATTGTTTATGGTTTCAATCCATTGAGTCCACTTGATCTTGTACCACTACCTATTGAAGAGCGTATGAGTCTTGATGGAAAAGCCAAAGCTGAGCTAATCAAGAAGCTGCATGAAAAAGTGAGACTCAACATTGAGAAGAGAACCGAACAATATGTCAAGCAAGCAAACAAAGGCCGAAAGAAAGTCATCTTTGAACCCGGTGATTGAGTATGGTTACACTTGAGAAAAGAAAGGTTTCCAAGTAAGAGAAAGTCAAAGTTGCAGCCAAGAGGAGATGGACCATTTCAAGTGGTTGCTAGAATCAATGACAATGCATACAAACTTGACCTTCCGGGTGAATATAATGTAAGTGCAACTTTCAATGTTTCTGATCTTTCTCCTTATCTTGGTGATACAAATTCGAGGACGAATCCTTTTGAAGAAGAGGGGAATGATGAAGAACCAGCCTTACAAAATCATGCACACGAGAGGGACCCTTTGATCGTGCAAGAAGGTCCAATTACAAGAGCTAAAGCTAAGAAACTAAAAGAGGCTTTGATGATCCTTGTTGCAGACATTAAAGAAAATATTCACGAAGAGTCCAAGGAAGGCCCGATGGTGAATAATATTAGACTGGAGATCATTTAGCACATGCTTCAACCAAAGGCATTAATGTATGGATAAAGTAGTAGTCAAGTCTACTTTATCATAAAGTAGAAGTCAAGTCTACTTTTTGACTACTTAAGTGTTAAGCATTAAAAGTCCTCTTTACTTAGTTGTTAAGCATTAATGTCATTAGATATCTTTTTTTTCCAATATATAGGTGTATGGGTCACTTGTAAAAAGGACACCTTTGATGAAAAATGAAATTGAAGCTCTTAGCTTTCGTCTTTTGAATTCTCTCTTTGTGAGGTTTTCGATTGTCCAGGAACTTATCAAGATCATCGAGCAAGATCTTGTGCCGTTCACCATACCGAGGTTCTTGGCTGATTATATAGCCAACGGGTCGAGGTTCTTTCGCTCTAAGTAAGATCAAACCAGATTCGATTTGGGAAGATCCGCTACTTATCTTATATGTTGGGTTCTTAGATCTTTATATCTAATGGGTCCTTCGTTCTATCCACATCACTTGGTCAATAAGTTTTCAATAATCGTTACACTTTGAGTTACGTATTAGCTATATGTTGAGTTAGAAGATTAATCAAGTATAATAAACTCTTTATAAGATGATTCGAGTACAATTAACTCTTTACTTGGTCAACAAGTTTTCAATAATCGTTACACTTAGAGTTACGGATTAGTTTTATGTTGAGTTAGAAGATTAATCGAGTATTATTAACTCTTTGGAAGATCAATCGAGTACCATTAACTGTTTACTTGGTCAACAAGTTTTAAATAATCGTTACACTTAGAGTTATAGATTAGTTTTATGTTGAGTTAGAAGATTTATCGAATACCATTAATTCTATAGAAGATGATTCGAGTACAATTGACTCTTTACTTGTCAACAATTTATGAATAATCGTTACATTTAGAGTTACGGATTAGTTTAATGTTGAGTTAGAAGATTAATCGAGTACAATTAACACTTGGTCAACAAGTTTTCAATAATCGTTACACTTAGAGTTACGTATTAGCTTTATGTTGAGTTAGAAGATTAATCAAGTATAATAAACTCTTTATAAGATGATTCGTGTACAATTAATTCTTTACTTGGTCAACAAGTTTTCAATAATCGTTACACTTAGAGTTACGGATTAGTTTTATATTGAGTTAGAAGATTAATCGAGTATCATTAACTCTTTAGATGATGAATCGAGTACAATTATCTGTTTACTTGGTCAACAAATTTTCAATAATCGTTACACTTAGTGTTATAGATTCGTTTTATGTTGAGTTAGAAGATTTATCGAATACCATTAATTCTTTAGAAGATTATTCGAGTACAATTGACTCTTTACTTGTCACCAAGTTATGAATAATCGTTACATTTAGAGTTACGGATTAGTTTAATGTTGAGTTAGAAGATTAATCGAGTACTATTAACACTTTACTTGGTCAACAAGTTTTCAATAATCGTTACACTTGGAGTTACATATTAGCTTTATGTTGAGTTAGAAGATTAATCAAGTATAATAAACTCTTTATAAGATGATTCGAGTACAATTAACTCTTTACTTGGTCAACAAGTTTTCAACAAACGTTATACTTAGAGTTACGGATTAGTTTTACGTTGAGTTCGAAGATTAATCGAGTATCATTAACTCTTTGGATGATGAATCGAGTACAATTATCTGTTTACTTGGTCAACAAGTTTTCAATAATCGTTACACTAAGAATTATATATTAGTTTTATGTTGAGTTAGAAGATTTATCGAATACCATTAATTCTTTAGAAGATGATTCAAGTACAATTGACTCTTTACTTGTCAACAATTTATGAATAATCGTTAAATTTAGAGTTACGGATTAGTTTAATGTTGACTTAGAAGATTAATCGAGTAAAATTAACATTTTACTTGGTCAACAAGTTTTCAATAATCGTTACACTTGGAGTAACGTATTAGCTTTATGTTGAGTTAGAAGATTAATCAATTATAATAAATTCTTTATAAGATGATTCGAGTACAATTAACTCTTTACTTGGTCAACAAGTTTTCAACAAACGTTATACTTAGAGTTACGGATTAGTTTTACGTTGAGTTCGAAGATTAATCGAGTATCATTAACTCTTTGGGTGATGAATCGAGTACAATTATCTGTTTACTTGATCAACAAGTTTTCAATAATCATTACACTAAGAGTTATAGATTAGTTTTATGTTGAGTTAGCAGATTTATCGAATACCATTAATTCTTTAGAACATGATTCGAGTACAATTGACTCTTTACTTGTCAACAATTTATGAATAATCCTTACATTTAGAGTTACGGATTAGTTTAATGTTGAGTTAGAAGATTAATCGAGTACAATTAACACTTTACTTGGTCAACAAGGTTTCAATAATCGTTACTCTTGGAGTTACGTATTAGCTTTATGTTGAGTTAGAAGATTAAACAAGTATAATAAACTCTTTATAAGATGATTCGAGTACAATTATCTCTTTATTTGGTCAACAAGTTTTCAACAAACGTTATACTTAGAGTTACGGATTAGTTTTACGTTGAGTTCGAAGATTAATCGAGTATCATTAACTCTTTGGATGATGAATCGAGTACAATTATCTGTTTACTTGGTCAACAAGTTTTCAATAATCGTTACACTAAGAGTTATAGATTTGTTTTATGTTGAGTTAGAAGATTTATCGAATACCATTAATTCTTTAGAAGATGATTCGAGTACAATTGACTCTTTACTTGTCAACAATTTATGAATAATCGTTACATTTAGAGTTACGGATTAGTTTAATGTTGAGTTAGAAGATTAATTGAGTACAATTAACACTTTACTTGGTCAACAAGTTTTCAATAATCGTTACACTTGGAGTTACGTATTAGGTTTATTTTGAGTTAGAAGATTAATCAAGTATAATAAACTCTTTATAAGATGATTCGAGTACAATTAACTCTTTACTTGGTCAATAAGTTTTCAACAAACGTTATACTTAGAGTTACGGATTAGTTTTACGTTGAGTTCGAAGATTAATCGAGTATCATTAACTCTTTGGATGATGAATCGAGTACAATTATCTGTTTACTTGGTCAACAAGTTTTCAATAATCGTTATAATAAGAGTTATAGATTAGTTTTATGTTGAGTTAGAAGATTTATCGAATACCATTAATTCTTTAGAAGATGATTCGAGTACAATTGACTCTTATCAACAATTTATGAATAATCGTTACATTTAGAGTTACGGATTAGTTTAATGTTGAGTTAGAAGATTAATCGAGTACAATTAACACTTTACTTGGTCAACAAGTTTTCAATAATCGTTACACTTAGAGTTAGGTATTAGCTTTATGTTGAGTTAGAAGATTAATCAAGTATAATAAACTCTTTATAAGATGATTCGAGTACAATTAACTCTTTACTTGGTCAACAAGTTTTCAATAATCGTTACACTTGGAGTTACAGATTAGTTTTATGTTGAGTTAGAAGATTTATCGAATACCATTAATTATTTAGAAGATGATTCGAGTACAATTAACTCTTTACTTGTCAACAACTTATCAATAATCATTACATTTAGATTTACGGATTAGTTTAATGTTGAGTTAGAAGATTAATCGAGTACAATTAACACTTTACTTGGTTAACAAGTTTTCAATAATCGTTACACTTGGAGTTACGTATTACCTTTATGTTGAGTTAGAAGATTAATCAAGTATAATAAACTCTTTATAAGATGATTCGAGTAGAATTAACTCTTTACTTGGTCAAGAACTTTTCAATAATCGTTACACTTAGAGTTACGTATTAGCTTTATGTTGAGTTAGAAGATTAATCAATTATAATAAACTCTTTATAAGATGATTCGTGTACAATTAACTCTTTACTTGGTCAACAAGTTTTCAATAATCGTTACACTTAGAGTTACGGATTAGTTTTATGTTGAGTTACAAGATTAATCGAGTATCATTAACTCTTTGGATGATGAATCGTGTACAATTATCTGTTTACTTGGTCATCAAGTTTTCAATAATCGTTACAGTAAGAGTTATAGATTAGTGTTATGTTGAGTTAGCAGATTTATCGAATACCATTAATTCTTTAGAACATGATTCGAGTACAATTGACTCTTTACTTGTCAACAAGTTATGAATAATCGTTACATTTAGAGTTACGGATTAGTTTAATGTTGAGTTAGAAGATTAATCGAGTACAATTAACACTTTACTTGGTCAACAAGTTTTCAATAATCGTTACACTTAGAGTTACGTATTAGCTTTATGTTGAGTTAAAAGATTAATCAAGTATAATAAACTCTTTATAAGATGATTCGTGTTCAATTAACTCTTTACTTGGTCAACAAGTTTTCAATAATCGTTACACTTAGAGTTACAGATTAGTTTTACGTTGAGTTCGAATATTAATCGAGTATCATTAACTCTTTGGATCATGAATCGAGTACAATTATATGTTTACTTGGTCAACAAGTTTTCAATAATCGTTACACTAAGAGTTATAGATTAGTTTTATGTTGAGTTAGAAGATTTATCGAATACCATTAATTCTTTAGAAGATGATTCGAGTACAATTGACTCTTGTCAACAATTTATTAATAATCGTTATTCATAAGAATATTCATGGCTCTGTTACCAAAAGGGGAGGATCGCACATAAGAGGGAGACATGCCTATATGGATGTATGAAAACATGAACAAATAAAATAAAGGAGAAATAGTAAACAAATAGTTTAAATAAAACAAATAAAACTTACAATTTTGTAATAGAAATCTTGAAAACAAAATGCTTGTAGAACACTTAAGGCTAAGGGTTACAATGTAGAGAGTGGATGGAGAGAGAATAGAATAGGCGAGTAACTACTCAAGCGTGAATATTACAAATGAACATACAATCTATTTATAAGGAAAATAAAATTACATTTGTCTTGAATTTGAATCTGCATTTCAAAAAGTAAAATAATGGCAGACAACCACTATTAAACTTTTGACTTTGGCGGAGCATCTTATCTGCTTTTGTCATCTTTGTCAAAAGAACGCACTAACTCTTATCTTGGAATCGACTTTGTTGAAAACTCTGTCAATCAATTTTGTCTTCTCTTGAAAAGCTTCTTAAACTCATCATCTAAAATATCCTCTTGAATTGTACAGTGATAAGTATGTGGATACTTATCCATACATGTCTGAAATTTAATATTCAAAATCTGGACTAACTTTCTGTATTTCTTTTGTATATCCGCAGCCTTGTAAACCAACTTCATGTCTCTTGGAAAATCATCATGTAACAATACCTCTTTGAGAAAACACCTGCCTTCATTAATGGTCTTTGTCTTGTTCATTTTGTAACAAAAATATGTATAGCATCTAGAGCAATCCTGTATATGTCGGCGTCCACCTTCCATCTGTAAATATGTCAAATTAAAATTCAAATGGATCTTGGGCACATGGACCTCCAAAGGGATCATATGAGGTTGATTCATCTGATTTCTCAGAACTTGTCTTTTGTGATAAAAATTCAAAAAACTGATTCTTCAAATCGGGATTGTCTTTGAAAATATCAAAAAATGTTTGTTGTGAAGAAGAAGGGTTTTTGTCTTTTGGAATTTGTTTTTCTGGTTGACTCTGCTGAGTCTGAGGAATCTTGTATTTAATCTTTTCACCAGTTTGTCTAAAATGTCGAATAGCTGGTTCAGCACAAATCGTCTGATCAAACTTTCCCCACCATTTTGTTTTGTATTTCCGAATCAAGGAATATGATGTAGGTTCAGGAAAACACTTCTTAAAATGGAATTCCCAAGCAAAGATCCATGGGACTTTGAACTCAGCACAAAAAAGAAGAAGTCTTTGAAAATTTGGAGTGTTTATGTCTTTGGCAGAAGAATTGTAATAATCAATACCTTTGAGAACATCATCTGGTAAATTATTAACCTCTATTCCTATAATCTTAAACCATTCAAAGAACCAAATTGGAAATTCTAAAGATATGTCATCTGGAAAAAGGAAAAACCAAGAATGGTTTCCAGGACGAAGGAAAAGGAATCTATACCAAGCAGATTTGTAATCACCATAAGAAAAGGTTGGTGGATAAAATTCTTTCCTAAAAGATTTGTTTAAAGCAATATGATTTCCCCAGGTTTTAGGAGAAAGAACTTGTAAAATGGTATACTTGGAATGAGTGATGTATCCAGTTTCTTTGTCTCTATGATGAATAATCTTAACAGAATCAGTATCTACTAAAATGTACTCATAAAACTATCTTGTCTTGCAAATATCATCCGTATCCCAAAGAATATCTGGATTGAATTTCTTTGTAAAATACTCTCTTGTATCTGTTGGTTCTTTCATAAAATTTGTCAAACAAATATGATCATACCAACTCTTGTATATGTAATGAAAACCATCATCTTGTTTTTGTTTTTGAGGGGTATTTGGTCTTAAAGAAGTGAGAGTTCTTGGTAAAGGAGTATTTGTAGGAGAAGGAGTTTTTGTCTGAGAAGCAAGGATTGTATTATATGGTAGTTCAGGGAAGTTCTGTAATGAAGAAAAACGGTTTGGTCTTAAAGCAAGAGATTGGTTTGGGTTTGGTGGCTTTTGTATCATTTGTCTGTTGAATTTTGTAGAATAATCTTCTGGAGTTTGTGAAGCCATCTGAAAAAAATTAATTTCCTTGTAAAAATTCTCTTGTCAAAAAATCTGGTAAAGAATTATTCTCTCCTTTTATAAATTCAATGTCAAAATCAAAAACACTTAGTATAGCTTGCCATCTAGCAAATATTTGTTTTGAAACAATATTTTGAACATCCTTTGTTAAAACCTCTTTTGCTGATTTACAATCAATACGTAAAAGAAATTTCTTATTATAAAGATCATCTTGAAACTTTGAAATACATAAAACTATAGAAAGAATTTCTTTTTTAATTGTAGAATAATTTTGTTGTGATCCTAACCATATGCCTGAATGGAACCTAACAAGTTGGTCTCTATTATTTAGTCTTTGTTTTAAAATTCCTCCATAACCTATATTAGATGCATCTGTCTCAACTATCATAAAAGCTTGTGGATGAGGAATACCTAAACAGGGTAAATTCTTAACTTTTTGCTTTATATTTTTTACTATCTCTGTATGTTTATCTGTCCATGGGATAGGATTCTTTTGTAATCTCTGATATAAAGGTTTACAGAATTTTCTAAGATCTGGGAAAAAATCGGCTATATAATTTAAACATCCTAAAAATCTTTGTAATTGATTTTTGTCTTTTATCTGATCTGGAAATTTCTCTGTAAAACTAATAGATCTGTTTATAGGTTTAATTAATCCTTTGTTTATATCATGTCCTAAAAATCTTATAGAAGTCTGAAAAAGTTTCATCTTAGACTCACTTAAAACTAATCCATTCTTTTTTATGATATAAAATAAAATATCTAAATGTTTTATATGTTGTTCTATACTTGGTGAATAAACAAGTATGTCATCTATATAAACAATACAAAATTTATTATAATTATTAAATATGTCATTCATAATTCTCTGAAATTCTGAAGGTGCATTCTTTAAACCAAAAGGCATTACATTCCACTCATAATGTCCAAAAGGAACTGTAAAGGCAGTCTTATATCTATCTTTTTCACTAATTTGTATTTGCCAAAATCCTGATTTTAAATCAAACTTAGAAAAAATCATGGATGAATGTAATCTATTAATAAGATCTCTTTTATTAGGTATAGGATATCTAATCCATTGTAAAACTTTGTTTAAAGGTTTGTAATTTATTACTAATCTTGGAACTCCTCTTTCTAACTCTGCTTGTTTTACAACATAAAAAGCTGAACAACTCCAAGGTGATTTGGATTTTCTTATTAATTTCTTTTCTATCAAATCTTCAATTTCTTTCTGACATATAGCTAAAAATTCTTGATTCATTTGTATAGGTCTAGCTTTTGTAGGTATATCTCTATCACTAATGTCTTTTTCATATGGTAAGTCTACTATATGTTGTTTTCTTTCCCAAAAAGCATTAGGAATAGTACTACATAATTCTTTAATAAATCTATCTTGAATTTCTTTTATTTTATTTATAATATTTATGTCTTTTAATTGTTCTTCTATTTTTAAATAAGGTATTTCCTCCTTTAAAAAATTAATTTGTTTTTTCTTATAATCTATCAAATTAATTTGTTTATATATAGAATTATCTTTCAAATTATTAATTTCTTTTTCTTGAATAGGATTTATAAAATTAAAATGTATAATTCTACCATGAACATTTGTACTTATACCTTTGTTATCTACCTTAAAAGGATATAATTGTGTTAAAAATGGTGATCCTAATATAACATTTTGTGAAATATCTTTAACTAAAGTAAATAAAGTCTGAAAACAATAACCATCACAACATATATGTGCATCTGATAATTTGTACTTAATATTTAAAGGTTTTGAATTAGCAGTATATAATTGTTCATTTGTTTTTTCATAATATTTTGTAGGTATTAATCCTTCTCTTATTACATTATGATCAGTACCTGAATCAAATAAAGCTATAACATTTAATTCAAATTTATCTATAACAATCTTAACTTTTATATACCATTTCTGAAAATCTATTTTTTGTATATAATTGACAAATTTGTTGTTATCTATATTATCATCTTCTTCCTCTTCTTCTAATATTTGACTTGTACTAGGTATATTTGTAATATCAATATTATTATCTTTTAAAATCATTTTTGTTTTTATTTCAATATTATCCTCTTTTAAATTAATCATATCTTTTTCTAAATTATTAATCTGTTTTTTAAGATTATTAATTTCCATTTGTAATTCTTTTGTTGTAACATTTCTTGAAATACTACGACTTGGATACTTATCAAAGAGTTTTTGTAAACTAAAATCCTCTCTTATAGGAATCTTTTTCTTAGTAGTTTCCTCTTCTAAAATCAAATCTTTTAATTTATTAAAATATTCTCTTTGAGTTTCATTATTTGGTATATGATTTATTAAATCAAAAATAGCTTCTTTATTATCTTTTGTAATAACATTTATATGACATTGTTTATTATTTTGATCTATAGAATAGTCTGTATCTTGTTCAATAATATCAGATTCTGAATCACTATTATCTATTTTGTTAAATATATTATTTAATTCATATCTTAATTCTCTAATCTTATTCTTTTTCTTATAACATTTATCAGCTGTATGTCCTGGTTGATTACAATTCCAACAAACTATATTTTTCTTATTTTTGTTTTCAAGATTTCTATTACAAAATTGTAAGTTTTATTTGTTTTATTTAAACTATTTGTTTACTATTTCTGCTTTATTTTATTTGTTCATGTTTTCATACATCCATATAGGCATGTCTCCCTCTTATGTGCGATCCTCCCCTTTTGGTATCAGAGCCATGAATATAGATAATAGTTTACAAAGTTAAGAAAGATTAATTTAGTTAAGTATTTTAAGTTAACATTAAGTAACTCTATTTAGAGGTCTGGATTTAGGGTTGAATCCGTGTAAGTCGGTTGGTAAGCCTAGGTGGGTGTTCCACGCATTGTATCCCCTACGACCCCTTTAAACAGAGATATCATTTTGTTAAATTATTATACTTAATGAAATTATGACTTCAAGACTAAGAAAACTGTTATCTCTAGGTAATGACTTAGATAATCAAAACATGGTTCAAAGTCAAGAGAATTATATGCCTGTAGATTATACAACATGGACTATACCTAGAGAAAGAATAGAAAACATTTATAAAATAGGTTTAATTGATTATAAAACAGCTTATACAATTAAAACACATGAGGAAACTAGATCTATTCAACAAGAACCACATAGTGTACAATTGTTATCAAAATATACTATAAATAAATATAAACAAAAAGGATTTAGATATATACATATTGGATTAGTACAAGTAGGAGTAAAACCTTTAATGAGAAGAGGAATAAATACACCTATATATTTAGCTTTAAGAGATAAAAGAGCTATACAATATGAAGATTCATTATTATCTTTAATACAAACTAATATATGTAATGGACCAATTTATTTTAATAGTGCTCCAGATCTTGCTTTAGATTTAAATGACAAAATGATATTAGAGGCTTTAAAATTAGATGTACATTTACAAGGTAAAAGATTTCATAAAGATTCAACAAATTTTGCTTTAATGTATAGGATTTATTTTAGACTTATGACAACTCAATTAAGTACTAAATATAATAGAATACCAGATTCTGGTGAAGAAACTATATTATTAGAAATTGATGCAGAAAAACCTACTTTATTTGTTCCAAAGACTTTAAAATGGCATGAAATTGATGGTCCAAGTGATTTTGAGATAGAAGAACCTCAACCAATTAGAAATATGGAAAAGACAAAATATTGAACAAGTAATAGAAAAAGGAAATGGAAAAAATTTATTAAAATTGAATTCTTATAAAAATGAAAGACCAGAATCTTCTAGTTCTAATAACTCTAGACAATATTTTTCTAATGCAAGACAATCATTTTCAAATTTATCTGAATTAGGTCAAAGATATAGGTTTAAAGCACCTATTCTAGAAGTTGATAGTTTTTCTTTACCAACATCACCAACTACTGAAAGTATGATTAATGTTATAACAAATGCTAAAGAATTTAATCCTGATATGATTCATTTAAATAAAGAAAGAAAAGATAAATTTTATAATAATAAGATAATATGGTTTAAGACATTAGATAAATTTATTAGAAATCAATTAAAAGAAGAATGGATTAAAGAAATGAAAATGTTAAAAACAAATATACCCTTTTATGATTTTTTATCATGTTTTTTATCACAACATGAAATTAATAATTTTGAAACTAAATCTGCCATAGAAGTTAATACTACTTTACATAAAAAATGGATATTACATACTAATAGTGAAGTTGTTACTGCTATACATCCACCTTTACAAGCTTTAAAATTACAAACTATTAAAAGTGAAATAGTAGCTGATCCTTTTAAATCAGCAGCTAAAACAAAAGATGAAGATATAGGAAGAATTATACAACAAAATAATTATTCTAATCAGATGTTACATACTATTGCAGAACAAGTAGATCACATATCTAATAAGATAGATAAGAAAGATGTTTTGAATGAAGAAAAGAAAACTGTTTTTAATGATGTGTCAAAACCATATTTTCAGATAAACAAAAGTTTAGATAATAAAAATATAAGTTTTAATCCGCAAACAGATAAATTATTAACTAAAATATCTAGTAAGTTAACAGATATAGGATCTACAAGTAAGAATGTTAATTGTTTAGATAAAATACAAGAAATTAATAGTATAAAGAATTCTGATGATAGTTATAGTCAACAATCACATACTGATTCTTCAGATAGTGAAGATCCTATAGAATTAGTTGAAAGAAATTTTGATGATAATATTCCTACTAATGAAATAAATAGAATTTATAGGAGAAGATATTATAAGAATAATAATACAAAAAATTATTATAGTAGACCTACACCTGTTGATATACAATTTGAAGAAAGAAATCAATTTAAAACAGCTACATATAATGGTCAAAGTATTACAGAATGGACTATAGATGGTAGATCAGAATATGAGATTTTAAATACTTTACAAGAAATGGGTATGGCTAGAGCTGCTTATAAATTACAAAATCAATCTGAAGAAATTACATGTATGTTACTTATTTTACAGGACAACTTAAACATTGGTGGGATAATATTTTAAAAAATGAAGAGAAACAAGAAATTTTAAATCATAAGACTTTAAGTTATGTAGAAGGAACAGATAATGAATATGTAGAAAGACCAGATGCTTGTGAATTTTTAATTATAACTATATCAATGCATTTTATAGGAAATCCTAAAGAAGAAATGACCACAAATAAGATTGTTTTAACAAATTTAATATGTCCTACATTAACAGATTATAGATGGTATAAAGATACATTTTTAACACAAGTTTTAAGAACAGATTGTAGAGCTTCCTTTTGGAAAGAGAGATTTATTATGGGTTTACCTAGATTATTTGCTGAAAGAATTATACAACAATTAAAAATTGAGGTAGGCATAGATGATATACCTTTTGAGGAATTTACTTATGGTCAATTATTTGCTTTTGTTAAGAAAGAAGGTTTAAGTTTATGTACTGAATTAAAATTGCAAAATAAGTATAAAAATGATAAAAAGAATACTCGTTATGAATTAGGAAGTTTTTGTGAAACTTTTGGTATTATGAGGATAGAACCACCTTCTTATAAAATCAAAAGAAAATTTAGAAAACAAAGATCTTATGATAATCAGTCACACGAATATAGAAAAAATAAAAGAAGTAATAAGTTTAAAAAGAGAAAAGATTACAATAAAGATTATACTAAATACTCAAGGAATAGTAATAGAAATAATTATCAAAACAAAGATAAGAAAAATATAGTTTGTTGGAATTGTAATCAACCAGGACATACAGCTGATAAATGTTATAAGAAAAAGAATAAGATTAGAGAATTAAGATATGAATTAAATAATATATTTAACAAAATAGATAATAGTGATTTAGAATCTGATATTATTGAACAAGATACAGACTATTCTATAGATCAAAAGCTTTAATTGTAATCGAATCATCTAATAAAGAATTTATTATACTTGATTAATCTTCTAGCTCAACATAAAGCTAATACGTAACTCCAAGTGTAACGATTATTGAAAACTTGTTGACCAAGTAAAGTGTTAATTGTACTCGATTAATCTTCTAACTCAATATTAAACTAATCCGTAACTCTATATGTAACGATTATTTATAACTTGTTGACAAGTAAAGAGTTAATTGTACTCGAATCGTCTTCTAAGGAATTAATGGTATTCGATGAATCTTCTAACTCAACATGAAACTAATCTGTAACTCTAAGTGTAACGATTATTGAAAACTTGTTGACCAAGTAAACAGTTAATTGTACTTGATTCATGTTCTAAAGAGTTAATGATACTCGATTAATCTTGTAACTCAACATAAAACTAATCCGTAACTCTAAGTGTAACGATTATTGAAAACTTGTTAACCAAGTAAAGAGTTAATTGTACTCGATTCATCTTCTAAAGAGTTAATGATACTCGATTAATCTTGTAACTCAACATAAAACTAATCCGTATCTCTAAGTGTAACGATTATTGAAAACTTATCGACCAAGTAAAGAGGTAATTGTACTCGAATCATCTTATAAAGAGTTTATTATACTTAATTAATCTCCTAACTCAACATATAGCTAATACGTAACTCTAAGTGTAACGATTATTGAAAACTTGTTGACCAAGTAAACAGTTAATGGTACTCGATTCATTTTCCAAAGAGTTAATAATACTCGATTAATCTTCTAACTCAACATAAAACTAATCCGTAACTCTAAGTGTAACGATCATTGAAAATTTATTGACCAAGTAAAGAGTTAATATTACTCGAAACATCTTATAAAGAGTTTATTATACTTGATTAATCTTCTAACTCAACATAAAGCTAATACGTAACTCCAAGTGCAACGATTATTGAAAACTTGTTGACCAAGTAAAGTGTTAATTGTACTAGATTAATCTTCTAACTCAACATTAAACTAATCCGTAACTCTTAATGTAACGATTATTCATAACTTGTTGACAAGTAAAGAGTCAATTGTACTCGAATCATCTTCCAAAGAATTAATGGTATTCGATAAATCTTCTAACTCAACATAAAACTAATCTATAACTCTAAGTGTAACGATTATTGAAAACTTGTTGACCAAGTAAACAGATAATTGTACTCGATTCATCATCTAAAGAGTTAATGAAACTCGATTAATCTTCTAACTCAACATAAAACTAATCCGTAACTCTAAGTGTAACGATTATTGAAAACTTGTTGACCAAGTAAAGAGTTAATTGTACTCGAATCATCTTATAAAGAGTTTATTGTACTTGATTAATCTTCTAACTCAACATAAAGCTAATACGTAACTCCAAGTGCAATGATTATTGAAAACTTGTTGACCAAGTAAAGTGTTAATTGTACTCGATTAATCTTCTAACTCAACATTAAACTAATCCGTAACTTTACATGTAATGATTATTTATAACTTGTTGACAAGTAAATAGTTAATTGTACTCGAATCATCTTCTAAGGAATTAATGGTATTCGATGAATCTTCTAACTCAACATGAAACTAATCTATAACTCTAAGTGTAACGATTATTGAAAACTTGTTGACCTAGTAAACAGTTAATTGTACTCGATTCATCTTCCAAAGAGTTAATGATACTCGATTAATCTTGTAACTCAACATAAAACTAATCCGTAACTCTAAGTGTAACGATTATTGAAAACTTGTTGACCAAGTAAAAAGTTAATTGTACTCGAACCATCTTATAAAGAGTTTATTGTACTTGATTAATCTTCTAACTCAACATAAAGCTAATACGTAACTCCAAGTGCAACGATTATTGAAAACTTGTTGACCACGTAAAGTGTTAATTGTACTCGATTAATCTTCTAACTCAGCATTAAACTAATCCGTAACTTTACATGTAACGATTATTTATAACTTGTTGACAAGTAAATTGTTAATTGTACTCGAATCATCTTCTAAGGAATTAATGGTATTCGATGAATCTTCTAACTCAACATGAAACTAATCTGTAACTCTAAGTGTAACGATTATTGAAAACTTGTTGACCAAGTAAACAGTTAATTGTACTCGATTCATCTTCTAAAGAGTTAATGATACTCGATTAATCTTGTAACTCAACACAAAACTAATCCGTATCTCTAAGTGTAACGATTATTGAAAACTTATCGACCAAGTAAAGAGGTAATTGTACTCGAATCATCTTATAAAGAGTTTATTATACTTGATTAATCTCCTAACACAACATATAGCTAATACGTAACTCTAAATGTAACGATTATTGAAAACTTGTTGACCAAGTAAACAGTTAATGGTACTCGATTCATCTTCCAAAGAGTTAATAATACTCGATTAATCTTCTAACTCAACATAAAACTAATCCGTAACTCTAAGTGTAACGATCATTGAAAACTTGTTGACCAAGTAAACAGTTAATATTACTCGAACCATCTTATAAAGAGTTTATTATACTTAATAAATCTTCTAACTCAACATAAAGCTAATACGTAACTCCAAGTGCAACGATTATTGAAAACTTGTTGACCAAGTAAAGTGTCAATTGTACTAGATTAATCTTCTAACTCAACATTAAACTAATCCGTAACTCTTAATGTAACGATTATTCATAACTTGTTGACAAGTAAAGAGTCAATTGTACTCGAATCATCTTCCAAAGAATTAATGGTATTCGATAAATCTTCTAACTCAACATAAAACTAATCTATAACTCTAAGTGTAACGATTATTGAAAACTTGTTGACCAAGTAAACAGATAATTGTACTCGATTCATCATCTAAAGAGTTAATGAAACTCGATTAATCTTCTAATTCAACATAAAACTAATCCGTAACTCTAAGTGTAACGATTATTGAAAACTTGTTGACCAAGTAAAGAGTTAATTGTACTCGAATCATCTTATAAAGAGTTTATTGTACTTGATTAATCTTCTAACTCAACATAAAGCTAATACGTAACTCCAAGTGCAACGATTATTGAAAACTTGTTGACCAAGTAAAGTGTTAATTGTACTCGATTAATCTTCTAACTCAACATTAAACTAATCCGTAACTTTACATGTAACGATTAGTTATAACTTGTTGACAAGTAAATAGTTAATTGTACTCGAATCATCTTCTAAGGAATTAATGGTATTCGATGAATCTTCTAACTCAACATGAACCTAATCTGTAACTCTAAGTGTAACGATTATTGAAAACTTGTTGACCAAGTAAACAGATAATTGTACTCGATTCATCATCGAAAGAGTTAATGAAACTCGATTAATCTTCTAACACAACATAAAACTAATCCGTAACTCTAAGTGTAACGATTATTGAAAACTTGTTGACCAAGTAAAAAGTTAATTGTACTCGAACCATCTTATAAAGAGTTTATTGTACTTGATTAATCTTCTAACTCAACATAAAGCTAATACGTAACTCCAAGTGCAACGATTATTGAAAACTTGTTGACCACGTAAAGTGTTAATTGTACTCGATTAATCTTCTAACTCAGCATTAAACTAATCCGTAACTTTACATGTAACGATTATTTATAACTCGTTGACAAGTAAATAGTTAATTGTACTCGAATCATCTTCTAAGGAATTAATGGTATTCGATGAATCTTCTAACTCAACATGAAACTAATCTGTAACTCTAAGTGTAACGATTATTGAAAACTTGTTGACCAAGTAAACAGTTAATTGTACTCGATTCATCTTCTAAAGAGTTAATGATACTCGATTATTCTTGTAACTCAACATAAAACTAATCCGTATCTCTAAGTGTAACGATTATTGAAAACTTATCGACCAAGTAAAGAGGTAATTGTACTCGAATCATCTTATAAAGAGTTTATTATACTTGATTAATCTCCTAACACAACATATAGCTAATACGAAACTCTAAGTGTAACGATTATTGAAAACTTGTTGACCAAGTAAACAGTTAATGGTACTCGATTCATCTTCCAAAGAGTTAATAATACTCGATTAATCTTCTAACTCAACATAAAACTAATCCGTAACTCTAAGTGTAACGATCATTGAAAACTTGTTGACCAAGTAAACAGTTAATATTACTCGAACCATCTTATAAAGAGTTTATTATACTTAATAAATCTTCTAACTCAACATAAAGCTAATACGTAACTCCAAGTGCAACGATTATTGAAAACTTGTTGACCAAGTAAAGTGTTAATTGTACTAGATTAATCTTCTAACTCAACATTAAACTAATCCGTAACTCTTAATGTAACGATTATTCATAACTTGTTGACAAGTAAAGAGTCAATTGTACTCGAATCATCTTCCAAAGAATTGATGGTATTCGATAAATCTTCTAACTCAACATAAAACTAATCTATAACTCTAAGTGTAACGATTATTGAAAACTTGTTGACCAAGTAAACAGATAATTGTACTCGATTCATCATCTAAAGAGTTAATGAAACTCGATTAATCTTCTAACTCAACATAAAACTAATCCGTAACTCTAAGTGTAACGATTATTGAAAACTTGTTGACCAAGTAAAGAGTTAATTGTACTCGAATCATCTTATAAAGAGTTTATTGTACTTGATTAATCTTCTAACTCAACATAAAGCTAATACGTAACTCCAAGTGCAACGATTATTGAAAACTTGTTGACCAAGTAAAGTGTTAATTGTACTCGATTAATCTTCTAACTCAACATTAAACTAATCCGTAACTTTACATGTAACGATTAGTTATAACTTGTTGACAAGTAAATAGTTAATTGTACTCGAATCATCTTCTAAGGAATTAATGGTATTCGATGAATCTTCTAACTCAACATGAACCTAATCTGTAACTCTAAGTGTAACGATTATTGAAAACTTGTTGACCAAGTAAACAGATAATTGTACTCGATTCATCATCTAAAGAGTTTATGAAACTCGATTAATCTTCTAACTCAACATAAAACTAATCCGTAACTCTAAGTGTAACGATTATTGAAAACTTGTTGACCAAGTAAAAAGTTAATTGTACTCGAACCATCTTATAAAGAGTTTATTATACTTGATTAATCTTCTAACTCAACATAAAGCTAATACGTAACTCCAAGTGCAACGATTATTGAAAACTTGTTGACCACGTAAAGTGTTAATTGTACTCGATTAATCTTCTAACTCAGCATTAAACTAATCCGTAACTTTACATGTAACGATTATTTATAACTTGTTGACAAGTAAATAGTTAATTGTACTCGAATCATCTTCTAAGGAATTAATGGTATTCGATGAATCTTCTAACTCAACATGAAACTAATCTGTAACTCTAAGTGTAACGATTATTTAAAACTTGTTGACCAAGTAAACAGTTAATTGTACTCGATTCATCTTCTAAAGAGTTAATGATACTCGATTATTCTTGTAACTCAACATAAAACTAATCCGTAACTCTAAGTGTAACGATCATTGAAAACTTGTTGACCAAGTAAACAGTTAATATTACTCGAACCATCTTATAAAGAGTTTATTATACTTAATAAATCTTCTAACTCAACATAAAGCTAATACGTAACTCCAAGTGCAACGATTATTGAAAACTTGTTGACCAAGTAAAGTGTCAATTGTACTAGATTAATCTTCTAACTCAACATTAAACTAATCCGTAACTCTTAATGTAACGATTATTCATAACTTGTTGACAAGTAAAGAGTCAATTGTACTCGAATCATCTTCCAAAGAATTAATGGTATTCGATAAATCTTCTAACTCAACATAAAACTAATCTATAACTCTAAGTGTAACGATTATTGAAAACTTGTTGACCAAGTAAACAGATAATTGTACTCGATTCATCATCTAAAGAGTTAATGAAACTCGATTAATCTTCTAATTCAACATAAAACTAATCCGTAACTCTAAGTGTAACGATTATTGAAAACTTGTTGACCAAGTAAAGAGTTAATTGTACTCGAATCATCTTATAAAGAGTTTATTGTACTTGATTAATCTTCTAACTCAACATAAAGCTAATACGTAACTCCAAGTGCAACGATTATTGAAAACTTGTTGACCAAGTAAAGTGTTAATTGTACTCGATTAATCTTCTAACTCAACATTAAACTAATCCGTAACTTTACATGTAACGATTAGTTATAACTTGTTGACAAGTAAATAGTTAATTGTACTCGAATCATCTTCTAAGGAATTAATGGTATTCGATGAATCTTCTAACTCAACATGAACCTAATCTGTAACTCTAAGTGTAACGATTATTGAAAACTTGTTGACCAAGTAAACAGATAATTGTACTCGATTCATCATCGAAAGAGTTAATGAAACTCGATTAATCTTCTAACACAACATAAAACTAATCCGTAACTCTAAGTGTAACGATTATTGAAAACTTGTTGACCAAGTAAAAAGTTAATTGTACTCGAACCATCTTATAAAGAGTTTATTGTACTTGATTAATCTTCTAACTCAACATAAAGCTAATACGTAACTCCAAGTGCAACGATTATTGAAAACTTGTTGACCACGTAAAGTGTTAATTGTACTCGATTAATCTTCTAACTCAGCATTAAACTAATCCGTAACTTTACATGTAACGATTATTTATAACTTGTTGACAAGTAAATAGTTAATTGTACTCGAATCATCTTCTAAGGAATTAATGGTATTCGATGAATCTTCTAACTCAACATGAAACTAATCTGTAACTCTAAGTGTAACGATTATTGAAAACTTGTTGACCAAGTAAACAGTTAATTGTACTCGATTCATCTTCTAAAGAGTTAATGATACTCGATTATTCTTGTAACTCAACATAAAACTAATCCGTATCTCTAAGTGTAACGATTATTGAAAACTTATCGACCAAGTAAAGAGGTAATTGTACTCGAATCATCTTATAAAGAGTTTATTATACTTGATTAATCTCCTAACACAACATATAGCTAATACGAAACTCTAAGTGTAACGATTATTGAAAACTTGTTGACCAAGTAAACAGTTAATGGTACTCGATTCATCTTCCAAAGAGTTAATAATACTCGATTAATCTTCTAACTCAACATAAAACTAATCCGTAACTCTAAGTGTAACGATCATTGAAAACTTGTTGACCAAGTAAACAGTTAATATTACTCGAACCATCTTATAAAGAGTTTATTATACTTAATAAATCTTCTAACTCAACATAAAACTAATACGTAACTCCAAGTGCAACGATTATTGAAAACTTGTTGACCAAGTAAAGTGTTAATTGTACTAGATTAATCTTCTAACTCAACATTAAACTAATCCGTAACTCTTAATGTAACGATTATTCATAACTTGTTGACAAGTAAAGAGTCAATTGTACTCGAATCATCTTCCAAAGAATTGATGGTATTCGATAAATCTTCTAACTCAACATAAAACTAATCTATAACTCTAAGTGTAACGATTATTGAAAACTTGTTGACCAAGTAAACAGATAATTGTACTCGATTCATCATCTAAAGAGTTAATGAAACTCGATTAATCTTCTAACTCAACATAAAACTAATCCGTAACTCTAAGTGTAACTATTATTGAAAACTTGTTGACCAAGTAAAGAGTTAATTGTACTCGAATCATCTTATAAAGAGTTTATTGTACTTGATTAATCTTCTAACTCAATATAAAGCTAATACGTAACTCCAAGTGCAACGATTATTGAAAACTTGTTGACCAAGTAAAGTGTTAATTGTACTCGATTAATCTTCTAACTCAACATTAAACTAATCCGTAACTTTACATGTAACGATTAGTTATAACTTGTTGACAAGTAAATAGTTAATTGTACTCGAATCATCTTCTAAGGAATTAATGGTATTCGATGAATCTTCTAACTCAACATGAACCTAATCTGTAACTCTAAGTGTAACGATTATTGAAAACTTGTTGACCAAGTAAACAGATAATTGTACTCGATTCATCATCTAAAGAGTTTATGAAACTCGATTAATCTTCTAACTCAACATAAAACTAATCCGTAACTCTAAGTGTAACGATTATTGAAAACTTGTTGACCAAGTAAAAAGTTAATTGTACTCGAACCATCTTATAAAGAGTTTATTATACTTGATTAATCTTCTAACTCAACATAAAGCTAATACGTAACTCCAAGTGCAACGATTATTGAAAACTTGTTGACCACGTAAAGTGTTAATTGTACTCGATTAATCTTCTAACTCAGCATTAAACTAATCCGTAACTTTACATGTAACGATTATTTATAACTTGTTGACAAGTAAATAGTTAATTGTACTCGAATCATCTTCTAAGGAATTAATGGTATTCGATGAATCTTCTAACTCAACATGAAACTAATCTGTAACTCTAAGTGTAACGATTATTTAAAACTTGTTGACCAAGTAAACAGTTAATTGTACTCGATTCATCTTCTAAAGAGTTAATGATACTCGATTATTCTTGTAACTCAACATAAAACTAATCCGTATCTCTAAGTGTAACGATTATTGAAAACTTATCGACCAAGTAAAGAGGTAATTGTACTCGAATCATCTTATAAAGAGTTTATTATACTTGATTAATCTCCTAACACAACATATAGCTAATACGTAACTCTAAGTGTAACGATTATTGAAAACTTGTTGACCAAGTAAACAGTTAATGGTACTCGATTCATCTTCCAAAGAGTTAATAATACTCGATTAATCTTCTAACTCAACATAAAACTAATCCGTAACTCTAAGTGTAACGATCATTGAAAACTTGTTGACCAAGTAAACAGTTAATATTACTCGAACCATCTTATAAAGAGTTTATTATACTTAATAAATCTTCTAACTCAACATAAAGCTAATACGTAACTCCAAGTGCAACGATTATTGAAAACTTGTTGACCAAGTAAAGTGTCAATTGTACTAGATTAATCTTCTAACTCAACATTAAACTAATCCGTAACTCTTAATGTAACGATTATTCATAACTTGTTGACAAGTAAAGAGTCAATTGTACTCGAATCATCTTCCAAAGAATTAATGGTATTCGATAAATCTTCTAACTCAACATAAAACTAATCTATAACTCTAAGTGTAACGATTATTGAAAACTTGTTGACCAAGTAAACAGATAATTGTACTCGATTCATCATCTAAAGAGTTAATGAAACTCGATTAATCTTCTAACTCAACATAAAACTAATCCGTAACTCTAAGTGTAACGATTATTGAAAACTTGTTGACCAAGTAAAGAGTTAATTGTACTCGAATCATCTTATAAAGAGTTTATTGTACTTGATTAATCTTCTAACTCAACATAAAGCTAATACGTAACTCCAAGTGCAACGATTATTGAAAACTTGTTGACCAAGTAAAGTGTTAATTGTACTCGATTAATCTTCTAACTCAACATTAAACTAATCCGTAACTTTACATGTAACGATTAGTTATAACTTGTTGACAAGTAAATAGTTAATTGTACTCGAATCATCTTCTAAGGAATTAATGGTATTCGATGAATCTTCTAACTCAACATGAACCTAATCTGTAACTCTAAGTGTAACGATTATTGAAAACTTGTTGACCAAGTAAACAGATAATTGTACTCGATTCATCATCTAAAGAGTTTATGAAACTCGATTAATCTTCTAACTCAACATAAAACTAATCCGTAACTCTAAGTGTAACGATTATTGAAAACTTGTTGACCAAGTAAAAAGTTAATTGTACTCGAACCATCTTATAAAGAGTTTATTATACTTGATTAATCTTCTAACTCAACATAAAGCTAATACGTAACTCCAAGTGCAACGATTATTGAAAACTTGTTGACCACGTAAAGTGTTAATTGTACTCGATTAATCTTCTAACTCAGCATTAAACTAATCCGTAACTTTACATGTAACGATTATTTATAACTTGTTGACAAGTAAATAGTTAATTGTACTCGAATCATCTTCTAAGGAATTAATGGTATTCGATGAATCTTCTAACTCAACATGAAACTAATCTGTAACTCTAAGTGTAACGATTATTTAAAACTTGTTGACCAAGTAAACAGTTAATTGTACTCGATTCATCTTCTAAAGAGTTAATGATACTCGATTATTCTTGTAACTCAACATAAAACTAATCCGTATCTCTAAGTGTAACGATTATTGAAAACTTATCGACCAAGTAAAGAGGTAATTGTACTCGAATCATCTTATAAAGAGTTTATTATACTTGATTAATCTCCTAACACAACATATAGCTAATACGTAACTCTAAGTGTAACGATTATTGAAAACTTGTTGACCAAGTAAACAGTTAATGGTACTCGATTCATCTTCCAAAGAGTTAATAATACTCGATTAATCTTCTAACTCAACATAAAACTAATCCGTAACTCTAAGTGTAACGATCATTGAAAACTTGTTGACCAAGTAAACAGTTAATATTACTCGAACCATCTTATAAAGAGTTTATTATACTTAATAAATCTTCTAACTCAACATAAAGCTAATACGTAACTCCAAGTGCAACGATTATTGAAAACTTGTTGACCAAGTAAAGTGTCAATTGTACTAGATTAATCTTCTAACTCAACATTAAACTAATCCGTAACTCTTAATGTAACGATTATTCATAACTTGTTGACAAGTAAAGAGTCAATTGTACTCGAATCATCTTCCAAAGAATTAATGGTATTCGATAAATCTTCTAACTCAACATAAAACTAATCTATAACTCTAAGTGTAACGATTATTGAAAACTTGTTGACCAAGTAAACAGATAATTGTACTCGATTCATCATCTAAAGAGTTAATGAAACTCGATTAATCTTCTAACTCAACATAAAACTAATCCGTAACTCTAAGTGTAACGATTATTGAAAACTTGTTGACCAAGTAAAGAGTTAATTGTACTCGAATCATCTTATAAAGAGTTTATTGTACTTGATTAATCTTCTAACTCAACATAAAGCTAATACGTAACTCCAAGTGCAACGATTATTGAAAACTTGTTGACCAAGTAAAGTGTTAATTGTACTCGATTAATCTTCTAACTCAACATTAAACTAATCCGTAACTTTACATGTAACGATTAGTTATAACTTGTTGACAAGTAAATAGTTAATTGTACTCGAATCATCTTCTAAGGAATTAATGGTATTCGATGAATCTTCTAACTCAACATGAACCTAATCTGTAACTCTAAGTGTAACGATTATTGAAAACTTGTTGACCAAGTAAACAGATAATTGTACTCGATTCATCATCTAAAGAGTTTATGAAACTCGATTAATCTTCTAACTCAACATAAAACTAATCCGTAACTCTAAGTGTAACGATTATTGAAAACTTGTTGACCAAGTAAAAAGTTAATTGTACTCGAACCATCTTATAAAGAGTTTATTATACTTGATTAATCTTCTAACTCAACATAAAGCTAATACGTAACTCCAAGTGCAACGATTATTGAAAACTTGTTGACCACGTAAAGTGTTAATTGTACTCGATTAATCTTCTAACTCAGCATTAAACTAATCCGTAACTTTACATGTAACGATTATTTATAACTTGTTGACAAGTAAATAGTTAATTGTACTCGAATCATCTTCTAAGGAATTAATGGTATTCGATGAATCTTCTAACTCAACATGAAACTAATCTGTAACTCTAAGTGTAACGATTATTTAAAACTTGTTGACCAAGTAAACAGTTAATTGTACTCGATTCATCTTCTAAAGAGTTAATGATACTCGATTATTCTTGTAACTCAACATAAAACTAATCCGTATCTCTAAGTGTAACGATTATTGAAAACTTATCGACCAAGTAAAGAGGTAATTGTACTCGAATCATCTTATAAAGAGTTTATTATACTTGATTAATCTCCTAACACAACATATAGCTAATACGTAACTCTAAGTGTAACGATTATTGAAAACTTGTTGACCAAGTAAACAGTTAATGGTACTCGATTCATCTTCCAAAGAGTTAATAATACTCGATTAATCTTCTAACTCAACATAAAACTAATCCGTAACTCTAAGTGTAACGATCATTGAAAACTTGTTGACCAAGTAAACAGTTAATATTACTCGAACCATCTTATAAAGAGTTTATTATACTTAATAAATCTTCTAACTCAACATAAAGCTAATACGTAACTCCAAGTGCAACGATTATTGAAAACTTGTTGACCAAGTAAAGTGTCAATTGTACTAGATTAATCTTCTAACTCAACATTAAACTAATCCGTAACTCTTAATGTAACGATTATTCATAACTTGTTGACAAGTAAAGAGTCAATTGTACTCGAATCATCTTCCAAAGAATTAATGGTATTCGATAAATCTTCTAACTCAACATAAAACTAATCTATAACTCTAAGTGTAACGATTATTGAAAACTTGTTGACCAAGTAAACAGATAATTGTACTCGATTCATCATCTAAAGAGTTAATGAAACTCGATTAATCTTCTAACTCAACATAAAACTAATCCGTAACTCTAAGTGTAACGATTATTGAAAACTTGTTGACCAAGTAAAGAGTTAATTGTACTCGAATCATCTTATAAAGAGTTTATTGTACTTGATTAATCTTCTAACTCAACATAAAGCTAATACGTAACTACAAGTGCAACGATTATTGAAAACTTGTTGACCAAGTAAAGTGTTAATTGTACTCGATTAATCTTCTAACTCAACATTAAACTAATCCGTAACTTTACATGTAACGATTATTTATAACTTGTTGACAAGTAAATAGTTAATTGTACTCGAATCATCTTCTAAGGAATTAATGGTATTCGATGAATCTTCTAACTCAACATGAAACTAATCTATAACTCTAAGTGTAACGATTATTGAAAACTTGATGACCTAGTAAACAGTTAATTGTACTCGATTCATCTTCCAAAGAGTTAATGATACTCGATTAATCTTCTAACTCAACATAAAACTAATCCGTAACTCTAAGTGTAACGATTATTGAAAACTTGTTGACCAAGTAAAAAGTTAATAGTACTCGATTAATCTTCTAACTCAACATTAAACTAATCCGTAACTCTAAATGTAACGATTATTCATAAATTGTTGACAAGGAAAGAGTCAGTTGTACTCGAATCATCTTCTAAAGAATTAATGGTATTCGATAAATCTTCTAACTCAACATAAAACTAATCTGTAACTCTAAGTGTAACGATTATTGAAAACTTGTTGACCAAGTAAAGAGTTAATTGTATTCGAATCATCTTATAAAGAGTTTATTATGCTTGATTAATCTTCTAACTCAACATAAAGCTAATACGTAACTCCAAGTGTAACGATTATTGAAAACTTGTTGACCAAGTAAAGTGTTAACACTACTCGATTAATCATCTAACTCAACATTAAATTAATCTGTAACTTTAAGTGTAACGATTATGAATACCATTAATTCCTTAGAAGATGATTCGAGTACAATTAACTATTTACTTGTCAACAAGTTATAAATAATCGTTACATGTAGAGTTACGGATTAGTTTAATGTTGAGTTAGATGATTAATCGAGTACAATTAACACTTTACTTGGTCAACAAGTTTTCAATAATCGTTACACTTAGAGTTACGGATTAGTTTTATATTGAGTTAGAAGATTTATCGAATACCATTAATTAAACTATTTACTTGACAACAAGTTATCAATAATCGTTACATTTAGAGTTACGGATTAGTTTACTGTTGAGTTAGAAGATTAATCGAGTACAATTAACACTTTACTTGGTCAACAAGTTTTCAATAATCGTTGCACTTGGAGTTACGTATTAGCTTTATGTTGAGTTAGAAGATTAATCAAGTATAATAAACTCTTTATAAGATGATTCGAGTACAATTACCTCTTTACTTGGTCGATAAGTTTTCAATAATCGTTACACTTAGAGTTACGGATTAGTTTTATGTTGATTTACAAGATTAATCGAGTATCATTAACTCTTTAGAAGATGAATCGAGTACAATTAACTGTTTACTTGGTCAACAAGTTTTCAATAATCGTTACACTTAGAGTTACAGATTAGTTTCATGTTGAGTTAGAAGATTCGTCGAATACCATTAATTCCTTAGAAGATGATTCGAGTACAATTAACTATTTACTTGTCAACAAGTTATACATAATCGTTACATGTAGAGTTACGGATTAGTTTAATGTTGAGTTAGAAGATTAATCGAGTACAATTAACACTTTACTTGGTCAACAAGTTTTCAATAATCGTTACACTTGGAGTTACGTATTAGCTTTATGTTGAGCTAGAAGATTAATCGAGTATAATAAATTCTTTATTAGATGATTCGAGTACAATTAACTCTTTACTAGGTCCACAAGTTTTCAATAATCGTTACACTTAGAGTTACGGAATAGTTTTATGTTGAGTTAGAAGATTTATCGAATACCATTAATTATTTAGAAGATGATTCGAGTACAATTAACTCTTTACTTGTCAACAAGATATTAAAAATCGTTACATTTAGAGTTACGGATTAGTTTAATATTGACTTAGAAGATTAATCGAGTACAATTAACACTTTACTTGGTCAACAAGTTTTCAATAATCGTTACACTTGGAGTTACGTATTAGCTTTATGTTGAGTTAGAAGATTAATCAAGTAAAATTAACTCTTTATAAGATGATTCGAGTACAATTAACTCTTTACTTGGTCCACAAGTTTTCAATAATCGTTACACTTAGAGTTACGGATTAGTTTTATGTTGAGTTAGAAGATTTATCGAATACCATTAATTATTTAGAAGATGATTCGAGTACAATGAACTCTTTACTTGACAACAAGTTATCAATAATCGTTACATTTGGAGTTACGGATTAGTTTACTGTTGAGTTAGAAGATTAATCGAGTACAATTAACACTTTACTTGGTCAACAAGTTTTCAATAATCGTTACACTTGGAGTTACGTATTAGCTTTATGTTGAGTTAGAAGATTAATCAAGTATAATAAACTCTTTATAAGATGATTCGAGTACAATTGCCTCTTTACTTGGTCGATAAGTTTTCAATAATCGTTACACTTAGAGTTACGGATTAGTTTTATGTTGAGTTACAAGATTAATCGAGTATCATTAACTCTTTAGAAGATGAATCGAGTACAATTAACTGTTTACTTGGTCAACAAGTTTTCAATAATCGTTACACTTAGAGTTACAGATTAGTTTCACGTTGAGTTAGAAGATTCATCGAATACCATTAATTCCTTAGAAGATATTCGAGTACAATTAACTCTTTACTTGTCAACAAGTTATAAATAATCGTTACATGTAGAGTTACGGATTAGTTTAATGTTGATTTAGAAGATTAATCGAGTACAATTAACACTTTACTTGGTCAACAAGTTTTCAATAATCGTTACACTTGGAGTTACGTATTAGCTTTATGTTGAGCTAGAAGATTAATCAAGTATAATAAATTCTTTATTAGATTATTCGAGTACGATTAACTCTTTACTTGGTCCACAAGTTTTCAATAATCGTTGCACTTAGAGTTACGGATTAGTTTTATGTTGAGTTAGAAGATTTATCGAATACCGTTAATTATTTAGAAAATGATTCGAGTACAATTAACTCTTTACTTGACAACAAGTTATCAATAATCGTTACATTTAGAGTTACGGATTAGTTTACTGTTGAGTTAGAAGATTAATCGAGTACAATTAACAGTTTACTTGGTCAACAAGTTTTCAATAATAGTTACACTTGGAGTTACGTATTAGCTTTATGTTGAGTTAGAAGATTAATCATGTATAATAAACTCTTTATAAGATGATTCGAGTACAATTAACTCTTTACTTGGTCAACAAGGTTTCAATAATCCTTACACTTAGAGTTATGGATTAGTTTTATGTTGAGTTACAAGATTAATCGAGTATCATTAACTCTTTGGAAGATGAATCAAGTACAATTAATTGTTCACTTGGTCAACAAGTTTTCAATAATCGTTACACTTAGAGTTACAGATTAATTTCATGTTGAGTTAGAAGATTCATCGAATACCATTAATTCCTTAGAAGATGATTCGAGTACAATTAACTATTTACTTGTCAACAAGTTATAAATAATCGTTACATGTAGAGTTACGGATTAGTTTAATGTTGAGTTAGATGATTAATCGAGTACAATTAACACTTTACTTGGTCAACAAGTTTTCAATAATCGTTACACTTGGAATTACGTACTAGCTATATGTTGAGTTAGAAGATTAAACAAGTATAATTAACTCTTTATAAGATGGTTCGAGTACAATTAACACTTTACTTGGTCCACAAGTTTTCAATAATCGTTACACTTAGAGTTACGGATTAGTTTTATATTGAGTTAGAAGATTTATCGAATACCATTAATTAAACTATTTACTTGACAACAAGTTATCAATAATCGTTACATTTAGAGTTACGGATTAGTTTACTGTTGAGTTAGAAGATTAATCGAGTACAATTAACACTTTACTTGGTCAACAAGTTTTCAATAATCGTTGCACTTGGAGTTACGTATTAGCTTTATGTTGAGTTAGAAGATTAATCAAGTATAATAAACTCTTTATAAGATGATTCGAGTACAATTACCTCTTTACTTGGTCGATAAGTTTTCAATAATCGTTACACTTAGAGTTACGGATTAGTTTTATGTTGATTTACAAGATTAATCGAGTATCATTAACTCTTTAGAAGATGAATCGAGTACAATTAACTGTTTACTTGGTCAACAAGTTTTCAATAATCGTTACACTTAGAGTTACAGATTAGTTTCATGTTGAGTTAGAAGATTCGTCGAATACCATTAATTCCTTAGAAGATGATTCGAGTACAATTAACTATTTACTTGTCAACAAGTTATACATAATCGTTACATGTAGAGTTACGGATTAGTTTAATGTTGAGTTAGAAGATTAATCGAGTACAATTAACACTTTACTTGGTCAACAAGTTTTCAATAATCGTTACACTTGGAGTTACGTATTAGCTTTATGTTGAGCTAGAAGATTAATCGAGTATAATAAATTATTTATTAGATGATTCGAGTACAATTAACTCTTTACTAGGTCCA
The DNA here is from genome assembly GCA_954870855.1 of Scutellaria minor. Lineage (NCBI taxonomy): Eukaryota > Viridiplantae > Streptophyta > Magnoliopsida > Lamiales > Lamiaceae > Scutellaria > Scutellaria minor. The sequence goes on along the minus strand of OX940728.1, from coordinate 9,616,178 downwards.
CAAGTTTTCAATAATCGTTACACTTAGAGTTACGGAATAGTTTTATGTTGAGTTAGAAGATTTATCGAATACCATTAATTATTTAGAAGATGATTCGAGTACAATTAACTCTTTACTTGTCAACAAGATATTAAAAATCGTTACATTTAGAGTTACGGATTAGTTTAATGTTGACTTAGAAGATTAATCGAGTACAATTAACACTTTACTTGGTCAACAAGTTTTCAATAATCGTTACACTTGGAGTTACGTATTAGCTTTATGTTGAGTTAGAAGATTAATCAAGTAAAATTAACTCTTTATAAGATGATTCGAGTACAATTAACTCTTTACTTGGTCCACAAGTTTTCAATAATCGTTACACTTAGAGTTACGGATTAGTTTTATGTTGAGTTAGAAGATTTATCGAATACCATTAATTATTTAGAAGATGATTCGAGTACAATGAACTCTTTACTTGACAACAAGTTATCAATAATCGTTACATTTGGAGTTACGGATTAGTTTACTGTTGAGTTAGAAGATTAATCGAGTACAATTAACACTTTACTTGGTCAACAAGTTTTCAATAATCGTTACACTTGGAGTTACGTATTAGCTTTATGTTGAGTTAGAAGATTAATCAAGTATAATAAACTCTTTATAAGATGATTCGAGTACAATTGCCTCTTTACTTGGTCGATAAGTTTTCAATAATCGTTACACTTAGAGTTACGGATTAGTTTTATGTTGAGTTACAAGATTAATCGAGTATCATTAACTCTTTAGAAGATGAATCGAGTACAATTAACTGTTTACTTGGTCAACAAGTTTTCAATAATCGTTACACTTAGAGTTACAGATTAGTTTCACGTTGAGTTAGAAGATTCATCGAATACCATTAATTCCTTAGAAGATATTCGAGTACAATTAACTCTTTACTTGTCAACAAGTTATAAATAATCGTTACATGTAGAGTTACGGATTAGTTTAATGTTGATTTAGAAGATTAATCGAGTACAATTAACACTTTACTTGGTCAACAAGTTTTCAATAATCGTTACACTTGGAGTTACGTATTAGCTTTATGTTGCGCTAGAAGATTAATCAAGTATAATAAATTCTTTATTAGATTATTCGAGTACGATTAACTCTTTACTTGGTCCACAAGTTTTCAATAATCGTTGCACTTAGAGTTACGGATTAGTTTTATGTTGAGTTAGAAGATTTATCGAATACCGTTAATTATTTAGAAAATGATTCGAGTACAATTAACTCTTTACTTGACAACAAGTTATCAATAATCGTTACATTTAGAGTTACGGATTAGTTTACTGTTGAGTTAGAAGATTAATCGAATACAATTAACACTTTACTTGGTCAACAAGTTTTCAATAATAGTTACACTTGGAGTTACGTATTAGCTTTATGTTGAGTTAGAAGATTAATCATGTATAATAAACTCTTTATAAGATGATTCGAGTACAATTAACTCTTTACTTGGTCAACAAGGTTTCAATAATCCTTACACTTAGAGTTATGGATTAGTTTTATGTTGAGTTACAAGATTAATCGAGTATCATTAACTCTTTGGAAGATGAATCAAGTACAATTAACTGTTCACTTGGTCAACAAGTTTTCAATAATCGTTACACTTAGAGTTACAGATTAATTTCATGTTGAGTTAGAAGATTCATCGAATACCATTAATTCCTTAGAAGATGATTCGAGTACAATTAACTATTTACTTGTCAACAAGTTATAAATAATCGTTACATGTAGAGTTACGGATTAGTTTAATGTTGAGTTAGATGATTAATCGAGTACAATTAACACTTTACTTGGTCAACAAGTTTTCAATAATCGTTACACTTAGAGTTACGGATTAGTTTTATATTGAGTTAGAAGATTTATCGAATACCATTAATTAAACTATTTACTTGACAACAAGTTATCAATAATCGTTACATTTAGAGTTACGGATTAGTTTACTGTTGAGTTAGAAGATTAATCGAGTACAATTAACACTTTACTTGGTCAACAAGTTTTCAATAATCGTTGCACTTGGAGTTACGTATTAGCTTTATGTTGAGTTAGAAGATTAATCAAGTATAATAAACTCTTTATAAGATGATTCGAGTACAATTACCTCTTTACTTGGTCGATAAGTTTTCAATAATCGTTACACTTAGAGTTACGGATTAGTTTTATGTTGATTTACAAGATTAATCGAGTATCATTAACTCTTTAGAAGATGAATCGAGTACAATTAACTGTTTACTTGGTCAACAAGTTTTCAATAATCGTTACACTTAGAGTTACAGATTAGTTTCATGTTGAGTTAGAAGATTCGTCGAATACCATTAATTCCTTAGAAGATGATTCGAGTACAATTAACTATTTACTTGTCAACAAGTTATACATAATCGTTACATGTAGAGTTACGGATTAGTTTAATGTTGAGTTAGAAGATTAATCGAGTACAATTAACACTTTACTTGGTCAACAAGTTTTCAATAATCGTTACACTTGGAGTTACGTATTAGCTTTATGTTGAGCTAGAAGATTAATCGAGTATAATAAATTCTTTATTAGATGATTCGAGTACAATTAACTCTTTACTAGGTCCACAAGTTTTCAATAATCGTTACACTTAGAGTTACGGAATAGTTTTATGTTGAGTTAGAAGATTTATCGAATACCATTAATTATTTAGAAGATGATTCGAGTACAATTAACTCTTTACTTGTCAACAAGATATTAAAAATCGTTACATTTAGAGTTACGGATTAGTTTAATATTGACTTAGAAGATTAATCGAGTACAATTAACACTTTACTTGGTCAACAAGTTTTCAATAATCGTTACACTTGGAGTTACGTATTAGCTTTATGTTGAGTTAGAAGATTAATCAAGTAAAATTAACTCTTTATAAGATGATTCGAGTACAATTAACTCTTTACTTGGTCCACAAGTTTTCAATAATCGTTACACTTAGAGTTACGGATTAGTTTTATGTTGAGTTAGAAGATTTATCGAATACCATTAATTATTTAGAAGATGATTCGAGTACAATGAACTCTTTACTTGACAACAAGTTATCAATAATCGTTACATTTGGAGTTACGGATTAGTTTACTGTTGAGTTAGAAGATTAATCGAGTACAATTAACACTTTACTTGGTCAACAAGTTTTCAATAATCGTTACACTTGGAGTTACGTATTAGCTTTATGTTGAGTTAGAAGATTAATCAAGTATAATAAACTCTTTATAAGATGATTCGAGTACAATTGCCTCTTTACTTGGTCGATAAGTTTTCAATAATCGTTACACTTAGAGTTACGGATTAGTTTTATGTTGAGTTACAAGATTAATCGAGTATCATTAACTCTTTAGAAGATGAATCGAGTACAATTAACTGTTTACTTGGTCAACAAGTTTTCAATAATCGTTACACTTAGAGTTACAGATTAGTTTCACGTTGAGTTAGAAGATTCATCGAATACCATTAATTCCTTAGAAGATATTCGAGTACAATTAACTCTTTACTTGTCAACAAGTTATAAATAATCGTTACATGTAGAGTTACGGATTAGTTTAATGTTGATTTAGAAGATTAATCGAGTACAATTAACACTTTACTTGGTCAACAAGTTTTCAATAATCGTTACACTTGGAGTTACGTATTAGCTTTATGTTGAGCTAGAAGATTAATCAAGTATAATAAATTCTTTATTAGATTATTCGAGTACGATTAACTCTTTACTTGGTCCACAAGTTTTCAATAATCGTTGCACTTAGAGTTACGGATTAGTTTTATGTTGAGTTAGAAGATTTATCGAATACCGTTAATTATTTAGAAAATGATTCGAGTACAATTAACTCTTTACTTGACAACAAGTTATCAATAATCGTTACATTTAGAGTTACGGATTAGTTTACTGTTGAGTTAGAAGATTAATCGAGTACAATTAACAGTTTACTTGGTCAACAAGTTTTCAATAATAGTTACACTTGGAGTTACGTATTAGCTTTATGTTGAGTTAGAAGATTAATCATGTATAATAAACTCTTTATAAGATGATTCGAGTACAATTAACTCTTTACTTGGTCAACAAGGTTTCAATAATCCTTACACTTAGAGTTATGGATTAGTTTTATGTTGAGTTACAAGATTAATCGAGTATCATTAACTCTTTGGAAGATGAATCAAGTACAATTAATTGTTCACTTGGTCAACAAGTTTTCAATAATCGTTACACTTAGAGTTACAGATTAATTTCATGTTGAGTTAGAAGATTCATCGAATACCATTAATTCCTTAGAAGATGATTCGAGTACAATTAACTATTTACTTGTCAACAAGTTATAAATAATCGTTACATGTAGAGTTACGGATTAGTTTAATGTTGAGTTAGATGATTAATCGAGTACAATTAACACTTTACTTGGTCAACAAGTTTTCAATAATCGTTACACTTGGAATTACGTACTAGCTATATGTTGAGTTAGAAGATTAAACAAGTATAATTAACTCTTTATAAGATGGTTCGAGTACAATTAACACTTTACTTGGTCCACAAGTTTTCAATAATCGTTACACTTAGAGTTACGGATTAGTTTTATATTGAGTTAGAAGATTTATCGAATACCATTAATTAAACTATTTACTTGACAACAAGTTATCAATAATCGTTACATTTAGAGTTACGGATTAGTTTACTGTTGAGTTAGAAGATTAATCGAGTACAATTAACACTTTACTTGGTCAACAAGTTTTCAATAATCGTTGCACTTGGAGTTACGTATTAGCTTTATGTTGAGTTAGAAGATTAATCAAGTATAATAAACTCTTTATAAGATGATTCGAGTACAATTACCTCTTTACTTGGTCGATAAGTTTTCAATAATCGTTACACTTAGAGTTACGGATTAGTTTTATGTTGATTTACAAGATTAATCGAGTATCATTAACTCTTTAGAAGATGAATCGAGTACAATTAACTGTTTACTTGGTCAACAAGTTTTCAATAATCGTTACACTTAGAGTTACAGATTAGTTTCATGTTGAGTTAGAAGATTCGTCGAATACCATTAATTCCTTAGAAGATGATTCGAGTACAATTAACTATTTACTTGTCAACAAGTTATACATAATCGTTACATGTAGAGTTACGGATTAGTTTAATGTTGAGTTAGAAGATTAATCGAGTACAATTAACACTTTACTTGGTCAACAAGTTTTCAATAATCGTTACACTTGGAGTTACGTATTAGCTTTATGTTGAGCTAGAAGATTAATCGAGTATAATAAATTCTTTATTAGATGATTCGAGTACAATTAACTCTTTACTAGGTCCACAAGTTTTCAATAATCGTTACACTTAGAGTTACGGAATAGTTTTATGTTGAGTTAGAAGATTTATCGAATACCATTAATTATTTAGAAGATGATTCGAGTACAATTAACTCTTTACTTGTCAACAAGATATTAAAAATCGTTACATTTAGAGTTACGGATTAGTTTAATGTTGACTTAGAAGATTAATCGAGTACAATTAACACTTTACTTGGTCAACAAGTTTTCAATAATCGTTACACTTGGAGTTACGTATTAGCTTTATGTTGAGTTAGAAGATTAATCAAGTAAAATTAACTCTTTATAAGATGATTCGAGTACAATTAACTCTTTACTTGGTCCACAAGTTTTCAATAATCGTTACACTTAGAGTTACGGATTAGTTTTATGTTGAGTTAGAAGATTTATCGAATACCATTAATTATTTAGAAGATGATTCGAGTACAATGAACTCTTTACTTGACAACAAGTTATCAATAATCGTTACATTTGGAGTTACGGATTAGTTTACTGTTGAGTTAGAAGATTAATCGAGTACAATTAACACTTTACTTGGTCAACAAGTTTTCAATAATCGTTACACTTGGAGTTACGTATTAGCTTTATGTTGAGTTAGAAGATTAATCAAGTATAATAAACTCTTTATAAGATGATTCGAGTACAATTGCCTCTTTACTTGGTCGATAAGTTTTCAATAATCGTTACACTTAGAGTTACGGATTAGTTTTATGTTGAGTTACAAGATTAATCGAGTATCATTAACTCTTTAGAAGATGAATCGAGTACAATTAACTGTTTACTTGGTCAACAAGTTTTCAATAATCGTTACACTTAGAGTTACAGATTAGTTTCACGTTGAGTTAGAAGATTCATCGAATACCATTAATTCCTTAGAAGATATTCGAGTACAATTAACTCTTTACTTGTCAACAAGTTATAAATAATCGTTACATGTAGAGTTACGGATTAGTTTAATGTTGATTTAGAAGATTAATCGAGTACAATTAACACTTTACTTGGTCAACAAGTTTTCAATAATCGTTACACTTGGAGTTACGTATTAGCTTTATGTTGCGCTAGAAGATTAATCAAGTATAATAAATTCTTTATTAGATTATTCGAGTACGATTAACTCTTTACTTGGTCCACAAGTTTTCAATAATCGTTGCACTTAGAGTTACGGATTAGTTTTATGTTGAGTTAGAAGATTTATCGAATACCGTTAATTATTTAGAAAATGATTCGAGTACAATTAACTCTTTACTTGACAACAAGTTATCAATAATCGTTACATTTAGAGTTACGGATTAGTTTACTGTTGAGTTAGAAGATTAATCGAATACAATTAACACTTTACTTGGTCAACAAGTTTTCAATAATAGTTACACTTGGAGTTACGTATTAGCTTTATGTTGAGTTAGAAGATTAATCATGTATAATAAACTCTTTATAAGATGATTCGAGTACAATTAACTCTTTACTTGGTCAACAAGGTTTCAATAATCCTTACACTTAGAGTTATGGATTAGTTTTATGTTGAGTTACAAGATTAATCGAGTATCATTAACTCTTTGGAAGATGAATCAAGTACAATTAACTGTTCACTTGGTCAACAAGTTTTCAATAATCGTTACACTTAGAGTTACAGATTAATTTCATGTTGAGTTAGAAGATTCATCGAATACCATTAATTCCTTAGAAGATGATTCGAGTACAATTAACTATTTACTTGTCAACAAGTTATAAATAATCGTTACATGTAGAGTTACGGATTAGTTTAATGTTGAGTTAGATGATTAATCGAGTACAATTAACACTTTACTTGGTCAACAAGTTTTCAATAATCGTTACACTTGGAATTACGTACTAGCTATATGTTGAGTTAGAAGATTAAACAAGTATAATTAACTCTTTATAAGATGGTTCGAGTACAATTAACACTTTACTTGGTCCACAAGTTTTCAATAATCGTTACACTTAGAGTTACGGATTAGTTTTATATTGAGTTAGAAGATTTATCGAATACCATTAATTAAACTATTTACTTGACAACAAGTTATCAATAATCGTTACATTTAGAGTTACGGATTAGTTTACTGTTGAGTTAGAAGATTAATCGAGTACAATTAACACTTTACTTGGTCAACAAGTTTTCAATAATCGTTGCACTTGGAGTTACGTATTAGCTTTATGTTGAGTTAGAAGATTAATCAAGTATAATAAACTCTTTATAAGATGATTCGAGTACAATTACCTCTTTACTTGGTCGATAAGTTTTCAATAATCGTTACACTTAGAGTTACGGATTAGTTTTATGTTGATTTACAAGATTAATCGAGTATCATTAACTCTTTAGAAGATGAATCGAGTACAATTAACTGTTTACTTGGTCAACAAGTTTTCAATAATCGTTACACTTAGAGTTACAGATTAGTTTCATGTTGAGTTAGAAGATTCGTCGAATACCATTAATTCCTTAGAAGATGATTCGAGTACAATTAACTATTTACTTGTCAACAAGTTATACATAATCGTTACATGTAGAGTTACGGATTAGTTTAATGTTGAGTTAGAAGATTAATCGAGTACAATTAACACTTTACTTGGTCAACAAGTTTTCAATAATCGTTACACTTGGAGTTACGTATTAGCTTTATGTTGAGCTAGAAGATTAATCGAGTATAATAAATTCTTTATTAGATGATTCGAGTACAATTAACTCTTTACTAGGTCCACAAGTTTTCAATAATCGTTACACTTAGAGTTACGGAATAGTTTTATGTTGAGTTAGAAGATTTATCGAATACCATTAATTATTTAGAAGATGATTCGAGTACAATTAACTCTTTACTTGTCAACAAGATATTAAAAATCGTTACATTTAGAGTTACGGATTAGTTTAATGTTGACTTAGAAGATTAATCGAGTACAATTAACACTTTACTTGGTCAACAAGTTTTCAATAATCGTTACACTTGGAGTTACGTATTAGCTTTATGTTGAGTTAGAAGATTAATCAAGTATAATAAACTCTTTATAAGATGATTCGAGTACAATTGCCTCTTTACTTGGTCGATAAGTTTTCAATAATCGTTACACTTAGAGTTACGGATTAGTTTTATGTTGAGTTACAAGATTAATCGAGTATCATTAACTCTTTAGAAGATGAATCGAGTACAATTAACTGTTTACTTGGTCAACAAGTTTTCAATAATCGTTACACTTAGAGTTACAGATTAGTTTCACGTTGAGTTAGAAGATTCATCGAATACCATTAATTCCTTAGAAGATATTCGAGTACAATTAACTCTTTACTTGTCAACAAGTTATAAATAATCGTTACATGTAGAGTTACGGATTTGTTTAATGTTGATTTAGAAGATTAATCGAGTACAATTAACACTTTACTTGGTCAACAAGTTTTCAATAATCGTTACACTTGGAGTTACGTATTAGCTTTATGTTGAGCTAGAAGATTAATCAAGTATAATAAATTCTTTATTAGATTATTCGAGTACAATTAACTCTTTACTTGGTCCACAAGTTTTCAATAATCGTTGCACTTAGAGTTACGGATTAGTTTTATGTTGAGTTAGAAGATTTATCGAATACCGTTAATTATTTAGAAAATGATTCGAGTACAATTAACTCTTTACTTGACAACAAGTTATCAATAATCGTTACATTTAGAGTTACGGATTAGTTTACTGTTGAGTTAGAAGATTAATCGAGTACAATTAACACTTTACTTGGTCAACAAGTTTTCAATAATAGTTACACTTGGAGTTACGTATTAGCTTTATGTTGAGTTAGAAGATTAATCATGTATAATAAACTCTTTATAAGATGATTCGAGTACAATTAACTCTTTACTTGGTCAACAAGGTTTCAATAATCCTTACACTTAGAGTTATGGATTAGTTTTATGTTGAGTTACAAGATTAATCGAGTATCATTAACTCTTTGGAAGATGAATCAAGTACAATTAACTGTTCACTTGGTCAACAAGTTTTCAATAATCGTTACACTTAGAGTTACAGATTAATTTCATGTTGAGTTAGAAGATTCATCGAATACCATTAATTCCTTAGAAGATGATTCGAGTACAATTAACTATTTACTTGTCAACAAGTTATAAATAATCGTTACATGTAGAGTTACGGATTAGTTTAATGTTGAGTTAGATGATTAATCGAGTACAATTAACACTTTACTTGGTCAACAAGTTTTCAATAATCGTTACACTTGGAATTACGTACTAGCTATATGTTGAGTTAGAAGATTAAACAAGTATAATTAACTCTTTATAAGATGGTTCGAGTACAATTAACACTTTACTTGGTCCACAAGTTTTCAATAATCGTTACACTTAGAGTTACGGATTAGTTTTATATTGAGTTAGAAGATTTATCGAATACCATTAATTAAACTATTTACTTGACAACAAGTTATCAATAATCGTTACATTTAGAGTTACGGATTAGTTTACTGTTGAGTTAGAAGATTAATCGAGTACAATTAACACTTTACTTGGTCAACAAGTTTTCAATAATCGTTGCACTTGGAGTTACGTATTAGCTTTATGTTGAGTTAGAAGATTAATCAAGTATAATAAACTCTTTATAAGATGATTCGAGTACAATTACCTCTTTACTTGGTCGATAAGTTTTCAATAATCGTTACACTTAGAGTTACGGATTAGTTTTATGTTGATTTACAAGATTAATCGAGTATCATTAACTCTTTAGAAGATGAATCGAGTACAATTAACTGTTTACTTGGTCAACAAGTTTTCAATAATCGTTACACTTAGAGTTACAGATTAGTTTCATGTTGAGTTAGAAGATTCGTCGAATACCATTAATTCCTTAGAAGATGATTCGAGTACAATTAACTATTTACTTGTCAACAAGTTATACATAATCGTTACATGTAGAGTTACGGATTAGTTTAATGTTGAGTTAGAAGATTAATCGAGTACAATTAACACTTTACTTGGTCAACAAGTTTTCAATAATCGTTACACTTGGAGTTACGTATTAGCTTTATGTTGAGCTAGAAGATTAATCGAGTATAATAAATTCTTTATTAGATGATTCGAGTACAATTAACTCTTTACTAGGTCCACAAGTTTTCAATAATCGTTACACTTAGAGTTACGGAATAGTTTTATGTTGAGTTAGAAGATTTATCGAATACCATTAATTATTTAGAAGATGATTCGAGTACAATTAACTCTTTACTTGTCAACAAGATATTAAAAATCGTTACATTTAGAGTTACGGATTAGTTTAATGTTGACTTAGAAGATTAATCGAGTACAATTAACACTTTACTTGGTCAACAAGTTTTCAATAATCGTTACACTTGGAGTTACGTATTAGCTTTATGTTGAGTTAGAAGATTAATCAAGTAAAATTAACTCTTTATAAGATGATTCGAGTACAATTAACTCTTTACTTGGTCCACAAGTTTTCAATAATCGTTACACTTAGAGTAACGGATTAGTTTTATGTTGAGTTAGAAGATTTATCGAATACCATTAATTATTTAGAAGATGATTCGAGTACAATGAACTCTTTACTTGACAACAAGTTATCAATAATCGTTACATTTGGAGTTACGGATTAGTTTACTGTTGAGTTAGAAGATTAATCGAGTACAATTAACACTTTACTTGGTCAACAAGTTTTCAATAATCGTTACACTTGGAGTTACGTATTAGCTTTATGTTGAGTTAGAAGATTAATCAAGTATAATAAACTCTTTATAAGATGATTCGAGTACAATTGCCTCTTTACTTGGTCGATAAGTTTTCAATAATCGTTACACTTAGAGTTACGGATTAGTTTTATGTTGAGTTACAAGATTAATCGAGTATCATTAACTCTTTAGAAGATGAATCGAGTACAATTAACTGTTTACTTGGTCAACAAGTTTTCAATAATCGTTACACTTAGAGTTACAGATTAGTTTCACGTTGAGTTAGAAGATTCATCGAATACCATTAATTCCTTAGAAGATATTCGAGTACAATTAACTCTTTACTTGTCAACAAGTTATAAATAATCGTTACATGTAGAGTTACGGATTTGTTTAATGTTGATTTAGAAGATTAATCGAGTACAATTAACACTTTACTTGGTCAACAAGTTTTCAATAATCGTTACACTTGGAGTTACGTATTAGCTTTATGTTGAGCTAGAAGATTAATCAAGTATAATAAATTCTTTATTAGATTATTCGAGTACAATTAACTCTTTACTTGGTCCACAAGTTTTCAATAATCGTTGCACTTAGAGTTACGGATTAGTTTTATGTTGAGTTAGAAGATTTATCGAATACCGTTAATTATTTAGAAAATGATTCGAGTACAATTAACTCTTTACTTGACAACAAGTTATCAATAATCGTTACATTTAGAGTTACGGATTAGTTTACTGTTGAGTTAGAAGATTAATCGAGTACAATTAACACTTTACTTGGTCAACAAGTTTTCAATAATAGTTACACTTGGAGTTACGTATTAGCTTTATGTTGAGTTAGAAGATTAATCATGTATAAATAATCGTTACACTTAGAGTTACGGATTAGTTTAATGTTGACTTAGAAGATTAATCGAGTACAATTAACACTTTACTTGGTCAACAAGTTTTCAATAATCGTTACACTTGGAGTTACGTATTAGCTTTATGTTGAGTTAGAAGATTAATCAAGTAAAATTAACTCTTTATAAGATGATTCGAGTACAATTAACTCTTTACTTGGTCCACAAGTTTTCAATAATCGTTGCACTTAGAGTTACGGATTAGTTTTATGTTGAGTTAGAAGATTTATCGAATACCGTTAATTATTTAGAAAATGATTCGAGTACAATTAACTCTTTACTTGACAACAAGTTATCAATAATCGTTACATTTGGAGTTACGGATTAGTTTACTGTTGAGTTAGAAGATTAATCGAGTACAATTAACACTTTACTTGGTCAACAAGTTTTCAATAATAGTTACACTTGGAGTTACGTATTAGCTTTATGTTGAGTTAGAAGATTAATCAAGTATAATAAACTCTTTATAAGATGATTCGAGTACAATTAACTCTTTACTTGGTCAACAAGGTTTCAATAATCCTTACACTTAGAGTTACGGATTAGTTTTATGTTGAGTTACAAGATTAATCGAGTATCATTAACTCTTTAGAAGATGAATCGAGTAATATTAACTGTTTACTTGGTCAACAAGTTTTCAATAATCGTTACACTTAGAGTTACAGATTAGTTTCACGTTGAGTTAGAAGATTCATCGAATACCATGAATTCCTTAGAAGATATTCGAGTACAATTAACTATTTACTTGTCAACAAGTTATAAATAATCGTTACATGTAGAGTTACGGATTAGTTTAATGTTGAGTTAGAAGATTAATCGAGTACAATTAACACTTTACTTGGTCAACAAGTTTTCAATAATCGTTACACTTGGAGTTACGTATTAGCTTTATGTTGAGCTAGAAGATTAATCGAGTATAATAAATTCTTTATTAGATGATTCGAGTACAATTAACTCTTTACTAGGTCCACAAGTTTTCAATAATCGTTACACTTAGAGTTACGGAATAGTTTTATGTTGAGTTAGAAGATTTATCGAATACCATTAATTATTTAGAAGATGATTCGAGTACAATTAACTCTTTACTTGTCAACAAGATATTAAAAATCGTTACATTTAGAGTTACGGATTAGTTTAATGTTGACTTAGAAGATTAATCGAGTACAATTAACACTTTACTTGGTCAACAAGTTTTCAATAATCGTTACACTTGGAGTTACGTATTAGCTTTATGTTGAGTTAGAAGATTAATCAAGTAAAATTAACTCTTTATAAGATGATTCGAGTACAATTAACTCTTTACTTGGTCCACAAGTTTTCAATAATCGTTGCACTTAGAGTTACGGATTAGTTTTATGTTGAGTTAGAAGATTTATCGAATACCGTTAATTATTTAGAAAATGATTCGAGTACAATTAACTGTTCACTTGGTCAACAAGTTTTCAATAATCGTTACACTTAGAGTTACAGATTAATTTCATGTTGAGTTAGAAGATTCATCGAATACCATTAATTCCTTAGAAGATGATTCGAGTACAATTAACTATTTACTTGTCAACAAGTTATAAATAATCGTTACATGTAGAGTTACGGATTAGTTTAATGTTGAGTTAGATGATTAATCGAGTACAATTAACACTTTACTTGGTCAACAAGTTTTCAATAATCGTTACACTTGGAATTACGTACTAGCTATATGTTGAGTTAGAAGATTAAACAAGTATAATTAACTCTTTATAAGATGGTTCGAGTACAATTAACACTTTACTTGGTCCACAAGTTTTCAATAATCGTTACACTTAGAGTTACGGATTAGTTTTATATTGAGTTAGAAGATTTATCGAATACCATTAATTAAACTATTTACTTGACAACAAGTTATCAATAATCGTTACATTTAGAGTTACGGATTAGTTTACTGTTGAGTTAGAAGATTAATCGAGTACAATTAACACTTTACTTGGTCAACAAGTTTTCAATAATCGTTGCACTTGGAGTTACGTATTAGCTTTATGTTGAGTTAGAAGATTAATCAAGTATAATAAACTCTTTATAAGATGATTCGAGTACAATTACCTCTTTACTTGGTCGATAAGTTTTCAATAATCGTTACACGTAGAGTTACGGATTAGTTTTATGTTGATTTACAAGATTAATCGAGTATCATTAACTCTTTAGAAGATGAATCGAGTACAATTAACTGTTTACTTGGTCAACAAGTTTTCAATAATCGTTACACTTAGAGTTACAGATTAGTTTCATGTTGAGTTAGAAGATTCATCGAATACCATTAATTCCTTAGAAGATGATTCGAGTACAATTAACTATTTACTTGTCAACAAGTTATAAATAATCGTTACATGTAGAGTTACGGATTAGTTTAATGTTGAGTTAGAAGATTAATCGAGTACAATTAACACTTTACTTGGTCAACAAGTTTTCAATAATCGTTACACTTGGAGTTACGTATTAGCTTTATGTTGAGCTAGAAGATTAATCGAGTATAATAAATTCTTTATTAGATGATTCGAGTACAATTAACTCTTTACTAGGTCCACAAGTTTTCAATAATCGTTACACTTAGAGTTACGGAATAGTTTTATGTTGAGTTAGAAGATTTATCGAATACCATTAATTATTTAGAAGATGATTCGAGTACAATTAACTCTTTACTTGTCAACAAGATATTAAAAATCGTTACATTTAGAGTTACGGATTAGTTTAATGTTGACTTAGAAGATTAATCGAGTACAATTAACACTTTACTTGGTCAACAAGTTTTCAATAATCGTTACACTTGGAGTTACGTATTAGCTTTATGTTGAGTTAGAAGATTAATCAAGTAAAATTAACTCTTTATAAGATGATTCGAGTACAATTAACTCTTTACTTGGTCCACAAGTTTTCAATAATCGTTGCACTTAGAGTTACGGATTAGTTTTATGTTGAGTTAGAAGATTTATCGAATACCGTTAATTATTTAGAAAATGATTCGAGTACAATTAACTCTTTACTTGACAACAAGTTATCAATAATCGTTACATTTAGAGTTACGGATTAGTTTACTGTTGAGTTAGAAGATTAATCGAGTACAATTAACACTTTACTTGGTCAACAAGTTTTCAATAATAGTTACACTTGGAGTTACGTATTAGCTTTATGTTGAGTTAGAAGATTAATCATGTATAATAAACTCTTTATAAGATGATTCGAGTACAATTAACTCTTTACTTGGTCAACAAGGTTTCAATAATCCTTACACTTAGAGTTATGGATTAGTTTTATGTTGAGTTACAAGATTAATCGAGTATCATTAACTCTTTAGAAGATGAATCGAGTACAATTAACTGTTTACTTGGTCAACAAGTTTTCAATAATCGTTACACTTAGAGTTACAGATTAGTTTCACGTTGAGTTAGAAGATTCATCGAATACCATGAATTCCTTAGAAGATATTCGAGTACAATTAACTATTTACTTGTCAACAAGTTATAAATAATCGTTACATGTAGAGTTACGGATTAGTTTAATGTTGAGTTAGAAGATTAATCGAGTACAATTAACACTTTACTTGGTCAACAAGTTTTCAATAATCGTTACACTTGGAGTTACGTATTAGCTTTATGTTGAGCTAGAAGATTAATCGAGTATAATAAATTCTTTATTAGATGATTCGAGTACAATTAACTCTTTACTAGGTCCACAAGTTTTCAATAATCGTTACACTTAGAGTTACGGAATAGTTTTATGTTGAGTTAGAAGATTTATCGAATACCATTAATTATTTAGAAGATGATTCGAGTACAATTAACTCTTTACTTGTCAACAAGATATTAAAAATCGTTACATTTAGAGTTACGGATTAGTTTAATGTTGACTTAGAAGATTAATCGAGTACAATTAACACTTTACTTGGTCAACAAGTTTTCAATAATCGTTACACTTGGAGTTACGTATTAGCTTTATGTTGAGTTAGAAGATTAATCAAGTAAAATTAACTCTTTATAAGATGATTCGAGTACAATTAACTCTTTACTTGGTCCACAAGTTTTCAATAATCGTTGCACTTAGAGTTACGGATTAGTTTTATGTTGAGTTAGAAGATTTATCGAATACCGTTAATTATTTAGAAAATGATTCGAGTACAATTAACTGTTCACTTGGTCAACAAGTTTTCAATAATCGTTACACTTAGAGTTACAGATTAATTTCATGTTGAGTTAGAAGATTCATCGAATACCATTAATTCCTTAGAAGATGATTCGAGTACAATTAACTATTTACTTGTCAACAAGTTATAAATAATCGTTACATGTAGAGTTACGGATTAGTTTAATGTTGAGTTAGATGATTAATCGAGTACAATTAACACTTTACTTGGTCAACAAGTTTTCAATAATCGTTACACTTGGAATTACGTACTAGCTATATGTTGAGTTAGAAGATTAAACAAGTATAATTAACTCTTTATAAGATGGTTCGAGTACAATTAACACTTTACTTGGTCCACAAGTTTTCAATAATCGTTACACTTAGAGTTACGGATTAGTTTTATATTGAGTTAGAAGATTTATCGAATACCATTAATTAAACTATTTACTTGACAACAAGTTATCAATAATCGTTACATTTAGAGTTACGGATTAGTTTACTGTTGAGTTAGAAGATTAATCGAGTACAATTAACACTTTACTTGGTCAACAAGTTTTCAATAATCGTTGCACTTGGAGTTACGTATTAGCTTTATGTTGAGTTAGAAGATTAATCAAGTATAATAAACTCTTTATAAGATGATTCGAGTACAATTACCTCTTTACTTGGTCGATAAGTTTTCAATAATCGTTACACTTAGAGTTACGGATTAGTTTTATGTTGATTTACAAGATTAATCGAGTATCATTAACTCTTTAGAAGATGAATCGAGTACAATTAACTGTTTACTTGGTCAACAAGTTTTCAATAATCGTTACACTTAGAGTTACAGATTAGTTTCATGTTGAGTTAGAAGATTCATCGAATACCATTAATTCCTTAGAAGATGATTCGAGTACAATTAACTATTTACTTGTCAACAAGTTATAAATAATCGTTACATGTAGAGTTACGGATTAGTTTAATGTTGAGTTAGAAGATTAATCGAGTACAATTAACACTTTACTTGGTCAACAAGTTTTCAATAATCGTTACACTTGGAGTTACGTATTAGCTTTATGTTGAGCTAGAAGATTAATCGAGTATAATAAATTCTTTATTAGATGATTCGAGTACAATTAACTCTTTACTAGGTCCACAAGTTTTCAATAATCGTTACACTTAGAGTTACGGAATAGTTTTATGTTGAGTTAGAAGATTTATCGAATACCATTAATTATTTAGAAGATGATTCGAGTACAATTAACTCTTTACTTGTCAACAAGATATTAAAAATCGTTACATTTAGAGTTACGGATTAGTTTAATGTTGACTTAGAAGATTAATCGAGTACAATTAACACTTTACTTGGTCAACAAGTTTTCAATAATCGTTACACTTGGAGTTACGTATTAGCTTTATGTTGAGTTAGAAGATTAATCAAGTAAAATTAACTCTTTATAAGATGATTCGAGTACAATTAACTCTTTACTTGGTCCACAAGTTTTCAATAATCGTTGCACTTAGAGTTACGGATTAGTTTTATGTTGAGTTAGAAGATTTATCGAATACCGTTAATTATTTAGAAAATGATTCGAGTACAATTAACTCTTTACTTGACAACAAGTTATCAATAATCGTTACATTTAGAGTTACGGATTAGTTTACTGTTGAGTTAGAAGATTAATCGAGTACAATTAACACTTTACTTGGTCAACAAGTTTTCAATAATAGTTACACTTGGAGTTACGTATTAGCTTTATGTTGAGTTAGAAGATTAATCATGTATAATAAACTCTTTATAAGATGATTCGAGTACAATTAACTCTTTACTTGGTCAACAAGGTTTCAATAATCCTTACACTTAGAGTTATGGATTAGTTTTATGTTGAGTTACAAGATTAATCGAGTATCATTAACTCTTTAGAAGATGAATCGAGTACAATTAACTGTTTACTTGGTCAACAAGTTTTCAATAATCGTTACACTTAGAGTTACAGATTAGTTTCACGTTGAGTTAGAAGATTCATCGAATACCATGAATTCCTTAGAAGATATTCGAGTACAATTAACTATTTACTTGTCAACAAGTTATAAATAATCGTTACATGTAGAGTTACGGATTAGTTTAATGTTGAGTTAGAAGATTAATCGAGTACAATTAACACTTTACTTGGTCAACAAGTTTTCAATAATCGTTACACTTGGAGTTACGTATTAGCTTTATGTTGAGCTAGAAGATTAATCGAGTATAATAAATTCTTTATTAGATGATTCGAGTACAATTAACTCTTTACTAGGTCCACAAGTTTTCAATAATCGTTACACTTAGAGTTACGGAATAGTTTTATGTTGAGTTAGAAGATTTATCGAATACCATTAATTATTTAGAAGATGATTCGAGTACAATTAACTCTTTACTTGTCAACAAGATATTAAAAATCGTTACATTTAGAGTTACGGATTAGTTTAATGTTGACTTAGAAGATTAATCGAGTACAATTAACACTTTACTTGGTCAACAAGTTTTCAATAATCGTTACACTTGGAGTTACGTATTAGCTTTATGTTGAGTTAGAAGATTAATCAAGTAAAATTAACTCTTTATAAGATGATTCGAGTACAATTAACTCTTTACTTGGTCCACAAGTTTTCAATAATCGTTGCACTTAGAGTTACGGATTAGTTTTATGTTGAGTTAGAAGATTTATCGAATACCGTTAATTATTTAGAAAATGATTCGAGTACAATTAACTGTTCACTTGGTCAACAAGTTTTCAATAATCGTTACACTTAGAGTTACAGATTAATTTCATGTTGAGTTAGAAGATTCATCGAATACCATTAATTCCTTAGAAGATGATTCGAGTACAATTAACTATTTACTTGTCAACAAGTTATAAATAATCGTTACATGTAGAGTTACGGATTAGTTTAATGTTGAGTTAGATGATTAATCGAGTACAATTAACACTTTACTTGGTCAACAAGTTTTCAATAATCGTTACACTTGGAATTACGTACTAGCTATATGTTGAGTTAGAAGATTAAACAAGTATAATTAACTCTTTATAAGATGGTTCGAGTACAATTAACACTTTACTTGGTCCACAAGTTTTCAATAATCGTTACACTTAGAGTTACGGATTAGTTTTATATTGAGTTAGAAGATTTATCGAATACCATTAATTAAACTATTTACTTGACAACAAGTTATCAATAATCGTTACATTTAGAGTTACGGATTAGTTTACTGTTGAGTTAGAAGATTAATCGAGTACAATTAACACTTTACTTGGTCAACAAGTTTTCAATAATCGTTGCACTTGGAGTTACGTATTAGCTTTATGTTGAGTTAGAAGATTAATCAAGTATAATAAACTCTTTATAAGATGATTCGAGTACAATTAACTCTTTACTTGGTCAACAAGGTTTCAATAATCCTTACACTTAGAGTTATGGATTAGTTTTATGTTGAGTTACAAGATTAATCGAGTATCATTAACTCTTTGGAAGATGAATCAAGTACAATTAACTGTTCTCTTGGTCAACAAGTTTTCAATAATCGTTACACTTAGAGTTACAGATTAATTTCATGTTGAGTAAGAAGATTCATCGAATACCATTAATTCCTTAGAAGATGATTCGAGTACAATTAACTATTTACTTGTCAACAAGTTATAAATAATCGTTACATGTAGAGTTACGGATTAGTTTAATGTTGAGTTAGATGATTAATCGAGTACAATTAACACTTTACTTGGTCAACAAGTTTTCAATAATCGTTACACTTGGAATTACGTACTAGCTATATGTTGAGTTAGAAGATTAAACAAGTATAATTAACTCTTTATAAGATGGTTCGAGTACAATTAACACTTTACTTGGTCCACAAGTTTTCAATAATCGTTACACTTAGAGTTACGGATTAGTTTTATATTGAGTTAGAAGATTTATCGAATACCATTAATTAAACTATTTACTTGACAACAAGTTATCAATAATCGTTACATTTAGAGTTACGGATTAGTTTACTGTTGAGTTAGAAGATTAATCGAGTACAATTAACACTTTACTTGGTCAACAAGTTTTCAATAATCGTTGCACTTGGAGTTACGTATTAGCTTTATGTTGAGTTAGAAGATTAATCAAGTATAATAAACTCTTTATAAGATGATTCGAGTACAATTACCTCTTTACTTGGTCGATAAGTTTTCAATAATCGTTACACTTAGAGTTACGGATTAGTTTTATGTTGATTTACAAGATTAATCGAGTATCATTAACTCTTTAGAAGATGAATCGAGTACAATTAACTGTTTACTTGGTCAACAAGTTTTCAATAATCGTTACACTTAGAGTTACAGATTAGTTTCATGTTGAGTTAGAAGATTCATCGAATACCATTAATTCCTTAGAAGATGATTCGAGTACAATTAACTATTTACTTGTCAACAAGTTATAAATAATCGTTACATGTAGAGTTACGGATTAGTTTAATGTTGAGTTAGAAGATTAATCGAGTACAATTAACACTTTACTTGGTCAACAAGTTTTCAATAATCGTTACACTTGGAGTTACGTATTAGCTTTATGTTGAGCTAGAAGATTAATCGAGTATAATAAATTCTTTATTAGATGATTCGAGTACAATTAACTCTTTACTAGGTCCACAAGTTTTCAATAATCGTTACACTTAGAGTTACGGAATAGTTTTATGTTGAGTTAGAAGATTTATCGAATACCATTAATTATTTAGAAGATGATTCGAGTACAATTAACTCTTTACTTGTCAACAAGATATTAAAAATCGTTACATTTAGAGTTACGGATTAGTTTAATGTTGACTTAGAAGATTAATCGAGTACAATTAACACTTTACTTGGTCAACAAGTTTTCAATAATCGTTACACTTGGAGTTACGTATTAGCTTTATGTTGAGTTAGAAGATTAATCAAGTAAAATTAACTCTTTATAAGATGATTCGAGTACAATTAACTCTTTACTTGGTCCACAAGTTTTCAATAATCGTTGCACTTAGAGTTACGGATTAGTTTTATGTTGAGTTAGAAGATTTATCGAATACCGTTAATTATTTAGAAAATGATTCGAGTACAATTAACTCTTTACTTGACAACAAGTTATCAATAATCGTTACATTTAGAGTTACGGATTAGTTTACTGTTGAGTTAGAAGATTAATCGAGTACAATTAACACTTTACTTGGTCAACAAGTTTTCAATAATAGTTACACTTGGAGTTACGTATTAGCTTTATGTTGAGTTAGAAGATTAATCATGTATAATAAACTCTTTATAAGATGATTCGAGTACAATTAACTCTTTACTTGGTCAACAAGGTTTCAATAATCCTTACACTTAGAGTTATGGATTAGTTTTATGTTGAGTTACAAGATTAATCGAGTATCATTAACTCTTTAGAAGATGAATCGAGTACAATTAACTGTTTACTTGGTCAAAAAGTTTTCAATAATCGTTACACTTAGAGTTACAGATTAGTTTCACGTTGAGTTAGAAGATTCATCGAATACCATGAATTCCTTAGAAGATATTCGAGTACAATTAACTATTTACTTGTCAACAAGTTATAAATAATCGTTACATGTAGAGTTACGGATTAGTTTAATGTTGAGTTAGAAGATTAATCGAGTACAATTAACACTTTACTTGGTCAACAAGTTTTCAATAATCGTTACACTTGGAGTTACGTATTAGCTTTATGTTGAGCTAGAAGATTAATCGAGTATAATAAATTCTTTATTAGATGATTCGAGTACAATTAACTCTTTACTAGGTCCACAAGTTTTCAATAATCGTTACACTTAGAGTTACGGAATAGTTTTATGTTGAGTTAGAAGATTTATCGAATACCATTAATTATTTAGAAGATGATTCGAGTACAATTAACTCTTTACTTGTCAACAAGATATTAAAAATCGTTACATTTAGAGTTACGGATTAGTTTAATGTTGACTTAGAAGATTAATCGAGTACAATTAACACTTTACTTGGTCAACAAGTTTTCAATAATCGTTACACTTGGAGTTACGTATTAGCTTTATGTTGAGTTAGAAGATTAATCAAGTAAAATTAACTCTTTATAAGATGATTCGAGTACAATTAACTCTTTACTTGGTCCACAAGTTTTCAATAATCGTTGCACTTAGAGTTACGGATTAGTTTTATGTTGAGTTAGAAGATTTATCGAATACCGTTAATTATTTAGAAAATGATTCGAGTACAATTAACTCTTTACTTGACAACAAGTTATCAATAATCGTTACATTTAGAGTTACGGATTAGTTTACTGTTGAGTTAGAAGATTAATCGAGTACAATTAACACTTTACTTGGTCAACAAGTTTTCAATAATAGTTACACTTGGAGTTACGTATTAGCTTTATGTTGAGTTAGAAGATTAATCATGTATAATAAACTCTTTATAAGATGATTCGAGTACAATTAACTCTTTACTTGGTCAACAAGGTTTCAATAATCCTTACACTTAGAGTTATGGATTAGTTTTATGTTGAGTTACAAGATTAATCGAGTATCATTAACTCTTTAGAAGATGAATCGAGTACAATTAACTGTTTACTTGGTCAACAAGTTTTCAATAATCGTTACACTTAGAGTTACAGATTAGTTTCACGTTGAGTTAGAAGATTCATCGAATACCATGAATTCCTTAGAAGATATTCGAGTACAATTAACTATTTACTTGTCAACAAGTTATAAATAATCGTTACATGTAGAGTTACGGATTAGTTTAATGTTGAGTTAGAAGATTAATCGAGTACAATTAACACTTTACTTGGTCAACAAGTTTTCAATAATCGTTACACTTGGAGTTACGTATTAGCTTTATGTTGAGCTAGAAGATTAATCGAGTATAATAAATTCTTTATTAGATGATTCGAGTACAATTAACTCTTTACTAGGTCCACAAGTTTTCAATAATCGTTACACTTAGAGTTACGGAATAGTTTTATGTTGAGTTAGAAGATTTATCGAATACCATTAATTATTTAGAAGATGATTCGAGTACAATTAACTCTTTACTTGTCAACAAGATATTAAAAATCGTTACATTTAGAGTTACGGATTAGTTTAATGTTGACTTAGAAGATTAATCGAGTACAATTAACACTTTACTTGGTCAACAAGTTTTCAATAATCGTTACACTTGGAGTTACGTATTAGCTTTATGTTGAGTTAGAAGATTAATCAAGTAAAATTAACTCTTTATAAGATGATTCGAGTACAATTAACTCTTTACTTGGTCCACAAGTTTTCAATAATCGTTGCACTTAGAGTTACGGATTAGTTTTATGTTGAGTTAGAAGATTTATCGAATACCGTTAATTATTTAGAAAATGATTCGAGTACAATTAACTGTTCACTTGGTCAACAAGTTTTCAATAATCGTTACACTTAGAGTTACAGATTAATTTCATGTTGAGTTAGAAGATTCATCGAATACCATTAATTCCTTAGAAGATGATTCGAGTACAATTAACTATTTACTTGTCAACAAGTTATAAATAATCGTTACATGTAGAGTTACGGATTAGTTTAATGTTGAGTTAGATGATTAATCGAGTACAATTAACACTTTACTTGGTCAACAAGTTTTCAATAATCGTTACACTTGGAATTACGTACTAGCTATATGTTGAGTTAGAAGATTAAACAAGTATAATTAACTCTTTATAAGATGGTTCGAGTACAATTAACACTTTACTTGGTCCACAAGTTTTCAATAATCGTTACACTTAGAGTTACGGATTAGTTTTATATTGAGTTAGAAGATTTATCGAATACCATTAATTAAACTATTTACTTGACAACAAGTTATCAATAATCGTTACATTTAGAGTTACGGATTAGTTTACTGTTGAGTTAGAAGATTAATCGAGTACAATTAACACTTTACTTGGTCAACAAGTTTTCAATAATCGTTGCACTTGGAGTTACGTATTAGCTTTATGTTGAGTTAGAAGATTAATCAAGTATAATAAACTCTTTATAAGATGATTCGAGTACAATTACCTCTTTACTTGGTCGATAAGTTTTCAATAATCGTTACACTTAGAGTTACGGATTAGTTTTATGTTGATTTACAAGATTAATCGAGTATCATTAACTCTTTAGAAGATGAATCGAGTACAATTAACTGTTTACTTGGTCAACAAGTTTTCAATAATCGTTACACTTAGAGTTACAGATTAGTTTCATGTTGAGTTAGAAGATTCATCGAATACCATTAATTCCTTAGAAGATGATTCGAGTACAATTAACTATTTACTTGTCAACAAGTTATAAATAATCGTTACATGTAGAGTTACGGATTAGTTTAATGTTGAGTTAGAAGATTAATCGAGTACAATTAACACTTTACTTGGTCAACAAGTTTTCAATAATCGTTACACTTGGAGTTACGTATTAGCTTTATGTTGAGCTAGAAGATTAATCGAGTATAATAAATTCTTTATTAGATGATTCGAGTACAATTAACTCTTTACTAGGTCCACAAGTTTTCAATAATCGTTACACTTAGAGTTACGGAATAGTTTTATGTTGAGTTAGAAGATTTATCGAATACCATTAATTATTTAGAAGATGATTCGAGTACAATTAACTCTTTACTTGTCAACAAGATATTAAAAATCGTTACATTTAGAGTTACGGATTAGTTTAATGTTGACTTAGAAGATTAATCGAGTACAATTAACACTTTACTTGGTCAACAAGTTTTCAATAATCGTTACACTTGGAGTTACGTATTAGCTTTATGTTGAGTTAGAAGATTAATCAAGTAAAATTAACTCTTTATAAGATGATTCGAGTACAATTAACTCTTTACTTGGTCCACAAGTTTTCAATAATCGTTGCACTTAGAGTTACGGATTAGTTTTATGTTGAGTTAGAAGATTTATCGAATACCGTTAATTATTTAGAAAATGATTCGAGTACAATTAACTCTTTACTTGACAACAAGTTATCAATAATCGTTACATTTAGAGTTACGGATTAGTTTACTGTTGAGTTAGAAGATTAATCGAGTACAATTAACACTTTACTTGGTCAACAAGTTTTCAATAATAGTTACACTTGGAGTTACGTATTAGCTTTATGTTGAGTTAGAAGATTAATCATGTATAATAAACTCTTTATAAGATGATTCGAGTACAATTAACTCTTTACTTGGTCAACAAGGTTTCAATAATCCTTACACTTAGAGTTATGGATTAGTTTTATGTTGAGTTACAAGATTAATCGAGTATCATTAACTCTTTAGAAGATGAATCGAGTACAATTAACTGTTTACTTGGTCAACAAGTTTTCAATAATCGTTACACTTAGAGTTACAGATTAGTTTCACGTTGAGTTAGAAGATTCATCGAATACCATGAATTCCTTAGAAGATATTCGAGTACAATTAACTATTTACTTGTCAACAAGTTATAAATAATCGTTACATGTAGAGTTACGGATTAGTTTAATGTTGAGTTAGAAGATTAATCGAGTACAATTAACACTTTACTTGGTCAACAAGTTTTCAATAATCGTTACACTTGGAGTTACGTATTAGCTTTATGTTGAGCTAGAAGATTAATCGAGTATAATAAATTCTTTATTAGATGATTCGAGTACAATTAACTCTTTACTAGGTCCACAAGTTTTCAATAATCGTTACACTTAGAGTTACGGAATAGTTTTATGTTGAGTTAGAAGATTTATCGAATACCATTAATTATTTAGAAGATGATTCGAGTACAATTAACTCTTTACTTGTCAACAAGATATTAAAAATCGTTACATTTAGAGTTACGGATTAGTTTAATGTTGACTTAGAAGATTAATCGAGTACAATTAACACTTTACTTGGTCAACAAGTTTTCAATAATCGTTACACTTGGAGTTACGTATTAGCTTTATGTTGAGTTAGAAGATTAATCAAGTAAAATTAACTCTTTATAAGATGATTCGAGTACAATTAACTCTTTACTTGGTCCACAAGTTTTCAATAATCGTTGCACTTAGAGTTACGGATTAGTTTTATGTTGAGTTAGAAGATTTATCGAATACCGTTAATTATTTAGAAAATGATTCGAGTACAATTAACTCTTTACTTGACAACAAGTTATCAATAATCGTTACATTTAGAGTTACGGATTAGTTTACTGTTGAGTTAGAAGATTAATCGAGTACAATTAACACTTTACTTGGTCAACAAGTTTTCAATAATAGTTACACTTGGAGTTACGTATTAGCTTTATGTTGAGTTAGAAGATTAATCATGTATAATAAACTCTTTATAAGATGATTCGAGTACAATTAACTCTTTACTTGGTCAACAAGGTTTCAATAATCCTTACACTTAGAGTTATGGATTAGTTTTATGTTGAGTTACAAGATTAATCGAGTATCATTAACTCTTTAGAAGATGAATCGAGTACAATTAACTGTTTACTTGGTCAACAAGTTTTCAATAATCGTTACACTTAGAGTTACAGATTAATTTCATGTTGAGTTAGAAGATTCATCGAATACCATTAATTCCTTAGAAGATGATTCGAGTACAATTAACTATTTACTTGTCAACAAGTTATAAATAATCGTTACATGTAGAGTTACGGATTAGTTTAATGTTGAGTTAGATGATTAATCGAGTACAATTAACACTTTACTTGGTCAACAAGTTTTCAATAATCGTTACACTTGGAATTACGTACTAGCTATATGTTGAGTTAGAAGATTAAACAAGTATAATTAACTCTTTATAAGATGGTTCGAGTACAATTAACACTTTACTTGGTCCACAAGTTTTCAATAATCGTTACACTTAGAGTTACGGATTAGTTTTATATTGAGTTAGAAGATTTATCGAATACCATTAATTAAACTATTTACTTGACAACAAGTTATCAATAATCGTTACATTTAGAGTTACGGATTAGTTTACTGTTGAGTTAGAAGATTAATCGAGTACAATTAACACTTTACTTGGTCAACAAGTTTTCAATAATCGTTACACTTGGAGTTACGTATTAGCTTTATGTTGAGTTAGAAGATTAATCAAGTATAATAAACTCTTTATAAGATGATTCGAGTACAATTGCCTCTTTACTTGGTCGATAAGTTTTCAATAATCGTTACACTTAGAGTTACGGATTAGTTTTATGTTGAGTTACAAGATTAATCGAGTATCATTAACTCTTTAGAAGATGAATCGAGTACAATTAACTGTTTACTTGGTCAACAAGTTTTCAATAATCATTACACTTAGAGATACAGATTAGTTTCACGTTGAGTTAGAAGATTCATCGAATACCATTAATTCTTTAGAAGATATTCGAGTACAATTAACTCTTTACTTGTCAACAAGTTATAAATAATCGTTACATGTAGAGTTACGGATTAGTTTAATGTTGATTTAGAAGATTAATCGAGTACAATTAACACTTTACTTGGTCAACAAGTTTTCAATAATCGTTACACTTGGAGTTACGTATTAGCTTTATGTTGAGCTAGAAGATTAATCAAGTATAATAAATTCTTTATTAGATTATTCGAGTACAATTAACTCTTTACTTGGTCCACAAGTTTTCAATAATCGTTGCACTTAGAGTTACGGATTAGTTTTATGTTGAGTTAGAAGATTTATCGAATACCGTTAATTATTTAGAAAATGATTCGAGTACAATTAACTCTTTACTTGACAACAAGTTATCAATAATCGTTACATTTAGAGTTACGGATTAGTTTACTGTTGAGTTAGAAGATTAATCGAGTACAATTAACACTTTACTTGGTCAACAAGTTTTCAATAATAGTTACACTTGGAGTTACGTATTAGCTTTATGTTGAGTTAGAAGAATAATCATGTATAATAAACTCTTTATAAGATGATTCGAGTACAATTAACTCTTTACTTGGTCAACAAGGTTTCAATAATCCTTACACTTAGAGTTATGGATTAGTTTTATGTTGAGTTACAAGATTAATCGAGTATCATTAACTCTTTGGAAGATGAATCAAGTACAATTAACTGTTCACTTGGTCAACAAGTTTTCAATAATCGTTACACTTAGAGTTACAGATTAATTTCATGTTGAGTTAGAAGATTCATCGAATACCATTAATTCCTTAGAAGATGATTCGAGTACAATTAACTATTTACTTGTCAACAAGTTATAAATAATCGTTACATGTAGAGTTACGGATTAGTTTAATGTTGAGTTAGATGATTAATCGAGTACAATTAACACTTTACTTGGTCAACAAGTTTTCAATAATCGTTACACTTGGAATTACGTACTAGCTATATGTTGAGTTAGAAGATTAAACAAGTATAATTAACTCTTTATAAGATGGTTCGAGTACAATTAACACTTTACTTGGTCCACAAGTTTTCAATAATCGTTACACTTAGAGTTACGGATTAGTTTTATATTGAGTTAGAAGATTTATCGAATACCATTAATTAAACTATTTACTTGACAACAAGTTATCAATAATCGTTACATTTAGAGTTACGGATTAGTTTACTGTTGAGTTAGAAGATTAATCGAGTACAATTAACACTTTACTTGGTCAACAAGTTTTCAATAATCGTTGCACTTGGAGTTACGTATTAGCTTTATGTTGAGTTAGAAGATTAATCAAGTATAATAAACTCTTTATAAGATGATTCGAGTACAATTACCTCTTTACTTGGTCGATAAGTTTTCAATAATCGTTACACTTAGAGTTACGGATTAGTTTTATGTTGATTTACAAGATTAATCGAGTATCATTAACTCTTTAGAAGATGAATCGAGTACAATTAACTGTTTACTTGGTCAACAAGTTTTCAATAATCGTTACACTTAGAGTTACAGATTAGTTTCATGTTGAGTTAGAAGATTCATCGAATACCATTAATTCCTTAGAAGATGATTCGAGTACAATTAACTATTTACTTGTCAACAAGTTATAAATAATCGTTACATGTAGAGTTACGGATTAGTTTAATGTTGAGTTAGAAGATTAATCGAGTACAATTAACACTTTACTTGGTCAACAAGTTTTTAATAATCGTTACACTTGGAGTTACGTATTAGCTTTATGTTGAGCTAGAAGATTAATCGAGTATAATAAATTCTTTATTAGATGATTCGAGTACAATTAACTCTTTACTAGGTCCACAAGTTTTCAATAATCGTTACACTTAGAGTTACGGAATAGTTTTATGTTGAGTTAGAAGATTTATCGAATACCATTAATTATTTAGAAGATGATTCGAGTACAATTAACTCTTTACTTGTCAACAAGATATTAAAAATCGTTACATTTAGAGTTACGGATTAGTTTAATGTTGACTTAGAAGATTAATCGATTACAATTAACACTTTACTTGGTCAACAAGTTTTCAATAATCGTTACACTTGGAGTTACGTACTAGCTATATGTTGAGTTAGAAGATTAAACAAGTATAATTAACTCTTTATAAGATGGTTCGAGTACAATTAACACTTTACTTGGTCCACAAGTTTTCAATAATCGTTACACTTAGAGTTACGGATTAGTTTTATGTTGAGTTAGAAGATTTATCGAATACCATTAATTATTTAGAAGATGATTCGAGTACAATTAACTATTTACTTGACAACAAGTTATCAATAATCGTTACATTTAGAGTTACGGATTAGTTTACTGTTGAGTTAGAAGATTAATCGAGTACAATTAACACTTTACTTGGTCAACAAGTTTTCAATAATCGTTGCACTTGGAGTTACGTATAAGCTTTATGTTGAGTTAGAAGATTAATCAAGTATAATAAACTCTTTATAAGATGATTCGAGTACAATTGCCTCTTTACTTGGTCGATAAGTTTTCAATAATCGTTACACTTAGAGTTACGGATTAGTTTTATGTTGAGTTACAAGATTAATCGAGTATCATTAACTCTTTAGAAGATGAATCGAGTACAATTAACTGTTTACTTGGTCAACAAGTTTTCAATAATCGTTACACTTAGAGTTACAGATTAGTTTCACGTTGAGTTAGAAGATTCATCGAATACCATTAATTCCTTAGAAGATATTCGAGTACAATTAACTCTTTACTTGTCAACAAGTTATAAATAATCGTTACATGTAGAGTTACGGATTAGTTTAATGTTGATTTAGAAGATTAATCGAGTACAATTAACACTTTACTTGGTCAACAAGTTTTCAATAATCGTTACACTTGGAGTTACGTATTAGCTTTATGTTGAGCTAGAAGATTAATCAAGTATAATAAATTCTTTATTAGATTATTCGAGTACAATTAACTCTTTACTTGGTCCACAAGTTTTCAATAATCGTTGCACTTAGAGTTACGGATTAGTTTTATGTTGAGTTAGAAGATTTATCGAATACCGTTAATTATTTAGAAAATGATTCGAGTACAATTAACTCTTTACTTGACAACAAGTTATCAATAATCGTTACATTTAGAGTTACGGATTAGTTTACTGTTGAGTTAGAAGATTAATCGAGTACAATTAACACTTTACTTGGTCAACAAGTTTTCAATAATAGTTACACTTGGAGTTACGTATTAGCTTTATGTTGAGTTAGAAGATTAATCATGTATAATAAACTCTTTATAAGATGATTCGAGTACAATTAACTCTTTACTTGGTCAACAAGGTTTCAATAATCCTTACACTTAGAGTTATGGATTAGTTTTATGTTGAGTTACAAGATTAATCGAGTATCATTAACTCTTTGGAAGATGAATCAAGTACAATTAACTGTTCTCTTGGTCAACAAGTTTTCAATAATCGTTACACTTAGAGTTACAGATTAATTTCATGTTGAGTAAGAAGATTCATCGAATACCATTAATTCCTTAGAAGATGATTCGAGTACAATTAACTATTTACTTGTCAACAAGTTATAAATAATCGTTACATGTAGAGTTACGGATTAGTTTAATGTTGAGTTAGATGATTAATCGAGTACAATTAACACTTTACTTGGTCAACAAGTTTTCAATAATCGTTACACTTGGAATTACGTACTAGCTATATGTTGAGTTAGAAGATTAAACAAGTATAATTAACTCTTTATAAGATGGTTCGAGTACAATTAACACTTTACTTGGTCCACAAGTTTTCAATAATCGTTACACTTAGAGTTACGGATTAGTTTTATGTTGAGTTAGAAGATTTATCGAATACCATTAATTATTTAGAAGATGATTCGAGTACAATTAACTATTTACTTGACAACAAGTTATCAATAATCGTTACATTTAGAGTTACGGATTAGTTTACTGTTGAGTTAGAAGATTAATCGAGTACAATTAACACTTTACTTGGTCAACAAGTTTTCAATAATCGTTGCACTTGGAGTTACGTATAAGCTTTATGTTGAGTTAGAAGATTAATCAAGTATAATAAACTCTTTATAAGATGATTCGAGTACAATTGCCTCTTTACTTGGTCGATAAGTTTTCAATAATCGTTACACTTAGAGTTACGGATTAGTTTTATGTTGAGTTACAAGATTAATCGAGTATCATTAACTCTTTAGAAGATGAATCGAGTACAATTAACTGTTTACTTGGTCAACAAGTTTTCAATAATAGTTACACTTAGAGTTACAGATTAGTTTCACGTTGAGTTAGAAGATTCATCGAATACCATTAATTCCTTAGAAGATATTCGAGTACAATTAACTCTTTACTTGTCAACAAGTTATAAATAATCGTTACATGTAGAGTTACGGATTTGTTTAATGTTGATTTAGAAGATTAATCGAGTACAATTAACACTTTACTTGGTCAACAAGTTTTCAATAATCGTTACACTTGGAGTTACGTATTAGCTTTATGTTGAGTTAGAAGATTAATCAAGTATAATAAACTCTTTATAAGATGATTCGAGTACAATTACCTCTTTACTTGGTCGATAAGTTTTCAATAATCGTTACACTTAGAGTTACGGATTAGTTTTATATTGAGTTAGAAGATTTATCGAATACCATTAATTAAACTATTTACTTGACAACAAGTTATCAATAATCGTTACATTTAGAGTTACGGATTAGTTTACTGTTGAGTTAGAAGATTAATCGAGTACAATTAACACTTTACTTGGTCAACAAGTTTTCAATAATCGTTGCACTTGGAGTTACGTATTAGCTTTATGTTGAGTTAGAAGATTAATCAAGTATAATAAACTCTTTATAAGATGATTCGAGTACAATTACCTCTTTACTTGGTCGATAAGTTTTCAATAATCGTTACACTTAGAGTTACGGATTAGTTTTATGTTGATTTACAAGATTAATCGAGTATCATTAACTCTTTAGAAGATGAATCGAGTACAATTAACTGTTTACTTGGTCAACAAGTTTTCAATAATCGTTACACTTAGAGTTACAGATTAGTTTCATGTTGAGTTAGAAGATTCATCGAATACCATTAATTCCTTAGAAGATGATTCGAGTACAATTAACTATTTACTTGTCAACAAGTTATAAATAATCGTTACATGTAGAGTTACGGATTAGTTTAATGTTGAGTTAGAAGATTAATCGAGTACAATTAACACTTTACTTGGTCAACAAGTTTTTAATAATCGTTACACTTGGAGTTACGTATTAGCTTTATGTTGAGCTAGAAGATTAATCGAGTATAATAAATTCTTTATTAGATGATTCGAGTACAATTAACTCTTTACTAGGTCCACAAGTTTTCAATAATCGTTACACTTAGAGTTACGGAATAGTTTTATGTTGAGTTAGAAGATTTATCGAATACCATTAAATATTTAGAAGATGATTCGAGTACAATTAACTCTTTACTTGTCAACAAGATATTAAAAATCGTTACATTTAGAGTTACGGATTAGTTTAATGTTGACTTAGAAGATTAATCGATTACAATTAACACTTTACTTGGTCAACAAGTTTTCAATAATCGTTACACTTGGAGTTACGTACTAGCTATATGTTGAGTTAGAAGATTAAACAAGTATAATTAACTCTTTATAAGATGGTTCGAGTACAATTAACACTTTACTTGGTCCACAAGTTTTCAATAATCGTTACACTTAGAGTTACGGATTAGTTTTATGTTGAGTTAGAAGATTTATCGAATACCATTAATTATTTAGAAGATGATTCGAGTACAATTAACTATTTACTTGACAACAAGTTTTCAATAATCGTTACATTTAGAGTTACGGATTAGTTTACTGTTGAGTTAGAAGATTAATCGAGTACAATTAACACTTTACTTGGTCAACAAGTTTTCAATAATCGTTGCACTTGGAGTTACGTATAAGCTTTATGTTGAGTTAGAAGATTAATCAAGTATAATAAACTCTTTATAAGATGATTCGAGTACAATTGCCTCTTTACTTGGTCGATAAGTTTTCAATAATCGTTACACTTAGAGTTACGGATTAGTTTTATGTTGAGTTACAAGATTAATCGAGTATCATTAACTCTTTAGAAGATGAATCGAGTACAATTAACTGTTTACTTGGTCAACAAGTTTTCAATAATCGTTACACTTAGAGTTACAGATTAGTTTCACGTTGAGTTAGAAGATTCATCGAATACCATTAATTCCTTAGAAGATATTCGAGTACAATTAACTCTTTACTTGTCAACAAGTTATAAATAATCGTTACATGTAGAGTTACGGATTAGTTTAATGTTGATTTAGAAGATTAATCGAGTACAATTAACACTTTACTTGGTCAACAAGTTTTCAATAATCGTTACACTTGGAGTTACGTATTAGCTTTATGTTGAGCTAGAAGATTAATCAAGTATAATAAATTCTTTATTAGATTATTCGAGTACAATTAACTCTTTACTTGGTCCACAAGTTTTCAATAATCGTTGCACTTAGAGTTACGGATTAGTTTTATGTTGAGTTAGAAGATTTATCGAATACCGTTAATTATTTAGAAAATGATTCGAGTACAATTAACTCTTTACTTGACAACAAGTTATCAATAATCGTTACATTTAGAGTTACGGATTAGTTTACTGTTGAGTTAGAAGATTAATCGAGTACAATTAACACTTTACTTGGTCAACAAGTTTTCAATAATAGTTACACTTGGAGTTACGTATTAGCTTTATGTTGAGTTAGAAGATTAATCATGTATAATAAACTCTTTATAAGATGATTCGAGTACAATTAACTCTTTACTTGGTCAACAAGGTTTCAATAATCCTTACACTTAGAGTTATGGATTAGTTTTATGTTGAGTTACAAGATTAATCGAGTATCATTAACTCTTTGGAAGATGAATCAAGTACAATTAACTGTTCTCTTGGTCAACAAGTTTTCAATAATCGTTACACTTAGAGTTACAGATTAATTTCATGTTGAGTAAGAAGATTCATCGAATACCATTAATTCCTTAGAAGATGATTCGAGTACAATTAACTATTTACTTGTCAACAAGTTATAAATAATCGTTACATGTAGAGTTACGGATTAGTTTAATGTTGAGTTAGATGATTAATCGAGTACAATTAACACTTTACTTGGTCAACAAGTTTTCAATAATCGTTACACTTGGAATTACGTACTAGCTATATGTTGAGTTAGAAGATTAAACAAGTATAATTAACTCTTTATAAGATGGTTCGAGTACAATTAACACTTTACTTGGTCCACAAGTTTTCAATAATCGTTACACTTAGAGTTACGGATTAGTTTTATGTTGAGTTAGAAGATTTATCGAATACCATTAATTATTTAGAAGATGATTCGAGTACAATTAACTATTTACTTGACAACAAGTTATCAATAATCGTTACATTTAGAGTTACGGATTAGTTTACTGTTGAGTTAGAAGATTAATCGAGTACAATTAACACTTTACTTGGTCAACAAGTTTTCAATAATCGTTGCACTTGGAGTTACGTATAAGCTTTATGTTGAGTTAGAAGATTAATCAAGTATAATAAACTCTTTATAAGATGATTCGAGTACAATTGCCTCTTTACTTGGTCGATAAGTTTTCAATAATCGTTACACTTAGAGTTACGGATTAGTTTTATGTTGAGTTACAAGATTAATCGAGTATCATTAACTCTTTAGAAGATGAATCGAGTACAATTAACTGTTTACTTGGTCAACAAGTTTTCAATAATCGTTACACTTAGAGTTACAGATTAGTTTCACGTTGAGTTAGAAGATTCATCGAATACCATTAATTCCTTAGAAGATATTCGAGTACAATTAACTCTTTACTTGTCAACAAGTTATAAATAATCGTTACATGTAGAGTTACGGATTTGTTTAATGTTGATTTAGAAGATTAATCGAGTACAATTAACACTTTACTTGGTCAACAAGTTTTCAATAATCGTTACACTTGGAGTTACGTATTAGCTTTATGTTGAGCTAGAAGATTAATCAAGTATAATAAATTCTTTATTAGATTATTCGAGTACAATTAACTCTTTACTTGGTCCACAAGTTTTCAATAATCGTTGCACTTAGAGTTACGGATTAGTTTTATGTTGAGTTAGAAGATTTATCGAATACCGTTAATTATTTAGAAAATGATTCGAGTACAATTAACTCTTTACTTGTCAACAAGTTATTAAAAATCGTTACATTTAGAGTTACGGATTAGTTTAATGTTGACTTAGAAGATTAATCGAGTACAATTAACACTTTACTTGGTCAACAAGTTTTCAATAATCGTTACACTTGGAGTTACGTATTAGCTTTATGTTGAGTTAGAAGATTAATCAAGTAAAATTAACTCTTTATAAGATGATTCGAGTACAATTAACTCTTTACTTGGTCAACAAGGTTTCAATAATCGTTACACTTAGAGTTACGGATTAGTTTTATGTTGAGTTAGAAGATTTATCGAATACCATTAATTATTTAGAAGATGATTCGAGTACAATGAACTCTTTACTTGACAACAAGTTATCAATAATCGTTACATTTGGAGTTACGGATTAGTTTACTGTTGAGTTAGAAGATTAATCGAGTACAATTAACACTTTACTTGGTCAACAAGTTTTCAATAATCGTTACACTTGGAGTTACGTATGAGCTTTATGTTGAGTTAGAAGACTAATCAAGTATAATAAACTCTTTATAAGATGATTCGAGTACAATTGCCTCTTTACTTGGTCGATAAGTTTTCAATAATCGTTACACTTAGAGTTACGGATTAGTTTTATGTTGAGTTACAAGATTAATCGAGTATCATTAACTCTTTAGAAGATGAATCGAGTACAATTAACTGTTTACTTGGTCAACAAGTTTTAAATAATCGTTACACTTAGAGTTACAGATTAGTTTCACGTTGAGTTAGAAGATTCATCGAATACCATTAATTCCTTAGAAGATATTCGAGTACAATTAACTCTTTACTTGTCAACAAGTTATAAATAATCGTTACATGTAGAGTTACGGATTAGTTTAATGTTGATTTAGAAGATTAATCGAGTACAATTAACACTTTACTTGGTCAACAAGTTTTCAATAATCGTTACACTTGGAGTTACGTATTAGCTTTATGTTGAGCTAGAAGATTAATCAAGTATAATAAATTCTTTATTAGATTATTCGAGTACAATTAACTCTTTACTTGGTCCACAAGTTTTCAATAATCGTTGCACTTAGAGTTACAGATTAGTTTTATGTTGAGTTAGAAGATTTATCGAATACCGTTAATTATTTAGAAAATGATTCAAGTACAATTAACTCTTTACTTGACAACAAGTTATCAATAATCGTTACATTTAGAGTTACGGATTAGTTTACTGTTGAGTTCGAAGATTAATCGAGTACAATTAACACTTTACTTGGTCAACAAGTTTTCAATAATCGTTACACTTGGAGTTACGTATTAGCTTTATGTTGAGTTAGAAGATTAATCAAGTATAATAAACTCTTTATAAGATGATTCGAGTACAATTACCTCTTTACTTGGTCGATAAGTTTTCAATAATCGTTACACTTAGAGTTACGGATTAGTTTTATGTTGATTTACAAGATTAATCGAGTATCATTAACTCTTTAGAAGATGAATCGAGTACAATTAACTGTTTACTTGGTCAACAAGTTTTCAATAATCGTTACACTTAGAGTTACAGATTAGTTTCATGTTGAGTTAGAAGATTCATCGAATACCATTAATTCCTTAGAAGATGATTCGAGTACAATTAACTATTTACTTGTCAACAAGTTATAAATAATCGTTACATGTAGAGTTACGGATTAGTTTAATGTTTTCAATAAAACAGATTATTCATAAAGCTAATACGTAACTCAACATAAAGCTAATACGTAACTCCAAGTGTAACGATTAATCTTTATGTAGTAATATTCCAAATGCCTTTTGGCAAAGAAAACATCATATAGTTGATTTACCATATGAGAAAGATTTTAATGATCGTAATATTCCTACAAAAGCAAGACCTATACAAATGAATCAAGAATTCTTAGAACATTGTAAAACAGAAATAGAAGATTTATTACAAAAAAGACTTATTAGACCCTCTAAGTCACCATGGAGTTGTTCGGCATTTTATGTAGTTAAACAAGCTGAACTAGAAAGAGGTGTACCTAGATTAGTCATTAATTACAAACCTTTGAACAAAGTTTTACAATGGATTAGATATCCTATACCTAATAAAAGAGACTTAATTAATAGACTTCATTCAGCAAAGATATTTTCTAAGTTTGATTTAAAATCTTGATTTTGGCAAATACAAATATCTGAGAAAGATAGATATAAGACAGCTTTTACTGTACCTTTTGGACATTATGAATGGAATGTTATGCCATTTGGACTTAAGAATGCACCATCAGAATTCCAAAAAATTATGAATGACATTTTTAATAATTACAATACTTTTTGCATAGTTTATATAGACGATATATTAGTCTATTCACCAGATATAGATCAACACTTTAAACATTTAGATATTCTTTATTATATTATTAAGAAAAATGGTTTAGTTCTGTCAGAATCTAAAATGAAATTGTTTCAAACTTCAATAAGATTTTTAGGACATAATATTTATAAAGGATTAATAAAACCTATTGATAGATCTATAAACTTTACAGCTAAGTTTCCTGACCAGATTAAAGATAAAACTCAATTACAAAGATTTTTAGGATGTTTAAATTATATAGCAGATTTTTTCCCAGACCTTAGAAAATTCTGTAAACCACTTTATCAAGAATTACAAAAGAATCCTTTACCATGGTCAGATGAACATACTCAGATAGTTAAAGACATTAAACAAAGAGTAAAGACTTTACCATGTTTAGGAATACCTCATCCTCAAGCATTTATGATAGTTGAGACAGATGCATCTAATATAGGTTATGGTGGTATATTAAAACAAAGGTTTCATAATAAGGACCAGTTAGTTAGATTTCACTCAGGAATTTGGTTAGGATCTCAACAAAATTATTCAACTATTAAAAAAGAAATACTTTCCATTGTTTTATGCATATCAAAATTTCAAGATGATCTTTACAATAAAAAATTTCTTTTAAAAATAGATTGTAAATCTGCAAAGGAAATTTTAACAAAAGATGTACAAAATATTGTTTCAAAACAAATATTTGCTAGATGGCAAGCCATACTTAGTGTTTTCGATTTTGATATTGAATTTATTAAAGGAGAAAACAATTCTTTACCAGACTTTTTAACTCGTGAATTTTTACAATTGTACTCGAATCATCTTCCAAAGAATTAATGGTATTCGATAAATCTTCTAACTCAACATAAAACTAATCTATAACTCTAAGTGTAACGATTATTGAAAACTTGTTGACCAAGTAAACAGATAATTGTACTCGATTCATCATCTAAAGAGTTAATGAAACTCGATTAATCTTCTAACTCAACATAAACCTAATCCGTAACTCTAAGTGTAACGATTATTGAAAACTTGTTGACCAAGTAAAGAGTTAATTGTACTCGAATCATCTTATAAAGAGTTTATTGTACTTGATTAATCTTCTAACTCAACATAAAGCTAATACGTAACTCCAACTGCAACGATTATTGAAAACTTGTTGACCAAGTAAAGTGTTAATT
Source organism: Scutellaria minor (assembly GCA_954870855.1). Lineage (NCBI taxonomy): Eukaryota > Viridiplantae > Streptophyta > Magnoliopsida > Lamiales > Lamiaceae > Scutellaria > Scutellaria minor. Next base: position 9,576,986 of record OX940728.1, on the reverse strand, counting down.
GTACTAGATTAATCTTCTAACTCAACATTAAACTAATCCGTAACTCTTAATGTAACGATTATTCATAACTTGTTGACAAGTAAAGAGTCAATTGTACTCGAATCATCTTCCAAAGAATTAATGGTATTCGATAAATCTTCTAACTCAACATGAAACTAATCTATAACTCTAAGTGTAACGATTATTGAAAACTTGTTGACCTAGTAAACAGTTAATTGTACTCGATTCATCTTCCAAAGAGTTAATGATACTCGATTAATCTTGTAACTCAACATAAAACTAATCCGTAACTCTAAGTGTAACGATTATTGAAAACTTGTGGACCAAGTAAAGAGTTAATTGTACTCGAACCATCATATAAAGAGTTAATTATACTTGATTAATCTTCTAACTCAACACATAGCTAATACGTAATTCCAAGTGTAACGATATTGAAAACTTGTTGACCAAGTAAAGTGTTAATTGTACTCGATTAATCTTCTAACTCAACATTAAACTAATCCGTAACTCTACATGTAACGATTATTTATTACTTGTTGACAAGTAAAGAGTTAATTGTACTCGAATCATCTTCTAAGGAATTAATGGTATTCGATGAATCTTCTAACTCAACATGAAACTAATCTGTAACTCTAAGTGTAACGATTATTGAAAACTTGTTGACCAAGTAAACAGTTAATTGTACTCGATTCATATTCCATAGAGTTAATGATACTCGACTAATCTTGTAAATCAACATAAAACTAATCTGTAATTCTAAGTGTAACGATTATTGAAAACTTATTGACCAAGTAAATAGTTAATTGTACTCGAATCATCTTATAAAGAGTTTATTATACTTGATTAATCTTCTAACTCAACATAAAGCTAATACGTAACTCCAAGTGTAACGATTATTGAAAACTTGTTGACCAAGTAAAGTGTTAATTGTACTCGATTAATCTTCTAACTCAACATTAAACTAATCCGTAACTCTAAATGTAATGATTATTGATAACTTGTTGTCAAATAAAGAGTTAATTGTACTCGAATCATCTTCTAAATAATTAATGGTATTCGATAAATCATCTAACTCAACATAAAACTAATCCGTAACTCTAAGTGTAACGATTATTGAAAACTTGTGGACCAAGTAAAGAGTTAATTGTACTCGAATCATCTTATAAAGAGTTAATTTTACTTGATTAATCTTGTAACTCAACATAAAGCTAATACGTAACTCCCAGTGTAACGATTATTGAAAACTTGTTGACCAAGTAAAGTGTTAATTGTACTCGATTAATCTTATAAGTCAACATTAAACTAATCCGTAACTCTAAATGTAACGATTATTAATAACTTGTTGACAAGTAAATAGTTAATTGTACTCGAATCATCTTCTAAATAATTAATGGTATTCGATAAATCTTCTAACTCAACATAAAACTATTCCATAACTCTAAGTGTAACGATTATTGAAAACTTGTGGACCAAGTGAAGAGTTAATTGTACTCGAATCATCTAATAAAGAATTTAATATACTCGATTAATCTTCTAGCTCAACATAAAGCTAATACGTAACTCCAAGTGTAACGATTATTGAAAACTTGTTGACCAAGTAAAGTGTTAATTGTACTCGATTAATCTTCTAACTCAACATTAAACTAATCCGTAACTCTACATGTAACGATTATTTATAACTTGTTGACAAGTAAAGAGTTAATTGTACTCGAATCATCTTCTAAGGAATTAATGGTATTCGATGAATCTTCTAACACAACATGAAACTAATCTGTAACTCTAAGTGTAACGATTATTGAAAACTTGTTGACCAAGTAAACAGTTAATTGTAATCGATTCATCTTCCAAAGAGTTAATGATACTCGATTAATCTTGTAACTCAACATAAAACTAATCCGTAACTCTAAGTGTAACGATTATTGAAAACTTATTGACCAAGTAAAGAGTTAATTGTACTCGAATCATCTTATAAAGAGTTTATTATACTTGATTAATCTTATAGCTCAACATAAAGCTAATACGTAACTCCAAGTGTAACGATTATTGAAAACTTGTTGACCAAGTAAAGTGTTAATTGTACTCGATTAATCTTCTAACTCAACATTAAACTAATCCGTAACTCTACATGTAACGATTATTTATAACTTGTTGACAAGTAAAGAGTTAATTGTACTCGAATCATCTTCTAAGGAATTAATGGTATTCGATGAATCTTCTAACTCAACATGAAACTAATCTGTAACTCTAAGTGTAACGATTATTGAAAACTTGTTGACCAAGTAAACAGTTAATTGTACTCGATTCATCTTCTAAAGAGTTAATGATACTCGATTAATCTTGTAACTCAACATAAAACTAATTCGTAACTCTAAGTGTAACGATTATTGAAAACTTATCGACCAAGTAAAGAGGTAATTGTACTCGAATCATCTTATAAAGAGTTTATTATACTTGATTAATCTTCTAACTCAACATAAAGCTAATACGTAACTCCAAGTGCAACGATTATTGAAAACTTGTTGACCAAGTAAAGTGTTAATTGTACTCGATTAATCTTCTAACTCAACTAATCCGTAACTCTAAAAGAGGTAATTGTACTCGAATCATCTTATAAAGAGTTTATTATACTTGATTAATCTTCTAACTCAACATAAAGCTAATACGTAACTCCAAGTGCAACGATTATTGAAAACTTGTTGACCAAGTAAAGTGTTAATTGTACTCGATTAATCTTCTAACTCAACAGTAAACTAATCTGTAACTCTAAATGTAACGATTATTGATAACTTGTTGTCAAGTAAATAGTTAATTGTACTCGAATCATCTTCTAAATAATTAATGGTATTCGATAAATCTTCTAACTCAACATAAAACTAATCCGTAACTCTAAGTGTAATGATTATTTAAAACTTGTGGACCAAGTAAAGAGTTAATTGTACTCGAATCATCTTATAAAGAGTTAATTTTACTTGATTAATCTTCTAACTCAACATAAAACTAATATGTAACTCCAAGTGTAACGATTATTGAAAACTTGTTGACCAAGTAAAGTGTTAATTGTACTCGATTAATCTTCTAACTCAACATTAAACTAATCTGTAACTCTACATGTAACGATTATTTATAACTTGTTGACAAGTAAAGAGTTAATTGTACTCGAATCCTCTTCTAAGGAATTAATGATATTCGATGAATCTTCTAACTCAACATGAAACTAATCTGTAACTCTAAGTGTAACGATTATTGAAAACTTGTTGACCAAGTAAACAGTTAATTGTACTCGATTCATCTTCTAAATAATTAATGATACTCGATTAATCTTGTAAATCAACATAAAACTATTCCGTAACTCTAAGTGTAACGATTATTGAAAACTTACATCATACCAAAAGTTTCACAAAAACTTCCTAATTCTGATCTAGTATTTTTCTTGTCATTTCTATATTTATTTTGTAATCTTAATTCAGAACATAAAGTTAATCCTTCTTTCTTAATAAACGCAAATAATTGACCATAAGTATATTCTTCAAAAGGTATATCATCTATTCCGACTTCTATTTTTAATTTTTGTATAATTCTTTCAGCAAATAATTTAGGTAATCCCATTATAAATCTTTCTTTCCAAAAGGATTGTCTACAATCAGTTCTTCTTAAAACTTCTGTTAAAAATACATCTTTATACCATCTATAATCTGTTAAAGTTGGACATATTAAATTTGTTAATTTAATCCTAGATGAATTTAATTCTTCCTTAGGATTTCCTATAAAATGCATAGATATAGTAACTATTAAGTACTCACATGCATCTGATCTTTCAACATATTCATTTTCTGTTCCTTCTACTAAGGTTAAAACTTTGTGATTTAATATATCATTTTTTTCGGAATTTTCTAATATATTATCCCACCAATTTTTAAGTTGCCCTGTAAATCCTTGTATTATTAACATACATGCTATCTCTTCAGATTGATTTTGTAATTTATAAGCGGCTCTAGCCATTCCCATTTCTTGTAACATATTAATCATTTCATATTCAGATCTACTATCTATAGTCCATTCAGTAATACTTTGTCCATCATATCTAGATTTTGTAAATTGACTTCTTTCTTCATATTGTATATCTGCTGGTGTAGGTCTTCTATAATAATTTCTTGTAGTATTAGGATTATGATAATATCTTTTCTTTCGATAAATTCTATTTATTTCATTATTATTTGTATCATCAACATCTTGGAAATTATCTTCAACTTCATTAATAATATCATCATCTGAAACATCAGTACTTTGTGTTTCATCATTATCTTTAAATTCTTGTATTTTATCCAAACAATTAACATTACTACTAGAAGGTCCTATTTCAGTTAATTTTGTAGAAATCTTATTCAAAATCTTATCAGTTTGTGGGTTAAAACTTATCTTTTCTTTGTCTAAACTTTTATTAATTTGAAAATAAGGTTGTGAAATATTATCAAATACTTTCTTTTTAGGTATTTCCTTACTATCAAGTTTATTAGATATATGATCTACTTGTTCTGATATAGTATGTAATATTTGATTAGAAAAGTTATTCTGTTTTATTATTTACAATCTTATATGATCCTTTAAACTGTTATTGCTCTGATACCAAATCTAAAGGATCTCAGAAATAAAATCATATAAGATTGTAAATAATAAAACATGAAATAAAAGCGGAAGTATAATTAAAATATAAGAACATCAGAATGCATAAATATAAAGAAAACTTACGATTTGCAAACAAACTTCAATTTATATAAACATTAAAGGCAAGGGTTACAAGAACAAGAGTGGATGGGGAGAGAGGAAGAAGAGGCGAGTTACTACTCAAGCGTGCCTCATACAAACAAACTTACAAACTATATATAGACATAAAAGCTAAATGAAATTACACACAAATTACATTCAAATGTAAATTAAAGTAGAACGAATCTCCATTTGTAGCTGTAGCAGATCAAGTGGTCGACAATCTTTTGTAAAGTATTTTGTTTGTTGTGCCAGTGGAACTGAAAGTAAAGATCATCCTTCTTTGGTGGATCAGCAGCATCTTTTGTCAATCAGGTACAGTATCAATTTGTCAATCAGGTACAGTATCAATTTGCATCTTGTATATCCATGTCTCTGAAGTCAAATAATTGAGGTGGTCTTGGGACATCTTGAATGAACCATCCATCGGACACATGTCCTTGTGCTAAACAATACTCTGTCTCTGGATAAACTTCATTGTTGTCATGTAGAGATTTGTTGATTTTTGAAACAAGTCTTTTCCATATCTTCATAACTCTTTTAAGTTTTTCATTGGGTCTCAATTGTGCAAGTATATCATCCTGTTCTTCTGGTGATAATTGGTGATCTTCAATAGCTTGATTCATATAATGTTTACCTTCTTGTACCATTTTTTGTTTTCTGAAGTAATATCTAATGTAACCTGAGCATCTTTCACATCCTGAAATATGATTTCTGGCTAACCAAAAACCACAGTCTTTTGTAATGTATTCCATTTTCACAAGTCAAAGGGATCCTGTCCTTCATGTAAATCATATGGGTCATTAGAAGTAGATTCATCTGATTTTGTACTCTTTTGACTCATAAATTCAAAAAATTGGCTTTGTAAATTTTTGTCATTTCTAAGGCTTTCAAAGAAATCTTCAGCCTTATTCTTTTCTTTCTTTTCTGGGGTTTTTGTAGAGGGATTTTGTGAGACTCTATCTTGGAACCTAATTCTTTGGCCAGTAGCTAAGAAATGCCTAACTGCATTCTCAGTACATAAAGTTTGATCAAATCTTCCCCACCATCTAACTTTGTATTTTCTAATCAAAGATAATGGAGTAGGTTCTGCAAAACACTTCTTAAAGTCGAACTCCCATGCAACAATCCAAGGAGCTTTAAATTCAGCAAAATAAAGTAAAGTCTTCATGTAATTATCAGCGGGACAGTTTGTTGAGAAAACTTGTAAACCTTTGTGTACATCTGGTGGTAACATGGCCATATTAGGACCTACCTTCTTCCACCATTCAACGAACCATATAGGAAAAGTCTTTGAAACACTCTCTTGAAAATTAAAAAACCAAGAATGAGTTCCCGGTCGAAGTAACATAAATCTATACCATGCTTTCTTGTAATCTCCATAAGTATAAGTTTGTGGTGAAAAACTATCTGGAAACCTTCTTTCATAACAATCCCACTCAGAAGGAGTAATGACCTTCCTTATGAAACATTTGGAATAACAAGTATATCCTTTGATATCTTCAATATGAACAAACTTACAAGAGTTTGTATCATGAAGAATGTATTCATAAAAGTTTCTGGTTTTAAGTATGTTATCAGATTCCCAAGGTGCTTCAAATGAATACTTGGAAGAAATAAAGTCATGTAAATTCTCAGGAGGGGTAGAAAAAGAAGTCAAACAAACATGTTCATGCCAGGTATTGTAATGGTATGGGTGTTTTTTGTCATTATCAGAAATGAGTTGTGTCATAGGTTTTGAAGTGGGTTTTGGTGTAATTGGTCTGGTAGAAGGTGAAGCAAGAACTGTGTTGTAAAGTAATTCTGGTTTTGGTAATTCAGGAAAATCCTGAAGAGGTAAGTAACGATTGGGTCTCAAGTTCAAATTGGTTTGTGAAGGAATTGGAACCATTTGTCGGGATTGGGTTATCTGCCGACACTTGGCAGAGTAATCCTTTGAAGTTCTTGTTTTTTGATCCATCTGAAAAAATTAATTTCCTTGTAAAAATTCACGAGTTAAAAAGTCTGGTAAAGAATTGTTTTCTCCTTTAATAAATTCAATATCAAAATCAAAAACACTAAGTATGGCTTGCCATCTAGCAAATATTTGTTTTGAAACAATATTTTGTACATCTTTTGTCAAAACTTCCTTTGCTGATTTACAATCTATTTTTAAAAGAAATTTTTTATTGTAAAGATCATCTTGAAATTTTGATATGCATAAAACAATGGAAAGTATTTCTTTTTTAATTGTTGAATAATTTTGTTGAGATCCTAACCAAATTCCTGAGTGAAATCTAACTAACTGGTCTTTGTTATTAAGTCTTTGTTTTAATATACCACCATAACCTATATTGGATGCATCTGTTTCTACTATCATAAAAGCTTGAGGATGAGGTATTCCTAAACATGGTAAAGTCTTTACTCTTTGTTTAATGTCTTTAACTATCTGAGTATGTTCATCTGACCATGGTAAAGGATTCTTTTGTAATCTTTGATAAAGTGGTTTACAGAATTTTCTAAGGTCTGGGAAAAAGTCTGCTATATAATTTAAACATCCTAAAAATCTTTGTAATTGAGTTTTATCTTTAATCTGATCAGGAAACTTAACTGTAAAGTTTATAGATCTATCAATAGGTTTTATTAATCCTTTATAAATATTATGTCCTAAAAATCTTATTGAAGTCTGAAATAATTTCATTTTAGACTCTGACAAAACTAATCCATTTTTCTTAATAATGTAATAAAGAGTATCTAGATGTTTAAAGTGTTGATCTATATCTGGTGAATAGACTAAGATATCATCTATATAAACTATGCAAAAAGTATTGTAATTATTAAATATATCATTCATAATCTTTTGAAATTCTGATGGTGCATTTTTAAGTCCAAAAGGCATAACATTCCATTCATAATGTCCAAAGGGTACAGTAAAAGCTGTCTTATATCTATCTTTCTCAGATATTTGTATTTGCCAAAATCCGGATTTTAAATCAAACTTAGAAAATATCTTTGCTGAATGAAGTCTATTAATTAAGTCTCTTTTATTCGGTATAGGATATCTAATCCATTGTAAAACTTTGTTTAAAGGTTTGTAATTAATAACTAATCTAGGAACACCTCTTTCTAGTTCAGCTTGTTTGACTACATAAAATGCCGAACAACTCCATGGTGATTTAGAGGGTCTAATAAGTCTTTTTTGTAATAAATCTTCTATTTCTTTTTTACAATGTTCTAAGAATTCTTGATTCATTTGTATAGGTCTTGCTTTTGTAGGAATATTACGATCATTAAAATCTTTCTCATATGGTAAATCAACTATATGATGTTTTCTTTGCCAAAAAGCATTTGGAATATTACTACATAAATCTTTTATAAATCTTTCTTGAACATCTTTTATTTTATTTAAAATACTAGGTTCTTTAATTTGTTCTTCTATTTTTAAATATGGTAATTCTTCTTTTAAGAAATTAATTTGTTGTTTTTTATATTCTATAAAATTAACTTGTTTATATATAGAAATATCTCTTAAGTTATTAATTTCTTTTTCTTGTATAGGATTTATAAATTTAAAGTTTATTATCCTACCATGAACATTTGTACTTATTCCTGAATTATCTACTTTAAAAGGGTAGAGTTGTGTTAAAAAAGGATTTCCTAATATAACATTTTGTGATATATCTTTAACTAAAGTAAAAATATTTTGGAAACAATATCCATCACAACATATATGTGCATCTGATAATTTGTATTTAATATTCAAAGGTTTTGAATTAGCAGTATAAAGTTGTTCATTTGTTTTTTCATAATATTTTGTAGGTATTAATCCTTCTCTTATAACATTGTGATCAGCACCTGAATCAAAAAGTGCTATAACATTTAATTCAAATTTGTCAATAACTATTTTAACTTTTATATACCATTTTTGAAAATCAATCTTTTGGATTTGATTTATAAATTTGTTATTAGCAATAATATCTTCATCTTTTTCTTCTATATGGCTTGTACTTGGTATATTTGTAATATCAATATTATTATCCTTTAATATCATCGTAGTTCTAATTTCAATATTATCTTCTTTTAAAATAATTATATCTTTTTCTAAATTATTAATTTGTCTTTTAAGAATATTTATCTCAGTTTGTAAATCTCTTGTATTTACATTTCTAGACATACTAGGACTTGGGTATTTATCAAATAATTTATTTAAACTAAAATTATCATGTATAGGTATTTTCTTCTTAGTAGTTTCTTCTTCTATAATTAAATCTTTTAATTTACTAAAATATTCTCTTTGTATTTCATTATCTGGTATATTGTTTATTAAATCTGTAAAAATAGCTTCTTTTTTGTCTTTTGTAATAACATTTATATGACATATACCTTGATCTATTTTATTATTATTTTGTTCAGATGATGAATCTGATTATTGTTCAATAATATCTGATTCTGAATCACTGCTTTCTAATTTGTTAAAGATGTTATTTAATTCATGTCTTAATTCTCTTACTTTGTTCTTTTTCCTATAACATTTATCAGCAGTATGTCCTGGTTGGTTACAATTCCAACATACTATATTTTTCTTATCTTTTTGTTGATTATTGTTTTGATTATTATTATTATATTTCTTATATTTTGGATTCCTATTAAAATCTTTTCTTCTCTTAAATCTATGAGGTCTGTTATATTCTTGTGTTTGTTCATTATATTGATTTTGTCTTTTAAATTGTTTAAATCTTTTCTTATGTGTTAAAGAAGGAGGTCTAATTTTCATCATACCAAAAGTTTCACAAAAACTTCCTAATTCTGATCTAGTATTTTTCTTGTCATTTCTATATTTATTTTGTAATCTTAATTCAGAACATAAAGTTAATCCTTCTTTCTTTACAAACGCAAATAATTGACCATAAGTATATTCTTCAAAAGGTATATCATCTATTCCGACTTCTATTTTTAATTTTTGTATAATTCTTTCAGCAAATAATTTGGGTAATCCCATTATAAATCTTTCTTTCCAAAAGGATTGTCTACAATCAGTTCTTCTTAAAACTTCTGTTAAAAATACATCTTTATACCATCTATAATCTGTTAAAGTTGGACATATTAAATTTGTTAATTTAATCCTAGATGAATTTAATTCTTCCTTAGGATTTCCTATAAAATGCATAGATATAGTAACTATTAAGTACTCACAAGCATCTGATCTTTCAACATATTCATTTTCTGTTCCTTCTACTAAGGTTAAAACTTTGTGATTTAATATATCATTTTTTTTCGGAATTTTCTAATATATTATCCCACCAATTTTTAAGTTGCCCTGTAAATCCTTGTATTATTAACATACATGCTATCTCTTCAGATTGATTTTGTAATTTATAAGCTGCTCGAGCCATTCCCATTTCTTGTAACATATTAATCATTTCATATTCAGATCTACTATCTATAGTCCATTCAGTAATACTTTGTCCATCATATCTAGATTTTGTAAATTGACTTCTTTCTTCATATTGTATATCTGCTGGTGTAGGTCTTCTATAATAATTTCTTGTAGTATTAGGATTATGATAATATCTTTTCTTTCGATAAATTCTATTTATTTCATTATTATTTGTATTATCAATATCTTGGAAATTATCTTCAACTTCATTAATAATATCATCATCTGAAACATCAGTACTTTGTGTTTCATCATTATCTTTAAATTCTTGTATTTTATCCAAACAATTAACATTACTACTAGAAGGTCCTATTTCAGTTAATTTTGTAGAAATCTTATTCAAAATCTTATCAGTTTGTGGGTTAAAACTTATCTTTTCTTTATCTAAACTTTTATTAATTTGAAAATAAGGTTGTGAAATATTATCAAATACTTTCTTTTTAGGTATTTCTTTACTATCAAGTTTATTAGATATATGATCTACTTGTTCTGATATAGTATGTAATATTTGATTAGAAAAGTTATTCTGTTGTATTACTCTTTTTATATCTTCATCCTTAGTTTTAGTTATTGTTTTAAAAGGATCAGCTATAATATCTCCTTTTGTTGATTGTAACTTTAAAGTTTGTAAAGGTGGATGTATAGCGACTACAACTTCATTATTACTATGTAGAATCCATTTTTTATGTAAAGTAGTATTAACTTCAATTGCTGATTTGTTCTCAAAATCATTTATTTCATTTTGTGATAAAAAGCATAATAAAAAGTCATAAAAAGGTATGTTAATTTTTAACATTTTCATTTCTTTAATCCATTCTTCTTTTAATTTAATTCTAATAGTTTTATCTAATGTCTTATACCATTTTATCTTATTTATATAAAATTTATCTTTCCTTTCATAATTTAAATGTTTCATATTAGGTATAAATTCTTTAACATTTGTTATAACATTAATCATACTCTCTGTAGTAGGTGATGTAGGAAAAGATCTATGTTCAGGTTCTGGAATAGGTGATTTAAACCTATATCTTTGACTTAATTCTGATAAGTTTGAAAATGATTGTCTTGCATTAGTAAAATATTGTCTAGAATTATTAGAGTTAGAGGATTCAGGTCTATCATCATTATTATGGGAATTTAATCTTAATAAAATCCTTCCATTTCCTTTATCTATTATTTGTTTAATATTTGTCTTTTCAATATTTCTAATAGGTTGTGGTTCTTCTATTTCAAAGTCAGATGGAACATCAATTTCATGCCATTTTAAAGTCTTTGGAACAAATAAATTAGGTTTCTCAGCATCTATTTCTAATAAAATAGTCTCTTCTCTAGAGTCTGGTATTCTATTAAATTTTGTACCTAACTGTGTTGTCATAAGTCTAAAATATATTCTATATATTAAAGCAAAATTTGTAGAATCTTTATGAAATTTATTACCTTGTAAATGAACATCAAGTTTTAAGGCTTCTAAAATCATTTTATCATTTAAATCTAAAGCAAGGTCAGGAGCACTATTAAAATAAATTGGTCCATTACATATATTTGTTTGTACTAAAGATAATAAAGAATCTTCATATTCTATAGCTCTTTTGTCTCTTAAAGCTAAGTATATAGGTGTATTAATTCCTCTTCTCATTAAAGGTTTTACACCTACTTGTACTAATCCAATATGTATATATCTATATCCTTTTTGTATATATTTGTTAATAGTATATCTAGATAATAATTGTACACTTTGTGCTTCTTGTTGTATAGATCTAGTTTCTTCATGTGTTTTAATTGTATATGCAGTTTTGTAATCAATTAAACCAATTTTGTATATGTTTTCTATTCTTTCTTTAGGTATAGTCCATGTTGTATTATTTACAATCTTATATGATTTTATTTCTGAGATCCTTTAGATTTGGTATCAAAGCCATGAATAGTTATAATAGTTAACAAAGTTTAGAAAGATTGATTAAATTAAGTTTTTAAGTTTACATTAAGTGACTCTGTTTAGAGGTTTGGATTTAGGGTTTGTATTCGTGTAAGTCGGTTGGTAAGCCTAAGTGAATGGTGTTCCACGCATTGTATCCCCTACGACCCCTTTAAGCAAAGAAACCTTCTGTAAAATTAAAACACTTAATGAAATCATGACTACGAAACTAAGAAAACTGTTATTGCTAGGAAACGGTTTAGATAACAAAGACATGATTTCAGAAAAGTTAATTATACTTGTTTAATCGAGTACAATTAACACTTTACTTGGTCAACAAGTTTTCAATAATCGTTACACTTGGAATTACGTACTAGCTATATGTTGAGTTAGAAGATTAAACAAGTATAATTAACTCTTTATATGATGGTTCGAGTACAATTAATTCTTTACTTGGTCCACAAGTTTTCAATAATCGTTACACTTAGAGTTACGGATTAGTTTTATGTTGAGTTAGAAGATTTATCGAATACCATTAATTATTTAGAAGATGATTCGAGTACAATTAACTCTTTACTTGACAACAAGTTATCAATAATCGTTACATTTAGAGTTACGGATTAGTTTACTGTTGAGTTAGAAGATTAATCGAGTACAATTAACACTTTACTTGGTCAACAAGTTTTCAATAATCGTTACACTTGGAGTTACGTATTAGCTTTATGTTGAGTTAGAAGATTAATCAAGTATAATAAACTCTTTATAAGATGATTCGAGTACAATTACCTCTTTACTTGGTCGATAAGTTTTCAATAATCGTTACACTTAGAGTTACGGATTAGTTTTATGTTGATTTACAAGATTAATCGAGTATCATTAACTCTTTAGAAGATGAATCGAGTACAATTAACTATTTACTTGGTCAACAAGTTTTCAATAATCGTTACACTTAGAGTTACAGATTAGTTTCATGTTGAGTTAGAAGATTCATCAAATACCATTAATTCCTTAGAAGATGATTCGAGTACAATTAACTATTTACTTGTCAACAAGTTATAAATAATCGTTACATGTAGAGTTACGGAATAGTTTAATGTTGAGTTAGAAGATTAATCGAGTACAATTAACACTTTATTTGGTCAACAAGTTTTCAATAATCGTTACACTTGGAATTACGTACTAGCTATATGTTGAGTTAGAAGATTAAACAAGTATAATTAACTCTTTATAAGATGGTTCGAGTACAATTAACACTTTACTTGGTCCACAAGTTTTCAATAATCGTTACACTTAGAGTTACAGATTAGTTTTATGTTGAGTTAGAAGATTTATCGAATACCATTAATTATTTAGAAGATGATTCGAGTACAATTAACTATTTACTTGACAACAAGTTATCAATAATCGTTACATTTAGAGTGACGGATTAGTTTACTGTTGAGTTAGAAGATTAATCGAGTACAATTAACACTTTACTTGGTCAACAAGTTTTCAATAATCGTTGCACTTGGAGTTACGTATTAGCTTTATGTTGAGTTAGAAGATTAATCAAGTATAATAAACTCTTTATAAGATGATTCGAGTACAATTACCTCTTTACTTGGTCGATAAGTTTTCAATAATCGTTACACTTAGAGTTACGGATTAGTTTTATGTTGATTTACAAGATTAATCGAGTATCATTAACTCTTTAGAAGATGAATCGAGTACAATTAACTGTTTACTTGGTCAACAAGTTTTCAATAATCGTTACACTTAGAGTTACAGATTAGTTTCATGTTGAGTTAGAAGATTCATCGAATACCATTAATTCCTTAAAAGATGATTCGAGTACAATTAACTATTTACTTGTCAACAAGTTATAAATAATCGTTACATGTAGAGTTACGGATTAGTTTAATGTTGAGTTAGAAGATTAATCGAGTACAATTAACACTTTACTTGGTCAACAAGTTTTCAATAATCGTTACACTTGGAGTTACGTATTAGCTTTATGTTGAGTTAGAAGATTAATCAAGTAAAATTAACTCTTTATAAGATGATTCGAGTACAATTAACTCTTTACTTGGTCCACAAGTTTTCAATAATCGTTACACTTAGAGTTACGGATTAGTTTTATGTTGAGTTAGAAGATTTATCGAATACCATTAATTATTTAGAAGATGATTCGAGTACAATGAACTCTTTACTTGACAACAAGTTATCAATAATCGTTACATTTGGAGTTACGGATTAGTTTACTGTTGAGTTAGAAGATTAATCGAGTACAATTAACACTTTACTTGGTCAACAAGTTTTCAATAATCGTTACACTTGGAGTTACGTATTAGCTTTATGTTGAGTTAGAAGATTAATCAAGTATAATAAACTCTTTATAAGATGATTCGAGTACAATTACCTCTTTACTTGGTCGATAAGTTTTCAATAATCGTTACACTTGGAATTACGTACTAGTTTTATGTTGAGTTACAAGATTAATCGAGTATCATTAACTCTTTAGAAGATGAATCGAGTACAATTAACTGTTTACTTGGTCAACAAGTTTTCAATAATCGTTACACTTAGAGTTACAGATTAGTTTCACGTTGAGTTAGAAGATTCGTCGAATACCATTAATTCCTTAGAAGATATTCGAGTACAATTAACTCTTTACTTGTCAACAAGTTATAAATAATCGTTACATGTAGAGTTACGGATTAGTTTAATGTTGATTTAGAATATTAATCGAGTACAATTAACACTTTAATTGGTCAACAAGTTTTCAATAATCGTTACACTTGGAGTTACGTATTAGCTTTATGTTGAGCTAGAAGATTAATCAAGTATAATAAATTCTTTATTAGATTATTCGAGTACAATTAACTCTTTACTTGGTCCACAAGTTTTCAATAATCGTTGCACTTAGAGTTACGGATTAGTTTTATGTTGAGTTAGAAGATTTATCGAATACCGTTAATTATTTAGAAAATGATTCGAGTACAATTAACTCTTTACTTGACAACAAGTTATCAATAATCGTTACATTTAGATTACGGATTAGTTTACTGTTGAGTTAGAAGATTAATCGAGTACAATTAACAGTTTACTTGGTCAACAAGTTTTCAATAATCGTTACACTTGGAGTTACGTATTAGCTTTATGTTGAGTTAGAAGATTAATCAAGTATAATAAACTCTTTATAAGATGATTCGAGTACAATTACCTCTTTACTTGGTCGATAAGTTTTCAATAATCGTTACACTTAGAGTTACGGATTAGTTTTACGTTGATTTACAAGATTAATCGAGTATCATTAACTCTTTAGAAGATGAATCAAGTACAATTAACTGTTTACTTGGTCAACAAGTTTTCAATAATCGTTACACTTAGAGTTACAGATTAGTTTCATGTTGAGTTAGAAGATTCATCGAATACCATTAATTCCTTAGAAGATTATTCGAGTACAATTAACTCTTTACTTGTCAACTAGTTATAAATAATCGTTACTTGTAGAGTTACGGATTAGTTTAATGTTGAGTTAGAAGATTAATCGAATACAATTAACACTTTACTTGGTCAACAAGTTTTCAATAATCGTTACACTTGGAGTTACGAATTAGGTTTATGTTGAGCTAGAAGATTAATCAAGTATAATAAATTCTTTATTATATGATTCGAGTACAATTAACTCTTTACTTGGTCCACAAGTTTTCAATAATCGTTACACTTAGAGTTACAGATTAGTTTCATGTTGAGTCAGAAGATTCATCGAATACCATTAACTCCTTAGAAGATGATTCGAGTACAATTAACTCTTTACTTGTCAACAAGTTATAAATAATCGATACATGTAGAGTTACGAATTAGTTTAATGTTGAGTTAGAAGATTAATCGAGTACAATTAACACTTTACTTGGTCAACAAGTTTTCAATAATCGTTACACTTGGAGTTACGTATTAGCTTTATGTTGAGCAAAAAAGATTAATCGAGTATAATAAATTCTTTATTACATGATTCGAGTACAATTAACACTTTACTTGGTCCACAAGTTTTCAATAATCGTTACACTTAGAGTTACGGAATAGTTTTATGTTGAGTTAGAAGATTTATCGAATACCATTAATTATTTAGAAGATGATTCGAGTACAATTAACTCTTTACTTGTCAACAAGTTATTAATAATCGTTACATTTAGAGTTACGGATTAGTTTAATGTTGACTTAGAAGATTAATCGAGTACAATTAACACTTTACTTGGTCAACAAGTTTTCAATAATCGTTACACGTGGAGTTACGTATTAGCTTTATGTTGAGTTAGAAGATTAATCAAGTAAAATTAACTCTTTATAAGATGATTCGAGTACAATTAACTCTTTACTTGGTCCACAAGTTTTAAATAATCGTTACACTTAGAGTTACGGATTAGTTTTATGTTGAGTTAGAAGATTTATTGAATACCATTAATTATTTAGAAGATGATTCGAGTACAATTAACTATTTACTTGACAACAAGTTATCAATAATCGTTACATTTAGAGTTACGGATTAGTTTACTGTTGAGTTAGAAGATTAATCGAGTACAATTAACACTTTACTTGGTCAACAAGTTTTCAATAATCGTTATACTTGGAGTTACGTATTAGCTTTATGTTGAGTTAGAAGATTAATCAAGTATAATAAACTCTTTATAAGATGATTCGAGTACAATTACCTCTTTACTTGGTCCACAAGTTTTCAATAATCGTTACACTTAGAGTTATGGATTAGTTTTATGTTGAGTTACAAGATTAATGGAGTATCATTAACTCTTTGGAAGATGAATCGATTACAATTAACTGTTTACTTGGTCAACAAGTTTTCAATAATCGTTACACTTAGAGTTACAGATTAGTTTCATGTTGAGTTAGAAGATTCATCGAATACCATTAATTCCTTAGAAGATGATTCGAGTACAATTAACTCTTTACTTGTCAACAAGTTATAAATAATCGTTACATGTAGAGTTACGGATTAGTTTAATGTTGAGTCAGAAGATTAATCGAGTACAATTAACACTTTACTTGGTCAACAAGTTTTCAATAATCGTTACACATGGAGTTACGTATTAGCTTTATGTTGAGCTAGAAGATTAATCGAGTATAATAAATTCTTTATTAGATGATTCGAGTACAATTAACTCTTCACTTGGTCCAAAAGTTTTCAATAATCGTTACACTTAGAGTTACGGAATAGTTTTATGTTGAGTTAGAAGATTTATCGAATACCATTAATTATTTAGAAGATGATTCGAGTACAATTAACTCTTTACTTGTCAACAAGTTATTAATAATCGTTACATGTAAAGTTATTCTCAGTACATAAAGTTTAATGTTTACACTTAGAGTTACAGATTAGTTTTATGTTGAGTTAGAAGATTAATCGAGTATCATTAACTCTTTGGATGATGAATCGAGTACAATTATCTGTTTACTTGGTCATCAAGTTTTCAATAATCGTTACACTAAGAGTTATAGATTAGTTTTATGTTGAGTTAGCAGATTTATCGAATACCATTAATTCTTTTGAACATGATTCGAGTACAACTGACTCTTTACTTGTCAACAAGTTATGAATAATCGTTACATTTAGAGTTACGGATTAGATTAACGTTGAGTTAGAAGATTAATCGAGTAGTGTTAACACTTTACTTGGTCAACAAGTTTTCAATAATCGTTACACTTAGAGTTACGTATTAGCTTTAGGTTGAGTTAGAAGATTAATCAAGCATAATAAACTCTTTATAAGATGATTCGAATACAATTAACTCTTTACTTGGTCAACAAGTTTTCAATAATCGTTACACTTAGAGTTACAGATTAGTTTTATGTTGAGTTAGAAGATTTATCGAATACCATTAATTCTTTAGAAGATGATTCGAGTACAATTGACTCTTTCCTTGTCAACAATTTATGAATAATCGTTACATTTAGAGTTACAGATTAGTTTAATGTTGAGTTAGAAGATTAATCGAGTACAATTAACACTTTACTTGGTTAACAAGTTTTCAATAATCGTTACACTTCGAGTTACGTATTAGCTTTATGTTGAGTTAGAAGATTAATCAAGTATAATAAACTCTTTATAAGATGATTCGTGTACAATGAACTCTTTACTTGGTCAACAAGTTTTCAATAATCGTTACACTTGGAGTTACGTATTAGCTTTATGTTTAGTTAGAAGATTAATCAAGCATAATAAACTCTTTATAAGATGATTCGAATACAATTAACTCTTTACTTGGTCAACAAGTTTTCAATAATCGTTACACTTAGAGTTACAGATTAGTTTTATGTTGAGTTAGAAGATTTATCGAATACTATTAATTCTTTTGAACATGATTCGAGTACAACTGACTCTTTACTTGTCAACAAGTTATGAATAATCGTTACATTTAGAGTTACGGATTAGTTTAATGTTGAGTTAGAAGATTAATCGAGTACTATTAACACTTTACTTGGTCAACAAGTTTTCAATAATCGTTACACTTGGAGTTACGTATTAGCTTTATGTTGAGTTAGAATATTAATCAAGCATAATAAACTCTTTATAAGATGATTGGAATACAATTAACTCATTACTTGGTCAACAAGTTTTCAATAATCGTTACACTTAGAGTTACAGATTAGTTTTATGTTGAGTTAGAAGATTTATCGAATACCATTAATTCTTTAGAAGATGATTCGAGTACAATTGACTCTTTCCTTGTCAACAATTTATGAATAATCATTACATTTAGAGTTACGGATTAGTTTAATGTTGAGTTAGAAGATTAATCGAGTACAATTAACACTTTACTTGGTTAACAAGTTTTCAATAATCGTTACACTTCGAGTTACGTATTAGCTTTATGTTGAGTTAGAAGATTAATCAAGTATAATAAACTCTTTATAAGATGATTCGTGTACAATGAACTCTTTACTTGGTCAACAAGTTTTCAATAATCGTTACACTTAGAGTTACAGATTAGTTTTATGTTGAGTTAGAAGATTAATCGAGTATCATTAACTCTTTGGATGATGAATCGAGTACAATTATCTGTTTACTTGGTCATCAAGTTTTCAATAATCGTTACACTAAGAGTTATAGATTAGTTTTATGTTGAGTTAGCAGATTTATCGAATACCATTAATTCTTTTGAACATGATTCGAGTACAACTGACTCTTTACTTGTCAACAAGTTATGAATAATCGTTACATTTAGAGTTACGGATTAGATTAATGTTGAGTTAGAAGATTAATCGAGTAGTGTTAACACTTTACTTGGTCAACAAGTTTTCAATAATCGTTACACTTGGAGTTACGTATTAGCTTTATGTTGAGTTAGAAGATTAATCAAGCATAATAAACTCTTTATAAGATGATTCGAATACAATTAACTGTTTACTTGGTCAACAAGTTTTCAATAATCGTTACACTTAGAGTTACAGATTAGTTTTATGTTGAGTTAGAAGATTTATCGAATACCATTAATTCTTTAGAAGATGATTCGAGTACAATTGACTCTTTCCTTGTCAACAATTTATGAATAATCGTTACATTTAGAGTTACGGATTAGTTTAATGTTGAGTTAGAAGATTAATCGAGTACAATTAACACTTTAATTGGTTAACAAGTTTTCAATAATCGTTACACTTCGAGTTACGTATTAGCTTTATGTTGAGTTATAAGATTAATCAAGTATAATAAACTCTTTATAAGATGATTCGTGTACAATGAACTCTTTACTTGGTCAACAAGTTTTCAATAATCGTTACACTTAGAGTTACAGATTAGTTTTATGTTGAGTTAGAAGATTAATCGAGTATCATTAACTCTTTGGATGATGAATCGAGTACAATTATCTGTTTACTTGGTCATCAAGTTTTCAATAATCGTTACACTAAGAGTTATAGATTAGTTTTATGTTGAGTTAGCAGATTTATCGAATACCATTAATTCTTTTGAACATGATTCGAGTACAACTGACTCTTTACTTGTCAACAAGTTATGAATAATCGTTACATTTAGAGTTACGGATTAGATTAATGTTGAGTTAGAAGATTAATCGAGTAGTGTTAACACTTTACTTGGTCAACAAGTTTTCAATAATCGTTACACTTGGAGTTACGTATTAGCTTTATGTTGAGTTAGAAGATTAATCAAGCATAATAAACTCTTTATAAGATGATTCGAATACAATTAACTGTTTACTTGGTCAACAAGTTTTCAATAATCGTTACACTTAGAGTTACAGATTAGTTTTATGTTGAGTTAGAAGATTTATCGAATACCATTAATTCTTTAGAAGATGATTCGAGTACAATTGACTCTTTCCTTGTCAACAATTTATGAATAATCGTTACATTTAGAGTTACGGATTAGTTTAATGTTGAGTTAAAAGATTAATCGAGTACAATTAACACTTTACTTGGTTAACAAGTTTTCAATAATCATTACACTTGGAGTTACGTATTAGCTTTATGTTGAGTTAGAAGATTAATCAAGTATAATAAACTCTTTATAAGATGATTTGTGTACAATGAACTCTTTACTTGGTCAACAAGTTTTCAATAATCGTTACACTTAGAGTTACGGATTAGTTTTATGTTGAGTTAGAAGATTAATCGAGTATCATTAACTCTTTGGATGATGAATCGAGTACAATTATCTGTTTACTTGGTCATCAAGTTTTCAATAATCGTTACACTAAGAGTTATAGATTAGTTTTATGTTGAGTTAGCAGATTTATCGAATACCATTAATTCTTTTGAACATGATTCGAGTACAACTGACTCTTTACTTGTCAACAAGTTATGAATAATCGTTACATTTAGAGTTACGGATTAGTTTAATGTTGAGTTAGAAGATTAATCGAGTACAATTAACACTTTACTTGGTCAACAAGTTTTCAATAATCGTTACACTTAGAGTTACGTATTAGCTTTATGTTGAGTTAGAAGATTAATCAAGTATAATAAACTCTTTACATGATGATTCGTGTACAATTAACTCTTTACTTGGTCAACAAGTTTTCAATAATCGTTACACTTAGAGTTACAGATTAGTTTTATGTTGAGTTAGAAGATTAATCGAGTATCATTAACTCTTTGGATGATGAATCGAGTACAATTATCTGTTTACTTGGTCATCAAGTTTTCACTAATCGTTACACTAAGAGTTATAGATTAGTTTTATGTTGAGTTAGAAGATTTATCGAATACCATTAATTCTTTAGAAGATGATTCGAGTACAATTGACTCTTTACTTGTCAACAAGTTATGAATAATCGTTACATTTAGAGTTACGGATTAGTTTAATGCTGAGTTAGAAGATTAATCGAATACAATTAACTCCTTACTTGGTCAACAAGTTTTCAATAATCATTATACTTAGAGTTACGGATTAGTTTTATGGTGAGTTCGAAGATTAATCGAGTATCATTAACTCTTTAGATGATGAATCGAGTACAATTATCCGTTTACTTGGTCAACAAGTTTTCAATAATCGTTACACTAAGAGTTATAGATTAGTTTTATGTTGAGTTAGAAGATTTATCGAATACCATTAATTCTTTAGAACATGATTCGAGTACAATTGACTCTTTACTTGTCAACAAGTTATGAATAATCGTTACATTTAGAGTTACGGATTAGTTTAATGTTGAGTTAGAAGATTAATCGAGTACAATTAACACTTTACTTGGTCAACAAGTTTTCAATAATCGTTACACTTGGAGTTATGTATTAACTTTATGGTGAGTTAGAAGATTAATCAAGTATAATTAACTCATCTTTTAAATATCCAAGTATATTATTTATATAATTGATTATAGAAGAATAAGATGAGGATATTATTGATAATAACAAATTTATAAATCATATCCAAAGGATTGATTTTCAAAAATGGTATATAAAAGTTAAGATAGTTATTGACAAATTTGAATTAAATGTTATAGCACTTTTTGATTCAGGTGCTGATCACAATGTAATAAGAGAAGGGTTAATACCTACAAAATATTATGAAAAAACAAATGAACAACTTTATACTGCTAATTCAAAACCTTTAAATATTAAATACAAATTATCAGATGCACATATATGTTGTGATGGATATTGTTTCCAAAATATATTCACTTTAGTAAAAGATATTTCACAAAATGTTATATTAGGAAATCCTTTTTTAACGCAACTTTATCCTTTTAGAGTAGACAATTCAGGAATAAGTACAAATGTTCATGGTAGGATAATAAACTTTAAATTTATAAATCCTATACAAGAAAAAGAAATTAATAATTTAAGAGACATTTCTATATATAAACAAATTAATATAATAGAATATAAAAAACAACAAATTAATTTCTTAAAAGAAGAAATACCATACTTAAAAATTGAAGAACAATTAAAAGAAACTAATATTATAAACAAAATAAAAGATGTTCGAGAAAGATTTATAAAAGATTTATGTAGTAATATACCAAATGCTTTTTGGCAAAGAAAACATCATATAGTTGATTTACCATATGAGAAAGACTTTAATGATCGTAATATTCCTACAAAAGCTAGACCTATACAAATGAATCAAGAATTTTTAGAACATTGTAAAAAAGAGATAGATGATTTATTACAAAAGAAACTTATTAGATCTTCTAAATCACCATGGAGTTGTTCAGCATTTTATGTTATTAAACAAGCTGAATTAGAACGCGGTGTACCAAGATTAGTTATTAATTATAAACCT
Organism: Scutellaria minor; assembly: GCA_954870855.1. Taxonomy (NCBI): domain Eukaryota; kingdom Viridiplantae; phylum Streptophyta; class Magnoliopsida; order Lamiales; family Lamiaceae; genus Scutellaria; species Scutellaria minor. The sequence continues at coordinate 9,554,159 of OX940728.1, read as the reverse complement.
TTGAATAAAGTTTTACAATGGATTAGGTATCATATACCTAATAAGAGAGACCTTATTAATAGACTTCATTCAGCAAAGATATTTTCTAAGTTTGACTTAAAATCTGGATTTTGGCAAATACAAATATCTGAGAAAGATCGATATAAGACAGCTTTTACAGTACCCTTTGGACATTATGAATGGAATGTTATGCCTTTTGGACTTAAGAATGCACCATCAAAATTTCAAAAGATTATGAATGATATATTTAATAATTACAATACATTTTGCGTAGTTTATATAGATGATATATTAGTCTATTCACCAGATATAGATCAACACTTTAAACATTTAGATACTCTTTATTACATTATTAAGAAAAATGGTTTAGTACTTTCAGAGTCTAAAATGAAGTTATTTCAAACTTCAATAAGATTTTTAGGACATAATATTTACAAAGGATTAACTAAACCCATTGATAGATCTATAAACTTTACAGATAAGTTTCCTGATCAAATTAAAGATAAGACTCAATTACAAATATTCTTAGGATGTTTAAATTATATAGCAGACTTTTTCCCAGACCTTAGAAAATTTTGTAAACCACTTTACCAAAGATTACAAAAGAATCCTTTACCATGGTCAGATGAACATACTAAGATAGTTAAAGACATTAAACAAAGAGTTAAGACTTTACCATGTTTAGGAATACCTCATCCTCAAGCATTTATGATAGTAGAGACAGATGCATCTAATATAGGTTATGGTGGTATATTAAAACAAAGACTTAATCACAAAGACCAGTTAGTTAGATTTCACTCAGGAATTTGGTTAGGATCTCAACAAAATTATTCAACAATAAAAAAAGAAATACTTTCCATTGTTTTATGCATATCAAAATTTCAAGATGATCTTTACAATAAAAAATTTCTTTTAAAATAGATTGTAAATCAGCGAAAGAGGTTTTAACAAAAGATGTTCAAAACATTGTTTCAAAACAAATATTTGCTAGATGGCAAGCCATACTTAGTGTTTTCGATTTTGATATAGAATTTATTAAAGGAGAAAACAATTCTTTACCAGACTTTTTAACCCGTGAATTTTTACAAGGAAATTAATTTTTTCAGATGGATCAGAAAACAAGAACTTCAAAGGATTATTCTGCCAAGTGTCGGCAGATAACCCAATCTCGACAAATGGTTCCTATTCCTTCACAAACCAATTTGAACTTAAGACCAAATCGTTATTCACCTCTTCAGGATTTTCCTGAATTACCAAAACCAGAATTACTTTACAATACAGTTCTTGCTTCACCTTCTATCAGATCCCTCACACCGAAAGCTACTTTGAAACGCACAACACAACCCATTTTTTATAATGACAAAAAACACCCATATCATTACAATACCTGGCATGAACATGTTTGTTTAACAACACTTTCTACTCCTCCTGAGAATTTACATGATTTTATCTCCTCAAAGTGTTCCTTTGAATCACTTTGGGAATCAGACAACATACTTAAAACCAGAAACTTTTATGAATACATTCTACATGATACAAACTCTTGTAAGTTTGTCCACATTGAAGATGCCAAAGGATATACTTGTTATTCTAAATGTTTCATAAGGAAGGTTATTACTCCTTCTGAGTGGGACTGTTATGAAAAAAGATTTACAGATAGTTTTTCACCACAAACCTTCACATATGGTGATTACAAGAAAGCATGGTATAGATTTATGCTACTTCGACCGGGAACGCATTCTTGGTTTTTTAATTTTCAAGAGAGTGTTTCAAAAACTTTTCCGATATGGTTTGTTGAATGGTGGAAGAAGGTAGGGCCTAATATGGCAATGCTACCACCAGATGTACACAAAGGTTTACAAGTTTTCTCGACAAACTGTGCAGCAGACAATTACATGAAGACTCTACTTTATTTTGCTGAATTTAAAGCTCCTTGGATTGTAGCATGGGAGTTCGACTTTAAGAAGTGTTTTACTGAACCAATTCCCCTATCTTTGATTCGAAAATACAAAGTTAGATGGTGGGGGAAATTTGATCAAACTCTCTGTACTGAGAATGCAGTTAGGCATTTCTTAGCTACAGGTCAAAGACTTAAGTTCTAGGATAGAGTATCACAATCCCCTTCTACAAAAACCCCAGACAAAAAAGAAAAGAACAAAGCTGAGGATTTCTTTGAAAACCTTAGAAAAGACAAAGATTTACAAAGCCAATTTTTTGAATTTATGAGTCAAAAGAGTACAAAATCAGATGAATCTACTTCTAATGACCCATATGATTTACATGACGGACAGGATCCATTTGAATTTTGAAGATGAAATACATTACAAAAGATTGTGGTTTTTGGTTAGCCAAAAATCATATTTCAAGTTGTGAAAGATGCTCAGGTTATATCAGATATTACTTCAGAAAACAAAAAATGGTACAAGAAGGAAGACATTACATGATCCAGGCTATTGAAGATCACAAATTATTACCAGATGAACAAGATGATATACTTGCACAATTGAGACCCAATGAAAAACTTAAAAGAGTTATGAAGATATGGAAAAGACTTGTTTCAAAGATCAACAAAAGTTTGTATGATAATAATGAAATTTATCCAGAGACAGAATTTTGTATAGCACAAGGACATGTGTCCGATGGATGGTTCTTTCAAGATGACCCAAGGCCAGCTCAATTATATGACTTCAGAGATATGGATATACAAGATGTAAATTGACAGGATAGGAACTGTACTTGATTGAAGAAAGATGATGCTGACTCACAAAGGAAGGATGTTCTCTACTTTAAGTTCCACTAGCACAAGAAACAAGAAACTTTACAAAAAGATTGTCGACCACTTGATCTGCTACAGTACAAATGAAGATTCGTTCTACTTTAATTTACATTTGTATGTAATTTGTTTGTAATTTCATTTAGATTTTCTGTCTATATATAGTTTGTATGTTTGTTTGTAAGAGGCACGCTTGAGTAGTAACTCGCCTCTTCTTCTTCTCTCCCCATCCACTCTTGTTCCTGTAACCCTATCCTTTAATGTTTATATAATTTGAAGTTTGTTTGCAAATCGTAAGTTTTCTTTATATTTATGCATTCTGATGTTCTTATATTTTGATTTTATTTTCGCTTTTCAATCCATGTTTCATCTCTGGCATTATCATGGTATTAATTGTGAGATCCTTAGTATTTGGTATCAGAGCCATGAATAGTTATAATAGTTTACAAAGTTTAGAAAGATTGATTTAATTAAGTTTTTAAATTTATATTAAGTGACTCTGTTTAGAGGTTTGGATTTAGGGTTTGTATCCGTGTAAGTCGGTTGGTAAGCCTAAGTGAATGGTGTTCCACGCATTGTATCCCCTACGACCCCTTTAAGCATAGAAACCTTCTGTAAAATTAAAACACTTAATGAAATCATGACTTCAAAACTAAGAAAACTGTTATTGCTAGGAAACGGTTTAGATAACAAAAACATGGTTCAAAGTCAAGAATCATATATGCCTGTAGATTATACAACATGGACTATACCTAGAGAAAGAATAGAAAACATATACAAAATTGGTTTAATTGATTACAAAACTGCATATACAATTAAAACACATGAAGAAACTAGATCTATACAACAAGAAGCACAAAGTGTACAATTATTATCTCGATATACTATAAACAAATATATACAAAAAGGATATAGATATATACATATTGGATTAGTACAAGTAGGTGTAAAACCTTTAATGAGAAGAGGAATTAATACACCTATATACTTAGCTTTAAGAGACAAAAGAGCTATAGAATATGAAGATTCTTTATTATCTTTAGTACAAACAAATATATGTAATGGACCAATTTATTTTAATAGTGCTCCTGACCTTGCTTTAGATTTAAATGATAAAATGATTTTAGAAGCCTTAAAACTTGATGTTCATTTACAAGGTAATAAATTTCATAAAGATTCTACAAATTTTGCTTTAATATATAGAATATATTTTAGACTTATGACAACACAGTTAGGTATAAAATTTAATAGAATACCAGACTCTAGAGAAGAGACTATTTTATTAGAAATAGATGCTGAGAAACCAAACTTATTTGTCCCAAAAACTTTAAAATGGCATGAAATTGATGTTCCAGGAGATTTTGAGATAGAAGAACCACAACCTATTAAGAATATTGAAAAAAAAAATATTAAACAAATAATAGATAAAGGAAATGGAAAGATTTTATTAAGATTAAATTCTCATAGTGAAGATAGACCCGAATCCTCTAACTCCAATAATTCTAGACAATATTTTACTAATGCAAGACAATCATTTTCAAACTTATCAGAATTAAGTTAAAGATATAGGTTTAAATCACCTATTCCCGAACCTGAACATAGATATTTTCCTACATCACCTACTACAGAAAGTATGATTAATGTTATAACAAATGCTAAAGAATTTATACCTAATATGGAACATTTAAATAATGAAAGAAAAGATAAATTTTATACAAAGAAGATACAATGGTATAAGACATTAGACAAAATTATTAGAAATAAATTAAAAGAAGAATGGATTAAAGAAATGAAAATGTTAAAAATTAACATACCTTTTTATGATTTTTTATTATGCTTTTTATCACAAAATGAAATTAATGATTTTGAGAATAAATCAGCAATTGAAGTTAATACTACTTTACATAAAAAATGGATTTTACATAGTAATAATGAAGTTGTAGTTGCTATACATCCACCTTTACAAACTTTAAAATTACAATCAACAAAAGGAGAAATTATAGCTGACCCTTTTAAAACAATAACTAAAACAAAAGATGAAGATATAAAAAGAGTAATACAACAAAATAACTTTTCAAATCAAAATTTACATACTATATCAGAACAAGTAGATCATATATCTAATAAACTTGCTAGTAAAGAAATACCTAAAAAGAAAGTATTTGATAATATTTCACAACCTTATTTTCAAATTAATAAAAGTTTAGATAAAGAAAAGATAAGTTTTACTCCACAAACAGATAAGATTTTAAATAAAATTTCTACAAAATTAACTGAGATAGGACCTTCTAGTAGTAATGTTAATTGTTTAGATAAGATACAAGAATTTAAAGATAATTATGACATAGAAAGTGATAATACTTCAGATAATGATATTATTAATGAAGTTGAAGATAATTTCCAAGAAATTGATAATACAAATAATAATGAAATAAATAGAATTTTTAGAAAGAAAAGATATTATCATAATCCAAATATTACAAGAAATTATTATAGAAGACCTACACCAGCAGATATACAATATGAGGAAAGAAGTCAATTTACAAAATCTAGATATGATGGACAAAGTATCACTGAATGGACTATAGATAGTAAATCTGAATATGAAATGATTAATATGCTACAAGAAATGGGAATGGCTAGAGCAGCTTATAAATTACAAAATCAATCTGAAGAGATAGCATGTATGTTAATAATACAAGGATTTACAGGGCAACTTAAAAATTGGTGGGATAATATATTAGAAAATTCAGAAAAAAATGATATATTAAATCACAAAGTTTTAACTTTAGTAGAAGGAACAGAAAATGAATACGTTGAAAGATCAGATGCTTGTGAATACTTAATAGTTACTATATCTATGCATTTTATAGGAAATCCTAAAGAAGAATTAAATTCATCTAGGATTAAATTAACAAATTTGACATGTCCAACTTTAACAGATTATAGATGGTATAAAGATGTATTTTTAACAGAAGTTTTAAGAAGAACGGATTGTAGACAATCCTTTTGGAAAGAAAGATTTATTATGGGATTACCCAAATTATTTGCTGAAAGAATCATACAAAAATTAAAAATAGAAGTTGGAATATATGATATACCTTTTGAAGAATATACTTATGGTCAATTATTTGCGTTTGTTAAGAAATAAGGATTAACTTTATGTTCTGAATTAAGATTACAAAATAAATATAGAAATGACAAGAAAAATACTAGATCAGAATTAGGAAGTTTCTGTGAAACTTTTGGTATGATGAAGATTAGACCTCCTTCTTTAACACATAAGAAAAGATTCAAACAATTTAAAAGACAAAATCAATATAATGAACAAACACAAGAATATAAAAGAAATAATAGATTTAAGAGAAGAAAAGACTTTAATAGGAATTCAAAATATAAGAAATATAATAATCAAAACAATAATCAACAAAAAGATAAGAAAAATATAGTATGTTGGAATTGTAACCAACCAGGACATACTGCTGATAAATGTTATAGAAAAAAGAACAAGGTAAGAGAATTAAGACATGAATTAAATAATATATTTAATACATTAGAAAGTAGTGATTCAAAATCAGATATTATAGAACAAGAATCAGATTCATCATCTGAACAAATTAATAACAAAATAGATCAAGGATTATGTCATATAAATGTTATTACAAAAGATAAAAAAGAAGCTATTTTTGATTTAATAAATAATATACCAGACAATGATATACAAAGAGAATACTTTAGTAAATTAAAAGATTTAATTCTTGAAGAAGAATCTACAAAGAAAAAGATACCTATAAATGATAATTTTAGTTTAAATAAATTATTTGATAAATACCCAAGTCCTAGTATGTCTCGGAATGTAACTACAAGAGATTTACAAACTGAGATAAATATTCTTAAAAGACAAATTAATAATTTAGAAAAAGATATAATTACTTTAAAGGAAGATAATATTGAAATTAGAACTACAATGATATTAAAAGATAATAATATTGATATTACAAATATACCAAGTACTAGTCATATAGAAGAAAAAGATGAGGATATTATTGATAATATCGCCTCTTCTACTTCTCTCCCCATCCACTCTTGTTCCTGTAACCCTATCCTTTAATGTTTATATAATTTGAAGTTTGTTTGCAAATCGTAAGTTTTCTTTATATTTATGCATTCTGATGTTCTTATATTTTGATTTTATTTCCGCTTTTCAATCCATGTTTCATCTCTGGCATTATCATGGTATTAATTGTGAGATCCTTCTTGGTCAACAAGTTTTCAATAATCGTTACACTAGGAGTTACGTATTAGCTTTATGTTGAGTTAGAAGATTAATCCAGTATAATAAACTCTTTATAAGATGATCCGAGTACAATTAACTCTTTACTTGGTCAACAAGTTTTCAATAATCGTTACACTTAGAGTTACGGATTAGTTTTATGTTGAGTTAGAAGATTAATCGAGTATCATTAACTCTTTGGAAGATGAATCGACTACAATTAACTGTTTACTTGGTCAACAAGTTTTCAATAATCGTTACACTTAGAGTTACAGATTAGATTTATGTTGAGTTAGAAGATTTATCGAATACCATTAATTCTTTAGAAGATGATTCGAGTACAATTAACTCTTTACTTGTCGACAAGTTATCAATAATCGTTACATTTAGAGTTACGGATTAGTTTAATGTTGAGTTAGAAGATTAATCGAGTACAATTAACACTTTACTTGGTCAACAAGTTTTCAATAATCGTTACACTTGGAGTTACGTATTAGCTTTATGTTGAGTTAGAAGATTAATCAAGTATAATAAACTCTTTATAAGATGATTCGAGTACAATTAACTCTTTACTTGGTCAACAAGTTTTCAATAATCGTTACACTTAGAGTTACCGATTAGTTTTATGTTGAGTTAGAAGATTAATCGAGTAAAATTAACTCTTTGGAAGATAAATCGAGTACAATTAACTGTTTACTTGGTCAATAAGTTTTCAATAATCGTTACACTTAGGGTTACAGATTAGATTTATGTTGAGTTAGAAGATTTATCGAATACCATTAATTCTTTAGAAGATGATTCGAGTACAATTAACTCTTTACTTGTCAATAAGTTATCAATAATCGTTACATTTAGAGTTACGGATTAGTGTAATGTTGAGTTAGAAGATTAATCAAGTACAATTAACTTTTTACTTGGTCAACAAGTTTTCAATAATCGTTACACTTGGAGTTACGGATTAGCTTTATGTTGAGTTAGAAGATTAATCAAGTATAATAAACTCTTTATAAGATGATTCGAGTACAATTAACTCTATACTTGGTCAACAAGTTTTCAATAATCGTTACACTTAGAGTTACGGATTAGTTTTATGTTGAGTTATAAGATTAATCGAGTATCATTAACTCTTTCGAAGCTGAATCGAGTACAATTAACTGTTAACTTGGTCAACAAGTTTTCAATAATCGTTACACTTAGGGTTACATATTAGATTTATGTTGAGTTAGAAGATTTATCGAATACCATTAATTCTTTAGAAGATGATTCGAGTACAATTAACTCTTTACTTGTCAACAAGTTGTCAATAATCGTTACATTTAGAGTTACGGATTAGTGTAATGTTGAGTTAGAAGATTGATCGAGTACATTTAACTTTTTACTTGGTCAACAAGTTTTCAATAATCGTTACACTTGGAGTTACGGATTAGCTTTATGTTGAGTTAGAAGATTAATCAAGTATAATAAACTCTTTATAAGATGATTCGAGTACAATTAACTCTATACTTGGTCAACAAGTTTTCAATAATCGTTACACTTAGAGTTACGGATTAGTTTTATGTTGAGTTATAAGATTAATCGAGTATCATTAACTCTTTAGAAAATGAATCGACTACAATTAACTGTTTACTTGGTCAACAAGTTTTCAATAATCGTTACACTTAGAGTTACAGATTAATTTTATGTTGAGTTAGAAGATTTATCGAATACCATTAATTCCTTAGAAGATGATTCGAGTACAATTAACTCTTTACTTGTCAACAAGTTATCAATAATCGTTACATTTAGAGTTACGGATTAGTTTAATGTTGAGTTAGAAGATTAATCGAGTACAATTAACACTTTACTTGGTCAACAAGTTTTCAATAATCGTTACACTTAAAGTTAAGTATTAGCTATATGTTGAGTTAGAAGATTAATCAAGTATAATTAACTCTTTATAAGATGATTCGGGTACAATTAACTCTGTACTTGGTCAACAAGTTTTAAATAATTGTTACATTTGGAATTACGTATTAGCTTTATGTTGAGTTAGAAGATTAATCGAGTATCATTAACTCTTTAGATGATAAATCGAGTACAATTATCTGTTTACTTGGTCAACAAATTTTCAATAATCGTTACACTTAGAGTTAAAAATTAGTTTTATGTTGAGTTAGAAGATTTATCGAATACCATTAATTCTTTAGAAGATGATTCGAGTACAATTAACTCTTTACTTGTCAATAAGTTATCCATAATCGTTACATTTAGAGTTACGGATTAGTTTAATGTTGAGTTAGAAGATTAATCGAGTACAATTAACACTTTACTTGGTCAAAAGTTTTCAATAATCGTTACACTTGGAGTTACGTATTAGCTTTATGTTGAGTTAGAAGATTAATCAAGTATAATTAACTCTTTATAAGATGATTCGGGTACAATTAACTCTTTACTTGGTCAACAAGTTTTCAATAATTGTTACACTTAGAGTTACGGATTAGTTTTATGTTGAGTTAGAAGATTAATCGAGTATCATTAACTCTTTGGAAGATGAATCGACTACAATTAACTGTTTACTTGGTCAACAAGTTTTCAATAATCGTTACACTTAGAGTTACAGATTAGATTTATGTTGAGTTAGAAGATTTATCGAATACCATTAATTCTTTAGAAGATGATTCGAGTACAATTAACTCTTTACTTGTCGACAAGTTATCAATAATCGTTACATTTAGAGTTACGGATTAGTTTAATGTTGAGTTAGAAGATTAATCGAGTACAATTAACACTTTACTTGGTCAACAAGTTTTCAATAATCGTTACACTTGGAGTTACGTATTAGCTTTATGTTGAGTTAGAAGATTAATCAAGTATAATAAACTCTTTATAAGATGATTCGAGTACAATTAACTCTTTACATGGTCAACAAGTTTTCAATAATCGTTACACTTAGAGTTACCGATTAGTTTTATGTTGAGTTAGAAGATTAATCGAGTAAAATTAACTCTTTGGAAGATAAATCGAGTACAATTAACTGTTTACTTGGTCAATAAGTTTTCAATAATCGTTACACTTAGGGTTACAGATTAGATTTATGTTGAGTTAGAAGATTTATCGAATACCATTAATTCTTTAGAAGATGATTCGAGTACAATTAACTCTTTACTTGTCAATAAGTTATCAATAATCGTTACATTTAGAGTTACGGATTAGTGTAATGTTGAGTTAGAAGATTAATCAAGTACAATTAACTTTTTACTTGGTCAACAAGTTTTCAATAATCGTTACACTTGGAGTTACGGATTAGCTTTATGTTGAGTTAGAAGATTAATCAAGTATAATAAACTCTTTATAAGATGATTCGAGTACAATTAACTCTATACTTGGTCAACAAGTTTTCAATAATCGTTACACTTAGAGTTACGGATTAGTTTTATGTTGAGTTATAAGATTAATCGAGTATCATTAACTCTTTCGAAGCTGAATCGAGTACAATTAACTGTTAACTTGGTCAACAAGTTTTCAATAATCGTTACACTTAGGGTTACATATTAGATTTATGTTGAGTTAGAAGATTTATCGAATACCATTAATTCTTTAGAAGATGATTCGAGTACAATTAACTCTTTACTTGTCAACAAGTTGTCAATAATCGTTACATTTAGAGTTACGGATTAGTGTAATGTTGAGTTAGAAGATTGATCGAGTACATTTAACTTTTTACTTGGTCAACAAGTTTTCAATAATCGTTACACTTGGAGTTACGGATTAGCTTTATGTTGAGTTAGAAGATTAATCAAGTATAATAAACTCTTTATAAGATGATTCGAGTACAATTAACTCTATACTTGGTCAACAAGTTTTCAATAATCGTTACACTTAGAGTTACGGATTAGTTTTATGTTGAGTTATAAGATTAATCGAGTATCATTAACTCTTTGGAAGCTGAATCGAGTACAATTAACTGTTAACTTGGTCAACAAGTTTTCAATAATCGTTACACTTAGGGTTACATATTAGATTTATGTTGAGTTAGAAGATTTATCGAATACCATTAATTCTTTAGAAGATGATTCGAGTACAATTAACTCTTTACTTGTCAACAAGTTGTCAATAATCGTTACATTTAGAGTTACGGATTAGTGTAATGTTGAGTTAGAAGATTGATCGAGTACATTTAACTTTTTACTTGGTCAACAAGTTTTCAATAATCGTTACACTTGGAGTTACGGATTAGCTTTATGTTGAGTTAGAAGATTAATCAAGTATAATAAACTCTTTATAAGATGATTCGAGTACAATTAACTCTTTACTTGGTCAACAAGTTTTCAATAATCGTTACACTTAGAGTTGCGGATTAGTTTTATGTTGAGTTATAAGATTAATCGAGTATCATTAACTCTTTGGAAGCTGAATCGAGTACAATTAACTTTTAACTTGGTCAACAAGTTTTCAATAATCGTTACACTTAGGGTTACATATTAGATTTATGTTGAGTTAGAAGATTTATCGAATACCATTAATTCTTTAGAAGATGATTCGAGTACAATTAACTCTTTACTTGTCAACAAGTTGTCAATAATCGTTACATTTAGAGTTACGGATTAGTGTAATGTTGAGTTAGAAGATTGATCGAGTACATTTAACTTTTTACTTGGTCAACAAGTTTTCAATAATCGTTACACTTGGAGTTACGGATTAGCTTTATGTTGAGTTAGAAGATTAATCAAGTATAATAAACTCTTTATAAGATGATTCGAGTACAATTAACTCTATACTTGGTCAACAAGTTTTCAATAATCGTTACACTTAGAGTTACGGATTAGTTTTATGTTGAGTTATAAGATTAATCGAGTATCATTAACTCTTTGGAAGCTGAATCGAGTACAATTAACTGTTAACTTGGTCAACAAGTTTTCAATAATCGTTACACTTAGGGTTACATATTAGATTTATGTTGAGTTAGAAGATTTATCGAATACCATTAATTCTTTAGAAGATGATTCGAGTACAATTAACTCTTTACTTGTCAACAAGTTGTCAATAATCGTTACATTTAGAGTTACGGATTAGTGTAATGTTAAGTTAGAAGATTGATCGAGTACATTTAACTTTTTACTTGGTCAACAAATTTTCAATAATCGTTACACTTGGAGTTACGGATTAGCTTTATGTTGAGTTAGAAGATTAATCAAGTATAATAAACTCTTTATAAGATGATTCGAGTACAATTAACTCTTTACTTGGTCAACAAGTTTTCAATAATCGTTACACTTAGAGATACGGATTAGTTTTATGTTGAGTTAGAAGATTAATCGAGTATCATTAACTCTTTAGAAAATGAATCGACTACAATTAACTGTTTACTTGGTCAACAAGTTTTCATTAATCGTTACACTTAGAGTTACAGATTAATTTTATGTTGAGTTAGAAGATTTATCGAATACCATTAATTCCTTAGAAGATGATTCGAGTACAATTAACTCTTTACTTGTCAACAAGTTATCAATAATCGTTACATTTAGAGTTACAGATTAGTTTAATGTTGAGTTAGAAGATTAATCGAGTACAATTAACACTTTACTTGGTCAACAAGTTTACAATAATCGTTACACTTAAAGTTAAGTATTAGCTATATGTTGAGTTAGAAGATTAATCAAGTATAATTAACTCTTTATAAGATGATTCGGGTACAATTAACTCTGTACTTGGTCAACAAGTTTTCAATAATTGTTACACTTGGAGTTACGGATTAGTTTTATGTTGAGTTAGAAGATTAATCGAGTATCATTAACTCTTTGGAAGATGAATCGAGTACAATTAACTGTTTACTTGGTCAACAAGTTTTCAATAATCGTTACACTTAGGGTTACATATTAGATTTATGTTGAGTTAGAAGATTTATCGAATACCATTAATTCTTTAGAAGATGATTCGAGTACAATTAACTCTTTACTTGTCAACAAGTTGTCAATAATCGTTACATTTAGAGTTACGGATTAGTGTAATATTGAGTTAGAAGATTGATCGAGTACATTTAACTTTTTACTTGGTCAACAAGTTTTCAATAATCGTTACACTTGGAGTTACGGATTAGCTTTATGTTGAGTTAGAAGATTAATCAAGTATAATAAACTCTTTATAAGATGATTCGAGTACAATTAACTCTTTACTTGGTCAACAAGTTTTCAATAATCGTTACACTTAGAGATACGGATTAGTTTTATGTTGAGTTAGAAGATTAATCGAGTATCATTAACTCTTTAGAAAATGAATCGACTACAATTATCTGTTTACTTGGTCAACAAGTTTTCAATAATTGTTACACTTAGAGTTACAAATAGTTTTATGTTGAGTTAGAAGATTTATCGAATACCATTAATTCTTTAGAAGATGATTCGAGTACAATTAACTCTTTACTTGTCAATAAGTTATCAATAATCGTTACACTTAGAGTTACAGATTAGTTTAATGTTGAGTTAGAAGATTAATCGAGTACAATTAACACTTTACTTGGTCAAAAGTTTTCAATAATCGTTACACTTGGAGTTACGTATTAGCTTTATGTTGAGTTAGAAGATTAATCAAGTATAATTAACTCTTTATAAGATGATTCGGGTACAATTAACTCTTTACTTGGTCAACAAGTTTTCAATAATTGTTACACTTGGAGTTACGGATTAGTTTTATGTTGAGTTAGAAGATTAATCGAGTATCATTAACTCTTTGGAAGATGAATCGAGTACAATTAACTGTTTACTTGGTCAACAAGTTTTCAATAATCGTTACACTTAGGGTTACATATTAGATTTATGTTGAGTTAGAAGATTTATCGAATACCATTAATTCTTTAGAAGATGATTCGAGTACAATTAACTCTTTACTTGTCAACAAGTTGTCAATAATCGTTACATTTAGAGTTACGGATTAGTGTAATATTGAGTTAGAAGATTGATCGAGTACATTTAACTTTTTACTTGGTCAACAAGTTTTCAATAATCGTTACACTTGGAGTTACGGATTAGCTTTATGTTGAGTTAGAAGATTAATCAAGTATAATAAACTCTTTATAAGATGATTCGAGTACAATTAACTCTTTACTTGGTCAACAAGTTTTCAATAATCGTTACACTTAGAGATACGGATTAGTTTTATGTTGAGTTAGAAGATTAATCGAGTATCATTAACTCTTTAGAAAATGAATCGACTACAATTATCTGTTTACTTGGTCAACAAGTTTTCAATAATTGTTACACTTAGAGTTACAAATAGTTTTATGTTGAGTTAGAAGATTTATCGAATACCATTAATTCTTTAGAAGATGATTCGAGTACAATTAACTCTTTACTTGTCAATAAGTTATCAATAATCGTTACACTTAGAGTTACAGATTAGTTTAATGTTGAGTTAGAAGATTAATCGAGTACAATTAACACTTTACTTGGTCAAAAGTTTTCAATAATCGTTACACTTGGAGTTACGTATTAGCTTTATGTTGAGTTAGAAGATTAATCAAGTATAATTAACTCTTTATAAGATGATTCGGGTACAATTAACTCTTTACTTGGTCAACAAGTTTTCAATAATTGTTACACTTGGAGTTACGGATTAGTTTTATGTTGAGTTAGAAGATTAATCGAGTATCATTAACTCTTTGGAAGATGAATCGAGTACAATTAACTGTTTACTTGGTCAACAAGTTTTCAATAATCGTTACACTTAGGGTTACATATTAGATTTATGTTGAGTTAGAAGATTTATCGAATACCATTAATTCTTTAGAAGATGATTCGAGTACAATTAACTCTTTACTTGTCAACAAGTTGTCAATAATCGTTACATTTAGAGTTACGGATTAGTGTAATATTGAGTTAGAAGATTGATCGAGTACATTTAACTTTTTACTTGGTCAACAAGTTTTCAATAATCGTTACACTTGGAGTTACGGATTAGCTTTATGTTGAGTTAGAAGATTAATCAAGTATAATAAACTCTTTATAAGATGATTCGAGTACAATTAACTCTTTACTTGGTCAACAAGTTTTCAATAATCGTTACACTTAGAGATACGGATTAGTTTTATGTTGAGTTAGAAGATTAATCGAGTATCATTAACTCTTTAGAAAATGAATCGACTACAATTAACTGTTTACTTGGTCAACAAGTTTTCAATAATCGTTACACTTAGAGTTACAGATTAATTTTATGTTGAGTTAGAAGATTTATCGAATACCATTAATTCCTTAGAAGATGATTCGAGTACAATTAACTCTTTACTTGTCAACAAGTTATCAATAATCGTTACATTTAGAGTTACGGATTAGTTTAATGTTGAGTTAGAAGATTAATCGAGTACAATTAACACTTTACTTGGTCAACAAGTTTTCAATAATCGTTACACTTAAAGTTAAGTATTAGCTATATGTTGAGTTAGAAGATTAATCAAGTATAATTAACTCTTTATAAGATGATTCGGGTACAATTAACTCTGTACTTGGTCAACAAGTTTTCAATAATTGTTACATTTGGAATTACGTATTAGCTTTATGTTGAGTTAGAAGATTAATCGAGTATCATTAACTCTTTAGATGATGAATCGAGTACAATTATCTGTTTACTTGGTCAACAAATTTTCAATAATCGTTACACTTAGAGTTAAAAATTTGTTTTATGTTGAGTTAGAAGATTTATCGAATACCATTAATTCTTTAGAAGATGATTCGAGTACAATTAACTCTTTACTTGTCAATAAGTTATCAATAATCGTTACATTTAGAGTTACGGATTAGTTTAATGTTGAGTTAGAAGATTAATCGAGTACAATTAACACTTTACTTGGTCAAAAGTTTTCAATAATCGTTACACTTGGAGTTACGTATTAGCTTTATGTTGAGTTAGAAGATTAATCAAGTATAATAAACTCTTTATAAGATGATTCGAGTACAATTAACTCTTTACTTGGTCAACAAGTTTTCAATAATCGTTACACTTAGAGTTACCGATTAGTTTTATGTTGAGTTAGAAGATTAATCGAGTAAAATTAACTCTTTGGAAGATAAATCGAGTACAATTAACTGTTTACTTGGTCAATAAGTTTTCAATAATCGTTACACTTAGGGTTACAGATTAGATTTATGTTGAGTTAGAAGATTTATCGAATACCATTAATTCCTTAGAAGATGATTCGAGTACAATTAACTCTTTACTTGTCAACAAGTTATCAATAATCGTTACATTTAGAGTTACGGATTAGTTTAATGTTGAGTTAGAAGATTAATCGAGTACAATTAACACTTTACTTGGTCAACAAGTTTACAATAATCGTTACACTTAAAGTTAAGTATTAGCTATATGTTGAGTTAGAAGATTAATCAAGTATAATTAACTCTTTCTAAGATGATTCGGGTACAATTAACTCTGTACTTGGTCAACAAGTTTTCAATAATTGTTACATTTGGAATTACGTATTAGCTTTATGTTGAGTTAGAAGATTAATCGAGTATCATTAACTCTTTAGATAATGAATCGAGTACAATTATCTGTTTACTTGGTCAACAAGTTTTAAATAATCGTTACACTTAGAGTTACAAATAGTTTTATGTTGAGTTAGAAGATTTATCGAATACCATTAATTCTTTAGAAGATGATTCGAGTACAATTAACTCTTTACTTGTCAATAAGTTATCAATAATCATTACATTTAGAGTTACGGATTAGTTTAATGTTGAGTTAGAAGATTAATCGAGTACAATTAACACTTTACTTGGTCAAAAGTTTTCAATAATCGTTACACTTGGAGTTACGTATTAGCTTTATGTTGAGTTAGAAGATTAATCAAGTATAATAAACTCTTTATAAGATGATTCGAGTACAATTAACTCTTTACTTGGTCAACAAGTTTTCAATAATCGTTACACTTAGAGTTACGGATTAGTTTTATGTTGAGTTAGAAGATTAATCGAGTAAAATTAACTCTTTGGAAGATAAATCGAGTACAATTAACTGTTTACTTGGTCAATAAGTTTTCAATAATCGTTACACTTAGGGTTACAGATTAGATTTATGTTGAGTTAGAAGATTTATCGAATACCATTAATTCCTTAGAAGATGATTCGAGTACAATTAACTCTTTACTTGTCAACAAGTTATCAATAATCGTTACATTTAGAGTTACGGATTAGTTTAATGTTGAGTTAGAAGATTAATCGAGTACAATTAACACTTTACTTGGTCAACAAGTTTACAATAATCGTTACACTTAAAGTTAAGTATTAGCTATATGTTGAGTTAGAAGATTAATCAAGTATAATTAACTCTTTATAAGATGATTCGGGTACAATTAACTCTGTACTTGGTCAACAAGTTTTCAATAATCGTTACACTTAGAGATACGGATTAGTTTTATGTTGAGTTAGAAGATTAATCGAGTATCATTAACTCTTTAGAAAATGAATCGACTACAATTAACTGTTTACTTGGTCAACAAGTTTTCAATAATCGTTACACTTAGAGTTACAGATTAATTTTATGTTGAGTTAGAAGATTTATCGAATACCATTAATTCCTTAGAAGATGATTCGAGTACAATTAACTCTTTACTTGTCAACAAGTTATCAATAATCGTTACATTTAGAGTTACGGATTAGTTTAATGTTGAGTTAGAAGATTAATCGAGTACAATTAACACTTTACTTGGTCAACAAGTTTTCAATAATCGTTACACTTAAAGTTAAGTATTAGCTATATGTTGAGTTAGAAGATTAATTGTCACGCCCCGAAATCTTTTCATAAAATATCAGAGTTTTACCCGGGCGTGAAGATAGAAAAGCAAGGGACGCTTAACATATACAGAAAGAATTAAGCAAGGGACAACAGAAGATAGAGGTAAGAGACGATGAGAATCCATCTCATAACAAAAATCGGCTTCATCCGATAACATTCGGTCTCACACCGATAATGTACATCATATACAGCGGAAACTATACATCAGGATCTCCCATCCTCACAAGTACTCAAAATATATACAGATCATACATTGTTTGAAAACGTGTTTGGAAATGTTTAGTTACAACATTCTATCAAAGGAAACCATCAGTCAACACCAACTCCCTCCGTCTAGGGTTCATCAATCTCCTCATCTCCTGTATTGTGAGTACAGATTAAGGGGTGAGTGCGTGGAATACACTCGTGGAGATAACATCCGCCTCATAAGAATCAAGACAGAAAATAAATACCAAAAAGCTAACCTACAGCCACGTCGTCACAGCAATTAAAATGCAAAGCAGATATTAGAAATGGCAAGGGACGAATAGGTGCGGGATTCCCCCGTCTTATCCTATAACGGTATCTCACCGTTAGTGCATTTCAAGAGGCTCACGACACCTCCACAGAGTAGTAGAAAAATAGCAAGGGACGAACAGAATGCATGATCAAAGGACCTCTGTCCTTCCACAATTATATCATGGCACAGCAATATAAACACAGCACTTAGTATTCCTCAATCATGCATATATAGGGAAAGCAGTAAACAGATAAGAGATTAGAATGTACCCCCACCTCGTATAGTGGTAACCACGTGAGTAGCCTGAACAGTAAGTCTGTAAACTCCGAAACTTCAAAGCTCAACTCAAAGCTCAGTACAACAATTAGCCTACACATTTACGGCGTTGCTTAGATCTTAAATAAATTATAATTAAAACTGTAAATGATTCTGTCGGACAACGGTCGTTAAATACGCGACGGATCGATCGATCTAAAGATCGGAATTTTGGAGACAAGGCTGAAAGTCAAGTCTCAGTGGCTGAGATGATAGGAAATGAAATAAGGATCGCAACGCAAAAAGAAAGAGCTCAATCGGAGTTAAAACGAGCTCAAACGGAGCATTTTAGGTTTAGGGGTAAAATGGTAATTTTGGTCAAAAGGTTGACTTTGAACGGCCCCACAGACCCCGATCAACGACGTCTCATCATCGACGACTCAATACGGTTGAACGACGGAAAGAAAATGAGGTTCGAATCGAAAACACGGTGTCGGACACGCGTCGGCACCCGACGGGCGCGCACGGTGCGCGCCGGCACCCGGCACCCGACGGCTGCCGAGTTTTCTCGGCAGCTGCGCGCAGCTCGGCCAGGCTGGTCGAGTTTTCTCGGCCAGCCTCTTCCCAGGTTCCCGGCGCCCAGGCTGCTCAACGCGCCACCTTCCTGGCGTCGCCCAGTGCGGCGGCGCCGCCTCCAGCCGCCACCACCTATCTTGCCGGATACCTCGCACCGCCGGCTACCTCCTCCGACCGTCCATCGCCGGATTCCGGCATGAATAGTGCCCAGAAACTTCGCCGCAAAATCCTTCGAAGTCCTGTTTTTTCCAGATTTTCAACTCCAACCAAAACTCCGGCCGGCGACTTCCTGTCGCCGGCGACCACCCCCAACACCTCCGCCGGCGACCCCTCGTCGCCGGCAACCTTTCCCGACCAACCAAACATCCTAACACAGCCTATACATATACATGTATATACACACACTCACACGTATAACATACACACACACACAGCTTCTTGCTTGGCCGACGGCCACCCGCCGCCGGCTCCCCTCCACCTGAGCCCTCGCCGGCGACCTCCCGTCGCCGGCCCACTGGTCATGCATGGCGGCGCCACCATGCGCCGCCCACAACAGCGAACTCAACAAAACACACACTAGCACACCTAAACCCACACACACATGCACGTTCATACATATATACCTACTGTTCCGGCCATGCGCCGCCACCCACGGCGGCGCCACCTCCCCAACATCACCACCACACCACCAGCAGCTTCTCCGGCCACCGCTCCGGCAAGAGGACGAGGAGAGAGAAAGAAATCAGAGGAGAGAGAAAGGGTGAAGGGGTTAGGGTTTGGGGCTGTTTTTCGCCGTTTTCCGGCGAACGAGAAATCGGATTTGAAATCCGAGACCTATGCTAGATTCGTCTCGTCGAGACGAACGTCGTGTGCGAAAATCGTCCGATTCCGACAACGTTGAAATTTTCCGGCGACCGACCGGCGGCGGCGCCGCCGCGCCGGCGGCGGCGCCGGAAAACAGAAAGACAGAAAAGAAAAGACGAGAAAGGAGGACTTACGTGTTTTCGTCGGGTTCGGCTCGATCGAAGAAACGGTGATTTTTGAATCGAAATCACCTCTATTTATAGAAATCCGAAAGTTACTATTCATAGCTGACTTTTCCGGGTTACTATTCATCATGTCTATCTCGTTACTATTCATCGTTAATATCTTTCGATTTTCTGTTCCGAAACTTCGAGTTTTGCCCCTTTCTTCGTCGTTCGGGCTACGGGTCTCCGATTGACCCCTAATTCGTTTCTATCTTCTCGTTTTTCCATTACGCATTTAATGGTAAAGTAAAAATTCTACGTTCCACGTCTAGATAAATACTTCCATCCTAACCATGCATTAAACACATATCTGAAACGCACGAAATAAATTAAACAGATAAATCATACGCACATAATTATTAAATTATGAGTTTTTAATATTTAATTAATAAATTATGCTCATTTTGGTCCGGGGTGCTACATCCCTTACCCCTTAAAATAATTTCGTCCCCGAAATTGAAAGCGTACATAGAAAGATAAAGAAACGGGTACCTAGGAAAGGTATGTCGGGATACTTTCTCAAAATCTCGTCCTCCAATTCCCAGGTCGCCTCTTCTCTCCCGTGTCGGCTCCACTGAACCTTCACTATAGCCATCTCTCTATTTCTTAATTGTCGTTTCTTCCTATCCAAGATGGCTACCGGGACTTCCTCGTATGTCAGATTCTTTTCCAGTTCTATGCCCTCTTGTTCAATGATATGACCTGGATCGAAGATGTATTTTCGTAGCATAGACACATGGAAGACATTGTGCACTCCGGCGAAATCCGGTGGTAGAGCCAGTCGATACGCGACCTCCCCAACTTGATCCAAGATCTCAAATGGTCCCACGTATCTTGGTTTCAGTTTCCCTCTCTTTCCAAAACGGTGAACTCCTTTAGTAGGAGACACTTTGAGGAAAACTTTGTCCCCTAACTCAAACTTTAGCTCTCTTCGTCTCTTGTCCGCATATGATTTCTGTCGATCTTGAGCTACCCGTATCCGGTCCCGAATCTTCTTAATTACCTCAACTGTTTGCTCCACTAATTCGGGTCCTAGAATTTTCTTTTCACCCACTTCATCCCAGCATATTGGTGATCGACATTTCCTTCCGTAGAGTGCTTCGTAAGGCGCCATACCGATGGTTGATTGATAGCTGTTGTTGTAGGCAAATTCTACTAAGCACAAGTGATCTTCCCAATTTCCGGGAAAATCTAGAATGCAGGCCCGCAACATATCCTCTAAAATCTGTATAGTCCTCTCCGATTGTCCGTCAGTTTGTGGATGGAAAGCTGTGCTGAATGACAATTTGGTCCCTAACTCCTTCTGCAGGCTCTGCCAGAATCGGGAAGTGAACCGTGGATCTCTATCAGATACAATAGAAACTGGTACGCCGTGCAGTCGAACTATCTCTTCAAGATATATTCTTGCCAATTTGTCTAGTCCGAACGTCATCTTGATTGGCAGGAAATGGGTAGATTTTGTTAATCTGTCAACGATTACCCACACGGCGTGGTTTCCTCGTCTGGTTGTCGGCAGACCAACCACAAAGTCCATGGTTATGTGTTCCCACTTCCATTCCGGTATCTCTAATGGAGTCAGCATTCCAGCCGGTCGTTGATGTTCTGCTTTCACCTGTTGGCAGATGAGGCACTTCTTGACGAACATTCCTATGCCTCGTTTCATATTCCTCCACCAGAAATTCACCCTCAGGTCTCGGTACATCTTTGTACCTCCTGGGTGTGCGGTCATGGGAGTGCAATGCGCCTCTTTGAGAATTTCTTCTTTTAATTCCTCATCCCTAGGCACGCATAATCTTCCTCTGAAAATTAGGGCTCCATCCGTAGCCAAAGAAAAACCTTCGGCTCTTCCGTTATCCATCAGAGTTTTCATCTTCCTTAGAAACTTATCCTTTTTCTGAGCCTCCACAATTCGGTCCCGCAGCGTGGGTGTTACGAACAGTGCTGCCATCCTGGATTCAATACTGATTGGAGACGAGACTATTTCCAAATTAAGCTTCGACATCTCCTCAACCAGTTGGTGCTGATTGGTGATCATTGATGTCACCACTCCTTTCCCTTTTCGGCTAAGGGCGTCAGCTACTACATTCGCCTTCCCAGGATGATAGTGGATTGTGATATCATAATCCTTCACTAACTCTAGCCATCTTCTTTGTCTCATGTTGAGTTCTTTCTGCTCAAAGAAGTATTTCAGGCTTTTGTGGTCGGTGTAGATTTCACACTTAACACCGTAAAGATAATGTCTCCAGATCTTTAGGGCGTGTACCACTGCTGCCAGTTCCAGATCATGTGTCGGATAGTTTTGTTCGTGGATCTTCAGTTGTCGTGATGCATATGCCACCACTTTACCTTCCTGCATCAATACACACCCCAAACCTTGTTTGGATGCGTCACTGTAAATCACGAACTCCTTGGATACATCTGGAACTATTAAGACCGGTGCTTCGGTCAGCTTTTTCTTTAGTTCCTGGAAACTATGCTCGCACCGTTCACTCCACTGAAACTTCACATCTTTTCTCGTCAAGCGTGTCATTGGAGTGGCAATCTTCGAAAATCCTTCTATGAATCTTCGGTAATATCCAGCTAAGCCGATGAAACTCCGAACTTCCTTCACATTCGTTGGAGTTTCCCAATTACTGACAGTTGCCACTTTTTCAGGATCTACCTCGATTCCTTGTGCAGAAACAATGTGGCCCAGAAAACCAACTTTGTTCATCCAGAACTCGCACTTCTTGAATTTAGCATAAAGTCTTTCCTTTCTCAGTACTTCCAGTGCGATTCTAAGATGTCGTTCATGGTGTGCCCTGTCGCACGAGTAGATGAGAATATCATCAATGAACACTATGACAAAAAGGTCCAGATAGGGATGGAAGACGCGATTCATCAGATCCATGAAGACAGCCGGAGCATTAGTCACTCCGAATGGCATGACTACAAACTCGTAATGACCATACCTCGTTCTGAATGTTGTTTTGGATACATCAGCGTCTTTGACTTTCATCTGGTGATACCCAGATCTCAAGTCAATCTTTGAGAACACACTGGCACCTCTTAATTGATCAAAGAGATCTTCTATCCGAGGCAGTGGGTACTTGTTCTTTATTGTTCTCTTATTCAGCTCTCGATAATCAATGCACATCCGAAAGCTGCCATCCTTCTTCTTTACGAACAGTACCGGTGCTCCCCAAGGCGACACACTCGGCCTAATGAACCCTTTATCCAACAATTCCTGTAGCTGGACCTTCAACTCCTGCAATTCTTTCGGCGCCATCCGATAAGGAGCCTTTGACACTGGCGCTGATCCGGGGATGAGATTTATCTCGAAAGTTACTTGTCGATCCGGTGGAGGACCAGGTAAATCCTCTGGAAATACATCTGTGAATTCATTTATCACCGGCACCTTCTCGATAGAAATCGGTTCCTTCTCAAAGTTTACCATATTAACCAACCAAGCTTCGCATTCTCCTTTGTTCAGCATCTGGGTTGCTTTCATAGCCGAGACAATCCTTGGGTCAACTTTAACTCGTGTCCCGTAGAATGTAAACTTCGGTTCTCCTGGTGCTTGGAATATTATCTCCCTCTCACGGCACTTGATTACCGCGTTATTAGCCTCTAGCCAGTCCATCCCCAGAATTACATCAAAATCCTTCATCTCCAGCGCGTGGAGATCTGCTAGAAGTATCTTATCCTCGAAAGCAATCTTAAGACGACGGTACAAGTGTTTTGTCTTTACTGTCTTTCCTGAGGGGATACTAACTTCTAGAGTTCGAGCGACTATCCTACCGTCAACATGTTTCAGCAGTTTACAGTAGTTGACAGATATGAAGGAGTGTGTCGCTCCAGTATCAAATAAGATGAATGCAGGTACGTCAGCTACTGATAACATACCTGCCATTGTCTCCGATCCCTCTGCAGCCTCTGGACGAGTCAGAGCGAAAGCTCTTGCCCTACCTGCTACCGGCCTTGAGTTCGGCCCTGTAGCCGGTGTTCTCCTTGCTTTCCAACAATTCACCGCAATGTGTCCCGGCGCCCCACAGTTGTAACAGTTCCGCATCTCTGACTGACACGGCCCTGTGTGCACCTTTCTGCACCTCGGGCATGGATTTCCTGGTCGAGAAATGGGAAGAAGTGGAGTGTTGCTTGCCCTAGGAAACTTGTTAGGGGCGAAGCTCTGGCTCGGGCCAGTCCACTTTCTCTTGGCGGGAACAGGGAAAACTTTTCTGAGGGGCACTGCATCCAATCCCATCCGGGAAGCGATCTCTTGGGCCCTTTCAATAACACTAGCATATGTCATCGTCCCCTGCCCGGCGAGGATTGAACTGATCTCTGAGCGAAGACCCTTCTCGAACCTTCGAGCCTTCTTCTCATCAGTGTCAACTAGATGGGGGGCATATCGACTCAAATGATCGAACCGACGTTCATAGTCTCCAACAGTCATACTCCCTTGCTTGAGTTGAAGGAATTCAGTTTCCTTCTGATCCTTATACGATTGAGGAATGAAGTGGCGAGAAACCACCTCCTTGAATTCCTCCCATGTCATTCGTTCCCTCTGAGTCGGCAGAAGAGTCCGTTCGTACGAGTCCCACCAATGACTCGCCTCATCTGTGAGCTGGAAGATAGCGCAGCTAACCATCTGCTCCTTAGAGCAGGTGAGATGTCCGAACAGCCTGTCCAATGACCGTAGCCATTCTTCTGCTACAATCGGTTCCCCTTGTCCATCAAAGGTTGGCGGATTAAACCGTCTGAATTGTTCATATATCAGATTCGGGTCAACCCTAGCTGGCTGAGGGTCGGCCCGATTGGTCTCGAAATGCTGTGCTAATCCTCTTAGCACAGTTAACAGATCACCGACGTTGGCATTCTCTTCCCGTTCAGGTGGGTTAACCGGTGGTTGCGGTTGTTCCTTCCTTGGTCTACCTCGTGACATGTTTCTGTTACGATAAATATATATGTATAAGTCGTTGTGATTATATAATAATATGATAAATAGATCAGACAACACTTCGCGTGATAAAGCATAATCATAACATCGTAAGATGAGCAAAAGGATGTATGTACATATATACATAATACAAAAATAAGGGTAGAACTACACCATAACAAAAGGGTGTATGTACACTATCTATGAAGCATGAACTACCCTAACACACACGCGTAGGAGCATATACATATAGAGTATTGTATCCCGAGTAGCATAATATATACATATACATATCTTCTAAAACATCTAGTCTATGTCAGCAGGAGGCGACGGAGGCCCCGGTCCGTCCTGAGGATCCTCCTCCTCTGGGTCATTCTCCTCGGGATCCTCCTCCGGCTCCTCCTCCGGCTCCTCCTCCGGCTCTTGATCTGGATCAGAACTACTACTAGAAGGATCGTACGGTGATCTCTCCGGAGTAGTCGGAAGGCCATGTCGGCCCCATAACTCCGATATCGCCCTGGCCAAGTTGCCAAAGTTGGCAATCGGCACCAAGTTGACCCCCGAGTACACCAACTCATCACGATACAGTAGACGTGCTCTCTCCTGCCATGCCGGGGGTAGGGTATGAATCAAGTGCTGGCACGCTCCCACTCCACTAATCCTGCCCCGCTCACCTCCGATTTCCCTCCAACAATGGAGAAGTCTAGCTACATGCTCTCCTACAGATCTATCATCTGTAACTCTACTCTCAAAGAAGCAACGTCGCAGTCGCTCCTCCCTAGTCTCTATCACAGGCGCTCTCCCTCTTCCCCTACCAACGCGGTAAATCCTATTCATCTGTGAATTAAATTACACGAGTTTCTAACATCATATATCCATATCTGATACGTTTCCCCCGAAACCTAACAGTTCAAGACAAAAAGACACAGAGCAAACAATCATGCTACTTCCACAAGTCACATATCAGGGAGGGTCACCTATAGAGGGAGTCTAGTGCCTATCTTATATTTTTCTGAAAACCCGTTCACATTTTGAAATCACACTTTTGAAATCACATCTTTCCCATTTTTTTTTTTTTAAAACAAGTTCGAGCCAGCTCTCAATATTAGAACAGCTCTGATACCACCTGTCACGCCCCGAAATCTTTTCATAAAATATCAGAGTTTTACCCGGGCGTGAAGATAGAAAAGCAAGGGACGCTTAACATATACAGAAAGAATTAAGCAAGGGACAACAGAAGATAGAGGTAAGAGACGATGAGAATCCATCTCATAACAAAAATCGGCTTCATCCGATAACATTCGGTCTCACACCGATAATGTACATCATATACAGCGGAAACTATACATCAGGATCTCCCATCCTCACAAGTACTCAAAATATATACAGATCATACATTGTTTGAAAACGTGTTTGGAAATGTTTAGTTACAACATTCTATCAAAGGAAACCATCAGTCAACACCAACTCCCTCCGTCTAGGGTTCATCAATCTCCTCATCTCCTGTATTGTGAGTACAGATTAAGGGGTGAGTGCGTGGAATACACTCGTGGAGATAACATCCGCCTCATAAGAATCAAGACAGAAAATAAATACCAAAAAGCTAACCTACAGCCACGTCGTCACAGCAATTAAAATGCAAAGCAGATATTAGAAATGGCAAGGGACGAATAGGTGCGGGATTCCCCCGTCTTATCCTATAACGGTATCTCACCGTTAGTGCATTTCAAGAGGCTCACGACACCTCCACAGAGTAGTAGAAAAATAGCAAGGGACGAACAGAATGCATGATCAAAGGACCTCTGTCCTTCCACAATTATATCATGGCACAGCAATATAAACACAGCACTTAGTATTCCTCAATCATGCATATATAGGGAAAGCAGTAAACAGATAAGAGATTAGAATGTACCCCCACCTCGTATAGTGGTAACCACGTGAGTAGCCTGAACAGTAAGTCTGTAAACTCCGAAACTTCAAAGCTCAACTCAAAGCTCAGTACAACAATTAGCCTACACATTTACGGCGTTGCTTAGATCTTAAATAAATTATAATTAAAACTGTAAATGATTCTGTCGGACAACGGTCGTTAAATACGCGACGGATCGATCGATCTAAAGATCGGAATTTTGGAGACAAGGCTGAAAGTCAAGTCTCAGTGGCTGAGATGATAGGAAATGAAATAAGGATCGCAACGCAAAAAGAAAGAGCTCAATCGGAGTTAAAACGAGCTCAAACGGAGCATTTTAGGTTTAGGGGTAAAATGGTAATTTTGGTCAAAAGGTTGACTTTGAACGGCCCCACAGACCCCGATCAACGATGTCTCATCATCGACGACTCAATACGGTTGAACGACGGAAAGAAAATGAGGTTCGAATCGAAAACACGGTGTCGGACACGCGTCGGCACCCGACGGGCGCGCACGGTGCGCGCCGGCACCCGGCACCCGACGGCTGCCGAGTTTTCTCGGCAGCTGCGCGCAGCTCGGCCAGGCTGGTCGAGTTTTCTCGGCCAGCCTCTTCCCAGGTTCCCGGCGCCCAGGCTGCTCAACGCGCCACCTTCCTGGCGTCGCCCAGTGCGGCGGCGCCGCCTCCAGCCGCCACCACCTATCTCGCCGGATACCTCGCACCGCCGGCTACCTCCTCCAACCGTCCATCGCCGGATTCCGGCATGAATAGTGCCCAGAAACTTCGCCGCAAAATCCTTCGAAGTCCTGTTTTTTTCCAGATTTTCAACTCCAACCAAAACTCCGGCCGGCGACTTCCTGTCGCCGGCGACCACCCCCAACACCTCCGCCGGCGACCCCTCGTCGCCGGCAACCTTTCCCGACCAACCAAACATCCTAACACAGCCTATACATATACATGTATATACACACACTCACACGTATAACATACACACACACACAGCTTCTTGCTTGGCCGACGGCCACCCGCCGCCGGCTCCCCTCCACCTGAGCCCTCGCCGGCGACCTCCCGTCGCCGGCCCACTGGTCACGCATGGCGGCGCCACCATGCGCCGCCCACAACAGCGAACTCAACAAAACACACACTAGCACACCTAAACCCACACACACATGCACGTTCATACATATATACCTACTGTTCCGGCCATGCGCCGCCACCCACGGCGGCGCCACCTCCCCAACATCACCACCACACCACCAGCAGCTTCTCCGGCCACCGCTCCGGCAAGAGGACGAGGAGAGAGAAAGAAATCAGAGGAGAGAGAAAGGGTGAAGGGGTTAGGGTTTGGGGCTGTTTTTCGCCGTTTTCCGGCGAACGAGAAATCGGATTTGAAATCCGAGACCTATGCTAGATTCGTCTCGTCGAGACGAACGTCGTGTGCGAAAATCGTCCGATTCTGACAACGTTGAAATTTTCCGGCGACCGACCGGCGGCGGCGCCGCCGCGCCGGCGGCGGCGCCGGCGGCGGCGCCGGAAAACAGAAAGACAGAAAAGAAAAGACGAGAAAGGAGGACTTACGTGTTTTCGTCGGGTTCGGCTCGATCGAAGAAACGGTGATTTTTGAATCGAAATCACCTCTATTTATAGAAATCCGAAAGTTACTATTCATAGCTGACTTTTCCGGGTTACTATTCATCATGTCTATCTCGTTACTATTCATCGTTAATATCTTTCGATTTTCTGTTCCGAAACTTCGAGTTTTGCCCCTTTCTTCGTCGTTCGGGCTACGGGTCTCCGATTGACCCCTAATTCATTTCTATCTTCTCGTTTTTCCATTACGCATTTAATGGTAAAGTAAAAATTCTACGTTCCACGTCTAGATAAATACTTCCATCCTAACCATGCATTAAACACATATCTGAAACGCACGAAATAAATTAAACAGATAAATCATACGCACATAATTATTAAATTATGAGTTTTTAATATTTAATTAATAAATTATGCTCATTTTGGTCCGGGGTGCTACATTAATCAAGTATAATTAACTCTTTATAAGATGATTCGGGTACAATTAACTCTGTACTTGGTCAACAAGTTTTCAATAATTGTTACATTTGGAATTACGTATTAGCTTTATGTTGAGTTAGAAGATTAATCGAGTATCATTAACTCTTTAGATGATGAATCGAGTACAATTATCTGTTTACTTGGTCAACAAATTTTCAATAATCGTTACACTTAGAGTTAAAAATTTGTTTTATGTTGAGTTAGAAGATTTATCGAATACCATTAATTCTTTAGAAGATGATTCGAGTACAATTAACTCTTTACTTGTCAATAAGTTATCCATAATCGTTACATTTAGAGTTACGGATTAGTTTAATGTTGAGTTAGAAGATTAATCGAGTACAATTAACACTTTACTTGGTCAAAAGTTTTCAATAATCGTTACACTTGGAGTTACGTATTAGCTTTATGTTGAGTTAGAAGATTAATCAAGTATAATTAACTCTTTATAAGATGATTCGGGTACAATTAACTCTTTACTTGGTCAACAAGTTTTCAATAATTGTTACACTTAGAGTTACGGATTAGTTTTATGTTGAGTTAGAAGATTAATCGAGTATCATTAACTCTTTGGAAGATGAATCGAGTACAATTAACTGTTTACTTGATCAACAAGTTTTCAATAATCGTTACACTTAGAGTTACAGATTAATTTTAGGTAAAGTTGGAAGATTTATCGAATACCATTAATTCTTTAGAAGATGATTTGAGTACAATTGACTCTTTACTTGTCAACAAGTTATGAATAATCGTTATATTTAGAGTTACGGATTAGTTTAATGTTGAGTTAGAAGATTAATCGAGTACTATTAACACTATACTTGGTCAAAAGTTTTCAATAATCGTTACACTTAGAGTTACGTATTAGCTTTATATTGAGTTAGAAGATTAATCAAGTATAATAAACTCTTTATAAGATGATTCGAGTACAATTAACACTTTACTTCGTCAACAAGTTTTCAATAATCGTTACACTTAGAGTTACGTATTATCTAAATGTTGAGTTAGAAGATTAATCAAGAATAATTAACTCTTTATAAGATGATTCGAGTACAATTAACTCTTTACTTGGTCAACAAGTTTTCAATAATCGTTACACTTAGAGTTACGGATTAGTTTTATGTTGAGTTAAAAGATTTATCGAATACCACTAATTCTTTAGAAGACGATTCGAGTACAATTAACTCTTTACTTGTCAACAAGTTATCAATAATCATTATATTTAGAGTTACGGAATAGTTTAATGTTGAGTTAGAAGATTAATCGAGTACAATTTACACTTTACTTGGTCAACAAGTTTTCAATAATCGTTACATTTGGAGTTACGTATTAGCTTTATGTTGAGTTAGAAGATTAATCAAGTATAATAAACTCTTTATAAAATGATTCGAGTACATTTAACACTTTACTTGGTCAACAAGTTTTCAATAATCGTTACACTTCGAGTTACGGATTAGTTTTATATTGAGTTAGAAGATTAATCGAGTATCATTAACTCTTTAGATGATGAATTGAGTACAATTATCTGTTTACTTGGTCAACAAGTTTTCAATAATCGTTACACTTCGAGTTATAGATTTGTTTTATGTTGAGTTAGAAGATTTATCGAATACCATTAATTATTTAGAAGATGATTCGAGTACAATTGACTCTTTCCTTGTCAACAATTTATGAATAATCGTTACATTTAGAGTTACGGATTAGTTTAATGTTGAGTTAGAAGATTAATCG
Organism: Scutellaria minor; assembly: GCA_954870855.1. Taxonomy (NCBI): domain Eukaryota; kingdom Viridiplantae; phylum Streptophyta; class Magnoliopsida; order Lamiales; family Lamiaceae; genus Scutellaria; species Scutellaria minor. The sequence continues at coordinate 9,523,368 of OX940728.1, read as the reverse complement.
AGTACAATTAACACTTTACTTGGTCAACAAGTTTTCAATAATCGTTACACTTAAAGTTACGTATTAGCTATATGTTGAGTTAGAAGATTAATCAAGTATAATTAACTCTTTATAAGATGATTCGGGTACAATTAACTCTGTACTTGGTCAACAAGTTTTCAATAATCGTTACACTTCGAGTTATAGATTTGTTTTATGTTGAGTTAGAAGATTTATCGAATACCATTAATTCTTTAGAAGATGATTCGAGTACAATTGACTCTTTCCTTGTCAACAATTTATGAATAATCGTTACATTTAGAGTTACGGATTAGTTTAATGTTGAGTTAGAAGATTAATCGAGTACAATTAACACTTTACTTGGTCAACAAGTTTTCAATAATCGTTACACTTGGAGTTACGTATTAGCTTTATGTTGAGTTAGAAGATTAATCAAGTATAATAAACTCTTTATAAGATGATTCGGGTACAATTAACTCTGTACTTGGTCAACAAGTTTTCAATAATCGTTACACTTAGAGTTACAGATTAGTTTTATGTTGAGTTAGAAGATTAATCGAGTATCATTAACTCTTTGGAAGATTAATCGAGTACAATTAACTGTTTACTTGATCAACAAGTTTTCAATAATCGTTACACTTAGAGTTACAGATTAATTTTATGTAAAGTTGGAAGATTTATCGAATACCATTAATTCTTTAGAAGATGATTTGAGTACAATTGACTCTTTACTTGTCAACAAGTTATGAATAATCGTTACATTTAGAGTTACGGATTAGTTTAATGTTGAGTTAGAAGATTAATCGAGTACTATTAACACTATACTTGGTCAAAAGTTTTCAATAATCGTTACACTTAGAGTTACGTATTAGCTTTATATTGAGTTAGAAGATTAATCAAGTATAATAAACTCTTTATAAGATGATTCGAGAACAATTAACACTTTACTTCGTCAACAAGTTTTCAATAATCATTACACTTAGAGTTACGTATTAGCTAAATGTTGAGTTAGAAGATTAATCAAGAATAATTAACTCTTTATAAGATGATTCGAGTACAATTAACTCTTTACTTGGTCAACAAGTTTTCAACAATCATTACACTTAGAGTTACGGATTATTTTTATGTTGAGTTAAAAGATTTATCAAATACCACTAATTCTTTAGAAGATGATTCGAGTACAATTAACTCTTTACTTGTCAACAAGTTATCAATAATCGTTACACTTAGAGTTACAAATTAGTTTTATGTTGAGTTAGAAGATTTATCGAATACCATTAATTCTTTAGAAGATGATTCGAGTACAATTAACTCTTTACTTGTCAACAAGTTATGAATAATCGTTACATTTAGAGTTACGGATTAGTTTAATGTTGAGTTAGAAGATTAATCGAGTACTATTAACACTTTACTTGGTCAACAAGTTTTCAATAATCGTTACACTTGGAATTACGTATTAGCTTTATGTTGAGTTAGAAGATTAATCAAGTATAATTGACTCTTTATAAGATGATTCGAGTACAATTAACTCTTTACTTGGTCAACAAGTTATCAATAATCGTTACACTTAGAATTATGGATTACTTTTATGTTGAGTTAAAAGATTTATCGAATACTATAAATTCTTTAGAAGATGATTCTTGTACGATTAACTCTTTACTTGTCAACTAGTTATCAATAATCGTTACATTTAGAGTTACGGATTAGTTTAATGTTGAGTTAGAAGATTAATCGAGTACAATTAACACTTTACTTGGTCAACAAATTTTTAATAATCGTTACACTAAGAGTTACGGATTAGTTTTATGTTGAGTTAGAAGATTAATCGAGTATCATTAACTCTTTAGATGATGAATCGAGTACAATTATCTGTTTACTTGGTCAACAAGTTTTCAATAATCGTTACACTTAGAGTTATAGATTAGTTTTATGTTGAGTTAGAAGATTTATCGAATACCATTAATTCTTTAGAAGATGATTCGAGTACAATTAACTCTTTACATGTCAACAAGTTATCAATAATCGTTATATTTAGAGTACCGGAATAGTTTAATGTTGAGTTAGAAGATTAATCTAGTACAATTAACACTTTACTTGGTCAAAAAAATTTCAATAATCGTTACACTTAAAGTTACGTATTAGCTATATGTTGAGTTAGAAGATTAATCAAGTATAATTAACTCTTTATATGATGATTCGAGTACAATTAACTCTTTACTTGGTCAACAAGTTTTCAATAATCGTTACACTTGGAGTTACGTATTAGCTTTATGTTGAGTTAGAAGATTAATCAAGTATAATAAACTCTTTATAAGATGATTCGGGTACAATTAACTCTGTACTTGGTCAACAAGTTTTCAATAATCGTTACACTTAGAGTTACAGATTAGTTTTATGTTGAGTTAGAAGATTAATCGAGTATCATTAACTCTTTGGAAGATTAATCGAGTACAATTAACTGTTTACTTGATCAACAAGTTTTCAATAATCGTTACACTTAGAGTTACAGATTAATTTTATGTAAAGTTGGAAGATTTATCGAATACCATTAATTCTTTAGAAGATGATTTGAGTACAATTGACTCTTTACTTGTCAACAAGTTATGAATAATCGTTACATTTAGAGTTACGGATTAGTTTAATGTTGAGTTAGAAGATTAATCGAGTACTATTAACACTATACTTGGTCAAAAGTTTTCAATAATCGTTACACTTAGAGTTACGTATTAGCTTTATATTGAGTTAGAAGATTAATCAAGTATAATAAACTCTTTATAAGATGATTCGAGAACAATTAACACTTTACTTCGTCAACAAGTTTTCAATAATCATTACACTTAGAGTTACGTATTAGCTAAATGTTGAGTTAGAAGATTAATCAAGAATAATTAACTCTTTATAAGATGATTCGAGTACAATTAACTCTTTACTTGGTCAACAAGTTTTCAACAATCATTACACTTAGAGTTACGGATTATTTTTATGTTGAGTTAAAAGATTTATCAAATACCACTAATTCTTTAGAAGATGATTCGAGTACAATTAACTCTTTACTTGTCAACAAGTTATCAATAATCGTTACACTTAGAGTTACAAATTAGTTTTATGTTGAGTTAGAAGATTTATCGAATACCATTAATTCTTTAGAAGATGATTCGAGTACAATTAACTCTTTACTTGTCAACAAGTTATGAATAATCGTTACATTTAGAGTTACGGATTAGTTTAATGTTGAGTTAGAAGATTAATCGAGTACTATTAACACTTTACTTGGTCAACAAGTTTTCAATAATCGTTACACTTGGAATTACGTATTAGCTTTATGTTGAGTTAGAAGATTAATCAAGTATAATTGACTCTTTATAAGATGATTCGAGTACAATTAACTCTTTACTTGGTCAACAAGTTATCAATAATCGTTACACTTAGAATTATGGATTACTTTTATGTTGAGTTAAAAGATTTATCGAATACTATAAATTCTTTAGAAGATGATTCTTGTACGATTAACTCTTTACTTGTCAACTAGTTATCAATAATCGTTACATTTAGAGTTACGGATTAGTTTAATGTTGAGTTAGAAGATTAATCGAGTACAATTAACACTTTACTTGGTCAACAAATTTTTAATAATCGTTACACTAAGAGTTACGGATTAGTTTTATGTTGAGTTAGAAGATTAATCGAGTATCATTAACTCTTTAGATGATGAATCGAGTACAATTATCTGTTTACTTGGTCAACAAGTTTTCAATAATCGTTACACTTAGAGTTATAGATTAGTTTTATGTTGAGTTAGAAGATTTATCGAATACCATTAATTCTTTAGAAGATGATTCGAGTACAATTAACTCTTTACATGTCAACAAGTTATCAATAATCGTTATATTTAGAGTACCGGAATAGTTTAATGTTGAGTTAGAAGATTAATCTAGTACAATTAACACTTTACTTGGTCAAAAAAATTTCAATAATCGTTACACTTAAAGTTACGTATTAGCTATATGTTGAGTTAGAAGATTAATCAAGTATAATTAACTCTTTATATGATGATTCGAGTACAATTAACTCTTTACTTGGTCAACAAGTTTTCAATAATCGTTACACTTGGAGTTACGTATTAGCTTTATGTTGAGTTAGAAGATTAATCAAGTATAATAAACTCTTTATAAGATGATTCGGGTACAATTAACTCTGTACTTGGTCAACAAGTTTTCAATAATCGTTACACTTAGAGTTACAGATTAGTTTTATGTTGAGTTAGAAGATTAATCGAGTATCATTAACTCTTTGGAAGATTAATCGAGTACAATTAACTGTTTACTTGATCAACAAGTTTTCAATAATCGTTACACTTAGAGTTACAGATTAATTTTATGTAAAGTTGGAAGATTTATCGAATACCATTAATTCTTTAGAAGATGATTTGAGTACAATTGACTCTTTACTTGTCAACAAGTTATGAATAATCGTTACATTTAGAGTTACGGATTAGTTTAATGTTGAGTTAGAAGATTAATCGAGTACTATTAACACTATACTTGGTCAAAAGTTTTCAATAATCGTTACACTTAGAGTTACGTATTAGCTTTATATTGAGTTAGAAGATTAATCAAGTATAATAAACTCTTTATAAGATGATTCGAGAACAATTAACACTTTACTTCGTCAACAAGTTTTCAATAATCATTACACTTAGAGTTACGTATTAGCTAAATGTTGAGTTAGAAGATTAATCAAGAATAATTAACTCTTTATAAGATGATTCGAGTACAATTAACTCTTTACTTGGTCAACAAGTTTTCAACAATCATTACACTTAGAGTTACGGATTATTTTTATGTTGAGTTAAAAGATTTATCAAATACCACTAATTCTTTAGAAGATGATTCGAGTACAATTAACTCTTTACTTGTCAACAAGTTATCAATAATCGTTACACTTAGAGTTACAAATTAGTTTTATGTTGAGTTAGAAGATTTATCGAATACCATTAATTCTTTAGAAGATGATTCGAGTACAATTAACTCTTTACTTGTCAACAAGTTATGAATAATCGTTACATTTAGAGTTACGGATTAGTTTAATGTTGAGTTAGAAGATTAATCGAGTACTATTAACACTTTACTTGGTCAACAAGTTTTCAATAATCGTTACACTTGGAATTACGTATTAGCTTTATGTTGAGTTAGAAGATTAATCAAGTATAATTGACTCTTTATAAGATGATTCGAGTACAATTAACTCTTTACTTGGTCAACAAGTTATCAATAATCGTTACACTTAGAATTATGGATTACTTTTATGTTGAGTTAAAAGATTTATCGAATACTATAAATTCTTTAGAAGATGATTCTTGTACGATTAACTCTTTACTTGTCAACTAGTTATCAATAATCGTTACATTTAGAGTTACGGATTAGTTTAATGTTGAGTTAGAAGATTAATCGAGTACAATTAACACTTTACTTGGTCAACAAATTTTTAATAATCGTTACACTAAGAGTTACGGATTAGTTTTATGTTGAGTTAGAAGATTAATCGAGTATCATTAACTCTTTAGATGATGAATCGAGTACAATTATCTGTTTACTTGGTCAACAAGTTTTCAATAATCGTTACACTTAGAGTTATAGATTAGTTTTATGTTGAGTTAGAAGATTTATCGAATACCATTAATTCTTTAGAAGATGATTCGAGTACAATTAACTCTTTACATGTCAACAAGTTATCAATAATCGTTATATTTAGAGTACCGGAATAGTTTAATGTTGAGTTAGAAGATTAATCTAGTACAATTAACACTTTACTTGGTCAAAAAAATTTCAATAATCGTTACACTTAAAGTTACGTATTAGCTATATGTTGAGTTAGAAGATTAATCAAGTATAATTAACTCTTTATATGATGATTCGAGTACAATTAACTCTTTACTTGGTCAACAAGTTTTCAATAATTGTTACAGTTAGAGTTACAGATTAGTTTTATGTTGAATTAGAAGATTTATCGAATACCATTAATTCTTTAGAAGATGATTCGAGTACAATTAACTCTTTACTTGTCAACAAGTTATCAATAATCGTTACATTTAGAGTTACAGATTAGTTTAATGTTGAGTTAGAAGATTAATCGAGTACAATTAACACTTTACTTGGTCAACAAGTTTTCAATAATCGTTACACTTGGAGTTACGTATTAGCTTTATGTTGAGTTAGAAGATTAATCAAGTATAATAAACTCTTTATAAGATGATTCGAGTACAATTAACACTTTACTTGATCAACAAGTTTTCAATAATCGTTACACTTAGAGTTAGGGATTCGTTTTATGTTGAGTTAGAAGATTAATCGAGTATCATTAACTCTTTAGATGATGAATTGAGTACAATTATCTGTTTACTTGGTCAACAAGTTTTCAATAATCGTTGCTCTTCGAGTTATAGATTTGTTTTATGTTGAGTTAGAAGATTTATCGAATACCATTAATTCTTTAGAAGATGATTCGAGTACAATTGACTCTTTACTTGTCAACAAGTTATCAATAATCGTTACATTTAGAGTTACGGATTAGTTTAATGTTGAGTTAGAAGATTAATAGAATACAATTAACACTTTACTTGGTCAACAAGTTTTCAATAATCGTTACACTTGGAGTTACGTATTAGCTTTATATTGAGTTAGGAGATTAATGAAGTATAATAAACTCTTTATAAGATGATTCGAGTACAATTAACTATTTACTTGGTCAACAAGTTTTCAATAATCATTACACTTAGAGTTACGGATTAGTTTTATATTGAGTTAGAAGATTAATCGAGTATCATTAACTCTTTTAAAGATGAATCGAGTACAATTAACTGTTTACTTGGTCAACAAGTTTTCAATAATCGTTACACTTAGAGTTATAGATTAGTTTTATGTTGAGTTAGAAGATTTATCGAATACCATTAATTCTTTAGAAGATGATTCGAGTACAATTAACTCTTTACTTGTCAACAAGTTATCAATAATCGTTACATTTAGAGTTACGGATTAGTTTAATGTTGAGTTAGAAGATTAATCGAGTATAATTAACACTTTACTTGGTCAACAAGTTTTCAATAATCGTTACAGTTGGAGTTACGTATTAGCTGTTGGAACCGACGGATCATCGGCTCTATGCTATTAGAATCGGGATCCATAAAAAATACGCAGCGGAAAAAAAAAATCATACCCTTGTAGACCTCTTTGATCTTCTGATGTATTCCTACAGCTTTTCTCGTACGTTGCGTGGCCAACGATCCTTCGAGAAAACTCAGTTCTGCTCTCTCTCACTATCACGTGTTTTCTGTGATCTGTGTAAAATGAGGCGCTGATGAAAAGAGCTATATATAGGCTACACCAGGGACCTAGGGGAGGAATTGGGTTGGGCCTCCTGATGGGCTTAAGTATTCTGTGTTCGGCCCGAACACATAACTTAAGCCCATCAATAATAATTCAGTCCACTAGAGAATTATTATTGAACTACCATCCCAATCCCATATTTAATATGGGCTCCTTCTTATTATGTGCACGTTTATCTCCCTGTGTTTAAGATATATAATGTTCGTTAATTAAATAAATTACTGACAACTTAATTAATTAACATCTAATTTCAAGAGTAGTACCACTCAACTTTATTATCATGACGGATTAAATCCACCTGCAGGGTTTACATGATAATCCTTATGAGCTCCTCAAGGGGACATCATCATCCTAAATAATTAGGACACAGATTCCTTCTATAATCAACAGTACACCATATAGACAATACTGTTTCCCAATTCACCGAGTTTATTGATTTAATAAATAAATCTCACTCATTGACAAATTAAAGAAATAAATATTGTGTATACGTGGCTGTTATTATATAGGGATTAAGAGAACGCACATCCATAATAACAGAGGTCTTGTTCTATTATATAGTCAGTATAAAACGAATAACCTCAAATGGTCCTGTTCAATACATACAAAGTGTACTAGTGTAGTTTTATAGTCAAGACAGACTAATACCAAACTACACTACAACCATTCCGATGATTTGTCCAAAACCATCTTGGTTGTGAGCTACTATTTATAATTTATAAGAAACTGATAACATGATCTTCTGTGTGGCACCACACACCAAGTTATCTATAATATAAATTAATTGGTAACAAATATAAAATGCAAACATATGACCAATGTGATTCTCATTCCATAAAAGATATTTATACAAAAGCTAGGCTTATAGTATACATCCTAACAATCTCCCACTTATACTAAAAGACTATGCTGTCATCTATACTACCATACATCTGATTCCCATTCCTTCAACATGCTCATCGAAGGCTTTCGTCGGAAGGGCCTTTGTGAAAGGATCTGCTAGGTTATCGGCTGATGCAATCTTGGCGACAACAACTTCCCATCGTTTTACGATGTCTCGTATTAGGTGGTACTTGCGCTCAATGTGTTTGCTTGCTTTATGGGCTCGTGGTTCCTTCGAGTTTGCTACTGCACCACTGTTATCACAATAAATTGTGATAGCTTTAGGCAAACTAGGAATCACTTCTAAGTCCATCATGAAGTTTCTGAGCCATACAGCTTCTTTGGCTGCCTCAGAGGCTGCCACATACTCAGCTTCTATGGTGGAGTCCGAAATACATTTCTGCTTAACACTCCTCCATACAATGGCTCCACCTCCTAAGGTAAACACATAATCCGAGGTAGATTTACTGTTGTCCCTATCCGACTGGAAATCAGAATCCGTGTAACCCACAGGAAGCAAATCAATTGCTTGGTAAACCAGCATATAATTTCTAGTCCTTTTCAGGTACTTTAAAATATGCTTTACCGCAGTCCAGTGTCCTTGTCCTGGGTTACTTTGATATCTGCTAACCATGCCCACGACAAAGCAGATATCTGGTCTCGTACATAGCATTGCATACATTAGGCTTCCTACGGCCGAAGCATAAGGAACTACCTTCATATCCTCTATCTCCTTTGGTGTCTTAGGACACATCTCCTTAGATAAAGGTACTCCATGTCGAAAAGGTAGAAAACCTTTCTTAGAGTTTTGCATGCTAAAACGAGCTAGAATGGTATCAATGTACGAAGCTTGAGATAATCATAACATTCTTTTCTTGCGATCCCTTATAACTTTGATCCCAAGAATATGTCCAACTTCTCCCAAGTCCTTCATATCAAACTGCTTGGACAACCATACCTCTCCGTCTGACAACACCTTGACATTGTTGCCAATGAGCAAGATGTCATCTACGTATAGTACAAGAAATACCACCACGTTTCCGTCACTCTTCTTGTATACACAAGACTCATCCGGACATTGAATGAATCCATAAGACTGGATTACCTCATCAAAACGGATGTTCCAAGATCTCGAACCTTGTTTCAGTCCATAAATGGACCGATTAAGCTTGCACACAAGATGCTCTTTGCCCTTTACAACGAATCCTTCTAGTTGCTTCATATAGATGTTTTCTTCAAGATTATCGTTAAGAAAAGTTGTCTTGACATCCATTTGCCAAACCTCATAATTCATATGAGCAGCAATAGACAAAAGAATCCGGATAGACTTAAGCATGGCTACCGACGAAAAAGTTTCCTCATAATCGATTCCTTCTTTTTGAGTATACCCCTTCGCAACAAGCCTTGCTTTGAAAGTTTCTACTTTCCCGTCTGATCCTCTTTTTCTTTTGTAGACCCACTTACATCCAATGGCTTTTACACCATTTGGTGGTTCTACTAGCTCCCAGACTTGATTAGAATCCATAGATTCTAATTCAGAATTCATAGCTTTTTGCCAAAATTCTGCATCTTTATCTTGGAGTGCTTCGTCATAGGTCCAATGATCAGATTCATGTTCACCAGGTACTAAGTCCGAAGACTCTCCCAAAAACATGAATCTATCAGGCTGTCTAACAACCCTCCCACTACGACGAGGCACTTGTGGTAATTGCGTATCATTAGTGACACATGGTGCAGACCCCTGTGGTATCTCATCTTGTACCGGTGGTACTAAGGTAGGAGTTTCCCCTCTGATTTCCTCTAGAATAATTTTACTTATGGGTTTGTGGTTCATTACATAATCCTCTTCTAAGAATCGGGCATTCGTGCTAACAATTACCCTCTGATCTTTAGGACTATAAAACAAACCACAAGTTCCTCTAGGATAGCCCACAAACAGCCGAACTTCCATACGAGATTCCAACTTATCAGCATCCCCTTTCAGCACATGTGCTGGACTACCCCAAATCCGAATGTGTTTCAGACTAGGCTTACGCCCATTCCACAATTCTGTGGGAGTAGAGGGTACTATTTTAGAAGGTACCAAGTTCAGAATGTACGCCGCCGTTTCCAGCGTATATCTCCAAAATGAATTCGGTAATTCCGAATAACTCATCATCGATCTAACCATTTCCATGAGAGTTCTATTCCTTCGTTCTGCCACACCGTTCTATTGGGGTGTACCAGGTGCAGACAATTGGGATTGAATCCCAGCCTCTGATAAGTAATTCCTAAACTCTCCTAAGAGGTACTCACCACCACGATCAGATCGTAGCGTTTTGATACATTTACCATGACGTTTCTCCACATCAGCCTTGCACTCTTTGAATTTATCAAAGCACTCAGACTTGCGGCGCATCAAATAAATATACCGATATCTCGAAAAATCGTCTATAAATGAGACAAAATATTCGAAACCACCTCTTGCCTGGATAGTCATAGGACCACACAAATCAGAATGAACCAATTCCAACACTTCTTTGGCTCTATACCCCTTGGCTTTAAAAGGCCTCTTGGTCATTTTTCCTTCCAAGCAGGACTCGCAGGTCGGATAGTTTTCCACTTCAAATGAACTCAAAGGTCCATCTGCTATCAACCTTTGAATCCTACTCAAGTTAATGTGACCTAGTCTTAGATGCCAAAGATATGTTTGGTTCATTTTAGAAGGTTCTTTTCTCTTATTTGAGTTAGAAGATGTATTATTAATTTCCATTTGTTGCATCGTAGGAGTTATTGGATTAAGAGTATATAAATTGCCAACCAACATACCAGAACAGATAATAACCATATTTTTCTTGACAACCACTTTGCCATCAAAAGAAACAGAATATCCATCCATAAATAATTTAGAAACTGAAATCAAGTTCTTTCTAAAACTAGGTACGTAAAGACAATTCCTCAAAACCAAAGTCTTATTCCTATCAAAAGATAAATAAACATCTCCTACTGCAACAGCCGCAACTTTCATAGCGTTGCCCATGTAGATGGTAATCTCGCCCTCACTAAGTCGTCTGGTTTCCTGGAACCTCTGCAAAGAATTGCAGACATGATCAGTGGCTCCCGTATCTACACACCAGGTACCGGTAGATAACACCGCTAAACATGTTTCAGTAATTAGTGAATAAGATATACCTTCTTTGTTCTCCTTTTTCTTGGGACAATCTACCATCCAATGTCCAGGTTGCTTGCATGAGAAGCACTTGCCCTTTGGCTTTTTCACGCCACCTTGTGGCCCAGCCTTTTGAGGTCCATTCGCTTTGTTCGCCGAAGGATTCTGTTTCTTCTTCTTCTTTCCACCTTTCGGCTTAGAAGTAGAAACATTTTCAGCAACGTAAGCTTGAGCACTTTGACGAAATAGTCCTTCTGCCGCTTCGAGTTCTGTCAGAAGTTCCGCCAAGGAGTACATCCTTTTGTTCATATTATAATTAAGGCGGAACTGCTCAAAACTCTTAGGCAGTGTTTGGAGCACGATATCGACCTGGGTTTTCCCATCGATTTCAGCTCCAAGGACTTCCATCTCATTCAAATGAGCCATCATCTTAAGGACGTGATCACTCACAGGTGTCCCCTCAGACATGGTGGTCGTCATTAAGTTTCTCATTGCCTCCTGTCTGGCAGCCCGACTCTGGTGTCCGAAGAGTTCTTTGAGATTGTGCATCATATCATAGGCAGTGGGCATGGCCTGATGCTGATGTTGCAGTACATTTGACATGGAAGCCAAAATGTAACACCGTGCCATCTCATCTGCCTTAACCCACTTCCTATAATACACTTTCTCCTCTTCACTAGAGTTTTCATCAGGCATGTCAGGACAATGCTCATGGAGTACAAACTTGTACTCTTCAGCAGTTAGGACAATATCCAGGTTTCTTTTCCAGTCAATATAATTAGGACCAGTAAGTTTGTTTTCTTTGAGTATAACAACAAGTGGGTTGAAAGACATAAAGAAATCCTGAGAATCATATAAATAAATAAATAAATACACAGGTCATAACATATAGAATTTAAAGCCTATATTTTTCCCTCAAACAATATAATTAAATTGACCAACACCTCAATACACCGTGAATTTCGTATGCCACGATAGTGTGGACGTATACTAATTCAAACATTCATTAGAGGAAGTTTTACCCATTAATTCTATTATCTTGTCAACCTAACTTTATGACAAATAAAATTAATAGTTGGTTCAAATTTGGCCATGCAATTAACAGCAGTGACTCCGATGGGGAGGATACTATCAATTGCACCTAAGTGTACACCATTACTTGATACTAAGTCCATTATCTAGTCAGTATAAAACAAACAACCTCAAATGGTCCTGCTCAATACACACAAAGTGTACTAGTGTAGTTTTATAGTCAAGACAGACTAATACCAAACTACACTACAACCATTCCGATGATTTGTCCAAAACCATCTTGGTTGTGAGTTACTATTTATAATTTATAAGAAACTGATAACATGATCTTCTGTGTGGCACCACACACCAAGTTATCTATAATATAAATTAATTGGACACTGCATAAAATGCAAACATATGACCAATGTGATTCTCATTCCATAAAAGATATTCATACAAAAGCTAGGCTTATAGTATACATCCTAACAACTTGGTCATCAAGTTTTCAATAATCGTTACACTTAGAGTTACGGATTAGTTTTATGTTGAGTTAGAAGATTAATCGAGTACCATTAACTCTTTAGAAGATGAATCTAGTACAACTAACTCTTTATTTGGTCATCAAGTTTTTAATAATCGTTACACTTGTAGTTACGGATTAGTTTTATGTTTAGTTAGAAGATTAAACAAGTACCATTAACTCTTTAGATGATGATTTGAGAACAATTAACTCTTTACTTGTTAATAAGTTTTCAATAATCATTACACTAGAGTTATGGATTAGTTTTATGTTGAGTTAGAAGATGAATCGAGTACAATTAACTCTTTATTTGGTCATAAAGTTTTCAATAACCGTTACACTTAGAGTTACGGATTAGTTTTATGTTGAGTTAGAAGATCAATCGAGTATCATTAACTCTTTAGAAGATGACTCGAGTACAATTAACTCTTTACTTAGTGAACAAGTTTTCAATAATCGTTACACTTAGAGTTACAGATTAGTTTTATGTTGAGTTAGAAGATGAATCGAGTACCATTAACTCTTTAGAAGATGAATCTAGTACAACTAACTCTTTATTTGGTCATCAAGTTTTCAATAATCGTTACACTTGTAGTTACGGATTAGTTTTATGTTTAGTTAGAAGATTAAACAAGTACTATTGACTCTTTAGAAGATGATTCGATTATAATTAACTCTTTACTTGTCAACAAATTTTCAATAATCGTTACACATAGAGTTATGGATTAGTTTTGTGTTGAGTTAGAATATTAATCGAGTACCATTAACTCATTAGAAGATGATTCGAGTATAAATAACTCTTTACTTGGTCAACAAATTTTCAATAATCGTTACACTTAGAGTTATAGATTAGTTTTGGATTAGTTTAATGTTGAGTTAGAAGATTAATTGAGTACAATTAACTCTTTATAAGATGAATCGAGTACAATTAACTCTTTACTAGGTCAAAAAGTTTTCAATAATCATTATATTAGAGTTACAGATTAGTTTTATGTTGAGTTAGAAGATTTATCGAGTACCATTAACTCTTTAGAAGATGATTCGAGTACAATTAACTCGTTACTTGTCAACAAGTTTTCAATATTCATTACACTTAGAGTTATGGTTTAGTTTTATGTTGAGTTAGAAGATTAATCGAGAACAATTAACTCTTTACTTGGTCAACATGTTTTCAATAATCGTTACACTTAGAGTTACAAATTAGTTTAATGTCGAGTTAGAATATTAATCGAGTACAATTAACTCATTATAAGATGATTCTAGTACAATTAACTCTTTACTTGGCGACAAGTTTTCAATAATTGTTACACTTAAAGTTACGGGTTAGTTTTATCTTGAGTTAGAAGATTGATAGAGTACCATTAACTCTTTAGAAGATGAATCGAGTACAATTAACACTTTACTTGGTCATCAAGTATTCAATAATCGTTACACTTAGAGTTACCGATTAGTTTTATGTTGAGTTAGTAGATTAATCGAGCACCATTAACTCTTTAGATGATGATTCGAGTACAATTAACTCTTTACTTGCCAACAAGTTTTCAATAATCATTACACTGGAGTTATGGACTAGTTTTATCTTGAGTTACAAGATGAATCGAGTACAATTAACTTTTTACTTGGTCATCAAGTTTTCAATAATCGTTACACTTGTAGTTACAGATTAGTTTTATGTTTAGTTAGAAGATTAAACAAGTACCATTGACTCTTTAGAAGATGAATCGAGTACAATTAACTCTTCACTTGTCAACAAGTTTTCAATAATCGTTACACATAGAGTTATGGATTAGTTTTAAGTTGAGTTAGAATATTAATCGAATAGCATTAACTCATTAGAAGATGATTAGTGTATAATTAACTCTTTACTTGGTCAACAAGTTTTCAATAATCGTTACACTTAGAGTTATGGATTAGTTTAATGTTGAGTTAGAAGATTAATCGAGTTCAATTAAATATTTATTTGGTCAACATGTTTTCAATAATCTTTACACTTAGAGTTATAAATTAGTTTAATGTTGAGTTAGAATATTAATCGAGTACAATTAACTCTTTATAAGATGATTCTAGTACAATTAACTCTTTACTTGATCAACAAGTTTTTAATAATTGTTACACTTGAAGTTACAAGTTAGTTTAATGTTGAGTTAGAAGATTGATAGAGTACCATTAACTGTTTAGAAGATGAGTCGAGTACAATTAAATCTTTACTTGGTCATCAAGTTTTCAATAATCGTTACACTGAGAGTTACCGATTAGTTTTATGTTGAGTTAGTAGATTAATCGAGCACCATTAACTCTTTAGATGATGATTCGAGTACAATTAACTATTTACTTGTCAACAAGTTTTTTTATAATCATTACACTGGAGTTATGGATTAGTTTTATCTTGAGTTAAAAGATGAATCGATTACAATTAACTCTTTACTTGGACATCAAGTTTTCAATAATCGTTACACTTAGAGTTACGGATTAGTTTTATGTTGAGTTAGAAGATTAATCGAGTACAATTAACTCTTTATAAGATGAATCGAGTATAATTAACTCTTTACTTGGTCAACAAGTTTTCAATGATCATTATATTAGAGTTACGGATTAGTTTTATGTTGAGTGAGAATATTTATCGAGTACCATTAACTCTTTAGAAGATGATACGATTACAATTAACTCTTTACTTGTCAACAAGTTTTCAATATTCATTACAGTTAGAGTTATGGATTAGTTTAATGTTGAGTTAGAAGATTAATCGAGTTCAATTAAATATTTATTTGGTCAACATGTTTTCAATAATCGTTACACTTAGAGTTACAAATTAGTTTAATGTTGAGTTAGAATATTAATCGAGTACAATTAACTCTTTATAAGATGATTCTAGTACAATTAACTCTTTTCTTGGTCAACAAGTTTTCAATAATTGTTGCATTTAAATTTACGGGTTAGTTTTAAGTTGAGTTAAAAGATTGATAGAGTACCATTAACTCTTTAGAATATGAATCGAGTACAATTAAATCTTTACATGGTCATCATATTTTCAATAATCGTTACACTTAGAGATACCGATTAGATTTATGTTGAGTTAGTAGATTAATCGACCACCATTAACTCTTTTGATGATGATTCGAGTACAATTAACTCTTTACTTGTCAACAAGTTTTCAATAATCATTACACTGGAGTTATGGATTAGTTTTATCTTGAGTTACAAGATGAATCGAGTACAATTAACTCATTACTTGGTCATGAAGTTTTCAATAATCGTTACACTTAGAGTTACGGATTAGTTTTATGTGGAGTTAGAAGATTAATTGAGTACCATTAACTCTTTAGAAGATGACTCGAGTACAATTAACTCTTTACTCGGTGTACAAGTTTTCAACAATCATTACACTTAGAGTTACAGATTAGTTTTATATTGAGTTAGAAGATTAATCGAGTACCATTAACTCTTTAGAAGAAGAATCTAGTACAACTAACTCTTTATTTGGTCATCAAGTTTTCAATAATCGTTACACTTGTAGTTACGGATTCGTTTTATGTTTAGTTAGAAGATTAAACAAGTACCATTAACTCTATAGATGATGATTCGAGTACAATTAACTCTTTAGATGATGATTCGAGTACAATTAACTCTTTAGATGATGATTCGAGTACAATTAACTCTTTACTTGTCAACAAGTTTTCAATAATCATTACACTGGAGTTATGGACTAGTTTTATCTTGAGTTACAAGATGAATCGAGTACAATTAACTATTTACTTGGTCATCAAGTTTTCAATAATCGTTACACTTGTAGTTACAGATTAGTTCTATGTTTCGTTAGAAGATTAAACAAGTACCATTGACTCTTTAGAAGATGAATCGAGTACAATTAACTCTTCACTTGTCAATAAGTTTTCAATAATCGTTACACATAGAGTTATGGATTAGTTTTAAGTTGAGTTAGAATATTAATCGAATAGAATTAACTCACTAGAAGATGATTAGTGTATAATTAACTCTTTACTTGGTCAACAAGTTTTCAATAATCGTTACACTTAGAGTTATGGATTAGTTTAATGTTGAGTTAGAAGATTAATCGAGTTCAATTAAATATTTATTTGGTCAACATGTTTTCAATAATCGTTACACTTAGAGTTATAAATTAGTTTAATGTTGAGTTATAATATTAATCGAGTACAATTAACTCTTTATAAGATGATTCTAGTACAATTAACTCTTTACTTGATCAACAAGTTTTTAATAATTGTTACACTTGAAGTTACAAGTTAGTTTTATGTTGAGTTAGAAGATTGATAGAGTATCATTAACTGTTTAGAAGATGAGTCGAGTACAATTAAATCTTTACTTGGTCATCAAGTTTTCAATAATCGTTACACTTAGAGTTACCGATTAGTTTTATATTGAGTTAGTAGATTAATCGAGCACCATTAACTCTTTAGATGATGATTCGAGTACAATTAACTATTTACTTGTCAACAAGTTTTTTTATAATCATTACACTGGAGTTATGGATTAGTTTTATCTTGAGTTAAAAGATGAATCGATTACAATTAACTCTTTACTTGGACATCAAGTTTTCAATAATCGTTACACTTAGAGTTACGGATTAGTTTTATGTTGAGTTAGAAGATTAATCGAGTACAATTAACTCTTTATAAGATGAATCGAGTACAATTAAATCTTTATTTGGTCAACAAGTTTTCAATAATCATTATATTAGAGTTACGGATTAGTTTTATGTTGAGTGAGAATATTTATCGAGTACCATTAACTCTTTAGAAGATGATACGAGTACAATTAACTCTTTACTTGTCAACAAGTTTTCAATATTCATTACACTTAGAGTTATGGATTAGTTTTATGTCGAGTTAGAAGATTAATCGAGTACAATTACCTCTTTTCTTGGTCAACAAGTTTTCAATAATTGTTACACTTAAAGTTACGGGTTAGTTTTATGTTGAGTTAAAAGATTGATAGAGTACCATTAACTCTTTAGAATATGAATCGAGTACAATCAAATCTTTACATGGTCATCATATTTTCAATAATCGTTACACTTAGAGATACCGATTAGTTTTATGTTGAGTTAGTAGATTAATCGAGCACCATTAACTCTTTTGATGATGATTCGAGTACAATTAACTCTTTACTTGTCAACAAGTTTTCAATAATCATTACACTGGAGTTATGGATTAGTTTTATCTTAAGTTACAAGATGAATCGAGTACAATTAACTCTTTACTTGGTCATGAAGTTTTCAATAATCGTTACACTAAGAGTTACGGATTAGTTTTATGTGGAGTTAGAAGATTAATTGAGTACCATTAACTCTTTAGAAGATGACTCGAGTACAATTAACTCTTTACTCGGTGTACAAGTTTTCAACAATCATTACACTTAGAGTTACAGATTAGTTTTATATTGAGTTAGAAGATTAATCGAGTACCATTAACTCTTTAGAAGATGAATCTAGTACAACTAACTCTTTATTTGGTCATCAAGATTTCAATAATCGTTACACTTGTAGTTACGGATTCGTTTTATGTTTAGTTAGAAGATTAAACAAGTACCATTAACTCTATAGATGATGATTCGAGTACAATTAACTCTTTAGATGATGATTCGAGTACAATTAACTCTTTACTTGTCAACAAGTTTTCAATAATCATTACACTGGAGTTATGGACTAGTTTTATCTTGAGTTACAAGATGAATCGAGTACAATTAACTCTTTACTTGGTCATCAAGTTTTCAATAATCGTTACACTTGTAGTTACAGATTAGTTTTATGTTTAGTTAGAAGATTAAACAAGTACCATTGACTCTTTAGAAGATGAATCGAGTACAATTAACTCTTCACTTGTCAACAAGTTTTCAATAATCGTTACACATAGAGTTATGGATTAGTTTTAAGTTGAGTTAGAATATTAATCGAATAGAATTAACTCATTAGAAGATGATTAGTGTATAATTAACTCTTTACTTGGTCAACAAGTTTTCAATAATCGTTACACTTAGAGTTATGGATTAGTTTAATGTTGAGTTAGAAGATTAATCGTGTTCAATTAAATATTTATTTGGTCAACATGTTTTCAATAATCTTTACACTTAGAGTTATAAATTAGTTTAATGTTGAGTTAGAATATTAATCGAGTACAATTAACTCTTTATAAGATGATTCTAGTACAATTAACTCTTTACTTGATCAACAAGTTTTTAATAATTGTTACACTTGAAGTTACAAGTTAGTTTTATGTTGAGTTAGAAGATTGATAGAGTACTATTAACTGTTTAGAAGATGAGTCGAGTACAATTAAATCTTTACTTGGTCATCAAGTTTTCAATAATCGTTACACTGAGAGTTACCGATTTGTTTTATGTTGAGTTAGTAGATTAATCGAGCACCATTAACTCTTTAGATGATGATTCGAGTACAATTAACTATTTACTTGTCAACAAGTTTTTTTATAATCATTACACTGGAGTTATGGATTAGTTTTATCTTGAGTTAAAAGATGAATCGATTACAATTAACTCTTTACTTGGACATCAAGTTTTCAATAATCGTTACACTTAGAGTTACGGATTAGTTTTATGTTGAGTTAGAAGATTAATCGAGTACAATTAACTCTTTACTTGGTCAACAAGTTTTCAATAATCATTATATTAGAGTTACGGATTAGTTTTATGTTGAGTGAGAATATTTATCGAGTACCATTAACTCTTTAGAAGATGATACGAGTACAATTAACTCTTTACTTGTCAACAAGTTTTCAATATTCATTACACTTAGAGTTATGGATTAGTTTTATGTCGAGTTAGAAGATTAATCGAGTACAATTAACTCTTTACTTGGTCAACATGTTTTCAATAATCGTTACACTTAGAGTTACAAATTAGTTTAATGTTGAGTTAGAATATTAATCGAGTACAATTAACTCTTTATAAGATGATTCTAGTACAATTAACTCTTTTCTTGGTCAACAAGTTTTCAATAATTGTTACACTTAAAGTTACGGGTTAGTTTTATGTTGAGTTAAAAGATTGATAGAGTACCATTAACTCTTTAGAATATGAATCGAGTACAATCAAATCTTTACATGGTCATCATATTTTCAATAATCGTTACACTTAGAGATACCGATTAGTTTTATGTTGAGTTAGTAGATTAATCGAGCACCATTAACTCTTTTGATGATGATTCGAGTACAATTAACTCTTTACTTGTCAACAAGTTTTCATTAATCATTACACTGGAGTTATGGATTAGTTTTATCTTAAGTTACAAGATGAATCGAGTACAATTAACTCTTTACTTGGTCATGAAGTTTTCAATAATCGTTACACTAAGAGTTACGGATTAGTTTTATGTGGAGTTAGAAGATTAATTGAGTACCATTAACTCTTTAGAAGATGACTCGAGTACAATTAACTCTTTACTCGGTGTACAAGTTTTCAACAATCATTACACTTAGAGTTACAGATTAGTTTTATATTGAGTTAGAAGATTAATCGAGTACCATTAACTCTTTAGAAGATGAATCTAGTACAACTAACTCTTATACAATGCATTTCTTTAGTGTTTATTCAAATCTATCATTGTTTTAGTTTGATGTGGTACATAAATGACACAACTTTTACTACAGAGAATCCAATCTGGTAAATGTAAGCATATTCTAGTTCTCATTGCTCATTGGTGACTAGTAATTAAATTCATAGGTGATAATATATATGGACTATATAAATATATACACACACATTTGCTTTACATAATTAGATTTTAGCTAGAAGATTACCTAATACTATTTTAGTCTTTTTAATAATATATCAACTACTTGATTTGAGAAATAATATATCAACTACTAGTAGTTATTATGAAATTCACATATAAAAAGATGTATTACAATACTAGCATTCAATGCATTACAATACTATATTCATTTTCATTAGGGTACTTACATTAAATTGGGGTAATTGATATTATATAATTATTATTTATTATGTAGAATTAGAAATCATTAAGAATTATTGTGTACAACTTATTTACAGAACTGGTACATAGAACGTAATCGGAAAAAACCATGATTTTCCCTGGCAATTATGACCAAATTGCAAATCATGTCCATTTCACGCCAAAAAAATTAAATGGAAAAGGTCTGTCATTTATAGAAAAATATCATTGTAATCCGTACGATCATTATAATTGTTGGTTTCAATCGCAGCTGTTCTATTGTATGAATTCATCTCGTGCAACTGGATTTGTTATGGCCGGTTCTTCTACATCTTCCACAGCATCGCTTCGGCTTGTTGGCGATAGTGTCCGGTTACGATGATCTCTTTGTACGCACAATTTCTGGATCTCTAATTACGCTCTTGCTATTTGCTTTTATTCAAGTTCGATTGGTGCTTGGCTTGGAAGATGATGGTACTGCTTAGTGTAAACACATAAATTTAATGTTCAATTATATTGCGCCACGTGTAAAATAATATGTGAAATATTAATTTTTATTTATTTTAGGGATTAATTAAATATAATTCCTAAATTTAATAATCAAATTAATTAATATTTCATATATATTTCGTTGGCCAATCAAAAGTCGCCACATGTCAAAATGCTGCAGGTAATCATCAAATTTAAATTTGATAATTACCATAAGGATATCAGATATGATCAAATCAGGATGGACCAATCAAACAAAGTTTTAGAGCTATTAAATTACTACTTCATGATATGATCCAATAATGGTGGTCCAATCAAACCATTCCACTCCTACTTTGAAGTCTATCGGATTCCCTATTGTACATCTATTAATACGGTCTCAAATTCAACATTCAAAACCACAAGTACACAACAATTTGAAGAGTTCAAGAGTTAGAAAAATTCTCTCCAATGATCTTCAAAGGTGATTCAAGTTCTTCAATGATCTTCAAGGTGATCTTCAAGTTCTCCAACGATCTTCAAAGCGATCTTCAAAGTGTTCAAGAGGAAAGCTACAAGAATGACATTCAATTCAAGATCAAGGTTTTAAACCCCTCCGATTAACATTTCTCAAATTAAAGATCATCAAATTCAAAAGTGGTATTAACAGTTATTCCTTCAAGAAATTCAAATCTGAAGGAACTTTGACTAAAGTAAATTCCAAATATTGAAGAGAAGAATCAAGGGATTCAAGAGATTGTAACCCGAGATTTAATTTCAATATGATAAATTTAATTTGTACAAATCTTTTGTGTTTATTTATTTAAATATATAATTTGTTGTTACAAATTTTGGCACGCCCAGTGGGACCATCTCTTCTTTTCATCTCTTCTCTTCACCAAGTTGCTCAAGATGTCCATACGTAAAACTTCATCAAAGTCTACTTCATCTTATTCTTCGAAAGGCATCGCCCAGATCGATGGCGTTATCACACGAAACATGTTGAAAGTTAAAACAACTACAAACATCTAAGGAAATGGTCCCCATATACCAAACAACTATTTCTGAAACTGAAGAATCATTAACACCTGTCAACATAAATCAAGACGAGGAAAACACAAGTGATTCTACGTCATCTACTTCCTGCTCGACGTCAAGCCAGTCACACGCAACCCCTGTAATGACTACAAGTGCTATAACTTTGGAAGAACAAATGTCTAGCCTTATGAAAGCTATGGAAGGTCTTAGCAAACATATCTAAGAGCAAGATGCAAAGATAACTTTGTTGATAAATAAAGAAGGTAAAGTCAGCATAGGTCGAACGATAGATGACCAAGTTGAAAAACATAATGACGTTGAGGCATCTACAAGACAACAAGTGAACGATAAAGAAAAATCACCAGTCACCGAGGTACAAGTTTCATTTGATGGATTCATTCCAATGAGTTAACTAAGAGAGTTTGTCATGGAGACTATCCAAGATAGGCTAGATGGGGGCTTTAAGTCATCAATGACTTATGTTAACCCATACACTATGAGGGATCGATAATTTAAGGATGTCATTGAGCTATCAACCTTCCAAGTTTTAATAGTTTGATGGAAAAGATAATTCGAGTCAACATGTGGCTCACTTTATGGAAACTTATAATGATGTTGGGACTTATGAAGACCACATAGTAAAGCAATTTGTCTGTTTCTTAAAAGAAAATGCATTTGATTGGTACGTCGACTTGGAGGTAGATTTAATCGACGATGGGAGCAATTGCAACAAAAATTTCTTAAAAGCTTTTATAGCACCCGATGCATGATAAGTATGTTGGAACTTACAAACTCACATCAATAGAAAGATTAACTTGTTATTGACTATATCAATTGTTGGAGGAACTTGAGCTTAAATTGCAAGGATTGGTTATCAGAAAGTTTAGCGATTGAAATGTGTATTCGAGGAATGAATTGGAGCCTGCGATATATCCTTCAAGTTATCCAACCAAAATCCTTTGAAGAATTGGCTACCAAGGCTCATAACATGGAACTAAGTATGACTGCAAGTGGGACCAAAAAGCCACCGGTCCAAGAATTTCGTAAATTCAAAGAAAAACAAGAAAACAAGAGAGGAGTAAGCCTTCTGTCAAATCTTCTACTAAGGAATCAATGATAGTTAATGCAAGTCCTATTAAGTTGTAAACCAAAACGACTGATAAGATTGAGCCAAGAAAGAATACCATCTAAGAGTGGGGGCAAAAAAAGTTTACTTTAAAGAAAATTCAAGCAAAACAATACCCTTTTCTCGACTCTGACGTTTAAGGGATCTTCGATGACTTGTTCAAAGATAATTTGATTAAACTGCCAAAAAATGAAGTGACTGGAAGAAGCTAGACAAACCAATGATATAAAATATTATGTATACCATCGACTAGTGGGACATGTAATCCAGGATTGCTTTGTTTTCAAAGATAAAGTGATGCAGTTGGCCTGAGAAGAAAATATTACCTTAGAAGAAGACAACGCTACAACAAGTCCTGTCTCTATTGCCTATGATGATGACGGACATGACAAAGTATTTTGCAATACAAGTGGACTAGATGCTAAGCTTCACAAAAATGAAGAAGATGACTATATCTCTGATGATGATTGTGTTTCTGCAATTACCTTTACTATGATGACTTGCAGCTTGGAATTGATTTCCATAATAAGCCGTTATTTATGACAACATATACCCACGAGCAAAAGGTAAACAAGAAACTCATTGATGGAGGATCTGCAATCAATATCATGCCCTTACGAACAATGAAAGAATTAAGAATTTCTGTAGAAGATCAAGTAACCAGCAGATGATCCAAGGATTTAATCAAGAAGGATAAAGGGCTCCTTGAATAATCAGACTTGATTTGTTGATGAGTGATATGATTTCAACAGCATTGTTCCACGTCATAGACTCTAGGACCTCACATAATATGCTCCTTGGCCGACCTTGGTTGCATGAAAATGGAGTAGTGCCTTCTACTTGGCATCAATGTCTGAAATATCATCAAGATGGTGTTTGTAAAAATGGTTTTTGCTGATGAAAAACGATTCACTAAAGCAGAGTCACATTTTGTTGATGCCAAATACTATTTTGAGAGTGCAAAGATGGTCAAAATTAAAGGTCATTTAAATAAGGAGTTTGAAAATGACGAAGCTAAAGTGGGTGAGTATGGTTTAAAACCAAAATTGATAACAATCTCTTAAAAGATAAATCATCTCTGGCCAGAGTTAAGTTATTCGAAGGACTAATATTACCTTTGACTAAACTTGATGCAAAGAAGCCAACTCCACCACCCCTTAAAGGATTTGTTTCCCCAAAGAATAGAGTTAAAATAGAGCATGTGATGTTCTCAGGGCCTGAAATAACTAAGTGTTATGATCCAAAGGCCTTTAAACTCCTTGTCCGAGCCAGTTATAACCCATGAGAAGACTCGACAATGGGAGAACTCCATGCTCAAGTCTTAAACCAAGAAGAACACGAATCCAGTGCTACCCAACAAATGTTGAAAGGAAAAGGGTACGCAGAGTAGAGTCTAAAATCGGTATGAGTTATGCACCACCAAGTCCTGTCTGTATAGCTATCAAAAGAGCCAGTATCAACTGTATTATTGAAGAAGGAATGTCATTGACGGAGATGGAAGAAAAGTTCAGTGAGTATATGTATTTGACAGACTTGGCACAACCTAGGAAATGGGTTACCAAAAGACAAACTTTGCTCTCAAGAGGAGCAACAAATTGCAAATGACTCAAATTGCAAAGCCTGATTCCATCTCGCATGAAAAGATATACCACTTTGACTATATCATGTGGAAAGGTATTAAAGGCAAAAATGAAACCATCATTTTTACAAAAACCCAAAATGACGAGGATGATAAGAAATTGTAACCTCTTCCAACTACATTGTTGGGGGCAATCATTCTTGCTCAAGTTTACCAAAAGGGCATATCACGTTAACACACCATGTCACTCTCAGTGAAGATGCCCCAATTGAAGATGCTGAGATCGCTCCACCTGAGCTCGAAGGTGTAAAGGTCACAGTCGATGAGTTGAAAGAGATTAACTTAGGTGATGCTGATGAAACACGACCAATCTATATTAGTGCATTGCTGACGGATGAGGAGGAAAGGCCCTATATTGAAATGTTACATGAATTTAAGGACGTGTTTGTATGGTCGTATAAAAAAATGTCTAGATTAGATCCAAATGTGGTTGTTCATCATCTAGCCATAAAGAAGAGTGTCTGTCTTATGAAGCAAGCTCAATATTGATTGTGGCTTGAGTTAATTCCATTGATCAAAGCTGAGTAAACAAGCTCATTGAAGTCGGATTCATCTAAGAAGCTAAATACCCAACGTGGATATCTAGCATTATCCCTGTGAGGAAGAAAAACGGGCAAATCCGAGTCTGTGTTGACCTCAGAGACTTGAACATGACATGTCGCAAGGATGATTTTCCCTGCCAATCATTGAACTCGTGATTGATGCCACCACAGGACATGAAACTTTGTCATTTATGGATGGATTGTTCGGCTACAATCAAATACGTATGTCTTCAAGTGATGAAAAATTGACAGCTTTTCAAACACCACAAGAGATATACTGTTACAAGATAATGTCTTTTGGGTTGAAAAATACAGGTGCCATATACTAAAAAGTAATACAAAAGATCTTCGATGATATGCTTCATAAAAACATCGAGTGCTACATCAATGACCTAGTTGTGAAATCCAAAAGGCTTCAAGAAAACTTGAACGACTTAAGGAAAGTCTTTGAGCATCTAAAGAGGTACCAACTGAGAATGAACTCCCCTGAAGTGCACATTTGGAGTAACATCGGGAAAATTTCTTGGATTTATAGTCTGTCATTGTGGGATAGAAATTGAACAAACAAATATTGATGCAATTCTAAAAACGCCTGAAGCGTGAAACATTTATGAACTCAAAAGCCTGCAATGAAGATTGACATATCTTCGAAGGTTCATTTCAAACCTAACAAAGCGTTACCAACCTTTTAGCAGACTCATGAAGAAGGGTATCCCATTTGAATGTGTGAATCTTGCAGTAATGCTTTTTCAAAGATAAAAGAGTATTTGATAAAACCCCTAATATTGGTCACACTAGTGGTTGGAAGACCTTTGATTCTCTACATTGCCGCTCAAGAACGTTTCGTAGGAGCTCTACTAGCTCAAACAAATGATAATGACAAAGAGAACGTCTTGTACTACCTAAGTAGAACAATGACGTCGAATGAGTTGAACTATTCAACAATTGACAAGATATGTCTGGCCCTCAATTTTATCATTCATGAATTGAAGCATTACTTCCAAGCTCATACTATCCACCTTGTTTTAAAAGCAAATCCATTAAAGTATGTCATGTCAAGACCTGTACTCTCTGATAGACTTGCAAGATGGTACCTCTAGCTACAACAGTTTGAGATAATTTATGTCCATCCAAAAATGGTAAAAAGACAAGTGTTAGCCGATTTTTTAGTTAACCATCCCATCCCAGTGGATTGAGAATTGTCTAATAATCTCCCCAATGAAGACGTTCTCATTATTGAAGTATCTCCATCATAGAAGATGTACTTTAATGGAGCATCCCATAAAGAAGGGGCTAGTGCTGGAGTTGTATTCGTAACACCTGATAGAAAAGTGTTTCCATACTCTTTCACTTTGACAGAAAATTACTCCAACAACGTTGCTGAGTATCAAACCCTTATTCTTGGACTGAAAATGGCAATAAAAAATAAATGATTGCATCTCAAAATCTATGAAGATTCCAAGTTAGTAATCAACCAACTTTTTGGACTCCCATATATCAATTATGCACGAAAGGTCATTATGTGGCTTGAAGGAGCAGAGTTGGGACACATTCCAAGGAAGGATAATAAATACGCCAATGTATTAGCTAAGCATGCTTCAACAATAGCCATGCCTGAGGAGGAATTACATATACCAATATGTAAAAATTGGGTCATACCGCCAATCTTTGAAGATGAAGCTGATATAAAAGAAGAAAACTACATTTTTGAAGTATTTGAAGTCGAGAAAGAGGATTGACGTCAATCTTTCATTGATTATTTGAGTTATGGGAGATGCCAAAGGATCCGCGACAAAGAATAGATGTTCGACGACGTGCTGGCCATTTCATCTATTTCAAAGGTACACTCTATAAGCATTCTTTTAATGGAATCTTCTTACGATACTTAAATAATGAAGTTGTACAACGAGCTATGAAGGAGGCCCATTCTGGGATCTGTGGTGCTCATCTATCGGGCCCAAAATTGTATTTTCGTATAAAAAGGATGGGCTACTACTGGCCGAGTATGGTGAATGATACAAGGAAAATATGTGCAATTTTATGGTGATTAATGTGAGATTTTATGATCATTCAATTGATTGAATGCACTATTTTCCTACATATATATGATTGTGTCTCCAAATACTTCATATAGTATTTTCTTGATTATTTTAGGGATTTATGGAGTATTTTGGAGTAAAATGAAGATTTGGGCTCATGAGAAATGAAGAAAGAGATGAGTGGGCCGAGTCCATTTAATCAAAGGTCAAATTGCAAGTGGGCTTTAGTTAGAAGGAAGAAATAAGGCCCATTCATCTTAATTAAGGGCAAGTTGACGCCTCCAGCCATGGATAATAATATTTAAGTGGCTTTTCCTCCAAGGAAGTGGAATTCTATTCTCCATATTTTGGTCTTACTGTTCACGTGAGTTTAGGAGAAAGAGAGATTAGCTTTTATACATTAGATTAGAGAGAGAAAGTTAGAGAGAAACATATTTTATTAGATTAATTTGGATGGAGTTTTCAATTGCTCTAATGGAATCAATTACAAGGATGATCGACTAATCTTTTAATTTCGGTTAGCAGGGATGTTTGAACCCATATTTCTTTTATGTTTTAATTAATCTTGTTTCCCATTCTTGATGTTTGAATGAAATTGATTATACTGTCTGTAAATATCATTTTCAATTGTTGATGCTTAATTTGGATTGACCACCTAGGTTAAGTAATTGATAATTGATTGCTAGAATTTTAGATCATGAATCCTAATTGTTGTGATTTAATTTTCATAAGTGGTAAACTAGAGATTGTGCATCTCTAGGGTAGCATAATCCTAGATTATCGAATCGAGCTTGTGTATTCGAAGTCTAGTTCATCCTATTGTCTTGGTGATTAATGCATTTAATGAATTAAATCTAGAGAGCTTGTTCTAGGTTATTCAATTAAATAGGGTTAATTAGTGATCTTATCCTAATTTAACTAATCTTAAGAGACAATTCGGTTTAACAGAGCCTGTTGTTAGACTAGGGGTGATAATTCCATGATAATCTGAGAGATGGGTGTTACATTGATTAAGATATAATTGAAATTGGGGGATAACTGAACTGTTAACTGAGATGTTTTTTATATATTGATTTCTTGTTTAATTTATTTTCTAGTTTCATAATTTGTTAGTGATTGTCAATCTGAAAACCCCCCACATTTTCTGTCTCTTGAATTGAACATAGGTGGCATAGTTTATTCTTCACTCCTCGTGGGATCGACTCTGACTTGCCCTAGCTACTAGTTGGTTAGGTTAGGAAGGAAAAAATTAATTTTATCACATAACGACACGTGGTCAGTGAAAGACTGCATGGATTACACACAAAGATGTTAAGCTTGTCAGTTTCATGTAAACCTTACCCATCAACCGCCAGAGCCATTACACCCTACAGTTGCCTCCTGAACATTTGATGCATGGAGGCTAGACATGGTTGGACCAATGACGAAGTCTTTCGGTGGCCACTTATATATTTTGGCTACAACAAATTATATTTCTCCAAGTGGGCTGAAGTTGTACCTCTTAGAAAGGTAAAAAAAAATATATGGCCGATTTTATCCGTCTCAACATTATCTATCGTTATGGAGTCCCTCGATATATCATCACTAATAATGGGAAACCTTTTAGCAACAATTTGACAGATAAACTATGTTAAAATTTTGATTTCAAG
This sequence comes from Scutellaria minor, assembly GCA_954870855.1. NCBI lineage: Eukaryota > Viridiplantae > Streptophyta > Magnoliopsida > Lamiales > Lamiaceae > Scutellaria > Scutellaria minor. The sequence continues at coordinate 9,493,973 of OX940728.1, read as the reverse complement.
CAAAGAAAGTCTTTAATGTACTATGCCGCTGCTAATGGTCATGCTAAGGCATTCAACAAAACCCTGTGCAATTTGCTGAAAAAGGTAGTTGCAAAGTCAAAACGAGACTTACATGCGAGAATTGGAGAAGCTTTGTGGGCATATAAGACTACCCACTGAACACCTACTTAAGCAACTCCTTATTCATTAGTATATGGTGTGGAAGTCGTCCTACCCCTTAAGCAACAAATCCCTTCATTAAGGATAGCTATGCAAGAAGCACTCACCCAAGAAGAAAATACAAGACTACGCCTTGAGGATTCAGAAGCTCTAAATGAAAAGAGACTGGAAACACAACAAAGGCTCGAAGGTTATCAAGCTCATTTGTCAAAAGCGTTCAACAAGAAAGTACGAGCACATTCCTTCCAAGTAGGAGACTTTGTACTTGCCGTAAGAAGGCCGATCATCACTACACACCAAACTGGAAATAAGTTTACATCAAAGTGGAACGACCCGTATGTTGTGAAAGAATTTTATACTAATGGTGCCTATAATTTGATCTCTAAAGATAGAATACAAATTGGCCCAATCAATGAGAGGTTCTTAAAGCGCTATTACCCCTGCAAATAAAAAAAAAAAAAAAAAAAAAGCTCATTGACGTATGAGCTTAAACTGCAGACTCTTGCCCGCACGAGTATAAAATATGTATGCCAACCACATAAAGATAGTCCATGTGGTTAAATTGCTTACTTCTCCACCAAAGATAAATACATGTAGTTAAAATGTTAATTTATCTCACTAAATGTATATTAAGTGGTTAAAATTTTAAATACCCCACTTTGTCTAAAGTGGTTAAAGAATAGATACTTCTAGCCCGCATGAATATAAACTGTGCACGGCACCCCCCAAAAGAAAACACAAAAGTGTGAATTTCAATTACATTATAACTTGATCCTCTTTACGGAGGTACGTAGGCAACTTAGATATTTTCTAAGTTCTGTTATAAGATGTGTTTTTTTTACTTCTTCAAAGTTCGATTGTTCAAATACAAAAGGTATAACATACAAAAGAGAGTCAATAACTTGCATCGTGAAAGAAAATAAAATAAGCTTCATTTCGCAAATTCAGGATGTTCTTCATACAAAAGAAAAATGAAAAAGAAAAGAACGAAGAAAGTTCTAAACAAAGTGCTAAACAATCTAAATGAATGGTTTTAAGTCCAATAAAACTCTTTTGGCAGTCTCAGCAGTAAGTCTCAAAGCTTTGACCATATCATCTTTTGGCGAGGGTGCAATCTCAATGGCAGTGATTTCTTCTTCAGCCTAACGAATTTCAGTTTGACTAGCCTCAAAAAAGTTCTTTTTGTCTCCCTAAAGATGCAATCAAAATTTTCATTTGTTTCGACAAACTCTTCCACTTCTTTGTGACACCCTTCAGACCAGCTTCAGTGGACTCAACTTGTGTGGCCTCCTTGCCCATTTTAGATTCAAGATCACCAAGATGACCTCTAGCTTCACCTAATAGATGCTCCTTGGAAGGCTCTTTCAAAGATGACGATCTGACTCCTTCATAAATGTTAACCTTACCAAAAAATGTCTCTAGTGATTTTTCGATGTATAAAAGATCAAAAGTCCATGTTTACTGAAAACCTTTATGGAATCAAAGATAATTTCTATCTGTCTTTTGATAAAAGAAGCTGAATCAATAGGAGTCCGATCTATCTTGACACAAAGACCATTCTACATGCTTTGAAGACATAATCTATAATGAGTTTGAACAAAGTCTTCACCCACAAATGTGGATATCGCAACTTGATGATGAGGAATTGCTTCGGATTGATTGTTTTCTCTAACGTCTTACGAATAAATGGAAACTCAACTTGAGGACTCACGATCAACTCCCAACTCTCATTGCACACTTCATCATCATCAATATCAAAGATTTCATTTTCACCAACGCAAATAGCCTCAATTTTCTTTAAAAAAAGGTTCAGGAAAAAGAGTAATCTCAAATAAATAAATAAAAATGAGAAGAACGCAAACCTCAGTAGAAGTTTATTTTTTTTTAGGATCTTCTACAACTTCTTTGATAGGATTTGGAGGAATAAGAGTCTTCTTAGGCTTTTTCCAATGACCGTCATTGCTTCCACTTTCTTCAGAATGAGCAGGGTCATTTTTTATTTTGCTTATCTCAACAATATCAGAAGATGGTAACTCACGAGGTTTAAAAGTAGAAATGATATGAATATGTCTTTTAGTACCTTTTTCTAGTATGTCTGCTTCATTGACTTGTTTGACGTCTTTTGAGAAAGCTTCACATAACTTTGGATGAATGAGATGCTCTAGATTTTCTTCGAGATAATGTCCGTGGATGTTAAACCATCACTCCTTATACTCATCGGATGAAAACCTCTTAGCTGCAGATGAAACATAAGGAAACCAAACTCTTGCATTAGACCGAGATAAAGTGCATATGCTCCAAAAATGAAGTGCTTCATTTAAAGAAGTCTTGCAAAAGTCTCTTTTAAGGACTCCCGATGGCATTTGGAAAAATCCAAATTGGCAACTAAAATGATGAGGCCTATAAGGCTCGACGATAAAATGGTCCTCCTGCGGTAAAGAAAGATAGCATGAGCGAATGACAACAAAATATAGGAATGTCGAACCACTCTCATCTCTATTATCAACAAACAAAAAGCCCTTTGATGTAGAAGACTTTATGAAGCACATCCAACAAGCAAAGTCCCTTTTGTGAATTCTTTTACGAGCCTCTCAAGAATCATAATATCTCATGCACCCTTCATTGGAGTATGCCATCATCTGTGGGATCTGTGTACCATGAAATAGCTGGTAATATGTCCTAAAGTAGTGAGTAAGCCAACTATAAACAAAATGGATTAGGAATCAAACATGCAAATGGTGGCATTAAAGAATTTACGATCTTGTTCAAGCCTTAGTAAATGCTAGTTAAAACCGGGATGCCGAGATCCACTTTTCGCCCGCTCATCATATTGCTCGCCATCTTGAAAGTAGTGGGATGGATAAGGTTGGCATCATCACTAGAATGACGAATATACTTAGCCAACATGCTAAGTATGTTGCTAAGTAAGTCTTTTTCATCACGTCTTCTTCAACATCAAGCTTTGAGAAACAAGTACTTTCGACAGAATTCTAGACTCTATGTCCCGTAATAGAAATCGTAGGGTTGTGAAGCTTTTGAGTTGATCTCGACGCAAACTTTCTTTCTTTATGTGGAGGATGTTACGAATACATCGAAGTCTTCACCCAAAATTGAATCCATGCTTTAACGGACACTCCAAAAGATGGGTGGTTACTAGTCCTCTTCCAAAGAAGGTGAAAAACGTACAATATATGACTACAAGTACGATATAGTAATTCGTTGCCGATATCATCAATATTAGTGAGTTCCATTGCACTTGGTATCACCTCATTATAGAGAAACCCAACCATTGGAAAACTCATCAAACTGTGTAAGTCCTATAAAGAGATTGAGAGCTCACCAAAAGATGTCAGCAAAGAATTTGTCAAAGGGCACCACGCCTCACGAAACGCTTTCACCACTTTAATGTTGCAGTCATACGTAAAAAGTGAAACATACATAGAATCACAAATTGTTGCCACCTCGAGAATCTTTTCACATCGGCTAAGAATGTCTTCAGTCCATTCCCAAAAGCTTTCAAAGTAGTAGAACTCGCCCGGGAACTCGATGTTGTTTTCCCATCTAACTTGACCTTCGATGATCAAGCGTCCAAGTGTAAGCAAATAATCTAGCTTTTTTGACTCATCCGGGAGTTCATGATGAGCCGACTTCAAAGTCCAGGCCATGTTTGAGGGAACTTCCACAAACCACTCTCGTTGATAAAGAGAGTTGGTCAACTTTGACTTCATTCTCGCATACTTGCTGTTAAGAGATTAATGTACCACCAAACACGTTCTCTTCTCCATGGATTGACTCTTATCATCAAGGATGACAAAAAAAATTTGTCAAAGAAACAGTGACATCTTTGAAGTGAACCATCCTAGCAGCTAAAAAAAAGGAAAAATAAAGTGTTAAATTCACGTTGAGATTGCCACCAAGGCATCAATTTTCTAAAGCAATCATACATTCAAAATGGAGATGCACCAGCTACACTATGCACGATGCTCATACTTTGTCAAATTGAATAGTAAAAAAAAACAAATTGAAAGTCAGGATCTCTTGAAAAAAAAGAGAAAGAAAAAGGAAAAAATAGCACTGCAGAAGTATGTTTCAGTGCCAGTTCAAGATGTAAAGGCTAAGCAATTAGATAAACCTTCAAAGAAAACTACCGAGTTTTGTTTTACGTTGATAAAAGTACTCCAATTTACTGTTATCTCCTAAAATTTGTGAATCAAAGGCTAACATGAAAGGAATTTGTATAAGAAAATATGAAAGAAAAATAAGACATGAGAGTGAAAGAAAGGGATCAGAGTATAAGGGAAAATGAAGCACTACTATTGTTCTTGCTGCTGTTCTTGGCTGAATTATCTGCTTATTGGAAGAGAATTACTGTTGTTTCTATTGATAATCAGCAAAGATGCAAAGAGACCACAAACTTGAATAATAGAGAGAGAGAAGGAAAGCAAAAAAAATAAAAGAAAGGACTCAGTGCTCTTCAATGTTTGAGATGGAAATTTGATGAAGGGAGACTGTGTATTTATAATGCTTTTCATGTGAATGACAAGAAGTAGACCTTGAGAAGGATTCTATCAAAGTAGAGTTTGAGGAGGAGAAAAATTTCATCAAAGTCCAAAAACTTATAAATGAGTTTCTTAAGTGATAAATTTTAATCTAAATCATATTTTGAGATTTGGATATATGATTAGCAGAGGAGATTAGGTGCCCTAAGAATTGATAATTTGTTAAGAGTTGGAATATTAAAAAAAAAAAAAGCCGAACATAAGTTCACCTGAGGAAGGAGTCTGCTGAGATGCAAAGTGAAAAAGATGATGAAAGCTACATGGGCTTATTTTGGATAAAATTTGGGTCATTAAATTGGGCTAGCATTTTCTTAAAAGCAAAAATTTTGCTAGGCCCACATTGTAAATAAATACAAAAAAACAACACTTTCAAGCCCATGTTTGAAATGTTGAAATAATCATTCAAAGAATTAAAGTTGTCTCTCCATTATCATCTTAATTAATTGTCTGCCCATATGAAAAAGAAAAAAAATCATCCAAAACCAATTGCAGGCAAGTTCATGGGTTTTAAAAATCCAAATTTAATTTTGAGACTCATTCACTCCCACTTATATCATTAGTGAACTAGTCTCAGTGGGCAATTTGTAGACACACAAATTTAATGTCCAATTATATTGCGCCACGTATAAAATAATATGTGAAATGTTAATTTATATTTATTTTGGAGATTAATTAAATATAATTCCTAAATTAAATAATCAAAGTAATTGATATTTCATACATATTTTGTTGGCCAATCAAAAGTCGTCACATGTCAAAATGCTGCAGATAATTATCACAACGATATCAGATATGATCAAATCAGAATGGACCAATCAAATAGAGTTTTAGAGCCATTAAAATACTACTTCCGAATATGATTAAATAATGGTGGACCAATCAAATCATTCCACTCCTACTTTAAAGTTTATCGGATTCCCTATTCTACATCTATAAATATGGTCTCAAATTCAACATTTAAAAACACAATTACACAACAATTTGAAGAGTTCAAGAGCTAGAAGAATTCTCTCCAACGATCTTCAAAGACGATTCAAGTTCTTCAACGATCTTCAAGGTGATCTTCAAGTTCTCCAACGATAAGAAAGATGTTCTTTCCAAGATCAAGATGTTAAACCCCTTCTATTGGTGTTTCTCAAATCAAAGATCTTCAAATTCAAAAGCGGTCTTCATAGTTTTTCATTCAAGAAATTCGAATCTGAAGGAACTTTGACTAAAGTCAACTTCAATATTGAAGAGAAGAATCAAGGGATTCAAGAGATTGTAACCCAAGATTTAATTTCAATTTGTACAAATCTTTTGTGTTTATTTATTTAAATACAAAATTTGTTGTTACACTTGGTTAACCAAATTACTAATCGTGTCCTCAATGTTGTTCATAGCCATATTGTACAATTCTTCAGACTCAGAGGAAACGTGACAGAGCTGGTAAATCCTCGCATGTAATCCAAACCTCATATTCTTCAACTGTTGTGCAGTTATTCTGTTTAGAATCAGCATGCACATTCATATTCAAGGTTATTGCCTTCCCCCACCTCCTTCTGAGCATTATATCGGGAATAGTCTTGAATTTCAAAGCTTTCATAGCGCAGAACATGTGTTTACAGGGCAACCACTTATCTTTAAACATTCCGCATGTGCAAGAAAAAAAGTTTATTAGACTTCTGTATTTCAACGATTGTTTGTGCGCTAAGTCCATCCCCATACTCTTGCATTACGACTTTTATACCGCAGTCATCAATTGTTATGATGAGGAGAGTGAAGATCGTCTCATTTTCAATATCCATATGTACCTAAACATCAGTCAATTAGAACGACCATTGGTTGCAAAAATATAGATAAAACTTGTGTGTTTTTTAGAAGACATTTAACAACCAGTTTGAAAATAGGTTCACTGTAAAATTGTGATGCCGATCATTCCAGAGAGTGAAGATGTGTGGTCAACTGTGGCATAGGCTGATCGTCCATAAAGTCATGATGCATTTTTGTCTGACTAGTCCAGTGACGGCCCTGTTGAATTGCTTGACGAATTTATATAAGCTCAAATCATTGTTGACAAATCAATTCATTTAGTCATGCATACTCTCCCATATTGATGTCGCATATTAAGAAAATCCCTTTGAAGAATGTTGTTGCCTGTTTTCCTTCCTGTCATACATCTCTTTAATCCAAGAATGTTGTGAAACCCCATGTTTTTTGGTAAATGAGAACCACCTGTGATCAAACTCATCCATCGTATATGGTTTCATCATTATTCTACTGCCCAAGCCATTCAGAAAGTCCTCATCCAAAGACACACATTTAGCATTACAATAGAGATGCCAAGTACAGAGTATGTGGCTTGCCTGTGGCATCACTGTACTTAATGCACTCTGAATTGCTCTATCGCGATTAGTAAGAATTGCACTTGGCTGGCGACTGCCCATTGAATTAAGAAATGTCCTGAAGACCCATGTCTACACGTCTGTCGTTTTCTCAGATATCAACGCACATCCAAATTCGACTGATGTTTAGTGATTATTGACCCCAACAAACTCCACAAACGGTAGCCTAAATGCATTTGTTCTGTATGTTGAATCAATTATTACCAATTGTCTAAAGTTATTGTAGTCTACCCTCGATCGAGAGTCAGCCTAGAACTGACTGTTTAGTTTGTTCTCGCCATCCACTGCGTATATCATTTTCCCCAAGAGCTAGTAGGTAGACAATGGTGGTCTCTACATCGGTGTTTAGGCTTGTCATTCTGTCTTCATCGGCACTCACAAAATTATATAGATCATTTTTAGTGAAGCCCACCTTATTAAAACCACCTAGTGTATTTACCATGTAGTCCATTACCTAACTTGTCATGATGCCTGCACTCTTCACTGTATTTATCTGCATACCCTAACCGATTTTGATTCTTTTATTCGATTTGAAAAAATTTACGCGTGTGGCATTTGCAACCCTGTGCTTGTGTTTATAGTTGAATGTAACGACCATATAATTCCCAAAATCAGCTTGATATTGGATCATGAAGGAACGCCTTGCAGAGGCACCTAGTGACTGCCTTAGGTTCTTTCTTTCTGTCTGTTCTCTGGATGTGTTTCAGATCTCTCAATCCTTGTTTGTTGCATACCCAATGCCGCTTCAGAATAATGCCATCCCTTATATCTATTTCACGACTACACCTTCGCACTTCAAAACCAATTTTTGCTGAATAACCCTTATAGAAGTACTCTGTTTTTGCCACATTGTCAAATGTCTTTCCAACTAAGTCCTCCGATCTCCATTTACCTATGTCATTCCCAACGATTCTTAATAGATATTTATCTAATTTGTCCTCTATTGAATTTGATGGTGGCTCAAATTAAGTGTCTCTACTTTGAGATTCATCTACGTTAAATGTTGAATTAATCATCTATCCACTATGGCTCCCTTGAGTCATTTCTTGTCACCATCAGTTTCTAAAAGCTTTGAGTTCTTGGAGGTGTTTTCTGAATTTTCATTAACTCGCAAATTAGAATCAGAGGGTGAAGGTACATGTGGAGTAGCCTTTTTGATTATATCAGCATATGTGACATTATCAATAACATATGTAGGCTTCAAAATCTTGTGGGTGATTGCTTGATATCGGTAATTCTTGACGGTTTCGCAATTGAATTTAGGACTATTTACTTTAAGTTTGAAGCTTCGAATCCATAGACCATCCAAGGTTTCTTCAAGCTTGTGATTGTCAGCACACTCCACAAACCTGGTAAAAGTAAATCTCCAACTATTTTTATTTCTTTTGGATGGGATCATCACGTCAACAACTTTGCCATACCTTTTGAAGAGTTCCAGAAGATCCATTGCTAGCCAATTTTCTGAAAAGTTTGTGACATAGAAGGTGTAAATCTTCCTAAGATCTGAACTATGAAGACCAACATTACTAGGGTAGTTCGAAAATAATCTTCCATTTCTTGATTGACTAACAATCCAAGTAATACCTTCTGCACGTTTCGCTTAACTACCTATCGGGGTTTTGAGAAATTTCCTCACGATTACGCTAGTGGATTTAGGGTAAAGGCTAGGATACCTTCTGCACGTTCCGTTTTACTACCTATTGGGGTTTTGAGAAATTTCCTCACAATTACGCTCGTGAGTTTAGGGTAAAGTCTTACGTTTAGAAGAAGAAAGAAAGTGTTTGCACTCGCTCACCATCTCTATGTAATTACCATTGCTAGCCATCTATTACTTTAAATGGAAATTACATTATTGACATCTCACCTCGAATAAACAAGCACATCAACAAAACCAAATATTAAGTTTATTTTATAAAAATAAATAAATCTGAAAAACAAGAAACAAATAGGTCTTCAAAGAAAGGAATGATAAAATGAAAACTCAAACCTTTGAACTACCCCATCCCACAAATAAAAATAATCATAAAAAAGAAAATAATAAATAAATAAAAAAAAAAGGAAAAAGGCTCCCGCCATGTTATCTCTTCCGCTTAAACCCCCAAGTTCAATTTCGAAACCGCTAATCCCACCAAAATGCTGCAAATCCCAAACCCAAATGGAGAGGGGACTCTCTTTCGACGTCGGCGACACCTTCTTCCGCCACGAGAGCTCCACCGGCCGCGACCTGGCCGTGCTTTCCGCCGCCATTTACAAGAAAAACAACAATGCCCTCCGAGTGCTCGACGCTATGTGCGGCTGCGGAATCCGTTCATTGAGGTATCTCGTGGAAGCCGACGCCGACTTCGTGCTCGCTAACGATGCCAATTATGAGTACGGTGACCTTATTTCAGGGAATTTGGACAGGGCAGATGGAGATAAGAAGAGATGGGTGGTTAAGCATTTGGAAGCAAATCGTCTTTTGACGGAGTGTTACTTGGAAAGAGACTATTTTGACTTGATTGATGTCGATTCTTTTGGGAGCGAATCCACTTACTTGAGGTCTGCAATGAATGCTGTCAAATTGGATGGGCTTTTGTATGTCACTTGCACCGATGGCTACTCCTCTGGAGGTCATCGTCCTCAGCAGTAAGTTAACTCAAAATTGGTTATATTCTGTGTGTGTGTGTGTGTGTGTGTTGGAGAACTTGGTCTGTTGGTGGATGGTTTTTAGCGTTTAAATGAATGGAAATATGTATGCATGTGTTGAGTGAAGATGCATTAGTAGTATAGTTTATGGCTGATCATGAAAATAGAAGATATAAAGTTGCCTGTAAATATTAAGGAACATTATGTGTGTGTTTGGAAAGGCTTAATTGGTGGGATTGGGAAATTCCTTGGTCTGAGAAATATTGATCAATAGTGAATCCTTGTTTGCATAAGAAATAAGATATGGTGTAGATGTCACATTAATATTGGAAAGGTTTGTGTGATTGTATTATTGTATTGTGAAAGTTAGTGTGTTTGTGTTGATAATTGTGGAATCATCATTGGATGTTTGGTAAGGGTTGGATTGTGTAAGGAATTTAAGTCCACCATTCGAGTGCTACTACCAACAGACTATTGAGATTTTAAATTCCAAAATCCAATTTTTCCAAGCATTGCCAAATATACCCTACATGATTTTCTTATTTTTAAGGTTAAGGGTCAATAACTTTGTTAATGTTGTTTCCTTTTCATTTACTTTAAAATATTGAGTTTGAGCTTTCAATGTTTTATCAACTTGTCACCTTTCTTTTCTAGCCGCATGTGGCTTCTCTTTGTACGGATGCTATTTTTTTCTTTCTTTTATATATATGACATCATTTAGTTAAAAAAAAAAGTTGTACAAACTTGTATCATCTTGTAGGTGTTATGCTGTTTGTATAATGAAAATGTAAAGTTTATTTGAGGAGATTTCACTTATCCATTTTGAAAATGCAAAAGAAAGAGGTTTTGTGGTGGAAGAAGGATGAAATTAATAGCAATGAAATTAGGAAAGATCATCAGTACCTTTCTAATAATATGAGTTTCTAGTTGGAAGAGGAGAGAGTTTCTTAGTATTTTTGAGCTGCACATCCAAATCCTGTTAATTTATTAATCCTTTCTGTTTAATAGTACATTGGCTGCGTATGGAGCGTATGTTAAGCATATGCCATATTCAAATGAGCTTGGACTGAGAATGCTCATAGGAGGAGCTCTACGAGAGGCTTCTGTGTTGGGCTATCATGTTTTGCCACTGTTCTCCTACTACTCATACCATGGTCCCGTGTTTCGAGCACTGCTCCAAGTTAGACGTGGCAAATTTCCCATTAAGAGGTCTTGAATAAATCTCATTTACATATTAAACCCTTTGTTTGAAGTATTGATTTCTTATCTCCAGTTCTTTTTCCAGGCATTATGGTTTCATCAGCTACTGCATTCGTTGTGGAAATTCTAGGGCATTCTCATGGGATGAACTTGGTCGGATGAGGTGCTCTTGCAATAACGTAAGCATTTATAATCCTCCTCTAATATGGATTTTGAGGATTCAATGTGTATATAATCACCCACAACCACCATTTACTAATTTAGAAAATAGTGGAGTATATCATTTGTTCTTGTGCTCATCTTTTTTTAGTCTTATTACAAGAGCATTTTGGCATGTTTTTTCTTTATCTCAATATGAAGACTATGATGTGAAGTGATGTAGAAGTACTTTAACCTTGTTTGGAGTAAGATATTACATTACCTCTTGTTGTTTTCAGGATCCTCGTTCACTTGTTGTTTCGGGTCCCCTCTGGACAGGACCTCTTCACAGCTCCTCCTTTCTTACAGAAATGCTAAACTTGGCGGGAGAATGGGGTTGGGTAGGCGATGGAAAAGGAAAACATATGGACACGCTGTTAAAGATAATGATTGATGAAAGTGACCCGTTGTTGCCATTTGGATACATCAAACTAGATGAGGTGTTCATGAGACCTATGTTTGAGTTAGCACATTTTTCCCTCACGGCCTTTTAATTTTACATAAACATGCTTCGACTGACATTTGCGTTCATTAGATAGCAAGTCGAGCAAAGGTCAACTCCCCTCCTCTCATCTCTGTCTTAGCTGCTCTACACAAGGTATCCATCCATCCCTCTTTTATTCAATGTCTTAAAGAAGCATTTTGTTAGATATTCATCAAATGTGATTACAGGAAGGGTATGCTGCGAGCAGATCACATATAGCCAATAATGCAATCAAAACAAACTGTCCTATGGTTGACTGTGTCAGCCTTGTGAAGGAAATCCAACTGTGTAAAGCATAGCACATACCCTTGAAAAGCTGCTTTTTTTCTGGGTCGTGCAACTTAAATCAAATATAGGGTTCAAGAATGTATCACCACTCAACAACCACTGAATGATTATGACATTGGCCTGGCTCAAGTAAGAATGTGTATTTAGATTCCTGTGATTTCTTTTTCTTTTTTTTTTTTTGTATTAAGTCCTTGTAATTTTTAATTTATTATGGATACTGGATATTTGTAATAGAGAAAACATTAAATTGCTAAAAAAGAAAAAAAAAAGCATAATTTTATACTCTTACAATTTAATCATCTGTTTAAAAATAGTAAATTAATGTACAATGAGTATCTATTTTCAAAATCCATGTCATCAAAATCTCACTATAAAATGATTTCACGCATCAAATTCCCAAAATAAAGAAATTCGAACATTAAATTAATATTTTTTAAAGATGTTATTAAATTGAAAATTAGTAAAATCATACATTTTTACTATTAGCCATAAAAAAAGTTTATAAGACACAAAAGTTTATAAAAAAGAAGTTATATAGCTAGATCCTCTATTTCAAGTTGGAATAGAAGATCCTGTCTGGTTGTAGAGACCCTAGATCTGTACAAAATAAGGTATGATATCTAAACATTCATTTATAAAAGAACAAAAAAATGCATTTTCCTAGTTCCTTTTATTTGCTTTGCTGCTTTCCAAGAAACAGAAAATCAAGAAGTAATCGTTACATAATGAACAAACTGCAACTGTATATCCAAGATATGCAAGATAAAACGTTAATATTCATATTATTTATTACGTACAAAACAACAGCAAATATCTCATCAATAAAAAGAGCAACCTCTGCAGTCAAAGAAAATTTATTCCCTCTCAAAACACTATTTTCAAAGCTGCAGAAATTTTACAGTCATCATCACTACCAGATATCGAAGTTTGTTTAATCAAGGGTTTTCCTTTTCAAACACATTGCCTGCGTATTTCCAGTTTATGACTTTCCATATATTCTTTAGGTAATCCGGCCTCACATTCTTGTACTGCAAAATGAGAAGCATCGAGATATGTTAGTGATGTTAAAACTTGTTATGCCTAGAAGCCAAGAAACCACTCAACTAATGCAGAAGATCAAGCAAAACGGAATGTGCTATAAGACATGCACATATATGAGTAACAAATTTGCATGCGCCTTGGAGACAAACATGTCAGAGCAAACAAAAAAGAAAAGAATAATGAAGAAATAGAAAAACTTTTAGAGTACATAAACAAAGACAATAGAGAAAAACGAAAGCCTTGTTAATATCACTTCTTGGATTAGTAGCTGCAAAATATGCATCTGACTTTTCCATATCTGTATCGTACTTCTTTATACTATAAGGTGAATTAAATTTAAGCAAAGACACTCATATTAGAGGAGTATTGAGCACCTGCAAATAGTATGCGTGCTCCCAGACGTCAATACCGAGCAGAGGAACCAAACTAGGTCCTTTAGTAACCAGTGGATCCTGCCGCAGAAGAACAAATTCAATTAAGTCAGAAATTCAATAATTCCTTTCTAAATTTTACTAATTAATTCTGATCAAACAGCATATATCTTTACTTCTCATATTCTAATTTAAGAACCTGACTACAGGAGATAAAAAAATTCTAAAACATCCCATAATTGCATGAACCTTCAGAATACAAAAAGATGCCAAGTTGAGACAGTAAGAAGACAAACTTTCAACTTCATCATTCAATATAACCCGAGGCAAATTATGAAAGAACAGCTATATATTCTGAGATGGGAAGTTCTTCCTTTTTTCGTTTTGATAAGACCAGAAATTATTTTCATTGAAAGACTCGTTAAACCAGGAAACATGGCTATAAAGGCTTTCAACTAACAAACTGCTGATAATAACAAGAAATCTGTGAACTTAAAATCCTGAACCAACTCTACTCTGATAGGGCATTCATGTTACTACTTTTAATTTCTTGTGCAAGGTTGCACGGTGCAATCACATCACTTGCCTGATTTGCAGTGGTCTCAACTACCAGACGCTTGAATTCCTTGTCCAAACCAAGCCACTGGGATTACCATTAGAGTAATAAAAGGAAATGAAAATTAGGAGAGTATAGCATTAAGAAGCATCATTTGAAGAATCTATGGGTGAAAAAATGATAGTTATGGCAAAGATATAGTTCCATACCACCCATCCGGACCCCTGTAAAGCAGCACCTTCTGCATTCATCTTCTGTATTAGAACATCGAAGGATCCAAAGTGATTGTCAATGGCCCAACCTAAAGAACCCTTGGGAGACTCACCACCGCCTTCCTGGAGAAGATATTAGCCTTTTATAATGCCTACCATATTTGCAAAAGTAAAATGGTAATTACAATAACAATAATCATTAAGTACACTTACACGAACAGGAGCAAGATTCTTCCAGAAAATTGAGTGATTAACATGACCTGTTAAAATGATGTAGAGCCAAAAATAATATATTGACTAGATTAGATAAGCCACTTCCATAATTACAATAAAGCAGCATAACACTATGTTACATTTTTTATTTCAATCACAAAAAATAAAGCAATAAAATTGTATACATACATTGGAGGAAAATATCCCCATTCAACTAGGGAAGAAACTTAATTATTTTACAGCAGTTGAAGTGAGAAAATGTGGAACAAAACACTGTCTATTAGAGAGGATACATATAAGAAATCTAGTCTAACAATTCAAGGCGATTCAAATTATTCTTCATTAATTGGCAACATTGAATCTTAAACGCATTATCTCTCCCACCGGACATTCTAATAACATAATTAATGACAAAGTCATCTAAAATTTCCAACTATTAGAGACTCCACAGAACAAGCAACTCGATTCTTTTTCCAATTTTAATTTTTTTTGCCTATGGCTAAGCAATACAAAATATTTACATGCCATCAGCCTTTTATTTCGATTAACATTCAAAAACGCTTTATTACATTTTTATGCCTTGAGCTTTTGAATTTTTATTTACAGAAACTAATAGTTAAAGTAGGAATGAATGACTAAGAACTAAAGCAATAAAGGCAAATAAAATCATAAATCGAAAAAAGAGAAATAGATTAAGAGGTGAAATGAAAGAACCTCCTCCATTGAACTTGATAGCGCTCTGCAGCTTGACAACGGTGGAGGCATCGCCCTTAGAAATAGCGGCATCGAGCTGCTCCAAGGCTTTATTGTAATTAGTGATGTAAGTTTGGTGGTGCTTCTGGTGGTGGAGCTGCATGATCTCGGCGCTGATGGCGGGCTCAAGGTCGCCATAATCGTAGGGCAGATCGGGCAGTGAGAAGGTCTGCAACCCACGAGAGGCGAATGGAGCTGTCCTCAGGGTTTTTCTGCTGATTAGGGTTCGGAGAGCCATTGTTGCTGCCTGGAAGGAATGGATTCTCTGGAGAGAGAGACAGACAAGTGGAGCCCGAGGCATCAACCAATTTTGATGGGCCGGGCCATTTCTTGGACCTCTTTAATTTTGGGCCCATGGGTCAGGTCCATTATATATTGCATCCCAACAAATACAATTAGGTCTCTATACATACATTCGCAGCTCCAATGGCGTGGAGGGTGTCTCTGAAGTTAGTTAAGGACTGGAGCAGCTGGGCTATGAAGAAGGCTAAATTGGTCACTCACTATGGCTTCATCCCATTGGTTATTGTTGACGTCAGATTTTGTAGAGTACAAAATCCTAGTCTAACACCAAAATCGAATAATAAGAAAAATCCGGCTCGGGTTAGCTGGACCAAGCAAATAATAAGAAAAATCGAATAAAGAGAAAGACTGTGCCCAGTGCCTACTCGAATAAAGAGAAAGACTGTGCCCAGTGCCTACTCGGGCAAATTTGCTAGGCTCGTTCTGGTCGTCCTTTTCTGGCCGGACAGAACGTTTTTATTATATCAGATTTAAAGAAAAAAACTCTCTAAGTGCTTTGAAGACAATGATTTCGGATCCTCTTTCGAGAGGGTTTAAGGCCCTATTTATAGGCTAAAACTAAGATACATTACTTGAACAATAAGAAATAAATCCCTAGAATTTAGGGTCTAAATAAGATAAAATTAGATTTAATTCTATCTAAATCGGATATGATTAGGTTCCAGATTTCTTCATCTTGATCTTGCCTCCTAGATGCTGTGGTCGGATCCTCCCATTCTGGTCGGCAATTCTGACCAACCTGAGTCCCCCAGGACCGCGATCTTCTACTCGGGTAATTCCTTATGATCGGCCCGACCATCCTGGGTACAACTTTGGCTCGATTCGAACCTCGGTTTTCTCTCACTTGGGAAACTGGTCTGGTCGGACGAGCAGGGGATCAACACTAGCCCTTCGGATCGCGATGAGAGATCCACTCTGATCGGGATCCGATATCTCCAGATAGTCTGCTCATCGAACTCAATGATTTGTTAAGGCGTCATTTTCTCCCGCCAAGAAAAGACACGTGTCGTCACCTGCACGCCTGGAAGTTGAAGAGTCGCGGTGGTCTTCTATAAATAGGGGAAGGACTAAGTCATTTTTCCACCTTCACTTTCTACGAACTCTGAATCCTTGCTATTTTCTCTCTCAATTCCGAGCAATACTTACCGTCCGAAATTTCCCGTGCAAGAGTTCCTATGCATTATCGCCCTTTAAGGTATATATTTATTCCCTTCTTATGGCTTCAAGTTCTAGCGAATCGGTTCGTGACTACGACCAGGGAGCCAGCCCCAGTTCCGAGCCATCCTTTTTGTGGACGTCCAGCTCGTCCGATACCTCCTCATCCGACCCAGATAATGCTCCTACCGGCCAGTTGGTCAAATTCCCTCCACCGAGCGTGCCGGCCCGAGCCATCCAGTACGCGGCTCTGGCGAGGTCAGTACGTCGGGGCGTGGTGATTCCGTTATCCTAGAGGGAATCCCGGTCCGGGGTACAGCTATCAGGTTTGCAATTCAGCAAAGTACCCCTAGCCGAGACTCTGAAGCCTTCGACTGCCCAGCCTACGTTATCACGACAGAGTTGTTGAAATGACGCGTTCTCTTCTCGATTCCAGAGAACGTGTCACTGACACTTCCTCACCCCATGGATCGGATGGATCAGCCGCCAGCTGGGCATGTTGCTATCAGCGTCCGAGCTCTCGAGGCTGGACTGCGCTTCCCCCTTGCTCCAACTCTCGCTGGGTACCTTGAGCATTGGGGAATCGCGCCGGGTCAGCTTCACCCAAACGGCTGGTCGTCACTCATTGGCCTGGTGGTGATGTTCTGGCATTTCGGCCTTGCAATGCCGAGCCCTCACGAGATGGCGTGGATGTTCAGACTGAAACTAGCACCTGGTCTGAAGAACCACTTCTACTATGCCTCGGTTCGGAAGTACCGACCAGTATTAGTGCGGAGTTTGCCGTCGTCGATTAAGGATTGGCGCGGCAAATGGTTCTGGGTCGGAGGGGCATGGGCGAATGAAGTGGCTCGGGCTAGATGCCCCACCCAATTTGGTGATGCCCAGGGTATTTAACGTCATTTTTTACTGGTCTGCTGACGTCTCCTCTGATCTTTAACTTTTCTTTGTTCTGCAGAGACTCTGCCTAGGAACCTGGTGATCAGCGACTCTTTCTCGCAGAAGATATGCTATTTGCGCGACTTCTCCCCTGCTGACCAGCGGCACTATAAGGTGTTGCTATCCGAGGAGAATCTTCTAGCTACCGGCTTGATTTCGTCGTTCCGCGTCTCCCCTAGTCCAGTGCAAGGTTTATACATCTTTGTTCTGGTCGGGTTATATTATATTGACTTCCATACACCTTGTGACTAATCGGGTTATTTTGATTTTCCAGTATCCCTTCCCGGCCAGGGCATCGTTCTGAGGATGGATCCTGCTGAACGTCTCCACCAATGCTCGTAGCGCGCGTCAACCCTTGCTCGGGGGGCTCAGACTTCCTCCCGGGGGCGCGGCTCCAGCCGTCCAGCGCAGCCCCGGGATGCTCCGACCAGGCGGCCGCCGAGCTTCGATCAGGGGGTGAGCAAAAGGGCTCGCGTCGAGAAGGGAGGACCCTCCGGAGTTGGCCGATCGGTCCCCCGACCGCGACCTGCCCCCGACCAAGAGTCACATTTGGCCGAGTCTATGAGCGTCACCGCCTGGGATCCTCAGTGGGTGACGGAGACCGAGGAATGGTTGGGAAGGAGGCCCTCCTTCCGAATCAGCTTCAGCCGAGCCCGCTCTCCCGGCGCCGAGTCTAATCTCCCAGATGGGGTGGGGGAGACGATGAAAGCATCTGCTCGGGCTTGGACCGAGGAGCTGGAGGGCTACGCCCAGCAAATGACTGGTGTCGACCTCGACTACTGCTCCGCCATCCTGCTCGCCCAGGCTTCAGTTTTTGCCTGGAAGACCCAAACCTCCCATCATGCCGCTCGGGTGAGGTATGAGCGG
Organism: Scutellaria minor; assembly: GCA_954870855.1. NCBI lineage: Eukaryota > Viridiplantae > Streptophyta > Magnoliopsida > Lamiales > Lamiaceae > Scutellaria > Scutellaria minor. The sequence continues at coordinate 9,475,669 of OX940728.1, read as the reverse complement.
TGACGGGACGAGCTGCAGAAGGTCCGGGCCGACCTCGCCAAGGCCAGGGACGAGGAGGCCACCATGACCGCCAAGCTGACCTCTTCTCAGGAGGAGCTTGACACGGTGACCCGAGCTGCTGAGATCGACAGGCAACGGGTGTCTGACCTGACGATGGAGGTGTCTCGGCTCCGTGTCGAGCTAGAGAAGGCCCGAGCTGCAACACCGGATGAGATGGTGGTATGCCAGAAGTTCAAGGCGTCGGCAGAATACAAGTACGAGAGTATTCTGACCTACATCTTATCCTTCATGGACAACATCCAAACCGTCCGAGCTACCGGCGTGGACGATGGGTCGTTGATGTCTGCTCTGGCCGCCTTCCTAGAGAAGCAGCCCCTTCCGGCCTATCATCTTCGGATGATGGAGGAGCTGCCGGAATACCTTCCTGTGGGGTCAGACCACCTCCTCAGGCCGGCTCCTCCTATCGACTTTATGTCGATGCCCACCCCCCTCTGGTCGGCGTGGAGGCCGGTGAGGGCAGCAGCGATGGCACTGCGGGTGGCTCGGGCGGAGCAACAGCAAGTGCGGAGGCGGTTCTGGTACCAACCGAGGTACGTGGTGATGAAGTGATTGAAGTTACTGACCAGTAGCTTATGTCCTTCTTTGCACCTCATTCCTGTGCCTGGGGTGCCCTTCGGTCCCTCGTTGCACCTTCTATCAGAAGGATCAACCCCTTTGTCCGAGGCATCAATCCTGGTGCTCGGCTTTTATTTAGTTCAGGTCTTTCGTGTTCTTGTTTCTCGGCTTTCCGCCCTTTGTAAGAGGTTCCGACCTCCAAACCGGTTTATTCTTTGTAAATGAAAACATAATTTTGCTCGTTTCTATCTATATTTTTATTCTTGCTCGTATCTGTATTCTTGTTCCTGACGCTGCAAAATGAGGATTGATTTTGATTTCTGATTTTGACATGGGACCATTGGTCGGGGTCCGAACTTTTAAGTAAGAGTGGATAAAGTATAAGCCCCTAGGTTGTATTTATAATCCGAGCTCGTTATACAAACTCGGTTTGAGCCGGAGCCCTCTTTTAAATTTAGAACCCGAGCTCTGTAGAGGAGCTCGGATTGAGCTGGAGCCCTAGTTCAGATTCAGAACCCGAGCTCTGTGGAAGAGCTCGGATTGAGCCGGAGCCCTAGTTCAGATTCAGAACCCGAGCTTTGTGGAAGAGCTTGGATTGAGCCGGAGCCCTATTTCAGATTCAGAACCCGAGCTCTGTAGAAGAGCTCGGATTAAGTCGGAGCCCTAGTTCAAATTCAGAACCCGAGCTCTGTGGAAGGCTCGGATTGAGCCGGAGCTCGGATTGAGCCGGAGCCCTATTTCAGATTCACAACCTGAGCTCTGTGGAAGAGCTCGGATTGAGCCGGAGCCCTAATTTTACAATATTAGTTAAAAATGAACTACTTGTTTATTCAAATGAAGAAATTTTGGGAGAATAGTAAAATTTACAAGGAAAAAATTCCTAACACTATTGGTAATATTTCTTCAAGTGCTCGGCGTTCCATGGCTTGGGCAACTTCTTTTCATTTAGGTCGGTTATCTCATATGCCCCTCTGGTCAGCACTCGGATTATCTGATACAGCCCTTGCCAATTTGGTCCGAGTGGCCCGGCATTAAGCTCCTTTGTGTGTTGGAGCACTTTTTTGAGAACCAGATCCTCGACGTCGAATTTCCTGGCTCGGACCCTGGAGTTGTAGTACCTCTCGCTTCTTTGTTTGTAGATCAAATTCTTTAGCTCGGACTCCTGTCTTTTTTCTTCTAACAAGTCAAGGTTGGTCAGCATAGCAACTTCGTTGTTCTTTTCTTCGAAGTTCTGAGTCCTCCATGTCGGGATGCCGACCTCAACAGGGATGACGGCCTCCGACCCAAAAGCCAAGGAAAAAGGAGTCTCACCTGTTGATGTCACGCCCCAGTTTCTTCCATACACATATTATCAGAGTTTTAAATTAAAAATAGAGGCGTGCAAAAGAAGAAGGTGACAAGGGACGATCAGAAGAAGAAGAGGATAGAAGACATCAGAATCTTTCCCATAACATATCGGACTCAGTCGATTCCATAAATTACAAACATCGGTCACAGCCGATTCTCAAAATATCATCACAGCGGAATAAACATCATCAGGATCCATCATCATCAGAGTTTACAGAAATTATATATACATTACAAAAGTTTGTGATCATTGTTTCTTGAAACTTTGTGAAATACATTTTATGAAAATCCCCAAAAGTGGCACCATCTCTCTCTCTACTGCTCTACTGTTCGTCATCTCCTGTAGTGTGAGTACAGATTAAGGGGTCAGTGCATGGAATACACTGGTGGAGATAAACTCTGCATCTTATAGCATTCGACAAAAATATATATATATATATATATATTAATTCGAAAGTTCACAATAAGGAGGCACGTTGTCACAGCACGAAAATTTCACAGCAAGCATTAGAAATGGTAGGGGACAAATAGGTGCGGGTGTTTCCCGTCTTATCCTATAGAAACAGTCTCATTACCATAGGTGTATTTTCAGGACCACCCAACCCTTTGGAGTAGTAGAAAAGAGTGAGGACAAATGCATGATCAGAGGTGGACCGCAGCCCATGCACAATATAAATATGACACAGCATTTAGCATTTCTCAAACGAGCATCAAAATAGGGAATACAGTAAACAGATTAAGAATTAGAAAATACCCCCACCTTGATAAGAGGTTATCACGTGATCTGACAAGATAAAGAATCAAGCCTATTGCGTACGATCCAACCGATAGCCTACAAAAGTACCATGATATCTTAGATCCTCAAAAGATTAAAAGACGGATATAAATAAAGAAAAGAACGATCGAGAAGATGGGACGGATAAGGAAGACTCGAAGATTAAGGATATCGAGACATGTGTGGAAGGTAAACTTGGTGAAAAGGGTTGACTCGACCGAGACCCCCGATTCCCAACACAGCAACGGAAACAAACGACTCGAACCGACCCACGAAAACACTCGTCGGTGCGCCCATGACGCACCCGGCAAAACCCGATAAAACCCCACACACAACACCCCTCGCACGGTCGTGCAAGAACTGCACGCGACCGTGCCCCACAACACTCGATCGTGCGCCACCTTCCAGTGGCCGCGCACGGTCACTCACTCCTGGCACACGGTCGTGCCCCAGAGCACGGTCCTGCGCGGACCAGCTTACACAGCAACACCGCCTTCACCATCTTCTTCCTTAAGCTTTGGCCGGCGACTCCCGTCGCCGACAACACCTCTACCACCATAACCGGCAACCTCCAACAACACACAACACAACAACCCAAGCATGAACATCACACACACAACACACACCAAACCCAAGCTTTTCCACCCCAAAAACCACACAAACCCAACTCCGGCCACACCGTCCCTCCGACGGCTCCACCACCTCCAACCCAAAGGAAAACATCCCGGAATGGTTATCTACCACCCCGGTAAGGAAGACGAGAGAGAGAAAGCAAGAAACGAGGAGAGAGAAAAGGTGATGGACTCAAAACAAGGTTTTTCCGGCGGTTGACTGGCGATTTACCGGCGATTCGACCGTCGGAATGAAGAAATAAGACCGTCACTAGACTTGCCTCGACGAGAGCTACGACCTATGTGAAAACCATTCGATTCTGAGATGGTTGACTTTTCTGGCCACCGGCGGCGGCGGCGGTGGCCGGAAAAAGAAAGAGAAGAAGGAGAGAAACTTACATGTTTTTCGATTATGAGCTCGTGTGACTTATCGACTTAAAAACGTCCTATATATACTTCTCCAAGAATGACTACTATTCACCATAAATATCTCGTATTCTACCCTTCACATACGTCTCGTATACGTCGTATTCTTTGTTTCACTGTTTTCTTCACTACTCGAGCTACAAAACTCCGATTGACCTCTAGTTCATTTCTAATTTCTCGTTTTTCCGTTACGCATCTCATAATATAAAAATCTTCTAGGTTCCATGTCTAAAAATTACGTTCTTCAAAACCGGCATCAAACACATATCTGTAATGCACATAAACAAAATTAAACACCCAAAATTAATACACATAGAATGATTTCAATTAAGGGTTTAATTATTTAATTATCAAATTATGCTTGTTTTGTCCTGGGCGCTACAGTTGAAGTTCTGGTCATTGTTCTGTAAGACCATAGGACTCCTGGTAGTTCGTCTGCCCAAGATCCCTTCAGATTTTCGAGTTTTGCCCTCAAAGTGTGTTTGATGATCTTGTTTATTGCTTCTACCTGACCGTTGCCCTGAGGGTGATATGGGGTGGAGAGTAGCTTTTTGATGCCAAGATTCCTACAGAATTCGTTGAAGCCCACCGAGTCGAACTGGCGGCCATTATCAGAGACCAAAGAGTGTGGAATGTCAAATCGGCAAATGATAGACTTCCAAACGAAATCGGTGATCTTTAGTTCGGTTATTTTGACCAGTGGCTCGGCTTCTGCCCATTTTGTAAAATAATCAACAGCTACTACTGCAAACCTCACTCCTCCATTGCCCGTTGGTAGGGGTCCGATCAGGTCAATTCCCCATTTTGCGAATTGCTAGGGTGCCATTACTGAGTTCAGCTCTTCTGCCGGGGATTTTGTCAAAGGTGCGCATTTCTGACATCTTTCGCATCTCCTTGCGAAATTGATCACGTTCTTTTTTAGGCTCAGCCAGAAGTATCCCTGCCTAATGATTTTGAAGGCCAGAGCTTGTCCACCGGTGTGATTTCCACAAATTCCTTCATGGACTTCCCTCAGGGTATAATCAGCTTCTTGCTCGTCTAAGCATCGTAATAAAGATAGGGAAAAACCCCTTTTATACAGGATTCCTCCTTGTAATGTGTAGCGGGCAGACCGTATCCTTAACCTTCGAGCCTCGATCTGATCATCGGGCTCCTTCCCCCTTCCAAGTATTGGATGATCGGGATCATCCAACTACTGCTATGCTCGGTAACATATATCGTCTTTTGGTTGAGGACCAAGCTCTCAATCATCCCGATATTTACTGACCCGATGTCTTCTGCTCCATCACTTGTTGCGAGTCGAGCTAAGGCGTCAGCTTGGGTATTCTTGGTTCTTGGGATTTGTTCGGCTCGGATCCTTTTAAAGTCTGCCAGGGCCAGTTCTACCGACCTTAGGTACCTCGCCATCTTGTCAACTCTTGCAGCATATTCTCCTGAAACTTGATTGATGACTAGAAGTGAATCACTGAACACTTCGAGATCGTCAGCTCCGAATTGCTTGGCTATTTCCAAACCGGCCAACAAAGCCTCGTATTCTGCTTCATTGTTTGTTGCTGGAAACTTGAATCTCAGGGCCGAACAAAAATATTTATTTGTGGGGCTGATGAGCACGATTTCTGCTCCGGCTGCTGCATGTGTTGACGACCCGTCCACGAACATTTTCCAAGGCTTCTCGATTTTTTCCTCCTCAAGTATGATTGTAGGAGTGAATTCGGCGATAAAATCTGCTAGGGCCTGCCCTTTGATTGCTGTTCTTGGGGAGTACTGAATGTCATATTGTCCGAGCTCGACGGACCATTTCTGTAGTCGGCCTGACGAATCGGGTCGGGCGAGGACCTATTTCGAGGGAAAGTTCGTTAGTACCTCGACTTGATGGGCCAAGAGTATGGTCTTAATTTCCTGGCTGAAATGATCAGAGCATATGCGAGTTTCTCCATAGCCAGGTATCTGAGCTCGGCGTCATGGAGAGATTGGCTAACATAATACACCGGCTGGTGGGCTGTTTTTTCTGCTCGTACTAGGACTGCACTGATTGCATAGAACGATACTGCTAGGTAGAGCTGCAATTTTTCTCCAGCCTCAGGTTTTGCGAGCACAGGGACCTCCATCAGGGATTTCTTCAGCTCTTCAAATGCCTTCTCACACTCACTGTTCCACTCAAATTTTCCATCCTTCTTGATCAAATTAAAAAACGGTATACATTTGTCAGTCGACCTTGATATGAATCTGTTCAGTGCGGCGATCCTTCCTGTTAAGCTCTGCACGTCTTTCACTCTCCTCAGCGGTGTCAGCTTTATTATTACGTCGATCTTCTCGGGGTTAGCTTCAATACCTCGCTGGCTCACCATATATCCCAAAAATTTTCCTGAGCTGACTCCGAATGAGCATTTCTTTGGATTGAGCTTCATCCTGTATTTCCTCAGTATGTTGAACATCTCTTCTAGGTCGGCGTATGGTCCTCCAATTTCTTTGATTTCACCAACATATCGTCTATATACACCTCCATGGTTTTGCCTATCTGAGCTGTAAACATTTTATTGACCAGTCTCTGGTAAGTAGCCCCGGCATTTTTAAGGCCGAAAGACATCATTTTGTAACAATATTAGCTCGGTCGGTGACAAAAGTGGTGTGTCGCTGATCGTGCTCGGCCATTGGAATTTGGTGATACCCCGAGTAGGCATCCATGAAGCTCATTACTTCGTGACCTGCCGTCGTGTCGACCAACTGATCAATGTTTGGCAAGGGAAAACAGTCCTTGGGGCAAGCTTTGTTGAGGTCGGTAAAATCCACACATAGCCTCCATGCTCCATTGGCCTTTTTTACCAGAACTGGGTTGGCAACCCAGACTGCATACTCACATTCCCGCATAAAACCATTTACGAGCAGCTTCTGGATCTCAAGTTCCAAACCCTCGTACCTGTCCGGACTAAGCCTCCGCCTTTTTTGTATTACCGGTTTGGCAGCGGGATCGATATTCAGATAATGGCATGCATCTTCTGGTCGGATGCCTTCCATGTCCTCATGACACCAGGCGAAAACGTCGGTGTTCTTTGCTAAGAAAGTTATGAGTTCTCCTCTCAATGGCTCTGTCAAATTTCTGCTAATCTTGAGCTCCAGCTCGGGTCTGTTCTCGTCCAGTTGGACCAAATCCTGTTCTTCCATCGAAGTGGCCCTTTTTTTAGGTCTTTCCATCCTGGGATCCAAAGTCTCCCATGTGACCACTTGGTCGGCCATCTCTTCGTCTGATTTCTGGTCGACTGCTCCGGAATTTATGTTGGCCTCCGGTATGCTGGACGACCTTATCCGCTCTGCTTGGTCGAGCTTCGGCTCAGTTTCGAGGTCTAGCTCGATGAGTTCTGGACCATCCTCTACCCCCGAGCCTTCGACCTGGCTCCCTACCTCTGCCATTCCTTGCTCTTCCGTCTGTTCGATCATGTTGAGTTCCCTTGGCTTCAAGCCCGACTCACATTCTCGAGCTGCCGTTTGGTTGCCTTGGTTCACATACACATCGTCTCCTACCGGAAATTTAAGTGTTAGGTGATGAATTGATATAACTGCTTTTAACTTGGCCAAGAGTGGGCGTCCCCAGATTGCGTTATAGATCGAGTTCACGTCTACTATTGTGAACTCGGTCGTGGTGTGGACGGTCTTTTCCCCGGTTCCAAACACGACCTTTAGCTCACAAGTTCCGACCGTTCGCGTTATCTGACCTCCGAACCCTTGGATTGAGTCGGAGCAAGGTTGCAGATCGGATTCTCGGAGCCCCATTCTTTTGAATGTATTCAAATAGAGGATGTTAGCGTAACTCCCTATGTCGACCAGGACTCTATGGACCATTGTAAGGCCAATGTTCAACAACACCACCAAGGCATCACTGTGAGGTTGTACTCTTCTTTCGGAGTCTTGCTCGGTGAATGTAATAGGTACGTGGATCAGTTCCGTCCTTGGTGGGTTACATCGTTGGTATCCATTTCTAGCCTCCCTGATCTGCTCCCTTCTCATTCTCTTGGACATCCTTTGTTCCCCATAATTATTGTTCACCAGCGTGTGGACCTCTCGAATTGCTCCGAGCTGAGGTGGTGGCGGAAGTTGTTGTGGCCTCTGTTCAGGAGTTTTGACATACTCCTTGAGGTGACCTCGATCAATCAACCTCATGAGCTCAATCAGAAGAGCTCTGCATCTGTCCGTATCATGCCCTGGGGCTTTATGATATTGACAGTACCTGTTCTGATTTAATTGAGCAGGATCAGCTTTCATTGGCCTTGGGACGGGTAGAATATTCTGGCCTTGAAGCTCGGTAAGTACCTGGATAGGACTTACTGTTAGGATACGTGTGACCCGATCCAATTCCTCGCTCTGGTAGACCTTAAACTCGCCCGGGGGATTGAAGGGTATATTCTTCCTTTTCTCCTTTCCTTCTCCCATTTCCTGGCTTGGTCTTTCCTCCGGTATTGCCTCATCGGCACCGATGTATCTCTCGGCCCGGCTCAGGAAATCATGATATGTCTTGGGGCCCTATTCATGGACGTTCCACCAGAACCTTGTTTTTGGGCAGAGGCTGACTTCCATTTCTGATGACGCTTGTTGAACCTGTCCATATAAGATCTTAGGGACTCGTCTTTCCCCTGCTTAACATTCACTAGTCTTTCTTTTAGGGTGGACCTCGTTTTTGATCCTATGAATTGTGTGAGAAATAGATCGGTCAGCTCTTCCCATCCTCTAATCGAAGAATCTGGTAATGATCGGAACCATCTCTAAGCTCGGTCACCGAGCGTCAAAAGAAAAGCCTTGCACATCAGCTCCTCGGATACTCCCTGAAGCTCCATCCATGAGGTATACTTATCCACATGTGAATTTGGGTCGGTTTCTCCATTATAAAGGCCAATCGGTGGTACTTTAAATTTAGTGGGAGTGATCTGGGTTGAGATCCGACCTACAAAAGGTGAGGCCTTTTTTCACCTCTTTTCTTGTTCATGCCTTGGCTTTCTAGCCTCTATCTCAGCTAGCCTTTGCTTGAGCCTGTGTTCTTCCTCTTCCTCATCTGCCGAGTAATCACTACGTGTCCTCTTCTCATCTCGTCGATACTCATTCTCGAAATCCAGTATTTTCATCGATTTTCTAGCCTCACGAGCCGAGGCCGGACCGAGTCGGTCGAATACGCTCCGAGTTTTGGTTTGAGCTGCAGATCGGCTCGGGCAGATTTGGGTCCTTGATTAACTTTCCTCAAGTAGCGCTCTTGCTGATCGTCGTTCGGTCATTACATCTTTTCTCTTATCCTTCCTCTTGTTCTTCGGCTCGTCTGAGGACTGGGTATCCTCAAGATCATGAATCATCTTGTTCTTCTCCCTAGCCTCAGCTTCCTTCAGCTTGTCATTAAGCTGAGACATCATGGCTTTTATTTCTTCAGAGGTCATCTTGATCCCTCTAGGCTCGGCTACTAACGGGATGCCCAGTGGGATCCTTCCTTGTGGTGTGTTAGTCACTACTCCCAGGACGTCATGTGGTAGGTGCTGACCTGATCCGTTGGGAACCAGGTTCTGAGTTCGGGGGTCGGGCGAGTCCCCCACTTCTTCGCAATTTTTGAACACATTGGTTGTCATGGAGCTATGTGTTGTTATTCAAGCCCCCTTCTTCTAGCGCCAAATGTTGACGTCATATTTTATAGAGTACAAAATCCTAGCCTAACACCAAAAAAGTCTGCCCGGCTCGGGTAAGCTGGACCGAGCAAATAATAAGAAAAATCGAATAAAGAGAAAGACTATGCCCGGTGCCTACTCGGGCAAATTTGCTAGGCTCGTTCTGGTCGTCCTTTTCTGGCCGGACAGAACATTTTTATTATATCAGATTTAAAGAAAAAAACTCTCTAAGTGCTTTGAAGACAATGATTTCGGATCCTCTTTCGAGAGGGTTTAGGGCCCTATTTATAGGCTAAAACTAAGATACATTACTTGAACAATAAGAAATAAATCCCTAGAATTTAGGGTCTAAATAAGATAAAATTAGATTTAATCCTATCTAAATCGGATATGATTTGGTTCCGGATTTCTTCATTCGGATCTTGCCTCCTAGATGTTGTGGTCGGATCATCCCATTCTAGTCGGCAATTCTGACCAACCTGAGTCCCCCAGGACCACGATCTTCTGCTCGGGTAATTTCTTATGATCGGCCCGACCATCCTGGGTACAACTTTGGCTCGATTCGAACCTCGGTTTTCTCTCACCCGGGAAACTGGTCTGGTCGGACGAGCAAGGGATCAACAGTTATCTTCATTGACATCAACTCCGATCCTAAGCCATCTCTCTCCCAACTCCTTAGGCCATCTCCAACAACATTCTTTATTATAGAGTACTCTATCCTCCATTATAGAGTATGGAGTACTCTATATCATAAATCTTCTCCAACAATAAATATTCTATATCATTAAAATATCTATTTTTAATTGTTTTTGTGAAATTAAAGAATTTAAATAATTAAAGATTTATGTAATATATTATTAAATTATAAAATTAGTATACACGAATCAATTAATTGATACTAAGATATTTTTTTTAAAGTAATTTTATTTATTTGAAATTAAATTGCGAGACATACAAAATATTTCAAGATACGCGTACGGATAAATTAGAACAACCACAACAATTACAAAAAATCTAAAAAACAATAACATAATGAATTAGGAAATCTAACACTCCAAGTTGGAAAACTCTTCCCACAGATGGTCGATAAGAGCATCTCGAAGCGCATAGTGGGCCGACTTATCTTTAATTTGATGATGACGTGCAAGGAATTGTTGAAATCGACTGTGTTCATCGTATGCAATTTCAACCTCTGGGGTGGGTACTTCGCAATAATCAGGAACAGACGTCTCGACATCTCGCTCATCTTCAATAATCATATTGTGCATTATAATGCAAGCTGTCATGATGTTATGCAACACTTTTTTGTCCCAAACTCGTGCTGGACCTTTGATTATGCCCCACTTTGATTATAGTACACCAAATGCTTGTTCTACATCTTTTCTACAACTTTCTTGTCGTGCTGCAAAATGTTGTTGCTTCAGACTTTTGGGTTTGTGAATTGTCTGCACTAGAGTTGCCCACTTTGGATATATACCATCAGCTAGATAGTAACCCATAGTGTATTCTTTTTCCTGTACGACATAGTTAGCGGGTGGAACTACATCATTGGCCAGATTAGAAAAAAGATGAGATTTTGACAAGACATTAATATTATTGTTCGATCCTAGCAAACCAAAAAATGCATGTCATATCCATAGTTCGTGATTAGCAACAACCTCTAGAATGATTGTTGGACTTCCACTACGACCAGCATATTGTCCTACCCAGGCTGTTGGATAATTTTTCCATTTCCAATGCATACAATCAACACTTCCCAGCATCCCTGAAAATCCTCGTTTTTTCCCAATATGAAGAAGTCTTGCAATGTCTTCATATTGGGAGACCGAATATACCAGTCACCAAAAATTTCCACCACAGCTCGGTAGAACCTCTTCACACTTTCAATAGAAGTGGACTCTCCGATCTTAATATACTCATCAGTCGCATCAGCCGCTACACCATATGCTAGAATCCGCATCGCAACAATTATCTTCTGGTGTGGGGATAACCCAAGCTGGCCGGATGCATTAGGCTTTTGTACAAAGTAAGTGTCGTGTGCTTGAACAGCCTCCAAAATTCGAGAGAATAGACGACGAGACATGTGAAAACATCGTTTGAACATTGTCTCATTGTATACTGGAGAACTTGAAAAATAGTCATTGTATAAACGTTGATCGGTGGTCGCTCGATCACGATTGATCACCACATGACAGGAATTGAGCCGTGATGGTACGTATTATCAAATTGTTGGAAATATTCAGATATAACAACAACATTAGTTTGAAGTTGGAGGATACACATTTGTTGTTGTTGGTGAATGACCATTTGCTCATTTCTTAATTTAGCATATGACTCTTCTTCAGCCTCAGATGATGATGATGGTGAATAAAAATAATTGCTGGAAGGACCTCCCTCATGAAAATTCATCTTAACTAGATGAGATGGTATGGAAACTATGTCAAGATGGTAGGGAAGTTGATTTTTTCTATGATCAAGTGAACAAAGACATCGTATCTTTATATTACACAATAATTTCCATACAACTTTAATGCATGTGTTGTCAAATCTAAACACATGCCATATAAAAACGCAAATTGCATTCAATGTGAGGCTGTTTTAATGCATTCAATTGTCACAATCAACTGATTTTTATTTGAATTGTCACAATCAACTTTAATGCATTGAATCAACTTTAATGCATTGAATTGTCACAATCAACTTTAATGCATTTAATTGTCACAATCAACTTTAATGCATTGAATTGTCACAAAAGTTCACGGGTGTATTTGACACTCATTTTGGATGTGCCAACATTTTTTATTCTATATAATGTGCCTTAACTTAATTGAAAATTCACACACAATTCCTCACACTTGGTAAAATGAGTACATCTAAATGTGGTGCTTCTTTCTCAAGTGAGGAGGATATCCTCCTAGTGGAATGTTATGTTGAATTTTCTCAGAATCCTATAATTGGTATAAACCAAACCAATGATACTCTATGGTCTCGAGTAACTTCCAGCTACAATAGGCAACTCAATCCATTAGCAGAGTCTCGTACTGTTAAGGCCCTTTAATGCCGATGGAGCACCCTAAGCAAAGCTGCCCAAAAATTTAGCGGGTGTATTAATCAAGTGGAACAAAAGCACCCTAGTGGTGCTTCAAAGAAAGACATTATAAGTATGCAATTCATATAGATTTTAATTCTCATTTTTCATTTTCGTAACATGATTCCTTATTTTACAGTTGGATGAAGCAAAACAATTGTACAAGTTATTTGGGCCAGCTTGGAGGTTTGATCATGTCTGGTCAAATCTAAAGGACCTAGACAAGTTTAAGCCGACTAATGCCACCTTACCTGCTTTTGTGGCAAACAGTGGAAATGATGACTTATCGCAGTTTGATTACTCACCTAGAGTTGAAAAGTCGCCGAATCCAGATTCTCCAGGTTTGTCTAGATTTTCCCTAAACCTAAAAGAAGATGGTCCATCGTCAGGAGGTTCTCAACGTCCAATGGGTATTAAAAAGGCAAAACGCAAAATCAAAGCTAATGAGGAAAACTCAAAAGCTCTTTCCACCATGGCAAATTGCAGCGAGAGAATGTTGAATATGATGCAGAATGCTGAGATCTCTCGATAGGAGCTCATTAACATTGAGAAAGAAAGGAATTCCATATCGGCTCGAAGAGAGGAAAATAAAGTACTGCGAATGAATCCTATGTCTTTTGACGAATCATTCCGTCCATACTTGATTGAGGAGCAACGAAAGATTTTCCAGAAACAAGCAGCAAGAGATGAAGCTGATGGGAGTTCTGGTGAATTTGGCCGGTTCTTCAATGGAACTTCCCCATCTGACTCCGACTTTCCTCCGTACTAGCATGTTTCAATTGTCAATTTATATTTCTTGTTTTACTTAATTTCAGTTAACTTGTTTTAATTGTAGGGGGTATGTTATTTATGTTTTCATTTATGTTCTAATGTGTTGGATGTTTGGTTTTGTTGTAATCTTTCATTTTCAAATTATGTAATATTTATTTTGTGTGAGTCATTATCTCGTAATTTAAGGTCTAAATACTAATTAAAAAAATAAATTAAAGCCAATATGAAAAAAAGGCATTCAAAATTAACTAATAAAATAAAATTGCAAAAAAAAAAAGATGAACAAAATTAATAAAATGAAATTATATCCTTCACTTTAGTATTTTTATAAATGAAATATATGATTTAACAATTAAAAATAAATTAAAACCCATCCTCCATCCATATTCTTCAAATTTGAAGGATCACAACCCATCCTCCATCCTCCATCCTCCATCCTCCATTAAGAGTATTGTTGGAGAGGCATAATCCTTCATTTTTTTTGGAATCCTCCATTTTAGAGTATTGTTGAAGATGGCCTTAGCCCTGTCTGAGAAGAGAGCCAACAAACAATAATGTACTCTGGATCCTCTACTTTTCCTTTCTCTAAATTTCTTGTAAATTAAATACACTGTGGCTTCCATTATTTGATTTTATTTTATCATCATAATTACCATTGGTTATAATTCATTTGTGCTTTAATTGATTTAATTATTATTGTTATTTGTAGAAATGGACTTTGATGGGTTTTGAGGAAAATTGGACTTAAAATGATTAAATTATGTTTCAATTATGAAGATTGACTCAATGGGCTTGAAGAGACCACCTCAAATGGGCTTAATGACTTTGGTAGGAAAGAAAGGGCAAATACGAGATTTATCTCTTATTTTTTGTAATAGATTTTTATGTCCTTAGGATTTTAGTTCATTAGTTTTAGGGAAATTAGTCCTAGCTTTATGAACAAAAAAAATTGTGCAAATAGCCTTTGACTAAATTTTAAAAATTAAAAATTAAATAAATAAATAAAAAGTAAAATAAAGTGTTTAAGTTAGATCCATATATTTTTACAAAATTACATATTACCCCCATTTAATCCTAAATCTCAAAATTGATTCACTTCTCCCCTAAATCACCAAAACCCAAGATTGTTCACTCCCCCAATTCACCAAGCGTCTATTGAGGAACTTTCCAACCTTGGGATTAATCTTCAATACTTTGTTCACACTGTTGGGATTATCTTCTATTGAGGAACTTTGCCAACGACATTGCAGTGAAATTTGAAAAGTGAAAACCTTGCTGCTCTACTGCCACCCCACTGCTCCATCGTTGAAAACTTTGTCAACTGGCATCGCCCTACCTGTTGCCTTATAATAGTGTGAGTTTTTATTTTTGATGGATTAAATACCTTAAGATTGTTACTGCTTATTTTTATTTGTTATAACTTTGCAATCAAGTGAAATAGATAAACTTTGTAGAAGCTTAAATGAGTAATGTTACTGATCTTGTCTGATGCCTGGTTGGTTGTTATTTTGCCTATGATTTGCATGGTCTTATATACTGACTATCTGTAGACTCGTTTCCTTTGTGTAGAGCTCTCTGAGTGTATGTGGCTATAGAAAGATTCATTATTATTCTATGGAGATATAAATGTTTGCATCAAGATATAAAATCCTCCACCTAAGTTTTAAAAGGAAATGTGGAAGTAGGGAGAGCAAGTACAACATTATCTGAAATTGTTTCTTCCAACTTGTTTATGTTCTTTTTTTTTCCTTTTTTTCTTTGATTTTCTATTGAATCTAAATTTATTGCATGTTTATGTAATGTCATGTTTATGCTCTACCACCCCAACTTGTATTGTCATCTAAAATATGCATGTTTTGTATTGTCAAATTGCTAAGTTTCAAAACTGTCATTTACTTCTTTGACTGTAATTATGACTGCATACAACTCAAATAGAAAGAGTGAAAGCAGAGTCGACTTTACAAACTACAAATTTCTCTTCTAATTATTTAGTATCGAATGTGGGTTAGAAATTCTCAAACTCAAAGCAATTCTTAACAGTGTTACCGGTTTATGTACCCCACAAAATTAGATAGTACAAGGAGACATTCTTAACAACAAATTCATGCATATTTTATATGCAAGCACTCAAGTATGGAGTCTTCTGCCAAGACACATGAAAACATATAATAACATGCATATAAAAGAATAAAATAGTCTGCTTGGATTAATTGATTGAATATGGTGGATTTGAAAGTGACTTGGAAGATGGTGGATTTAAAATAACATGCTTTAGCTCGAGCACAAGTCGCAAGCCAATTTCAGCACCATACACTCATATTTTGATAATGTCACTTGCTTTAATTTAAGGATTTAGTTGAATTTCGATTTATTTTCTAGAGCACGTTGGCAATAGTTGGAATTTTTCAAAGGAATCTAACTGATTGCAAACCTGTAGTTTGAAATAGTAGAGGTGAAATAGTGAAAGTATATTTTGATCGAAACAACTTATGCATTCTCATGTATAATAATTATTCAATCCAAATACAATCATTTTAGTTGTGAGTTTGCTTTTCAAATCTGATTGCATCATTCTGAAAATAGTGGTAAAATATTTTCTGATTTAGTAACCATCTTACTTTGTTATGGAGAGTCTATTTATTGAGATCTTCTGTTGGATATTTTGATTTTTCATCTAACTTGCTTCTTGCCTTTGATGTTTCAATAATCATCATTTAATCTTATGTGTTGCTTAAATTTCTATTAAGATTTTCATTTGTTGAAGAAGATAGATTCTTCCATTGAATCAAATGGTAACCACGTGATCTTAATTTCTAACATGCAATCTGAATTGTAATAACTAAGACTAATGAGAGAATAGTAATGGAACTATTTCTATTTATACATTTGTAATAAACCTTTGAAGGGATGCAAATTCTTGTATATTCCTTGTTATGTATCACATCACTTGATTGTTGTGAGGATATATATATATATATAAAAGAATAAAAATTTGAAGTATATGATAGCTTATTGATATATGTTAGGCGTGCATGCAATGATTGACCTATTGTCAATAATTATCTTTGATTGATACATACGAGATTAGACCTTTGTTATGAGACTAAAAAATTTGATATAAATCAATGTGGCATGTCTGAAATAGGAAAATGGGTAAGCATTTTATTTATTATTACATCATATGCTTATATTAAACTAACACCTCTTTTATTGTAGAAATGATTGTGGCATGTTCACCTGAAGTATATTGAATTTTTACTGGCTGGAAAAGATGTTGGTCTCATTTGCTCGATCACATGAAAGACCGGGGAAGAAAACTTGCAGATGAAATCTTTGCACAATATTTTGATCTCTAGGTAATTCTATTAAATTATTATATATGTTATGAGAATTTAATTCAATGAATAAATTGGAGACTAAAGATCTAACAAATGTCATGATTTTCTGCAGCTATAATGTTCATGAGGTCATCCAGAAGAAATCTATTTCAAGTTGACACCTTTTTGATATTTCTAATCCATTTTTTTTATTTCTAAATTGAACTAGTTAGGTGGTAACTATTGTAATCTTAGGATAATTAGCATGATGACGAAATGCAGATGAAAAATGACATGATTTTGTATCTGAAAAATAACATGATTTTGTATTTGAAAAGTCTCATGATTTTATGTTTGAATGTGCAGCTACAATATGTTGTTTTATATGATTTTTTTAGCTCAATTCATTATTTAAAAACTTGGTGTATTCTCTTTTGCAAGCTATAATATTGTTGTGTAGATGTTATTCCTTTTTTTAATATTTGAAGTTGCTAGACAATGATTTTTATATTTAGTTTAAATATTTGATTTAGGTGGTTGTTAAATTTTGGTAAGCTAGTTTATCATCTTATTTCTATCATACCTTGAAGAATCAGTTGCTTGCAAATTATATAAGGCTCACATGTCTAATTTTTTTGCAAACTGCGCTAATAATAACATTTTTTCAATGGGTGACACTTGCGTGCCCCTGGGACACGGTGCACCCATGTAGTGCCTAGGAAAAATGACGCATAATTTGATGATTAAATAATTTAACCATAATTGTGTGATTTAATTTATGTGCATTTAAGATTAATCGAAAAATGCATGTTATAATTTATCGAACGTATGATTAATTTTATCGAAAGCGTAATTAATTTGGAATTGATGTATGTTTATATTTATCAAAAGTTTAATTGAATGGAAACCGTAGAATTGATGTTATGAGAATGATCGCAATCGAAAAATGAAGAAAAACGAAACGAGAATCAGACCGATTGGAGTTTTGAGGCCCAAATGAGGCCCAATTACATGATAACGGAGTTGGATAAATACACACACACATGTGGAAGTTACCACATTTTGACAAAGAATTAACTAAGGTAAAAATGTGGAAAAATTACTCTCTTCTTCTCTCTTCCTTAGCTTTTCCGGCGGCCGGCCGGAGCGCCGCTGCCGCCGGCGACACCACCGTCGCCGGAGTTTTCATCGAACCGAAACGTATCGCAACCTATACCAATTCGAAGCTCTCGTTGAGCCCGTTTTGATTCCGGGCTCAGATCAGCCATCCACCGCCGCATTCGCCGATAATCGGCTGGAGAAGATACGGTCTTTCTCTCTCTAGAAAACCCTGATTTTCTCTCTTTTCATTTCCGACCATCCGACCACCGATCTGAGCAATTCTTGAGCCTAGGTTGAAGTTCTCACCGAGCCTGTCATGAATCCGGGCTCGGATCGTCGATCGGACCGCCGATCTCCGGCAACAGCCGGTCAAAGTTTCTGCAACTTTTCTTTCTCTCTCTATCTTTTCTCTCTCTTCGTATCTTCTCCGTTTCTTCTTCGATCGAGTCGATTCACACATGCTGTGAAGCTCTCACCAAGCCCGTCACGATTCTGGGCTCGGATCATCGATCGGCCTTCTTTTTTTCCAGCAATCATCGGTAAAAGTCGTGGCTCTTTTCTCTCTCTCCTCCCTCTTCCCTTCTCTCTCCTCTCTCTTTCTCTCTCTTCTGCAACTCTCTTCCTCCATCCTGCAACTCTCGCTCTCTTCTCTCTCCATCTCTCTCATCTCTTTCTCTCGTCGTGGTTGTCCGGCGTAGAGGTGTGCATCACCGGCGATGCGGTGTCGCTGGCGGAGGTGTCGGGGCTGTGTTTGGTTGTGAGTTGAGGCGTTGCAGTGTGTGGCACCGCCGATTATGGAGGTAGTGGTTGCCGGCGACGTGGTGTCGCCGACTATGGGTGTGTGAGGGTGGTCGTCGGCTCGTCGCCGGCGATGTAGTGGTGGAGGCAGTGAAGGTGACAGGCAAGGGGGTTGGTGCTTGGGGTGTGTTTGGAGAATTTGATTAAGTCTAGGGGCTTAATTGCAAAGCCCCAATTTAAGTTTATTTACAATTTAGTCCCTAAGTTTTTGTATATCTTGTTTTCACCCCCAAATCTTTAGAATATCTCATTTTGACCCACAAAGATTTCCAAGTCAATGATTTTCACCCCCAAAACTTTCGTATATTACGTTTCGACCCCCAATGTTTCAGAAATCCCTCTTTAACCCCAAAACTTCTCTGTAATTACAGTTTTACCCCGGGTCAAAGTCAACCCTTAACCAGAAATTACATTTTTGCCCTTAAACCCTAAAATGCTCCGTTTTAACTTGTTTTTCGTCAGTTTAAGCTCATTTTTTCACCTATAGAACCGTAATCGAACCTTCTTCGATATATGATCAAGTTCTAAGCCTTTCGAATCATTTTCCTTTCCATCATTGTTTCTTTTTGAGAGAGTACTTTAATTAATAAACGTAACGATCTTAAAATGAAACTAATAGATTACGTTTGCTTGTTGTAGGCTATCGTGATTAGGAGCATACGTGTTTATATTTAAAGCTTGCATCACACGAAGTCAAACACCACCAATCAGGTGGGGGTAACTTCTAAACTATAACGACTTTTACGTTTCTGTATATAAAATGCTTGATAAGCTGTTGAGCTACTTATATGTGAATCAATTTATATTTATATGATCGCATGCAATAATTGTGAACGTTACGTGCCTTGGATTACATGCTGTGTATAAAATGATCATGCATATGATATTATATGTTATATGAGGACAGAAGTCCACGTTCTTCACGGAGGATTTGGTGGTCCGTATAATACACCAACGGTACTGAAAATGATTTCCGGGTAAGATGGGGAATACCCATGTCGAAGGATTACCGGGTAAGACGGGGAATACCCGCGCCGAAGGATTATATGTGCAATGCATTTTATGTGCTGTGATTACTTGATGTGCTGATTTTTCTACTTACGTACTTCAAGTGTTTATATAATCCCGAAAAAAGGAAATTACTCCCACGAGTGTATTCAAACGCACTCACCCCTATCTATACTCACACTACAGGAAATAATAAAAAGTAAGAAAAGCGCAGTGAGAGGGATGTCGTATCCAAAGTTTCTTCTATATTAGTTTAAAATGGATTGTCGAACTTCACTTTTAAAATTTCTTATGTTTTGTAAAACTGTTGTAGCTTATGATGGATCCTGTTTATTTCCGCTGTTAGTGTAAAATGTTTTCTTCCGGCGATGTGCCGATGTTTTGGAAACTTTAAAAAATTTATACGCTTTAACCGAACTTCGCTGTTCTATTTTGGATATTAGTTTAAATCGATGCATGTTTATTCCATCCCTTGATGAATTAATCTGTTTGATGATATTTAAGGAATTACGTTTATTCACTTACGTTATTTTAAAAGCATGCTTCTATCTTTCTTTCTTCGTTGTGCACGTCCACAAGAAAAACTCTGATATTTTAAAGTAAGAAAACGGGGCGTGACAGATATGGTATCAGAGCAAGGTCCTACTGTCACGCCCCGAAATCTTTTCACATTTTATCAGAGTTTTTTTTTACTCGGGCATGAAGATAGAATAAGCAAGGGACGCATGCCAACAGAAAGAAAATAAGTAAGGGACAACAGAAGAAAGAGGTAAGGGACGAAGTAAATCTCTCACTTATCAACAACCGGCCTCTGCCGTTTAAACATCGGTCTCTCTACCGATATATAGTACATCAATTGCTGCGGAAACTCATCAGGATCTCACATCCTTACAATATCAACAGATTACAAAACATAAGTTTATCCAAAACATAGTTTGAAAATGTTTAAGAGACCTCGTCTCATTACAACAAAACCAGATACAGTACTTTCTCTCTCCTCCTAGGGTTCCTCATGTTCGTCATCGCCTGTAGTGTGAGTACAGATTAAGGGGTAAGTGCGTGGAATAACTTGTGGGGATAAAATCCACCTCATATATCTCAAGACAGTATTAAATACCGAAAAGCTAACCTACGGTCACGTTGTTACAGCACATATATATGCAAATCAGATATTAGAAATGGCAAGGGACGAATAGGTACGAAATTCCTCCGTCTTATCCTATGAACGGTCTCACACCACTAGTGCATTTCAAGAGGCTCACGACACCTCCACAGAGTAGTAGAAAATAGCAGGGGACGAACAGAATGCATGATCAGAGGACCTCTGTCCTTTCATAGTTATATCATGGCACAGCAAGTATAAACACAATACTTAGTATTCCTCAATCATACGTTTACTTAGGGAAAACTGTAAACATAAGAAGAGTTAGAAATTACCCCCACCTCATTCGGTGGTTTCCCGCGTGAGCTGCTAGCAACAAAGGTCCGATATCACAAGTTCAATCCAACCAAGCACGCAAGCACAAATCCAACAAGTACGCAAGCTCAACCAATCAAGTAACTCAAACTTAATCCAATAAATCGCCTACACAAGTTACGTTGTACTCAGATCTTTATTAATTATAATTAAAGCGATAAATGTATACGCGACGAGTCGAAGGACCTAAAGATTGGATAAGACACCAGCTCATTCGGTGTTGATACGAGCTCGATAACGTATATAAGTTGAAGAGTATATTGGCATCAAGAGTTGACCTCGACCGGGCCCTCAACCCTCGGTCGACAACTTCCCGTCGGTTAAGACTCGATGGTAATGGATATAAAGGAAAAAGAACGGAAAAGGATTGGAAACACGGTGTTACCCGACACGCATCTCACACCCGGCGCCCACTCCCGACACGCCCTAGCCGCGCACGACCGTGCGCCAACACCCAGCAAGCTCTGCCTGGCCGCGCACGACCGTGCTCTCCTAGCACGACCGTGCGCCAGCCTCCAGCGGTTTCTGCTAGCTCGGGCACGACCGTGCCCCACGGCACGACCGCGCGCCAGCAGCCTGTGCCCAGCAGCCTCGTTTC
Source organism: Scutellaria minor (assembly GCA_954870855.1). Classification (NCBI taxonomy): domain Eukaryota; kingdom Viridiplantae; phylum Streptophyta; class Magnoliopsida; order Lamiales; family Lamiaceae; genus Scutellaria; species Scutellaria minor. Next base: position 9,454,101 of record OX940728.1, on the reverse strand, counting down.
CGTCCAGCGTTTCCGGCCACTTCGTTCCATACTCCTCGTCCCAACTAATACATCTCCGATACTAAACCAAACTCCCCCAAGCTCATCTCACACGCACAACCATATATATATACAAACACAAACATCTAAAAAATGCTTGGCCGGCGATCGAAGGTCGCCGGAGACCCATCGTCACACTCGCCGGTGCATCACCAGCGCCGGTTATCACTTTCCTCATGGCGGCACCACTCGTACAGCCCTCAACAGAGATCATACTCAAACACACACACACGCAAACATGCTTATATCGTAACCAACCCGTCATAACTCCGACACCACCACGCATGGCGGCGTCGTCCCCTCCACAACCCACCCTCGTCTCCATGAGAACCCCCCGACGACATCTCCAGTTAAAAAGACGAAGGAAACGAGAGAAAACCGAGGAGAGAGAAAAGTTGGCTAGGGTTAGGGTTTAAGGTTTTTCGCCGCTTTCCGGCGAACGACAAGTCAGAATAGAAATCTGAGACTTGTTCTAGACTCGACTCGTCAAAACCTACGTTGTGTGTGAAAATCGGCCGAAACCGACCACTTCGAAAAATTCCGACGAACTCCGGTGGCGACACCACCTCGCCAGCGGCGGCTCCGACGGCGGCGCCGGTGGTGGCGCGCTGGAGGTCGAAAAAGAAAAGAGAGAGAAGAGAGACTTACGTGTAAACGTCGCTTTTTGGCTCGTTCGAAGAAAGGGGTGAAAATGAACTGGGGTGAGCTCCTATTTATAGATTTCAGAAGTTACTATTCACCATAAATATCTCGGTAAATATCTTCTGATATTTCCGAAACCTTGTGGTTTACTCTTTTTATCGTCGTTCGAGCTACAGATCCCGATTAATCTCTAGTTCGTTTCTATCTTTCTATACTTCCAACGCACAACTAGTGATATAAAAATATCCTACATCCCACGTCTAGGTAAATTATCCTTCTCATACGGGTGTTAGACACGTATCTGAAACGCACATATTTAAACAGTTAAAACATACGCACATATATATTAAATTCTGAGTTTAAATATTTAATTAATAAATTATGTTTCGTTTTGGTCCGGGGTGCTACATCCCTTACCCTTTAAAAGAATTTCGTCCTCGAAATTGAACGCATGCTATAAGAAGGAAGATAAACATGTACCTATGAAAGGTAAGTCGGGATACTTCCTCACTATTTCATCCTCTAATTCCCAGGTTGCTTCTTCCTTCCCATGTCGGCTCCACTGGATCTTTACTATAGCCATATCCCGATTTCTTAGTTGTCGTTGCTTTCTATCTAAGATGGCTATCGGGACTTCCTCGTACGTCAGATCCTTTTCTAGTTCTATGCCTTTCTGTTCGATTACATGTTGTGGATCGAATATGTACTTCCGTAGCATAGAAACGTGGAATACATTATGAACTCCAGTGAGGTTTGGAGGTAAAGCTAGACGATATGCGACCTCTCCAACACGATCTAGAATTTCGAATGGTCCTATGTATCTCGGCTTCAGCTTTCCTCTCTTTCCAAAACGATAAACTCCCTTAGTAGGAGATATCTTGAGAAAGACTTCATCTCCTACTTCAAATTCCAGTTCCCTCCGTCTCTTGTCTGCATATGATTTCTGTCGATCTTGGGCTACTCGCATTCTATCCCGAACCTTCTTTATTACTTCGACCGTTTGTTCCACTAATTCGGGTCCCAAAATTTTCTTTTCGCCCACTTCATCCCAGCAGAGGGGTGATCGACACTTCCTTCCGTAGAGTGCTTCGTAAGGTGCCATACCAATGGTTGACTGATAGCTATTGTTGTAGGCAAATTCTACTAAACATAGATGGTTTTCCCAACTTCTGGGAAAATCTAAAACACAAGCCCGCAACATGTCCTCCAAAACTTGTATGGTTCTTTCCGATTGTCCGTCAATCTGTGGGTGGAAAGCTGTACTGAAAGACAACTTGGTTCCCAACTCCTTTTGTAAGCTCTGCCAGAACCTAGAAGTGAACCGTGGATCTCTATCAGATACGATAGAAATTGGTACGCCGTGTAGTCGGACTATCTCTTCAAGATATATACGTGCCAACTTGTCTAGTCCAAATGTCATCTTGATCGGCAAGAAGTGGGTAGACTTCGTTAATCTATCAACGATTACCCATACGGCGTGGTTTTCTCGTCTGGTTGTCGGCAAACCAACCACAAAATCCATGGTTATATGCTCCCATTTCCACTCCGGTATCTCTAGAGGCGTCAGCATCCCAGCCGGTCGTTGATGCTCTGCTTTCACTTGTTGGCAAACGAGACACCTCTTGACGAACATCCCTATACTTCTTTTCATATTCCTCCACCAAAAGTTCATCCTTAGGTCTCGGTACATCTTTGTACCTCCAGGGTGTGCAGACATTGGTGTACAATGCGCTTATTTGAGAATTTCTTCTCTTAATTCTTCATTCTTAGGCACGCACACTCTTCCTCTGAAGATCAGAGCTCCATCGGTAGCTAATGTGAAACCTTCGGCTCTTTCACTATCCATAAAGGCTTTCATTTTCATTAGAAAGCTATCCTTCTTCTAAGCTTCCACAATTCGGTCACGTAATGTGGGTTTTACGAATAACGTCGCCATCCTGGATTCAATGCTAATTGAAGACGAGACTATCTCCAGATTTAGCTTTGACATTTCCTCGATCAAATGGTGCTGATTGGTGATCATCGACGTCACCACTCTCTTTCCCTTTCTGCTAAGGGCGTCAGCTACCACATTCGCCTTTCCAGGATGGTAGTGGATCGTAATATCGTAATCCTTCACCAAGTCTAGCCATCTTCTTTGCCTTATATTGAGCTCTTTTTGCTCAAAGAAGTACTTTAGGCTTTTGTGGTCGGTGTAGATTTCACACTTCATGCCGTAAAGGTAATGCCTCCAGATCTTAAGGGCGTGTACTACCGCTGCTAACTCCAGATCGTGAGTCGGATACTTTTGTTCGTGGATCTTTAGCTGGTGTGATGCATACGCCACTACTTTTCCTTCCTGCATCAGAACACATCCTAGTCCTTGCTTGGATGCGTCACTGTAGACTACGAAGTCTTTAGACATATCTGGAACTGTTAAGACTGGTGGTTCTGTCAGTCTTCTCTTCAGTTCTTGAAAGCTACACTCGCATTGCTCACTCCATTGGAACTTCACATCCTTTCTTGTTAGTTGAGTCATTGGAGTGGCAATCTTCGAAAATCCTTTTATGAATCTTCGGTAGTATCCAGCCAGGCCGATGAAAATCCGAACTTCCTTCACATTCGTTGGAGTTTCCCACTTGCTGACAGCTGCCACCTTTTCAGGATCTACTTCGATCCCTTGTGCAGAAACGATGTGGCCTAGAAAACCCACTTTGTCCATCCAGAACTCGCACTTCTTGAATTTGGCATAGAGTTTCTCCTTCCTTAGTACTTCCAGTGCGATTCTGAGATGTTGTTCATGGTGCGCTCTGTCGCACGAGTAGATGAGAATATCATCTATGAACACTATGACAAAAAGATCCAGATAAGGATGGAAAACGCGATTCATCAAATCCATGAAGACAGCCGGAGCATTACTTACTCCAAATGACATTACTACAAACTCGTAGTGGCCATACCTCATTCTGAATGCTGTCTTTGATATATCGACATCTTTGACTTTCATCTGGTGATATCCAGATCTTAAGTCAATCTTTGAGAACACACTGGCACCTCTTAATTGATCGAAGAGATCTTCAATCCGAGGCAGTGGATACTTGTTCTTTATCATTCTCTTGTTCAGCTCTCTGTAATCAATACACATCCGGAAGCTGTCATCCTTCTTTTTCACGAATAGCACTGGTGCTCCCCAGGACAACACACTTGGTCTGATGAAACCCTTGTCCAGTAATTCTTGTAGTTGGACCTTCAATTCTTGCAACTCTTCCGGCGCCATTCGATAAGGAGCCTTAGACACCGGCGCTGATCCTGGGATGAGCTCTATCTCGAAGGTCACTTGTCGATCCGGTGGAGGACCAGGTAAGTCCTCTGGAAATACATCTGTGAATTCCTTTATCACCGGCACCTTCTCGATAGTGGTCGATTCCTTCTTGGTGTTTACCATATTGACCAACCAAGCTTCGTAATCTCCTTTGCTAAGCATCTGGGTTGCTTTCATGGCCGAGACGATCCTTGAGTCAACTTTAACTCGAGTCCCGTGGAAAGTAAACTCCGGCTCTCCCGGTGTTTGGAAGATTATCTCTCTTTCGCGGCACTTGATTATCGCATAATTGGACTCCAGCCAGTCCATCCCCAAGATGATATCGAAATCCTTCATCTCCAAAGCGTGGAGATCTGCTATAAGTATCTTATACTCGAAGGCAATCTTAAGATGACGGTACAAGTGTTTTGTCTTTACCGTCTTCCCTGAGGGGATACTAACTTCTAGAGTTCAAGCGACTATCCTACCGTCAACATGCTTCAACAGTTTACAGAAGTTGACAGATATGAAGGAGTGCGTCGCTCCAGTGTCAAACAAGATGAAAGCAGGTATATCCGATACAGATAACATACCTGCCATCGTCTCTGTCCCTTCAATGGCTTCTGGACGAGTAAGAGCGAAAGCCCTCGCTCTACCTGCTACCGGCCTCGAGTTTGACCCCGTAGCCGGTGTACTCCTTGCCTTCTAACAATTTACTGCAATGTGCCCTGGTGCTCCGCAGTTATAACAGCTCCGTGTCTCTTGTTGACACGGTCCCGCATGCACCTTTCTACATCTCGGGCATGGATTTTCGGGTCGGGAAATGGGAAGAAGTGGGACGTTGCTTGCCCTTGGAAACTTATTCGGGGCGAAGCTCTGGCTTGGGCCAGTCCATTTCCTCTCTACAGGAATAGGAAAAGCTCGTTTAAGCGGCGCAACATCCAAACCCATTCGGGAGGCGATCTCCTAGGCTCTTCCAACGACCCTTGCATACGTCGTCATTTCCTGCCCAGCTAAGATCATGCTGATCTGTGGGCGAAGACCTTTCTCGAATCTTCGCGCTTTCTTCAGATCTGTGTCCACCAAGTGTGGGGCGTACCGGCTCAACTGGTTGAACCGTCGTTCATAATCCCCAACAGTAGAACTCCCTTGTTTGAGGTGAAGGAACTCAATTTCCTTCTGGTCCTGGTATGACTGAGGAATGAAGTGACTAGACACCACTTCCTTGAAATCCTCCCAAGTCATTGTCTCCCTTTCAGCTGGCAATAGGGTTCTCTCGTATGAGTCCCACCAATGACCCGCCTCTTCCGTGAGTTGAAAGATGGCACAACTGACCATCTGTTCCCTTGAGCACGTTAGATGCCCAAACAGCCGGTCGAGTGACCTTAGCCACTCTTCCACTTCAGTCGGTTCTCCCTTCCCACTAAAAGTCGGCGGATTGAATCGCCGAAATTGCTCATAAATTTGGTTCGGGTCATTCCTTGCTGATCGGGGGACGGTTCGGTCATCATCAAAACATTGTGCTAACCCTCGTAACACGGTAACCAGATCCCCCATATTGGTGTTTTCCTCACGTTCCGGCGGGTTGACCGGTTGTTGTGGTTCCTTTCGAGGTCTACCTCTCGACATAATACTGTTATGATATGTATATACGTATAAGTCGTTGTGATCATTAATAACGTTATACATATAAAAGATAACACATTACTCGTGATGAGACACAAACACAAACGTCATATGATAAACGAAAAGATATACGTGTATATATACATGGTGGCATCAAAAAGGGTAGTACTACACCATAACAAAAGATGTATGTACACTATCTATGGTGTAAAAACTACCTCACACTTAAACATATAGAACATCGTATCTCGTGTAGCATAATATATATATACATATAACTAAGTCACTTCGGAACATCTAATCTACATCAGTGGGAGGCGGTAGAGACTACTGTCCCTCCTGAGGATCATCAATCTCTTCGGCGTCCTCCTCAGGATCCTCCTCCGGATCCTCCTCTGGATCTTCCTCTAGATCCTCCTCCGACTCCGAGCTACTACTGGGAGGATCATAGGGTGATGGTTTCGGAGCAATCGGTAGGCCATGTAGACCCCAGAGCTCAAGCATCTTTTGTGCTACGTTGCCGAAATTGGCGATAGACACTAAATTCACGGATGAGAACACCAGCTCGTCTCTATAAACTAATCGAGCTCTCACCAACCAATCCTGTGGTAGAGTGTGGATCTTCTGCAGACAAGCCTGCACTCCGCTAATTCTGCTCCCCATACCCCCAATCTCTCTCCAACAGTGGAGGAGTCTAGCAATATGCTCCCCCACCGATCTATCATCTGTCACCCTACTCTCATAGAAGTGACGTCGAAGTTGCTGCTCCCTAGTCTCAAATACAGGTACACTCATCCTAGCCGTAAGACGATTCCTATTCATCTAACAAGTTTATTTTTACATGAGTTTCTGTCTTCGCATACTCATACTCGCAACACTTCCTTCTAAACCCAACGGTTCAAAGCAAATTTAACACTTAACAAGCACACATTCATGCTCCACAACACTTATATCAGGGAGGGTCACCTATGGAGAGAGGATAGTGCTTATCTATATCCTTTCAAAAAATCATTTCATGTTCCCAAATCACATCTTTAAAATCACATTTTCCTTCTTTTTAAAACCAACTCAAGCACGTTCTCAATGTTAGAACGACTTTGATACCATCTGTCATGCCCCGAAATCTTTTCACATTTTATCAGACTTTTTTTTTACTCGGGCGTGAAGATAGAATAAGCAAGGGACGTATGCCAACAAAAAGAAAATAAGTAAGGGACAACAGAAGAAAGAGGTAAGGGACGAAGTGAATCTCTCACTTATCAACAACCGGCCTCTGCCGTTTAAACATCGGTCTCTCTACCGATATATAGTACATCAAATGCAGCGGAAACTCATCAGGATCTCACATCCTTACAATATCAACAGATTACATGTAGCGCCCAGGACAAAATGAAGCATAATTGGATAATTAAATAACTACGAAATTGAAATAATTCTATGTGTGTTAATTTTGAGTGTTTAAGTTTATTTATGTGCGTTACAGATATGTGTTTGATACTGATTTAGAAGAACATAATTTTTAGACATGGAACCTAGAAGATTTTTATATTATGAGATGCGTAACGGAAAAACGAGAAAATAGAAACGAACTAGAGGTCGATCGGAGTTTCGTAGCTCGAGTAGTGAAGAAAACAGTGGAACGAAGAATACGACGTATACGAGACGTATACGAAGGGTAGAATATGAGATATTTATTGATGAATAGTGGTCTCTCTTGAAGGAGTATATATAGCTTAGTTTTAAATCGATAAGTCACGCGAGCTCATCATCGAAAAACACGTAAGTTTCTCTCCTTCTTCTCTTTCTTTTTCCGGTGGTCGCCGCCGCCGTCGCCGGTGGCCGAAAAAGTCAACCGTCTTGAAATCGAACGGTTTTTACATAGGTCGTAGCTCTCGTCGAGATGAGTCTAGTGACGGTCTTATTTCTCCGTTCCGACGGTCGGATCGTTGACAAATCACCGGTCAACCGTCCTAAAAACCTTGTTTGAGTCCATCACCTTTTCTCTCTCCTCGTTTCTTACTTTCTCCTCTCGTTTTCTTTGCCGGAGTGGTAGATAGCCACCCCGGAGTGTTTGTTCTTGGGTTGAGGGTGGTGGAACCGTCGGTCGGTGTGGCCGGAGTTGTGTGTGTGTGTGGTTTTGGGAGATCTTTGATGTGTGTTGTGTGTTGTTCTTGTTGGGTTGTGTGTTGTGTGTTGTTGGAGTGTTACCGGCGATTGGAGGTTGTCGATTATGGTGGTAGAAGTGTTGCCGGCGACGGGAGTCACCGGCCAAAGCTTAAGGAAGAAGATGGTGAAGGCGGCGCTGCTGTGTGGGCTGCTGCGCGCAGGATCGTGCGTTGGGGCACGACCGTGTGCCAGGGGTAAGTGACCGTGCGCGGCCACTGGAAGGTGGCGCACGGTCGAGCTTTGTGGGGCATGGTCGTGGGCAATTTTGCACGACCGTGCGAGAGAGATAAGTGTGTGTGGGCTTTTGTTGGGTTGCCGGGTGCGTCGTGAGCGCACCGGCAAGTGTTTTCGTGGGTTGTTTTCGAGTCGTTTGTTTTTGTTGCTTTGTCGGGAGTCGGGGACCTCGGTCGGGTCAACCCTTTTACCAAGTTTTCCTTTCACACGTCTCGATAGCCTTAATCCTCGAGTCTTTCTTACCCGTTCCGCCTTCTCGATCGAACGTTTCCTTTATTTTTATATCCATCTTTTAATCTTTTAAGGATCTAAGATATCGCGGTACTTTTGTGGCTATCTGTTGGATCGTACGCATTAGGCTTGACTCTTTATCTTGTCAGAACACGTGATAACCTCTTATCGAGGTGGGGGTATCTTCTAATTCTTAATCTGTTTACTGTTTTCCCTATTTTGATGCTCGTTTGAGAAATGCTAAATGTTGTGTACTATAAGTGTTGTGCCATATTATTATTGTGCATGGGCTGCGGTCCACCTCTGATCATGCATTTTGTCCTCTCTCTTTTCTACTACTCCAAAGGGTTGGGTGGTCCTGAAAATACACCTACGGTAATGTGACCGTTTCTATAGGATAAGACGGGGAACACCCGCACCTATTTGTCCCCTACCATTTCTAATGTCTGCTGTGAATTTTACGTGCTGTGACAACGTGCCTCCTTGTCGTGAACTTTCGAATTACTATATATATATCTTTGTCGAATGTTATAAGATGCAGAGTTTATCTCCACCAGTGTATTCCATGCACTGACCCCCCCTTAATCTGTACTCACACTACAGGAGATGACGAACAGTAGAGTAGTAGAGAGAGAGATGGTGCCATTCTTTTGGGATTTTCATAAAATGTCTTTTAAGAAGTTTGAGAAACAATGATCACAATCTTTTATAATGTATATATAATTTCTGTAATCTCTAATGACGATGGATCCTGATGATGTTTATTTCGCTATGATGACATTTTGAGAATCGGCTGTGACTGATGTTTTGTATGATATGGAATCGGCTGAGTCCGATATGTTATGAGAAAGATTCTGACGTCTTCTATCCTCTTCTTCTTCTGATTGTCCCTTGTCTCCTTCTTCTTTTGCACGCCTCTGTTTTTAATCAAAACTCTGATATATTTGTATGGAAGAAACTGGGGCGTGACATTACAAAACATAAGTTTATCCAAAACATAGTTTGAAAATGTTTAAGAGACCTCGTCTCATTACAACAAAACCAGATACAGTACTTCCTCTCTCCTCCTAGGGTTCCTCATGTTCGTCATCGCCTGTAGTGTGAGTACAGATTAAGGGGTAAGTGCGTGGAATACACTTGTGGGGATAAAATCCACCTCATATCTCTCAAGACAGTATTAAATACCGAAAAGCTAACCTACGGTCACGTTGTCACAACACATATATATGCAAAGCAGATATTAGAAATGGCAAGGGACGAATAGGTGCGGAATTCCTCCGTCTTATCCTATGAACGGTCTCACACCGCTAGTGCATTTCAAGAGGCTCACGACACCTCCACAGAGTAGTAGAAAATAGCAGGGGACGAACAAAATGCATGATCAGAGGACCTCTGTCCTTTCACAGTTATATCATGGCACAACAAGTATAAACACAACACTTAGTATTCCTCAATCATATGTTTACTTAGGGAAAACGGTAAACATAAGAAGAGTTAGAAATTACCCCCACCTCGTTCGGTGGTTTCCCGCGTGAGCTGCTAGCAACAAAGGTCCGATATCACAAGTTCAATCCAACCAAGCACGCAAGCACAAATCCAACAAGTACGCAAGCTCAACCAATCAAGTAACTCAAACTTAATCCAATAAATCACCTACACAAGTTACGTTGTACTCAGATCTTTATTAATTATAATTAAAGCGATAAACGTATACGTGACGAGTCGAAGGACCTAAAGATTGGATAAGACACCAGCTCATTCGGTGTTGATACGAGCTCGACAACGTATATAAGTTGAAGAGTATATTGGCATCAAGAGTTGACCTCGACCAGGCCCTCGACCCTCGGTCGATAACTTCCTGTCGGTTAAGACTCGATGGTAATGGATATAAAGGAAAAAGAACGGAAAAGGATTGGAAACACGGTGTTACCCGATACGCATCTCGCACCCGGCGCCCACTCCAGGCACGCCCTGGCCGCGCACGACCGTACCCCATGGCGCACGACCGTGCGCCAACACCCAGCAAGCTCTGCCTGGCCGCGCACGACCGTGCTCCCCTAACACGACCGTGAGCCAGCCTCCAGCGGTTTCTGCTAGCTGGGGCACGACCGCACGCCAGCAGCCTGCGCCCAGCAGCCTCGTTTCCGTCCGGCATTTCCGGCCACTTCGTTCCATACTCCTCATCCCAACTAGTACATCTCCGATACTAAACCAAACTCCCCCAAGCTCATCTCACACGCACAACCATATATATATACAAACACAAACATCTCAAAAATGCTTGGCCGGCGATCGTATATATACGCCGGCGCATCATTAGCACCGGTTATCATTTTCCTCATGGCGGCACCACTCGTACCGCCCTCAACAGAGATCATACTCAAACACACACACACGCAAACATGCTTATATCATAACCAACCCGTCATAACTTTGACACCACCACGCATGGCGGTGTCGTCCCCTCAACAACCCACCCTCGTCTCCATGAGAACCCCCCTACGACATCTCCAGTTAAAAAGATGAAGGAAACGAGAGAAAACCGAGGAGAGAGAAAAGTTGGCTAGGGTTAGGGTTTAGGGTTTTGCTAAGGTTTTTCGCTGCTTTCTGGCGAATGACAAGTCGGAATAGAAATCCGAGACTTGTTCTAGACTCAACTCGTCAAAACCTACGTTGTGTGCAAAATTCTGCCAAAACCGACCACTTCGAAAAATTCCGGTGAACTCCGGTGGCGGCACCACCTCGCCGGCGGCGGCTCCGATGGCGGCGCCGGTGGTGGCGTGCCGGAGGCCGAAAAAGAAAAGAGAGAGAAGAGAGACTTACGTGTAAACGTCGCTTTTTGGCTCGTTCGAAGAAATGGGTGAAAATGAACTGGGGTGAGCTCCTATTTATAGATTTTAGAAGTTACTATTCACCGTAAATATCTTGGTAAATATCTTCTGATATTTCCGAAACCTTGTGGTTTACTCTTTTTATCGTCGTTCGAGCTACAGATCTCCGATTAATCTCTAGTTCATTTCTATCTTTCTATACTTCCAACGTGCAACTAGTGATATAAAAATATCCTACATCCCAGTCTAGGTAAATTATCCTTCTCATACGGGTGTTAGACACTTATCTGAAACACACATATTTAAACAGTTAAAACATACGCACATATATATTAAATTCTGAGTTTAAATATTTAATTAATAAATTATGTTTCGTTTTGGTCCGGGGTGCTACACCTACCCTTTGTAGGGCCCAACTCAAGCTCGTTTTACTTTTCAAACATGTTTTAGTTAGAAAATCTTTTCAAAAGTAAACGGATAAGCATCTCTCCCTATGCGCTTCCCTTCCTAATAGCGGAACTTAATAAGGAAGAATACTTATATATTATTTGTCTATCCGTATCGTATCTATCTATTTTCTCTTTTAATTGCTTTAATGGGTGATGATCTTATTGCTTCTCAATGTCTCTACAATTGACACACTCCTCTTGGCCGCCACCATAGGGCCGCTGACTGCGGCAGCGTGAGCTCGTGTTGTAAATGGCTGTTCGTAAGAGTTGATGTGGTGTTACAGAGAGTCGGGACTATCATTGGCCCTTGTTTATAACAGGGTGAGCTAGTTGGTGTGTTTTCCTAATTCATGGGTATGATACGTAAGGTTGCGTCTAGTGCTTGAGGACTATGAGACCATGCATGTATACCTTATTTGATGTTTTAAGATGAGTTTGCCCATGACGTGTCTTCATGTCTTGTATGTGCAAATTGAGTATATATTATGCCACATGACAATAGTATGCTATGATGATAAACAAATGAGAGGGAGATCTTTTGAGGTTATTAATTGATTTATGGAATAATGTTTAAATGTTATATGGTTATCTGAATCATATCTATCTACTTCTTGTTTATCATGTTGGTGTTTTTGTATATTGTTGGTTTGCGTAGGGTAGACACTAAGGGGTAGATTTTCATACGTTGTAACTAGAACAAGTATGCCACGTGGTCGTCTAAGAAGGGACTAACCACCCAGGGACAACCAACCACCGATTGATAATCAGCCGCCAGAGGGAAACCCTTCGGATCACAACGTGGACACCATAATGGGAGATCTGGTGTCGGTTTTGAGGGGACGGGCCCGATGCTTTGAAACACCACAACCAGCACCTACAATATCAGTGAGAAACGACACGAATTCAGTGATCGAGCAATTCCGGCGGTTCAATCCACTAACTTTTGATGGAAATGGGGAGCCCTCTGAGGCATAGGAATGGCTAAGGGCCTTGGATCATTTGTTCGGACACCTGGCCTGCACTGAAGAGCAGAAGATTTCTTGTGCCATCTTCCAACTTACAGATGAGGCCAGTTATTGGTGGGAGTCGCGCATACGAACAATGACACTGGAGCAGATAGGTGCTCTGAACTGGGAGGCCTTCAAAGAGGTAGTCATGCACAACTATGTGCCTCAGTCTTACCGCGATAGAAAAGAGACGGAGTTTCTGTACCTCTGATAGGGACCATCTATGGTGGGCGACTATGAGAGGAGGTTCAACCAGCTAAGCCGATATGCACCCCACCTAGTGGACACGAATGCCAAGATGGCCCAACATTTCGAGAGGGGCCTTCGTCCGGAGATCAGCTCCATTCTGGCCGGACAGGGTGTAATGACCTATGCTGCGATCGTAGGAAGGGCCCAAGAGATCGCGTCTCGACTACGTTTGGACGTGGCACCACCTAGGAGGATAGAAGTGGCGAACGAAAAAAGGAAGTGGAACGGACCCAGCCATAGTTTCAACCAGAGTAAGCCTCCACGAATCCCTAACGCTCCGCTTTTCCCAATACCAAGGCCCGGGAGCTCCTGCACCAAGTGCGGGAAGATGCATGCAGGGCCCTCTCTCCAAGGGACTAGATATTGCTACCGATGCGGAGAGCCGGGCCACATTTTGAACAACTGTCAGAAGCCTCAAAATCCAGGAGCTGCTGCCCCAAGACCGAGGCTAAGAGCAGGCTAGGCATGAGTTTTCGCCCTCACTCGCTCGCAAGCTGCTGAGGATCGAAGACCATGAGGTATGTTGACGGTATCCGACATCTTTACTCTCATATTGTTTGAAACTAGGGTAACCCATCCCTTCGTCTCTGTTGGATTTTATGATTTGTTGAAACTTGGGAACGGTAGGGTAGTCGCTGAAACCCTAGATATTAGTATTCCATCGGGAGAGACCGTAGGAATGAAACACCTCTATCCGGGACTGAGAGTCGCGTTCGGAGGTATAACTCTTCTAGCTGATCTGCATGTGCTGGATATGAGAGATTTCGATGTTATCTAGGGAATGGATTGGTTCAAGGCGAACCACACAATAATCAACTACAACACAGGAGAGATCACTTTCCGGATTCCTGGAAAGGACGAGTTCACTTTCCACGGGGCGTGTATTGGAGTTAACCCTAGAGTTGTATCAGCTATGAAGGCGACCAAAACGCTCAGCAAAGGAGATTGTCAAGTTTGGTTGGTAAACATGGTGGATTTCGAACGAGTGTGTTTTCAAAGATCGACTTGAGATCCGGATATCACCAGGTGAAGGTCAAGGATGCAGACATACCAAAGACAACTTTTAGGATAATATACGGCCACTACAGACTTGTAGTGATGACGGTTGGACTCAATAACGCACCAGCTGTTTTTGTGGATTTGACGAATTAGATTTTCCACCTATACCTCGATCGCTTCATCATAGAATTTACCGACAACATCCCAGCGGAACGAAGATGTATAAGGACCTGAAGGAGAGTTTTTGGTGGAGAAACATGAAAGGAAGCATCGGACTCTTCATCAAAAGGTGTCTGACCTGCCAACAAGTAAGGGCTGAACGCCAGCGACCTGCGGGGATGTTGATGCCGTTAGAGATACCAGAATGGAAGTGGGAGCACGTTGCCATGGACTTCGTCGTGGGATTGCCGATAATTAAATGAGAAAATCATACCGTATGGGTGATCGTAGACAGATTGACTAAGTCAGCACACTTCTTGCCGATCAAGATGACCTACAGTCTGGATAAGCTAGCTCGGATCTATCTAGAGGAGATTGTTAAATTGCACGACGTGCCAGTTTCCATCGTATCGGTCAGAGACCCGCGTTTCACCTCCAATTACTGGCAGAGCTTACAGAAGGAGCTAAGAACTAAGTTAGCCCCCAGACAGACGGACAATTAGAAAGGACGATCCAGATTTTGGAAGATATGTTGAGAGCGTGCGTCTTAGATCTTCATGGAAGTTATGAGGATCATATATGTTTGGTGGAGTTTGCTTACAACAACCGCTACCAATCGACGATCAGGATGGCGCCATACGAGGCTTGGTATGAAAGAAAATGTCGATCTCCATTATGTTGGGATGAAGCCGGTGAAAAGAAAGTGTAAGAACTGACGTGGTGGAGCACACAGTCGAAGTAATCAGAAGGATCCGTGAACGAATCAAAGCAACTCTAGACAGGCAGAAGGCATATGCAGATGAAAGACGCAGAGAGTTACAATTCGAGATTGGAGAGAAAGTTTTTTTGAAGGTGTCCCCTATAAAAGGAGTATATCAATTCGGATGAAAGGGAAAGCTAAGGCCAAGATATGTAGGACCATTCAGGATTCTAGAGCGAGTCGAAAACATCGCCTATCGCTTAGCACTACCACCTAATCTTGCAGGAGTACATGACATATTTCATATATCGATGTTGAGAAGGTATGTTTTCGATCCGAGTCATGTGGTCGACCAGAACAACCTCGAGATTAGGGATGATCTGTCATACAAAGAAGTTCTAGGGGCTATCCTAGATCGAAAGATTCGTACATTGAGAAAACAGTAGATGGCTCAAGTAAAGGTTCAATGGAATCGCCACAGAGTGGAAGAAGCAACGTGGGAGTATGAAGATGAGATTTTATCGAAGTTCCCAAATGTTCTATTTTAGGCACGCTTCTAATTTCGAGGACGAAATTTCTTTTAAGGGGGAAGAGATGTAGCGCCTAGGAAAAATGACGCATAATTTGATGATTAAATAATTTAACCATAATTGTGTGATTTAATTTATGTGCGTTTAAGATTAATCGAAAAATGCATGTTATAATTTATCGAACGTACGATTAATTTTATCGAAAGCGTAATTAATTTGGAAAGCCTATGTTTATATTTATCAAATGTTTAATTGAATGGAAACCGTAGAATTGATATTATGAGAATGATCGCAATCGAAAAATGAAGAAAAACGAAATGAGAATCGGACCCACAAGAAAAACTCTGATATTTTAAAGTATGAAAACGGGGCGTGACAGCCCATTTTTTTTCCTCAGCTTTGCGCTCCCTCAGATATTTTTTTTCATGTATACCTTTAAGGTATCCATGAAATACCTTTCAGGTATCCACATGTTTATCTTCAAGGTATCCATGGTATCCACATGTATAACTTCAAGGTATCCATGAAATACCTTTTTTCAGACATCACATGTATACATTGAAGGTATCCATGGAATACCTTTCAGGTATCCAAATGTATACCTTCAAGGTATCCATGGAATACCTTTTTTCAGACATCACATATATATATTGAAGGTATCCATGGAATACCTTTCAGGTATCACATATATATATTGAAGGTGCGCGTGCAGAGTGAGTGCATGGGTGCGCGGTTTGTGAGGTGTTACAGATTTGTCCTACAGGTATTACAAATATGAACTAAAGGTATGTGATACCTGAAGAGTATATGTGGGATATCTTTAGAGCAAATGTGGGATATCTATCAGGTGCGCACGACATAAGCGCGCGACAGGGGTGCATGGGCGTATAGCGTGGGCACGTGGGCATGCATGGGGATACGTGGGCATGCGTGGGGATACGTGGGCACCGGGGTGGTTTGGGAATACGGATCTAAGATCCATGTCTCGGGGACATACGTTTTTGCGTTTTTCAATAAGTTGGACATTGAACTTGTATATTTTCCAAATCTATTTACTGCACTTAGCTTAAATAAACTTAAATATATGTTAGATAGATCAACAGAAACTTTCAGCTCAAAATTCACCCAAAAATTCAAAAACGATAATAGTAGCGTTATATCGAAATATATGATG
Organism: Scutellaria minor; assembly: GCA_954870855.1. NCBI lineage: Eukaryota > Viridiplantae > Streptophyta > Magnoliopsida > Lamiales > Lamiaceae > Scutellaria > Scutellaria minor. The sequence goes on along the minus strand of OX940728.1, from coordinate 9,437,785 downwards.
TTATGTCAAAAAATAACTCAAAATCGAGAACCGCCTATGGAATTGCCTTAAGAGCATCTTAAAATTGATAACAATTGAAATTATTAGGTCTTGTTATGAAAATTTCATAAGAAAGTAATCTTTTATTTATTTTCCTAACTCTTGTAATCCATTCTTTTACTTATTGATGTTATGATATACATTGTTGAGATATATCAGGAATAACAATTTTTAATCTTTAATTTATCTACACTTAATTTACATCAACTTAAATATATATTAGAGGAATTAATGATAAATTTCACCTCAAAATTCAACTGAGAACTAAAAAACGATAAGAGTTGTGTTATAACAAAATATATAGCATTATATCAAACAAAACTCAAAATCAACAATCGGTTTGTGTAATAACCTCAAAAATTTCTTAAAATTGATATAAGTTGAGATATTAGATCTTGTATGAAAAAAATTTAAAATAAGTAATCTTATATTTATTTTCCTACTCTTATAGCCAATTCTTCTACTTAATGATATTATGAAATGAATTATTGAGATCTACCAAGAATAATAATTTTAAATTCCTAATTCATCTACATTTAACGTAAATCAACTTAAAAATATATTAGAGGAATTAATGACAAATTTCAGCTCAAAATTCACCCGAGAACTCAATAACGATAAGAGTAGCGTTATAATGAAATTTATAGTGTTATATCAAAAACATAACTCGAAATCAACAATCAGCTTGTGGAATAACCTCAAAAACATCTTAAAGTTGGTATTAGTTAATATTATTAGGTCTTGTATGAAAAAAATTCAAAAGTAAGTAATCTTGTATTTATTTTCCAACTCTTATAATCAATTCTCCTACTTATTGATATTATGTTATAAATTATTGAGATCTATCAAGAATAACAATTTATGATTTCTAATTCATCTACGGTTAACATAAATAAAGTAAAATATATATATTAGAGAAATTAATGGTAAATTTCAACTCAAAATTCACTCGAGAACTCAATAATGATAAGAGTAGCGTTATAGCGTAACATATAATGTTATATCAAAAACATAACTTGCAATCAACAATCGGCTTGTAGAATAACCTTAAAAACATCTTAAAGTTGATATAAGTAGAGATTATTATGTCTTGTATGAAAAAAAAATTAAAAAATATGTAATCTTGTATCATAAAAACTTATGTGAGACGGTCTCATTGATAGTTACCTTGAGACGGAGCCCATCACCCATAAACAACATGTGAATTATAGGGTTTCGGTTGTGGTTATTGAGTTGTGGGTTTACCCATCTCACGTAAGATAATAAAATTTCGTGAGATTGTCTCACAATAGACTTACTCATCTTGTATTTATTTTCCAACTCTTATAGTCAATTCTTCTACTTATTGATATTATGATATACATTGTTGAGATCTATCAAGATTAACAATTTTAGATTTCTAATTTATCTATATTTAACGTAAACCAATTTAAATATATATTAAAGGAATTATTGGTAAATTTTAGCCAAAAATTCAACCGAGAAATCAATAATGATAAGAGTAGCGTTATATCAAAACATATAGCGTTATATCAAAAAATAATTCAAAATCAACGATCGGCTTGTGAAATAACCTCAAAATATCTTAAAGTTGATATAAGTTGAGATTATTAGGTCTTGTATGAAAAAAAAATCAAAAAGTAAGTAATCATGTATTTATTTTCCAAATCTTATAGTCAATTCTGCTACTTATTGATATTATGATATAAATTATTGAGACAAGAATAATAATTTCTGATTTCTAATTCATCTACACTTAATGTAAATCAACTTAAATATATATTAGAGGAATTAGGGGTAAATTTTTAGCTCAAAATTTACCCGAGAACTCAATAACGATAAGAGTAGCGTTATAACAAAACATATAGCGTTATATCAAAAAATAACTTAAAATCAACAATCAACTTGTCGAATAATCTCAAAAACATCTTAAAGTTGATAAAAGGATCATAAAAGGATGCAGAGTGTCATTTTATTATTTTATTCATTATTTACTTTTGAGCAGACTTCATTATGTAATGACTATAAAAGGATCATAAAAGGATGCATATACAAACTACAAGTGCTGCAAACTCCATTTTTTGAAGTCTAATATCTATATCCAATGTTTCTTGTACTTTTTTATATAATTCTAGATACGAAATAAACTTTGAAACCAAGAGTTGTGTCAATTGTGTTTCATTGTTCCGCTTATCCTTCCAACTCCATCCAACATCAGTCTTCTCTTAAAAAATGATGTCATGACATACTGTAATCCACACTGTATCAATAATATCCATGACTGCATATTACGTTAAAAAAACCACATTAATCTATAAATTATTTATTGCATAAAAATATATCAAACTTTACAGAAAATAACCACAATAATTATAAAGAGAATGAAACAATTATTATATATGTACATAATAGCGGAATCATAACAAGAATGATGTATCGTTATGCATAACATATAACATCCTCAGAGTTATGAAAAAGTTATATGTCGTTATGAAAAATTTAGACTAGCAAGAGAGTCTTATAACCAAAAAATGACATAAATCATTGAATAAAATAAAAATATAATATGATTGTTTTCCATAAAATTCAAAAGCACAATAACGACAGTGTCATTACGAGTTGCATATGACCACATAAGTTTCGTTATGACAGTATACAACCAAAAAAATAATGGTTTTATCTAAAATTTGTATTCTCTAATTGCATAGTAGGATTTTGTAATCACAAAAGCATACCCATATTTTTATAGTCACATAAGCATACCTTTTTCCCAAAGAGAAGTTTTTCAATGAAACTCTTACAGCGTGCCTCCTTTTTTTGAGATTGAGAACATTAATGTATCCATAAATTTACAGAAAACAATGAAAATGAGAGTTTCAATCTCAGAAATCTAAGTCAATGGGAATGATCGAATTTCAACATTGAATGGGAAGAGTGATCGAATCTGTGGAAATGACCGTGGCTTTTGGAGAGGGTTTCTTTTGGGAGATATAAAACTTATCCATATTTATTAAAAATCCCTCCAGCTTTTTCTTATTTAAACAATTACTTTATTTTGAGTTAAAGGGCTATTTAACTAAGAATTTACAAAGTTGGTCTCTTTAAATAATATTTTATGTTAACTAGGCTATTTAAATAAAGTCCCTTAGTTATATTAGGGCTAGAAAATATTCTCTCATTCTCTTAATTCACACATTCTCAAATTCAAAGTTTTCTCTCTCTAGTTTTTCTCTTGAAGATTTACATGGAGATAATCAATCAAAGAATGAGTGGCTAAATTTCTCTTCAATTCAAGGGTCGTTTAAATCGATTGCTATCATTGTGAGGTTTTGTGCTTGATTTAATTTATTATTTTATTTTAAGTATTTGTTGATTCATGATTTAATTCCATATAGTGATATATAGTTTGGGTTGATCTGACAATGACAATTCGATTTGAAATATATTTTGCTAATGTTATCCATGAGTTCTCCTTTATATGTTGCTGGGATGTATGATTGATGAATGATTGATATTTAGTAGCAATAGGTTGATTATGCTTTTGTTGGGATTGTGTAATTGCTTAATGAATTAACGGGACTAACGAAACCATAAGCTTAGTAATTGCAGCTATCTCGATTATTGAGTTCTAGGTTTCAATTTAGGTTTAACTATTGTCACCGAAGCTTAAATGCAGTTGTTAATTAATTTAGAAACCATACATCACTTTCTGGCAACTATTCCTACAAGCAGTTTAGGAAGATTTAGGTACCCATATAAGTACGGGTCCTTGGGGGTTAGCTTCCTTTGGAATCCATATCTGCTTAATGACAATTGATTTGTCATAAACTTTGGTGATTCTTTTTCTGTAAGCAATCTTTACAGATTGTTGTTTGTGAATAGTGTGTGTAGAAACTTTTCTTGTGTTACCTTCACTTCTAGAGTGTATTGGAGTATATGTTCATTTAGGTTTAAAAATGTAAGTTTTGGTATAAGATGGACACAAATTCTTTTGCTATAACTTGTGAGATTGTTGCATTCTGACTTTGGTTGCAGCAGATTGACTCTGCTACATCCTGTGAATCTGTGCAATCTTACTTTCTATAGTTTCCAGCAAGGGTTTCTTTTCCTTATCAGTTGTGCTTAATTTGTTCAAGACTTCATTTGGTTGATAGATCTTTTTAAAAAAGGGTACTTTTGCTTGAACAAACTTCTCAGCTTTGATTGTGCTTATTGTATTCTGAGAAGTTTTAGTATTGTATCCTAGACCATTTCCTTTATAGGTATTTTGAGTCTCAATGATACATTCTTGTGTCATCCCACCTGATCTGCTGTATACATCAATTGTATTTTGCAGGCTTGTCTTCTCAATTTCTAGCTTAGTGACTAGCAACTTGAACTTGGAGACCTCTGCCTTGAGATTATTGTATTCTACATTGTAGTACTCAAGGTCTAAGAGTTTTTCTTACAATACAATTTGCTCACTCTTGAACATCAGATTTTTCTCCTTAAGCTCTTTTGAGTTAAGTTTATCTGCTCAAAGTCACTCATGATCTGTCTAAATGACTAGATCATGTTCAGTTTTTCTCTATCAGAATCATCAAATGATTGGGAGGATTCCTCATTATCTTCATCTTCACAATCTTTAGCCATTAGGTATAGTAATGCTTCTTCATTAGAGGTAGAGCTATCACTGTCACTCTCCGATGAGCTTTGTTCTTCTGACTCTTCTTTGGATGAGCTTGCTGCTTTCAGTGCTTCAACTTCACCAAGAAGTGCTTTCAGCTTTAGTTTCTTATCATTCCTCTTTTCTCTCATCTGCTTCCTTTCTTCTTTGGGATATTTGTGCACTTGAGGATAAGGATGGTTTCTTACGTAGTGACCTGGTTTCCTGTAGTTGTAGCATAGGTCAGACAAAACTATATTAGATTGTGGTCCTTGATTTACCCGTATGGTAGGGGGTTTCTTTTTGAAATCTTTTTCTCTTTAGTTGGTTTTCAGAAACTTCTTGAATTTCTTCAAGAGTAGTGTCATTTCTTCTTCTACATCTTCTGCATGCAGCTCCTTTGGCTTGTTGCTGCCTGTAGTTGCTGTATCTTTGGATCTTGCAGTAAGTGCAATGACTTTAGTGTTTGATTCTTTAGCCTTTAACTTTCTTCTATTGATGTCAAACTCAAATGCTACGAGGTCTGAGAATAGATCAAAAGTACTCATTGTCTTCAGATCCATTGATACTCTCATGGTTGTGGTTTTGTTATCCTATTCAACAGGTAGTGCCCTAAGTACTTTGAGTTTTTTCTCCTTCTGGTTGTAGTGTTTTCCTAAAGATTCCGACTCATTCACAATAAATGTAAATCTTAAGTCCACTTCTACCAGGGATTCTTTGGGCTTTATCTTGAACAACTCGAACAACTAGGTTACGGTGGATATTTTGTTATCCTTTATCAGTTCAGTTCCTTCACAAATATGTTCTAGCTTGTCCCAAATATCTTTGGTTGTATTTCATGTCTACTTTGCTAAATGTTCATTTGTCCAACGTGAGAAACAATGCATTCTTGGTAACATTGTCTAGGTTGGCTCGTTTTCTATTTTCGATAGTATACTCATGTCTTGGCTTTATCAAGTACTCAATAGGTGGTGGTGCTCTTTTGTAATCAAGTATTCCAGCTCTAGCTACTACTGCAAGTGGTGCACATGTAGGAGGACGTCTAGGGCCAGCTCTATCAGCACCTTCATTGATTACTGCTCCTTCCATTGTTACTTCTACCTCAGCAATTACTGTCGCTACTGTATGTGCTGCAGATGCTTCAGCTTCAGCCTTTTCTCTTTCTCTTTGTTCTCTTCCAAGAGCTGGATTGGGCTTAGTGATAACTGGTGGTCCTTCAGTGATGACATACCACATCTCGTCATGCATAGTAGAGAGATGTGCCTCCATTCTAATCTTCGAGTCGTCATATTTCTCTATGGAAAATATAGGTAGCTTGTGATGTGAGAGATCCATGTTATGCTAAAGAATGAGTTTTGGAAAGTAGGAAATGAAAACGATTTTCACAATAGAAATGGGTGGATCTGGGTAGGTGACCAGACAAGTTGGCTTTTAACCCAACTTGCTCTGATACCACTTGTTGGTCCCAAGTGGTTTGGAGGTTTAGAGGGAGGTGAATGAATCTCTGTCAATTTTTAAAAATCTGTTCAAACTTGCAGTGTTGTATTCTATTGTAGAATACAACATAGAATGTAGTACAACGTGCTGGGTAAGAATGTAGCTCAGCTTATTGAAACAAAGTTCTTATGCAGCGGAAACTAAAACCTTTTGACAGAGTTTCTTTTAAAACCTTTTCTAAAGAATGGTTTTTGGGAAGCTTTAAGTGTAGAATGATATGATATATAATGCAACACAAAATAATCACAGAGATACTAAGTGTAACGCCCAATTCTCTAATCACATGCATCTTACATTGAAATACATTCATGAACATTCAATCTATATTTCTAAGCATCTTATTACGAAATGCGCTGAATTCTCAAGTATATGCCTAATTTTATGATCTAATTAGTCATGATTACTTTATCTATGCATGATATTATTATGGCGTTCCAACTCTATAGCCTAATATACTCTGTTTAGTGCTTCTTCTTTTACAGTGGAAAGGTTTGGCTTGGGAAGAGAAGATAGATGTGCTGAAAACGGTTATAAATACGCTAAATGCATAATATCTCTAAAACGACATTCCTAGATTAACTTGATTACACTTCTTATTTATGAATTCCATTTCATTTATTTATAATTCTAAAGTAAGTAAAATGCTGCAATTTGATTGGTTAGTTGACTAGGGTGCACCAAAAGCACTTTTAATGTGTTGCACTAGATTATTGAGATCTTTCATCCAACACTAACCTTTTCCTAAGGCCAAAAACGTGGCATAGGACACATTTGACACCTATACTAGTTCAGCCAATTAGGACAAAGCAAGTGGTTGCCTTTAGCATGGTCAAATATGGTAGGAAATGTCATTTATGCTCATTTTATGCTTTCTTTTGTTCACATTGGACTCAAAAACGAACAACCCTCTTTTCCTCTTCCTTTCTTCAACCTTAGAACCCCAAATACCATACAAAAACTGAAATATATCATGAAGGTTGCATATGAGATGAATTGAAGCTAGTTGGTGACTCTTTTGGTGAAAACGTTGCATCCTTAAGCTTAATTGGTAGGTCTGATCCTATCTCTGTGTTTTATGCTTAAAATTATGTTCATATGATGATTACATGATCTGATTTTATATGTAGTATTATGAAGATGAATTGAAGATAATTAAGTTAGTTGAAGTAGTTTAATTAAACTTGTGAATCTGATAAGTTGTGGCTGATTCTATTGATGCTTGGTATTGTTATAATGATTGGAAGTATGCTTGAAGAGTTAGAGGATAGGTAACTCAAGTGGTTATTTAGGTTAAGTTATGCAAGAACATAATTAGTTCGGTTCATATGAGTTATTATTGCAAAGTTAGGGGCTGCCCTATTAGTGTTCTTAATTTATTGAATTAAGGAATGATATTAAGATGAATTATAGGTTTTGATGTGTTTAATTGAATGATAGTGTCTCTTCATTGAATGAGAATTTAAAGGTATATATATGCATGCTTGATCCTTTTAGGTTTATAAGCACATCGTATCTTCCCCAAGGGCCAAACACTTCTACTATTGTACTTGCTTTGGATTCGAGGTAAGTTGAAGCTTTTATTTGCTGCATAGCAAGAACTAATTGATATTCATGTAATTTGAATGATATGTGAATGATTGTTCTATGTCTACAATTGAATGGTATGTGAGATTAACTTAATACATGATGCATATAAAAGATGTTTTGAAAGAGGAAGTATGGTACTTAATTGATTGAGAGTGGGCAACATGACTATACGGTCTACAGATGATAGTTGAGCTATCGGAGAGTAGACACAATGTGTACGGTCTGCTGATGTTGGTTGAGTACTAATGATAGTGCTTAACTAACAGAGAGTAGATATGATTGGCCAATCTTAATGAAACGCTTATACGGCCTACTGATATTGATTGAGTACCAGCCTTCCGGGTACCCTGCAAAGAAGGTTTTCAGAATAAATGAGTATGCAAAAACATATTGCATGATATGATTCATTATACGTGGTTGTGTGCATAAGTTTCAACTTACTGAGCTTATTGCTCATTAATAAGTTTTTGTAATGCAGGTAATGATGTGCAGTGATAATTGGTCTCCTAAATGGCCAGTCAGTTTGTTCATATGCCATGCTCGAGATAAACTTTTGAAGCTTATGTTCAGTTACTTATCTTTTGGACAATTAAACCGTTGAGGGTCTTTTGTTGTAAATAGATATTTTGGATTCCATGTATAAATGATGATATATTCCAATCGACAAAGTTCCTTTCAAGTATTATGAAGTTCTCTTGCAAAAATTAAATATTGGGGACCTTCTTTAATGGTTGGCTGCGTTTTCAAGTTAAGTTAAGAATCTAACATTCTCATACCTGTGTTTCTTAAAAGTATTTCGAATTAGTAAAGCTTGGGAGTGTTACAGTTTGGTATCAAAGCAATAGTTTAACTGTCCATAAAGACAAAAGAATGGCATATGAACATACTCGGCAGCCTGGGAGACTCGGTTTCTATTTATTTGTTTATTCATGATGAGTATTGTATTGCATATATCATGTATGTTGATCATGCTTTATGTCTGCATCATTAAACATTCATTGCTTTACATATATATCATAAGAGATTGGGCATTGTATAGGAAACATGACATCGAAAAGAAAGGGAAGAACAGACAATGAGTCTAGTCATCTTGTTGATAACTTGACCGATTTGATTCAACAACAAACTAGAACACATGGTGAACAGATACAACAACTGTTGGATATGCAACAAAGAGCACAGGAACTAAACCATTAATCTCCACCACCAAATAGACTAGATATTGTACCAACTATTTATGAAAGATTCCGGAAGATGAACCCCTCTGATTTTGATGTGGACTTGATCCTTTAGTGGCAGAAGAATGGGTGAAATCATTGGAAATTATCTTTGACTACATGCATATTGATGATGGAGAGAAAGTGATTTGTGCAATTTTTCTATTAAAGAAGGATGCTAGAACTTGGTGGGAAGGAGCTAAACTTGCTATCAATATGGAAGGGTTGACATGGGAAAGATTCAAAACCATTTTCTTTGACAAATATTTCACTAGAGATGCACGATCACTTAAGGTAAAAGAGTTTTTGGAGTTGAGACAAGGAGGTATGTCGTGTGTGAATATGTTCGCAAGTTTGAAGCTAGCTGCAAATATGTGCCATACATTGCTAGAGATAATAATGAGAAGATTGACCACTTTCTCAGAGGCCTTAATCCAGAAATAAGAAGAGATGTTTGAATGTCTTCAGCTACTGAGTTCAGAGAAATAGTGGATAAGGCTTTGATGGCAGACCTTGATGAGAAAGAGATTGACAAATCTAGACAACAAAGAAGACAAGTATTCACTCAAAGAAATACAAATCAGTGAAGGAATGCAGAGCAAAAGCCAGGGCAAGGAAATGAAAAATGTCAAAAAGTAGGGCAGACATCTAATGCTGCTGAGATACCTAAATGTGCAAATTGTGGAAAGAACCATTTTGGTCAGTGCTTTAAAGGTACGGGTCGTTGCTTCAATTGTCATGAGACTGGACACATTGCAAAACATTGTACTAAACCACAGAGAAGAGTTCAAGGCAGGATGTTCGCAATGAATCAACAACAGGCGGATGTAGACCCCTCTGTAGTTTCAGGTACTATTTTCGTTTGTGGAATACCCGCAGTTGCATTGATAGATTCAAGATCTACACATTCATTTGCATCAAATGCATTTGTAAGAAAATTGGGCATTTCACCGGAAACTTTAAAAGAAAGGTACAGTGTGTTGATTCCATCTGGGAAAGAACTAGAGACCAACAAACTATTAAGAGGTAGTACTATCCAAATTAGTGTTAATATACTTCATGCAGACCTTATTGTTTTACCTATACCACACTTCGATGTTATTCTGGGTATGGATTGGCTTACAAGGTATCATGCTACTATTGATTGTAATAAGAAAATGGTTATTTTCCAACCATCTGGAGAAGAACAGTTTGTGTTTATTGGTAAGTCTTTTACATATTGCATACCCATTATCACTGCTTTGAAAGCTCAAAAGATGTTAAACAAGGGATGTACTGGATACTTGGTGAGTACTATGGATGTATCAGTAGAATCGCAATTGAAGCCAGAAGATGTAGATATAGTTCGTGGTTATCTTGAAGTATTCCCAAATGATTTGCCTGGATTACCACCAGATCGTGAGATTGAGTTCGTTATTGATGTTGTACCGGGAACTACACCTATATCAAAACAGCCATATCGAATGGCACCATTAGAGTTAAAAGAGTTAAAGATTCAGCTACAAGATTTGCTAAACAAAGGTTTCATTCGCCCAAGTTATTCCCCATGGGGTGCACCGATGTTATTTGTGAAAAAGAAGGAAGGTACTCTACGATTGTGTATTGATTATAGAGAGTTGAACAAAGTCACAATCAAGAACAAATATCCACTTCCAAGAATAGATGATTTGTTTGATCAACTTCAAGAAGCCTCAATATTTTCCAAGATTGATTTGCGTTCTGGATACCATCAATTGAAGATAAGAGAAGATGACATTTCCAAGACCGCAATAAGGACCAGGTACGGACATTATGAATTTCTTGTGATGCCATTTGGTTTGACGAATGCTCCGACAGCTTTTATGGATCTAATGAATCGTGTATTCCAAGAATATCTTGATAAATTTGTGATTGTCTTCATTGATGATATTTTAATCTACTCCCGTGATAAGGAAGAACATAGAGAACACTTGAGAGTGGTGTTACAAATATTGAAGGAGAAACAGTTATTTGCCAAATTTAAGAAGTGTGAATTTTGGATTGAAAAAGTGGTGTTCCTAGGACATGTGGTTTCTAAGGATGGGATTACTGTTGATCCAGCAAAGATAGAGGCCATCACTAAGTGGCTAACGCCAACTAGTGTGTCGGAAGTTAGGAGTTTCTTGGGGCTAGCAGGCTATTATAGAAGATTTGTGCAAGGATTTTCAAAGATAGCTACGCCCTTGACAACATTAACAAGGAAGAATGTGAAATTCCAGTGGACCGATGCTTGTGAAAACAGTTTTTAAGAGCTAAAACATAAGCTGACCACAACTCCTATTCTTGCCATTCCATCTACTACTGGAGGATTTGTAGTATACAGTGATGCTTCGAAGAATGGTCTGGGTTGTGTTTTAATGCAGAATGGAAAGGTGATTGCATATGCTTCAAGGCAATTGAAAGAATATGAGAAGAACTACCCAACTCATGACTTGAAACTTGCTGCTGTTGTTTTTGCCTTGAAGATTTGGAGACACTACTTATATGGTGAGAAATGTGAGATATATACAGATCATAAGAGTTTGAAGTACTTCTTTACACAGAAAGAACTAAACATGAGGCAACGAAGGTGGTTAGAACTTGTGAAGGATTATGATTGCGTGATCAACTATCATCCAGGAAAAGCTAACGTTGTTGCAGATGCCTTGAGTCGAAAATCTTCATCCTCTCTTTTCGCTATACAGAAGCCTATATTACTTGATTTGCAGAAATTAGAGCTTGAAATCGTGTCGAAAAGTAAGGTTTGCTCACTATTGGCCTTAACATTGAAATCGGTTCTTCAAGATAGAATCAAGGAGGGTCAGAAGACAGATGACTATCTATGCAAATTGAAAAGAGAAGTTGATACAGGCAAAAAGTTAGAATTTTCAGTTAATGGTGATGGAGTCATTCATTATAAAGGACGTCTATGTGTTCCATTTGATAAGTCCATAAAAGAGGACATTTTGAAAAAAGCTCATGCCACTCCCTACTCAGTACATCTAGGTAGTACTAAGATGTATAAAGATTTACAACTACACTACTGGTGGCCTAACATGAAGAAGGATGTCGCCAAATTTGTAGCAGAATGCCTAACTTGTCAACAGGTTAAAATTGAGCATCAAAGGCCAGCAGGTTTATTGCAACCATTGCTCATACCTGAATGGAAATGGGAGCATATCACAATGGACTTTGTGCTTGGATTACCAAGAACTCAAAAAGGGTATAACTCAATCTGGGTGGTTGTTGACAGACTAACAAAATCAGCTCATTTTCTTGCGGTAAAGTCTACATACAACATGAATCAATATGCTGAAATCTATATCAGGGAGATAGTCAGATTACATGGGATACCTGTTTCTATAGTTTCAGATAGAGATCCCAAATTCACATCTACATTTTGGAAGAGTTTGCATAGTGCAATGGGTACTAAGCATACATTCAGTACAGCGTTTCATCCACAAACTGATGGGCAGTCGGAAAGAGTAATTCAAATATTGGAGGATATGCTGAGAGCTTGCATTCTAGACTTTGAGGGGAGTTGGGATTCAAAACTTCCATTGGTAGAGTTCACTTACAACAACAGTTACCAAGCTACAATTGGCATGGCACCTTATGAAGCACTATATGGAACGAAGTGTAGATCTCCAGTACACTGGGATGAGGTAGGGGAACGAAGTTTGCTTGGTCCAGAGATGGTGCAACAAACTGCAAAATTAGTAGAGAAGATACGATAAAGGATGAAAACTGCACAGAGTAAACAGAAAAGTTATGCAGATAAACGAAGAAAGGATTTAGAGTTTTCCATTGATGATCTTGTATTCTTGAAAGTGGCACCATTGAAAGGGATTATGAGGTTTGGTAAAAAGGGAAAACTAAGCCCAAGGTACAATGGTCCGTTTGAAATCCTTGAAAGAGTGGGTGATAGAGCTTACAGAATCGCCTTACCTCCATCATTATCTGCTGCCCATGATGTATTCCATGTATCTATGTTGAGAAAATAGATTTCGAATCCATCTCATGTTTTGAGCTATAAGGAGTTGCAGTTAACCTCTGACCTCACTTACGAAGAAAAACCAGTACAAATTCTCGATCGAAAGGAAAAAGAGTTGAGAAATAAAACGATCTCACTTGTTAAAGTTTTGTGGAGAAATCACACGATGGAAGAAGCAACGTGGGAGAGAGAGCAAGAAATGCAAAACAAGAATCCAGAACTACATGCATCTTACATTGAAATACATTCATGAACATTCAATCTATATTTCTAAGCATCTTATTACGAAATGCGCTGAATTCTCAAGTATATGCCTAATTTTATGATCTAATTAGTCATGATTACTTTATCTATGCATGATATTATTATGGCGTTCCAACTCTATAGCCTAATATACTCTGTTTAGTGCTTCTTCTTTTACAGTGGAAAGGTTTGGCTTGGGAAGAGAAGATAGATGTGCTGAAAACGGTTATAAATACGCTAAATGCATAATATCTCTAAAACGACATTCCTAGATTAACTTGATTACACTTCTTATTTATGAATTTCATTTCATTTATTTATAATTCTAAAGTAAGTAAAATGCTGCAATTTGATTGGTTAGTTGACTAGGGTGCACCAAAAGCACTTTTAATGTGTTGCACTAGATTATTGAGATCTTTCATCCAACACTAACCTTTTCCTAAGGCCAAAAACGTGGCATAGGACACATTTGACACCTATACTAGTTCAGCCAATTAGGACAAAGCAAGTGGTTGCCTTTAGCATGGTCAAATATGGTAGGAAATGTCATTTATGCTCATTTTATGCTTTCTTTTGTTCACATTGGACTCAAAAACGAACAACCCTCTTTTCCTCTTCCTTTCTTCAACCTTAGAACCCCAAATACCATACAAAAACTGAAATATATCATGAAGGTTGCATATGAGATGAATTGAAGCTAGTTGGTGACTCTTTTGGTGAAAACGTTGCATCCTTAAGCTTAATTGGTAGGTCTGATCCTATCTCTGTGTTTTATGCTTAAAATTATGTTCATATGATGATTACATGATCTGATTTTATATGTAGTATTATGAAGATGAATTGAAGATAATTAAGTTAGTTGAAGTAGTTTAATTAAACTTGTGAATCTGATAAGTTGTGGCTGATTCTATTGATGCTTGGTATTGTTATAATGATTGGAAGTATGCTTGAAGAGTTAGAGGATAGGTAACTCAAGTGGTTATTTAGGTTAAGTTATGCAAGAACATAATTAGTTCGGTTCATATGAGTTATTATTGCAAAGTTAGGGGCTGCCCTATTAGTGTTCTTAATTTATTGAATTAAGGAATGATATTAAGATGAATTATAGGTTTTGATGTGTTTAATTGAATGATAGTGTCTCTTCATTGAATGAGAATTTAAAGGTATGTATATGCATGCTTGATCCTTTTAGGTTTATAAGCACATCGTATCTTCCCCAAGGGCCAAACACTTCTACTATTGTACTTGCTTTGGATTCGAGGTAAGTTGAAGCTTTTATTTGCTGCATAGCAAGAACTAATTGATATTCATGTAATTTGAATGATATGTGAATGATTGTTCTATGTCTACAATTGAATGGTATGTGAGATTAACTTAATACATGATGCATATAAAAGATGTTTTGAAAGAGGAAGTATGGTACTTAATTGATTGAGAGTGGGCAACATGACTATACGGTCTACAGATGATAGTTGAGCTATCGGAGAGTAGACACAATGTGTACGGTCTGCTGATGTTGGTTGAGTACTAATGATAGTGCTTAACTAACAGAGAGTAGATATGATTGGCCAATCTTAATGAAACGCTTATACGGCCTACTGATATTGATTGAGTACCAGCCTTCCGGGTACCCTGCAAAGAAGGTTTTCAGAATAAATGAGTATGCAAAAACATATTGCATGATATGATTCATTATACGTGGTTGTGTGCATAAGTTTCAACTTACTGAGCTTATTGCTCATTAATAAGTTTTTGTAATGCAGGTAATGATGTGCAGTGATAATTGGTCTCCTAAATGGCCAGTCAGTTTGTTCATATGCCATGCTCGAGATAAACTTTTGAAGCTTATGTTCAGTTACTTATCTTTTGGACAATTAAACCGTTGAGGGTCTTTTGTTGTAAATAGATATTTTGGATTCCATGTATAAATGATGATATATTCCAATCGACAAAGTTCCTTTCAAGTATTATGAAGTTCTCTTGCAAAAATTAAATATTGGGGACCTTCTTTAATGGTTGGCTGCGTTTTCAAGTTAAGTTAAGAATCTAACATTCTCATACCTATGTTTCTTAAAAGTATTTCGAATTAGTAAAGCTTGGGAGTGTTACAGTAAGAGCTAAAGATAAACACACAAGACTTATAGTGGTTCGAAGATGGTGTAATCCTTCTACGTCCACTTTACTCCTTTGAGGAGGAACTTCACTAAACATAGATTGATTTACAAGACTCGACCTTACAATCTGTCAACCTAATAAGTTTTTCACCTACTAGGATTCAATTCCCATACAGATTACTTGAATTATACAGGCTGACCCACACAGGATCCTTCTAACTCACATAGAGTTATTGTCTTAACAACTTAAGACAAAACACTCAGCAAGGATCCAAATCCTATCAACTGAGGACACTACTAAAACAACCTAAGAACATAACACAAAGGTTAAAAGTTTATAGGTTTTTCTTCAACTTGTGCTTGAAGCAGCCTTGATGACTCTTGAGCTTGATGGTTCGAAGGATTGACTGTTTCACTTGGAGGTTGAGTGACCGAAAACTTAGAGAGTATGGAAACTTGAGAACTTGTTCTTGCGAGAGTATATGAATTCAAAGTATCAATTTTTTTTCAGTACTTACTTCAGTCGGTCCTTCCTTTATTTATAGATGCAAGAAATGTGTGCATTGAAGAAAGACATATTTCATTTGAATTTGAATTCTCTTCAATTGTCCTTGAGCTTGCATTAATTGTCTTTGAAATTCAACGAATGATTTTCTTGTCTTTGTCTCCAGGCTAGTTAATGCGGATGTATTGGGTTGCAGGGTTGTTGCAGTCTGTTGGTCCATGTGTCAGCAAAACACTCATTCTTGATACTACTAGATCACTTTGTCTCTACTAGCTATTTTTGACAAGACGTCTGCTTGAATAGCAATGATCTTCCTCGTACTACATTGTTGTGCGTGAATGTCTATTTTTGCTTCTAGTCTTCTTTCAGCTTTATAGAATACTATACCAGCTTACTACAACCTGCCATTATAATGCAGCTTTCTGTTCATCTTGCTATATCCATTATGTTTCCTGCCTACTGCATTGGACTACTTACAGTATACAAATATTGTAATAAACTATTGTATCCATTAGCGGCTTTCCTGCTGCATCCGATTGCCAACATAACCTTTCTTCTACTGAATTCACTACAAGAAAAATGCACATAGACAAGGGTTATTAACCCTTGTCGTAGCTATATTTCAGCCCTTGTCGTAGATGGTGTTGTCGTAGGGTCAAGAAAATTTCATTCATAGACAACGGTTATTAACCGTTGTCATAGACCCATATGACAACGACGGAGACAACGATTCTAAACCGTTGTCTTTTCTATCAACGACAAAGGTAAGATAACGATTAATAACCGTTGTCGTAGAGTCTACGAAAATAGCTGGACAATGGTTAATAACTGTTGTCGTAGATCCTACGACAATGACCAGATATTTGTTTGAAACCATTGTCCTAACTAGCAAGGACAACGGTTGTAGAGTATTTAAAAAACCGTTGTTGTAGTTTTTTTTTTAATTGCTGAATAACAACTTTTAAATTATCAAAATTAAATAATACTAAAAATAAAATAATATGAACATTGAATCCCCAAAATATAAATTACAATAAATTAAAATATTATCTTAAATCACAAATATTAATGTCACAGGTATTTATCCAAAGTATTCATTACATCACTTGAAAATACAATCATGAGACTTGTACATAAGATGGATCAATTACTCCCACCACCAACCAAACATGATGATCCTGCAACACATAAATTCCACATTTAATTTTATATCTCGAATAACCATACAAAAATCAAAAGCCATTTTATTGAGTCGAATATACCTCAATTTATTGAAACACAATACATACCTCAAGTCAAACAAATACAACTCAAAATTCAACCCATCAACAAAATAAGTATAATATCACTCATTATCAAACTAAGATATAAATATCATACTCAAAGCAAAATATACCTCAATGTATTGAAACTCAATTCACCAAAAGCCATACAAAAGCAATAAGTTGAAATCATTCATTACCAATCCAAAAACATCATCATCTACTCAAAGCAACCGATATTTCAAGCCATTGAAACATAATTCACCAAAAGTCGGCCTAAAACATACATTTAAAGTTTAACTCATCAACAAGTATAATAGCATTCATCACCACACATGAATATCTATTGAAAGCAACCTACCTCGAGTGTTTGACACATAATTCACCCAAAGTCCAAAAATACCAAAAAAAACCAACTCAAAAATAAATATATTATCATTCATTACCTAAAATTCATATATATGTTCTTGTACACATTCCGTCCACTCCTTACGCACTTCATTAATCTCCATTTCAGTTAGTGGTCTCCAATAAACTGTCAAAACACTTTCAATAAGATTCAAATATAACATTTAAAGTAATGATATTTTTTACCAATGGTTGTAGCGAACCAATCTTCTCAATAGTATCACACTCAACTATTTACTTCATGTACTTCATCACATAATAACCACATTGGATATAATGGTTTCTCTGCATTCTCAAGTAATTTTATGAATTCTTTTGGATTGTCTGTTTCTTCATATGCAGCGTGTACCATATCAATTGGGTCTTCTGACATAAAATTATTCTCACCATCACCAATTGATCCAAATCATTTTTTTGAGTAAGTAGATCTTTTTCCGTGCCATATCCATGTATGATATGTTAAATCCATACCATTACTCAACAAATGCAACCTTACAAGATCAACTTTTTTCCTCATAAGATTTCCACATGTTGAGCATGGACATGGCATTAGATCACTATTTGCTACATTCTGCAAAACAAAGTGAATGAAAGAATCTACTCCATCTTTATACTCACGTGACAATCTATCCTTGGACATCTATGATTTGTCCATTATCAACCTAAAACAATAGATTGTTATTGAACAAATATGTATGTGCTCCTCTCAGTAATAAATTTTCAATTATATATATGTAGTGTTATATGTATATAGTATGAGGGGATGAATAAGAACACTTAATAAGTAGAGTGCTTGCAAGCTTGTTCTTTTAGGTTCTCATACCACACACACGATTATTTTATGTAATAGTACTATTATTATTATTATTGTGAAAATATATATTACAATTTAGCACAACAAATGAAGATATAAAAGACCTTAAGTCTTATCTAGCCTACTTTCACATACCACCACAAGATATTATAGTTTAGTCTACAGAAAGAAAGCAAGAGAGACAAAGATATGCATATCAGAAGAAGCCCAAGCCATAAAAACATGCTGAAAACACCTTATAAAAACTCACAAATTCACTTTTACAAATTGCTATTGGTGAATGTGAAATCCAAAGAAGAAAGTGACAGATCCACAGAGCATCAAAGAGATTGAAATCCCGAGATAAAACTAAAGTATAATATCAAAAGCAAACAACAAGTTGAGAACATATACATGTTTAATGATAAGTCTTAGAAAAGTCTCAGAAATGAATACCTTTATACCAGGAACTTGACAGAAAAAAGTTTCAGGGGATTGCGAATGGTAATGGCCTCCATGACCAACGGCTCCATATGGCGCTCTGATTGTTAAGCCGGAGAAGTATAAGAATGTTAGAAAGTACAAATAAAACTCTGTAAGACATGGTTTACGGGTTGATTAATTACCTCCACAGTTAAATTGATTACCACTCAGGTATCTAAACTTAGCAGCTTTATTCACAATCTGTGGATTATCAACATATGATCAGTATTGATAAAGTGGAAGCACGAGAACTATATAAAATTAAGAAAAAAATTCACTATATAAAATTAAGCCTCCCCTATGGAGTTACGATTGCTACGCAAAGAACACAACAAGCATCATACACACATAAAGGACTCAGCAGACACAAAGCTTCAAATTAAATGAAATTGCAGAAAGGCAGAGGAAGTAATTGAATCTCAATTGAAAGGGAAAATAGGGGAAGAAACTTGATAATTACTGGAAAGAGAGAGACTTGAGCAATCCAATTTACCAATTCAAAATTGAAGATACCGGAGTAGTTGGAATTGTTGGAACCAACGGATCGCCAGCCCTATGCAATCGGAATCAGGTTCCATAAAGATATGCATAGTGGAAAGAAACCATACCTTTTGAAGATGAATAGATCGAAGTTTAGACCTCTCGATCTTCTGCTGTATTCCCAGCCTTTTCCTTGGACGTCGTGTAGGCAACGATCTTCCAAGGACTCAGCGATCTCGTCCCTTTTTCTCCTTTCACGATTCTGTACTTTTTGTACGCGTGAGATTGAGAGTGTGTCTTTTGGGAGGCGCTGATTTTAGGGTATATATAGGCTACAACAGGGACCTAGAGGAGGAATTAGGATTGGGCCTCCTGATGGGCTTAGGCGTCTTATGTTCGGCCCGAACACCTAGCTTAAGTCCATCAATCATAACTCGGTCTACTAAGGAGTTATAATAGAACTACCACCCCAATCCCATATTATAATATGGGCTCCTTATTATTATGTGTACGTTTATTTCCCCATGTTTAAAATATCGAATGTCCGTAAATTAAATAAGTTACTGACAATTTAATTAATTTACATCTAATTTCAAGAGTAGTACCAATCATCTATTATCATGTCGGACTAGATCCACCTGCAGGGTTTACATGATAATCCTTATGAGCTCCTCAAGGGGACATCATCATCCTAAATAATTAGGACATGGATTCCTTCTATAATCAACAACACACCATATAAACAATACTATCTCCCAATTCACCGAGCTTATTGATTTATGAATAAATCTCACCCATTGGTAAATTAAAGAAACAAACACTGAGTACACGTGCCCATTATTATATAGGGATTAAGAAGACGTAAATCCATAATAACAGAGGTCTTGTTCTTTTATATAGTCAGTATAAATTGAACAACCTCAAATGATCCTGCTCAATACATACAAAATATACTAGTGTAACTTTATAATCAAGACAGACTAATACCAAATTACACTACAACCGTTCTAATGGTTTGTCCAAATCCATCTTGGTTGTGAGCTACTATTTATAATCATAAGGAACTGATAGCATGATCTTCTGTGTGACACCACATACCATGTTATCTACAATATAGATTAATCTGGACAATTGCATTAACATATATAGCAAATATAAAATACAAATATTTGACCAAAATGATTCTCATATCAAAAAGATATTCATACAAAAGCTAGACTTATAGTATACATCCTAACAGGAATAGGCGATGGAGATGGCCGGCGGTGAAGAGCACTGTGAGAACGAGAAAGATGGAAGAATGGGAGTCTAGCTAGGGTTGTGGAGATGGCCAGTGATGAAGACACCGTGAAAGCACCGACAATGAAGAGCGACGAAGGCAACGTGAGAGCACCGACGATGAAGACACCGATGACGAGATATCGTGAGAGCAAGGACAGAGAGCTGAGGAGATGGCGACGAAGCAGATTGAGAGACTGAGAGTCTGAGAGAAGCTAGGACTTTGGTTGCAAATTGGGGGTTAGATTAGTTTAAGTCAATATTCTATATACACTTTAGTTAAATTTTTAGTATTTTGATATATACAATTATGTAACTGACTCTACACACTTATAAAATTAACTTTTTCTTAATTCTTTTTATACAAAAATTAATTAATTAGTATACATTTTTATTTTTATTCTATATCTAATTAGTTTTAAGTAATCTTTAATTTGTGTAAATTTTATTATTATTACTTAATTAACTAGCATTTGGTTTTCAAAATAATATTTCATTTATACTCTTATTCATATTTTCTAAAATTTATAGAATAATGACACAAAATTTAAGTCTCAAAATTAATTTATTTCATTAATTTAATTCAACATATATAACATTTCTTCTTTAATTTTAAAAAAATATTGTCATTTATTGACTTATATTTTTTAAATTAAATTAGTCTACAACAATGTTTCTACAAGGCTACGACAACATCAGAAATAAGCCCTTGTCTTAAGGCTCAATTTTAATCTAGCACAACACATCTACGACAACATCGGGTCAAAACCCTTGTCTTATAGTCCTAGGAAAATACGTCTACGACAACGACAAGTTCAAACCTTTGTCTATGAGAGAATTTTTAAGGTAAAGACAACGGTTCTGTTTACGACAACGACAGTTTAGACTATGACAAGGTTTTTTTGAAAAAACCCTTGTCTTAGGGGTGTAGTCTATGAGAGAATTTCTTGTAGTGATTTTTGAAATTCTCTATTCTTCAGCTTTGACTTTAGGACTTAAAACTATTATAAGCTTTCCCTCAAATACAGTGAAAAATGGGGTACTTTAATTTCCTATTACAATACTGTTTTGTCTCATCAAAATCTAAACATAAATTTCCTAACATCTGTGCTTATTGAATACTGCAATGTAAGACACTCTTGCTTTCAGTTCTTGAAAAAATTACTAATTAGGATGCACTATCTTCCTTATATCACAGTGGATTGCCTTGAGGATGTTTAGAAAATTATCCAAATAATCTTACTAGGATAAATGACTTCTATAAAGATAAGTAAAATGTAGTGCCTGACAATATCAATTGTGAAAAAGTCTAGGTAATCTTTCTCTAGTAGTAGAATAATGTTATTTTAGTTGAGATGTGTGTATGTGGTGGGGGTGTTGTTTTCTAAGTTGGTTATAATATGATTATTAGAAATAAATCACGTAATTAGCACATAAACATGCTTCAACATGAAAGCCCCAAACTTAACATCTACGATGATTAACCGAAATAAAGAAGAGATGAAATATATTCACATGATTAACCCACAAAACATAATCCGACAAATCTTAATTCATCCATCAAATTAGAAGGTAAAATAAACCCTAATTTAATAGATCTAGAATTATAAAATTCTTCCCAAAATTTTAGAAAATCATGCATAGAATGGCACTGATACCACTTGTTAGAAATAAATCATGAAATTAGCACATAAACATGCTTCAGCATGAAAGCTCCAAACTTAACATCTACGTTAATTAACCGAAATAGAGAAGAGAAGATAACCATAAAGTGGAAACATACATGAATCCATAAATCGATAATTGTATTGATTCACCACTTTAATTGATATGGTTTACCAAACAATCAGTTCACCCTTCTTCACTATCCGTAGAGAGAATATAGAACGTGGGATAATAATTTGATGTTTGACGACCATAACCCTTATAATAATAAGTTTTCTTTAATTTAAATTTGGTCCCTCAACAAATTGAAAATCACTTAATGGTATCTACACTTGAAAGCCCATGGATATTACCCATGTAAGCTCATAACTTAAACTTTAGTGAATCACTTTAATTGGGCCTCCTTAAGATAGTTATACACATTTAATTTGATACATCGAAGCCCAATATTGGATTTTTCCAACAATCTCCCACTTGGACAACATGTGACATCGAACAAATGATTATTACCTAAATGAGCTCAAACCTAGTTATCATATGTACGAGTATCCCTTAAACAACCTTGTTTTTTTCTATGAAATGTAAAAATTCAATTCGAAAGGTGACATCATAATAATACAAGTTTAATCCTCTCGAGAGAAGGAAATAAAATGGTGTGAGGTTTAACAATCTAGGAACATATGATCTGAGCACCTGAAAGAATGTCCTTCAAAACTAGCAAAGATACAAAATACAAGGGAAAATGTACATGAAAAAGCACACCAACATATTACATAGGTGAATGTGCAATAATTCAAAAGTATATGTACAACGGGGTATACCCCGATCTTTAAAAAGTGAGACACCACTTAAACTCTAGTGCAGGTCCACATTGATAGGTAGAGTTTGTCTTTGGGCTTCAAAAGAGCATAGTTGTTGGTCCCAAGTGGTCAGAGGTTCAAAGTGGGAGTGAATGAACCTCTATCGATTTTGAGATTTTAAAACTTTTAGTGCAACAGGCTCCTGATTCTACAAAGAAGCAGTAACCTGACTCGATCAGAAACTTGACAGTAAGCTAATTCAGGTTTCTTACTCAGTGATTACAGTATGCAGCAGAATAAACTTAAGATAAAGTTTTCTTTGAAAAATAGTTTTCTTTTCTTAAGAATGCTTTTAACAGAAACCTTCCGCAAAATGCTGATGATGTATGCAGCAAGATATATCAAAAAAATACAGTAGGTAGATAAAAACAGTAAACACTTATGGCTTATAGTGGTTCGAAGGTGGTGTAATCCTTCTACGTCCACTCTACCCCTTCTCTGAGGAGGAACTTCGTTAAGTCAGTCTGTTTTACAAGGTTTAACTCTACAAACCTCTTCCTAACATGTTTACCTACTAACCCACACAGGGTACAAAACTCACACAAAGTTACAAAGCCTACACAAGACTAACACTTAGCAATGATCAAATCCTATCAACTAAGGACACCAAAAGTAAAACAACCTAGCATACAACATAAAAGGTTAAAAGTATATAAAATCTTCAACTGGTGCAACGTGAAGACAACCTTGAACTTGAGAGCTCGAGTGCTTGAAATGACTACTTCGAAGATTGAGTGATTAAACTTGGAGAGCTTTGGGAATAACTTGAGAGTTTGAGAGCTTTGAGAGATAATCAATTGTTCAGTAGTTTCTAAGGTCACTCTACCCTTCTATTTATATCAGTAGGAAAATGCCTATTGAAGAGAGGCATTGTCCTTGTTGTAATTCAAACTTGATCTTTAAATTCCTTGCAATTAATATATTTGTAAAAACCGGGTACAAGACCTTGTCCTTCTCTGATCCGTATTAATGGCGCCACTCCACAGCTACAGTACTTTTTGCAGAGCCATGGGTCCAGGTGTCACAACCTGATTGGCTTGGCACTGACTTCTATCTATCGGTAACTTGAGCAGGAACTAATCCTCATATATCACTAGAATAATCCTCGTATAGCGATTGAAAGGATAGAAGGAACTTACAGCTTTCTGCTCAGATTGTAGTGGCTGCTAACTGTTTTATGCCTACTTCCTGATCTGCGTTAGCTTCCTGTTCCTGAAACCTGCAGTCAGCTTCCTATTTCAAAACAACATCCTGTTCCTGAAACCTGCAGTCAGCTTCCTGTTCCTGAAACCTACATTCAGCTTCCTGTCTTCCAAACTGCTTCCTGTCTCATCTACTTACTATTCCTTCTTTGTTCTTCAGCTTTCTGGCTTCCTTCCTTGAAATCAGATATCAGCATATCTTCAAGTCCGAGAACTTGTTACGAACAGTTTTCTCCATCTTTTTGATACTCTCAACATTACAAAACAAAGCTTAGGATAAACTTATCAACCAGAATTCCATTTATTGTAGCATCCCGGACCAAAACGAGCATAATTTATTAATTAAATATTAAAAACTCATAATTTAATAATTATGTGCGTATGATTTATCTGTTTAATTTATTTCGTGCGTTTCAGATATGTGTTTAATGCATGGTTAGGATGGAAGTATTTATCTAGACGTGAAACGTAGAATTTTATTTTACCATTAGATGCGTAATGGAAAAACGAGAAGATAGAAACGAATTAGGGGTCAATCGGAGACCCGTAGCCCGAACGACGAAGAAAGGGGCAAAACTCGAAGTTTCGGAACAGAAAATCGAAAGATATTAACGATGAATAGTAACGAGATAGACATGATGAATAGTAACCCGGAAAAGTCAACTATGAACAGTAACTTAGATTTTTCACGTGAATAGTAACTTTCGGATTTCTATAAATAGAGGTGATTTCGATTCAAAAATCACCGTTTCTTCGATCGAGCCGAACCCGACGAAAACACGTAAGTCCTCCTTTCTCGTCTTTTCTTTTCTGTCTTTCTGTTTTCCGGCGCGCTGCCGCCGGCGCCGCCACCGGCGCGGCGGCGTCGCCGCCGGCCGGTCACCGGAAAATTTTCAACGTTGTCGGAATCGGACGATTTTCGCACATGACGTTCGTCTCGACGAGACGAATCTAGGATAGGTCTCGGATTTCAAATCCGATTTCTCGTTCGCCGGAAAATGGCGAAAAATAGCCCCCAAACCCTAACCCCTTCACCCTTTCTCTCTCCTCGTCCTCTTGCCGGAGCGGTGGCCGGAGAAGCTGCTGGTGGTGTAGTGGTGATGTCGGGGAGGTGGCGCAGCCGTCGGTGGCGGTGCATGGCCGGAACAGTAGGTATATATGTATGAACGTGCATGTGTGTGTGGGTTTAGGTGTGCTAGTGTGTGTGAGTGTTGAGTTCGCTGTTGTGGGCGGCGCATGGTGGCGCCGCCATGCGTGACCAGTGAGCCGGCGACGGGAGGTCGCCGGCGAGGGCTCAGGTGGAGGGGGCCAGCGGCGGGTGGCTGCCGGCCAAGCATGACAGGGTGTGTGTATATGTTTCCATGTGCGTGTGTGTGTATATGTTTCCATGCGTGTGTGTGTGAGAGCTGCTGTGTGTGTAGGTGGTGGCCGGCGACTGGGGGTCGCCGGCCAAGGTCACGACGGGTGGTGGTGGTCGCCGGCGGCAGGTGGCCGCCGGCCAAGGGTCGGTTTGGCAAGGGTTGGAGTGTGTGTGTTGAGCGTGGGTTGTATATGTGTATATATATGGCTGTGTATGTGTGTTGGCCGGATTTGGGTGGTTGCCGGCGACTGGGGAGTCGCCGGCCGGTGTCTGGAGGTCGGGGGAGGTGGTCGCCGGCGACGAGAAGTCGCCGGCCGGAGTTTTGGTTGGAGTTGAAATTTGGAAAAAATGTGACTTCGAAGGATTTTGCGGCATAATTTCCGAGCACTATTCATGCCGGAATCCAGCGATGGACGGCCGGAGGTGGTAGCCGGCGGTGCGGGTATCCGGCGAGGTAGGTGGTGGTGGCTGGAGGCGGCGCCGCCGCGCCGGGCGGAGCCGGGAAAGTGACAGGCGAGCAGGGCCGACGTCGGGAAAATCTGGGCGCCCGCTGCCGAGAAAACTCGGCAGCTGCTGGGACGGGCCACCCACTGCCGAGAAAACTCGGCAGCCGTCGGGTGTCGCGAACCCACGCGCGCACCGTGCGCGCTCGTGCGCACCCGTCGGGTGCCGACGCGCACCCGACGCCGTGTTTTCGATCCGAACCTCGTTTTCTTTCCGTCATTCATCCATATCGAGTCGTCGCTGACAAGATGTCATTGACCGAGGGTCGTGGGCCCGGTCAAAGTCAACCCTTTTACCAAAATTACCATTTTACCCCTTAACTTAAAATGCTCCGTTTGAGCTCATTTTAACTCCGATTGAGCTTATTCTTTTTGCGTTGCGATCCTTATTTCATTTCCTATCTATTCAGCCACCCATACAGATCTGACCCTCTCATTTCTTGAACTCCAATCTTTAGATCGTTCGATCCGTCGTGTCGTTAGCAAGCGTTTTTCCGTCGGAACCTTTTACAACTTTATTTATACAGTATTTAAGATCTAAGAAACATCGTAACTATGTAGGCTACTTATTAGACTGAGTTTTGAGATAGCAAGTTATCAGACTTTCGGATTTATCAACTCACGTGGGTACCACCGAACAAGGTGGGGGTAATTCCTATCCTTTTATCTGTTTACAGTTTTCCCTATTTAAATGCATGATTGAGGAATACTAAATGCTGTGAATATATTTGTTGTGCCATATTATTACTGTGGTTGGACTGATGTCCACCTTGATCATGCATTCCGTTCGTCCCTTGCTATTTTCTACTACTCTGAAAAGATCTAGCGGTCCTTAAAATACGCTAGCGGTATATGAGACCGTTTACAGGGTAATACGGGGGAACCCCGCACCTATGCATCCCTTGCCATTTCTAATATCTGCTATGCATTTTATGTGCTGTGGCAACGTGACTTAAGATTATTTTACTAGTATTTTTATATTTGATGAGAGTCATAAGGGGCAGAGTTATTCCCACGAGTGTATTCCACGCACTCACCCCTTTATTCTGTACTCACACTACAGGAGCTGGTGAGCATGTCGAACCCTAGTTGAAGAGAGGTGGTGTTGTTCCTGATCTTGTGTTTATTTAGGATGTGTCGCACAAACACTTTTAAACAATGTTTTAAGTTTAACTCACGTTTTTGTAATATTTCTGTATTTATATTCTGAGTATTCTGTGAACGAGAGATCCTGATGTTATTTCCGCTGCGTATGATTTACATTATCAGTAGTGAGACTAATTGCTATCGGTAGAGGCCGATTGTTGTTTAGTGAAGGAATCACTTCGTCTCTTACCTCTTTCTTCTGTCGTCTCTTGCTTATTCTTTCTGTTGTGTAGACGTCTCTTGCTATTTCTCTCTTCACGCCCAACGGTAAAACTCTGATAAAATATGAAAAGATTTCGGGGCATGACAGATGGTATCAGAGCAGTTCTAAGATTGAGAACTTGCTCGAACTGGTTTTAAAATAGGAAAAATGTGATTTTGAAAGTGTGATTTGGAAACGAGAAAGGTTTTTGGAGCGTGTTTTAAAGTGAGAAAGGTGTGATTTGTTTTAAAATGGGAAATATGTGATTTGAAAACGTGAAAGGGTTTTTGAAAATACACAGATAGGCATCATCCTCTCTCCATAGGTGACTCTTCCTGAACATAAGGCTTGAGGAATAAATGTTTATTTGTACTGTGATTTTTGTTATTAATTTATCTATTATTATAGATTGTTGGGTTATGTGGGATATATTATAAGGATCAGTTATATATGTCGTCTATAGAACGATATGCCACGAGGTAAACCACGAAAGAATAAGCTGTCGATGGAGAAACTGTCTGAACATGACATAAACGCCATAAGGAGGGATTTGATGACGATGCCCGAACAGAGGAACACAGCTCGATATTTAGGGATCACCCAAGTCGCGTCGTCACCATCGTCAAGAAATGTCGCAAGTCTTATTATTAAACAATTCCGACGTTTCGATCCACCGACCTTCAACGGAATGGGAGAACCGATCGAAGCTGAAGAGTGGCTGAGGACGCTGGATAGACTCTTCGAACATTTAGCATGCACAGAAGAACAGAAGATCTCCTGTGTCGTATTACAACTTACTGAAGGAGCCAGCTATTGGTGGAAGGGACAAGAAAGGACCACGTCGCCAGAATTCAGGAGGGCAATGACATGGGGAGTCTTTAAAGAGGTGGTTAGACAGGAATTTTTGCCTCAGTCGTATCGTAAACTAAAGGAAGCAGATTTCGAACATGTTCGTCAAGGAACCACCTCAGTAGAAGAATACACGAAGAGATTTAACCTATTAAGTAGGTACGCGCCCCATCTGGACACGAATGTCAAGAAAGCCCGACACTTTGAGAAGGGACTTCGTAGAGAGATCAGCTCCATTCTAGCAGGACATGGTGAAATGTCTTATACCGCGATCGTTGAGAGGGCTCAAGAGATCGCCACCCATCTCTGCATAGACGTGGTGCCACCCAGGAGAATGGAGATAGCAACGGGAAAGAGGAAACTGATCAGTCTTAGTCAAGACATTGATCAACACCAGTTTCCATGAATCAACAATGCTCCGCTTCTCCCTACTCCCGGGCCAGAGAACTTGTATTTTAAGGGTGGGAAGTCGCATGCAGGACCCTGCCACCTTGGGGCCCGAAACTGTTACAGGTGTGGAGAACCTGGACATATCGCATTTCACTGCCAGAAGTTTAGGAACTCGGTGGCTACCTCACCAAGGCCAGGAACTATCTGTCCCAAGTGTGGGAAGATGCACGAGGGACCATGCCCACAGGAGACACGGAATTGCTACCGGTGTGGAATGCCGGGACACATCTCCACCCATTGTCTAAGGTCTAGAAAACCACCAGCTACCATGCCGAGTTCGAGGCCAGGAGCAGGCCCGACTTGAACGCTCGTCTTCACTCGGTTAGACTGCCGAGAGATAGATTACGGACGATGAACTTTAGTATTCTATATGTATATGTGTAGAGTAGCTTTACATCATAGATAGTGTATATACATCTTTTGGATGATGTAAGGCCACCCTGATTAGGCTCCTATGTATAAACGCATATTTACGTTCTCGCTTATTTTATATAATATACGTTTATGCCTTTTCACATATATCACGTTAATCTACTTACGTATAGTAAGTATCGTGTTATCTCAACGACTTATATATATACTTATCGTAACAGAAACATGTCGAGAGGTAGACCAAGGAAGGAACAACCGCAACCACCGGTTAACCCACCTGAGCGGGAAGAGAATGCCAACATCGGTGATCTGTTAACTGTGCTAAAAGGATTAGCACAACATTTCGAGACCAATCGGGCCGACCCTCAGCCAGCTAGGGTTGACCCGAATCTGATATATGAACAATTCAGACGGTTTAATCCGCCAACCTTTGACGGACGAGGGAAACCGATTGTAGCAGAGGAGTGGCTACGGTCATTAGACAGGCTGTTCGGACATCTCACCTGCTCTAAGGAGCAGATGGTTAGCTGCGCTATCTTCCAGCTAACAAACGAAGCGAGTCACTGGTGGGACTCGTACGAGCGCACGCTGTTGGCCGCTCAAAGAGAGCAGATGACTTGGGAGGAATTCAAGGAGATAGTTTCTCGTCATTTCATTCCTCAATCATATCGAGATCAGAAGGAGACAGAGTTCCTTCATCTCAAACAGGGAAGTTCGACTGTAGGGGACTATGAGCGGCGGTTCAATCATTTGAGCCGGTATGCCCCACATCTGGTGGATTCAGATCTTAAGAAGGCCCGAAGGTTTGAGAGGGGTCTTCGCTCAGAGATCAGCTCGATCCTCGCTGGGCAGGGAACGATGACTTATGCGAATGTCATCGAAAGAGCCCAGGAGATTGCATCCCGGATGGGTTTAGATGCTGCACCCCTCAAGAAAGTTTTTCCTGTTCTTGTCAAGAGGAAATGGACTGGCCCAAGCCAGAGCTTCGTCCCGAATAAGTTTCCCCTGACAAGCAATGCTCCCCTTCTTCCCATTCCTCGACCAGGAAATCCGTGCCCGAGATGCAGAAAAGTGCATATGGGGTCGTGTCAGTCAGAGACGCGGACCTGTTATAATTGCGGGACACCGGGGCACATTGCGGCGAATTGCAGGAAGGTAAGAAGTACGCCGGCTACAGGACCGAACTCGAGGCCAGTAGCAGGAAGGGCGAGAGCTTTTGCTCTATCTCGTCTGGAGGCCACGGAGGGATCGGAGACGATTGCATGTATGCTATCAGTATCTGATATACCTGTTTTCATCCTGCTGGATGATTGGGGCGATTATTTTCTTCATATTTGTTGACTGCTATAATTGCTGAAGCATGAGGACGGTAGGATAGTCGCTCGGATTATAGAAGTTATTGTCCCTTCGGGAAAGACGGTAAGGACAGAACACCTACACCGTCACCTTAGATTTACTTTCGAAGATAAAATCCTTCTAGTTGATCTTCACGCTTTAGAGATGAAGGATTTTGACACGATCCTGAGGATGGACTGACTAGAGTCCCAACACGCGGTAATCAAATACCGTGCAAGGAAGACTGTCTTTCAAAGCATCTGGAGAACCAGAGTTCACCTTCCGTGAGACCCAGATCAAGTCGACTCAAGGAATAATTTGGATATAAAGGCAGCCGAGATGCTTAGCAAAAAGAACTGTGAAGCTTGGTTGGTCAACATGGGAAAACCCGAGCAAGCATTAACTTCAACTGAGAAGGTGCCGGTGATAAAGAAATATATGGACGTGTTTCCGAAAGATTGACCTGGTCCTCCATCGGATCGACAGGTGATTTTCAAGATGGATCTCGTTCCGGGATCAGCGCTGGTGTCAAAAGTTTCTTATCAAATGACATCGAAAGAATTGCAAGAACTGGAGGTCCAGTTACCAGAACTTTTAGACAAAGGTTTCATTAAACCGAGCGTGTCGTCTTGGGAAGCTCCAGTGCTCTTCGTGAAGAGGAAAGATGGGAACTTGAGGATTTGTGTCGATTACCAAGAGTCGAACAAGCGGATTATAGAGAACAAGTATACACTGCCTCGAAGTGAAGATCTCTTCGATAAATTAAGGGGAGCTAGTGTGTTCTCGAAGAATGACTTAAGGTCTGGGTATCACCAGATAAAAGTTAAAGACGCAGATGAATCACCAATCAATACTACGAGATGAAGAAGGGGAAGAATAAAGAGCAGAAATACGGTTCGGTTAGGAAGGATCGAGAAAGAATTGGAAAAGCTCAGGATTGACGAAAGTCCTGAATATCGAGCTTAGCCAGATCATCAAGGAACTTGCAAGCCTGAGGAAGTTCCTTGACGAGAAATGGAAAGAAAGAAGCAACTCGCATATAAGAGGACGAGAGTTTTGACAAAGTAACCAGTCTCGCAGCTCTTAGTACACGTTTAGTTCTGAGTCGTTCTTAGTACGCATTCAATTTCGAGGACGAAATTATTTTAAGGGGTAAGGGATGTAGCACCCCGGACCAAAACGAGCATAATTTATTAATTAAATATTAAAAACTCATAATTTAATAATTATGTGCGTATGATTTATCTGTTTAATTTATTTCGTGCGTTTCAGATATCTGTTTAATGCATGGTTAGGATGGAAGTATTTATCTAGACGTGAAACGTAGAATTTTATTTTACCATTAGATGCGTAATGGAAAAACGAGAAGATAGAAACGAATTAGGGGTCAATCGGAGACCCGTAGCCCGAACGACGAAGAAAGGGGCAAAACTCGAAGTTTCGAAACAGAAAATCGAAAGATATTAACGATGAATAGTAACGAGATAGACATGATGAATAGTAACCCGGAAAAGTCAACTATGAACAGTAACTTAGATTTTTCACGTGAATAGTAACTTTCGGATTTCTATAAATAGAGGTGATTTCGATTCAAAAATCACCGTTTCTTCGATCGAGCCGAACCCGATGAAAACACGTAAGTCCTCCTTTCTCGTCTTTTCTTTTCTGTCTTTCTGTTTTCCGGCGCGCTGCCGCCGGTGCGGCGGCGCCGCCGCCGGCCGGTCGTCGAAAAATTTTCAACGTTGTCGGAATCGGACGATTTTCACACATGACGTTCGTCTCGACAAGACGAATCTAGGATAGGTCTCGGATTTCAAATCCGATTTCTTGCTCGCCGGAAAACGGCGAAAAACAGCCCCCAAACCCTAACCCCTTCACCCTTTCTCTCTCCTCTGATTTCTTTCTCGCTCCTCGTCCTCTTGCCGGAGCGGTGGCCGGAGAAGCTGCTGGTGGTGTGGTGGTGATGTCGGGGAGGTGGCGCAGCCGTGGGTGGCGGCGCATGGCCGGAACAGTAGGTATATATGTATGAACGTGCATGTGTGTGTGGGTTTAGGTGTGCTAGTGTGTGTGAGTGTTGAGTTCGCTGTTGTGGGCGGCGCATGGTGGCACCGCCATGCGTGACCGGTGAGCCGGCGATGGGAGGTCGCCGGCGAGGGCTCAGGTGGAGGGGGCCGCCGGCCAAGCATGACAGGGTGTGTGTATATGTTTCCATGTGCGTGTGTGTGTATATGTTTCCATGCGTGTGTGTGTGAGAGCTGCTGTGTGTGTAGGTGGTGGCCGGCGACTGGGGGTCGCCGGCCAAGGTCACGGCGGGTGGTGGTGGTCGCCGGCCAAGGGTCGGTTTGGCAAGGGTTGGAGTGTGTGTGTTGAGCGTGGGTTGTATATGTGTATATATATGGCTGTGTATGTGTGTTGGCCGGAGTTGGGTGGTTGCCGGCGACTGGGGAGTCGCCGGCCGGTGTCTGGAGGTCGGGGGAGGTGGTCGCCGGCGACGAGAAGTCGCCGGCCGGAGTTTTGGTTGGAGTTGAAATTTGGAAAAAATGTGACTTCGAAGGATTTTGCGGCGTAATTTCCGGGCACTATTCATGCCGGAATCCAGCGATGGACGGCCGGAGGTGGTAGTCGGCGGTGCGGGGTAACCGGCGAGGTAGGTGGTGGTGGCTGGAGGCGGCGCCGCCGCACCGGGCGGAGCCGGGAAAGTGACAGGCGAGCAGGGCCGACGTCGGGAAAATCT
Organism: Scutellaria minor; assembly: GCA_954870855.1. Lineage (NCBI taxonomy): Eukaryota > Viridiplantae > Streptophyta > Magnoliopsida > Lamiales > Lamiaceae > Scutellaria > Scutellaria minor. The sequence continues at coordinate 9,404,565 of OX940728.1, read as the reverse complement.
GGGCGCCCGCTGCCGAGACGGGCCACCCGCTGCTGAGAAAACTCGGCAACCGTGCGCGCCCGTCGGGTGCCGACGCGCACCCGACGCCGTGTTTTCGATCCGAACCTCATTTTCTTTCCGTCATTCATCCATATCGAGTCATCGCTGACAAGACGTCATTGACCGAGGGTCGTGGGCCCGGTCAAAGTCAACCCTTTGACCAAAATTACCATTTTACCCCTTAACTTAAAATGCTCCGTTTGAGCGCATTTTAACTCCGATTGTGCTCATTCTTTTTGCGTTGCGATCCTTATTTCATTTCCTATCTATTCAGCCACCCATACAGATCTGACCCTCTCATTTCTTGAACTCCAATCTTTAGATCGTTCGATCCGTCGTGTCGTTAGCAAGCGTTTTTCCGTCGGAACCTTTTACAACTTTATTTATACAGTATTTAAGATCTAAGAAACATTGTAACTATGTAGGCTACTTAGTGGACTGAGTTTTGAGATAGCAAGTTATCAGACTTTCGGATTTATCAACTCACGTGGGTACCACCGAACAAGGTGGGGGTAATTCCTATCCTTTTATCTGTTTACAGTTTTCCCTATTTAAATGCATGATTGAGGAATACTAAATGCTGTGAATATATTTGCTGTGCCATATTATTACTGTGGTTGGACTGATGTCCACCTTGATCATGCATTTCGTTCGTCCCTTGCTATTTTCTACTACTCTGAAAAGGTCTAGCGGTCCTTAAAATACGCTAGCGGTATATGAGACCGTTTACAGGGTAAGACGGGGGAACCCCGCACCTATGCGTCCCTTGCCATTTCTAATATCTGCTATGCATTTTATGTGCTATGGCAACGTGACTTAAGATTATTTTACTAGTATTTTTATATCTGATGAGAGTCATAAGGGGCAGAGTTATTCCCACGAGTGTATTCCACGCACTCACCCCTTTATTCTGTACTCACACTATAGGAGCTGGTGAGCATGTCGAACCCTAGTTGGAGAGAGGTGGTGCTGTTCCTGATCTTGTGTTTATTTAGGATGTGTCGCACAAACACTTTCAAACAATGTTTTAAGTTTAACTCACGTTTTTGTAATATTTCTGTATTTATATTCTGAGTATTCTGTGAACGAGAGATCCTGATGTTATTTCCGCTGCGTATGATTTACATTATCAGTAGTGAGACTAATTGCTATCGGCAGAGGCCGATTGTTGTTGAGTGAAGGAATCACTTCGTCCCTTACCTCTTTCTTCTGTCGTCTCTTGCTTATTCTTTCTGTTGTGTAGACGTCTCTTGCTATTTCTCTCTTCACGCCCAACGGTAAAACTCTGATAAAATATGAAAAGATTTCGGGGCGTGACATTTATAAAATTTGGAAATGGGTACTCTAACTTCCTATCTAAAGTTACATTGTCTCATCAAAACCTAAATGGAAATATCCTAGCAATTTCCCCATTTTTGATGATGACAAAACCCATAGAAGTAAAAGATAAGCAAGATAAACAGGTGTACTTTTATACATGTAAGATGTACAAGTATAATACAATATAAGCTTTACATCACATGAATAAACAACTTACAACCTCATAAATAGAATGAAGAAATAAAGATTACAAGAATTCTTTATAAAGAGAGCTTTCTTAGCAAACAATCCTGATCAACGCAGTAAGCATCTCTTTGTCAGTTTACTGATCTCCAAACAGCTTCCTCTTGATCTGATCATGCCCTAAACTTCCTTGTTGATATTTGGCGGCTACCTCATATTTAGATCCCTTCCACCAGTTTGAGATAGAATCCTGATAAGACTTATTCAGTTGCTCAGCTATCTCAGGAACCTGTATCTATCTCAGCCAGTAATCTTGGCAGTAAGGAACCTGCTCTTCTTTCTTAACTCTATCAAGCAGTGTCAGATGCCAGTTTAACCTTCATTCTCTTGCTAGCTTCTCAAATCTCTTCAAAGCTTTCTCACAGGAAGAAAAGTTTTTGAAAATGTTAAGTTTGCAGAGTTCTTTGAAGTACCTGAAGTATTCTGACATTTTGTAATGGGTGATCTCTTTGAATGTCGAAAACCTGTCCCTAGGAAAATGGACCTTTTCAAATATAGCTAAGTTTTAATATGCAACATCAACTATGTTTTCTGGTTTCTGATCAAGCATGACAGAAACCTCAGTTGGAGCTTCATCTTTTACAAAATTTGGAGCTTCTTGATCAGGGTAGAAGTATCCCTTATCAGATAAAGAAATCCCAGTACCAACAACTCCTAGCCTTGAAAGCTATTATTTCTCTTTTCTCTTTTCTTCTTCAGCAGCTTTCAGCTGTCTCCATCTATCTTCATTTAGCTTCTTGCTTGGATCAACAGCCTCAGCCATTTATGGTTTGGCTTTAAGATTAAGTTTCTAAGTACCATGTTGTTGTCCTCTTCCTCTTCTAGTTTGCTGCCTACTTGATCTCTGCTTTGTAGGTGCAGCAGCAACCTATGCCAATGCAGTACTGTCTGCTGGTTGGGACCCAACAACCCCAGTACCTGCATTATCATCATCATCCTTCCTTCTTCATTTTGGCTCTTCACTCTGACCATGTCCAGAATCTGTTCTTTTCCGTTTGAGTTTGGTCAAAGGTGCCTTATCCACTTCTTCTTCTTTCTCTATTTTCCTAGTTGTGGTATCAACCAAGGGAGCATCAGGTTCATCTACCTGCTTTTGCTTCTTCTTATCTTTCCTTTTTTTAGTATCATCAATCTTTGTGGCTCTTCGGTTAGTAATTTCAGTAGCTTCGGCAGGGTAAATTTTCATCAGTATAGTCCTTATCTCTCCCACAAGCATCTCAAGATTTAGAATCCTGTCATTGATACTTGTAACATCACTGCCCTAGAAACAGATATTTTCTTACATATTACCCATAGCTAAACCTTGAGCGGCTTGAGTGTTTTGCATATCTTCCACACTCTTCTTCAAGGCATCAGATGTAGTTTTATGTTCACGCTCAAATTTAGCTCCGGATTTGTATTGGATATTGTATTCATCATTCATCCTCTGTTGTATCCTGGCAGGGAGTTTAGACAACTACTTCCTCAGTTCTTCCATAGAAGATGAATGCTTATCATCGTTGCTCTGAATGTTGGCGGCCATATTCTTCTCATGCTCTTGAATAGTCCTCATGAGCCCTTGAACAACATTCATTATATTGTGAAGAGAAACTTCATGGGAGTCAGAAGGAGTCTCAACCCCAACCACTGGTCTTGATTCCTGTTGAGTATATAAGACCAGAGTCTGACTCTCTTTCTATTTGGCATCTTCTTTGGCTTGTTGCTTCGTCCTTGCCTTCATTTTAGCATAATAGCTCATCATCTCCTCATTTGTCAGCTTGATCTTTCTAGGTATTTTGAGTGGAAGGGAGTCTGGTTCATCATCACTATCACTTGATGAATCATCACCATCTTCTGGAGCGGGATTAGCAACAACTAGCTCTTTGCCTCTCGAAGGCACATCATCCTTATCCTTCTGCCATTCTAAATCCTCTACCGGAGTTGTCTCAACAGCATCCGCGCCTAAGGTCTTCATCGGAGAAGCTATCTCCACAGCTATCTTTGACTCAACATCCTCCTTAGCTTCCTGAGGTTTAACAACCTCCATTACTGTTGGAACCGACGGATTGCCGGTCCTATGCAATTAGAATCGGGTTCCAAAAGGATATGCGCAGCGGAAAGAAATCATACCTTTTGAAGACAAATAGATCGAAGATAAGACCTCTCGATCTTCTATTGTATTCCTAGCCCTTCCTTTGGACGTCGTGTGGGCGACGATCCTCCAAAGACTCAGCAGTCTTGCCCCTCTTCTCTTTCTCACGATTATGTATCTTAACGTATGCATGAGATTGAGAGTTTTAATCGGAGGCGCTGATAATAGGGGTTTATATAGGTTATAACATGGACCTAGAGGAGGAATTAGGATTGGGCCTCCTGATGGGCTTAGGCGTCCTGTGTTCGGCCCGAACACCTAGCTTAAGTCCATCAATTATAACTCGGTCCACTAAGGAGTTATAATTGAACTACCGCCCCAATCTAATATTACAATATGGGCTCCTTCTTATTATGTGTACGTTTATTTCCCTGTGTTTAAGATATCGAATGTCCATAATTTAAATAAGTTACTGACAACTTAATTAATTTACATCTAATTCCTAGAGTAGTACCACTAATCTTTATTATCATGTCGGACTAAATCCACCTGCAGGGTTTATATGATAATCCTTATGAGCTCCTCAAGGGGACATCATCATGCTAAATAATTAGGACACGAATTCCTTCTATAATCAACAACACACCATATAAACAGTATTATCTCCCAATTCACCGAGCTTATTGATTTATGAATAAATCTCACCCATTGACAAATTAAAGAAACAAACACTGAGTACACGTGCCCATTATTATATAGGGATTAAGAAGACGCACATCCATAATAACAGAGGTCTTGTTCTTTATAATAGACTATACAAATCGAACAACCTCAAATGGTCCTGCTCAATACATACAAAATGTACTAGTGTAACTTTATTGTCAAGACAGACTAATACCAAATTACACTACAACCATTCCAATGGTTTGTCCAAATCCATTTTGGTTGTGAGCTACTATTTATAATCATAAGGAATTGATAGCATGATCTTCTGTGTGGCACCACACACCATGTTATCTACAATATAGATTAATCTAGACAATTGCAATAATTATATATAACAAATATAAAATGAAACATTTGACCAAAATGATTCTCATATCAAAAAAATATTCATACAAAAGCTAGACTTATAGTATACATCCTAACAATCTCCCACTTATACTAAAAGACTATGCTGCCATAAGCGCTGCCATACATCTGATTCCCATCCCTTCAACATGTCCATCAAAAGCTTTCGCTGGAAGGGCCTTTGTGAAAGGATCTGCTACGTTATCTATTGATGCAATTTTGGTGACAACAACTTCTCCTCATTTTACGATGTCTCGTATCAGGTGGTATTTGCGCTCAATGTGTTTACTTGCTTTATGGGCTCGTGGTTCCTTCGAGTTTGCTACTGCACCACTGTTATCACAATAAATTGTGATAGCTTTGGCCAAATCAAGAATCACTTCTAAGTCCATCAAGAAGTTCCTGAGCCATACAGCTTCTTTGGCTGCCTTAGAGGCTGCCACATAATTAGCTTCCATGGTAGAGTTCGAAATGCATTTCTGTTTAACACTCCTCCATACTATGGCTCCACTTCCTAAGGTAAACACATAACCCGAGGTAGATTTACTATTGTCCCTATTAGACTGGAAATCAGAATCCGTATAACCCACAGGAAGCAAATCATCTGCCTGGTAAACCAGCATATAATTTCTAGTCCTTTTCAGGTACTTTAAAATATGCTTTACCGCAGTCCAATGTCCTTTTCTTGGGTTACTTTGATATCTGCCAACCATGCCCATGACAAAGTAGATATCCGGGCTCGTACATAGCATCGTATACATTAGGCTTCCTACAGCCGAAGCATAAGGAACTACCTTCATTTCCTCTATCTCCTTTGATGTCTTAGGACACATCTCCTTAGATAAAGGTACTCCATGTCGAAAAGGTAGAAAACCTTTCTTGGAGTTTTGCATGCTAAAACGAGTTAGGATAGTATCAATGTATGAAGCTTGAGATAAACACATCTTTTCTTGCGATCCCTTATAACTTTGATCCCAAGAATATGTCCAACTTCTCCCAAATCCTTCATATCAAACTGCTTGGACAGCCATACCTTTACGTCTGACAACACTTTGACATTGTTGCCAATGATCAAGATGTCATCTACGTATAGTACAAGAAATACCACCATGTTTCCGTCACTATTCTTGTATACACAAGACTCATCCGGACATTGAATGAATCCATAAGACTGGATTACCTCATCAAAATGGATGTTTCAAGATCTCGAAGCTTGTTTTAGTCCATAAATGGACCGATTAAGCTTACACACAAGATGCTCTTTGTCCTTTACAATGAATCCTTCTGGTTGTTTCATATAGATGTTTTTTTCAAGATTACCGTTAAGGAAAGCTGTCTTGACATCCATTTGCCAAACCTCATAATTCATATGAGCAACAATAGACAAAAAAATCCGGATAGACTTGAGCATGGCTACCGGTGAAAAGGTTTCCTCATAATCGATCACTTCTTTTTGAGTATACTCCTTCGCAACAAGCATCGCTTTGAAAGTTTCCACTTTCCCATTTGATCCTCATTTTCTTTTGTAGACCCACTTATATCCAATGGCTTTTACACCATTTGGTGGTTCTACAAGCTCCCAGACTTGATTAGAATCCATAGATTCTATCTCCTAAAAATATGAATCTATCAGGTTGTCTAACAACCCTTCCACTACGACAAGGCACTTATGGTAATAGTGTATCATTAGTGATGCACGGTGCAGACTCCTGTGGTATTTCATCTTGTACCATTGGTATTAAGGTAGAAGTTTCCCCTCTAATTTCCTCTAGAACAATTTTACTCATGGGCTTGTGGTTTATTACATAGTCCTCTTTTAAGAATCGGGCATTTGTGCTAATAATAACCTTCTGATCTTTAGGACTATAAAATAAACCACCTTTCATTCCTCTAGGATAGCCCACAAACAGGCAAACATCCGTACGAGATTCCAACTTATCAGCGTCTCCCTTCAGCACATGTGTTGGACTATTCCAAATCCGAATGTGTTTCAGACTAGGCTTACGCCCATTCCATAATTCTGTGGGAGTAGAGGGTACTGTCTTAGAAGGTACCAAGTTCAGAATGTACGCCGCCGTTTCCAGGGCATATTCTCAAAACGAATTTGGTAATTTCGAATAACTCATCATCGATCTAACTATTTCCATGAGAGTCCTATTCCTTCATTCTGCCACACCGTTTTGTTGGGGTGTACCAGGTGCAGACAATTGGGATTGAATCTCAGCCTCTGATAAGTAACTCCTAAACTCTCCTAAGAGGTATTCGCCACCACGATCAGATCGTAGTGTTTTGATACATTTACCATGACGTTTCTCTACATCAGCCTTGTACTCTTTGAATTTATCAAAGCACTCAGACTTGAGGCGCATCAAATAAATATACCCATATCTCGAAAAATCATCTATAAATGAGACAAAATATTCAAAACCACCTCTTACCTGGATAGTCATAGGACCACACAAATCAGAATGAACCAATTCCAACACTTCTTTGGCTCTATACCCCTTGGCTTTAAAAGACCTCTTGGTCATCTTTCCTTCCAAGCAAGACTCGCAGGTCGGATAGTTTTCCACTTCCAATGAACTCAAAGGTCCATCGGCTATCAACCTTTGAATCCTACTCAAGTTAATATGACCTAACCTTAAATGCCAAATATATGTTTGGTTCATTTTCGAAGGTTTTTTTCTCTTATTAGAGTTAGAAGATGTATTATTAATTTCCATTTATTGCATCGTCGGAGTTTTTGGATTAAGAGTATATAAATTGCCAACCAACGTACCAGAACAGATAATAACCCTATTTTTCTTGACAACAACTTTGTCATAAAAAGAAACAGAATATCCATCCAAAAATAATTTAGAAACTGAAATCAAGTTCTTTCTAAAACAAAGTACGTAAAGACAATTCCTCAAAACCAAAGTCTTGTTCCTATCAAAAGATAAATAAACATCTCCCACTGCAACTGCCGCCACTTTCGTAGCGTTGCCTATGTAGATGGTAATCTCGTCCTTACTTAGTCTCCTGGTTTCCTGGAACCCCTGCAATGAATTACAGACATGATCAGTGGCTCCCGTATCTACACACCAGGTACCGATAGATAGCACCGCTAAACATATTTCAATAACTAGTGAATAAGATGTACCTCCATTGTTCTCCTTTTTACGGGGAACAATCCACCTTCTAATGTCCAGGTTGCTTGCATGAGAAGCACTTGCCCTTTGGCTTTTTCACGCCACCACTACAAGAAAAAAAAGGCTACGACAAGTGTTTTTAACCCTTGTCGTAGCCATATTCAAACCATTGTCGTAGCTGGTGTTGTTGTAGACTCTGAAAAAATCCGCTCATAGACAACGGTTTTTAACCGTTGTCGTAGACTCTATGACAATGGTTATTAACCGTTGTCGTAGATGCTACGACAACGGTTAACCATTGTCTATGAGCGAAAATTTTCAGACCCCTACCACAACACAGGCTACGACAACGGTTCAAATAGAGCTACGACAACGGTTAAAAACCGTTGTCGTAGCCATATTAATAAAATAAAACAATATTCTGCCACGTAAGCTTGCCACATCACCTCACACTACGACAACGGTTAACCGTTGTCTATGAGCGAAAATTTTCAGACCCCTACCACAACACAAGCTACGACAACGGTTCAAATAGAACTACGACAACGGTTAAAAACCGTTGTCGTAGCCATATTAATAAAATAAAACAATATTTTACCACGTAAGCTTGCCACATCACCTCACACGTCATGCTAGGGATGACATGTCAACAGCCACATCATGCCACGTCAACATAAGGATGATATCATCACTGAAATCATCATGATTAATATTATGCGTTATGTGAGATTCGAACCCGGATGGCCCGGTGGTACTCTAACCACTAGACCATTGAAGCCTCATGTGACAATGTCTTGCATATTTTTCTTTTATAATATAATTTTGATATTTTTCAATTTTCTATTATTACATATTTTTTGTTAACTTTTATAAAGTACCATTACTTATTAATATAAGTAATTGATTTTCAATTTTGATATATTAATATATATATATAATTGAATGATTAATGACTATATTAATAATAATTAATATAATTTTCAAATTATATATATAATGAATATATTTATAAAATTAATATATATTTCAAATTATATGTATAATTAATATATTTATAACATTAATGTATTTTTCAAATTAATATATTTATAAAATTAATAATCTGTTGTACATATTTTCTAAAGTTTCTTTATAATGAAATAAAATTTAATTCTCAAAATTAGTTTATTTCATCAATTTAATTCAACAATATATAGCATTTCTTCTTTCATTTAAAAAAATTTGTAATATTTGACTTTTTTTTTAAATATTAGTCTACGACAACGCTTCTACGAGGCTACAACAACGTTAGAAAACAACTCATGTGACAATGTCTTACATATATTTCTTTTATAATATATTTTTGATATTTTTCAATTTTCTATTATTACATATTTTTTGTTAACTTTTATAAAGTACCATTACTTATTAATATAAGTAATTGATTTCCAATTTTGATATATTAATATATATATATATAATTGAATGATTAATGACTATATTAATAATAATTAATATAATTTTCAAATTATATATATATAATGAATATATTTATAAAATTAATATATTTTTCAAATTATATTTATAATTAATATATTTATAAAATTAATAATCTGTTGTACATATTTTCTAAAGTTTCTTTATAATGAAATAAAATTTAATTCTCAAAATTAGTTTCTTTCATTAATTTAATTCAACAATATATAGCATTTCTTTGTTAACTTTTATAAAGTACCATTACTTATTAATATAAGTAATTGATTTCCAATTTTGATAGATTAATATGTATATATATATCTATAATTGGAAGATTAATGACTATACTAATAATAATTAATATAATTTTCAAATTATATATATAATGAATATATTTTTCAAATTAATATATGTATATTAATAATGCATATATTTTTCAAATTATATATATAATTAATATATTTATAAAATCAATATATTTTTCAAATTGTATTTACAATTAATAAATTTATATAATTAATGTATTTTTCAAATTAATATATTTATAAAATTAATAATCTGTTGTAAATATTTTCTAAATTTTATTTATAATGAAATAAAATTTAATTCTCAAAATTAGTTTATTTCATTAATTTAATTCAACAATATATAGCATGTATTTCTTCTTTCATTAATTTAAAAATATATATATTTTAATATTTGACTTTTTTTTAAAAATTAATTAAATTAGTCTATGACAACGCTTTTACGATGCTACGACAACATTAGAAAACAACCCTTATCTTAATCACCTACGACAACACATCTACGACAACGGCAAGTTAAAACCGTTGTCTATGAGAGAATTTTTCTGGCTACGACAACGGTAGGTTAAAAACCATTGTCTATGAGCTAATTTTTTGGGCTACGACAACGGTTTCGACAATGGTTGCTAAAAAACCCTTGTCTATGAGAGAAGTTTTTGAGCTATGACAACGGTTTTATCTACGACAACGGAATTTTAGGCTACGACAAGGGTTTTTAGCAAAAACACATGTCGTATGGGTGTTGTCTATGAGAGAATTTCTTGTAGTGCACCTTGTGGTCTAGCTTGCTTAGGTCCACCCACTTTCTTTGCCGAACCAGCTTATTTCTTTTTCTTCTTCACTTCACCTTTTAGCTTAGAAGTAGAAACATTTTCAGTAATGTAAGCTTGAGAAGTTTGACGAAGTATCCTTTCTGCCGCTTGGAGTTCTGTCAGAAGTTCTGCCATCGAATACAACCTCTTGTTCATGTTGTAGTTTAAGCGGAACTGCTCAAAACTCTTAGACAGCATTTGGAGAATGATATCGACCTGTGTTTCCCCATCGATTTCAGCTCCAAGGACCTCCATCTCATTCAAATGAGCCATCATCTTGAGGACATGACCCCTTACGGGTGTCCCCTTAGGCATCGTGGTCGTCATTAAGTTTCTAATGGCCTCCTGCCTTGCAGCCCGACTCTGGTGTCCGAAGAGTTCCTTGAGATTCAGCATCATGTCATAGGCAATAATCATGGCCCGATGCTGATGTTGCGGCACATTTAACATGAAAGCCAAAATGTAACACCGCGGGTCTAACTCTCTTTCTCTTTGGCATCTTCTTCGGCTTGTTGCTTCGTTCTTGCCTCCATTTCAGCATAATAGCTCTGTTAGGATGTATACTATAAGCCTTGTTTTTTGTATGAACATCGTTTATGGAATGAGAATCACATTGGTCATATGTTTGCATTTTATATTTGTTATATATGTTTATGCAATGTCCAATTAATTTATATTATAGATAACTTGGTGTGTGGTGCCACACAGAAGATCATGTTATCAGTTTCTTATAAATTATAAATAGTAGCTCACAACCAAGATGGATTTGGACAAATCATCGGAATGGTTGTAGTGTAGTTTGGTATTAGTCTGTCTTGACTATAAAACTACACTAGTACACTTTGTGTGTATTGAGCAGGACCATTTGAGGTTGTTCGTTTTATACTGACTATATAATAGAACAAGACCTCTGTTATTATGGATGTACATCTTCTTAATCCCTATATAATAACGGGCACGTATGCTCAATGTTTATTTCTTTAATTTGCCAATGGGTGAGATTTATTCATAAATCAATAAACTCGGTGAGTTGGGAGATAGCATTGTTTATATGGTGTTCTGTTGATTATAGAAGGAATCCGTGTCCTAATTATTTAGGATGATAATGTCCCCTTGAGGAGCTCATAAGGATTATCATGTAAACCCTGCAGGTGGATTTAATCCGACATGATAATAAGGATGAGTGGTACTACTCTTGGAATTAGATGTAAATTATTTAAGTTGTCAGTAACTTATTTAATTTACGGACATTCGATATCTTAAACACGGGGAAATAAATGTACACATAATAAGGAGCCCATATTAAATATGGGATTGGGATGGTAGTTCAATAATAATTCTCTAGTGGACTGAATTATTATTGATGGGCTTCAGTTATGTGTTCGGGCCGAACGCAGGATACTAAAGCCCATCAGGAGGCCCAACCCAATTCCTCCTCTAGGTCCCTGGTGTAGCCTATATATAGCTCTTTTCATCAGCGCCTCTCATAACACAGAACTCAGATCACAGAAAACACGTGATAAGTGAGAGAGAGCGGAACTGATTTTTCTCGAAGGATCGTTGGCCACGCAACGTTCGAGAAGGGCTCAGAGGAATACATCAGAAGATCAAGAGGTCTACAAGGGTATGATTTCTTTCCGCTGCGATTTATCTTTGGATCCCGATTCCGATAGCATAGGGCCGGCGATCCGTCGGTTCCAACAAGCTCATCCTCTCCTCCTTTGTCAGTTTGATCTTTCCAGGTATTTTGAGTGGAAAGGAGTCTAGTTCATCATCACTATCACTTGATGAATCATCACCATCTTCTAGAGCGAGATCAACAACAACTAGCTCTTTGCCTCTCGAAGGTACATAATCCTTATCCTTCTATCATTCTAAATCCTCTACCGAAGCTGTTTCAACAGCATCCGCGCCCAAGGTCTTCGTCGGAGAAGTTGTCTCTACAACTATCTTTGACTCAACATCCTCCTTAGCTTCCTAAGTTTAGCAACCTCCATTACTATTGGAATCGATGGATCGCCGGCCCTATGTAATCGGAATCGGGTTCCAAAAGGATATGCGCAGTGGAAAGAAATCATACCTTTTGAAGAGAAACAGATCGAAGATAAGACCTCTCGATCTTCTGTTATATTCCTAGCCCTTTCTTTGGACGTCATGTGGGCAACGATCCTCCAAAGACTTAGCAGTCTCGCCCCTCTTCTCTTTCTCATGATTCTGTATCTTAACGTATGTGTGAGATTGAGAGTCTTAATCAGAGGCGCTGATAATAGGTATTTATATAGGCTACAACATGGACCTAGAGGAGGAATTAGGGTTGGGCCTCCTGATGGACTTAGACGTCCTGTGTTCGGCCCGAACACCCAGCTTAAGTCCATCAATTATAACTCGATCCACTAAGGAGTTATAATTGAACTACCGCCCCAATCCCATATTATAATATGGGTTCCTTCTTATTATGTATACGTTTATTTCCCCGTATTTAAGATATCGAATGTCCGTAAATTAAATAAGTTACTGACAACTTAATTAATTTACATCTAATTCCAAGAGTAGTATCACTCCTCTTTATTATCATGTTGAACTAAATCCACCTACAGGGTTTACATGATAATTCTTATGAGCTCCTCAAGGAGACATCATCATCCTAAATAATTAGGACACAGATTCCTTCTATAATCAACAACACACCATATAAATAGTACTATCTCCCAATTCACCGAACTTATTGATTTATGAATAAATCTCACCCATTGGTAAATTAAAGAAACAAACACTGAGTACACGTGCCCGTTATTATATAGGGATTAAGAAGACGTACATCTATAATAATAGAGGTCTTGTTCTTTTATATAGACAGTACAAATCGAACAACCTCAAATAGTCCTGCTCAATACATACAAAATGTACTAGTGTAACTTTATAGTCAAGACAGACTAATACCAAATTACACTACAACCGTTTCAATGGTTTGTCCAAATCCATCTTGGTTGTGAGCTACTATTTATAATCATAAGGAACTGATATCATGATATTTTGTATGACACCACACACCAAGTTATCTACAATATAGATTAATCTGGACAATTGCATTAATCATATATAACAAATATAAAATGCAAACATTTGACCAAAATGATTCTCATATCAAAAAGATGTTCATACAAAAGCTAAGCTTATAGTATACATCCTAACAATTACTTCTTGAGCATAAACCTGACTATCCTCAGTAACCTGTTCAGGCACAACAGTTACTTCATCGGGTACATCAGTAACCAAAACTGTTGTTTCCTCAGCAACCTCTTCAACAAAAACCTGACTACCCTCAGCAACCTGTTTAGGCACCATAGTTGCTTCATCGGGTACCTCAGTAGACTCCATCTCCACAATAGGAACTGGGTCTGAAACAGGAACCTGTTCCTTATCAGCAACGACAACTGTTGTTTCCTCAGTAACTTCAGCTACCTGAATGTTAGTAGCTTCAATCACCTCCGCAACCTCCTCAACTACTTCATCAGCAACCTGACTGGTTTCATATAATTGTTCGATGTCAGTTGCTTTAGCAGTTGGAACTTCATCATCTTTCTCCTCCAAGTCAGCATACTGTACTGCTAACATGGCCAGTACAGGGAGTCCTGCCTCTGTAACTTCCTCCGGGTTGCTTCATCGGTGTTCTCCATCTCGATCGATGCACAGATATCATTAATGATAGGTATTGGTCTCCTCTTAGTGGATTTATCATTAAGAGCAGGGAAAACAGAGTTACGCATATATACATCTGAATCCATGGTATCGAGATGTGTAAGAGGGGAAAGAGCTGCGATACCTGAGTAAGTTGGAGAATCACGAGTCTCAGCAGCTTTTGATGATCCTTCCCCTGGCTGCAATATTCTTTAGGGTTGGTAAAATTGAGCTTTGCTTATCTAAATCCCCTATTGCAGCACCCTTGCATTCGCTTCCTCAGAAGTGAGGTCAGCTAGCTGAGCTTCAGCCATCTCCAGCTCAGTCGAGATCCTAAAAGTCTCAGTGATGGGGATCTGCATGATTGAGTTATCTTCCCATTTCTTCATCGACTGCTCGCTTATTTCCTTCACCTTGGCCGTCCAATGGGCATTGAGCCTCACCTGTCTTTCATGGATAAGAGCAATAGTAGCATCAGTCTGAAGATTGATGTAATCTTCGACAAGAAAATGTAGGAGCCCATTGGGAAATGTTTCTTCTGGATCAACAAAGTTGATTATCCATAAGAGAATAATGTCTTCGACTTCGAACCAGTCCTCCCATGTCACCAACTCTCTCACCGCGCCCAATCTCTTCGATCGTCAGGTTTCATAGGCGACAACAAACCTTTTGTAGATAGAGTTTGTTGTTTCCCTTATGGCCTTCTCAGCTTCTTCGGCACTGATCGAGTCAGTGGAGGTCTCCACCCAGGTAAGAGTGTCAATCTCTTTCAATTCCTTCTTCTCACCCAATCATCTCCTCCTGTAGGAGCTGTCAGCTTTCTTGACTCGCCTTCTTCTCTTATTCGGTATAGGAACCTCCTCTGCAGCCTTTTCAGCAACCTCCTCCTCAGATTCGTCAGGAACCTGGATCACTAGAGTAGAAAACTGTTCGTCCTGGACAGCTTCAGGAATCTCTTCAGCAACAAGAGGATCCTCTTTAGTAACAAGAGGATTTGGAGCAACAACCTCTCCCGCTGCCTGCTCCAAAGGCACTATAGCCTTCTCAGCAACTGGCTCTACCGGGAGGTCAGGAATCTGTTTACCAACAGCTGATGCATTGACTTCATCAACAACCTCATTAGAGGGATGCTCCAAGAGCAAATCATCCTCAACAGTTGGGGAAATGCAAGTGGTCAAAGGTTCAGAAGAGACAACAATCTCTTATTCGGAGTCAGAATCCTGCAACCTGAGGATCGGTAGGTTTCATTACAAGGGCCTTCTTTGCTCCAGTCTTCTTCTGCAAAGGAGCTTTCTTGACCACATTCTTCCTTATTGGCTTATCATCATCACTACCAGAGTCATCGAACGAATCAGCAGCTTGTGGCTTAGCGGTAGGTCTCTTCGTGGGCTTCTTCTCCTTCTTCTCACCTTTGGAGAAGCCCTTTTTCACACCAAGATACCATCCTGGTGCATATGGAACCCTTCTCTCCAAGGGTAGCTTTTTCCAACTTAGGATAGAGGAAAGTACTATCCCAAACCCTTTCCTCGGCGTAGTTTTGATAGCCTTCTCCCAAATCCTCTTGAAGATGAATTGTGCCCAGTTGACTGCATCTCCACGAACAATGCAGTCATCATCCTCAATCTAAGGTTTGTGCACTTGTCAAAGCTTGCACACCTACTCTCAATGGTATAGACAAGGATGTCATGAAGAAACTCATAATCCAGCTTGAGTTTCTTCTTTCCAAAGTTGGTGGAGGCGCTCTCCTCCACGGAATCCAGTTTAAACTGGTTCCAGCTCTCCTCCAAATATTCTGACCCATATACCACTAGGTCAGCATACTTCATACCCTCGTTGGAGATGCCGAAGGTCTTGGCGATCCCTCCAGCGGTCAAAGTCTGCATCTCTTCATCATCTTCATCCATCCTGAAGGTGATGGTCTTCTTATCCTTAGAGAGTTCTGTGAAGGCGTAGAACCACTCTACTGACAGGACAGAGAACCCTGTGTAGGTAGTGGTGAACAGCTCATCTAACTTGTTGTTCTCCATATGTTTCCAGATCTTTTGGATGAGATCTTTGTCTTCGTACGGTGAGTCGTCTCCAAGAAACACAGATTCATTCATAAGTCTTCCTTCCAACACATTGGTTTCTCTTGCGACAACCATAGTAGATCTGTGATAGTCTTTAGAAGAGAGAGATAGAAAGCTTGTTGCAGAGAGTTAGAAAATCTTGTGAATGGAAAAGTGGTAAGCGTAGAGAAGAAAATGAGAAATATGAGCGGTTTAAATTTGAAAGAAGTTCTGAAATGAACAATGGTTTAGATTATGGAACTCAAGAGTGGTGCTCGATCTGACAGTTGAGATTAAAATAGCAGAGGGGCAAATCCATAATTTATTGAGATCGTGTCAGAAGATAAACAACGCATTTTTCTCTCTCCTCTGAAAAGGTGGTCTTTAGCATTTAATGTAGTTGCCAAACTGTCCTTTGTAATCATTAGGGTTAAGGTTACTATTTCTAGTATGAGGTAATAGGTTCTTAAATGTTGTTCCAAATAAATGTTGTTTTCTCCTTACAGGAACCTGTCTATAACCATTGTTAGAAACCTGTTGCAATAACCTGTCCACACTTTCTGTTCCAGCAACCTGATGCCAAAACCTGTTTCTGCTTACTGTATCCTGAAACTGAATACTGTTAGAGAATGCTATCTTACAATAGAATGCAATATTCTGTTCCAGTAAACTGAGTACATACAAGACATGTAAATGGACGTGAAATACAAAATAAGTTCCCGCTTACTTAAGGAACTTATAAACCCTTACTCATCAGAGCTTGATGATCCCAAGCTCATTTCTTAGCATAGAAAACCTTGATTCACACAAAGGTTTTGTAAAGATATCAGCAAGCTACATGTCAGTATGTACTTCTTCCAGCATAATATCCTTCTTTTCCACATGATCTCTAATGAAGTGATGTCTCACATCAATGTGATTTGTCCTTGAGTGAAAAACAGGATTATGGGTGATGGCAATAGCACTTGTATTATCATATAGAATAGGAGTTTCCTTCTCAACTATTCCATAATCCTTTAGTTGTTGCTGTATCCATAGAATCTGAGCACAACAGCTTCCTGCAGCTATATATTCAACTTCAGCAGTTGATGTTGTAATAGATGTCTATTTCCTGCAAAACCAAGAAACAAGTTTATGTCGTAAAAACTGACAAGTCTATGTCAATTTTGCATCTTGCAAAATCAAAATCTGAATATCCTTTAAGATCAAATCTTCCTTCCTTTGGATACCATAAACCAACATCTTGTGTACCCTTCAGATACTTGATGATCCTTTTTATTGCTACAAGATGTGATTCCTTAGGTGCTGTCTGAGATCTTGCACATACTCCAACTACAAAAACTATATCTGGTCTGCTTGCTGTTAGATACAGTAGAGATCCAATAAGTCTTCTATACTTGGTTATGTCCTCACCCTTTCCACACTCATCCTTATCCAAACTGATAGATGTAGCCATTGGTATGCTTACTGATGATCCATTTTCCATTCCAAACTTCTTGATTAATTCCTTGGTATACTTGGCTTGATTTATAAAGATTCCACTCTCTAACTGCTTCACTTGTAGACCAAGGAAGAAACTTAATTCTCCCATCATGCTCATCTCAAATTTCTTCTGCATGAAGTTTGAGAACTTTTCACATAAGTCCTTTTTTGTGGATCCAAAAATGATATCATCCACATATATCTAAACTAGTAAAGTACTGTCATCATCTTGTATTCTGAATAAAATTTTGTGCATTGTCCCTTTCTGAAATCCATTTGCCAAGAGATATAGAGATAAAGTATCATACCAAGTTCTGAGAGCTTGTTTCAATCCATATAAAGCTTTCTCTAATCTGAATATCTTGTTTTCTGCCTGTTCTTCAAAACCTGGTGGTTGTTCCACATATACTTCCACAGACAGTAATCCATTCAGAAATGCACTCTTCACATCCATCTAATAAACTTTGAACTCATTGTGAGTAGCATAGACCAAAAATATCCTTATAGCCTTAAGCCTAGCAATTGGAGCAAAAGTCTCATCAAAATCTATGCCCTCTTCTTGGTAGTATCCTTTTGCCACTAGTCTTGCTTTGTTTCTGACCACAACACCAGATTCATCCAGTTTGTTCTTGAACACCCACTTTGTTCCAATAACTCCTTAATGATCAGGCCTAGAAACCAGTTTCCATACATGGTTCCTTTTAAAACCATTCAACTCTTCTTGCATGGCCTGTATCCAGTTACTGTCCTCAAGAGCTTCTTCAATACTCTTGGGTTCAACTTGTGATATGAAGCATGTGAACATTGATTCTTGAGGTCTTGATCTTCTTGTTCTCACACCTTCATTGATGTCTCCAATCACAAGCTCTCTGGGGTAATTTCTGAGCTATGTCCTATCAGGCTCAAAATTGAAAACTGATTGCTAAGCAGTAACCTGTTGATTCTCAGAATCCTGTCTGCGGTTACTATTGGACTCCAGTATCCTGTCTACTTGCTGATCAGCATCCTGTGCTATAACATTCCCAGATGCAGTCATCTGTGAGCTACTTTTTGTAGCCTCTTCAGAAGGTACTGGAACTCCATCAATGTATTTCACTATATGATCCCTGATCCTCAGCTTAGATACATCTTCATTGAGTTTATCCAACTCAATAGTATCACAATGTGGCTCATCAAATACCACATGTACATATTCTTCAACAACTAGGCTTTTCTTGTTAAAGATCCTGAAGGCCTTGCTAACAGAGGAATATCCTAAGAATACTCCTTCATCTGACTTTTCATCAAAGGTCTTCAGGTGCTCCTTTCCATTGTTCAAAATATAACACCTGCATCCAAAGATATGCAAATATAAAATGTTAGGTGTTACACCATACGAGACTTCATAGGGTGTTTTGTCATGGTCTTTGTTGATCAGGAATCTGTTCTGAGTGTAACAAGTTGTGTTGGTTGCTTCGGCCCAAAATCTTTTTGGTATGCCAACATCTGCAATCATGGTCCTAGCTGCTTCCTTCAAAGTCCTATTTCTTCTTTCTGCAACTCCATTCTGCTGGGGAGTCTTTGCTGCAGAATACTCATGATAAATTTCATTCTCTGAACAGTACTTCTCAATAAACTTGTTTGTGAACTCTATTCCTCTATCAGATCTGATCTTCATAATGCTTAAGCTCTTCTCATTCTGTACTCTCTTCATGAATTCTGGCAGCCTATTCTGAGTTTCTGATTTCTTGGCCAGAAAGATGGTTCAAGTAAATCTAGAGTAATCATCAACTATTACCAGGGAATACTTCTTTCCACTAACACTAACAGGTTCTACTGGTCCAAAAAGATCCATATGTAAAAGGTCCAGAATCCTGTGAGATGACCTCTGTACTATGTCTTTGAATGAGCTTCTCACTTACTTGACTTTCTGATAGGCTCCACAAACATTCTCTTTCTTGTAAGCAACATCAGGTAGACCTCTTACCAGGTTCTTCCTTGCTAGCTTGTTGATTGTCTTGAAGTTCATAAATATTGAATGCTAATATTACGCATTGAATTTTTGGTAGTAGATCTAGAATCAAAAAAGTGTTTGTGATTGTTCCAGAAGAAATGAAACAAAAGATATGGTAGAACTAGGAAAGTTATTGTATAAGGTCTATCCAATGCTAGATGCAGAGATGCATAATAGATCGATATGAACATCGTGAGCTGTCTTGTAATAAAACTAGTTGTTGTTGATACCCTCTTCTCGGTTCCTTCTTCCATAACTCAAGCTGGGAGAAGGAAGAGATAAGAGGGCCCTATAGAGAATGTGGTCAGAAATCCATAATAGAGTTCGACCACAACGACTGAATTCATTATCTTCATGCATAAGGATACTAGATTACCTAGTAGAAAAGATTAAAAAATCGTCACAAACCTCCCCTCTTCTTTTCTATTGATATAAACATTGAATGCTGAAATTATGGTGACTCATCCTTTTGTGTCATAGCCAACTTAGTTCAGGAGTGCTTTTAGCAATAAAACATGTTGGTTGCACTGTTGAACTCCAATCAGCAAGATAAATGTTGCATCTCCTGGTGCTAGTAAGCTTAACCTCATTTGTTTTGTTGTCTTTGATCAGATACTTATCGAGGTTGAACTCCACTAAACATCCTTTGTCACAAAATTGACTGATACTCAGGAGGTTATACTTTAGCCCTTTGACATATGATACATCACTGATACTTGTACTGCCTCTGATCAAGCTTCATATGCCCTTAGTGCTTCATTTGGAGTCATCTCCGAAGACAACCTTAGGTTCTTTACATGGTTGGAAGTCTCTTAATCCAACTTTGTTGCCAGTTATATGTCTGGAGCAGTCACTGTCAATATACCATACATTACTGCTACTTCCTGGCAACTATTCCTGCAAGTAGATCAGGTATATTTAGGTACCCATATAAGTACGGGTCTTGGGGTTAGTCTTCTTTGGGATCCACACCTACTTGATAGTAATTGGTTTACCATTAGCCTTGGTAGATCTCTTCCTATTAGTATCCTTGACAGGATACTGTTTGTGAGGTGTGTGTACTGGAGTTTTCCAGGTTTTGTGTTTCCTGCTAGAGGAAGGTTCTCCCTTATACCTTTCAAGGACCCCAATTCTTTTAAGATGATGTACTTGCACTCTGGTATAATAGGGGTAGAAGTTTTGTTGATCTCTGGGAGATTGTTGCTTTCTTCTCCTTCTAGCAGCATACTGATTATGTTGCTTTCTGAGTTTCTAAGTAGTCTTACTTTCTTCTTCTGGCAGCATGGGCTTCTTTTCCTTATTTAGGGTACTAACTTTGTTCATACTTCCATTAATTGGAAATAGTTCCTGAGCATAGGGAACTTTGGCTTGAACAAATTTTCCCACCTTGGATGTACTTGCCGCTTTCTGAGAAGAACTGACACAGTATCCTAGCCCGCTCTTACATGGGCATTCTGGGTCTCTAGGATACACTCTTGTGTCTTCCTAGCTGACTTGCTATACACATCAATTATATTTTGCAATCTAGCTTTCTTAGTTTCTAACTTAGTGACTAGCATCTTGAACTTAAAGATCTCAGCCCTGAGGTTGTTACACTATGTACTATAATACTCCAGGTCAGTAACATGTTCCTTCAGTACAGCTTGCTCACTCTTGAGCTGAAGATTTTCCTCTTTTAGTTCTTCATGAACTGAATTAATCTGCTCAAAGTCACTCATGATCTGTCTAAAAACACTGGATCATGTTCAGCTTCTTAGAACTGGAAACCTCAAGGGATTGAGATGTTACCTCCTCTTCTTTATCACATCCCTTGGCCATATGACATAGCAATGCTTCTTCATCAGATGTAAAGTTGTCAGTATCACTCTCGGATGAGCAATCCTCCTTTGGTTTTTCCTTGGGGCTGCTTGCTGTTTTAAGCGTTTCAACTTCACTTAGAAGCGCCCTGAGTTTTTGCTTATCATCTCTCATCCGTTCTTTTCTCTGCACCATTTCTTCTTCAGTATACTTCTGGACTTGTGGGTAGCGGCAGTTTCTTGCAAAGTATCCAGGTTTCCTGCAATTATAACACAAGTCAGAAGAACCTGTGTTTGCTTGCTGTACAGGTTTTACCTGTTGATTCCTGTCTGATGATGTCTGAGGCTTCCTTCTGAAGTATTTTCTTTTGTGATTGGTCTTCAGAAACTTCTTAAACTTCTTCAGTAGAAATGTCATTTCCTCCTCAGCATTCTCAGTAAGCAATTTCTTCTGTTTGTGCTTCTGCTTACTGCTGTTAGTAGTAGCAGTATCCTGTGCTCTAGCAGTAAGTGCTGCAACTTTAGAGCTTGATTCCTCAACTTCTTTTCTCCTTCGTTCAATATCATATTCGAATGTTTTAAGGTCTGAGAAGAGGTCAAAGATGCTCATTGCATTGAGGTTTAGTAAAACCCTCATAGCAGTCTCCTTGTTGTGCCACTCCACTAGTAGTGCTCTCAACACCTTAGTGTTCTTTTCTTTCTGTGTATATATCTTTCCAAGGGATTCTAGCTCATTGATGATAGCTGTGAATCTTAGGTCAAGATCCTCCAGGCTTTCTCCTGGCTTCATCTTGAAGCTTTCATACAATTGTGTAGCCTTAGAGATCCTATTATCTATGGCAAGTTCATTGCATTCGTAGATCATCTCTAACTTGTCCCATATTTCCTTGGCAATCTTACAGCTCTTTACTTTACTGAAAGTTCATTTATCCAGTATGAGGAATAGTGCATTTTTTGCCACATTATTAAGTTTGGTCCTTTTTCTCTCTTCAAGGATGTATTCATATCTCTTCTTGACAATGTACTCCTATGATGGAGTTGGTCTCCTGTGTGCTGCTCGGGGACCGAAACCTAGAGACACATCAGCATCTTCATCTATGATTGTTGCACCCTCCACTTCTTCTGCTCCTGCAGCTTCAGTTGCCTCAGCATGCTCATGTTCACAACGTTACCTCATGAAAATAGGGTTCAGTTTGTAGATAACTAGTGGCCTTTCGATTATAACATACCATATTTCATCATGCATGGCTGACAGGTGAGCCTCCATGCGTATCCTCTAGTCGTCATATTCATCTATGGAAAATATGGAGAGTTTATGTGATGAGATATCCATGCTTGTGCTAAAATAATGATTTTGGTCACCTGAAAAGAAAAACGGTTTATCTAGTATAAACGGGTCGATCTGGGTAGATTACTAGACAAGTTGGTTTTTAACCCAACTCACTCTGATACCACTTGTTGGTCCTAAGTGGTCAGAGGTTCAGAGGGGGGATGAATGAACCTCTATCAATTTTGAGATTTTAAAACTTTTAGTGAAACAGGCTCCTGATTCTACAGAGAAGTAGTAACCTAACTCGATCAGAAACCTGATAGTAAGTTGATTCAGGTTTCTTACTCGGTGATCACAGTATGTAGCGGAATAAACTTAAGAGAGTTTTCTTTGAAAAATAGTTTTCTTTTCTTAAGAATACTTTTAACAGAAATCTTTTGCAGAATGCTGATGATGTATGCAACAAGATATATCAAAAAAATGCAGCAGGTAGATAAAAACAGTAAACACTTATGGCTTATAGTGGTTCGAAGGTGGTGTAATCATTCTACGTCCACTCTACCCCTTCTCTGAGGAGAAACTTCATTAAGTCAGTCTGTTTTACAAGGCTCAACTCTACAAACCACTTCCTAAATAGTTTACCTACTAACCTACACAGGGTACAAAAATCACACAGAGTTAGAAAGCCTACACAAGACTAACACTTAGCAAGGATCAAATCCTATCAACTAAGGACACCAAAAGTAAAACAACCTAGCACACAACACAAAAGGTTAAAAGTATATAAAATCTTCAACTGGTGCAATGCAAAGACAACCTTGAACTTGAGAGCTTGAGTGCTTGAAATGACTGCTTTGAAGGTTGAGTGCCTGAACTTGGAGAGCTTTGGGAATAGCTTGAGAGTTTGAGAGCTTTGAGAGATAATCAATTATTCAGTAGTTTCTAAGGTCACCCCACCCTTCTATTTATATTAGTAAGAAAATACCCGTTGAAGAAAGACATTGTCCTTGTTGCAATTCAAACTTGATCTTCAAATTCCTTGCAATTAATGTATCTGTAAAAATCGGGTACAGGATCTTGTCCTTCTCTAATCCACATTAATGGCGCTACTCCACAACTATAGTACTTTTTGCAGAGCTGCGGGTCCAGGTGTCACAACCTGATTGGCTTGACACTGACTTCTATCTACCGGTACCTTGAGCAGGAACTAATCCTCATACATCACCAGAATAATCCTCGTATAGTGATTGAAAAGATAGAATAAACTTATAGCTTTCTACTCAGGTTGCAGTGGATGCTAACTGTTTTGTGCCTACTTCCTGATCTGCGTTAGCTTCCTATTTTAGAATAGCTTTCTGTTCCTGAAACCTGTAGTCAGTTTCCTTTTTCCAAACTGCTTCTTCCAAACTGCTTCCTGTTTTAGAACTTCCTATTCCTGAAACCTGCAGTCAATTTCTTGTTTCAGAACAGCTTCCTGTTCCTGAAACCTACAGTCAGCTTTCTGTCTTCCAAACTGCTTCCAAACTGCTTCCTGTCTCATCTGCTTACTATTCCTTCTTTGTTCTTCAGCTTTCTGGCTTCCTTCCTTGAAATCAGATATCAGCATATCTTCAAGTCTAGGAACCTGTTACGAACAATTTTCTCCATCTTTCTGATACTCTCAACATTACAAAGCAAAGCTTAGGATAAATTTATCAACCAGAATTCCACTTATAAAAGGTGGAAATGGGTACTCTAACTTCCTATCTAAAGTTACATTGTCTCATCAAAACCTAAATGGAAATATCCCAACAATAGTGCAGCCCATTTTGTCTTCAATGAAGAGGGGACTCATCATTTTATTGTTTAGCAGTGGTTGTCATGATGGAAATCACACACCCAAAGTTAAGCAAAAATGTGAGCTCGTCAATATATATATATGTATATTTATTTCACGCCACAAAAATGGAGGTAAAATATATAAAAAGTATATGACACATAATAAGGTGGTGGCCTACAAGAGGCACGAAAGGTGTGCGTGTATTCTTTGCTACACACAAAAGGCCCATAAAGGCCTAAAATATATACAAGATAACCATTTTTTGAGCTGTTGGGCCAAAAGAAAGGTAATTTTTCAGCCCAAGGCCTGAAATCCCATAAGGCTGTGAATGAGGCCCATAAGATGCCCAATGGGCAGTCCAAAGAGACATGCCATTTTCAACTCAAGAAATGCTATGAGCCCAAAAGGGTATAGCCTAAGCCTGAATGTCCAATGTTTAAGCCTCTGTTTTCCAAATTCAACCTAAGATAATAGGGCCCATATGGAAGAATCCCAAAGATCAACCAATATTTATAATGTTGGCCTAGAAGATGAAGCCTAAGAATTTAAGAAAAAATAAAATTCATTTGGGCATCGTCTAGAAGGCCCAATTGAGTAAAAAGATAAGTTTAGATAGTGTACACATGGGCCCGCTTACACAAATGTGCATTCATCAAATTAAGTAGGCTTAATAAAGAAACTCGGAACCCATATATCAAAGCAAATTAAAGCCCAAAGGTAAGTTCAAGAGAGCAAAGCCCAACTAAGCAGCCCTCAAATAAACCCTTGCAATTAATTAAGCATATCCAAAATGCTAATGGGCATAACCATGGACATAACCATCAACAAAAAAACATAACCTGGTCATTAGAGGGCTAGGTCCTACCAAGCAATCCTTAAATAAAACCCCTAAAATCAATTAAGCATATCCAGAAAGCTAATGGACACAACCATCAACCAAAAAAATAACAACATAACATGTACACACCATATGCATCCAACAAACACACCAACCAACGAAGCATGCAAGAGAGTAGTGGCAGACTTATTCAAAAGTAAGGGGTGGCACGTGCCACCCCTTTAATTTTCCTATGAATTTACTAAAATACCCTTAAGATACTTTAATTAAATTTTAAAAAATATCTTAACTACATACAAAGTACATTATCTTTCTTATTTTGTAAATTAACTATTTTCAATTCCCCATTCTCAAAACTCTTTTCAACTCTCATTCACTCTTTCCACCAAATCAAGTCTTCCCTTTCATACTTGTTATTACGGAGAAAGCTCAATAGAATTAAAGTGTATCAATGACCGGCAGTGGGTGTTCTCACTACTAGGTAATAATATAAAAATAGTTTAATTCATAATGTTTAATTCAGTGGGTGTTCTCACTACTAGGTACTATTGTTTAATTTTTTATTGTTAAGAAATATAAAATATTTTTAGTTTATATATTAAAAGATAGTGTTAACTTATAGTTGGAAGATCCAAATTTGATGCTTAAGGTTGTGGGATCACAAAATATAGAAAATCCAGATGATGATTTATAGGGCAAAGATTATTAAAATTAAAAATTATTTTGCAAATTTTCTTATCTGCAAAGGATATGTTAAGAATTTATCAAGCTAATTTTCAATTGTTTGATTGATTTGGGCATTATCAGTTTGACATTGAAATTTCAATTAGTTGTTAGATAAATTAGATGTCTTTCTTTTATGATGGATGAATTTCAAAACTTTGATTTGAGTGTTGAGTTACATAAGTGAGCAAATGCTTGTGAAGTTTGTAGTATGATGAATATATATTTTCTTTTATCTATTTTAGTTCTTCTATTTTACAATTGATGGCTAATGTCGATTGAGATTTAAATTTAGTGCATATTGTTTGAGATTTCAATCTTATTTATCTTATTTTATGCACAACTATGTTGTGGTATTTTCCAAAAGTTGCTAAAAAACTCATATTTGCCTAATTTGAGTTCGAAAAAATATATACAAGATGAATTGCCTAACATCACAGTAGAAGCTGCTTCGTTTGAGAATTTTAATGAGCCAACATAAACTGTTGATGCAAACTATGACTTGCCGGAACTTCCTCAGATCCAGGAAAATGACCTAAAATTACAGATTATCATCATAATATTCATGAGAGAGTTAGAAGAAAATACTATTCTGAAGGTCCTTGCTAACCTAATCTTGAGAATTTCCCTCAAAGAAAGATTGATGGTGAAATGAGAAGGTTTAATCGTTCATAGTTCAAAGAATTTACGTGGTTAGAATGTAGTATACTTATGGATTCAGCCTTTCATCTTTGGTGTTACCTTTTTAGAAATGAATTGAGTCATCAAGGAGGCGGAGATGCTTTTATAAGTGAAGGTTTTCATGATTGGAAGAACAAAGATAAGCTTTGAATGCATGAAGGGGGACTAACAGTGCTTATAGGCAAGCTCATAGTAAATGTGTTGATTTACTCAATCAAAAGCAACATATTGAAACCATTTTTGTCAAGATGACGGATGAAGTAAAAATGGCTTACAAAATGTGGTTAAATGCTTCAATTGAACATATTAGATGACTTTTGAAGCAAGGACTTGCGTTTCATGGTCATGATGAATTCGAGGAGTAAAAAAATCAAGGTAATTTTCTAGAACTTTTAAAAGTACTTGCAAACCATAATGAGAATATAAGAAGAGTTGCCTTGAAAAATACACACATGAATCTCCAATTAACTTCTGGTAACCAGAAAGATATTGTTAAGGCTTGTGCATTTGAAACATGTCACGCCCCATTTTCTTACATAAAAATTATCAGAGTTTTCCTTGCGGGCGTGCAAGAAGAAATGGTAAGAGATGAGGTAGGAGACGATCAGAATCATTATATATAAACCATCAGATACAACCGATTAATTAAAACATTAGCAACAAAAATAAACCTTCAGGATCCATCATCCATAGTACAACCGAAATTATACTTACAAAACGTGAATTATAAAATCATGTTGTTTAATTGTTGTGTGATAACAGACTTAAAATAAACATGTCCGGATAGGGCATCATTTCTCTCTCTCTAAGATTCATCATGCTTGTCATCTCTTATAATGTGCATTACAGAATAGGGGGTGAGTGCGTGGAATACACTCGTGGGGATAAATCCACATCTTATAACATTCGACAGATATAGAAATCAGAAAATATGTAACAATCGACACGTAGTCATAGCACGTAAAATACATAACACGTATCTCGTAACTCATCCTTTAGGTGCAGGTATTTCCCATCTTACCCCATAAAACGGTCTTAAATACCACTGGTGCATTTACAGGACCACCAAACCTTCCAGGTAGTAGAGGGGGTAAGAGACAGTTGTTTTTTACTGACCATAAGTCCCTCGGAACATGCAATGTAGACCGTAGTCCTTTCACAGTATATCACGAAAACATAATCATAGCATATAATCACTGCATTTAGTATTCCTTAATCATGCATAAAAATAGGGAAAACTGTAAACAAATAAAGATTTAGAAATTATCCCCACCTTGTTCGGTGGTTACCACGTGAGTAGCCGAGTATCAAATATCGAGTATCACAAAGCACGATCCAACTGATAGCCTACACAAGTTATAATATTTCTTTGATCCTTAATATGCATAATTACATATAAATAAAAGTATAGATGATTTCAGAGAAGATTCGATCGATAAAGACGAGATGGAATGGAAGATCTAAAGATTGAGGTTGAAAAAACAAGGGTGAAAGTTTAGTCCAATAGGCTGACAAGAAAGAGGGAAAGATTTGGGTTGCAATGGAAAAAGAATGAGCTCGATCGGGGTTGAAACAAGCTCAAACGGAGCGTTTTAAGATTGAGGGGTATTTTGGTAATTTTGGTCAAAGGGTTGACTTTGACTAGGACCCGGACTCCCGGTCAACGACATCTGGTCGCCGACGACTCGATGATAATGTACAATGAAAACAAAAGGGATTCGTATCAAAAACACGGCATCGCGCACAAGCCCGTCACACGACGTCGCGTGCGCCAGCGCACCCAACGTCGGGCATTTTTCTCGACAGTCTCGGTAGCCTCAGCAGGAACGTGCGCACCAGCACGCGGCGTCCCTCGATGGATTCGGTAGATACGCACGCTAGTGCTCGGGATGCGCGCCCATCACCCGACGCCCCTCGGCGGACTCGGCAACTGCGCGCCAAACGCGCGCACTACCCGGTGCTACCCGGCACCGCCCCCACCTGGTCCGCCGGTAACCCAGCTCCGACAACCATCATCTCCGGCCACCTCTCCAGACTCCGACGTGAATTGTACCCTTCCCCAAACCCTTAAACACATACACGCACATGTATATAAACATACACCCTTCTCACAGCCTTGGCCGGTGACCACCCACCACCAGACCTCGCCGGTGCATCACCAGTGTCGGCAAACAATAACCACGCAGCGCCGCCCCCAATAGCGCGCAATACACACACACACGATCACACACACACTACACATCTCACACACACACTGTTACAGCTCCGGCGCCGCCACCCACGGCGGTGCCGCCCCTCCAACGTCACCCCCAAACACCTAGGAGACCATTCCGGCGTCGACTCCGGTGAGAAAAAGAGAGAAAATAGTAGAGAGAGAAAAGGTGACAAACCTAGTGTTTAGGGTTTTGAGGCGGTGTTTTGCCATTTTCCGATGAACGAGACATCAGAATTGAAATCCGAGACCTATCCTAGACTCATCTCGACGAGACCTACGTTCTGTGTGAAAATCAGCCGAAACCGAGAAAATCACTTTTCCGGCGCTGGCAGCGGCGCACCGGAGACAAAAAACAGAGGAGAGAGAGACTTGCGTGTTTTCATCGATTTAGCCTCGTTCGGAAAAACAGTGATTTTTGAATAAAAAACGCTCCTATTTATAGATTTCCGGAAGAACACTAATTATCGAAAAAATCTTAGCTACTATTCATGGTGAAAAAATCTTGGGTCACTATTCATGTAAAAATCTTGGGTTACTATTCACCAAAAATATCTTTCGTTTTTCTGAATCTTCGAATTTTGCCCTTTTCTTCGCCATTTGAGCTACGAGTCTCCGATTGACCTCTAATGGTATAATTATAATCTATGTTCCGTGACTAATAAATATTTCCATCTAAAACATGCATTATCACTTATATGAAATGCACATAATTAAATTAAACAATCAAGAGTTAACGCACATAATAAAATAATTCAATTAAGGTTTTAATTATTTAATTAACTAATTATGCTTCATTTTTGTTCTGGGCGCTACATCCCTTACCCCTTAAAAGAATTTCGTCCTCGACATTAGATGTGTACCTAAGAAGGGTAAGTTGGGATACTTCTTCAGGATTTCATCCTCTAGTTCCCATGTCGCTTCTTTCTTCCCATGACGGCTCCATTGAACTTTCACTATGGCCATTTCTCGATTTCTTAGCCGACGGTTCTTTCTATCCAAGATAACTATTGGGACCTCTTTATAGGTCAGATCTTTCTCAAGTTCTATGCCTTCTAGTTCGATTATGTGGTTCGGATCGAATATGTACTTTCGTAGCATAGATACATGAAATACATTGTGTATCGCGAAGTCCGACGGTAGAGCTAGGCGGTACGCGAGCTCCCCAGCTTGATCTAAGATCTCGAATGGTCCCACGTACCTTGGCCTCAGCTTCCCTCTCATCCCGAAATGATAAACCCCTTTAATGGGTGACACTTTCAGAAAAACTTTGTCTCCCACTTCAAATTTCAGCTCCCTTCGTCTTTTATCTGCATACGCCTTTTGTCGATCTTGGGCCACTCGTATTCTTTCCCGAATTTTCTTTATCACTTCGACTATTTGATCCACCAATTCAGGTCCCAATATTTTCTTTTCGCCTACTTTGTCCCAGCAGATAGGAGAGTGACATTTCCTTCCGTAGAGGGCTTCATAGGGTGTCATACCAATTGTTGATTAGTAACTGTTGTTGTAGGCAAACTCCACCAAGCACAAGTGGTCCTCCTAGCTCCCGGGAAAATCCAAAACACGTGCCCTTAACATGTCTTCCAAGATTTGTATTGTTCTCTCTGACTATCCGTCTGTTTGTGGGTGAAAAGCCGTACTGAAAGCCAGCTTGGTCCCTAACTCCTTTTGTAGACTTTGCCAGAATCTGGAGGTAAATCGAGGATCTCTATCTGACACTAAAGAAACCGTTATGCCATGCCATCGGACAATCTCTTCAAGATATATTCATGCTAACTTATCTAGTCCGAAAGTCATCTTAATTGGTAAGAAATGGGTAGACTTCGTTAATCTATCAACGATCACCCATACGGTGTGGTTCCCTCGTTTGGTTCTTGGCAGACCAACCACGAAATCAATGGCAATGTGTTCTCACTTCCATTCTGGTATTTCCAAAGGAGTTAGCATTCCAGCTGGTCGTTGATGTTCAGCTTTTACTTATTGACAAACTAGACATTTCTTGACAAACAACCCTATGCTTCCCTTTATGTTCCTCCACCAAAAAATTTCCTTTAAATTTCGGTGGATCTTTGTATCTCCAGGGTGTGCAGACATCAGTGTGCATGTGCCTCTTCGAGAATTTCTTCTCTCAATTTCTGATCCTTTGGCACGCACATTCTTCCCCTGAAGATAAAAACTCCATCTGTTGCCAAAGAGAAACCTTTGGCTCTTCCATTATCCATGCGAGCTTTCATCTTCATTAGGAAGTTATCCTTTTTTTTAGCCTCAACAATTCGGTCGTGAAGTATGGGTTTCACGAATAACGCTGTCATCCTAGCTTCGATGCTGTTCGGAGACGTGACTATCTCTAAATTCAGCCTTGACATCTCCTCGATTAGTTGGTGCTGATTGGTAATCATAGCCACCACGATCCCCTTCTCTTTTCTGGTAAGAGCATCAACTACCACGTTTGCTTTTCTAGGATGGCAGTGGATCGTAATATCGTAATCCTTCACCAACACTAGCCATCTTCTTTGTCTCATATTGAGCTCCTTCTGTTCAAAGAAGTATTTCAGGCTCTTATGGTCGGTGTAAATCTCACACTTCATGCCATATAGATAGTGCCTCCATATCTTAAGAGCGTGTACCACAACTGCCAGCTCCAGATCATGTGTTGGATAGTTCTGTTCGTGAATCTTTAATTGGCGTGATACATACGCCACTACTTTCCCTTGTTGCATCAAAACACACCCCAAACCTTGTTTGGATACGTCACTGTAGATCACGAACTCCTTTGTTACATCTGGAACTATTAAGACTGGTGCTTCTATCAGTCTTTTCTTTAGTTCTTGGAAACTACGCTCGCATTGCTCACTTCATTGAAACTTTATGTCCTTTCTTATCAAGTGAGTCATAGGAGTGGCAATCTTCGAAAATCCTTCTATGAATCTTCAATAGTATCCTACCAAGCTGATAAAACTCCGAACTTCTTTAACATTCGTTGGAGTTTCCCACTTACTGACAGCTTCCACCTTTTCAAGATCTACTTCGATCCCTTGTGAAGAGACAATATGGCCCAGGAAGCCCACTTTATCCATCCTGAATTCACACTTCTTGAATTTTGCATAAAGCTTCTTATTTTGTAAAACCTCTAGTGCAATTCTGAGATGTTGTTCATGGTGCGTTCTATCGCATGAGTAGATGAGAATATCGTTAATGAACACAATGATGAAAAGATCAAGATATGGATGGAAGACGCGATTCATCAAGTCCATAAAGACAGCTGGAGCATTACTCAGTCCAAATGACATTACTACAAACTCGTAGTGGCCATATCTTATCCTAAATGTTGTCTTAGATATATCCGCATCTTTGACTTTTATCTGGTGATATCCAAACCTTAAGTCAATCTTCGAGAACACACTGGTACCTCTTAATTGATCAAAAAGATCTCCAATTCGAGGCAGTGGATACTTGTTCTTTATGGTCCGCTTGTTCAGCTCTCGATAATCAATACACATCTGAAAGCTCCCATCTTTCTTCTTCACAAATAGCACTAGAGCTCCCCAAGATGACACGCTTGGTCCGATGAAACCTCTATCCAAAAGTTCTTGTAATTGGACCTTCAGTTCTTGTAATTCTTTGTCATCCGATATGGAGCTTTCGACATCGGTGCTGATCCTGGGATGAGATCAATCTAAAAGGTCACCTGTCGATCCGGTGGAGGGCCAGGTAAATCCTCTGGAAATACATCCATGTATTCTTTTATCACCGACACCTTCTCGATAGAAGTCGATCCTCGCTCGGGGTTCACCATGTTGACCAACCAAGCTTCGCAATTTCTTTTGCTAAGCATCTGGGTTGCCTTCATGACCGAGATAATTCTTGAGTCAACTTTAACTCGTGTTCCATGGAATGTAAACTTCGGTTCTTCCGGTGCTTGAAAGAAGATTTCTCTCGTACAACACTTGATTACTAAATGATTGGACTCAAGCCAGTCCATCCCTAGGATTATATCAAAATTCTTCATCTCCAAAGCGTGAAGATCAGCTAGAAGAATCTTATCTTCAAAAGCGATCTTCAGGAGACGGTACAAGTGTTTTGTCTTTACCGTCTTCCCTAAAGGAATACTAACCTTTAGGATTTGAGCGATTATCCTACCGTCTTCATGCTTCAGTAAGTTATAGAAGTTGACAGATATAAAGGAGTGTGTCGCTCCAGTATTAAATAGGATGAGAGCAGGTATATCACATATTGATAACATACCTGTCATCGTTTATGATCCCTCAGTAGCTTTTGGGTGGGTAAGAGCGAAAGCCCGCGCTCTGTCTACCACTGGCCTCGAGTTTGGGGCTGTAGCTGGTGAGTTCTTCGTCCTCTAGCAGTTTACCGCTATATGCCCCGGTGCTCCACATGTGTAGCAGTTTTGTATTCCTTGTTGACATGGTCCCACATGTATCTTTCTACATCTAGCACACGGGTTCCCAGGTCTGGGAGTAGGAAGAAGTGAAGCGTTGTTTGCCCTCAGAAATTTGTTCTGGGCAAAATCCTGGCTCGGGCCAGTCCACTTCCATTTTACAGAAGTCGAAAAAACTTTCTTGGGAGGTATAACATCCAAACTCAAATGAAAGGCAATCTCCTGAGCTCTCTCGATAACACTTATGTAAGTCATCATCCCCTGCCCAGCCAAGATTGATCCAATCTCTGGACGAAGGCCCTTTTCAAATCGTCGGGCCTTTTTGATGTCGGTGTCCACCAAGTGTGTAGCGTACTTGCTCAGATGATTGAACCTCCACTCGTACTCTCCCACCGTCGAGGTCCCTTGATAGAGATATAGAAACTCCGTTTCCTTTTTGTCTCGGTAGGATTGAGGTATGAAGTGATGAGAAATCACTTCCTTAAAATCCTTCCACGTCATTCCCTCTTTTTGAGCTGGCAACAGAGTCCTCCTTGGGATCATCGTCTTCCGGCTTAGAACTGTTGCTGGATGGATCGTAGGGTCCCGACTTAGGGGCAGTCAGAAGGCCATGTTGGCCCCACAAATCCAACATCTGTCTAGCCATATTCCCGAAGTCGGCGATGGGTATGTGATCTACCGATGAAAATATAAGCTCATCTTGGTAAATTAGACGGGCCCTAACCTCCCACTCACGAGGCAAAGTATGGATCATGTGTAAATAAGCCTGGACACCACTAATCCTACCTCCAGTGCCCCCTATTTCCCTCCAACAGTGCAACAACCTAGCAACATGCTCACCGACCAACACGTCTCCTATCACTCTACTCTCATTGAAACACCGTCTGAGTCTCTTCTCATGCGTCTCTAGTGTCGGTACTCGCATCCTAGCGGTAAAACTAATTCTATTCATCTGTCAGGTATAAATTATACGAGTTTTTATCATAAATCTATATCTGTAACACCCCCTTCAAACCTTAACGGTTTATATCATGCTAACAAGGTAACACATAACAAACAAACACTCTTTTTCTCAAGTCTTATGATCAGGAAGAGACATCTATAGAGAGAGAATGGTGCTTATTCATTTCTTTTTTGAAAATATTTTCACGTTTAAAACACGTTTTTCTCATTTTCTCTTTATAAAACAAGTTTAAGCAAGTTCGAAAACGATAGAACATTGCTCTGATACCAAACTATTACGCCCCATTTTCTTACATAAAAATTATCAGAGTTTTCCTTGCGAGCATGCAAGAAGAAATGGTAAGAGACATTTACTTAAACAGAAGAATGAGGTAGGAGATAGTTATCAGAAGAATGAGGTAGGAGATAGTTATCAGAAGAATGAGGTAGGAGACGATCAGAATCATTACATAAAAACCATCAGATACAACCGATTAATTAAAACATTAACAATGGAAATAAACCTTCAGGATCCGTCATCCATAGTACAACCGAAATTATACTTACAAAACGTGAATTATAAAATCATATTGTTTAATTGTTGTGTGATAACAGACTTCAAATAAACATGTCCGGATAGGGCATCATTCCTCTCTCTCTAAGATTCATCATGCTCGTCATCTCCTGTAACGTGAATTACAGAATAGAGGAGAGTGCGTGGCATACACTCGTGGGGATAAATCGACATCTTATAACATTCAACAGATATATAAATCAGAAAATACGTAACAATCGGCACGTAGTCACAACACGTAAAATGCATAGCACGTATCTCGTAACTCATCCTTTATGTGTGGGTATTTCCCGTTTTATCCCATAAAACGGTCTTAAGTACCGCTGGTCCATTTACAGGACCACCAAATCTTCTAGGTAGTTGAGGGGGTAAAAGACAGTTGTTTTTTACGAACCATAAGTCCCTCTGAACATGCAATGTGGACCGCAGTCCTTTCATAGTATATCACGAACACATAATCATAGCATATAATCACTGCATTTAGTATTCCTCAATCATGCATAAAAATAGGGAAAACTATAAACAAATAAAGATTTAGAAATTACCCCCACCTTGTTCGGTGGTTACCACGTGAGTAGCCGAGTATCAAATATCGAGTATCACAAAGCACGATCCAACTGATAGCCTACACAAGTTACAATATTTCTTAGATCCTTAATATGCATAATTACGTATAAATAAAGGTATAGATGATTTCGAAGAAGATTCGATCGATAAAGACGAGATGAAACGGAAGATCTAAAGAGTGAGGTTGAAGAAAGGAGCGTGAAAGTTTAGTACAATAGGCTGACAAGAAAGAAGGAAAGATTTGGATCGCAATGAAAAAAGAATGAGCTCGATCGGAATTGAAACGAGCTCAAACGGAGCATTTTAAGATTGAGGGGTATTTTGGTAATTTTGGTCAAAGGGTTGACTTTGATCGGGTCCCCCGACTCCCAGTCAATGAGCTCTCATCATCGACGATTCGATGATAACGTACGATGGAAAAAAAATGGGATTCGTATCGAAAACAAGGCATCGCGCGCACCCATCACACGGCGTTGCGCGCGCCAGCCCACCCGACGTCGGGTATTTTTCTCGGCGGTCTCGGCAGCCTTGGTAGGAACACGCGTGCTAGCACCCGGTGTCTCTCAGCAGACTCAGCAGATGCACACGCCAACGTCCGACATTCGCACCTGGCATCCAGCACCCCTCGGCGGACTCGGCAGCTGCGCGCACGCTACCCGGTGTTGCGCCCAGCGCACCCATGCTGACTTCCAGCAGCCACCTGCTGCGGCAGTGCCGCCCCCACCTGGTCCACCGGCAACCCAGCTCCGACCACCACCATCTTCGGCCACCCCCCGGACTCCGGCGTGAACAGTACCCTTCCCCAAACCCTTAAACACACACACGCACATGCATATAAACATAAACCCTTCTCACAGCCATGGTCGGCGACCATCCGCCGCCGGCCACCCACCACTAGACCTCACCGGCACATCACCAGCGCCGGCAAATAGTAACCACAGCGGCACTGCACAGCGTCGTCCCCAACTGCACGCAATACACACACTACACATCTCACACACACACACTATTACAGCTCTGGCGCCGCTACCCACAGCGGTGTCGCCCCTCCAACGTCACCCCCAAACACCTAGGAGACCACTCCGGCGTCGGTTCCGGTGAGAAAGAGAGAAAACGGTAGAGACAGAAAAGGTGACAAAACTAAGGTTTAGGTTTTTGAGGTGGTGTTTTGCCATTTTTCCGTGAACGAGACATCGGAATTGAAATCCGAGACCTATCCTAGACTCGTCTCGATGAGACGTACATTCTATGCAAAAATTGGCCAAAAACCAACAAAATACTTTTTCCGACACCGGCGGCGGCACGCCGGAGACAGAAAATAGAGGAGAGAGAGGGAGGAGAGAGAGACTTACGTGTTTTCATCGATTTAGCCTCGTTCGGAAAAATGGTGATTTTTGAATCGAAAACTCCCCTCTATATATATTTTCGGAAAAACACTATTCACCAAAAAAATCTTAGTTACTATTCATGGTGAAAAAATCTTGGGTCACTATTCACCGAAAATATCTTTCGTTTTTCCGAATCTTCAAAGTTTGCCCTTTTCGTTGTCATTTGATCTACGAGTCTCCGATTGACCTCTAATTCATTTCTATCTTCTCGTTTTTCTATTACGCATCTTATGGTATAATTATAATCTATGTTCCGCAACTAATAAATATTTCCATCTAAAACATGCATTATCACTTATCTGAAACGCACGTAATTAAATTAAACAATCAAGAGTTAACACACATAATAAAATAATTCAATTAAGGGTTTAATTATTTAATTAACCAATTATGCTTCGTTTTTATCCTGGGCACTACAAAACAACTAGAGTTATTATTGATGAAGTTGGTGATAGTTTTTTTAGTATTCTTCTTGATGATGCTCGTGATGTGTCTATGAAGAAGTAAATAGTCGTTGTCTTGAGATTTGTAGATAGAAAAGGTCACGTACTTGAAAGGATTTTGGGGTTTAAACACGTTTAGTGCACAACAACAATCTCACTTAAAAGTGCACTTGAAGATCTTTTAAATTCACATGGATTATACATATCTATGTAGTGAAGACAAGGTTATGATGGAGCAAGTAATATGCAAGGGGAGTTTAATGGTTTGGAGACTCTTATTTTGAAAGAAAATGAAACAACTTATTATGTCCATTGTTTTGCACACCAACTTCAACTTGTTCTTGTGGCTATGGTGAAGAAACATATGCGTGTTTCTGAACTCTTTCTTCTAATATCAAGTGTGGTTAATATGGTTGGAGGCTCGTATAAGTGAAAAAATTGTTTTAAAGAAAAATAAGCTGCAAAGATTATTTAGGATTTGGAAAATAAATAAATTTCAAGTAGACGGGGCTTGAATCAAGAAAACACTCTTATTCATCCTTCTGAAACTCGATGGAGTTCATATTACGGTACTACTTTGAGACTTATTCATTTATTTGATTCTATAATTGTTGTGCTTCGTGTAATTAAAATAGATGGGTCTTTATCTAATCAAAGGGTTGAAGCATCACGGTTGATAAGAGATATGTTATCTTTTGACTTTATATTTGATTTACACTTGATGAAAAAGATATTAGAAATAACAAACGATTTGTCTCAAGCATTGCAAAGAAAAGATTATGATATTGTGAATGCTATGAACTTATAAAATGCTTCTAAGACAAGACTTCAACCAATGAAAAATGGTGGATGGGATGAGTTGGTAGATTGTATGTCTAATTTTTGCAAAAATCATGAAATTGAGTTGCCTAATATGGATGATGTTTATGTGGGTGGAAGTGGAAAAGGATCAAAATAGAAAGCCGAGGAAATGACAAATTTTCATCGGTTTCATGCGGAGGTATTTAATAATGTGCTAGATATGCAATTGTTTGAATTAAATGATCGATTTAATGAGGCAAATATGAAATTGTTACTTTTTGTTGCTTGTTTGAATCCATCTCTCTTTTAAAGATTTTGACGTAAAAAAGTTACTTCAGCTAGGAAAATTATATCCAAGTGATTTTGATGATGTCGCTCTTTTGGGAATGGAAGATCAACTCGAAAATTTTATATTGGATATGAGATCGAACACTGATACTTCAAATGTAATTGAAATTGATGATCGAACTCAAAGAATGTAAATGAACACTGATACTTCAAATGTAAATGTAAATGAAATAAGGTATATCCGTTAGTTTATAAGCTGATTACATTAATGGTTTTGTTGGTTGCAACAGCTTCAGTAGAAAGAGCATTCTCTACAATGAGTATCGTGAAAACATGGTTTCACATCTGAATGGGTGATGAATGGATAAATGATAATTTGGTGGTTTATCTTGAAAATGATATATTCGAGCATGTCACTAATGAAGTTATCATTTTCAAGTTTCAAAATATGGCGAACCATTGGGGTCAATTTTGAATGAGATATTTTCATTCTTTTTTTTGTTCAAACGGAATGTATTAAGTGAATCCAAAATCACCTGTAAGTTATATTTTTTATGTAAATAAAATGATTGTATATTACTTTTAATTATGTCACCTCCATGAAAATTTTCTGTATCCGCTAACAGCAGGTTTATATAAAATACATGAAACTAAAAACAGCGCGTCCAACAAGCTGGATATCACAAAAATTTCAGAAGCAAATTAAATCAACAGGGAACATGAAATATAACACTATATACACATGGTTCTTGATCTTCATAACAATCGATGACACCACAACAACCTTGTCTTCAAAAACCAGCAAGTTCGGAGCCCTCTAAATATGATAAATGGTACAATAAAAGGGATATTCTCCTTGCTTTGTCGAGCATGGGTCCGAACTTTTCCTTCTTAATCCATTTGAGAGCACTTGTTATAGTACCCATTGACCTATTGAGTTTTTACCACAAATGGATGTTACTCCATATTTCTTTAGAAACACAACATTAAAATAACAGGTGGGGGCAGATTCGAGGCTTTGTGGACACAACCTATCCTTAATAGCAAGTTTTCCTTTTGTTAATTTACCCAAGATTAAAAAGAAAATTTTTAGGAATGAAGTTCTTCCAAATTGTTGTTTTCCAGAATTGTATGATGTCATGCCTGTGAAAAATATCTTAAGCTGCAACAGAGATTAAGCCATTAGAGGAAAAGATAGATATAAGTTTTTGAATGCCAGCAACATTATCTCTTATCATGCCATGTAAATTATCTCTAATATCACAAA
The DNA here is from genome assembly GCA_954870855.1 of Scutellaria minor. NCBI lineage: Eukaryota > Viridiplantae > Streptophyta > Magnoliopsida > Lamiales > Lamiaceae > Scutellaria > Scutellaria minor. The sequence continues at coordinate 9,364,909 of OX940728.1, read as the reverse complement.
TTTTCATCAAAAGAGAAGCACTTTTTGGTGCATTCCACACCCAAAGGTTTTGGTTTTTCAAATAGAAAGAATGGACCCACTGGACCCAGTGTTGTACCTATCAATATTTTGTCCTGAGTACAAGTTTTAAAATAGGTCTCTAATTTCTCTACTTACAACAATTGTAACTCAATGTAAAATATAAAATTTTGAAACATTTACAATATTAAAGATATTTATATTATGTTAAAAAATCTTAAAATATTTACTTAAATACAACTCGTTTCATAGTTTTAGAGCAAAAATGTTAATCAAGTTTGTACAATCAAGTTGTTATGCAATTTCTTTCTTAATCGAACATAGCTAATCCATTCCATCTTTCTTGAGACATGATTGACTGAAGAAAAGTTCCTAACACTTTTTCAATAGCTTCATTCTCTTTCAAGATACAGTTTTGTTCTTTAACCATTAAATTTTCAACTGTACTTGCATTTTCCACGACTGTTTTTTAGGGAAGAAAAATATTTACTTGTTATCTTCGGCTTGACTTTGAACTAAATTCTCTATCCTTAATTTTCTTTTTTTTTCTGATGTCTAGACTCATACTTGAGAGACATTATACTATGACACTAGAAATATAAATTAAAGTTAAGAACTTATATTAACAAACCATGAATTACTTTATCAATAAAAAAATAAAAACAGAACATTATTAAATAACAAGTTAAAAAATAACTATTTTCTCATCAAATAACTATCAATAAATTAGTGAAGATCTATACATAACAAAAAAATACTTATTTCTCAAATGCGGTGAATAATCTTTTTGATGTGAAACAATATTTTAAAATTTATTCTTAAAATAATTGATTAGTTTTAAAATTTGATATATTAATTTTAAAATAATTGATTAGCCTAAAAGTTTGATATATTAATTTTAATGGGATTGATGCATAATTTTTATTTATAAAAAAGAAAAGGGAGGTGTACTGCTTTACATTAGAAAAATTATTAGAGTTTAGCTACAACGTACCGAGACTCAAACTCCGGCCTCTGTAATGTTAAGGAAATGAGGGAACCACTGGGCAACTTCTATTTTTTGAAATCATATTTATAAAATTATACATTCATATATATAGATACATAAAATATTTCAAGGTCCCTAAAACTTTATAATTTTTTCGGGCCTGAGTCGACCGACTTACCGATCTATTAAAGGTACGGCCTTGACCAGACCCAAAGAGAATCCTCTTTAAGGTAAAAGTTCCATAAGACCCTACAAAGTAGTGCTTTGTTTCATTCATGAACATCCCTAATACCAAGTCCTTTCTCCACAAGAGGAAGATACAGATCTGTCCAAGTTATAGGGGCTGTTTTTTTACCCCAAATGAAGACTCTACACAATCTGTAGATATGATTGAAAACATTTATTGGGAGGTAAAAAATCTACAACCAAAACACTCAACACCCTGGACAACAGATTTAAATAAGAGTAGCCTACCTGCATATGTTAGAGAATTCGCAATCAAAGAGTTAATATATGCAGCAATGAGATCATATAAGGGGGCTGGGTTGCGTTCAGTTTTTTTAGCAACAAGTGGTACACCAAGGTATCTCACTGGTAAAGTACCCAAAGGAAAATCGAAAAGATCAAGTATATCATCTAAATTTGAACCTTGAATATCAGCAGTAAAGATGCACGATTTTGGTAATTTAATATAAAGTCCAGAAACAACTTTAAATTCATGCAAAAATCACATAAAATTTTGATTGAAAGAACATCCCCTCTAGCAAAATTCATTAAATCATCAGCAAATGCAAGATGTGAAATCTACAAATCAACATATTTAGGATGGAAATTAAGGTGAGAGTGTTGTGTTCTTGTGTTAACCAATCTTGAGAAAAATTTCATACAAAATAATGAAGAGGGTAGGGACATTGGATCCCCTTGCCTGAGCCCTCTTTTGCCTTTAAAATTTCCATATAAAGAACCATTAATAGAAATCGAGAAGGATGATGATGTTACACATTCCATGATCTAAGAGATAAAAATATCGGGAAAGCCTAATAAATATAGAACATCATGTAAGAAAGCCTTTTTAGGTCCACTTTTATGGTGCATCTTTGTGAGATGTGTTTTCTAGCATATTGTCTTATAATTTCTTCAGCAAGGAAAATGTTGTCGGTGATATTTATGCCACTAATGAAAGCTGCCTTTGTAGTAACTTCTGGTGGGACTTTAAGGTTGTTTTTACAGCCTTAGCGCTAGCTGAAATGTGGCTAAAGTGGGTTGCATTTAGACTTTTAAGGCTGCTCTTAAGGTTTTCTAGCTTTTTGCATAGGAGATATTAATGGGTATCCCAAAGGGGGGCTATTCCAAATCGTTTGAACAGATTTGAGAAAGGATGGATGAAGTGTCCACATGTTGAAGAAACAAAAAAGAAATTGGATAGAGGAAGTCGATTGGAGCATAGTAACAATGACTGGTGAATGATCAGATGTATACCCTGTTAGGATGTATACTATAAGTCTAGCTTTTGTATGAACATTATTTTTTAAATGAAAATCATTTTGGTCAAATGTTTGCATTTTATATTTGTTATATATGTTAATGCAATTGTCTAAATTAATTTATATTGTAGATAACATGGTTTGTGGTGCCACACAAAAGATCATGTTATCGGTTTCTTATAAATTATAAATAGTAGTTCACAACCAAGATGGATTTGGATGAACCATTGGAACAGTTGTAGTGTAATTTGGTATTAGTCTGTCTTGACAATAAAATTACACTAGTACACTTTGTGTGTATTGAGCAGGACCATTTGAGGTTGTTCGACTTGTACTGACTATATAAAAGAACAAGACCTCTGTTATTATGGATGTGCATCCTCTTAATCCATATATAATAACGGGCAAGTGTACTCAGTGTTTGTTTCTTTAATTTGCCAATGGGTGAGATTTATTTATAAATCAATAAGCTGAGTGAATTGAGAGATAGTACTGTTTATATGGTGTGTTGTTGATTATAGAAAGAATGTGTCCTAACTATTTAAGATGATGATGTCCCCTTGAGGAGCTCATAAGGATTATCATGTAAACCCTGCAGGTGGATTTAGTTCGGCATGATAATAAAGTTGAGTGGTACTACTCTTGGAATTAGATGTAAATTAATTAAGTTGTCAGTAACTTATTTAATTAACGGACATTCAATATCTTAAACACGGGGAGATAAACGTGCTCATAGTAAGAAGGAGCCCATATTGTAATATGGGATTGGGACGGTAGTTCAATTATAACTTCTTAGTGGACCGAGTTATTTTTTATGAACTTAAGCGGTGTGTTCGAGCCGAACACGGGATGCCTAAGCCCATCAGGAAGCCCAACCCTAATTCCTCCTCTAGGTCCCTGCTGTAGCCTATAAATAAGTCTTATGTCAGCCGGTCTCAGTGGAACTTAATCTTGCGCGTGCGTTAAAAGCAAGATCGCGAGAAAGAGAAAAGAGGCGAGACAGCTGAAACTCCTTGGAAGATCGTCGGCCAAACGACGTCCAAGGAAGGGCACGTAATATAGTAGAAGATCGAGAGGTTTGAGGCTTCAAATTGATCGGGTGTTTCAATCCTTGTCCGTCTTCATCTATCTCCGAAGAAAGGTATGACTAACAATCTCTTCCGCTGCGCATTGTCATATTTTTCATGGACCCCGATTCTAATTATGTGGGGCCGGTAATCTGTCGGTTCCTATAATTGGTATCATAGCTGAGGTTTTCTGGCTCTGTGCGATTGGATCAGTTATTTTTATTATGATTCATGTGTTGTTCATACATTTTTGGCCGAATAATAATAGGATGTGCGATAGATTAACTCGGTGGTTGCAGGTATCCTAAATTTAACTATTATGGCCTGTGTGATTTAAACCCTTGGACATGTTGAGGTTGTTTTTTTTTGGGTTGGTGCGTGATTGTAATAGATTAAACACGACGGTTTGTCGTGTAGGTTTTTATTTACTGTTCGATCTAGATTATGTATAAGCTCTTTCCTAGAGCACAGGATCGATGGATGTAAATTGTTGTTTTTTTTGTTCAGTTACTGCCTGGTCTATTGTTGTACGTGGCATTTTTTTTTAATGTTCGGAGGTGGGGCTGAGAAGAATCTGAGACGGCCAAACCTAAAAAAAAAAAAAAAAAAAACTGGTCTAACCAGCCAATGGTGGGGTTTGCAATTAAGGGCTTGCGCTTAAACAAAATTAAAAATTAAAAAGGAAAACCCCCTCCTCCCTCAGCCCAAATATGCCGCAATCAGCCCTCTTCCGCCGCTGCGGCCATCGTTGTCGGTGATGCGACTCACACACCAGCCAACATGCTTACATACACACAACAGCCTACACACAAACACAGCAGCCTGCACACACCAAAACAGCAGCATAAACATGCACACAACAACCCGGTCAGGCGCATCTCGGTGTTGTCCCAGCGCGCGTGCGCACTTACACCAGCAGCCACCAGCCCGACGACCCGATGCACGTGCGCTCCCCATCGCACACCCAGCACCTACCGCCGCCCCCGATGGTGATCGACACCTCACACACTGGCGTACCTTGTACCAACAACCCACGGCGGCAGCAACAGTGGAGAGAGTAGGTGGGGTAGAGAGAGAGAGACCGAGAGAGAGAAATGGAGATGGAGATGAAGAAGTTGTGTGTATGCCCTTCTATTTCCTTTCTTTTCTTTTATTTCTTTCATTTCCCACTTATGTGAAGCCTAACCTAGGTGGTGTCATTTCCTTGTGAAGAGAGAATGGGTTAGGTGGTAGGTGCAGGAAGTAAGGTGATGATTAATGCTCAACGTGGATTGTACTTAATTTTGTCAAATACTTGTGCATAATTAATTAATAAGCAAAATATATATATCATTACACCTTAGTTAATTAACTACGATGTTATATAACTTTTCAATAGTTATTTTCAAACCACCTCCTAATGTTCAATTTAAACCCTAATTTTGCATGACTAACTTTCTTAAAATTAGTTTCAAGTCTCCCAAAATATAGTATAAACCCTAATTTTATAATTAGTTTCCTATATTATTCATAAGTTTCCCGGGATCTAATCTAAGCTCTCATTTGATGATTAGTATTTCTAGTGATTATTTTTAAGTATTCTAAGGTCTAATTTAAGTTCTAAATTTTATAATTGACGTTTCTAAAATTAGTTTTCTAATGTTTAGGAAAACAAGTCCTTCAAGATTTAATTTAGGATTAAATAAGTTTTCTAATGTTTCAATAAACACAATTTCATTATAATTTCACTTAAATTCTATATTTACCTTAAAATTATTTTTTTATTCTTAAAACCATGACATTGGGAAACCGTTTCAACCACTCTCTTGAACAATGAAAACCTTAAAGGTCGTATGTTAATTACTAGTGATCTTAAATTATGAACTTATAGCTAGATGAGGTACTAAGATCTTTTTAATATTCGATGTAGGAAATGAGGAAATATGAAGTTCTAGGCTTGTACGACAACTTATGAATAGTTAACGCTCCAACTTCTAAGGTGGCGGTAACTTCCTTAAATTTGCATATTTATGATTCTCAAGTGATTCCAATTATGAAGTCTTATGCATATGTGAATGTGATATGCTTACTATATGAATAATGTACTATGAGCTAAGCAATGTAATGTGATGAATGTTGTGATTGAATGTTTGTTGTATGCAAGGTGAATGTGAATGTATATGATATTGAAATGTATCTATGGCGGCTAACAACCATATCTATGGCGGCAAAGAACTGTATCTATGGCGTCTAAGAACCGTAACTGAGTGCTTTGCTTAATTGTTATGGTTTCATGTGTATGATTGTTTTGATTTATTTAATTGAATTATTCAGTGTTGCTTTGGGATCCCCACTGAATGTATTTCAATCACTCGCCCCTTTATGTTAAAATATTTTCAGCATAAAGAGCTTTTGGACATGGTACGCGAGCGGTGGATGTTGGTAGTCGATATTCTAAAGGTTGCAGAAGCATTATTTTAAAATTTTTATTTCATAAATTTTAGCAACATGGATTACATAATTATTCTTGATTTTATTTATCTTTATTATTCATAAAAGGATGAATTTTGTATGTAAGTAACACCTTAGCCATAAATTACCTTTAAAAAAATGGGACATTACACCCCACCCTCAAAAGACGCCTTCTCAACCCTCAAAAGGCCCCCCCAACAGGCCTCTCACCCTCAAATTTACACGGACTCAAAAATCGATGGGTAGAGTTGTCATCCCATATATGTCTGGCATCCTCTATGCTAGTCATTTCGTCAGTGTAAGATACAAACAATATACTTATAATTAATTAATTCATCAAGTTACTGTAATTTTGCATGTGAGTGATGTTTTCATTAGAATAACAAACACTACACTTAGAATGTTGAAGTAAAAAATGAAGTAGATGGATTTTATTAAAGTTGGCATGAATTATTGATCGTTTATGTTGAATTTGGTTTTGAATCAAGGATTGTTGTGTGTTTCTGATGGTGTTGAATTGGAGATTGTTGAACTTTGATAGATTAATGATAAATATTGAATTATCATTGAACATTGAGAATTGCATGCTAATCTTGTGCAGAGGCGGTGAGACCAAAAACTTGAGATTTTATTACATGTCAAATTGCTACCGAAATTTCTTTTGAATTTCCTGATTTACTATTATTTTATTTATTGTTCTTTTATTTATTAGTTGTATAATTTAAACCGAAAATTGCCCACAAAAAGAAGACATACTGTTTCTGGGTGTAATTAATAAGGGTTTTTCTTCTTGATGAAGAATTGATTTTCAAAGTAAGTATGTGAGATGAATTTTACAGTAATCAGTATAGTGAGTTGAAGATGTAGAAGAATGAAGAAAGTGTTGGCAATGCTCGAGAGAATGATGCCTTTTTAGAAATGTTGTTGATTCTTACTATATTATCTGGCATGTACCACTGGTGCCCCCATATTCTACCTAAGACAATATACTTAGAATCATCGACATTTCTAAAAGGCTTCCTTTTCTTGACATTGCCAACACTTTCTTCATTGACTCTACCTTTTCAACTCACTGTATTGATTACTATAAAACTCATCCCATCTACTTCTGTTTCTAAAACTTTTACCCATAACCAGTCATTTACTTATACTGTAGATATGCTTATATATATATATATATATATATTCATCCCTATAATATTTACTTAAACCCTTATTACACACACACAGAGAACCTACTTATTGAATTATATTATCAGTGTATAATTTTGACAATGCATATTGAGAACCCTTTACGAACACAATTGTAATTTCAATAGCCCATACGAACTAAAATTTACCCACAATATTATCGTATCATGAGTGAATGCACAATAGACTAACTGACAGATATGTTAATCAAGAATTTTATGATGGTCTCGAAGAGTTTATCCAATTTCCAACTTCATAACATATATGGATGAATGGAGAAAAAATTAGGTGTCCCTATAATAAGAAAAAATACACGAGTAAGATATTTCTCATGCCAGATCAAGTGAGATATCATCTTTGTAGATATGGATTTCAACCTAATTATGAAAATTGGATCTTCCATGGTAAAGAAAAAAATGTGTTCGAACATGTTCATATTCCAAAAGAAGAAATAAGAATGCAGTATCGTGGAATGATGATGCACTGGGTGCATACCATACCATGGTGATGGATGTAGTAGGTCATCGTTATCACCAAGAACAGGAACCTCTCAACCCTGAAGCGCAAAGATTTTATGACTTATTAGATGAGGCCGATCAAGAGTTGTGGCCTAGGTGTACAAAACATTCTCAATTATCTATTACCGCACGTCTAATGTCATTGAAAGCTGAAAATCATGTCTGAAAAATTATATGATGGGATAACTCAGTTGTTGGGGGAGACCTTACTGAAAGATCACACGTCGACCATAAGTTTCTATAAAAGTAAAAAGCTTTTATGAGGAATGGGTTTACCTGTACAGAAAAATTGATTGTTGCGTCAACAATTGAATAATATATTGGGATGAAGATACGGATCATGTTAGTTGCAAGAGTTGTAGACAATCTTGATATAAATAGCATCACAGTGAAACCACTTCTTGGAAAAAAAAAGCTTGTTGCTCGAAAGAGGATGTATTACTTTCCTCTAACTCCTCAACTACAGAGGTTATATACATCTAATGCTATTCAATATTGTCTTCCAGGCATACTCAATATTGTCTGGGTTGAGCAATACAGGAGGACTTGCTTGTCCATACTGTGTGGACGAAACTGATGCATTCACACTTCCCAAGAGTAGAAAACAATCATGGTTTGACAATCACCAAAAAATTTTACCGGACGACCACACTTTTCGTCGTAATAAAACTGCATTCACAATATACAGAGTTGTTATAAAACAATCGCTGCACTATTGAGAGGGGTATAAAATATTTGAAGAAATACAAGAATTGGGATTACTCTAAATCACTGATGAGGATGCAGACTCAGTGAATAAGAGAATATATTGTGGTTGGAAAAAAAGAAATATATTTTAGGATTTTTTCTATTGGAGTACACATCTCATCTGCTACAATTTAGATGTGATGTTGTTAAGAAAAATATTTTTTATAATGTCTTCAACATTGTGTTGAATGTGAAAGGAAAAACGAAAGACACTTCAAAAACTAAAAATGAATTGAATGACATATGTCGTAGACCCGAGCTGAAAAATAATACTTTCACCAACAAATTTCCAAAGGCATGCTACACTCTTGACAATGAACAGATGAAAACATTGTTCGAATGGATCAAAAAACTAAAGTTCCCTAATGATTATGTGTCTAATATGAGAAGATGTGTGGACATGCAAAAACTGAAAATGTTTGAAATGAACTCTCATGATTGTGACGTATTTATGCAAAGATTACTTCCAATTACCTTTCAGGATATGCTTCCAGATCATGTGTGGAAACCAATTACAAAACTCAGTTTTGTTCTTCAAAGATTTGACTTCTACATCCATTCGAACCGAAGACATGGCCCGTCTTGATAAATAAATTCCAGTGATATTGTGCAAACTTGAACGTGTGTTTCCACCGAGCTTTTTTGACTCTGTGGAACATTTTTTGATTCTCTTTGTCACGTCCCAAAATCTTTTGGTAAAATATCAGAGTTTTCACACGGGCGTGAAGATAGAAATAGTAAGGGACGCATATCACAACAAAAAGAAATAGCAGAAGACGACAGAAAAGAGAGGTAAGGGACAAAATATATCATTCACATATCAGTAATCGGTCTCAGTACCGACACTCACAACATACACAGCGGAATAATTCATCAGGATCTCACAATCGTCATATGTATCCAAATATTACAAAACGTGAATTTTTTTAAAACATAGTTTGAAAATTTTTGAGTAACATCATCCTGAAACCACAAAGCCACAAGACAGCACCACCTCTCTCCAACTAGGGTTCATCAGTTTCATCATCTCCTGTAGTGTGAGTACAGATTAAGGGGTGAGTGCGTGGAATACACTCGTGGAAGTAAAATCCACCTCTTATGACACTTGACAGAAATAAGTACTGAAAATAAAAGCATCTACCAGCACGTTGCCACAGCACGTAAAATGCATAGCAGATATTAGAAATGGTAAGGGACGAATAGGTGCAGGATCAGCCCGTCTTACCCTATAAAACGGTCTCACTACCGTTAGTGCATTTCAAGAGGCTCACCAAACCTCAACAGAGTGGTAGCAATAGTAAGAGACGACAGAGTAGTAGAAGATAGTAAGGGCCGAATGCATGATCAGAGTGGACCTCGGTCCTTTCACAGTTATAATATGGCACGACAAATATAATCACAACACTTAGTATTCATTAATCATGCATTTACTAAAGAAAACGGTAAACAGATAAAGAGATAAAAATTACCCCCACCTTGTTAAGTAGCTAGTATTAAGTATCACAAACATGATCCAACTGATAACCTACACAAGTTACAGTGTTAATAAGGGATAACCTACACAAGTTACAGTGTTAACAAGTTACACAAGTTACAGTGTTAATAAGATTCTTAATAAATATAATTAAAGCCATAAATAATTTCGGAGAAAGAACGATCGTTTAAGGCACGACCAAATGAGGGATCTCAAAATTGGTGTTGAAATAACAAGGGTGAAAGTTCAGTTCATTAGGCTGAGGTGAAAGAGGATTAAATAAGGGTTGCAACGCAAAAATAATGAGCTCAATCGGAGTTGAAACGAGCTCGAACGGAGCATTTCAAGTTTAGGGGTATTTTTATAATTTTGGTCAAATGGTTGACTTTGATCGGGCCCACGACCCTCGATCAATGACATCTCATCAACGACGACTCGATGTTGATGTACAATGGAAAAAAATGGGGTTCAGATCGAAAACACGGCGGCGCGTGCATCGGGGCACGCACACACCCAGCGCTGGGGGAAAAAACCCGGCGGTCTCGGCGGCTGCCGAGTTTTCTCGGCAGTTCGGGTTCCCGTCTCGGCAGCTGTCGAGTTTTCTCGGCAATTTGGGTTCTTGGCTCTCAGCAGCTGCCGAGTTTTCTCAGCAGTGGGCGCGCCCCACTCGGCGGCTGCCGAGTTTTCTCGGCCACCCGGTACACGATGCTCCAATTGCCGCGCCCAACACCCGTCTCCCGTTGCCGTGCCCAGCACGTGCGCTACCCGGCGCCGTGTTCCAGCACGCGCACACGCCCCGTCTCGGCATGCATCCACATGCGCCCACCCTCGCGCGCACACCCGACCCCCGGCGTCCATCCCCACGCGTACATCTCGTCCCCGACGCGTACATCCCGTCCCCGATGCACATCCCGGCCCCCGACACTCGCCCACCAACACACACCCACGCCCCGGTGCACCACCACCAGCACAGCTCCGGTCGGCGGCGGCAACGGCGGCGGTAGAAAAGTAAAGAAAGAGAAAGAGAAAGAAACTTACTTGTTCGCATCGCTTTCGTTTTCGTCGGCCGAATGAAAATTTTGAATTGAATGAGCCCCTATTTATAGATTTTCAAAGTTACTATTTACGAAGTAAATATAAATTACCATTCATTAAAATATTATTTTTCCATTTTACCGTTCATCCGGATTTTACCCTCTCGTTTTACCCAACTTTCGTATTCGGCTCTTTTCTTCGCCATTTGAGCTACGGGTCTCCGATTGACCCCTAATTCATTTCTATTTTCTCGTTTTTCCATTACGCATCTTATGGTATAAAAATATTCTATGTTCCACATCTAACATTTTTATCGATCTAAAACGTGCATTAAACATATATCTGAAACGCACGTAGACAATTAAAAATTAACACACATAAAATATTTCAATTATGGGTTTAATTATTTAATTAACCAATTATGCTTTATTTTTTATTCGGGGTGCTACATCCCTTACCCCTTAAAATAATTTCATCCTCGAAATTAAACGTGTACCTAATAAGGGTAAGTCGGGATACTTCTTCAGAATCTCATCTTCTAGTTCCCAAGTTGCCTCTTCCCTTCCATGGCGGCTCCATTGAACCTTCACAATAGCCATCTCCCGATTTCTTAATCATTGGGTCTTTCTATCTAATATGGCTATCGGAACTTCTTCGTAAGTTAGATCTTTCTCAAGTCCTATGTCTTCTTGTCTGATTATGTGGTTCGGATCGAATACATACTTTTGTAGCATAGACACATGAAAAACGTTGTGTACTCCAACGAAGTCCGGTGGTAAAGCTAGACGATATGCAACCTCCCCAACTCTATCTAGAATTTCAAATGGTCCCACGTACCTCGACTTCAACTTCCCCATTTTCCCGAAACGATAAACCCCTTTAGTGGGTGACACTTTGAGGAAAACCTTATCTCCCACTTCAAATTTCAATTCTCTCCGCCTCTTGTCTGCATATGCTTTTTGTCGGTCTTGGGCCACTCATATTCTTTCTCGAATTTTCTTTATTACCTCGACCATTTGATCTACCAATTCGGGCCCCAAAAGCTTCTTTTCGCCCACTTCATCCCAACAGATGGGTGAGCGGCATTTCCTTCCATAGAGAGCTTCATAGGGCGCCATACCAATTGTCGATTGGTAGCTGTTGTTGTAGGCAAATTCTACCAAGCACAGGTGGTCTTCCTAGTTCCCGGGAAAATCCAAAACGCATGCCCTCAACATATCCTCCAGGATTTGTATGGTCCTTTCAGTTTGTCCGTCAGTTTATGGGTGAAAAGCTGTACTGAAAGACAGTTTGGTTCCTAACTCTTTTTGTAGACTTTCCAGAATCTAGAGTTGAACCGAGGATCTCTATCTGATACGATAGAAACCGGCACGCCATGCAGTCGGACAATCTCTTCGAGATATATTCATGCCAAATTATCCAGTCCAAAAGTCATCTTGATTGGCAAGAAGTGGGTAGACTTTGTTAGTCTATCAACTATTACCCATACGAGTGGTTTCCTCGTTTGGTGTTCGGTAAACCAACCATGAAATCCATGGCTATGTGTTCCCACTTCCATTCTCGTATCTCCAAATGAGTTAGCATTCCAGCCGGTTGTTGATGTTCTGCTTTCACTTGTTGACAAATGAGACACTTCTTGACGAACAGCCCTATGTTTCTCTTTATGTTTCTCCACCAAAAATTCACCCTTAAATCTCGGTACATTTTTGTACCTCCTAGGTGTGCCGCCATCAGTGTGCAATGTGCTTCTTCGAGAACTTCGTTTCTTAATTCCTCATCTTTTGGCACACACATCCTTCCTCTGAAGATGAGAGCTCTGTCAGATGCTAAAGAGAAACTTTCAACTCTTCCATTGTCCATATGAGCTTTCATCTTCATTATAAAGCTATCTTTCTTCTGAGCTTCAACAATTCGATCGTGCAATGTGGGTTTCACGAATAACGCTGCCATCCTAGCTTTGATGTTGTCCGGAGGTGTGACTATCTCCAAATTCAGCTTTGACATTTCTTCAATCAGTTGGTGTTGATTGGTGGTCATAGATGTCACCATCCTCTTTCCTTTTCTGCTAAGGGCATCAGCTACTACGTTTGCTTTTCCAGGATGGTAGTGGATCGTAAGATCGTAATCCTTTACCAACTCTAGCCATCTTCGTTGTCTCATATTGAGCTCCTTTTGTTCAAAAAAGTATTTCAGGCTCTTATGGTCAGTGTAGATCTCACACCTCACCCTATAAAGATAGTGTCTCCATATCTTGAGAGCGTGTACCACAGCTGCTAGCTCCAGATCGTGCATTGGGTAGTTCTGTTCGTGAACCTTCAATTGGCGTGATGCATACGCCACTACCTTCCCTTGTTGCATCAAAACATATCCTAAACCCTGTTTGGATGCGTCGCTGTAAATGACGAACTCCCTAGTTGCGTCTGGAACTATTAAGACTGGTGTCTCTGTCTGTCTCTTCTTTAGTTCCTGAAAGATATGCAACATTGCTCGCTTCATTGAAACTTTGTCTTTCCTTGTCAAGCGAGTCATAGGAGCAGCAATCTTCGAAAATCCTTCTATGAATCTTCGGTAGTAGCCAGCCAAACCTATAAAACTCCACACTTTCTTGACGTTTGTTGGGGTCTCCCATTTACTGACTGCTTCCACCTTTTCAGGATCTACTTCGATTCCTTGCGAAGAGACAATGTGGCCAAGAAAACTTACTTTGTCCATCCAGAATTTGCATTTCTTGTATTTTGTGTAAAGCTTCTCTTTATGTAAAACTTCTAATACAATTCTGAGATGTTGTTCATGGTGCGTTCTATCGCACGAATAGATGAGAATGTCATCAATGAACACAATAACAAAGAGATCGAGATACAGATGGAAGACGCAATTCATCAGGTCCATAAAGGCAGCTGGAGCATTGCTAAGTCCAAATGGCATTACTACAAACTCGTAGTGGTCATATCTCGTCCTGAATGTTGTCTTGGATATATCCGTGTCCTTGACTTTCATCTGGTGATATCCAGACCTTAAGTCAATCTTCGAGAACACACTAGCACCTCTTAATTGATCGAAAAGATCTTCAATTCGAGGCAGTGGATACTTGTTCTTTATAGTCCGCTTGTTCAGCTCTTGATAATCTATACACATTCAAAAGCTGTCATTCTTCTTTTTCACAAAAAACACTGGAGCTCCCCAAGGACACACTTAGTCTGATGAAACCTTTGTCAAAAAGTTCTTGTATTTGGACCTTTAGTTCTTGTAATTCTCTCGGTGCCATCCGATAAGGAGCTTTCGACACCGGCGTTGTTCTTGGGATAAGATCAATCTTAAAGGTCACTTGTCTATCTGGTGGAGGACCGGGTAAATCCTCTGGGAAGACATCCAAGAATTCCCTTATTACTGGTACATCCTCAATAGACATTGACTCCTGCTCAAGATTTACCATGTTGACCAACCAAGCTTCGCAATTCCTTTCGTTAAGCATTTGGGTTGCCTTCATGGCTGAGATAATCCTTGTGTTAACCCCAACTCGTGTTCCATGGAAGGTGAACTCCGGTTCTCCTAGGGCTTGAAAGATAATTTCTCTCGTACGATATTTGATTACCGCGTGGTTGGACTCTAACCAGTCCATTCCTAGGATTATGTCAAAATCCTTCATCTCCAAAGCGTGAAGATCGGCTTGAAGAATCTTATCCTCGAAAGCGATCTTAAGGTGGTGTTATAGATGTTTTGTTTTAACGATCTTCCCTGAAGGAATACTAACTTCTAGGGTTCGAGCGACTATCCTACCATTCTCGTACTTCAGCAATTTACAGAAGTTGACAGATATAAAGGAGTCTGTCGCTCCAGTATCAAACAGGATGTGGGTAGGTATATCACATACTGATAACATACCTGTTATCACCTCAGCTTCCTCAGCAGCTTCTGGGTGGGTGAGAGCAAAGGCTTGTGCTCTACCTGCCACTGGCCTCGAGTTCGGGGCTGTAGCCGACGAGTTTCTTGCCTTCTAGCAGTTGGCCGCTATATGCCCTGGTGCCCTACATGTGAAGCAACTCCGTGTTTCTAGCTGACATGGCCCCATATGTACCTTTTTACATCTAGGGCACGGGTTTCCCGGTCTGGGGGTGGGAATGTGTGGAGCGTTGTTCGCCCTTGGAAATTTATTCTGGGCTTGGTTCGGGCTAGACCACATCCTCTTTATAGGAGTCGAGAAATTTTTCGCGAGGGTCGAGTTTTCTCGGCAGCTCCTCTCCCGGCGCTCCCGATATTGGGCCTGACCAACTCGCCACCTTCCCAGCGCCACCCACCGCGGTGGCACCGCCCTCTGCCGCCACCACCACGTCCGTCGGAAACCTCGCATCGCCGGCTACCACCTTCGGCCATACCTCGCCGGATTCCAGCGGTGAATAGTACCCGAATTCTCACCGCAAAATATCCTGATTTTCGAAACCCAACCCCAACCCCACAACTCCGGCCAGCGACTTCCAGTCGCCAGCGTCCACTCCCAGACCCCCGGCCGGTGACCCCCCATCGCCGGCGACCTTTTCCGGCCAACCCAACACACATATACAACATATATATATACTCTCTCACTCACACACACACTCGTATACACACATGGATCCCCAGCCTTGGCCGGCGGCCACCTGCCGCCGGCCGCCACCTGCCACCACCACCCACCGTAACCCAGGCCGGTGACCCCCAGTCGCCGGCCACCACCAGCTGCCGCACACACACACACAGGAGCAACACACACACACCATCGGGTTTCACTTGGCCGGCGACTAGAAGTCGCCGGCCACCCACCAGAGATCACCGCCGGCGCATCACCAGCGCCGGCCAATACTTCCCGCACGGCGGCACCACCTGGCGCCGCCCACAACAGCCTCAACACACACACACACTAACACACCTAGGACACACATACACATACACATAAACATACATATAAGCTACTGTCCATCTTCGGCGCCGCCACCCACGGCGGCACCGGCCCTCCAGCGTCGCACCCTTACCTCCGGCAGCAGCTCCAATGCGGTGGAGAGAGAAAAACAGAAGAGAGAAAAAGGTTGGTGCAAGGGTAAGGGTTAGGGTTTTGCTACTTTTTTTTCACCATTTTTCGGCGAATGAGAAGTCGGAATTGAATTCTGAGACCTATCCTAGATTCGTCTCATCGAGACGAACGTCGTGTGCGAAAATCGATCGAAACCGACAAAGTTGAGATTTTCCGGCCACCGCCGGTGGCGGCGTGCCGAAACAGAATACCAAAAACGAAGAGAGAGAGGAGAGAGAGAACTTACGAGTTTTCGACGCATTCAGCTCGTTCGGAAAAATGGTGAAAAATGAATCGGGGAAGGCCCTATTTATAGAATTCTGAAAACACTATTCATGTGAAAATATCTTGTCACTATTCATCGGTTGAATTTTCCATGCTACTATTCACCGAAATATCTTTCGGCTTTCCGAAACCTCGTGTTTCGCCCTTTTCGTCGCCGGTTGAGCTACGGGTCTCCGATTAACCCCTAGTTCATTTCTATCTTCTTGTTTTCTCGATACGCATCTAATGGTATAAAAATATCCTATGTTCCACGTCTAAAAAAATTATCCATCTAAACTTCACATTAAAACACGTATCTAAAACACACGAAATAAATTAAACAGTTAAAATATACGCACATAATTATTAAATCATAGGTTTAAATATTTAATTAATTTATTATGCTTTATTTTTTGTCCGGGACGCTACATCGGCGACGGCGGTGGCGGCTCCGGCGATGGCGGCGGCGCTCCAGCGGCGGCTCCGGCGGCGGAAAAGTAAAGAAAGAGAGAAGAGAGAGAAACTTATTTGTTCGCATCGCTTTCGTTTTCATCGGCCGAATGAAAATTTTGAATTGAATGAGCCCCTATTTATAGATTTTCAAAGTTACTATTTACTAAGTAAATTTAAATTACCATTCATTAAAATATTATTTTTCCGTTTTACCATTCATCCGGATTTTACGCTCTCGTTTTACCCAACTTTCGTATTCGGCTCTTTTCTTCGCCATTTGATCTACGGGTCTCCGATTAATCCCTAGTTCGTTTCTATTTTCTCATTTTTCCGTTACGCATCTCATGGTATAAAAATATTCTATGTTCCACATCTAAAATTTTTATCGATCTAAAACATGCATTAAACATATATCTGAAACACACGTAGACAATTAAAAATTAACACACATAAAATATTTTAATTATGGTTTAATTATTTAATTAACCAATTATGCTTCATTTTTTGTCCAGGGTGCTACACACTTGGCACATAAAATAAAGATTGTCGGACCGGTTCAATTTAGGTGGATGTATCCATTTGAACGATACTTGCGCATGCTAAAAAACAATGTTAGAAATAAAGCAAGAGTGGAAGGATCAATATGTAATGCATATTTGGTACAATAAGCCATCACCTTTTGTTCTTACTACTTTCCTGACATACCAATATGTCTCCCAATGATGATGCTCAGGTTGATTGTTCAGATGATCTTCCTGATAATCTGTCTATATTCAAGTATCCAGGTCAAGCACTTGGAAGAGAAGAAAGAATAATTGAACAACACAACTGAAAAGATATTGTTTCTTTCTGTAAAGTATATTCTTCAATGAGATTGCTCAAACGCAACCATATTTATCATCGGCCAACAACAATGACATATTGTAAAAAGATTTTCTGTTGTGGTTCAACACATATATAAGTTAAGTCTTAAATTTTTAGTTCGAAGTACTAATTAATAATCTAGAAAAATTACACTTCAAATATATATAGGTATGAAATTCATCAAATAATTTTCAAAATAAATTCATTAGAGATCTTGTTCTTGGTCCACTCCATCGTGTGACATTGTATCATGGCTATTATGTGGATGGATATTGATTTCACACAGTTACACATGGTTCATCAAAATCTACCACAAATAGCGGTGTGTCCATAAAAGGAACTGATTACTCCACAAATGAGTCCGATTACCATGGTATATTACAAGAGGTGGTTCAGTTAGATTATCCAGGTCTTCTAGAAAATAGAGTGGTATTGTTCAAGTATGAATGGTTTGATCCTTCCAACTTGAGCACTAGAATTCATCAAGACTACAAGATCGTTGAAGTTAACCACAAATGCAAATTCAATAAATATGAACAATTTGTACTAACAATTCAGGTTACTCAAGTCTACTACTGCACATACCCTAAAAAGAAGCGACGAAAAAAGTAAATGGTGGGTTGTTTGCAAAATCAAGTGTAGATCAATTGTGGATGTTCCTTCTTCATATACAAATAATGTAGCGCCCAGGATAAAAATGAAGCATAATTGATTAATTAAATAATTAAACTCTTAATCGTTTTATTTTATTATGTGGGTTAATCTTGACTATTTAATTTAATTACATGTATTTCAGATAATTGATAAATGCATGTTTTAAATGGAAATATAAATTAGTCATAGAACATAGATTATAATTTTACCATAAGATGCGTAACAAAAAAATGAGAAGATACAAATGAATTAGAGGTCAATCGGAGACTCGTAGCTCAAATGATGACAAAAAGAGCGAAATATGAAGATTTGGAAAAAAAATGAAAGATATTTCAATGAATAGTAATCCGAGATATTTTTGGTGAATAGTAACCCAAGATTTATATGATAAATAGTGATTTTTGGAAGTCTATATATATGGGTGTTTTCGAGCCTAAAAAGCACCATTTTCCAGACGAGGCAAAAATCGGGAAAATCGCTATTTGTTGGACAGTACGTTGTGATATTTGATATTTGTTACTCGGCAACTCACGTGGTAAACACCGAATAAGGTGGGGGTAATTTCTAAATCTTTATATGTTTACAGTTTTCCCTATTGATGCATGATTTGTGGAATACTAAATGTTGTGATTATATGCTATGTTTATGTGTCATTTATACTGTGAAATGACAGGGTCCACATTCATTTTCTGTAGGACTTATGGTCCGAGAAAAACATCTATCTCTTACCCCCTCTACTACCTGGAAGGTTTGGTGGTCCTGTAAATGCACCAGCGGTATAGGAGATCATTTTGTAGGGTCGGAAAATACCCATACCTGAGATTTGTAGGGGTAAGTCGGGTATTACCCGCACCTGAGATTTGTAGGGGTAAGTCGGGAAATACCCGCACCTGAGTTTGGGTTACGAAATATGTGCTATGTATTTTACGTGCTGTGTCTAAATGCTGAATGTTACGTATTTTTGTTCTATTATTTGTCAAATGTTATAAGATACGGAGTTTATCCCCACAAGCGTATTCCACACACTCACCCCTATTCTGTAATTCACGTTATAGGAGATGACGAGCATATTGAGCTTTAGAGAGAGAGATGGTGCCCTATCTGGATATTTTATATTATTGTCTTTTATCACACAACACTTAAACAACATTTTTATAATTCTCGTTTTGTAAATATAACTTTGTTTTTGCTATGGATGATGGATCCTATAAGTTTACTTCCGCTGCTAATGTTTTAATGAAATCGATTGTATCCAAAGGTTGATATGTAATATTTCTGGTCGTCTCTTACCTCATTCTTCTTATAGTCGTCTCTTACCTCCATCTATTTTATATCATGCACGTCTCATCCTCTTTTTTCTTCACGCCCACAATGAAAACTCTGATAATTTTTAAGTAAGAAAAAAAATGGGGCTTGACAAATAATGTAGAGAATCTACTAAACCACCATTCTAAAAAGATGAGCTTCAGACCCACTCTTTCGTTCAGATTGATAACGATCCACATAATTTAGCTTATACAAATTGAGGATTCGAATAAATAATTAAAGATAATGAAGATGGTGATGATGAAAATAAGGATGAAGATTTGTCGGACGATAACCTACCATATGAAGAAGACAGTGATTCAAAAGAAGCTGAAAATGTATCTCTATAGTAAGTGATGATTGAAACAATGTGTTATTTTTAATATGATTAGTTGTATTAAAGAAATATTAATCCATTTTAACGTTCTTATTACTTCAGTAATTTTTATTTATTCATATATATATATATATTAATTATTATATTATTCAAAATATAATATTAATATAATATTTTCATAAAATAATCAATAAATAAATCATAAAACATAATTTAGGTGTATTTTAGGATAAATAAAAAAAATTTTAAAAAATTAAAAAAAGAAATAGCGACGGACTATATTCATTGGTAAATAATTACAGTTTTTTATTTTTTTAAAAGTATTTAACATTACCGACGAAGCATAAATCTGTCGGTAAAATAAATTCTTTTTTTTTTCAAAATATTTACCGATGGAATTTGATATATTTCGTCGATAATTCCATGGTTTTTTTTTTGCGAGATTTCCACTTTTTTTTGTGGAATTTCCACATTTGTTTTCAATGTCCATCGGAAAAATATTCGGTAACTTACTGACGGACCACTTTTTCCATCGTCAAAATGTTACAGACAAGCATTACTGCGATGGAATTTGGCGACGGATTTTTCATCGGTAAATTCGCTACTAACGAACTTTCCTAGTTTACCAACGGAAAATTCCAGCGGTAAATCACATGATTTTGTAGTGTAAAACATACAATATCGTAGCTTATTGATTAATAAAATTACATGCAATATTTAAACATTAAATTACAATATCGTATATTTAAGGATGAAGATATATCACAATTTTGATCTACATAAATATCTATACATATATTGATATCCATGTTACTGGATATTGATATCAATAAATTACAATCTCTTTAGATTATGATCTACAAAATCCTGATCATGATTAAGATCAACCTTTTCCTTTAATGGGAAGAATTTTCTAAATTAGAAAAATTAACATTTGTGTGAAGAATTTTCTAATATCTTGATGATTTTTTTATAACTAAATAACTAATTGTAGTGCATTAAAAAAGAAAATATGGAGTGCTATATATAAAAACATAAAAATTTGTATGCACCTGGTGTAGGATCATAAATACATGCACTCGACCCAGTCCAGACCCACCCGAACGCACCTCCATGTGCCACCCACGCGCCCCCACACGCCTGGATGGGTGCGCCCAAACCCACTCAAATTCACTCTCAGGTGTTGTACCTTTATGTTATGTTCATCATACATTTATGTTATGTTAGTCCTACCTTTATGTTATTTAGTCATACCTTTTAGGATTTTTAGTTGTACCTTAACATACATTTTAGTTATATTAATCATACCTTTTAGTTATGTTAGTCATACATTTTAATTATGTTAGGTGTACCTTTATATATTACATAAAAGGTATGATTATGTTGATACAAAGGTATAAATAATATCGTATAAAGGTATGGGTAATATCATATAAAGATAAACATGTACAAATTGTGCTAAAATTAGGATTTTTTTTGGAGTTAAAGTATTACATAAAGGTATGACTAATATAACATAAATGTATGACTAACATAGTATAAAGGTATGACTAACATAGTATGAAGGTCATTGGTATTTTTCAAAGTTAAAGAATTACATAAAGATATGACTAACATAACATAAAGATTAGGGCAAAACAAAAAGGAAAAATGCACAGATCTGGGTCAACCGGGACCCGACCCGCAAGTTGCATGTGCATCAAGTGCACAGGAGACTTACTCACATAAAAATATATGAAACACGGATTGTCAGGATTCGAACTTAGAATCGATTGAATGAAGTAGATAATTTTTTTGTTACGTTAATTAGATAAAGAAGTAGATAATTTATTTGTTATGTTAATTAAATAAAGAAAAACCCTTCCCAAGCCATACTTGCATTTTTCATTGCACACATCATTTTATTTTTTAGAAAGACTTTTAAAAGTTATACTTTGTTGATTTAATCCTTAATAACATACTACATCAAAATTACAGAATAATGGAAATTTCCATTATCATTACGTTATCTCTCCATACATATTACATTTTATTTAGGAAAAAAATTATATTTTCAAGATCTTAGAATTTTGCTTTATAATTCCCCAGATCATAGACAAAAATCATATCCAAATACCAAACGCAACTTCCTCACAAAGTGGAAGAAGCTTTTGGAAAGTCAAACAATGAACTACATTTATAAATGTGAACTCCCCGCTCTACTCTTTTTGTTTTCTTTTTCTTGTTCATTTTTTTTTCTTTTGTTTGTTCTTTTATTTTTTCCTTATATTGAATGCTATTAAATGTTATAAATTTGTTTATATCACAATTAATGTATCAAAAATTATGTATACTTAAAATTTTATTTTGGAATGAATATTAATATTAAAGTTATTTTAATAATACGTAATTAAATATGAAATAATATGAAATGTTCTTTGAACAATAATAATTATTTTTATTTTCATCAAATTTAAAATACACACATATCATAAAGATTGATAAAATTACATTTAATAATTAAACATTAAATTACGACTGAAATAAAATTACACAAAAATAATAAAACAAAAATTACTAATAAATAAAACCTAATATTATAATATTTTTATTATTAATTTGAAAGACTACCATCTCTTTCCTTAGTTAATTTATCGATGCATATTTTGATATTGATATTGTAACTTATAGATGTCGATATTATTAAGGGCATTGATACATCACATCTCTATCATTGGTTATTTTATTGTTACATATATTGATATTGATATTGTAATTTATCGATATTGATATTACTAAAGATGAGAATACATCACCACTTTAATTTATTGAAATATATATATATATATATATATATATATATATATATATATATTGATATCCTAGATAAGTGGCAATATTTTGGTATGGGAGTTGACATATTCAAATATTGTATAATATATTTGAGAGATTAAGAATATATTTTTCCTCTATGTCCATATCACCTTCCAAAAAATGATATATTATGGATATATGCCATTAAAAGTTGAATATTTAAAAATAATAATAATAATAATAATAAAGAATATTATGTAATTCAAGTGTAAAAAGTAATTCAAAAGTTGAATATTTAAAAATAATAATAATAATAATAAAGAATATTATGTAATTCAAGTGTAAAAAGTAATTCATAGTATTGATTTCATTTACAGTTTTTATAGTAAAAATAGTGCAAATTTTACACAAAATTACATGTAGTGCTTGTCTTGTTAGCTCGAATGTTGTTCCATCTTATCTTCATTTTATCTTGTTCATTTCAATCATAGATGTATTGCATATGCATATTTTACAACATGTTATTAGCACGAATCTACCGAAAATTGAGTTGTGCCCTAGGAAAGAATATGTCTTTCTTGAAAGGTATTTTTCTTTGAATCAATCTAAACATCCAATTTAAAGTATTGTATAAATGTTTAATTGCAAGATGTTATTATGCTTAATAATTAGTTCATCCCTATTATTATGCTTAAGTAATTGCAAGATGTTGTCTTTCATGTTGTTATGCTTAATATTCCCTTTAGGTTGTGTTTGTATGGAGTGATTTCAAATCCATCCAAATGACTCCAAAATTAATTCAAAATGAAAGTTATGGATTTCAAATCCACATCTATCCAAACACCAAATGGACTCTTAGATTTATTTTGCTTGCAATTGTCTGTGGAAAGAGAAGAATGAAATTCAAAGTTGTTGGCGTACCTCATGAACTTAAGATATACATGTTTGGATTTAGACTGCAAATATGTCAAAAATCTGATCTACTGAAACTAAGATAAATCCACAATAATCAGAATTAAAGTAAAAAATACATATTTTTAGTGTATGTACATAAAGTATATCGACGCATGTCCATTTTGCTGATTTATCGGATCTATAAAAGAAATTAACAGAATAAAAAAAGGCTAGATTTCAAAATAGTGATGTACTGTCCAAACAACCAAACAAGGAAAAAAAAAGACATTTATTTGTATTTGATTAGCATATATATGACCAAGTCATCAGAGGAATTAGGAGTCTTGAATCTAATTTGATTGAATAAACAATGACGAGTGTGTCAATGCAACCTAAAAATAATATAACATATATAGGATGAATGAAACAGAAGATAGAGCAAAGAGAAATTACTATTGCATGGACTTCAAGCTTGTAGAGTAAAGAAAATATGGTAACGATGAAAATGAATTAGAATTTAACAATAGTTTGTATGTTTATATACACAACTAGAGGAAATTCCAAATGTCCCCCCTCACTTTGGTCCCATGTGTTAAAACGAAAATAGTCCCATTATTTCTGAATATTACAAAAATAGTTTCACCAATTTCCAAATATTGCAAAATAGTCCCACCAAACAAACGGTGAGCGCATGTGCCTCTCACGTGCCTATTAGTTTGGATGGAATTTTTTTATGAGACTATTTTTGCAACTCTCTGTTGGGTTTTGGAGTCTGATCCTCTATGTAATGACTCACAATCACGATGATCCAACTTTTACGCTAATTTTTGGCCCATCGGGTCAAATGGACTTTTAGGGCTATGACTCAGTTTTGTCTATAATAACCCTAAATTCATTGTATTTGTCAACACAAAAGCCAGTTTTGTCTATAAATAACCCTAGATTCATTGTATTTATCAACACACAAAAATTAATAAATTCTCCTAGCTTGGTAGTGCCCCAGACGTAGTCATTCTTGATGAATTTGGTCAACAAATCGTTGTTGTTTATTTTCTCGTTCATATCGAATTCTTTATAATTGCGTGTAAAGATTCTAACAACTGGTATTTAGAACATCAGGTTCAATAGATCTAGTGGGAGCAATTACGATGGCTGAAGGGAAATCACCTGTTGAAAAGTTAGATGGATTAGATTTCGGGTTTTGGAAACTGCAAATCAAGGATTACCTGTACGGTAAAGATCTATATCAACCTTTGGGTACAAAGCCCGAAACTATAAAGGATGATGAGTGGGTGTTGTTGGATAAGAAAGTGATGAGTGTGGTTTGTCTATCGTTATCCAGGAACATTGCACTCCACACGGTAAAAGTGAAAACTACGAAGGAGATGTTAGAGATTCTGACTGAGATGTACAAGAAGCCATCAACCACGAACAAGGTTCATCTAATACAACAGTTGTTTAACCTAACGATGGTAGAGGGTGTTACAGTAGTTAATCATCCGAACAAGTTCAATATGATCATAGCCCAAATGAGCTCGGTTGAGATTAATTTCGATGATGAGATATAAGCCCTAATCTTGTTATCCTCTCTACTAGAAAGTTGGAGTGGGACGGTGATAATCATTAGTGCTTCAGCAAGGAATTCACAGGAAATTCTCAGATTTGATGAAGTTAGAGACCTAATCATAGGAAAGAATTGGGTGTGGCCGTAGGATCAACCTTGAGTATAGATCAGAATCAAAATCGAATTTGAATTGAGAAAGATTGAAGTCGAGGGGTAGAAATAAGCCGAAGAAGGATAAAAGTCAAGTTGAGTGCTACAATTGTCATAAACTTGGGCTTTATAAAAAACAATGCACCGAAAAAGGATAACAAATTAGCAAACACAACCACTGATGAAAACGTGGATGTGTTAATCTTGAGCGTAAGCAGTTCATTAGAATCTTTGGTGTTAGTCTCTGGAGAATTATTTCATTCGTGCAACAGCGCTGATGTATTGGAACATTACACCTCTGGAGATTTTGAGAAGGTTTATCTTGCTAATGATGAGTCTTTGGAAGTCACAGGAAAGGGGGATGTTCGGATCAAGGTACTGAATGGAATTGTGTTGCAGTTGCGTGATGTGAGACATATTCCTGGATTGAAGAGACATTTACTTTATGTTTGGGTAACTCGACGATGAAGGCTACGTTGTGACCTTTAGCTGTAAAACATGGAAGATATTCAAATGAGCTATGGTGGTGGCTCGAGGCAATAAGGAGGGAATATTGTATATTACAAGCAACACCCGGGATAGCATTGCTCTTGCAGGTGAAAAGAATAATGCAAATTTGTGGTATTGTCGTCTTGGCCACATGAGTGAGAAGGGGATGAAAGAGGTGTGTTCGAAGGATAAGCTACCAGGCCTCAACACAGTTGAAATCGGGTTATGTGAGGACTGTGTATTCAGAAATAAAAAAAGTAAGCTTTTCGAAAGGAGGCAGAATCTTGAAGAAACAGAAATTGGAGTTAGTCCACAACGACTTATGGGGACCAGCACCGGTGACATCTCTTGGTGGAGTGTCATATTACATGACTTTCATTGACAACTCCACGAGGAAGGTATATGTTTATTTTCTGAAAATAAGTGTGATGCGTTTGATGCTTTCAAGAAGTAGAAGACACTAGTAGAAACTGAGATGGGTCTCAAAGCAAAATGTTTGACATTTGATAATGGTGGAGAGTATAAGCTCCGAAAGTTCAAAGAATTTTATGTTGTGAATGGAATTCATATGGAGAAAACTGGGAAAGGAACCCCTCAGCAGAATGGTGTTGCAGAATATATGAACAGAACATTATATGAGAGTGTTAGAAGCATGAGACTGAAGTATAGACTGCCGAAGATGTTTTGGGCAGATGCAGTTAACACTGATAAACAGAGGACCTCAACTCCCTTGGAAAATTACATATCATAGGAGGTCTGGAGTGGTAAAGAGGTAAATATATCATTTCTTCGAGTGTTTGGCTATATTTCATACGTGCATATTGACGCTGCTGATAGAAGTAAGTTGGATGCTAAATCTGTTAATTGTACGTTTATTGGATATGGTGGTAATGAATTTGGCAATCGATTTTGGGATGAGCATAATCGAAAGATAATTTGTAGTCGAGGTGTCATATTTAATAAACATATATTATACAAAGACAAGTTGGGTGCATCTGAATCTGTTGGTTCTCAGAAACAGGTTATCGAGTTAGACATCTCGAATTTGGGTGGGAGCAGAGGGGCTAATGATGATCAGGTGGTTATTGATGAGGAACCACATACACCACAACTGATAATTCTGCTACAAAGATCCACCAAAATATATAAATCACCTGACAGGTATTCACCTTCTCTTCATTACTTATTGTTGACAGATGGTAGTGAATCAGAATGTTATGCAGAGGCAACACATAGTGAATATGTGAGCAAGTGGAAACTTGTGATGGATGATGAAATGAATTCATTAAAGGCTAATGAAACGTGGGAACTAGTTGAGCTTCCAAAAGGGAAAAAGGCATTGCATAACAAGTGAGTTTACAGATTTAAAGAGGAGGTTAATGGAAACAAGCGTTACAAGGTAAGACTGGTTGTAAAAAGGTTTGAACAACTACATGGTATTGATTATACTGTTGTTTTCACTCAGTTGTGAAATTAACCACTATTCAATTAGTTTTGAGTATGGTTGCCGCAGAAAACTTGATGTTAGCACAGATGGATATGAAAACGGTCTTCCTTTATGGTGACATGGTGGAGGACATCTAAATGGAGCAACCAGAAGGATACTTATCAGAGGGGAACAATAAGCTTGTTTGCAAGTTGAAGAAGAGTTTGTATGGCCTGAAACAAGCTCTATTACTGTGGTACAAGAAGTTCGATGGATTTATGCATGAGATTGAATTCTATAGATGTGAGGCCGACCATTGTTGCTATTTCAAGAGGTATGACAATGTCTATATCATTTGGTTATTTTACGTTGATGACATATTGGTAGCAGGTTCTAGTGCTCAAGAGGTGAGCAAGTTGAAGAAGCAGTTATCTGACCGGTTTTCTATGAAGAACCTAAGAGAGGCTAAGCAAATTCTTGGCATGCGCATTGAGCGTGATAGGGTGGCAGGAAAGTTGTATCTTTCGTAAGCTGAGTATATTAAGAAGATTTTGAAGACGTTCAGTATGGAAGATGCAAAGCCAGCTCATGTCTCTTTGGGTAGCCAGTTCAAGCTATCCGATAAAAACTCACCTAGTAGTGAAGAGAAGCGTGCCTATATACAGAAAATTCCATATGCTTCTGCAATTGGCAATCTAATGTATGCTATGGTGTGCATAAGACCTGACATTGCACATGCGGTGGGAGTAGTTAGACGGTTCATGGGTAATCCGAAAATGCAACATTGGGAGGCAGTAAAGTGGATCCTAAATTACTTGAGAGGTACTACATAAAAAGCTTATGTTTTGAAGGGAAAGGTGTTGAATTGGCATGGTATGTTGATGTCAACTTAGCATCAAGTGATCTTGACAAAAGAAGAAGTACAACTGGATATGTGTTTATATTTGGTGATACAATAATTTCTTAAGCTTCTAAGTTGCAGAAGGTCGTAGCTTAGTCCACTGCAGAAATAGAGTATGTAACAGTGACTGAGGGTAGTAAAGAGATGGTATTGTTGCAGAATATCTTGCGTGAATTGGGGAATGAGCAGAAGGATAGTATTTTGTACGGTGATAGTCAGAGTGCTATTCACTTAGCAGAAAGTTTAGTTTTTCACTCGAGAACGAAGCACATTGAGTTGAGGTATCATTACATTCACTACCTCATGGAGAATAAGATCTTGCAGCTGCTGAAGATTCGAGGAAGTGAGAATCCTGCTGATATGTTGACTAAGGTTGAGACCTTAGAGAAGTTGAAGTCATGCATGGCTTCAACTAGCCTTGGAAATTGAGATGAAGGCTTGGTACTACTACCAGTAAGAGTATTGAAGAGATGGAGGAGACAAGTTACATTTGAAGTCAATCTCCAAATGGGAGATTATTGGGTTATGAAGCCTAATCGTCTATTCAATTTTCAATTTTTTTATTAAATTATGTCTAATTAGTATTTTAAAGCTAATTAATGTGGTTATTTAATGACAATTTTAATGTTGATTATAAAAATTAGTAAATAATATAAGAATTTCAACTAAATTTGTTAAAATTGAATATGCTAGACTTTGAATTCAAAAATCATTTACAAATTTGAAATTTATTTGATTAAAAAATTAGAGAAAAAATATTAATAAACGAAAAATTGAAAAACTAAAATAAATATGAGCTGATAAAACTTTTCAAGCTTATTAATTAATGAAATCAAATATTTTTTGCAAACATGTGTTTTAAAATAAACTATATTGATTTTTTTTTAGTTTATTTTAATTTTTTAATCACATATATTACACAAGCCCTATGCTAAGTTTTCATATATAAGAATTACATAATATATATTTTCTATATTTAATAAATATCAAATATTATTTAATTATAAATATATTACATATTTAATAAGTGAGAATCGAATGAGATTGAACTCATATATGAATGAGACTCTACACACAACATGAAATACTAAACACATCCCAATTTTTTTTAATAAATTCAAAGGTGTAAAAATACATTTTTTTGGTGTGTTTAGTATTTTTTGGATGTGGGTAAGACAATACAATCCACATGAAATCATCTTTATATATATAAAGTTAAGACCACATCTGCTACATGTCAAATATATAAATTTTCATATTAATTTTATTTTCATTTTACAAATTAAATTTATAATAAATATAATTTTAAAGTTAATTAATATGCTTAGTTAATGATATCAATTTAATTAGACTCATAATAAACATTAGTAAATAATATCTTAATATTAATTAAATCTATAACTATATTTATATTTATACTTATATTAAAGCAGAAAAGTTGGCCAAAATTACAGGAGTGCCACTTTCCTGCTAAAACATGTCATGTCATTAGTTCTGGCTTCTTTTCCAAGCCTGAATCTGGCTTCCCCTAGAAGACATTAGATTATATAAGCAAAGTCATTCAACAAGTCTCATTTCACATCAAAAGTTAAAAATAAGAAAACAATTCATGGAGGATAAAAATATCAAAAGAAGAATAGAGATGGGAGAAGAAAATAAGTTTTTTCAAATATCAAAAGAATAATCAGAGATGGGAGCCATTCAACAGATCTCATTTCACATCATAAAAGTTATTTTAGTTGAAAATAAGAAAATAATTTATAGAGGATAAAAGTATCAAAAGAAGAATAGAGATGAGAGAAGAAAAGAAGTTTTTTTAAATATCAAAAGAAGAATCAGAGATGGGAGTCATTCAACAGATATCATTTCACATCATAAAAGTTGAAAGTAAGAAAACAATTCATGGAGAATAAAAATATCAAAAGAAGAATAGAGATGAGAGAAGAAAATAAGTTTTTTTCAAATATTAAGAGAAGAATCAGAGATGGAAGAAGAAATAAAAACTTTTTCAGATTTAATGAGATATTGACAACATTAATCTGTTGTCATTAGCTTCATTATCCAAATACAACAATCCTTCGATGAGGAACAATATTACAAAAGAAGACAATCATTCGATGAGGAACAATATTACAAAAGAAGGATAAAAAAAGATAGAAAAAATACATGTAAGAAATAGAGAAGTAAAGGAGAAGAGAGGTTGAGTGTCGCGGTCATGGTTGCTGCTTTTCCAGCGTATTTAATGGGAGGATGAACAACATATTTGCTTACTTCTAAAACACACTATAGATAAAGGATTTGCTTACTTCTCAAACATACTATAGATCAAAGATCATGAGGTCAATAAGATGAAATTGTGGACTTAGTTATCATATAAATGAAGAAAAAGACAAAATCTAGATAGAGTGTAGACGGTGGTTTGAGGCGGTTGTTGGAGGTAGCGGTGGGTGGTGGAGACGATTGAGAATCGACAGAGAGAGGGTGTGGGGCGGCGAGAGTGGCAATGGGTGGAAGGGTGACGAGTTGAAGAGCAACGGTGGAGGGGGAGGCTTTGGTGGTGGCGATGGGAGAAGGGGCGAAGGAGGGGCACAGAAGAGTAGAGGAGGCGGGGTGGTGGTGGTGGTGATGAGGGAGGTAGATGGGGGTTTAGGGTTTCTATAGTGCAAAATACATACATATAGGATGATAAATACGGTCATTTTTGGGCTTCAATAAAAGTTTTTTTAACAATTGGGCCTCTTAATTAACCCTTTACTATCGGCTCTTTAAATTGAGCCTTTTAATTTCTTAAAAACGAATTCAAAATTTTAATCTATTAAACACGTTAATTCAAAAGTTGATTGCACATTTATGAAATTTTCGATTTTTTTTAGGGATGAAATTTAAAAATTAAAATAACTCATTTAATAAATATTTAAAATAATAAAGTACAGTAATTATTAAAAATCAAAAAATAATTTCAAATAACTAACATTACAATTTTAAAGTTTAAATATATAAAAATAAAAATAACAATAATGATTATTTTAAAAATAGTTGATATAAAAAGAAAGAATAATTGATCTGAAAATTGTTTAAAAATTCTTAAATTTATTTTTAAAATATGGAAATTGTTTTAAAGAATTTAAATATAATTTTAAAAGTTTGTTTTAAAACTCTTAAAATATTTTAAAGTCTGTCAAAATTAAAATATAAACTTCAGTATTGAAAACTTTAAATATTTTTAGTATAGATTAATCTTAGATAATGTAGAATTAATCTTAAAATATTTTTGTATCTAATCTATTTTCTTACTTAATCGTTTCCTTATATTTGAATTTTAGTTCATTTTTTATATATTGTTATGTGGTTTTAACAAATAATTATTATGTATCCGTGACTTAATTGATAAATTTAATGTATATTATTCATGTTATCTAACTACTTAATTCATTGTTGTTTTTTATACATGACCTTTGTTTATTGTTTTTTTATACTTATATATATAATATGTATATATTTACTGTTTATATGACAAACCGCGCATCGCGCAGGTGTACTGTTAGTTATATATAAAATGAGAGAAGTTGACAAATTTTACTGATTTGCCACTTTCCCTCTTAAAAATATCACATCAAATTGATGATTATATAAATATTTTATTTTTGATTGTTTTTGTAGGCTCTAAAAAACAATATTTTATATGTAATCATGCATATGTTTTTTTTTTTTTCATTTACAAGAAAATGTTATGATAATAATATTTAAAAATTCAATTGTGGGCTCTATTCCAATAGAATTCACTTCCTTGCATCCTAATTTTAAATTTACTCAATACATTTTTTAGGAAATAAAAAAGAGCAAGAAAGTACTAAACAAGATTTGTCCACATCTATAAATTGTGGAGAAACTTAGCACCAGCCACCATACATCAACATCATTCTATACATTTTCACTTTGGTAATCATATACTTTAAGGATATGATTATATTTTAATGATGTGATTTAAATTTAAAAATAATGAAATTTAAAAATAAAAAATTTGGAAAATTAGTCTAACATTTTAATATATAAATGTGGAAATAGTTTTAAAATCAAAAAATAATATTACGAGGTGTTATAAAATATTTAAAGTTTGAAAACTATTATAGAAATATCAAAATAAGAATAAAATTTAAAATTAATAATAATAACAAGGTTTAAAAATTTAAAATAAACAAAAAAAATTTAAAAATTAATTCAAATATATATATGTAATATTAAGTTTGAAAGATATAAATATCTATGAATTGAATAAAAAAATAGCTTAATAAAAATAATAAAAATATTTGGTAATTTATTTGAAACTATTTCAAATAAAGAGATATAATTAATCTAAAAGTTTTTTTAAAAACACTAGAATTTGGTTTAAAATAATCTGAAACATGGTTTCAAAAATCTAAAAATTATTATTTTAAAATGTAAAAATAATTTAGAAGCTAAATATATTAAATATAAACTAAATTTTGGAATAAATTTAATTTTTTTTTGAACAAATTCATCTAAAAACAATGCAGAAAATTATTTACAAATTCTAAAATATAAAGAACTAAATTATGAACAAAACATATTAATAAGTATAATAAATCACTTCTTAATTATTCAGAAATTAAAACTAACAAACACAAAACTATTATTATTATTATTATTGTTGTTGTTGTTGTTGTTGTTGTTGTTGTTATTATTATTATTATTGTTATTATTATTATTATTATTATTATTGTGTTCAATTTTATTTTCAGATTTAATTGTTGAATATTGATGTTATATTTATTTTTTTATTAATTGTTGAATATTGATGTTCAATTTATTATTTTATTATTCAGATTTTATTATTTTATATTGTATTGTGTTATATTTATAAATTAATTATATTCGTAATTTCATTTAAATTTCATTTCTAATGCATGTTATATTAAATTCATATCTATTTTAAAATTCATAATCTATTATTTACATTGCATATATAATTATATCAAATTTAAAATGTTGAGTTTCAAAATTGTTTGCATTCAAAATTTCTAATTTTATCAAATACAATTATTTAAAATAACATAATTTTAAAGTTGCAATATTAACATTTTTATTAATATAGATATTAAAAGCAATATATATTTTACATTTATATTATATATCATTACATTATGTCATCAATATTAAAGATTATTAGATTTTATATAACAAACCGCACATCATGTGGGTGTACCGCTAGTTTGTTAAATTTAAAAACATTTAGAGAAAAATATAAAAAAAAGGAAAAAATAAAATAAAGGTGACGTAATTAAAAATGATTATTCAAGCTTATTATTAATGAAATTAAAAAGTTTTTTTTTTGAATATGTATAAAATAAACTATGAAATTTATTTAAAAATTTTGATTTTCACTTTTTTTATCATTTAAATGAAAAGAAAAGAAAATGGGTTATTCTAAACTTTAACAATAAAATCAAACAAAAAAAAAAATGGTTGGAGGGTTAAAATGAGACCATAGACATAACAATTTTTTTTACTAAATAATAAATAAAAAAATTATATATATATATACATATATATATTTCTGTACAAATACAACATATATCTCAATTCTCAACAACAAAATAATATATTAATTGGATTATGTTATATTTAATGCTAAATTAAATGATGTGTACCATAAAATCATAAGTATTTTTTTTATATACATAATATTTATATTTTTCTAATTTTATTAAGTTTAATTTAGCTTTTTTTAAATTCATGTAGTACACGGCCATAGTTATATATATATATATATATATATATATATATATATATATATATATATAGTAAAAGATGGCAGGTGTAACTATGTAAGTTAGTGGGAGCCATTGAGTATTTTTGATGCCGCTCCTTCAAATAAATCAAATAACTTCAATATCTTCAGAATTAAAACTATTGAGATTTAATTTTTCATTTTTACATATTTTATACTTGAAATGATCGAATGAAAAAATAATTCTAAAACTAAAAGAAACAAAAATCAATTTTAGGACAAATTAGAGATTGGTACATAAACAATGGAAAATGCATATTCAGCACCCTCTTTACTTTTGTCCCCTACATTTTCAGATTTATTCGACTTTTGCTCCCTACACAATTGAGAGAGAGAGAGAGAGAGAGAGACAGAAGCAACAGGTTTATAGGTTCATATGTGTGATTTTAACAGTTTTCTCAAGAATATGATGAGAAACATAGAGATCACATCCTTCTCTTATCTTCCCCCAAAAAGCCTCCCTAGAAATATCTAGACGATGTTCAGATCTCAAGAAACAGATTACAACTTTCAATTTGAAGAGTTTTCTTATAAACTCCACAATACATACCTCCCAGTTGCATAATGCATCCATATATGTCAGACTCACGTATTCATCACTTTTGGAGTAATTCATTAGCTTTTTTCACCCAAACATCATATATGTCATCTGAGAAAAGAACAAAATGCACCTGCAAACACAATATAAACTGTAGTTCTACAAGCATTGCATTTGCTTAAGAATAATATGAACATTGAACTTCGAATCCACACTATTTTCATTCACTAATCTCTTACAGAAAAGATATTTAATTTAAATCAGAGGCAACAATTTACCATGGAACATGGAAAATAGAGTTTTTAAAAGATAAGATTGTTGGTCTATAGTTTACCAAAATAATGTCAAATAACTAGAATTGCAGAAATAAAAAATTACAAATGTTGCTAAACCATTTGCAACAAAACAAACAACAACGAAAGAAAACAGAAACTTCTACGAACTTCAACTTTAGAGTAGAACCAGTAGTTTCACGCCATACTTGTTAGAGGCATGCCTCAGGCAATGGGCTTTGCACCTCTGCATGGGTGAGGCGCGCACCTTTTGCGCTTGGTGTCTCTACCTATGTGCCTGAGGCGTGCCTCTGCGCCTTTAATTCAATCTTTTCTTTTTCTAAATTTTCTGAAACGCACTTTCAGTATTTTTTTTTTTTTTTTTGAGAAACAAAAACTGTTTTTTTCTTTTCAGTTCTCTTCCAGGTTCCAATAGTAATATTAATCCATATATGTCAGTCAAACATATTAAGACAACTAGAGTTCAGAGAAATTGAAGGAAACAAAACACCAAACAGAGCCTCTTCAAGTATTTGGAGATGATGACGGTGAACTTTAGTGATATTTCTTCAAGTTTTTTTCCCTTAGTGTTGTTTGAACTTTAAATTTATGATTGTGATATTTTCTACATGATTTGTATTTTTTAATTATTTTTCTGTTTTTTGCGCCCTTGTGCCTTTGTGCACTTCTAAAAACTATGGTTCAAGCTTTATCATCATCAACTGACACAGGTTGTTCATCAGTTCACTATGTTTAGCGTAGTAAAGGTAAAACATCTTTTCAGATCAATGCCCACAAACTTTTCAGGCTTCTTGTCTTAGGTAATAGCTACGTAGCTCTAACAGCCGAAGAGGAGATTGACATTGTTCAGTATGTTCATTTTTTTAGATTGTTGGTTTATAGTTTACCAAACAATGTCAAATTACAAGAATTGAATAACACACAACAAATGAAAACAAAAGGTTCTTCTAACTTTGACTTTAGAGCAAGAACACGCTTTCAAATGTAAAATCAACACAATCGATAACTAGGGAAGTCGAGTAGCCATCTTCCCTAATAAAACAAACACTGTCCCAGCTAGTGCTCATGGAACGACGTGACGATTTTAAAGGTAAAACAATTTCGTCTTTCTTGTACCGGATATAGAGGATTGTTCTACCAACTGGAAATGGAGAAGGACTAGACTGTATTTTTATATGGAAAAACGTATGCAACTTGCATTTAAAAAATGTTACGGGAAATCCCAAAATGAGTTGCTATCCACCACTCTACTAATTGAGAAACCACAAACTCACTACTCCACTTTATTACTTAATAGAGGACAATGTATAACCACCACAGGCGGATAGCCATCATGAGCCACCATTTAGGCCACACGGAAAATGGGACACCAACCAATGGGCTACGCCCATTTTCGAGTGGCAGAAAGATATATCTTTTAGTGGGTTGGCTCCAATCCCAAAGCCCACTAAAGTCCAATTGCCAAGATCCAAGTCCCACTGCCCAGGCCAGGCTGAGCAAACCAAAAGGTCGCATGCACGTGTGGCTAATAAGTTATAACATTTCGTCCACATTAGTTTTGAAATGTATTAAAGCAAAACTATTAATATAGGGGAATATAGAAAAATAAACTTTTAATGTGGGATGGATACGCCTATAATTCTAAACTACTATTTTCAAACTAAAATATAAAGTGATTTAAAAACCGAGACTCTAGCTTATGTTACTGTACCACCATACCCATACCTATAGTCCTATTATGTAGGCATTGACTCTTTTTCTCCTCTTTTTCTAGGTTCTCAAACGTTCGGATTGAGTTGCCCGATTTGAGTATTGAATATCCATTTCTTTTGGTGTACATGTTTTGACATCAGAAGATATGCAAGCACGGTGATACATGTTAGAAACACCAAGAGAAACAGATATATTGATTTGGATGTGTGTTGGTGTGGGGAAATACACATATATGTCAAATGTGTGTGTATGAAGCCCAACCTTGATGTTCAACGTGCATAGAACAAAAGAATTTGAACACAAAAGTTGTCCCCAACACACATACCATGCAAATTTGGTGGAATGCCATTCTGAATTAATTGGGAAAGATTCCAGTTCAACTTATTAGTAGTTCATCTGGATAACTTATTAATAATACATCCTTTGCATTGCACATTTTAAATGCATGAAGATATGTTCATCTTAGCAGTATCTTCTTTTCTCTCAAAAATATCTTTACAAAAATGCCTCCACAGTATGCTCCTGTTTTGTCTTCAAGGTATATCTTTGAAGAGCTAAAATGCTCAAGCTCAAAACTAACTGATAGCATTAAAGTTTATGTATTAAAAACACACTTTTTTCTATAAGCAAACTAGTTCCTGTTGTTTCGAGTGATTGAACACTTTAGCATTAACTGGTGTGTGTTTGGAATGAATATTTTGTCACCTTTTCTTTTGTTTGTTGAACCTATTAAACATGCATGATGGAAAATTGATTCAAACCCTAGGTTACAATATAATATGTTGTTGTGTTTGGTTTATTATGTTATTTTTTTTATTTTTTTTTATTTTTTGAGTTTTCATTGTTCTCCCAGCATATAAGTGAGAGAGGAAAATTTGTTTTTGAAAAAAAGATCCTTCTTAATGTTTGACCACTTGGCTTTTGTTCCAGGCAAAGATGAAGACTCTTAAACTCGGGCAAAGAATAAAAGACTTAGCTCTGTACACCATCTCCCTTTTTTATTGTTGGTGCTGTTACAAGCATGCTATAGACTCTCTTAGCTTCTTATCCCCAATAGGCTAATTTTACAATCTGGTATTTTCTAATATGTCAAAGTTCTGATAATTTTTCACTAGAAATTATGTCTTCATTAAACAGATTTAAGATGGTTGAGAGAGAGAGATATTAGCAGTCAATATCTAACAGCTTTGCTTGTGAGTGGCTTTTTACCTCCTCTTAAGGACCTGTACCATAAATCCCCTATTCAAAAGGTGAAATAAGGCAACCTCTAGATTAACCCACTCAAAGAAACTCCACATCATTGGCAATAATCAAACAGTTCACCGGTTACTTCTTTAGGCTTTACAAAGGTACATGGTTCACATGTACATGATAACTAACTAGAGCAATTAATTCCGCCAGCACATAACAATTGAAAATGCATCATCAAAGTAACATCCAGTTAACACAAAACTATACACCGTAAACAACCATGATCAGGGAGCAACCAACCAGTTGACCACAGAAAATGTAAGATTTCACATGAAGCTGGACAGATATAATAAGGTTATACATTCAATATAAGGATTCTTATATTTATCATACCGAGGTAGTGCAGAAAAAAATATTTAATATACATAGTAAAAAATTCAAAAGAACCAGTTACGTAAAGTACAATTCAATAACTCATTGTTGTCAGAAGAAATTACCTCCTTAAAGTCCCCTGCAGATTCCTTGATTGTAGATATGGACACAGTGGCAGCTTTATCGAAAGGGTATCTGCAACCCCAGAAAATGAGAAACGTTAGCAGCACAATTTACTATAATAGCGTGCATAAACGCAAGCAATCTATCAAGAGCAAGCAACCAGCAAACGATTTCCTCATTCAAATTCTAGAAATCAGCATTGAATTGACTCATTTGCATTTTAAAGGTGAAAAGCAGTCTCAAATATGATTTTTTTCCCCTAATCATGCTTAACATCACAATTACGTTTTAAAGGTGAAAAGTAGTCTCAAATAAAATGTCACTGGGGACCTTGCAGAAAGTTCAATTTCTCATTATTAGAATTACAGAAGCAAAATCTAAAAAGAAAGGCATCTGATTATTTTAGTTAAAAAAAAAAAAAAAAGTAGATTTTTAGAAAAATGACAACCAAGTGCACATTGAAAATAATTGTCATGTCTTGACAACATACCCATAGATCCCACATGATATTGCAGTAAATGCAATGTATTGAATGTTGTGTTCTTTTGCCACACGTAAACTATTCCTGTAAGAATTCCATACAAGGAAATGAACAGAAATATCAAAAACTAAAACTTGTAATAACAAGAAATGAGTAACAATATAAACTTTTTACTAGTAACAGGATTTGGAAAAAGCTCAACTAAGTACCTGTACGCATTTCTCAAAGAGGCTTCAGCATTCTTATTTACGTCATAAATCGGCCCAACTGTATGGATTACATGAGAAGCCGGCAATCGAAATCCTCTATTCATTTTCAAGTGTTAGGTTAATTCATCACATTACTAGTAAAATAAGGAAGCAGGAGCATACATATTGTTCAAACAAAGAGCACATACGGGGTAATCCTTGCTTCTCCTGTAGGGCAGCGAACTCCAGGCTTCACTTCAGGAACCTCATAGCACGCTGCCCGCAAGTCTGGACCAGCAGCTCGATGTATAGCTTGAAAATATACATCCAGAGAAACGAAATGAGAAAGATGATCATTGATTTCATTCAACTCAAAAACTTAGATAAATGAAATAGTCACCTCCATCAGCACCACCACCTCCAAGCATTCGTTCGTTGGCTGGATTGACCTATAAGGGATCAACAAAAGAAAGGAAATTCAGCCCAAGCCATCAAAAATTTACATTATGAGGTATCTAAGAGTTCTAGCATACTTGCAATATAAAAGAAAGGAAAGATTATAGCAGCAACATGACCTCTAAACTTATTTTCTACTTTTCTACGAATTCTCTTTATACTTAAAATTAAATGCTGAAGATAAATTCTCCAAGTATTGGAAGTCTGCAAATTATACAATCTATTCATCAAATTAAATCACAACATGAACAGTTAATTTCATTTCCCCTCATACATACATCTAAAATCAGCAAAAGCAACACTTTTCTTGAGTATCAACGTGACACTACCTGTTATAGCAATATGATCCAGAAATTCGATCCTAGTTCCCAAACATCTAATTCCTAAAACAATTAATCTGCATGATTCCTGTAAAATTAACACCTCCGTACAAAAACAGGGAGAGAGGAGAGAGGGAGAGAGAGAGAGAGAGAGAGATGGTTACAATAGCATCGGATGAACCATCGACGGACCATTGGGTGATGTCGCCTTTCTGGATCTTGAGAACACTCGACGGTGACAGCGGAAACTCCACCAGCTGACAGCCATAAGCGCCGCCGCTCGACATCTTTGAAAATCCTAGAGCTGTCGTCGTTCCGCCACTACGGCAGTACCTTGGGTTTGAAATGACGAAAAAGGACCTGAGCAGGGGATGAATAGCAACAACGCGATTGTAGTCGTTCTTCAGGAATTCTCGAGACAGGCGTGAATGGCGTGGGATAATGGGGGGATTTGGAGTAGAGAAAATGCGTGTGATTGTTGCGTAGAGTGGTGGAGTAATAACCCGAGTCATCATCAGTCGATGATCCTATAGATTCGAGCTGCAGATGATGACATAAAATATATTTATTGCGTGGATTCCACGTACAACAATCTAAAAAGATTAGGTATTTGATCTCACGCCTTAAAACGGTTGATGTTAGAAATTTGTGTGGAGTCTAATAATTTAATGTTTCTTGAATTTGGAATTTATTGTCTTAATTTTTTCAGGCAACATCATATAATAGTTGAAGAGACTCATCCTCGATTTGCTCGCCACCAAATTGAATGCATTCATAGTGAAAGTTTTGCTGATTGGTTTGCCCAATATGTAAGTTATAAAATTGAAAAATAACAAGATTAAATATTTAATATATGTTTGAAATCTTACAAATAAAGTTTTGAATAGGTTGAAGGGTTGGACAGTTCTGAGGAAAATCCAATATCAAGAGACTTGAAGTTATTCGCTTGTTGGCCAAATTTTATATAGAATTGAAGAGTGAAGAGATGAATTTACAACAGTAAAAAGATGGGCGCCTAATTCCAATACAATAGGGGTCTATCAGTGCAAGTCAGCTGAACACCGTGATTGATGAGTGGGTAGGTGGCTTAGGTGCACCTCTCGCCCAGTGGGAAGTAATCAGGCTAGTCTCCCCCACCCCCAAATGAAAAAGTATTAGGGCCCCCTTGAAATATGAAATTTTTTTAATGCATGACTTTAGATTTCACACCAAGGACTTCGAGAGTAAAAGGAAGATACAAAATAGTGGGGTAAGTGTCAAAGCCACAATATCAAGTTTTTCAAGTACAAGGGACCAAAATTCTATCTTAAAGCGAGCTAGATTATTATGGAGTGTTGAAAAATATCATTGAGTTAGATTATGGTGGTAATCGTAGGGTTGTATTGTTTGATTGTGATTGGGTGTCCAAAGGAAAACAATTGAAACAAGATGATGATGGGTTTACATAGGCTAATTTTTAAAATGTAAAACATCACAATGAGCCATTCATTCTAGTATCGCAAGTTGAACATGTAACACCCCATTTCAAGTAAACACCCTGCATTGCATATTTTATAAAATTTCTTTTATCGTTCAAATATAAATGATTTAAGTGCAAGTTCTTATACTACTTAAAGTTATGATTTACAAATTATATTATGATCGATGATTTTAAAATTTTTATGATCTAATATCTCTTTCGAGATTTAAGAATTTTTGCAGGATAACTTATGGAGGAAACCGAGCTCGATCTCCACTCACTCAACACATACGAATGGAAAAAAAAAAAAGATAAGATGTTAATTAGATTTAATTGAATAAAATGATTTTAGGTTTTTATGCTAATTTTATTCGTTACCGCTTTCAGATACTTTTTTTTTATGAAACAAAACGTTTTACTTTAACGAGCATGCATTATAGTGGATATTAAAATAACTACAATACTTATTAAATCTAAGTATGTAAATTGTTAATACTATGTACATTACTACTCAAAATATCAAGATAACATAGAAATTTTAATTATTATTATTTTAATTAGAATCTTACATGTTAAGATATAAGCCACTTCTAGAACATGACACCTAACCCCCCCACTTTACACCTCATCATCCTACTTCACTTCATGATATGCATCATACCCATTACTTGTATATATACTCTCTCTCTCTCTCTCTCTCTCTCTCTCTCTCTCGTCCTAACTGTATGAAGGGAACCAAACTAAAGCCATAAGTAGTTGAACATAGCAAGCAAAGAAGAGAAGGGAAACAAAAGAAAGAAAAGATCAAAAATACGTCAAAGTTCTTCCTCAAACCCTAAAGGTATTTTGGCTAAACTCTCATAATACTTTCATTAAATCTCATGCCTCATGACTAATATCTTAGGTTAAAAAGTCCAAAGATGTTCTTTGGCAGTTGGTTGGGAATTTTATGTTGCTTGAATGGAGAAATAAGTTGTTTCTAGAATATATTTAAGGATGTGCACTGTTTTACTTCTGTTTTGGAACTGTTCGAAAGATTTAGAGATTGAATTAGACTAAATTCTTTTAACAGGTTGTAATATACTATGTGAAGAACATTTCTGTTAAGTTTCAGAATTTTTGAACTTGAATTCGATTTACTATGAATTTTCAAACATGATCTTGTTCTTTGACAAATTTGTTCTGTTTTTAGGTTTGAATCATATAATTTTATTGAACATTATACTTCGAATTTATGTATGATCTTCTACTATATTTTAGAACCAGTTCTTAGGTACGTTCAGGAATTTAGTATGCATTTTTTTGAGTTTTGTACGATTTATGCTGAATTTTACAACATAATTTTTTTTCTGCATAAATCATGTCCTGTTTTCAGTCTAATTCTAAAATTCATAACTATTTATTGAAATTGTATTTATAAGCTATATTTCACTATGTTGTAGAGGTTTTAAGTGAAATATAGGAATTTACTATGACATTTTTGAAGTCTTGTACAAATTATAATTAATTTTACAATATGGTCTGTTTTCGGTCTAGATGATACCCTGTTTTCTACCAACTTCTAAAATTCATAACTATTTATTGGAATCATTTTTATAAGCTATATTTTACTATGTTTTAGTACACATTCTTATGAGCATGCAGAAATTTACCATGTAATTTTTAGAACCTTGTACGATTTATGATGATTTTTACAAGAAAGTCTATTTTCAGCATACATTATGTTCTGTTTTCAGCATATTTAGAAAATTCATAACTAATTAAGTGAATCTTATTTTCAATTGATATTTTTATATGTTATACTTGAATATGTTTTCTGATTACTGTAACAATATGAAAGCATTTCATCAATCCTATAAGGTATGGTGAATTTTTCATTGAAGGCCGTTTTTCAGCTGAAATTGAAGTGTAAAACTAGTTAAATGTGTGATTTTTAATTCTTTGTACAAAAAATTAAAATTCATGAAATTTCAGCATGTTATACTAAAAGAAGTTATGCGATTATATGAATAATTATGTGATTTTAGGAATTATATATGAATTATTAAAATTATTACATCTTTATATGTCATTTTAGGTCCAAAATTACTAGTTTAAATGCTTAACAATTAAGTTATAAGTATGAATATGCTTTAGGTTAAAGTAACCTAATATAAAATATAAAAGATTATGTTATATGACATAAAGAGGCTAATCAGTTAAGTGTGTCGAGCATAGTCGAGACGATCGATGAATCCAGAAGCAATCCTTGCACTATCAATGTACAAGTGGGTAACTTCTAACCTCTACTATATGATGATAATTGAATTGATAAGTCGTGTATGAAAATCTCCGACTGAAGTCCGTAGCTATAACCAGTATGTAACTTCCATACTGGGCGACGACCTTAAAGGCGAAAATGTCTGGTCTATGAAAGCGACCATAAGGGCGAAGTGTCTGGTCTATGCAAGGTTTAGTGGGTGAGCGACTCCCACATTCCTTTATGAAAGCGAGATTTAGTGGGCGAGCGATTCCCACATTCCTCTATGAAAGCAAGGTTTAGTGGGTGAGCGATTCCCACATTCCTTTATGATTATGGTTCGGGGTGAGCATACCCAAAGGACATGTAGTACTTGCTTAATGATTTAATTGCTTCAATATATTAGACAGTAAAATTATCCCATTGGGATCCCTCTCCGGAGGTATCTCATGATGCTACTTTTTTAAATTTTCAGGCTCGGCAGATGATGACGTGGGCGTGTAGCAGGCTGGGCTGACTTCTCACTATCACTTTAAAGTAGATATGCTAGAACCATGTTTTCTTTTGAAAGCAATATGTTGTTTAAACATGTATTATATGAAAACGATGAGCCTAGACTTATCTTCTATTATATATATATATATGTTTTGTTGTGTACATTCATGTTGGTCTATGGTTCGAACATTTTTCCTAGAAATGTGGGTGACATGACTAGACTTGGTTTATAGATAGATATATATGTACATTTGTTACGTTTTTAAAAAAAATTATAACTCTCATGTCTTCACTTTTAAGTCTTCCGCTCTATTTTAGAAAGTGTTGGGTCCCAAGTGGTGTCCGAGGTTCAGAGGGGGGTGAATGAACCTTGGTCTATTTTGAAAATCTTTGCAAAAATAAATTGTTCTGCAAGCTACTAGAACTTGCAGCACCAGTCAGTTACTGCTTACAGCACTGGAAAGCAGTGCTGCTTGCTGTAACTTGAGTTTTAAGCGCAGATAGGAAAACAATAAAACACGTATCCCTTATAGTGGTTCGAAGGTGGTGTAAGCCTTCTACATCCACTCTACTGCTTCCTCGAGCAGGAACTTTGTTAAGCAAGATTGAATTATAGGACTCTTTCTCACAACCTATCAACTTATAAAGCAAACGCTAACTAGAGTCCAGAGATCACACAACACTGCAAACTCTAAAGGCCCGCCAACTAGAATCCAGAGATCACACAACACTGCAAATTCTAAAGGCTAACCCACACAGGGTTCCACACTCCCACACAGGAAAGCTGCCTAGCACCTAGACAACTATACAAACAGCAAGGATCTCTCCTATCAACTGTTCGACACCTAAAATAACCTACGCACACAGCTTCAAGGTTAAAAAGAAAAACAAAGTCTTCAACTGGTGCAGAGCAGTCTTGTTCACTGAAAGCTCATCTGTTGTTGTTGACTGCTCCTAGAAGGTTGAGTGGCTTGAACGAGTGAAAGCTAAAAGCTTTGGATGATATGTGAATTTCCACTCGACTCTTTCAGCACATTCTTCAGTCAGCCACACCTTCTATTTATAGATCTTGAGAGTTTCTATCCTTTGAGAAGTATCCGTTGAAGAGAGATACTTCTGCTTCTTCAGAATCAAGCTCTGATCTCCAAGATCTCCTCTAAGGTCACATTAAATGCATCTGAGCTACTTG
This sequence comes from Scutellaria minor, assembly GCA_954870855.1. Classification (NCBI taxonomy): domain Eukaryota; kingdom Viridiplantae; phylum Streptophyta; class Magnoliopsida; order Lamiales; family Lamiaceae; genus Scutellaria; species Scutellaria minor. The sequence goes on along the minus strand of OX940728.1, from coordinate 9,319,935 downwards.
ACCAACGACATGGTTTGCATTTAATGTAACTTGACTCTTCTGGAGCTTTTAACGCGGTGATTGTGGCTCACAGCTTTCTGCAGCGCGTTAGTCCACGTGGCATCTTGGCATTGGCTCCGTGTCTGCAACTTCAGTCTTCTCTCGAACGGCTTTCTCCTTTGTACTGCATTTATCCTTCCTTGGATCGCAGGATACTTTCTCAGTTGACTGCTTGTTATGGGCGCTGTATCCTAGGTCTGCTTACAGCTGTTAGTGCATTATAGTGCTGTTGTAACATAGACCTTCTTGCAGTGTCTTCATACAGTACTGCTGTAACCTTTCTTGCAGTACTCCCGTATCTTCTTCTTGCAGGGATGTTGTATGTCATTCCTTCATGCTTTGCTGCTTGATGTAACTGCCTTCTTGCAGTCTTGTTATATATTCTTACAGCAGCTTCTTGCAGACTTGGCTTCCTCAGTAACCTCCGCTGCTGTAACCTAGATATGTTCTTATGAGCTTGCAGCAGCAGCAGCATCAACCTCCTTATGAGATACTCTAGCTGTTCAGCAGTTACCTCAGCTTCTCTTCGAACATCCTCTAAGGGTACTGTCTCAACAGTCGCCCCTTCAGAGGTCTTCTTATCCTCAGAGAGTGTTGTCAGAACAACAGTCTCACCTGAGGTCTTCAGCAAGGACTTCATCTCCTCAGCCAGTCTTGTATCCTCAACAACCTCAGCTGTAAACACGAGTTCTTGCTGCTCTTGTCGGGTTCTTGCAGTAGCAGCTAGCTTTCTGAATTCTCTTTCCAGAACAACTTCCTGCTCAGCAACCTCCTCCTGCAACCTAGGCCAACTTACATAGTAGCAACCTAGTTTACTATCTGCAGCTTCCTGACTCCAGTTTCTTCACAGCCTGCTACATGCTTCTTCCAGTATCCTGACTCTTCTTCAGCTCAGGATACTTCTACTAGCTTGTTGTTCCTACAGCATGCTAGCCCTTAGAAGTGTTCTTACTACTTCTAAGGTTGGTTTTCCTTGTATCTTGGAAAACCATTACATGATCTTTCCTTGATCATGTGATGTGGAAACTAGGTATCAATACCTTAAGCAAACTATTCTTTTCTTCTTGAGTTAGTGTTTTGTCTTATCAAGATAACAACTGAAATATCCCAACAGAAAGTAATTATAATTTCTTTAATTCCTAAGTAAGGAAAAGGTGACAACCTATTTCTATTAAAAAGGGGAACGGGACGTTACAAAACAAGTGTTTTATATTCAAGATCCAATCGAGCCAAATTAGCATGTAGTTGTTCCTACTGTTGCAAGAGCACATTATAACATGAGATTCATTGCTAATGTTGAAACGTACTTGCAAAGCAACATTTGCAATCCTTCAGCTAACATTAAGAGTGATCATCAATTTAGTTGGGTTCGTGAAGATATTGAAGGAACTGAAATTGACGTCAATATGTGAAAGCATTTATAGCTTGACATATTTGTTCGCCTTAGTTTGGCATTGGGTATGTGTTAGTGTGTTTTGAAATTTACTAGAGCTTTTCTATTTTTTATCATTTTTTTGCCTAATTTCAATCTTACTTCATTTACGTGTTTGTAATATGCATTTAACTATTATTTAAGTGTTCCAATTATTGTTAAATAATAGTATATATTATCCTTTTAATGCAGCTGAAGGCTTATAAGCAGCTATCTGAATCTTGGAATATCAGGTGATCCTTGTATAACACCCCATTAAAATAAATAAGGAGTAATGTCTTAATTTTTGATTATTAAGTAGATTAAACATAAGTAAATAACATATAAGGTTGTAAGGCTATGTGTAAAAGATTAGGGAAGACTTAGTCATCACTTTTGTTAATATGTGGACACATGGTACTCTCTCTCCTCACCAAGGTTTGACACATACCTACCCTACCCTATGACTCACCTTATCCAAAGTAAGAAAAGAGTGAGTCAACTCTCTCCCTCTCCACCTCTCGATCTCTCTTTCATCCCTCTTATATCTCTCACTTCTCTTTCACACCCAGGGACCACCACCTTCGTCGTTACAGTTTGTGGTTATTCCGACAAGTACCTCGGCTCCTCTCTTCTCTTTTTTTTTTCTCTCTCTCTCTCGCTTCCACCTTCACCATCCCTGTTTGCCACTGTTCATGGGACACCGGTGTAAGGTTGCACCGGCAAGGGAAAGTGGGTGTGAGCTGCCGCCATGAGCAGCGGCGTGTGTGTAGAACCGGCATCGGGGGAAACATCGGACAGTGTGTGCATGTGTATCAATGTGTGTTAGTGTGTGTATCAGTGTGTGTATGTGTGTGTATTAGTATGTGTATGTGTGTGTATCAGTGTATGTATGTGTGTGTTGAGTGTGTGGTTGTGGGTGTGTAGCGTCGGGAGCGCGCTGTGTGCATGTCGGGGGCTCTGTGTGTAGCGCGCTGTCGTACATGAGTGCTGGGTTTGTGCGCGCGTGCGTTGTGAGAGCGCTGCGTGGGCACGCCGGGTTCCGGTGATGGTTTTACCTTGAAAAATTAAGTAAAATACAAGGACCTAAATGCAAATTCTAGTATTTGCCACATTTAGAATTAACTCTCGACTTATGGAAAAACATAAAATCGAACCCTGATTTATGGACAATAGTAATTGATATTCAAAAATTGCAAGAAATTACGATTCAAGTCATAAAAGTTCGATTAGACTCTAAGACAAGTTTTGTGTGTCTTGTAGGACACGCAGACAACGGACCTCGTTACATCCCTGAACCTGTAGCTGTTTTCAAAGCCGCCGCTTATCTGAGGTGGGGATAATTTTTGTGTTTTAACGTTTACATTTCTAATTACTTTTGACGTGAAATTCAGTGATTAATTGAAAGTATATGCTATATGATATGCGTGACAAGTTGCCAGCTTTACTATATGATGAAGTCAAAAATGTGATATTTGCAAAGTGAAATGAACGTGTTTGTGTTACAATAATATTTTCTACGATGGCTTAGAACCGTACTACGGTGGCTCAGAACCATAATAATGTTTTCTACGGCGGCTCAGAACTGCACTACGGTGGCCCAAAACCACAATACTTTTTTTTGAATTGTGTGTCTATGTTTCACTTAGAATTTAGCTACCCACTAAGTGACTTTGTACACTCACCCCTGAAGGTGATTATATGCTACAGGTTGCAGATGCTCGGAACGAAGGTGAAAGGGGTGCCATTCTACTTTGTTTATACAAAAGATGTTTTTTTTTTTTATTGAAATCTTTAGAAAGTTTGTGTTCCAAGGTTATTCAATTTTTGTTATGTAGTGACAAAGTACAAATATCTTTCTTCCGCTGTTTACAGATTTCATTTTATAAAATAGGGATGTCTGAAAAGACTTTTTCTTATTTGCGAGTAAGGGTTTATCTTTAGAAACCTATTTTTTAACGTAGTTGTTGGACGCCCGAACGAAAATATATTAAACTCTGATATTCTATAATAACATAAAATGGGGCATGACAGTTTTGGTATCAGAGCCTGACTCTACCTTTTTGTAGAGCTTGCTCGATTTTAAATATTTACGAAAACTTGTTAATTCCAAATGTTATTATATGTTATAACTGGATAAGCATCTCTCTTCATTCTCTCTCCGACAGGTCTACCGAAAGATATATGAATGTTACGTGTTGTATTATGTTTTTATGTTTGAATGTTATTAATGCTTATCTGTTTAAGATTTAAATTTGAAATGGTATGTTAGAGGTGGTTTCACTATGAAACTTACATAAGATGGTGTATGATAGATGGCTAGGCATAGGGTTACTACTACGAAGATGATAAGGTAGATGCGGAAATCTTAGAAGTTAGCATTCCTTCTGAGAAGAACCATAACAACTCAGCATATGTGTCGAGATATACGAATCGCTTTTGAGAAGAACATCTTTTTGGCTAATTTATCTGTTTTGGAAATGAAGGACTTTGATGTAATTTTAGGAACGAATTGACTTAAAACCAACCACGCCATAATTATATATCGTGAGAGGGAAATTCTCTTTCAATAACCTGGACACAAAAAATACACCTTATTTGGAACGCAAATCAGTGTAAACCCAAGAATGATGTCAGTTATACAAATGACCAAAAAGCTAAAGAAATGAAATTGCGAGGCCCAATTGGCCGATATGGTGAATCTCGAGCAGAAGTCAGACCCGATTAACAGGGTGCCGATAGTGAATGAATACGAGGATGTCTTTCCGAATAACTACCAGGCCTTTCGCCCGATAGATAAGTTGAATTCTATATTGACTTGGTACTGAATCAGCACCATGTCGAAAGCACTACATTGCATGGTGCCGAAAGAATTGCAAGAACTAAAAGTTCAACTACAAGAACTTTTGGAAATGGGTTTCATCCATCCTAGTGTATCACCCCGGGGAGCTCCAGTATAGTTCATGGAGAAGAAGGATGGAACTTTCTGAATGTGCATAAATTATCGCGAGTTAAACAAGAGGACCATTAAGAACAAGTATCCGCTACCACGGATTGAAGATTTGTTTGATTAATTAAGAGGTGCAAGCGTATTCTAAAAAATCGATTTGAGATTTAGATATCATCAAGTGAAGATTAAGAAGGAAGACGTATCCAAGATGACTTTCAAAATAAGAATCATGCATTGAGGCTGACCCTACAGGAGTTTACAATCAGTCAAGGAGCCCCTTGAACAAGCTGAAGAGCCCCACGGGTAAGCCGATGAGCCCCATGTGCAAGGCAATGATGGAATGATAGGTAACCTAATCACCATATTAAAAGGCCTAGCGGAATAGTTGGATGCGGCACGAACAACACCACCCCCATCGATGTCAAGAAACAAGGTGAATCAAGTAATCGAACAATTTCGATGCTTTAAACCGCCAACTTTCAACGGAAAGAGGAACCTGCGGATGTTGAAGAGTGGTTGAGAAACTTGGACAGACTTTTCACTCACCTCATTTGTACCGATGCGTAGAAGATTTCGTGTGCTGATGCAACAAGGAAGGGTAGTAGCCTACGTATCAAGACAACTAAGAATGCACAAACAAAACAACCAAACTCACGATTTGGAGCTGGCTGTTGTGACGTACGCGCTCAAGATTTGGCGACACTATCTGTATGGTGGAAAGTACGAAATCTACACCGACCACAAAAGTTTAAAATATTTCTTCGAACAGAAAGAACTCAACATGCACCAGAGAAGATGGATGGAGTTAGTGAAGGACTACGATTGTACAATTATTTACCACCCAAGAAAGGCGAACGTTGTCCCCGACGCTCTTAGTCAAAAGAATAGAGGCGAGATAACTAGCATGCTTGCTAGTCAGTACTAACTGATAAAAGAAATATACGAGTTAGATCTAGAAGTAGTTATGCCTCTGAATAATATTAAGGCTCGAGTTGCGGCTCTGATGATCAAGCCTATTCTTAGAAAATGGATAATTGAAGCTTAGGAGACAGATAAATTCTTGCAAAAAATAAAAGTGCATATAGAGAAATAAGCTGTAGAGGGATTCGTGATTTCAATGGATGGGGACCTGACTTTTAGAGGAAGGCTCTGCGTACCAAGGGATGACATACTAAAAAGAAAAATTCTGGAAGAAGCACACAACATGCCGTATATAGCACATCCTGGAGGTACAAAAATGTATAGAGATTTGAAGAAAACTTTCTGGTGGAGAAATATGAAGGGAGATATAGGGCAATTTGTCAAGAAATGCTATATGGGTTATTGTTGATAGATTAACCAAGTCCGCTCATTTTCTGCAGATTAAGATGATGTTCCAATTGGACAGGTTGGCCCAAATTTGTATAAAGGAAATCGTTAGGCTGCATGGAGTACAGTCTCTATTGTATCGGATAGAGACCCTCGTTTTACATCTAGGTTCTGGCAGAGCCTACAAAGAGAATTTGGCACCAAGCTAGCTTTTAGTATGGCATTTCACCCTTAGACGGATGGGTAAGCCGAATGGACAATACAAGTTCTGGAGGACTTTCTACGAAACAGTGCCTTGGATCTACATGGAAATTGGGAAGACCACTTATACTTAGTGGAATTCGCTTATAACAATAGCTGTCAATCAACAATTGGGATGACACCATACAAGTCCCTATATGGAAGAAAGTGTCGTTCGCCTCTTTATTGGGATGAGGTGGGTGAGAAAAAGCTGCTGGGACAAGAGTTAGTTGAGCAAATAGTGAAAGTAATAAAGAAAGTCCGAGAGAGAATTAAAATGACTCAAGATCGACAAAAGTCCTATGCAGATAAAAGGCAAAGAGAGCTAAAAGTTTGAGGTGGGAGATAAAGTCTTTTTGAAAGTATCACCCACGAAATAAGTTTATCTCTTTGAAAAAAGGGGAAAGCTGAAACCAAGATATATCGGGCAGTTTGGAATTCTCGAACGGGGTTGGCGAAGTAGCTTACAAACCAGCCCCATCGCAAGACTTCGCAGGAATACACGTCTTCCACGTGTCCATGCTACGCAAATACATGTTTGACTCGAGCCACATCATCAATCGATAAGATATCAGACTTGAAAAAGACCTGTCGAATGAGGAGACTCCAATAGCTATCCTGGATAGAAAAATTCACAAACTGAGGAATTGAGAAGTCGTCTTAATCAAAGTCCTATGGAGCCATCATAACATCAAGGAAGCGACTTGGGAAAAAAAGGAAGAGATTTCGACGAAATACCCAAATCTGCCATGTTTTGGTACGTATCTAAATTTCGAGGATGAAATTTCTTGAAAGAGGGAAGGGTATAACACCTCATTAAAATAGATAAGGAGTAATATCATAATTTTTTATTATTGAGTGGATTAAGCATAAGTAAATAATATATAAGGTTGCAAGGTCATGTGTAAAAGATTGGGGAATGCTTAGTCATCACTTTTGTTAATATGTGGACACATGATACTCTCTCTCCTCACCAAGATTTGACACATACCTACCCTACCCAATGACTCACCTTGGCAAAAGTAAGAAAAGAGGGAGTCAACTCTCTCCCTCTCTACCTCTCGATCTCTCTCTCATCCCTCTCATATCTCTCACTTCTCTTTCACACCCAAGGACCACCATCTTTGTCGCTGGAGTTTGTGGTTATTCTGACAAGTATCTCAGTTCATTCTCTCTCTTCCTTTCTCTTTTTTTTTCTCACTCTCTCTCTCTCGCCTGCACCTTCACCGCCACTGCTTGCCGCTATTCACGGGACACCGACATAAGGTTGCACCGGCAAGGGAAAGTGGGTATGAGCCGTCGCCGTGAGCAATGGTGAGTATGTAGAACCGATGCAGGGAGAAGTGTCGGGCAGTATGTGTTAGTGTATGTATATGTGTATGTATTAGTGTGTGTATGTGTGTATTGAGTGTGTGGCTGTAGGTGTGGAGCACCGGGAGCACGCTGTGTGTGAGCCGGGTGCAGTGCCGGGAGCGTGCTGTGTGGACATCGGGGGCGCTGTGTGCGCGCCAGGAGCATACGCTGGGTCTGTGTGCACGCACATCGTGTGAGCGTTGTGTGGGCACTCCGGGTTCCGATGATGGTTTTGCCTTGAAAAATTAAGTAAAATACAAGGACCTAAATGCAAATTCTAGTATTTGTCATATTTAGAATTAACTCTCGACTCATGGAAAAATGTGAAATCGAACCCTGATTTATGGATAATAGCAATTAATACCCAAAAATTGCAAGAAATTACGATTCAAGTCATAAAGGTTCGATTGGACTCTAAGACAAGTGTCTTGTAGGACACGCAGACGAAGGACCTCATTAGATCCCTGAACCCATAGCCATTTTCAGAGCCGCCGCTTATCTAAGGTGGGGGTAATTTATGTGTTTTAACGTTTACATTTATAAGTTCTTTTGATGTGAAATTTAGTGATTAATTGAAAGTATATGCTATATGGTATGCGTGACAAGTTTGTTAGGCTGTATACTATAAGCCTAGCTTTTGTATGAACATCTTTTCATGATATGAGAATCTTTTATGGTCAAATGTTTGCATTTTATATTTGTTATATATATGTTATTGCAATTGTCCAATTAATTTATATTGTAGGTAACATGGTGTATGGTGTCACACAGAAGATCATGTTATCAGTTTCTTATAAATTATAAATAGTGGCTTACAACCGAGATGAATTTGGACAAATCATCGGAATGGTTGTAGTGTAATTTGGTATTAGTCTATCTTGACTATAAAATTACACTAGTACACTTTGTGTGTATTAAGCAGGACCAATTGAGGTTGTTCGATTTATACTGACTACATAAATAGAACAAGACCTTTGTTATTATGGATGTGCGTCCTCTTAATCATTATATGATAACGGGCATGTATACTCAATATATGTTTCTTTAATTTACCAATGGGTGAGATTTATTTATTAAATCAATAAGCTCGGTAAATTGGGATACAATGTTGTCTATATGGTGTGTTGTTGATTATATAATGAAACCGTGTCCTAATTATTTAGGATGATGATGTCTCCTTGAGGAGCTCATAAGGATTATCATGTAAACCCTGCAGGTGGATTTATTCCAGCATTATAATAAAGTTGAGTGGTACTACTCTTGGATTTAGATGTTAATTAATTGAATTATCAGTAATTCATTTAGTTAATGGACATTCGATATCTTAAACACGGGGAGATAAACGCGCACATAATAAATAGGAGCCCATATTTAAATATGAATTTGGGACGGTAGTTCAATAATATCTCTTTGGTGGATAGAGTTATTATTGATAGGATTAAGAAGTGTGTTCAGGACGAACTAGGACTCCTAATCCTATTAGGAGACCGATTCCTGATCCTCCTCAAGGTCCCTGTTGTAGCCTATAAATAAGCCTTAAGTCTGCCACTTCTAGACACTGAAATTCTCATAAAATGATTTTTAGTAGAAGGCAGCTAGTACTCTCGAAGGATCGTTGACCACACAACATTTGAGAAAAAGGTGAGGAATACGGCAGAAGATCGTGGGGTTCAAGCTCTATCGATTGTTCGGCAGTTCTGACCTTAGAACTGGTTTGTTTTCACCTATTACTGCAGAAAGGTATGATTTGTTTTCCGCTGCGTGTTAATCATATCTTGCCTGATCCCGAATTAGATAACTGCATAGAGTCGGTGATCCGGTCGTTCTAACAAAGTTGTCAGCTTTACTATATGATGAAGTTAAAAATGTGATATTTGCAAAGTGAAATGAACGTGTTTGTGTTGCAATAATGTTTTCTATGGCAGCTCAGAACCGCACTACGGTGGCTCAGAACCACAATAATATTTTCTACGATGGCTCAGAACCGCACTACGGTAGCTCAGAACCACAATAATGTTTTCTACGGTGGCTCAGAACCACAATACTTTTTTTTTGAATTGTGTGTCTATGTTTCACTTAGAATTTAGCTACCCATTGAGTTACTTTGTGCACTCACCCCCTTTAGGTGATTTTATGTTACAGGTTGTAGATGCTCGGAAGGAAGGTGAAAGGGGTGCCATGCTACTTTGTTTATACAAAAGATGTTTTTTATTTATTTATTGAAATCTTTAGAAAGTTTGTGTTCCAAGGTTATTCAGTTTTTGTTATGTAGTGACAAAACACAAATATCTTTCTTCCGCTGTTTACATATTTCGTTTTATAAAACAGAAATGTCTGAAAAGACTTTTTCTTATTTGCGAGTTAGGATTTTTCTTTGGAAACCTTTTTTTTAACGTAGTTGCTGGATGCCCAAACGAAAATTTATCAAATGCTGATATTCTGTAATAATGTAAAATGGGGTGTGACACCTTGTTTGTCCTACTGTTGTCTCGACTGCTTGATCATATATTCAAGTTCTTTCTTTTGATAGATTTACTTAGATTAGATTTCAGGTTATTGCATGAGATGTTGAATTATCTTTGAATTGTTTTTAAAACAGTTGTGTTGCTAGTTTGCCTTAAGTTATAATCATTTGCTGATGAAAATAAATATTTTTGCATTCAGAGTTAAATTATACCGTGTTTTCATATCTTATCTATTTATGATCACTTTTGTTGTTGATATGGCTTTATATTGGCGTTATTTAATGTGAATCAAACATTGAGCAACAAGCTATAACACACATGTCATGTGTTATTATATACAATATCTTGCTATTTGTTTTTTCTTCTAATAAAGTTGTTAAGGAATTGGAAACCTGAGATCTTTACCCTCAGAGCTTAAAGAATAATCCTAAGGGTAGGTTGATTGCCGCATGTGGAGATGGTAAGTAAATAATATACATAACTTTAGCATGGAGAAATAGATCATTTGGCTCAATGTTGGAATTTGTTTGGTCAATGAAGATTCCAATTAGTGTTCTTTAACAAAATTTCTTACTAATTATATGTTGTTTTCAGACAAGTTTCTTCTTTTAGTAACTGTGGAGTTAGTTTCTCCCAATGGTAATAGGGATTAACAAAACTGATTTTTTATGATTTTATCATATGAAGAAGTTGAAACATGAATTGCTTACAATTAATTGCAACAAATTTTCCACAAGGATCTAAAGCTCGAAAACACACAGTTAGATGGGAGCTTGGCACCTCGACAAAAGAATTCCGACTTTGGTTTCCCTAAGGTAGTTTAATTACCTTTAACTTGACCATATTCACTTTGAATTCAAAGTAGAACTGTAGTTCTTGATTATGTGTTTTTCTGATCAATTTCTTGATTAAGTGGTTTTCTATTCAGTTATCAATATTACATTCTCAACTGAAATCATACTCCAGATTCTAATTTCGTGCTTTTTTGACAAGTCCATCTTGGAGTAGCAACTCCGATGCATTTTCAAAGACAGGAATGTGATGGCAGTTAGTTTGACAACTCACAATTAATACCACCATCTATGTCTTGATCCTTTGCAGTTGAGAATAGAGCATGACTGTTCGTAAAAATGATGGATTTCTCGATGTTTCTCAAATTACAACTACTAGATTGGAGTAGAAAATTGGCCACTTGGGCAATGGATAATCAGAATCTTCAAGAGGAGCTATCCGAGACTTATCTTATTAAAGTGTGAGTTCTTCTATTTGTTAGCATTGCTTCTTGCTTACAAATTTTCTTTAGTTAAATCACATGTCATATGTTGTTGTTTAGTGTCGTTCACCAAAGTTGCCGTTTGTTGACATTAAAATTTTGAATGAAGTTAAAACTTAGAAAAATTAGGAATCTCCACTCAAAGTGAGAAGAAGCAGAGAAACTTCTTCATATGCAAGCCTTTGCTTCTCTTACCAGATGTTGAAGTAGGTCAATATCTTTAGTTTTTTCAAAGTTATGTTGCTGCTGCTTTTGCTAAGAGAGATAATGCAATAATGAGAGTTGACTTCCTCTTATATATGATTGTTTCTATTTGATAAATTTTGATTTATAGATATTTTGTATTAGTCTGTTTGTGAGAAAAATTTAGAAAAAAATGTTTTGTAGAGAAGTTGAAATTCATGGCTTAGCATTAGCTTGAATTCAATTTGACAGGAATGCAAGGTTTGGTCCCTTGAGAAAAAGAGACTGAAAATTGAATTGTGTTCATAAGTTAATAGAGATAACTTGCTTTGACATCTTATTAAACTTTAAAGAGAAGTAAAAGTTTTCAATTTGTATGGAGTCTAATATTTTTTGGTATTTGAAAGTTTGGCTGATCTAAAGGGATTTTGGTATTTAAAAATTTAACCAAATTTCTTAACCCTTACTAATTGAGTTAGGCTTTTAAATAATTAAACATCTGAAATTTTTTCGTGGGGCTTTTCATTAGTTTAATCCTAGAAGCTGATATATAAGAACCTTGATACGTTTCCAATAAAATGGACCAAAAAATGTATCATGGAAAATCATACTAATAGTAATAGCATGAGATCCATTACATTTATTATGTTTGTTTTAATTGTCATTATCTTCTTCATTTCTTGGAAAAGATACAAAACACAAAAAGTCCAATCATTAGACGTGAAAATTGGAACCAAAATCCAGTAGTAGTAATAGAGCAAGATAGCATGATTCATGAGAATTTAGAGCCTCTTAGAGGATACTTTTATTGTATAGATAAGAAAATTCTTGTCTATAGCCCATTCCAAAAGGGAGTTTGTTGCAAGTTCTTCATTCTGATCATAATGGTTAGTCAATTTTCCTCAGTTTCAGATCAATTTGTTTCTCAACTTTGAATTAATCTCATATAATATGATGAACAGGAAGCAACAATGGAGGCCCATCATCTGCTAACCACAACATCTATTCACTCTGAGCACTCCATGCAACATCCACATAGATTTTCTGTATCCTTGTTAGATCAATACGAACTAATTTCTTCAGCTAAAATGATCAAGATATGATATGCTTGAAATCAGCCATAGAGACGAATTCCATGTGGCCATTTGGAATGTTTTAGTTTAGACTGATAGTTCTGTATTCGAAGAGGACAAGATTTAAATAGATAATGAGAATTTGTTATGTGCAATGATTTCTTGATGCAATGAAAGACAAGTAGAGAACTTCAGTTGAGAGAATCAAACATGTGATGTGGAAAAGCAAACCCTTCTCATAGACTTCTACTACTTCACCTCAGGTGATTTGGTTGTTCAACTAATAAATAAGATTCTTGATCTTTCCAAGGTGAAATCAGGTATGTAGCATTGAAACTTTTCTTAGTATGCTTGTATGATGAATTGACTTTTCTTTCGTCTTTCTTAGGAGTTATGAAATTGGAAGCAACTAAGTTTAGACTAAGAGAGATATTAAAGCATGTTCTTCAAACAACAACAACTTCATTACAAAAATTACTAACATTAGAAGGCAATGTAGCAGATGATGTTCATATTGAGGTAGTAAAACATGTTCACTATAATCACGGAAAGAATTGCATTGGAGACAACATCTGCATTCAATATATTTTCTCTAAAAGCCCAGAAACCACACATGGGAACATCAATTCATCCAACATCTTCATCACTGACTACTACAAGGCACATATATATCTCTGAGTACGGCCTAATACAGCTCGTCCCTCGTGTTCAACTTCAATGGCTATCGAGCACTTGAGGTGGTGGATTTGAGCAATTTATCTCAAAAATCTGATGTTTATAGCTTTGGAGTTGTGTTATTAGAAATGCTGACAAGTAAAGAACCAGATGGTGTTCTTTCAAAGTTAATTAGCAAAAGTGTTATCTTTATATGACATAATTCGCTCATAGTTAACAATGTAAAAACTATGTCTATTTGATTGACTTATCAATTGAATCAATAACTAAACTAAAACTTAAATGATTTTATAAGGTTTTGATTGAGCAAGAACTTAGTCGAAAGGACAATGATTCGAGAGTTTTTATGTTGTCAATTTGTAGATCTTTTCATTATTTAGTTAAATCTACTAAATTCAATTCATATTGTAAAGGGTTTAGCACATTTTTAAGTGGTTCTGAAATTGGGAAAGCTTCAGAACTTGAGCATGTTTCAAAGTGGTTTACAAATTAGGAAAGTTTCCGAACTAAACTAAAGTGCAGAGATTTCCAAATAGATATCTTTCGGAACCAAACAACATTTATTATCTCTAAATGAAATGAAGTAAAACATCATTTTAGAGATAGAGACCTAACATATTGGTTTGATATTGGGAATTCAGATATTCGAAGTCTAGAGATTTTAAAACAAATATTGATTCAAGCAAAATACTCACGTATCAATAAGTATATCTTACAAACATTATTCAACTTATTTATTTAAAAATGTCTTAACTCTTAAATCTTAAATGTATATAAATTAAATGATTATATATAAATTTCATATAGCTATTTCATTGAAATTGATTATACTCAAGTGTATTTTTTGTTATTTTGCTATGTAATTCATTTTGAATAGAAAAAAATCGAAGTTGTTCCATCCAGATAAAGTAAAATAGTCAACAATTTGGTTGGTTTGGCGTGTGATAGTTCTGGTGGGCAGAATATCCTGTAAGACTAAACAAACAGCTTAATGTTGTGGCAAATGTCACAATATCAACCAAAACATGCAGCGGAATTGAATTTAAAAAAAATAAAGAACAGAGAAATTATCCATGAGTATATAAAAATACTCGTGGAATGCCAACAAGGCAAAAATTTATTACTTCAAAGATTAATTACAAAAACACAAAGAGATTTTGAAAGACTCTTTGGAAAAACACACACTCTAAGGATTTTTTCTCACGCTCTATGAATGTGACAAACTCTCTATTGTTTACAAAGTAATCTTACAAACTGAAATATTCAGAAACTAGAATCACTATGAAAATGTTGTCACTGATGTGCCAACATCGGATAACTTTGTAAACTAAAAACTGTTCTTCACTCTCTTTTTACTTTGCTCGCCTATCTTGCTTGCTTGAATCTACAGTCTTCGAATCTACTATTTATAGACCACTGCAGACTCTTCTTCTTGGTGGAACATCATCCATGCTTGCCACTATCTCCATGTCTTGTTCCATCCATGATCTTCAAGTCATGCTCCTCATCTTCAATTCTCCACTTCTCCACCTCTTGCTTCTCCACGTTTTCTCCTTCTCTTTATCCCACGTTTATGCAAATCACAAGGATATACAAGGAGAACAAAATCCCCTATCATCTAGGAAAGGAACGTTACGTTAGTTCCTTTAGACTTCTTCAACAAATAAATCTTGTTAGATACACATCCAATCATCCAATCCCTTAAATATCTCAATCATAAAATCATATATCAAAAATAAATTAAATTAGGTAAAATAAAGAAAAAGAAAAAATTAATTAGTGATAAAAATTAACACTAACAACATGCTTTGGTTTGGTTTGATTTTTATTACATTATGTAACCAGTAAATTTAAATTTAAAATTTTAAAATCTTATTATTATTTCGAAAATCATCACATTCTAATTTAATTAACATCAATTAAATTTCTAACAATTTCCTATTACATTTTAAAATTCCCTGCTCCTAATACAATTCTCCATATTTCCATAAGAATACATTACTTATATTTATTCGTATATGAATGTTTTTATCTATCGCCTTCATATATTAAACTCATTTATACATTTTGTATTCCATCAACTAACTAGATAGTCTAGATTGAAATCAATAAATTAAATATCTATGAAGCTTAAAGATGATATTTCGTTGATTTCATATTTTCATTGTTCTAGTTCATGATTTGTTTTTTTTTGGGTAACTAAGCAAAACCATTAATTCTCCAAAATAATTAATCTGATTTTTTTTAATATATATATAGATATATATTTTAATTTATATAAGATACATCAACTCAAATAAAAAAAAGGCACTATATATAATGGAGGAAATTTATGTCATATCCCTAGATCAAGATCATGCACCAAACAATTTTTTATTTTTTTTACCGTAGATCTAGTTTAATCGGAATATTAAATAATAATAAATAGGTAATTATTTATATGATATTTAAAAAAATGGTAGGAATTGGTGCCCCATAAATACAACAACATTAAAATAATTAGAAAAAATCAAACAAATAATGAAAATGAGTAAAACAAATCGTGAGAATGAAAAGTTGGAAAAGAGCGCGTATGGAAAAGGATTTTGGCGGCAAGTAGAGAATATGGAGAGTGATGGGTGCTGATGTCAGAGTCTGTAGAGGATAAAATCCTAGCCAAACACCCAAAATATCGATCCGACTCAAATAAATCGAACCGAACTTAAAGTATGAAAATTGAGTAAAAATGAGAAAAAAACTATGCCCAGTGCCTACTCGGGTAAATTTGTTCAGCTTGTACCCGGTTCGGCCCTACTAGGTCGACACCCTAACAGGTTTGGCCTTTTAGCCGACTTGGCCCCTACCGGATCTGGCTGGTTCGGCCCACCGTATCGGTACTCTGGTCGGTTCGGCAGTCCTGGGTTAGCTTCCACTTGGGCCAGTCCCTAAATTGGGTCGGTTTGGTGGGGCCCAATATTAGCCCCTTAGGCCGTGGTGAGAAATCATTCTGGCCAGGGCCTAACTCAATCGGCCTCCTACAAGCAAACCTCAACCTGAGTGATGATGTGTCGTTCTCGTATTAGTTGAATTCGATGACGCGTGTCACCATCTGGCCTACACGATGTACACATGGCAAAATCCTAGTGCTCGGAAGCTAATGGGATGTTAGGTCTTCTTATAAATAGGTGAGACACTAAGTCATTTCTTCACTTCCTTTCTTGCGGACTCAGAAACCTTTTGAAATTTTTTCTCCAATCCTAGCAGAATTAACCCTGCAGAACTCGCCTGCCAGATATCTTCGAGCAAAAATACCTTAGGTAAATTCTTATTTTCCTTTAATTTTCTTTAAATTATGTCCGTATTTGAGATCGGGTCATTCGAGGGTGGCTTGCCTTGAGACTATGACCACGATGCCACCTCGGTCTTCGTGTCATCGGATTCATTCAGCTCGGACTCCTCCACACCGTCAGCTGAGATTGTCACGCCCCGAAATCTTTTCATAAAATATCAGAGTTTTACCCGGGCGTGAAGATAGAAAAGCAAGGGACGCTTAACATATACAGAAAGAATTAAGCAAGGGACAACAGAAGATAGAGGTAAGAGACGATGAGAATCCATCTCATAACAAAAATCGGCTTCATCCGATAACATTTGGTCTCTCACCGATAATATACATCATATGCAGCGGAAACTATTCATCAGGATCTCCCATCCTCACAAGTACTCAAAATATATACAGATCATACATTGTTTGAAAACGTGTTTGGAAATGTTTAGTTACAACATTCTATCAAAAGAAACCATCAGTCAACACCAACTCCCTCCGTCTAGGGTTCATCAATCTCCTCATCTCCTGTATTATGAGTACAGATTAAGGGGTGAGTGCGTGGAATACACTCGTGGGGATAACATCCGCCTCATAAGAATCAAGACAGAAAATAAATACCAAAAAGCTAACCTACAGCCACGTCGTCATAGCAATTAAAATGCAAAGCAGATATTAGAAATGGCAAGGGATGAATAGGTGCGGGATTCCCCCGTCTTATCCTATAACGGTATCTCACCGTTAGTGCATTTCAAGAGGCTCACGACACCTCCACAGAGTAGTAGAAAAATAGCAAGGGACGAACAGAATGCATGATCAAAGGACCTCTGTCCTTCCACAATTATATCATGGCACAGCAAGTATAAACACAGCACTTAGTATTCCTCAATCATGCATATATAGGGAAAACAGTAAACAGATAAGAGATTAGAATGTACCCCCACCTCGTATAGTGGTAACCACGTGAGTAGCCTGAACAGTAAGTCTGTAAACTCCGAAACCTCAAAGCTCAACTCAAAGCTCAGTACAACAATTAGCCTACACATTTACGGCGTTGCTTAGATCTTAAATAAATTATAATTAAAACTGTAAATGATTCTGTCGGACAACGGTCGTTAAATATGCGACGGATCGATCGATCTAAAGATCGGAATTTTGGAGACAAGGCTGAAAGTCAAGTCTCAGTGGCTGAGATGATAGGGAATGAAATAAGGATCGCAACGCAAAAAGAAAGAGCTCAATCGGAGTTAAAACGAGCTCAAACAGAGCATTTTAGATTTAGGGGTAAAATGGTAATTTTGGTCAAAGGGTTGACTTTGAACGGGCCCACGGACCCCGATCAACGACGTCTCGTCATCGACGACTCAAAACGGTTGAACGACGGAAAGAAAACGAGGTTCGGATCGAAAACACGGTGTCGGACGCGCGTCGGCACCCGACGGGCGCGCACGGTGCGCGCCGGCACCCGGCACCCGACGGCTGCCGAGTTTTCTCGGCAGCTGCGCGCAGCTCGGCCAGGCTGGTCGAGTTTTCTCGGCCAGCCTCTTCCCAGGTTCCCGGCGCCCAGGCTGCTCAACGCGCCACCTTCCTGGCGTCGCCCAGTGCGGCGGCGCCGCCTCCAGCCGCCACCACCTATCTCGCCGGATACCTCGCACCGCCGGCTACCTCCTCCGACCGTCCATCGCCGGATTCCGGCATGAATAGTGCCCAGAAACTTCACCGCAAAATCTTTCGAAGTCCTGTTTTTCCCAGATTTTCAACTCCAACCAAAACTCCGGCCGGCGACTTCCCGTCGCCGGCGACCACCCCCAACACCTCCGCCGGCGACCCCTCGTCGCCGGCAACCTTTCCCGACCAACCAAACATCCTAACACAGCCTATACATATACATGTATATACACACACTCACACGTATAACATACACACACACACGGCTTCCCAGCCTTGGCCGGCGGCCACCTGCCGCCGGCGACCACCGTCGTTCCCCCAGGCCTTGGCCGGCGACCCCCGTCGCCGGTCACCACCAACACCGTCCATGCACACATACACGCACACAGAAAAACACACACACACACACATCACAAGGTGCTACCACACACACACACCCACGGTTCTTGCTTGGCCGGCGGCCACCCGCCGCCGGCCCCCTCCACCTGAGCCCTCGCCGGCGACCTCCCGTCGCCGGCCCACTAGTCACGCATGGCGGCGCCACCATGCGCCGCCCACAACAGCGAACTCAACAAACACACACACTAGCACACCTAAACCCACACACACATGCACGTTCATACATATATACCTACTGTTCCGGCCATGCGCCGCCACCCACGGCGGCGCCACCTCCCCGACATCACCACCACACCACCAGCAGCTTCTCCGGCCACCGCTCCGGCAAGAGGACGAGGAGAGAGAAAGAAATCAGAGGAGAGAGAAAGGGTGAAGGGGTTAGGGTTTGGGGCTGTTTTTCGCCGTTTTCCGGCGAACGAGAAATCGGATTTGAAATCCGAGACCTATCCTAGATTCGTCTCGTCGAGACGAACGTCATGTGCGAAAATCGTCCGATTCCGACAACGTTGAAATTTTCCGGCGACCGGCCAGCGGCGGCGCCGCCGCCGGCGGCTGCGCGCCGGAAAATAGAAAGACAGAAAAGAAAGACGAGAAAGGAGGACTTACGTCTTTTCGTCGGGTTCGGCTCGATCGAAGAAACGGTGATTTTTGAATCGAAATCACCTCTATTTATAGAAATCCGAAAGTTACTATTCACGTGAAAAATCTAAGTTACTGTTCATAGTTGACTTTTCCGGGTTACTATTCATCATGTCTATCTCGTTACTATTCATCGTTAATATCTTTCGATTTTCTGTTCCGAAACTTCGAGTTTTGCCCCTTTCTTCGTCGTTCGGGCTACGGGTCTCCAATTGACCCCTAATTCGTTTCTATCTTCTCGTTTTTCCATTACGCATGTAATGGTAAAATAAAATTCTACGTTCCACGTCTAGATAAATACTTCCATCCTAACCATGCATTAAACACATATCTGAAACGCACGAAATAAATTAAACAGATAAATCATACGCACATAATTATTAAATTATGAGTTTTTAATATTTAATTAATAAATTATGCTCGTTTTGGTCCGGGGTGCTACATCCCTTACCCCTTAAAATAATTTCGTCCCCGAAATTGAAAGCGTACATAGAAAGATAAAGAAACGGGTACCTAGGAAAGGTATGTCGGGATACTTTCTCAAAATCTCATCCTCCAATTCCCAGGTCGCCTCTTCTCTCCCGTGTCGGCTCCACTGAACCTTCACTATAGCCATCTCTCTATTTCTTAATTGTCGTTTCTTCCTGTCCAAGATGGCTACCGGGACTTCCTCGTATGTCAGATTCTTTTCCAGTTCTATGCCCTCTTGTTCAATGATATGACCTGGATCGAAGATGTATTTCCGTAGCATAGACACATGGAAGACATTGTGCACTCCGGCGAAATCCGGTGGTAGAGCCAGTCGATACGCGACCTCCCCAACTTGATCCAAGATCTCAAATGGTCCCACGTATCTTGGTTTCAGTTTCCCTCTCTTTCCAAAATGGTGAACTCCTTTAGTAGGAGACACTTTGAGGAAAACTTTGTCCCCTACCTCAAACTTTAGCTCTCTTCGTCTCTTGTCCGCATATGATTTCTGTCGATCTTGAGCTACCCGTATCCGGTCCCGAATCTTCTTAATTACCTCAACTGTTTGCTCCACTAATTCGGGTCCTAGAATTTTCTTTTCACCCACTTCATCCCAACATATTGGTGATCGACATTTCCTTCCGTAGAGTGCTTCATAAGGTGCCATACCGATGGTTGATTGATAGCTGTTGTTGTAGGCAAATTCTACTAAGCACAAGTGATCTTCCCAATTTCCGGGAAAATCTAGAATACAGGCCCGCAACATATCCTCTAAAATCTGTATAGTCCTCTCCGATTGTCCGTCAGTTTGTGGATGGAAAGCTGTGCTGAATGACAATTTGGTCCCTAACTCCTTCTGCAGGCTCTGCCAGAATCGGGAAGTGAACCGTGGATCTCTATCAGATACAATAGAAACTGGTACGCCGTGCAGTCGAACTATCTCTTCAAGATATATTCTTGCCAATTTGTCTAGTCCGAACGTCATCTTGATTGGCAGAAAATGGGTAGATTTTGTTAATCTGTCAACGATTACCCACACGGCGTGGTTTCCTCGTCTGGTTGTCGGCAGACCAACCACAAAGTCCATGGTTATGTGTTCCCACTTCCATTCCGGTATCTCTAATAGAGTCAGCATTCCAGCCGGTCGTTGATGTTCTGCTTTCACCTGTTGGCAGATGAGGCACTTCTTGACGAACATTCCTATGCCTCGTTTCATATTCCTCCACCAGAAATTCATCCTCAGGTCTCGGTACATCTTTGTACCTCCTGGGTGTGCGGTCATGGGAGTGCAATGCGCCTCTTTGAGAATTTCTTCTTTTAATTCCTCATCCCTAGGCACGCACAATCTTCCTCTGAAAATTAGGGCTCCATCCATAGCCAAAGAAAAACCTTCGGCTCTTCCGTTATCCATCAGAGCTTTCATCTTCCTTAGAAACTTATCCTTTTTCTGAGCCTCCACAATTCGGTCCCGCAGCGTGGGTGTTACGAACAGTGCTGCCATCCTGGATTCAATACTGATTGGAGACGAGACTATTTCCAAATTAAGCTTCGACATCTCCTCAACCAGTTGGTGCTGATTGGTGATCATTGATGTCACCACTCCTTTCCCTTTTCTGCTAAGGGCGTCAGCTACTACATTCGCCTTCCCAGGATGATAGTGGATTGTGATATCATAATCCTTCACTAACTCTAGCCATCTTCTTTGTCTCATGTTGAGTTCTTTCTGCTCAAAGAAGTACTTCAGGCTTTTGTGATCGGTGTAGATTTCACACTTAACACCATAAAGATAATGTCTCCAGATCTTTAGGGCGTGTACCACTGCTGCTAGTTCCAGATCATGTGTCGGATAGTTTTGTTCGTGGATCTTCAGCTGTCGTGATGCATATGCCACCACTTTACCTTCCTGCATCAATACACACCCCAAACCTTGTTTGGATGCGTCACTGTAGATCACGAACTCCTTGGATACATCTGGAACTATTAAGATCGGTGCTTCGGTCAGCTTTTTCTTTAGTTCCTGGAAACTATGCTCGCACCGTTCACTCCACTGAAACTTCACATCTTTTCTCGTCAAGCGTGTCATTGGAGTGACGATCTTCGAAAATCCTTCTATGAATCTTCGGTAATATCCAGCTAAGCCGATGAAACTCCGAACTTCCTTCACATTCGTTGGAGTTTCCCAATTACTGACAGTTGCCACTTTTTCAGGATCTACCTCGATTCCTTGTGCAGAAACAATGTGGCCCAGAAAACCAACTTTGTCCATCCAGAATTCGCACTTCTTGAATTTAGCATAAAGTCTTTCCTTTCTTAGTACTTCCAGTGCGATTCTAAGATGTCGTTCATGGTGTGCCCTGTCGCACGAGTAGATGAGAATATCATCAATGAACACTATGACAAAAAGGTCCAGATAGGGATGGAAGACGCGATTCATCAGATCCATGAAGACAGCCGGAGCATTAGTCACTCCGAATGGCATGACTACAAACTCGTAATGGCCATACCTCGTTCTGAATGCTGTTTTGGATACATCAGTGTCTTTGACTTTCATCTGGTGATACCCAGATCTCAAGTCAATCTTTGAGAACACACTGGCACCTCTTAATTGATCAAAGAGATCTTCGATCCGAGGCAGTGGATACTTGTTCTTTATTGTTCTCTTATTCAGCTCTCGGTAATCAATGCACATCCGAAAGCTGCCATCCTTCTTCTTTACAAACAGTACCGGTGCTCCCCAAGGTGACACACTCGGTCTGATGAAACCTTTGTCCAACAGTTCCTGTAGCTGGACCTTCAACTCCTGCAATTCTTTCGGCGCCATCCGATAAGGAGCCTTTGACACTGGCGCTGATCCGGGGATGAGATCTATCTCGAAGGTTACTTGTCGATCCGGTGGAGGACCAGGTAAATCCTCTGGAAATACATCTGTGAATTCATTTATCACCGGCACCTTCTCGATAGAAATCGGTTCCTTCTCAAAGTTTACCATATTAACCAACCAAGCTTCGCATTCTCCTTTGTTCAGCATCTGGGTTGCTTTCATAGCCGAGACAATCCTTGGGTCAACTTTAACTCATGTCCCGTAGAATGTAAACTTCGGTTCTCCTGGTGCTTGGAATATTATCTCCCTCTCACGGCACTTGATTACCGCGTTATTGGCCTCTAGCCAGTCCATCCCGAGAATTACATCAAAATCCTTCATCTCCAGCGCGTGGAGATCTGCTAGAAGTATCTTATCCTCGAAAGCAATCTTAAGACGACGGTACAAGTGTTTTGTCTTTACTGTCTTTCCTGAGGGGATACTAACTTCTAGAGTTCGAGCGACTATCCTACCGTCAACATGTTTCAGCAGTTTACAGTAGTTGACAGATATGAAGGAGTGTGTCGCTCTAGTATCAAATAAGATGAATGCAGGTACATCAGCTACTGATAACATACCTGCCATTGTCTCCGATCCTTCTGCGGCCTCTGGACAAGTCAGAGCGAAAGCTCTTGCCCTACCTGCTACCGGCCTTGAGTTCGGCCCTGTAGCCGGTGTTCTCCTTGCTTTCCAACAATTCACCGCAATGTGTCCCGGTGCCCCACAGTTGTAACAGTTCCGCGTCTCTGACTGACACGGCCCTGTGTGCACCTTTCTGCACCTCGGGCATGGATTTCCTGGTCGAGAAATGGGAAGAAGTGGAGTGTTGCTTGCCCTAGGAAACTTGTTAGGGGCGAAGCTCTGGCTCGGGCCAGTCCACTTTCTCTTGGCGGGAACAGGGAAAACTTTTCTGAGGGGCACTGCATCCAATCCCATCCGGGAAGCGATCTCTTGGGCCCTTTCAATAACACTAGCATATGTCATCGTCCCCTGCCCGGCGAGGATTGAACTGATCTCTGAGCGAAGACCCTTCTCGAACCTTCGAGCCTTCTTCTCGTCAATGTCAACTAGATGGGGGGCATATCGACTCAAATGATCGAACCGACGTTCATAGTCTCCAACAGTCATACTCCCTTGCTTGAGTTGAAGGAATTCAGTTTCCTTCTGATCCTTATACGATTGAGGAATGAAGTGGCGAGAAACCACCTCCTTGAATTCCTCCCATGTCATTCGTTCCCTCTGAGTCGGCAGAAGAGTCCGTTCATATGAGTCCCACCAATGACTCGCCTCATCTGTTAGCTGGAAGATAGCGCAGCTAACCATCTGCTCCTTAGAGCAGGTGAGATGTCCGAACAGTCTGTCCAATGACCGTAGCCATTCTTCTGCTACAATCGGTTCCCCTTGTCCATCAAAGGTTGGCGGATTAAACCGTCTGAATTGTTCATATATCAGATTCGGGTCAACCCTAGCTGGCTGAGGGTCGGCCCGATTGGTCTTGAAGTGCTGTGCTAATCCTCTTAGCACAGTTAACAGATCACCGACGTTGGCATTCTCTTCCCGTTCAGGTGGGTTAACCGGTGGTTGCGGTTGTTCCTTCCTTGGTCTACCTCGCGACATGTTTCTGTTACGATAAATATATATGTATAAGTCGTTGTGATTATATAATAATATGATAAATAGATCAGACAACACTTCGCGTGATAAAGCATAATCATAACATCGTAAGATGAGCAAAAGGATGTATGTACATATATACATAATACAAAAATAAGGGTAGTACTACACCATAACAAAAAGGTGTATGTACACTATCTATGAAGCATGAACTACCCTAACACACACGCGTAGGAGCATATACATATAGAGTACTGTATCCCGAGTAGCATAATATATACATATACATATCTTCTAAAACATCTAGTCTATGTCAGCAGGAGGCGACGGAGGCCCCGGTCCGTCCTGAGGATCCTCCTCCTCTGGGTCATTCTCCTCGGGATCCTCCTCCGGCTCCTCCTCCGGCTCTTGATCTGGATCAGAACTACTACTAGAAGGATCGTACGGTGATCTCTCCGGAGTAGTCGGAAGGCCATGCCGGCCCCATAACTCCGATATCGCCCTGGCCAAGTTGCCAAAGTTGGCAATCGGCACCAAGTTGACCCCCGAGTACACCAACTCATCACGATACAGTAGACGTGCTCTCTCCTGCCATGCCGGGGGTAGGGTATGAATCAAGTGCTGACACGCTCCCACTCCACTAATCCTGCCCCGCTCACCTCCGATTTCCCTCCAACAATGGAGAAGTCTAGCTACATGCTCTCCTACAGATCTATCATCTGTAACTCTACTCTCAAAGAAGCAACGTCGCAGTCGCTCCTCCCTAGTCTCTATCACAGGTGCTCTCCCCCTTCCCCTACCAACGCGGTAAATCCTATTCATCTGTGAATTAAATTACACGAGTTCCTAACATCATATATCCATATCTGATACGTTTCCCCCGAAACCTAACAGTTCAAGATAAAAAGACACAGAACAAACAATCATGCTACTTCCACAAGTCACATATCAGGGAGGGTCACCTATAGAGGGAGTCTAGTGCCTATCTTATACTTTTCTGAAAACCCGTTCACATTTTGAAATCACACTTTTGAAATCACATCTTTCCCATTTTTTTTTAAACAAGTTCGAGCCAGCTCTCAATATTAGAACTGCTCTGATACCACCTGTCACGCCCCGAAATCTTTTCATAAAATATCAGAGTTTTACCCGGGCGTGAAGATAGAAAAGCAAGGGACGCTTAACATATACAGAAAGAATTAAGCAAGGGACAACAGAAGATAGAGGTAAGAGACGATGAGAATCCATCTCATAACAAAAATCGGCTTCATCCGATAACATTCGGTCTCTCACCGATAATATACATCATATGCAGCGGAAACTATTCATCAGGATCTCCTATCCTCACAAGTACTCAAAATATATACAGATCATACATTGTTTGAAAACGTATTTGGAAATGTTTAGTTACAACATTCTATCAAAAGAAACCATCAGTCAACACCAACTCCCTCCGTCTAGGGTTCATCAATCTCCTCATCTCCTGTATTGTGAGTACAGATTAAGGGGTGAGTGCGTGGAATACACTCGTGGGGATAACATCCGTCTCATAAGAATCAAGACAGAAAATAAATACCAAAAAGCTAACCTACAGCCACATCGTCATAGCAATTAAAATGCAAAGCAGATATTAGAAATGGCAAGGGACGAATAGGTGCGGGATTCCCCCGTCTTATCCTATAACGGTATCTCACCGTTAGTGCATTTCAAGAGGCTCACGACACCTCCACAGAGTAGTAGAAAAATAGCAAGGGACGAACAGAATGCATGATCAAAGGACCTCTGTCCTTCCACAATTATATCATGGCACAGCAAGTATAAACACAGCACTTAGTATTCCTCAATCATGCATATATAGGGAAAACAGTAAACAGATAAGAGATTAGAATGTACCCCCACCTCGTATAGTGGTAACCACGTGAGTAGCCTGAACAGTAAGTCTGTAAACTCCGAAACCTCAAAGCTCAACTCAAAGCTCAGTACAACAATTAGCCTACACATTTACGGCGTTTCTTAGATCTTAAATAAATTATAATTAAAACTGTAAATGATTCTGTCGGACAACGGTCGTTAAATACGCGACGGATCGATCGATCTAAAGATCGGAATTTTGGAGACAAGGCTGAAAGTCAAGTCTCAGTGGCTGAGATGATAGGAAATGAAATAAGGATCGCAACGCAAAAAGAAAGAGCTCAATCGGAGTTAAAACGAGCTCAAACGGAGCATTTTAGGTTTAGGGGTAAAATGGTAATTTTGGTCAAAGGGTTGACTTTGAACGGGCCCACGGACCCCGATCAATGACGTCTCGTCATCGACGACTCAAAACGGTTGAACGACGGAAAGAAAACGAGGTTCGGATCGAAAACACGGTGTCGGATGCGCGTCGGCACCCGACAGGCGCGCACGGTGTGCGCCGGCACCCGGCACCCGACGGCTGCCGAGTTTTCTCGGCAGCTGCGCGCAGCTCGGCCAGGCTGGTCGAGTTTTCTCGGCCAGCCTCTTCCCAGGTTCCCGGCGCCCAGGCTGCTCAACGCGCCACCTTCCTGGCGTCGCCCAGTGCGGCGGCGCCGCCTCCAACCGCCACCACCTATCTCGCCGGATACCTCGCACCGCCGGCTACCTCCTCCGACCGTCCATCGCCGGATTCCGGCATGAATAGTGCCCAGAAACTTCGCCGCAAAATCCTTCGAAGTCCTGTTTTTCCCAGATTTTCAACTCCAACCAAAACTCCGGCCGGCGACTTCCCGTCGCCGGCGACCACCCCCAACACCTCCGCCGGTGACCCCTCGTCGCCGGCAACCTTTCCCGACCAACCAAACATCCTAACACAGCCTATACATATACATGTATATACACACACTCACACGTATAACATACACACACACACGGCTTCCCAACCTTGGCCGGCGGCCACCTGCCGCCGGCGACCACCTGCCGCCGGCGACCACCGTCGTTCCCCCAGGCCTTGGCCGGCGACCCCCGTCGCCGGTCACCACCAACACCGTCCATGCACACATACACGCACACAGGAAAACACACACACACACACATCACAAGGTGCTACCACACACACACCCACGGTTCTTGCTTGGCCGGCGGCCACCCGCCGCCGGCCCCCTCCACCTGAGCCCTCGCCGGCGACGGGAGGTCGCCGGCCCACTGGTCACGCATGGCGGCGCCACCATGCACCGCCCACAACAGCGAACTCAACAAACACACACACTAGCACACCTAAACCCACACACACATGCACGTTCATACATATATACCTACTGTTCCGGCCATGCGCCGCCACCCACGGCGGCGCCACCTCCCCGACATCACCACCACACCACCAGCAGCTTCTCCGGCCACCGCTCCGGCAAGAGGACGAGGAGAGAGAAAGAAATCAGAGGAGAGAGAAAGGGTGAAGGGGTTAGGGTTTGGGGCTGTTTTTCGCCGTTTTCCGGCGAACGAGAAATCGGATTTGAAATCCGAGACCTATCCTAGATTCGTCTCGTCGAGACGAACGTCATGTGCGAAAATCGTCCGATTCCGACAACGTTGAAATTTTCCGGCGACCGGCCGGCGGCGGCGGCGCCGGTGGCAGCGCGCCGGAAAACAGAAAGACAGAAAAGAAAAGACGAGAAAGGAGGACTTACGTGTTTTCGTCGGGTTCGGCTCGATCGAAGAAATGGTGATTTTTGAATCGAAATCACCTCTATTTATAGAAATCCGAAAGTTACTATTCACGTGAAAAATCTAAGTTACTGTTCATAGTTGACTTTTCCGGGTTACTATTCATCATGTCTATCTCGTTACTATTCATCGTTAATATCTTTCGATTTTCTGTTCCGAAACTTCGAGTTTTGCCCCTTTCTTCGTCGTTCGGGCTACGGGTCTCCGATTGACCCCTAATTCGTTTCTATCTTCTCGTTTTTCCATTACGCATGTAATGGTAAAATAAAATTCTACGTTCCACATCTAGATAAATACTTCCAGAATCTTCTCGATACCAGAATCTTCTCGATACGTGCGCGGCCTGTCTCCTGCTTATCCCGTCATCGTTGTTGCCGGCATATCTGGTTGGACTGCTGCCACCGCTGCTCGGTTCGCCGTTGCCGTTGCCAGAACATCTGGTTGGACAACTGCCGCCACTACTCGATCCATCGCCGATGCCGCTCCCATCCAGCCAAGTATAAGCGGGGCCTATTTGAGCTTCCCACTTGATGACTCTGAGGAGGTGAGGACCTCGGGTTCTACCCACGATGATATTCCAGCTGGGATCCTACTCCGGGGTCCTCGGTGCTATCGCCGGACTGAGGAGCCGTTCCTCGATTCCAAGTGTTGGTCTCAAGTAGTTAGAGGTTCAGAGGGAAGGTGAAAGCACCTCTATCAAATTTTGCATTTTAAAACTTTTCTATAAACAGGTTGCTGAATTCTACAGAGAATACAACAACTCTCTCGATTCAGTAAGCTGGCAGTATACTCGTTGAGCTTACTGTCTTGGTTTTCACAGTATGCAGTGAAAACTAAAGATATAGTTTCTTTTGAAAAACAGTTTTCTTTTGCCAAGAATGATTTTAACAGAAATCATTTAGCAGTATGAGTAAGATGTATAAATCAGATATGCAACAAGTAAATATAAAGTGATAAACACACAAAGATTTATAGTGGTTTAAAGGTAGTGTAATCCTTCTACGTCTATTATTCTCCTTGACATAGGAGGAACTCCACTAGGTCAAATTGATTTACAAGTCTTAACCTTACACTCGTCTTCCTAACGAGCCAAACCTATTAAAATCAGTAAGATTCCTAGGCTACTCCCACACAGGGTACAAATACTCACATATAGTACAAAGCCTTCAAACAAAGATTAAACACTTAGTGAAGATCTAAATCCTTCCCACTAAGGACACCATATAAAACAAACTAGCACACCGTAAATGGTTAAAATTATATGGTCTTCAACTGTGCTTTTGAAGTCAGTCTTAACTTGTGAGATCGAAATCTTGGGCTTGACTACTTCTGAAGGTTGAGTGATTGAACTGTTAGCAAACTTGTGTTTTGCTTGAGAATTTAATCGCTTAGTAAAATATCAGTAAGTTCAGTAGTCTGCTTGGTCACTTTACCTTCTATTTATACTTATAGGAATATGCCCATTGAAGAGAGGCATAGTCCTTGTAGAAATTCAAATCATGATCTTGACATTTAATACACCTAGAGAAACTGGAAAAAAAGATATGTCCTACTCTGATCCGCATTAATGGCGTCACTCTTCGGCAATAATGCTTTTGCAAGTCCGCAGTCCAGATGACATCACCTCATAGGTCAGGTGCTAACTTTCATCTACCGGTTACTTTGATAATGTAGAAACCTCGTACTGCATTCATTACTTTCTCATATTGTAATAAATAAGTTAAGTCCAACTTATAGCATCCTGCTTAGGTTGCAGTAACTGCTTATTGTTCTGCACTAGCTTCCTGCTCTGTATCTTCTTACTGATTCCGGAACAGCTTCCTGTTCCTAAATCATGCATGCTGATTCGTTAACAGGTTCCTGTTTCTGAGTCCTGTAGAAAGTCTTTAGTTCTCCTTACTGAATTATGTCTGCTGCTTACTGATTCAGCTTACTGCTTCTGCTTACTGATTCTCCTTGCTGAAAATCAACATCCGATACTTTTTCACTTCCAGAATCCTGCAATATCAGTAACCTCCATCTTTCTGAGTTTTTACATCTTTACAAATACAATCCAAAAAGCTAACTTTTCAAAACTAAGTTCCACTTAAATAATGTGGAAAAAATGGGGTACTCTAACTTCCTATACAAAGTTATTTGTCTCATCAAAATTCTAACAGAAATATCCCAATAATTTCTCCCATTTTGATGATGACAAAACCCATTTAAGAGCAGCATATACAGATGTACATAATTACAAGTATTTTGTACAAGTAATGTACAATATGTGCTAACATCAAAAATTACTTAGCTCACTAACTTCATAAATAAAATGAAGAAATAAAAGAATAAATAAATTCTTTACAAGGAAGTGCTTACTCAAACCATCTTTTGAAAACTGTAGTAATCATCACTTTCTTAGGTTTTTTTCACTTCAAACAACCTTCTTTTTACAGAGTCATGTCCAGTATCGGTTCTAGATTACTTAGCAACCTGTTTATACTTCATTCCCTTCCACCAATTCGATGTAGACTCTTGATAGGTTTCTTCTAGCTTCCTCTTTATGTTAGGAATTTGAATCTATCGAAGCCAGAAATCCTAATAGAATGGAATCTGCTCTTCTTTCTCCATCCTTTCCAACAAAGATTTCTGAATATCCAACTCTCTATTTCTCGCCAGTTTCTCAAACTTTATTAATACCTCAAGACATGTTGGATAATTCACGAATCAATCATATTGGCATAAGTGTCTGAAATACCTAGGGTATTCAATTCTCTTGAAGAGCATGATTTATTTGTATGTTGGATTTCTATTCTTTGACAAGTATATCTGATTAAACATCTCAAATTCCGATGCCATATTTACCTTCTCAGGTTTTTAGTCTAGCAAAATAGAGACTTCGGCAGTAACTTTGTCTCGATCACAACAGGGAATATCTTGAGGTGGAAAAGATGTCAAAGATGAATCTACTCCTTTCTTCTTTCTTCTTTTCTCATCAGCTTCTTTCAATTCTCTCCACCTATTCTCATCAAGCCTTCTACCTGTAGTAATACCCATAAAAGGTTTAGCATCAGTATTCTAACATGTTTGCTACGATCTCTATCTGTCTCACTGTGTTTGCTGTCTTGAATTCCTCTGACGAGTTGTTGCAGCTGAAATTTTAGCTCCTTGTTGAGTTGTAGTTCTGCTTACTGCTTGGGATGTAGCATGCTAGCACCTGCATCTCCTTCATCTTCATCATCCTTCCTCTTTTTTGGTTGGATGTTTTGATCATGTTCGGAGTTAGAACGCTTTCGTTTTCTACTGATTACCAAGGGAAGGTTATCATCTTAATCATCATCCTCATCCAATTCTCTTACTGTATCCTCCACTGCATCATCCAACACAACATCCATTTGTTTCTTGCTTTTCCCATTTTGGCATCATCAAATAGGGCATCACTTGGAGCAGCGATTCAGTGGGCACATGTTGAGCCTCATCATCGTCATCATCATTACTCTCAGCTTCCACCACATAATCACTATCAACTAAAAAGTCTGAATCATCATTACCCTCTTGTAACTCAACAATTGCTTCTACATATATGCATTTTCCTATGAGAAAAACATCCCATACCCCATTCTAAAAGCTCCTTATAATCCCACAGTAGCTTAAATCCATTATTAAGTAATGCATAAAATATTTTATCCCCATAAATACCTAATCCTTCACACCACCCAAGCAAATTTTCTTGACACAAATCATTTTTAATACTTAAGTAGTCAAAAACTTTCTTATCACCTCCAATGTAGTTAGCACTAGGCTTGGCAATAAACTTACCACCATAATACAAAATTAATATAATTTTATCTGAATCGGGAGCTGCATAGATAACAAAAAACAAACAAACAAACACATAAAAGCTTAGACATAAGCATTACAACAATATTAAATCAAACAAAAGGACTTCATCCTACCCCACATGTCTCAACCAACAAGAATGCATCAACATAAATGATATTTTTTGAGAGGGGGACCACTGCTACTTTTTTATAATATTTTTTGGGAAGATATACTCTAATTTATAACATTTTTTTTTGGGGGGACCATCTGCAACTTTTACTAACACTTTTTTTAGGGGGACCATATGCTAATTAAATATGTTGTATATAAACTAGATACTAAACAAGAATTGACAAGAGTTGTTTACAAATAGAACCTGTTATACACAAAACCAAGAATCGACTAACAAATCCTACATATAAAACCATGAAATAGACACCAATACTTATTGTATTCATCAACAAAAACAAAAATAAATCCTACACACTAACAAAAAAGCCCTACAAAAAAGACAAAAGAATCCAACTCTGCTCCACATTACTAAGGATTTTCAGTCAAAATAAAACCAAAATAAAATATCCATTCTAGCACTACGTATATAAAAAAAGAAGATCTAGCCATAGTATTAATAAATTCAAACCCTAACAATATTCTTAAAAAAAGAAAATCGGTACTTACGGTATAATGGAGGTGGTGAATTCTTGTTTT
This sequence comes from Scutellaria minor, assembly GCA_954870855.1. NCBI lineage: Eukaryota > Viridiplantae > Streptophyta > Magnoliopsida > Lamiales > Lamiaceae > Scutellaria > Scutellaria minor. The sequence continues at coordinate 9,287,826 of OX940728.1, read as the reverse complement.
CCTTCTCACGGATGGTATACGTTTCACTCACCCACCAATGATGGGTGTGGTCTTCTTCGTTTTGATTTGATTGGAATTGAGTGTGTGTGGGTTGATTTGGATTTTCTTAGTTTCAAATTTGGGTGAGGATGTGATTTTGGGATTTTTTTCCGAGAATATATTTTTGTTCTAGAAAGAGAAATTTGATGTTTTGTTTTATTTCCAACTAAGTGGGTTTAATCTCATTTTTTTACTAGGATGAGTACAAATGATATGGAAATGCGGTGGATATTATCTCAGCGCCACGTAAGTCAAATGATCGGAAATATGAAAAATCCCTAATTTGAAGGACCACGTGCTATGCATGTGCAATTTTCGGTGAAAAATTTAAATTTTGACCTAGATAGGACCAAAATTGAGCAATTAAAAATTTAAAGGACTAAAATTGATAAAGTAAAAAGAAAAAGGACTATGGATGGAATTGGGTATAAGTTACATGATGTATTTTGCAATTAACTCATCAGATGGATGTGAAAAGTACATTTCTGAATGGACTTCTATCTGAAGAAGTATATGAGGAACATCCACCGGGTTTTGAGAAACAAGTAGAAGACAAGGTATTCAGATTTGAGAAAGCTTTATATGGATTAAAGTAAGCACCTAGAGCTTGGTATGATACACTGTCCCTATATCTTTTGGAGAATGGATTTCAGAAAGGGACAGTAGATAAAACTCTATTCAGGATATAGGATGAAGATAGTATACTACTTGTGTAGATATATGTGGATGACATCATCTTTGGATCCACAAACAAAGATTTATGTGAAAAAATCTCAACCCTCATGCAAAAAAGTTTGAGATGAGCATGATGGGATAATTAAGTTTCTTTCTTAGTCTACAAGTAAAACAGCTAGACAATGGGATTTTCATAAATCAAGTCAGGTACACCAAGAAACTGATAAAGAAGTTTGGAATGGAGAATAGATCTTCAATAAGCATACCGATGGCCACATCTATCAGCCTTGACAAAGATGAAAGTGGAAAGGATGTGGAGATAACAAAGTATAGAAGGCTTATTGGATCCCTACTGTACCTTATAGCAAGTAGGCTGAATAGAGTGTTTGTAGTTGGAGTATGTACAAGATTCCAGACAACATCGAAGAAGTCACATCTTGCAGCAGTGAAAAGGATTATCAAGTATCTGAAGGGTACTCAAGATGTGGGCTTATGGTATCCTAAGGAACGAGGATTCAGCCTCAAAGGATACTCAGATTCAGACTTTGCTGGATGTAAGATTGATAGGAAGAGTACTAGTGGTACATGTCAATTCCTAGGAGAAAGTCTAGTTTCTTGGTTCTGCAAGAAACAAACATCCATAGCAATGTCGACTGCTAAAGTAGAGTATGTAGCTGTAGGAAGTTGTTGTGCTCAAATCCTCTGGATACAACAATAACTAAAGGATTATGGGATTATTGAAAGAGAGACTCCCATTTTGTATGATAATACTAATGCCATTACTATAACCTACAATCCTGTCTTTCACTCAAGGACAAAGCACATTGAAGTGAGACATTATTTTATAAGAGATCATGTGGAGAAAAAAGATATAGTGCTTGAGAAAGTGCATACTGATATACAGCTAGCAGATATATTTACAAACCCCCTTTGTGAATCAAGGTTTTCTATGCTAAGAAATGAGCCTGAGATCATCAAGCTTTGAATGTTAAGAAAAGATAAGTTCTTTCAATAAGGGGGAATATATACCATATTTCAGCATTCAACATTGGGATATTAAGTATTTTAGGATACAACTGAACAGTATTCAACATCAGTATTTTGTTTCATTTTGTACAACAAACAGAGTACATGTTACAGTAATAGGTTGCTGCAAGCAGAGAACAACATTTATAAGAGACACTATTTAAGAAGCTCTGCAACCTCGTATTAGAAACAGTAACCCTATCACTAATCATTCTAAATGACAACTTGGCATCTATATTAAATGCAAAACCACCTTTCTCAGAGAAGATGAAAGAGCTCGGTTTATCCTTTGACACGACCTATCCACGATATTATGGATTTACCTCGCAACCTTTTTATTTTAACCATCAGATTACGTACCTCTCTTACATGTACTTTTAATCTGAACCGTTGATCAGATTCAAACACATTTGAATTAAAAACCGATCATCATTCTTTCTACTCTATACTTTACTCTTATCTTTTTCGAGATTCACTAACTGACCATTTGTATTAAAGAACACTCTCTCTATTCTCTCTCTAAACTTACAGATCTCATAGAATCATTAATGGCTGCCAGAAGACAAACTAAGGTTTTAGAAGGAAGACTAGTGAGCACTGATGTGTTGCTGGAGTACGAGTCACCATTCGACAAGGATCTTATTTATGAGGTTTGGGACCATGTGTGCGAAAGTAAGTTCTCGGGTCTTTTCATTACCTATGACGGGTTCTCTACCCGGTCCGTTCAGAAGTTCTATGCCCATGCTGAGTTGTTTGAGGACTAAAAAATGATCCGCTTCAAAATGGATCCTGAAGAAGAAAAGGAATACACCTTGACGACCAAAGACATTGCTGCTACCTTCGACATCTCCAACGAAGGTATGAAGTTTTCTGACCTGGAAAGTAATGGTTCAGGTCACTTGGAAGGAAGCTTTAACCTGTTCAAACAGGATTCTATCAAAGAAATGGTGACAAGGAACTTTGAGAAGAAGAAACTCAAGCCTGAGTATGAGTTTCTTCATGACGTATGCACCTATAGCATTGAGAGCAGATGTAGAAGCTATGACAAGTGTACCAATCTTCGGATGCGTTTAATGTTGCGATTGTACGAAAAGAAGCAATCAACTGGGCACAATTTCTTTTTAAAAGGATTTGGGAAGAGGCCACCAAAAAGAAAATCAGAATGAGCTTTGAGATTACCATCTCCACTCTTCTAGGCAAGAAGGGCATTCATCTCGAGGAACTAGTTTCAATCACTCCTAACTGGTTTATGGGAGTAAAGAAAGGGTACACCAAGAAAAAAAAAGATGAGAAGGCTCAACAGCCAAAGAAAAAGAAGGTTGCTGCAAAACGCAAGACTGCAGAAAATGACTCAGATGATGCAAAATAGTGTAGCAAGGATGCTGCATGAGGAGCTACTGACTTGGCTTCCTCTGGCGATGAGGATGATGATAGTGATAAACTTGCCACGAAGTCGGCGCAAAAGATCAGAAAGAAAGCTCTAGTAAAGAAGAACCCATTGAAGGATCTCAATGTGGTTAAAGATGTACAAGCATCAGCTCTTGAGGATGCTGCACCCGAGCAAGCACAAGCGGGGCTTAGCAAGCCCAATGTGGTAGAATCTCCTAAGGTTGTTGCAGTGGGAGATTCTGATGATGAAAATAGTGATAGTTGCTAAAAAACAACTACAGATGCTGCTTTAGGAAATTCTGATGATGATATATTAGTCCCAGCATATCCTATCTCTGATCAGAGACTTAATGGAGATCATGTAGCTGATGTTCAAGATGCTGATCCTGACAACAAGGATGTAGAATAGGTTACTAAATAGGATGCTATTCAGAAAGTAGATGAGATTCCGGCTCCAAAACCTAAACCTAAATTAAAACAGCTTGCTCTGCTACAGGAGAGAAAGGAGAAAAGGAAGAAGCTGATGCAGGCAAGAGAAGGCAAGGGGAAATGTATTAGCAAACCCCAAAGCCATATAAGGAGACGAAGAGTTTCAATGGGACCGAAGGATGCTCTTAGGAAGATTGAAACATTGAATAAAGTTGAGAGCTCCATCGATGATATTGATTCAGATGCAGTACAAGATGTCATTACAAAAACTGCTGAATTGATATGGAGAAGGTTTGCCACCGTCTATGATTACTGGAGATGGATGCGACTCTCCGGAGTAAGAGACTTGCTAGGGTGGGAAGACTGGCTGATAGTTGAGGACATTGTTCTCATATGGACTGTCAATTTCACAGATTCTGAAAGTCTTCTACCTCTTTTCCAAGAAGAATTAATTGACACTTGCCTAGATGAAATGGTTGATAAGATCATTGAAAGACAAGAAAAGCTTAAGAAGGACAGAAAAGCCAAAGATAAGTCTACCTTTGAGGAGCCAGAGGGTGAGCAGTCGATGAAGTTTGGGGAAGACAACACATTAATGATCCCCGTTATTGAGACTGTTAAGACCCCGATAGAACTACAGCTTGCTGAAGCTCAATTAGCTACTCTCGATCTTGAGGAAGCTAACAAGAGAATGTTGCAGCTGGGATTGGAAGCAAGCAGAGTTGTATACTTTAGATAACCACCCAGGACACTGCAACCAGGAGAAGAAAGCAGTGCTGCTACTGAAGCTCATGATTCTCCAACATTCAGAGACATTGCAACATTGTCCCTAATTGTAAGTTCGGATGTGATAGAGACCGACGAGCAATAGTTGGTTTACTAGTTCCCCAACTTATCATGTTCTATCATCTAAGGGGGAACCATCGCCCAAAATCCAAGGAGTCCTGAAAGATCTCAATCAGGAATTTGCTGATGAAGCAACCGTGGAGGAAGTTGCTGAGGCAGGACTCCCTGTACTGGCTATTGTAGTAGTACAGAATGCTTATGAACAACAAGAAGCACGAGTTACTGCTGAGCAGCAGGATGTAGCAGTTGATGATGTTGCAATCCCTATAGAACTTGCTGAAGAACTCATCCTGTTAACATTTGCCAGAGCAGAGGATGACACTCTCTTGGTGGAGTTGTAGCAATTGGTTAAGCAAACATAAAAGCCCGATGTAAGATGACACGCATCTAGCTAACAAATAGCTCTAAGTTAGAAATCCTGTCGTTTGTACTTTGAACAACACGAGTTTGTGTTGTTGTATTTTCTTACAATGAGTTGAGCACCATGTTCTGTGCAGCCTGATTGCTTCTCATCTCATCAACTGATTTGGTGTTCTCTGCAAGGGTGCTTCTGATCTCATCAAATGTTTTGTCCCTTGCATCAGATGCAGCTTGCTGCTCATGCTCAACTTTCTTACGCTCACGGTACTAAGTATTCCACTCATCATTCATCCTTCTCTGAATCCTGGAAGGGAGCTTAGACAACTCCTTCCTAAAATCTTCCATAGATGATGAGTGTACCTTTTCACTTAGATGTATGCCTGTCGCCATATTCATCTAATATGTTTGCATGGCTCGAATCAGACCTTGGATGGCTTCCATAATCCCTTGAAGAGATTGTTCTTGAGAGTCAGAAAGGGTCTCAACCCTAGCTATACTTGGTTCTACTTCCTGATGAGTATAGAGAATCATAGCCCGACTCTGATCAATGTCTTGTTGCTGAGCATCATCAGTATCCTACATAAATCTTATTCTCCTTTCTTCAACAGATTCTTTCACCTTGAAAGGTTCCTTATAGGGAGGGTTATCACCTTCTGGATCATCATCATCATCACTCAATGAGCATCTCTATCATCACGATTCGGTTTAGGAGCAGCAACAATAATTTTTTTGTCTTCCTGAGGCATTTTCTTCTTCTCAGCATTCCTTTCTTTATCCTCCGCCAGTATTGTCTCAACAGTATCTGCGCCCGAGGTCTTCTTAGGAGAAGTTATCTCAACAACATTCTCAACATCAACTTCAGCAATTTCAGTAACTCTAGTGGCCGCATCCAAAAGATCTAGGTTCTATTGGGTTTGATGAGAGAAGAATCTCTAAGGATGAGGCAGAAGAGGCCCAATACCCAGTATTCAATCCTATTACGATGTATGAGCCTGAATTTGAGGTAGAAATGGTGTTTGGGACCAAAGATGAATTTAAAAAGGCTACAACTCTCATGCCATACAAACTAGAATATCTTTATACTTTGAGAAAAATGACAAAATTAGGGTTTATGCTCAGTGTAGGGGGATGGATGTGATTGGGAGATTAATGCTATTAAGAGGACGGGTGAAACAACATTCCAAGTTAGGAAGTACAATCTAACTCACAAGTGTTCACCTACTTTTAATGTAATCAATGTTAAAATAAATTGGTTGAGTGAAAGATTTTTGTCTAATTTTCATAATGATCCTAAAAGAGATGTGAGAGGTTGGAGGAAGAATGTGATGAAAAAATTGAATGTTCACATTTCGAGGCACCAAGCTTATAGAACAAAAAACAAGACACTAGAAATCATTGAGGGAAATCCTGAGCTTCAATATTCAAAATTGTGGGATTATACACAAGAATTGAGGAATACAAATCCTGGTTCCACTATTGTTTTAGACACTGAGATGATAAATGGTGAGGAAAGATTCAACAAATTTTATGTGTGTTTTGAGGGATTGAAAATGGGATTTTTGTCGGGGTGTAGACCATTTATTAGGATAGATGGTTGTTGGCTTAAGGGTCCACACAGGGGGCTCTTACTTTCAACTGTAGGGGTAGATCCAAACAATGCCCTTTACCCTATAGCCTATGCAATGGTGTCCAAGGAAAATAAAGAGATTTGGGAATGGTTTCTAATCCTGTTAAAAAAAGACTTGAACATTGTTAAACATGAGGATTACACCTTCATGTCTGACAAATAAAAAGGGTTAATTCAGGCTTTCAGTGAAGTGTTCCCCATGTATGATCATAGGTTTTGTGTTAGTCCCATGCATAACAACTTTAAGAAAGCTGGATTTTGGGATGTAGCCTATAAGAATGCATTGTGGAGAGCAGTTAGGGCCGGTACAGTTGGGGAATTTAAGCAAATGATGAAGGAGATGAGAGAAATGAATGCAGCTGCAGCTGATTGGTTTGATAACAAACACCCAAATCAGTGGTCTAAATCTCATTTTAGTGAAAATTCAAGGTGTGACATGTTGCTGAACAATGTGTGCGAGAGTTTCAATGCTTCCATTTTAGATGCTAGAGATAAACCCATAATCACTATGCTTGAGTGGATTAGATTATGGTTGATGGAGAGACTTCAAGGTGGTAGAGATAGGGCATACCTTAAATGGAAAGGAAAATTGCCTCCACGCATAAAAAAGATATTATTGAAAAACATGGAATGTCTTGGTGATTGCATCCCTATTAAAACAAATAATAGACATTATCAAATTGAATGTGCTGATGGCTCTCAATATGTTGTGGATTTGGAGATCGAAAGTTGTTCATGTAGACATTGGGGGTTAAGTGGAGTGCCTTGCAAACATGTCATTGCTGCCATAGTACATCAAAAAAGAGAACCTGAAGATTTTGTTGATGATTGTTATAGTGTGGAGACCTATAAGCGTGCGTATTAGACAATAATAATGTCAATTTCTAGGCATCCTGAATGGACAACAACCTTGTACATTCCTCCGCTGCCACCCAATTTTGGAAGGAGTGTTGGAAGACCTACTAGAGCAAAAAGGCAGGAACCTGATGAGCTACGAGGTAAAAATAATGGCAAAAGATAAAAAGGGGTTCTGAAAATGAAGAGGCAACAAACAACCCTCAAATGCAGAAAATATAGAACAACTGGGCATAATAGTGCAACATGCACTAAACCAAATAATCATGAATCAACATGCACTGAAGAGGCCCAAGTAAATGCTACCCAAGGATCTGTCAATGCCGTTGGAGTCCAAAAACTGAAGGGTAGTCCAAAAACATAGGAAACAAAGTAAGTGCTTATGATTTTTCAATAATGCCTCTTAGGTTTAACATTCATTATGGGCATATGTAGGTTAACAATCTTGGAAAATCCATTCAGCCACCTACTTCCCAATTTAGTTTAGTGGATGAAGAAGACGATTTAGAAGCTCTACTAAGTCAAGTTGACAATTCAAGTCAAGTCACTAGAATGAGGTTGCTCACAGTTCCAATTATGTGTGGACCTACTCCATACCAACAATTTCAATTGTCTAAAGAGCCTACAACAAACATCGCACCACCATTAACATCGATGTTTTTGGGACCACAAATAAGGGCGTCTGCCCCATTATTTAGTGGAAGTTCGAGGCCATAATTCACAACACTATCGATGGAGAAAATTGAGTCAATGAAGATAATTATTTATGGGGGATAGAAATATATGAATTTATCACAATCTAGCCATATCAAATCCAAGGAAAAAAAACAAGCCAAGTAGAACTTTGAATGAAAGCCAATGTAGTTTTTACTTTAGAAGTTTTGGACAAATTGGTTTATGTATTTTTGAAGTTAGATTATGTGGTAGGTTCTGTGATTGTTTTATGTATTTTTGAAATTCACATGATCAATGCCACTTTGTATGGTTTGATTTTTGAAGCTACTACTTTCATTTTGTATGATTGTTGCATGTTTGATGTTTGAAGCTACGATTTTTGTTTGTTTTGTATGGTTTGATTTTTAAAGTTATAGTATGATTGTGGTGAGTTTGATTTTTAAAGTTACTTAATGATTGTGGCTGGTTTGATTTTTAAATTTACATAATGATTGTGCATATGACTCTTTGGATTCATTTTATTTCTTCATTTTCCAAATCCAAAAAAAAAAGCATATATTTTCCATGAATGATATACTCACCCTTTTTTTAAGTGATAGTTATCTTAGGCAATGAAGATGCATACAATATCAGATCTTAGCCAAGAGCCAACAACAACACTCACACTATTAGAACAAAAATCATTATATTTGTGTCCACATATAGTCATACATGCCAAATCCTCAAAACTAATTTATTAATTACAATTAAATGAGAAATTACATATTAGTTCACTAGTGCATGCCAAATCATTGAAACTGATTTACCAATACAAATTCAAATCAAAATTACATACTACTAGTTCAAAATTACATACTATTTCACAAACTACAGAAACTATCATTTAATCAAACTCATAATTATGATTGAAAGAATCGTAATGGCTTTGATGAGAAGTGACAATTCATGTACTGAATTGTTAATCTTTTTCAAACTCTTCATCATTTTCAAATCTTTGTTGATGTCACGGCTATCACCACTAGCTTTCTCATCTCCATGATGTTCTTGATAATTTATCAGATGACACCAAGAATTAAATATATGTCGATCACAATAATAATACAACTTTTGATAATATCGAGTACTTGAAGTAACTACTTTAATTTGTAGCTTCGATTGACAACACACACAACATTTATCTTCGTATTTCAATTTACTAGATTGACGGAGGCTCACACTTGATTTCTGTGACATCTTTGAACCTGTAATGATCAACATTCACACAAAGTAATTATCACCTCATAATTCAAACCCACCCTTAGTTTGGAACATATAACAACAATACATGAAAATAAATACAACCTATCAACAATTACAAGATTGAACCAACCCAAGCAAAAAAAGTGCAGGAAATTTCACAATAATGTAAATAATTATCAAAATATGTCTCATTAATCCATCAACAATTACAAGCTCCAATCCAAACATAAAAAGTATAGAAAATTTCGCCACCCATAAATAATAACATTAATGTAAATAAACATCAAGATATCCCTCAATTTTAGAATATATAACAACAATACTTTAAAAAAGAGGACAACAAATATCACCTCACATCAAGATATCCCTACAACTCGAACCCTAGTTCTAGAATATTAATAGATTGAGAGACATAGGAAAAGATAAAGATAGAATACCTTAGGAGTACTTTGATCGACTTGAATTCCAATGGAGCTGCTACCCTTCCCAAAAAATTCTGTCTGCGGAGGGGAAGTGTGGAGAAATCAGAAACAAATGAAGAGAGAGAGAGAGAGAGAAAGAGAGGGTAAAGATAGCAAAGTGGGTTTAATCTGATTTTTTTACTAGGATGAGTACAGATGATATGGAAACGAGGTGGATATTATCTCAACGCCATGTAAGTCAAATGATTGGAAATATGAAAAATCCCCAATTTGAAAGACTCACGTGCTGTGCGCGTGCAATTTCCGGTGAAAAATTCAAATTTCGACCAAGATAGGACCAAAATTGAGCAATTAAAATGTTAAAGTATTAAAATTGATAAAGTAAAAAGATAAAGGACTACGGATGGAACTGGGTATAAGTTACAGGACGTAATTGTAATTAACTCTCCATCTGATACATATTGAAATTCTTATGGGCAATATAAGCTAGAAATATCCTAATTACCTCAAGTCTAGCAATAGGAGCGAAGGTCTCATCAAAATCTATACTTTTTTCTTGGCAGTATCCTTTGGCCACTAGCCTTGCTTTGTTTCTGACAACAGTACCGATTTCATCTAACTTGTTCTTGAACACCCATTTTGTTCTAATAACTCCTTGATGATCAGGCATTGGAACGAATATCCACACATGATTCCTTTCAAATCCATTCAGCTCTTTCTGCATTGTAACGCCCCATTTCCCTTATAATTGGAAATGGGTCGTCACCCTTTACATATTTAAGAATTAAAGAAATTATAATTACTTTCTAATATACAACGGAAGACTTAAAAGTGAAGACACAAGAGTTATTAATTTTTATGTTTTTAATATAACATATAGAGTAAACTACTTTTTTCACCCATTATGTTTGTCGTTTCGCAATTTTGCCTTTTTTGAATTCGGGCTTGCAATTTAGGACATTATTTTTTAAAATTTCGCAATTACTGCCCAATTTCGGCCCGAATCGATTAATTGGGCTGAAATCGCACGTTTTTTGCACGTGACACATCAATTCGGGCTGAATTTGCTTAGGTGGCTGATCATTTATTGACGTGGATTTTCTTTCTTATTTTTTTTACTAACGTGTATTTTCGACCGGGAGAAAGAGAGAGGGATCGAAGAGAGAGAGGGAGGAGAGAGAGGGAAAGGCCGAGAGTTTGACCGGCTGTTGCCGGCGGACATGATGTCCGATCAATGATCCGAGCCCGGATTCATGACGAGCTCGGCGAGAACTTCAAGATAGGTACAAGAATCGCTCCGATCGGTGGCCGGATGGCCTGAATTTGAAGAGAGAGAAAAACGGGTTTTAGAGAGAGAAACGACCGCGACTTCTCCGGTTGATTGCCGGTGGAGGCGGCGTCGGATGGCTGATCCGAGCCCGGATTCGGAACGGGCTCGGCGAGAACTTCAAGATAGACACAAGATTCACTCCGATCGGTGGCCGGATGGCTTGAATTTGAAGAGAGAGAAAAACGGGTTTTAGAGAGAGAAACGGCCGCGACTTCTCCGGCTGATTGCCGGCGGAGGCAGCGTCGGATGGCTGATCCGAGCCCGGATTCGGAACGGGCTCGCCGAGGGCTTCAAAATAGCATAGGATACGATATGTTTCGGGTCGATGGAAATTAATCACAAGAATGGTAGAGAAGCTGAATCTGCGATGGTGGAGGTGGAGAAGGTTGGAGAAGAAAGGTTTTTTTTTTCTTTTTTTTAATTAATTTTGAATTAGGTGGTGGGGCCCACTTAAAATACACATAGCGCCTGGCAATTAATTGCAAAATTCCACGTCAGATAATCAATCGCCACCTCATCAAATTAAGCCCGAAAAACGTGCAATTTCAGCCCGAATAAACAATTCGGGCTGAAATTGGGCAATAATTGCTAATTTTGAAAACATAAAATCCTACATTGTCATTGATAAAAAATAAAGTCCTAAATTTTCAGCCCGTAAAACAGAAAGTCCTAAATTGCAAGCCCGAATTCAAAAAGGGCAAAACTGCGAAACGACAAACATAATGGGCGAAAAAAGTAGTTTACTCTAACATATATATGTAATTATATATCGACTATTAATCAAGTCTAGTCGTGTCTCACCCACATTTCTAGGAAAAATATTTGAACCAAAGACTTACATGAATTACGCAACAAAAAATATATATATATAATAGGATACGAGTCTAGGCCCATAGTTTATCATACTATACATATTTACAGCATATTGTTTGTAGCACCCCGGACCAAAATGAGCATAATTTATTAATTAAATATTAAAAACTCATAATTTAATAATTATGTGCATATGATTTATCTGTTTAATTTATTTCGTGCGTTTCAGATATGTGTTTAATGCATGGTTAGGATGGAAGTATTTATCTAGACATGGAACGTAGAATTTTTACTTTACCATTAAATGCGTAATGGAAAAACGAGAAGATAGAAACGAATTAGGGGTCAATCGGAGACCCGTAGCCCGAACGACGAAGAAAGGGGCAAAACTCGAAGTTTCGGAACAGAAAATCGAAAGATATTAACGATGAATAGTAACGAGATAGACATGATGAATAGTAACCCGGAAAAGTCAGCTATGAACAGTAACTTAGATTTTTCACGTGAATAGTAACTTTCGGATTTCTATATATAGAGGTGATTTCGATTCAAAAATCATCGTTTCTTCGATCGAGCCGAACCCGACGAAAACACGTAAGTCCTCCTTTCTCGTCTTTTCTTTTCTGTCTTTCTGTTTTCCGGCGCGCTGCCGCCGGCGCCGCCGCCGGCGCGGCGGCGCCGCCGCCGGTCGGTCGCCGGAAAATTTCAACGTTGTCGGAATCGGACAATTTTCGGACATGACGTTCGTCTCGACGAGACGAATCTAGGATAGGTCTCGGATTTCAAATCCGATTTCTCGTTCGCCGGAAAACGGCGAAAAACAGCCCCAAACCCTAACCCCTTCACCCTTTCTCTCTCCTCTGATTTCTTTCTCTCTCCTCGTCCTCTTGCCGGAGCGGTGGCCGGAGAAGCTGGTGGTGGTGTGGTGGTGATGTCGGGGAGGTGGCGCCGCCGTGGGTGGCGGCGCATGGCCGGAACAGTAGGTATATATGTATGAACGTGCATGTGTGTGTGGGTTTAGGTGTGCTAGTGTGTGTTTTGTTGAGTTCGCTGTTGTGGGCGGCGCATGGTGGCGCCGCCATGCGTGACCAGTGGGCCGGCGACGGGAGGTCGCCGGCGAGGGCTCAGGTGGAGGGGAGCCGGCGGCGGGTGGCCGCCGGCCAAGCAAGAAGCTGTGTGTGTGTGTATGTTATACGTGTGAGTGTGTGTATATACATGTATATGTATAGGCTGTGTTAGGATGTTTGGTTGGTCGGGAAAGGTTGCCGGCGACGAGGGGTCGCCGGCGGAGGTGTTGGGGGTGGTCGCCGGCGACGGGAAGTCGCCGGCCGGAGTTTTGGTTGGAGTTGAAAATCTGGGAAAAACAGGACTTCGAAGGATTTTGCGGCGAAGTTTCTGGGCACTATTCATGCCGGAATCCGGCGATGGACGGTCGGAGGAGGTAGCCGGCGGTGCGAGGTATCCGGCGAGATAGGTGGTGGCGGCTGGAGGCGGCGCCGCCGCACTGGGCGACGCCAGGAAGGTGGCGCGTTGAGCAGCCTGGGCGCCGGGAACCTGGGAAGAGGCTGGCCGAGAAAACTCGATCAGCCTGGCCGAGCTGCGCGCAGCTGCCGAGAAAACTCGGCAGCCGTCGGGTGCCGGGTGCCGGCGCGCACCGTGCGCGCCCGTCGGGTGCCGACGCGTGTCCGACACCGTGTTTTCGATTCGAACCTCATTTTCTTTCCGTCGTTCAACCGTATTGAGTCGTCGATGATGAGACGTCGTTGATCGGGGTCCGTGGGGCCGTTCAAAGTCAACCTTTTGACCAAAATTACCATTTTACCCCTAAACCTAAAATGCTCCGTTTGAGCTCGTTTTAACTCCGATTGAGCTCTTTCTTTTTGCGTTGCGATCCTTATTTCATTTCCTATTATCTCAGCCACTGAGACTTGACTTTCAGCCTTGTCTCCAAAATTCCGATCTTTAGATCGATCGATCCGTCGCGTATTTAACGACCGTTGTCCGACAGAATCATTTACAGTTTTAATTATAATTTATTTAAGATCTAAGCAACGCCGTAAATGTGTAGGCTAATTGTTGTACTGAGCTTTGAGTTGAGCTTTGAAGTTTCGGAGTTTACAGACTTACTGTTCAGGCTACTCACGTGGTTACCACTATACGAGGTGGGGGTACATTCTAATCTCTTATCTGTTTACTGCTTTCCCTATATATGCATGATTGAGGAATACTAAGTGCTGTGTTTATATTGCTGTGCCATGATATAATTGTGGAAGGACAGAGGTCCTTTGATCATGCATTCTGTTCGTCCCTTGCTATTTTTCTACTACTCTGTGGAGGTGTCGTGAGCCTCTTGAAATGCACTAACGGTGAGATACCGTTATAGGATAAGACGGGGGAATCCCGCACCTATTCGTCCCTTGCCATTTCTAATATCTGCTTTGCATTTTAATTGCTGTGACGACGTGGCTGTAGGTTAGCTTTTTGGTATTTATTTTCTGTCTTGATTCTTATGAGGCGGATGTTATCTCCACGAGTGTATTCCACGCACTCACCCCTTAATCTGTACTCACAATACAGGAGATGAGGAGATTGATGAACCCTAGACGGAGGGAGTTGGTGTTGACTGATGGTTTCCTTTGATAGAATGTTGTAACTAAACATTTCCAAACACATTTTCAAACAATGTATGATCTGTATATATTTTGAGTACTTGTGAGGATGGGAGATCCTGATGAATAGTTTCCGCTGCATATGATGTATATTATCGGTGAGAGACCGAATGTTATCGGATGAAGCCGATTTTTGTTATGAGATGGATTCTCATCGTCTCTTACCTCTATCTTATGTTGTCCCTTGCTTAATTCTTTCTGTATATGTTAAGCGTCCCTTGCTTTTCTATCTTCACGCCCGGGTAAAACTCTGATATTTTATGAAAAGATTTCGGGGCGTGACAGGTGGTATCAGAGCTGTTCTAATATTGAGAGCTGGCTCGAACTTGTTTTAAAAAAAAAAAATGGGAAAGATGTGATTTCAAAAGTGTGATTTCAAAATGTGAACGGGTTTTCAGAAAAATATAAGATAGGCACTAGACTCCCTCTATAGGTGACCCTCCCTGATATGTGACTTGTGGAAGTAGCATGATTGTTTGCTCTGTGTTTTTTTGTCTTGAACTGTTAGGTTTCGGGGGAAACGTATCAGATATGGATATATGATGTTAGAAACTCGTGTAATTTAATTCACAGATGAATAGGATTTACCGCGTTGGTAGGGGAAGAGGGAGAGCGCCTGTGATAGAGACTAGGGAGGAGCGACTGCGACGTTGCTTCTTTGAGAGTAGAGTTACAGATGATAGATCTGTAGGAGAGCATGTAGCTAGACTTCTCCATTGTTGGAGGGAAATCGGAGGTGAGCGGGGCAGGATTAGTGGAGTGGGAGCGTGCCAGCACTTGATTCATACCCTACCCCCGGCATGGCAGGAGAGAGCACGTTTACTGTATCGTGATGAGTTGGTGTACTCGGGGGTCAACTTGGTGCCGATTGCCAACTTTGGCAACTTGGCCAGGGCGATATCGGAGTTATGGGGCCGACATGGCCTTCCGACTACTCCAGAGAGATCACCGTACGATCCTTCTAGTAGTAGTTCTGATCCAGATCAAGAGCCGGAGGAGGAGCCGGAGGAGGATCCCGAGGAGAATGACCCAGAGGAGGAGGATCCTCAGGACGGACCGGGGCCTCCGTCGCCTCCTGCTGACATAGACTAGATGTTTTAGAAGATATGTATATGTATATATTATGCTACTCGGGATACAATACTCTATATGTATATGCTCCTACGCGTGTGTGTTAGGGTAGTTCATGCTTCATAGATAGTGTACATACACCCTTTTGTTATGGTGTAGTTCTACCCTTATTTTTGTATTATGTATATATGTACATACATCCTTTTGCTCATCTTACGATGTTATGATTATGCTTTATCACGCGAAGTGTTGTCTGATCTATTTATCATATTATTATATAATCACAACGACTTATACATATATATTTATCGTAACAGAAACATGTCGCGAGGTAGACCAAGGAAGGAACAACCGCAACCACCGGTTAACCCACCTGAACGGGAAGAGAATGCCAACGTCGGTGATCTGTTAACTGTGCTAAGAGGATTAGCACAGCATTTCGAGACCAATCGGGCCGACCCTCAGCCAGCTAGGGTTGACCCGAATCTGATATATGAACAATTCAGACGGTTTAATCCGCCAACCTTTGATGGACAAGGGGAACCGATTGTAGCAGAAGAATGGCTACGGTCATTGGACAGGCTGTTCGGACATCTCACCTGCTCTAAGGAGCAGATGGTTAGCTGCGCTATCTTCCAGCTAATAGATGAGGCGAGTCATTGGTGGGACTCGTACGAACGGACTCTTCTGCCGACTCAGAGGGAATGAATGACATGGGAGGAATTCAAGGAGGTGGTTTCTCGCCACTTCATTCCTCAATCGTATAAGGATCAGAAGGAAACTGAATTCCTTCAACTCAAGCAAGGGAGTATGACTGTTGGAGACTATGAACGTCGGTTCGATCATTTGAGTCGATATGCCCCCCATCTAGTTGACACTGATGAGAAGAAGGCTCGAAGGTTCGAGAAGGGTCTTCGCTCAGAGATCAGTTCAATCCTCGCCGGGCAGGGGACGATGACATATGCTAGTGTTATTGAAAGGGCCCAAGAGATCGCTTCCCGGATGGGATTGGATGCAGTGCCCCTCAGAAAAGTTTTCCCTGTTCCCGCCAAGAGAAAGTGGACTGGCCCGAGCCAGAGCTTCGCCCCTAACAAGTTTCCTAGGGCAAGCAACACTCCACTTCTTCCCATTTCTCGACCAGGAAATCCATGCCCGAGGTGCAGAAAGGTGCACACAGGGCCGTGTCAGTCAGAGACGCGGAACTGTTACAACTGTGGGGCGCCGGGACACATTGCGGTGAATTGTTGGAAAGCAAGGAGAACACCGGCTACAGGGCCGAACTCAAGGCCGGTAGCAGGTAGGGCAAGAGCTTTCGCTCTGACTCGTCCAGAGGCTGCAGAGGGATCAGAGACAATGGCAGGTATGTTATCAGTAGCTGACGTACCTGCATTCATCTTATTTGATACTGGAGCGACACACTCCTTCATATCTGTCAACTACTGTAAACTGCTGAAACATGTTGACGGTAGGATAGTCGCTCGAACTCTAGAAGTTAGTATCCCCTCAGGAAAGACAGTAAAGACAAAACACTTGTACCGTCGTCTTAAGATTGCTTTCGAGGATAAGATACTTCTAGCAGATCTCCACGCGCTGGAGATGAAGGATTTTGATGTAATTCTGGGGATGGACTGGCTAGAGGCTAATAACGCGGTAATCAAGTGCCGTGAGAGGGAGATAATATTCCAAGCACTAGGAGAACCGAAGTTTACATTCTACGGGACACGAGTTAAAGTTGACCCAAGGATTGTCTCGGCTATGAAAGCAACCCAGATGCTGAACAAAGGAGA
The DNA here is from genome assembly GCA_954870855.1 of Scutellaria minor. Classification (NCBI taxonomy): domain Eukaryota; kingdom Viridiplantae; phylum Streptophyta; class Magnoliopsida; order Lamiales; family Lamiaceae; genus Scutellaria; species Scutellaria minor. The sequence continues at coordinate 9,270,574 of OX940728.1, read as the reverse complement.
ATGCGAAGCTTGGTTGGTTAATATGGTAAACTTTGAGAAGGAACCGATTTCTATCGAGAAGGTGCCGGTGATAAATGAATTCACAGATGTATTTCCAGAGGATTTACCTGGTCCTCCACCGGATCGACAAGTAACTTTCGAGATAAATCTCATCCCCGGATCAGCGCCAGTGTCAAAGGCTCCTTATCGGATGGCGCCGAAAGAATTGCAGGAGTTGAAGGTCCAGCTACAGGAATTGTTGGATAAAGGGTTCATTAGGCCGAGTGTGTCGCCTTGGGGAGCACCGGTACTGTTCGTAAAGAAGAAGGATGGCAGCTTTCGGATGTGCATTGATTATCGAGAGCTGAATAAGAGAACAATAAAGAACAAGTACCCACTGCCTCGGATAGAAGATCTCTTTGATCAATTAAGAGGTGCCAGTGTGTTCTCAAAGATTGACTTGAGATCTGGGTATCACCAGATGAAAGTCAAAGACGCTGATGTATCCAAAACAGCATTCAGAACGAGGTATGGTCATTACGAGTTTGTAGTCATGCCATTCGGAGTGACTAATGCTCCGGCTGTCTTCATGGATCTGATGAATCGCGTCTTCCATCCCTATCTGGACCTTTTTGTCATAGTGTTCATTGATGATATTCTCATCTACTCGTGCGACAGGGCACACCATGAACGACATCTTAGAATCGCACTGGAAGTACTGAGAAAGGAAAGACTTTATGCTAAATTCAAGAAGTGCGAGTTCTGGATGAACAAAGTTGGTTTTCTGGGCCACATTGTTTCTGCACAAGGAATCGAGGTAGATCCTGAAAAAGTGGCAACTGTCAGTAATTGGGAAACTCCAACGAATGTGAAGGAAGTTCGGAGTTTCATCGGCTTAGCTGGATATTACCGAAGATTCATAGAAGGATTTTCGAAGATTGCCACTCCAATGACACGCTTGACGAGAAAAGATGTGAAGTTTCAGTGGAGTGAACGGTGCGAGCATAGTTTCCAGGAACTAAAGAAAAAGCTGACCGAAGCACCGGTCTTAATAGTTCCAGATGTATCCAAGGAGTTCGTGATTTACAGTGACGCATCCAAACAAGGTTTGGGGTGTGTATTGATGCAGGAAGGTAAAGTGGTGGCATATGCATCACGACAACTGAAGATCCACGAACAAAACTATCCGACACATGATCTGGAACTGGCAGCAGTGGTACACGCCCTAAAGATCTGGAGACATTATCTTTACGGTGTTAAGTGTGAAATCTACACCGACCACAAAAGCCTGAAATACTTCTTTGAGCAGAAAGAACTCAACATGAGACAAAGAAGATGACTAGAGTTAGTGAAGGATTATGATATCACAATCCACTATCATCCTGGGAAGGCGAATGTAGTAGCTGACGCCCTTAGCCGAAAAGGGAAAGGAGTGGTGACATCAATGATCACCAATCAGCACCAACTGGTTGAGGAGATGTCGAAGCTTAATTTGGAAATAGTCTCGTCTCCAATCAGTATTGAATCCAGGATGGCAGCACTGTTCGTAACACCCACGCTGCGGGACCGAATTGTGGAGGCTCAGAAAAAGGATAAGTTTCTAAGGAAGATGAAAACTCTGATGGATAACGGAAGAGCCGAAGGTTTTTCTTTGGCTACGGATGGAGCCCTAATTTTCAGAGGAAGATTGTGCGTGCCTAGGGATGAGGAATTAAAAGAAGAAATTCTCAAAGAGGCGCATTGCACTCCCATGACCGCACACCCAGGAGGTACAAAGATGTACCGAGACCTGAGGGTGAATTTCTGGTGGAGGAATATGAAACGAGGCATAGGAATGTTCGTCAAGAAGTGCCTCATCTGCCAACAGGTGAAAGCAGAACATCAACGACCGGCTGGAATGCTGACTCCATTAGAGATACCGGAATGGAAGTGGGAACACATAACCTGGACTTTGTGGTTGGTCTGCCGACAACCAGACGAGGAAACCACGCCGTGTGGGTAATCGTTGACAGATTAACAAAATCTACCCATTTCCTGCCAATCAAGATGACGTTCGGACTAGACAAATTGGCAAGAATATATCTTGAAGAGATAGTTCGACTGCACGGCGTACCAGTTTCTATTGTATCTGATAGAGATGCACGGTTCACTTCCCGATTCTGGCAGAGCCTGCAGAAGGAGTTAGAGACCAAATTGTCATTCAGCACAGCTTTCCATCCACAAACTGACGGACAATCGGAGAGGACTATACAGATTTTAGAGGATATGTTGCGGGCCTGCATTCTAGATTTTCCCGGAAATTGGGAAGATCACTTGTGCTTAGTAGAATTTGCCTACAACAACAGCTATCAATCAACCATCGGTATGGCGCCTTACGAAGCACTCTACGGAAGGAAATGTCGATCACCAATATGCTGGGATGAAGTGGGTGAAAAGAAAATTCTAGGACCCGAATTAGTGGAGCAAACAGTTGAGGTAATTAAGAAGATTCGGGACCGGATACGGGTAGCTCAAGATCGACAGAAATCATATGCGGACAAGAGACGAAGAGAGCTAAAGTTTGAGTTAGGGGACAAAGTTTTCCTCAAAGTGTCTCCTACTAAAGGAGTTCACCGTTTTGGAAAGAGAGGGAAACTGAAACCAAGATACGTGGGACCATTTGAGATCTTGGATCAAGTTGGGGAGGTCGCGTATCGACTGGCTCTACCACCGGATTTCGCCGGAGTGCACAATGTCTTCCATGTGTCTATGCTACGGAAATACATCTTCGATCCAGGTCATATCATTGAACAAGAGGGCATAGAACTGGAAAAGAATCTGACATACGAGGAAGTCCCGGTAGCCATCTTGGACAGGAAGAAACGACAATTAAGAAATAGAGAGATGGCTATAGTGAAGGTTCAGTGGAGCCGACACGGGAGAGAAGAGGCGACCTGGGAATTGGAGGACGAGATTTTGAGAAAGTATCCCGACATACCTTTCCTAGGTACCCGTTTCTTTATCTTTCTATGTACGCTTTCAATTTCGGGGACGAAATTATTTTAAGGGGTAAGGGATGTAGCACCCCGGACCAAAATGAGCATAATTTATTAATTAAATATTAAAAACTCATAATTTAATAATTATGTGCGTATGATTTATCTGTTTAATTTATTTCGTGCGTTTCAGATATGTGTTTAATGCATGGTTAGGATGGAAGTATTTATCTAGACGTGGAACGTAGAATTTTTACTTTACCATTAAATGCGTAATGGAAAAACGAGAAGATAGAAACGAATTAGGGGTCAATCGGAGACCCATAGCCCGAACGACGAAGAAAGGGGCAAAACTCGAAGTTTCGGAACAGAAAATCGAAAGATATTAACGATGAATAGTAACGAGATAGACATGATGAATAGTAACCCGGAAAAGTCAGCTATGAACAGTAACTTAGATTTTTCACGTGAATAGTAACTTTCGGATTTCTATATATAGAGGTGATTTCGATTCAAAAATCACCGTTTCTTCGATCGAGCCGAACCCGACGAAAACACGTAAGTCCTCCTTTCTCGTCTTTTCTTTTCTGTCTTTCTGTTTTCCGGCGCGCTGCCGCCGGCGCCGCCGCCGGCGCGGCGGCGCCGCCGCCGTTCGGTCGCCGGAAAATTTCAACGTTGTCGGAATCGGACGATTTTCGCAAATGACGTTCGTCTCGACGAGACGAATCTAGGATAGGTCTCGGATTTCAAATCCGATTTCTCGTTCGCCGGAAAACGGCGAAAAACAGCCCCAAACCCTAACCCCTTCACCCTTTCTCTCTCCTCTGATTTCTTTCTCTCTCCTCGTCCTCTTGCCGGAGCGGTGGCCGGAGAAGCTGCTGGTGGTGTGGTGGTGATGTCGGGGAGGTGGCACCGCCGTGGGTGGCGGCGCATGGCCGGAACAGTAGGTATATATGTATGAACGTGCATGTGTGTGTGGGTTTAGGTGTGCTAGTGTGTGTTTTGTTGAGTTCGCTGTTGTGGGCGGCGCATGGTGGCGCCGCCATGCGTGACCAGTGGGCCGGCGACGGGAGGTCGCCGGCGAGGGCTCAGGTGGAGGGGAGCCGGCGGCGGGTGGCCGCCGGCCAAGCAAGAAGCTGTGTGTGTGTGTATGTTATACGTGTGAGTGTGTGTATATACATGTATATGTATAGGCTGTGTTAGGATGTTTGGTTGGTCGGGAAAGGTTGCCGGCGACGAGGGGTCGCCGGCGGAGGTGTTGGGGGTGGTCGCCGGCGACAGGAAGTCGCCGGCCGGAGTTTTGGTTGGAGTTGAAAATCTGGAAAAAACAGGACTTCGAAGGATTTTGCGGCGAAGTTTCTGGGCACTATTCATGCCGGAATCCGGCGATGGACGGTCGGAGGAGGTAGCCGGCGGTGCGAGGTATCCGGCGAGATAGGTGGTGGCGGCTGGAGGCGGCGCCGCCGCACTGGGCGACGCCAGGAAGGTGGCGCGTTGAGCAGCCTGGGCGCCGGGAACCTGGGAAGAGGCTGGCCGAGAAAACTCGACCAGCCTGGCCGAGCTGCGCGCAGCTGCCGAGAAAACTCGGCAGCCGTCGGGTGCCGGGTGCCGGCGCGCACCGTGCGCGCCCGTCGGGTGCCGACGCGTGTCCGACACCGTGTTTTCGATTCGAACCTCATTTTCTTTCCGTCGTTCAACCGTATTGAGTCGTCGATGATGAGACGTCGTTGATCGGGGTCCGTGGGGCCGTTCAAAGTCAACCTTTTGACCAAAATTACCATTTTACCCCTAAACCTAAAATGCTCCGTTTGAGCTCGTTTTAACTCCGATTGAGCTCTTTCTTTTTGCGTTGCGATCCTTATTTCATTTCCTATCATCTCAGCCACTGAGACTTGACTTTCAGCCTTGTCTCCAAAATTCCGATCTTTAGATCGATCGATCCGTCGCGTATTTAACGACCGTTGTCCGACAGAATCATTTACAGTTTTAATTATAATTTATTTAAGATCTAAGCAACGCCGTAAATGTGTAGGCTAATTGTTGTACTGAGCTTTGAGTTGAGCTTTGAAGTTTCGGAGTTTACAGACTTACTGTTCAGGCTACTCACGTGGTTACCACTATACGAGGTGGGGGTACATTCTAATCTCTTATCTGTTTACTGCTTTCCCTATATATGCATGATTGAGGAATACTAAGTGCTGTGTTTATATTGCTGTGCCATGATATAATTGTGGAAGGACAGAGGTCCTTTGATCATGCATTCTGTTCGTCCCTTGCTATTTTTCTACTACTCTGTGGAGGTGTCGTGAGCCTCTTGAAATGCACTAACGGTGAGATACCGTTATAGGATAAGACGGGGGAATCCCGCACCTATTCGTCCCTTGCCATTTCTAATATCTGCTTTGCATTTTAATTGCTGTGACGACGTGGCTGTAGGTTAGCTTTTTGGTATTTATTTTCTGTCTTGATTCTTATGAGGCGGATGTTATCTCCACGAGTGTATTCCACGCACTCACCCCTTAATCTGTACTCACAATACAGGAGATGAGGAGATTGATGAACCCTAGACGGAGGGAGTTGGTGTTGACTGATGGTTTCCTTTGATAGAATGTTGTAACTAAACATTTCCAAACACATTTTCAAACAATGTATGATCTGTATATATTTTGAGTACTTGTGAGGATGGGAGATCCTGATGAATAGTTTCCGCTGCATATGATGTATATTATCGGTGAGAGACCGAATGTTATCGGATGAAGCCGATTTTTGTTATGAGATGGATTCTCATCGTCTCTTACCTCTATCTTCTGTTGTCCCTTGCTTAATTCTTTCTGTATATGTTAAGCGTCCCTTGCTTTTCTATCTTCACGCCTGGGTAAAACTCTGATATTTTATGAAAAGATTTCGGGGCGTGACATTGTTCTTAAAAGGAAACGTTATACTAGTACAATTTTATAGAAACCAAGATTAGTCGTGTCTCACCCACATTTCTAGGAAAAAGTTCGAACCAAAGATCTACATGAATATACACAATAAAACTTATATATATAATAGAATATAAGTCTAGACCCATGATTTATATACTATACATATTTACACAACCTATTGTTCTCAACGGAAACATTATTCTAGTACATCAACTTTATAAAGACAGTGAGAAGTCGGCTCAGCCTGCTACACGTCCACGTCATCATCTGCCGAGCCTGAAAATTATAAAAAGTAGCATCATGAGACACCTCCGGAGAGGGATCCCAGTGGGATAACTTTACTATCTAATACATTGAAACAATTAAATTATTAAGCAAGTACTACATGTCCTTCGGGTATGCTCACCCTGGACCATACATAACATAAATGAATGTGGGAGTCACTCGCCCACTAAACCATGCATAGACCAGACACTCTTGCCCTTATAGTGGCTTTCATAGACCAGACACTTTCGCCCTTATGGTCGTCGCCCAATATGGAAGTTACATACTGGTTATAGCTACGGGCTTCAACCGTAGATTTTCATACATAACTTATCAATTCAATTAACAACATATAATAGAGAGTAGAAGTTACCCACTTGTACATTGATAGTGCAAGGATTGCTTCTGGATTCATCGATCGTCTCAACTGCGCTCGACACACTTAACTGATTAGCCTCTTATGTCATATAACATAATCTTTTGTATTTTATATAAGATTACTATAACCTAAAGCATAATCATACTTATAACTTAATTGTTAAGCATTTAAACTAGTAATTTTGGACCTAAAAATGACATATAAAGATGTAATAATTTTAATAATTCACATATAATTTCTAAAATCACATAATTATTCATATAATCACATAACTTCTTTTAGTATAACATGCTGAAATTTCATGAATTTTAACTGTTTGTACAAAGAATTAAAAACCACACATTTAACTAGTTTTTCACTTCAATTTCAGCTGAAAAACAGCCTTTAATGAAAAATTCACCATTCCTTATAGGATTGATGAAATACTTTCATATTTTTACAGTAATCAGAAAACATATTCAAGTATAACATATAAAAATATCAACTGAAAATAAGATTCACATAATTTAGTTATGAATTTTCTAAATTGGTTGAAAACAGGATATAGCACATGCTGAAAACAAACTTTCTTATAAAAATCATCATAAATCGCACAAGGTTCTAAAAATTACATGGTAAATTTCTACATACTCATAAGAACGTTTACTAAAACATAGTAAAATATGGCTTATAAATATAATCTCAATAAATATTTATGAATTTTAGAACAAGACCAAAAACAGGACATCATCTACACAGAAAATAGGTTGTAAAATTCGGCATAAATCGTACAAAACTCAAAAAAATGCATACTAAATTCCTACACGTACCTAAGAACTGGTTCTAAAACATAGTATAAGATCATGCATAAATTCGAAGTATACTGGTCAAGAAAGTTATATGATTCAGACCTAAAAATAGGGCAAAAACCGTCTCTGAACAACTTATCTTAGAAAAATCATAGAAAATCGAGTTTAACTCCAAATCTTCTGAAATTTAACATATATTTTCTTCACCTAGTATATTATAATCTCTTAAAAGGATTTAGTCTAATTCAATCTCTAAGTCTTTCGAACAGTTCCAAAACAGAGCACATCCTTAAGTATATTCTAGAAACAACTTATTTCTCCCTTCAAGCAACATAAAATTTCCAACCAATTGCCAAAGAACATCTTTGGACTTTCTAACCTAAGATATTAATCATAAATCATGAGATTTAATGAAGGTATTTAAGAGAGTTTAGCCAAAACTTACCTAGAGAGAGATGTGAGCACAAGACCGTGAGGGTTTGAGAGTATGTGTATGTTTTCTTCCCTTTCTTTGCTTCTTATGTTCAACTACTTATGGCTTTGGTTCTCTTCATATGGCTTGGACGAGAGAGATATATCCTTAAGCAAAGGATGTGTTGCATGTTGCAAGTTGAAGTAGGATGATGAGGTGGCTAGGCTAGGTATAGATTGCTTAGTCATAACTTAGCAAGTAAGCTTGTGATTAAAAATAATAATAATTTAAATTACTTTGTTATCTTGATACTTTGGTGTTTTATATTACACATATATATAAGTATATGTATACCTTATTGAAGGGACTAACAATAATAGTATAATGTGTAATTCACATAAATGTGAAAATTACTTAGCATAAAATTAAGTATTAAAAATTTACGTACTTCGATTAATAAGTATTGTGGTTATTTTAATATTCACTATAATGCATGCTCGTTCAAGTAAAATGTTTTATTTCATAAAATCACATATAAAGATCACAAGTAAAATTTCATTAAAAGAAAGCATTCGAAAGCGGAAACGAATAAAATTAGCATAAAAACCTAAAATCATTTTATTCAATTAAATCTAATTAGCATCTTATCTTTTTACTTATTTCCATTTGTATGTGTCGAGTGAGTGGAGATCGAACTCGGTTTCCTCCATAAATTATCCTGTAAAAATCCTTAAATCTCGAAAGAGATATTATATCATAAAAATTTTCAAATCATTGATCATAATATAATTTATAAATCATAACTTTAAGTAGTATAAGAACTTGCACTTAAATCATTTATACTTGAACGATAAAAGAAATTTTATAAAATATTCAATGCAGTGTGTTTACTTGAAATAGGGTGTTACATACATGGTCTGTATCCAGTTACTGTTTTCAAGAGCTTTTCCCACACTCTTGGGTTCTACTTGAGAAATGAAGCATGTGAACAGTGATTATTGCGATCTTGATTTTCTTGTTCTAACACCTTCATTGATATCCCCAATAACAAGCTCTCTTGGGTGATTCCTGAGTCATGTCCTATCAGGCTCAAAGCTGTAAGATGGTTTATGAACAGTAACCTGTTGATCAGCATTATCCTCACTGCGGTTACTGTTGGACTGCAGTATTCTCTCTGCTTGCTGTTCAGTATCCTGCATTACTGTATTCCCGGATGCAGTACCTTGGGTACTGTTTTCAGTAACCACTTCAGCAGGTATTGGAACTCCATCAATGTATCTCTGTATGATCCTTGGTCTTCATCTGAGATACATCTTCCTTTAGCTTGTCCTACTCAGCAGTATCACAATGTAGTTTATCAAATACAACATGTATTGATTCTTCTACAACCAAGCTTCTTTTGTTAAAGATCCTAAATGCCTTGCTTGCTGAAAAGTATCATAGAAATACTCCTTCATCAGATTTTTCATCAAAGGTCTTCAAGTGTTCTTTTCCATTGTTCAGAATGTAGTATCTGTATCCAAAAATATGCAAATATGAAATGTTTGGAGTAACTTCATGCCAAACTTCATAGGGAGTCTTATCATAATCCTTGTTGATTAAGCATCAATTCTGAGTATAACATGTTATACTAGTTGCTTCAGCCCAGAATCTCTTTGGTATACTAGCATCAGCAATCATAGTCCTTGTTGCTTCCTTCAGAGTCCTATTCTTTCTTTCTGCAACTCCATTCTGCTGGGGAGTTTTTGTTACAGAATACTCATGATAAATTCCATTCTCTGAACAATACTTCTCTACGATCCTATTTGTGAATTCCATTCCCCTGTCAGACCTTATCTTCACAATGCTTAAGCTTTTCTCATTCTGCACTCTCTTCATGAATTCTAGCAGTCTGTGAGTTTCTGATTTGAGTTTCTGATTTCTTGGCCAGAAAGATAGTCCAAGTAAATCAAGAGTAGTCATCCACGATCATAAGGGAATACTTCTTCCCACTCACACTGACAGGCTCTACTGGATCGACAAGATCCATATGTAGGAGATCCAGAATCCTGTGAGAAGATCTCTGCACTTTCTCTTTGAAAAAGCTTCTTACTTGTTTGCCCTTCTGACATGCTCTACAAACATTCTCTTTCTTATATGCAACATCTGGTAAACCTATAAACTGGTTCTTTCTTGCTAGCTTGTTGATCGTTTTGAAGTTCAGGTGGCTCATTCTCTTGTACCATAGCTAGCTTAGTTGTGGAATGCTCTTGGTAATAAAACATGGTTGCATTATTGAACTCCGATCAGCAAGATAGATATTACCTCTCCTGGTTCCAGTAAGCTTCATATCGTTCGTCTTGTTGTCTCTTATCAGACACTTGTTGAGGTTGAACTCCACTGAACATCCTTTGTCACAGAATTGACTGTTACTCAGGAGGTTATACTTTATTTCTTTGACATATGAAACGTCACTGAAACTTGCATTGCCTCTGATCAAGCTTCTTGCGCCATTGGTGCTTTCTTTGGAGTTGTCTCCAAAGACAACCTTAGGACTTTAGCATGGCTAGAAGTCTGTTAATCCTGCTTTGTTGCCAGTCATATATCACGAGTAGCCACTATCGATATACCATACATCTCTGTTGCTTCATGGCAACTGTGCCTGCAAGTAAATTAGGTAGATTTAGGTACCCATACAAGTACGGGTCCTAGGGGGTTAGTCCTCTTTGGGATCCACACCTGCTCAATGATAATTTTCTTATCACTAGCCTTGGTGGTTCTCATTCTATAAGTACCCTTTGTAGGATACTGTTTGTGATGTATGTGTGCTAGAGATTTCCAAGTGTTATCTTTCCTGTTTGAGGAAGGTACTCTCATATACCTTTCCAGAGTATGAACTCCTTTGGATTTAAGCAAGTATGCTTTGGTATAGTAGGGGTAAAAATTTTGCTGTAACCTGGAAGACTGCAACATTCTTTTCCTACTTACAGCATACTGATTGTGCTGCTTTCTTAGAGTTTCTACAGACTTACTGTCTATTGTTTGCAACATGGGCTTCTTTCTCTTATCCACTGTACTAGCTTTGTTCAAGCTTCCATTGATTGGAAGGAGTTCCTGAGCATAGGATACTTGAGCCTGAACAAACTTTCCAACATCGGTTGTGTTTGCTGCTTTCTGAGAGCTTACTGCACAGTATTCGAGACTATTTTCTTTATAGGCATTTTGGGTCTCCAAGATACGTTCCTGTACTTTTCTAGCTGATTTGCTATACACATCAATTGTGTTGTGCAAACTAGTTTTCTCAGTTTCTAGCTTAGTGACTACCAGCTTGAACTTAGAAACCTCAGCTCGGAGGTTATTCTATTTTGTACTATAGTACTCAAGGTCAAAAACCTTTTCCTTCAATACAGTTTGCTCACTCTTGAGCATCAGGTTTTCTTTCTTCAGTTCCTCATGAGCGGAGTTTATCTGCTCAAAGTCACTCATGATCTGTCTAAAAGATTGGATCATGTTCAGCTTTTCAGAACTGGAAACATCAAGAGATTGTGAAGTTATCTCATCATCTTCTTCATCTTCACAATCCTTGGCCATGAGGTACAATAATGCTTCCTCATCGAAGGTAGAGCTGTCGCTATCGCTCTCGGATGAGCAATCATCATTAGCTTCTTCATTGGAGCTGTTTGCTGCTTTTAGAGCTTCAGCTTCACTCAGAAGAGCCCTAAGCTTTTCCTTATCATCCTTCCTCCTTTCTTTTCTTTGCATCATGTCATCCTTAGTATACTTTTGTACTTGAGGGTAGGGGCAGTTTCTGGCGAAGTGTCCAGGTTTCCTGTAATTATAACACAAGTCAGAGGAATCTGTATTTGACTGTGATGTTGGTCTTACTTGGGGACTTCTGTCTGAGTTCTGAGGCTTCTTTTTGAAGTCATTTCATCTTTTGTTTGTTTTCAGGAATTTCTTGAACTTCTTGAGAAGGAACGTCATTTCTTCCTCAACACTTCAACAATCACTTATTTCTGCTTTTCTTTCTGCTTACTGCTGCTTGCAGTAGCTGTATCCTTGACTCTTGCTATAAGTGTCGACACTTTAGCGCTCGACTCCTCAACCTCTCTTCTCCTTCGATCAATATCGAATTCAAACACCTTAAGATCTCTGAATAGATCAAAAGTGCTCATCACATTGAGGTCTAGTAAGACTCATTGCGGTTGTCTTGCTGTCCCATTCAAAGGGTAAGACTCTAAACACTTTCATGTTCTTCTCTTTCTAGGTGTAGAACTTTCCCAGAGATTCAAGCTCGCTGATGATGGCTGTGAATCTCAAGTCAAGTTCTTCCAGTGTTTCTCCAGGCTTCATAGTGAACTGCTCATACAATTGTGTAGTCTTTGACACTCTATTGTCTTTGGCAAGTTCATTGCCCTCAGATATTAACTCTAGCTTATCCCAAATGTCTTTAGTTGTTTTGTAGTTCTTCACCTTACTGAATGTTCCTTTATCCAGCATGAGAAATAATGCGTTCTTGGCCACATTATCCAGGTTGACTCTCTTTCTTTCAACATCTGTATATTCATGTCTAGCCTTAACAATATATTCAGCTGGTGGAGCCGCCCTTCTGTAGTCTGGTGCTGCTGCATATGGGATGGGTCTTGGAACCCCTTCAGCATCATTATCGCTGATTGTTGCACCCTCAATTTCTCCAGCTGTTGTTGCCTCAGTTATAGCTTGTTGGAACCGACGGATCGCCGACTCTATGCAATTAATTAATCGGGTTCCATGCTAGATATAACAAACGCAGCGAAATAAAAAAGTTATACCTTTTGATCAATCTAGAAGAAAACGGACCAAAGATTGATCTTTCGTAACCCTAGACCTCTTTGATCTTCTGATGTATTCCTACAGCCTTTCTCGAACATTGCGTGGCCAACGATCCTTCAAGAAATCTCAGTTCTGCTCTCTCTCTCACTATCATGTGTTTTCTGTGATCTGTATTGTTTTGAGGCGCTGATGGAAAAAGGCTATATATAGGCTACACCAGGGACCTAGAGAAGGAATTGGGTTGGGCCTCCTGATGGGCTTAAGTATCCTGTGTTCGGCCTGAACACATAACTTAAACCCATCAATAATAATTCAGTCCACTAAAGAATTATTATTGAACTACCATCCCAATCCCATATTTAATATGAGCTCCTTATTATGTGCATGTTTATCTCCTTGTGTTTAAGATATCGAATGTCCGTTAATTAAATAAGTTACTGACAACTTAATTAATTAACATCTAATTCCAAGAGTAGTATCACTCAACTTTATTATCATGTCGGATTAAATCCACCTGCAGGGTTTATATGATAATCCTTATGAGCTCCTCAAGGGGACATCATCATCCTAAATAATTAGGACACATATTCCTTCTATAATCAACAGTACACCATATAGACAATATTGTTTCCCAATTCACCGAGTTTATTGATTTAATAAATAAATCTCACTTATTGGTAAATTAAATAAATAAATATTGTGTATACGTGGCTGTTATTATATAGGGATTAAGAGAACGCACATCCATAATAACAGAGGTCTTGTTCTATTATATAGTCAGTATAAAATGAACAACCTCAAATGGTCCTGCTCAATACACACAAAGTGTACTAGTGTAGTTTTATAGTCAAGACAGACTAATACCAAACTATACTACAACCATTCCGATGATTTGTCCAAATCCATCTTGGTTGTGAGCTACTATTTATAATTTATAAGAAACTGATAACATGATCTTCTATGTGGCATCACACACCAAGTTATCTATAATATAAATTAATTGGACATTGCATAAACATATATAACAAATATAAAATGCAAACATATGACCAAAGTGATTCTCATTCCATAAAAGATGTTCATACAAAAGTTAAGCCTATAGTATACATCCTAACAGCTTGTACCTCAGCTCACACTTGCTCACGGATCTCTCTTCCCAAGGTAGGGTTTGGTTTGACGATTACTGATAATCCCTCAGTAATCATGTACCCCATCTCATCATGCATGGCCGACAAGCGAGCTTCCATGTATATCCGTCAGTCATCGTATTCCTTTATGGAAAATATTTGGAGTTTATGGTGTCAGAAATCCATGTTTATGCTAAAACTATGAGTTTTTGTCTTGAAAAAGAAAAATGGTTTTTCCAAAAGAAACGGGTGGATCTAGGTAGGTTACAAGTTAAGTTGGCTTTTAACCTAACTCGCTCTGATACCACTTCTTGGTCCCAAATGGTCAGAGGTTTAGAGGGGGAAGATGAATGAACCTCTATCAAATTTTGTGTTTTAAAACTTTTCTGTAAACAGGTTGCTGAATTCTACAGAGAATACAACAACTTTCTCGATTCAGTAAGCTGGTAGTATGCTCGTTCAGCTTACTATCTCGGTTTTCACTGTATGCAGCGGAAACTAAAGATAGAGTTTCTTTTGAAAAATAGTTTTCATTTGTCAAGAATGATTTTATCATAAACCTTTTAGTAGTATGAGCAAGATGTATAAATGAGATATGCAATAAGTAAATATAAAGCGATAAACACACAAAGATTTATAGTGGTTCGAAGGTAGTATAATCCTACTACGTCCACTCTTCTCCTTGACACAGGAGGAAGTCCACTAGGTCAGATTGATTTACAAGTCTCGACTTTACAATCATCTTCTTAACGAGCCAAACCTACTAGAATTAGTAAGATTCCTAGGCTACTCCCACATAGGGTACAAATACTCACACAGAGTACAAAGTCTTCAAACAAAGACTAAACACTTAGTGAGGATCTAAATCCTTCCCACTAAGGACACTAACTAAAACAACCTAGCACATAGTAAATGGTTAAAAGTATATGGTCTTCAACTGTGCTTTCGAAGTCAATCTTAAGAACTTGTGATATCGAAATTCTGGGCTTGACTACTTCTAAAGGTTGAGTGACTGAACTATTAGCAAACTTATGTTTCGCTTGAGAATTTGATCGCTTAGTTAATTATCAGTAACTTCAGTAGTCTGCTTGGTCACCTTCACCTTCTATTTATACTTGTAGGAATATGCCCGTTGAAGAGAGGCATAGTCCTTGTAGAAATTTAAATCTTGATCTTCATGATCTTCGCATTTCATGCACCTGGAGAAACTGGAAAATAGGGTATGTCCTACTCTGATCCGCATTAATGGCGCCATTTCTCGACAACAGTGTTTTTACAGGTTCGCGGTCCAGATGGCGTCACCTCATAGGTCGGGTGCTAACTTCCATCTACTGGTTACTTTGATAATACAAAAACCTCGTACTGCATTCATTACTTCCTAGTACTGTAATAAATAAGTTAAGTCCAACTTACAGCATCCTACTTAGGTTGCAGTAACTGCTTACTGTTCTGCACCAGCTTCCTGCTCTGTATTTGCTTCCTATTCCAGAACAGCTTCCTATTCCTGAATCCTACATGCTGATTCCTCAACAGCTTCCTGTTTCTGAATCCTGTAGAAAGCCTCCAGTTCTCCTTACTGAATTATGTATGTTGCTTACTAATCAAGCTTGCTGATTCTGCTTACTCCTTGTGCTTATTGATTCTTCTTGTTGAAAATCAGCATCTGATACTTCTTCACTTCCAGAATCCTGCTAACATCAGTAACCTCTATCTTTCTGATTTTTTACATCTTTACAAATACATTCCAGAAAGATAACTTTTCAAAACTAAGTACTACTTAAACAATATGGAAAAATGGAGTACTCTAACTTCTTATATAAAGTTATTTATCTCATCAAAATTCTAACAGAAATATCCCAACACCGACTTATTTTAGAGATGTTAATGGTACTTATCGTGTTGTTTGTTTTTTATTTCTGCTCTTCTGATCGCTTAATATTTTTTTTCCTTGCAGAAGTCCCTACTAAGAAGCTTCTGATTGGTGACACTTTCTCTCCAAAGATTCATTTTTTTAGGGATAGCACCTTTGAGGAACGGATGATATTTAAAGCTCTGATCACCGAGGAAAGACTTGCTCGGGCCGGACTCATCTACCCATTTGTTTCGGCACGTCATAACTTTTTTGGTAAGGGTTTAAGTTTTTGGTCATGCTAGTCGTACTCCAAATTTTTAGTTTATTTTATGCTCGAGCTCGGCTCGTTCCAGCTTTGTGCTTGGTCGGTGTCAGGTCGGATCGTCGGGCTCTAGTTTGGCTGGTCGGATCGGTCCCTGGACGGCTCGATTTTGGTCGGCTCAGGTGTGCTTTGGGTAGGCCCCCCTTGACCGACTTGGCTGTACTTGCTGGGTTGGCCCTTGGCATGGTTCTGGCCATTTCTGCTATGCTGGTCGGCTCGACTGTTCTGATAGGCTCAATCTGCCACCGCGGCACCCGGCACGACGTAAGGTCGATCCTTGTTTTTGTTTATTTTTACTGATCTCATTTCGTTCTGTTTTTCAACTCCATTCCTCAAACAAGGTCTTCCTCGAAAGATGGACCCCGCCGAGTGCATTCGCCAGTGTGTCTAGAGATAGAAGGCTCAGGTCTCCAGGGCTCTTGGAGAGGGAAAAGGGCATGGCACTGACCGACCTGTTTCTGCCATGGTGACTATTAACCATGGCTTCTCTGATTTGAGCCTCGTTCTGGTCAAGAGGCTAAGGATAGTCGAGGAAATGCCAATTGATACGGGCAGGTCTGCTCGTCAAGCCCGAGTTGAACCTGAGACCTCCCTGGCCGACTCGGTCAGCATCTGCGGTTGGGACCCCATAAGGGTTGAGGGGTCCAAGGAGTACCTGGGAAGGAGGCCTCCCTTCTAGATCAGTTATACTTGGACTCTGACTCCGAACTTCAAGTTAATGAAAACCTCCCCGTGGGGGATGAAGTTGCTACTAAGGCTCTGGTTAAGGCTTGGACCGAAGAGCTGGAGGGTTATGCCCAGTAGATGTCTGGAGTTGACATGGACGTCTGTACTTCCATTCTTCTGGCCCAGGCTTCTGTGTTCATCTGGATGGGGCATTTGTCTCATCTCGATCAGCTGGAGAAGTACGAGACCAAAATGGTTGAGCTACGTGAGAAGAGAGGGGCCTTGATCGCCGCTATCGATGAGAATCAGACCCTCTCAGTTAAGTTGGCCTCCACCCAGGACCTGCTGGCCGAGACGACTAAAGCCGGTGAGCTCGACCGCCAGCATGTGTCCGAGCTCATTGTGGAAATCGCCCGACTAAGGGCTAAGCTTGAAACTGCTTAAGCCGCCCCGGTGGATGAGATGACCGTGGTCAAAAAGTATAAGAGGTCGGACGAACACAAGTATGATAGCATTCTGGGCTATCTTCTCTACTTCATGGACAACATCAAGATTGTCTAGGTTGTAGGGGTGGATGACGGCCTCTTCATGGCTGCTCTTGCTGCCTACCTGGAGTGGCAGCCCCTTCCGGCCTACTACTTGGGGATTATGGATCATCTCCCCGAGTACCTTCCACCGGGTCTGATCATCTACTCACCCCCACACCTCCAATCAAGTTCATGTCCTTGCCTGACCCCGAGGAAGTGGCTAATGTAGAGGTGGTTGATGTGCCCGAGCAATAACCGGTGTTGATTTTCTGCACTTTCTCGAGGACTAAATCTCCGACCTTAAATCTCCTAGTCCGGATCTTGGAGTTGTAGTAACTTGAGATTTTTTATTTGTAAATTGAGTTTCTAAGCTCGGAGTCGCTTCTCTTTTCTTCTACCAAGTCCAGATTGGCCAGCATGGCCACCTCGTTCTACTTTTCTTCATAATTCTACGTCCTTCAGATCGGCATTCCGACCTCAAATGGTATGACAGCCTCCACCCTAATTGTCAAGGAAAATAGGGTCTCATCGGTTGATATTCTGGCCGTCGTCTGTATGACTAGAACTCCTGGAAGTTCATCAACCCAAGATCCCTTCAAGTTTTTGAGTTTGGCCTTTAAAGTATGTGTGATGATTTTGTGTATGACCTCTACTTGGCCGTTACCTTGGGGATAGTATAGAGTAGAGAGCAGTTTTTTTATGCCCAAATTTTCACAAAACTCTTCGAAGCCATCAGAATCGAATTGGCGGTCATTATCAATAACCACAGATTGTGGAATGCCAAAATGGCAAATTATTGACTTCTAGACAAAGTTTGTAATTTTGGGCTCAGTTATCTTCACGAGTGGTTCCACTTCAGACCACTTAGTGAAATAATCGACGGCCATAATTGTGAACCTTACTCCACCTTTATCCATCGGTAGGGGGCCGATCAGATCTATTCCCCATTTGGTGAATGGCCACAGGGCCATTACCGAGTTCAACTCTTCTAGTGGGGATTTCGTCAAAGAAATGCATTTCTGGCACCTTTCACATTTCCGTGCGAAATCAATCGCGTCCTTCTTTAGGCTTGACCAGAAGTAGCCTTATCTTATAATCTTGAAGGTCAGGGCCTGCCCTCTTATATGATTGCCACAAATACCTTCGTGGACTTCTCTTAAGGTATACTCTGCTTCTTGCTCATCCAAGCATCTTAAGAGGGGTAGAGAGAAACCCCTCTTGTATAGAATTCCGTCTTTGAGTGTATATCAAGCAGAATGCATTCTCAATCTCTGAGCCTCGATTTGGTCATTGGGCTCCTTTCCCTCTTCCAAGTATTAGACGATCGGAGTCATCCAAGTATCTTTCTACTCGGTATTGTAGATTGCTCTCTGTTCCAGGGTTGAGCTGTCCACCATCCCGATGTTCACCGAGCCTATGTCTTTGGCTCATTCACTCGTAGCGAGTCGGGCTAGAGCATCAGCTTGGGTATTTTTCATCCTTGGGACCAGAACGACCTCGATCGCCCACAGATATTTGGCCATCTTCTCATCTCTTACAGCGTACTCTCCAAAAATCTGATTGATTACTAGAAGTGAGTCACTTAAAACTTCAAGGTCATCTGCTCCAAATTGTTTGGCCATGTCAAAGCCGGTCAAAAGGGCATCATACTCTGTTTCGTTGTTTGTTGCTGGGAATTTGAACCTCAGAGCCGAGCAGAAGTATTTATTTGTTGGGCTGATGAGCACAATTCTGGCCCCAACAGATATTGACATGGATGATCCGTCCACAAACATCTTACAAAGTCTTTCAACCTTCTCTTCTTCGAGCACGACTGCTGGGGTAAACTCGGCTATGAAGTCTGTTAGGGTCTGCCCCTTGATTGTTGTTCTCGATGAATACTGGACATCATACTGGTCGAGCTCAATGACCCACTTTAGCAGCCAACCAGAAGCGTCTAGTCGGCTTAAGACCTGTTTCAGAGGAAAATTCATTAGGACTTCAACCTGGTAGGCCAGAAAGTGTGACCTCAATTTTCTGGCCGATATGACCAGGGTGTATACCAACTTTTCCATTACCAGATATCTCAGCTCGGCATTATACAGGGATTGGCTCACGTAATAAACAGGTTGTTGAGCTTCTTTTTTTGCTCGGACTAGAACGACGCTTATTGCATATGCCGAGACCGCCAAGTAAAGTTGTAACTTCTCTCCAGTCACCGGTTTCATGAGTACCAGGGCTTCCATCAGTGATTTTTTCAGTTCTTCTAGAACTACTTCACATTCTTTGTTCCATTCGAACTTACCATCTTTCCTGATCAGATTGAAGAAAGGCCTATACTTATCTGTCGAGCGTGATATGAACTTGTTCAGTGCGGCTACTTTCCCCATTAAGCTCTGGACATCTTTTACCCTTCTTGGGGGTGTTAGCTTCATGATTGCCTCTATCTTTTTGGGATTAACTGCAATTCCCCTCTAGCTCACCATGTAGCCCAAGAACTTCCCGGATCCGACCCCAAAAGAGCATTTCTTGGGGTTAAGCTTCATCCTGTACTTCTTGAGTACATCAAACATTTCTGCTAGGTTGGCAATGTGGTCCTCATACACCTCCATGGTCTTTCCAATCTGGGCTGCAAACATCTTGTTGATCAATCGCTTGTAGGTATCCCCAGCATTTTAAGGCCAAAAGTCACCATTTTGTAGCAGTATTGAGCTCGGTCAGTAATAAATGTTGTGTGCACTTAATCCTGCTTGGTCATGGGAATCTAGTGATAACCTGAGTATGCATCCATGAAGCTCATGATCTCATGCCCAGCCATCGTGTCGACGAGCTGATCTATGTTCGGTAATGAAAAGTAATCCTTGGGACATGCTTTGTTGAGATCGGTAAAGTCCACATATAACCTCCAAGCTCTATTCGTCTTTCTTACCAGAACCGGGTTAGCCACCCAGATGGCATATTGTGTCTCTCTTATGAAGTCATTTCCAAGGAGCTTCTGGACCTCTAATTCCAGTCTCTCATATCTATTTGGCTACGCCTCCATCTTTTCTGGACTATCAGCTTGGTCGTAGGATCTATGTGCAGATGATGACATGTATCTTCTAGTTAGATGCCCTTCATATCCTCATGGCACCAGGCGAAGACATCTGTGTTCCCCATCAGGAAGGTTATTAGTTTCCCCCTAAATGATTCTTTTAGTTCTCTCTCAATCTTGAGCTTCATCTCTGGTCTGCTCTTATCGAGCTGGATCGTGTCTAGCTCTTCCACTGGTGTTGCCTTTTCCTTGGGCTTCTCCTTCCTGGGATCCAAGGTCTCTCATTCCTCAACAGTCTGGTCAGCGCTGACCATCTCAATATCTGCTCTCTGGTTGGCCTTGACCATCGCTATGTCTACTCTCTGATCGGCTGACCCCGAACTCGAGCCGACCTCAAATGTTTTGGTATGTTCTATGGTCGGCACCTGCTCCTCTAGTCGGGTGATTCTGAGCTCGGGTTCGGTGTGCACTTCCATGAGCTCGGGCACGGTCTCTAACTCCAGGTCTAGGACTCATTTGGCAACTTCTATTATTGTTTCCTCAAATGACACTGTTTGCTCTTTCTCTTGCCCGAGCTCAGTCTACTCAACGATGTTGAGCTCTCTCAGTTTTAATCCTGTCTCGCATTCCCTTACGGCCAATTAGTTATCTCGTATCATGTAGACTTTGTCCCCAACCGGGAACTTAATAGCCAGGTGGTATATCGATACTACCGCCCTCAATTTGGCTAGGAGAAAACGTCCCTAAATGGCATCTTAAGTCAAGTTGAGGTTGACAATCTTAAACTCGGTTGTGGTGTATACTATCTGGTCATCGGTTCCAAACATGACCTTGAGTTCACACGTTCTGACCATTCGTGTTATCTTACCCCTAAATTCTTGAATTGTGTCCGATGTAGGCTGGAGTTCAGATTCGTGGAACCCCATCCTTCTGAATGTGCTAAGATAGAGCACATTTGCATAGCTCCCCATGTCGACCAGAACTCGGTGGACAATGTGAGGAAAATATTCAATCATACTA
Source organism: Scutellaria minor (assembly GCA_954870855.1). Lineage (NCBI taxonomy): Eukaryota > Viridiplantae > Streptophyta > Magnoliopsida > Lamiales > Lamiaceae > Scutellaria > Scutellaria minor. Next base: position 9,249,532 of record OX940728.1, on the reverse strand, counting down.
CCAAGGCATCATTGTGGGGTTGTACTTACCCACTGCATCCTGCTCAGTAAAGACCAACGGTGGATGGGTTGGTTCTGGTCTTGGAGGGTTGCACCGTTGATAACCATTTCTAGCCTCCTTGATTTGTTCTTGTCTCACTCTCTTTGAGGACCTCTGCTCTCCATAGTTGTTATTCACAAGGGTGTGTATTTCCCTTATTGCTCCGGGGTGAGGAGGTGGAGGAGGATTTTGTTGTGGCCTCTGCTCGGGGTTCTTGATATAGTATTTGAGATACCCCCGCTCAATCAGTTTCATGAGCTCGATCAATAATGCCTGGAATTTATCTGTATCATGTCCTGGATCTTTATGGTATCGACAGTGTTAGGATGTATACTATAAGCCTAGCTTTTGTATGAACATCTATTTTATATGAGAATCATTTTGGTCAAATGTTTGCATTTTATATTTGTTATATATGTTAATGCAACTATCCAGATTAATATATATTATAGATAACATGGTGTGTGGTGCCACACAGAAGATCATGCTATCGGTTCCTTATAAATTATAAATAGTAGCTCACAACCAAGATGGATTTGGACGAACCATTGAAACGGTTGTAGTGTAATTTGGTATTAGTCTGTCTTGACTATAAAGTTACACTAGTACATTTTGTGTATATTGAGCAGGACCATTTGAGGTTGTTCGACTTGTACTGACTATATAAAAGAATAAGACCTCTGTTATTATGGATGTGCGTCCTCTTAATCCGTATATAATAACGGGCACGTGTACTTAGTGTTTGTTTCTTTAATTCGCCAATTGGTGAGATTTATTTATAAATCAATAAGCTCGGTGAATTGGGAGATAGTATTGTTTATATGGTGTGTTGTTGATTATAGAAGGAATCTGTGTCCTAATTATTTAGGATGATGATGTCCCCTTGAGGAGCTCATATGGATTATCATGTAAACCCTACAGGTGGACTTAGTCCGGTATGATAATAAAGTTGAGTGGTACTACTCTTGGAATTAGATGTAAATTAATTAAGTTGTCAGTAACTTATTTAATTTACGGACATTCGATGTCTTAAACACGGGGAGATAAACGTACTCATAATAAGGAGGAGCCCATATTGTAATATGGGATTGGGGCGGTAGTTCAATTATAACTCCTTAGTGGATCGAGTTATAATTGATGGACTTAAGCGGGGTGTCCGGGCCGAACACAGGACGCCTAAGCCCATCGGGGGGTCCAACCCTGATTTCTCTTCTAGGTCCCTATTGTAGCCTATATATAATCTAAAATATCAGCCGACCTCCAGTACCCTAAATCTCACGAGTACGTTAAAAACAGAATCACGAGAAAGAGAAAGAAGGCGAGACTGCTGAGGTTTTTTAAAGGATCGTCACCCATACGACGTCCAAAGAGAGGGTTAGGAATACAATAGAAGATCAAGAGGTCTGATTTCTATTCATTTTCATCAATCTTCGGAAAAGGTATGACATCTCTTCCACTGCGTGTTGTCATATTATTTATGGACCCCAATTTTGATCGCAAAGGGCCGACGATCCGATGGTTCCAATAATTGGTATCAGAGCCGAGGTTTTCTGATTCTGTGCGATTGAATTAGTTATTTTTATTATGATTCATGTTCTGTTTATACATTTTATCTAGCTGGATAATAGTAGTATATGTGATAGGATAACTCGGTGGTTGCACGTATCCTAAGTCCAACTATTATGGCATGTATATATGTTTATATATGATTTAAACCACCTCAAACTTGTCGAGGTTGTTTTTATTTTTGGGTTGGTGCATGATTATACTAGATTAAACAAGACGATTTGTCATGTAGGTTTCTATTGTTACTGTTCGATCTAGATTTATGTATAGGATCGATGGATGTAAATTGTTACTGTTTGATCTAGATTTATGTATAGGATTGATGGATGTAAATTGTTACTATTCGATCTACATTTATGTATAGGATCGATGGATCTAGATTTACTGTTCGGTTGCAGCCTGGTCTTCTGTTGTGCGTGGTGTATTTTGACATTCGGAGGCGCGGCTGAGAAGGATTTGAGTCGGCCAAACCTAACATGCCGATGGTGGACATTCAAGAACAACGGATATATGACGAGGCCATAATAGTTAGAATTTATTGCTTCTCATATTTATTGTCATTATCTATATGTTGTTATAATATGCATGTTGTTACGTGTTTTATATGATATGCATGTTAAAATCCCTCATGTTAAATAACTAAGTGGGTGAGGGATTATTTTGTATAAGTCTCATAGCCTTCGTTACTGGTTTGTAAGTGATGCATTTACACTTATACATTGGCTTTAAGTGTCTTTTTCCATATCGGATGAGTTTTTTGCGGATCACTAGATCAAATTTTCTTATGAATAATTATGGGAAATTATTTAGGAGCGTGTAATCTTCTCCATCTGAATGGGCACAATCCTAGATAATGGACTTAGTATTAAGTAATGGTATACACTTAGGTGCATATAATAGTATCCTCCCCATCGGAGTAACTGTTGTTGTTTGTATGGCTGAAGATAAACCAACTATTAATTTTATTTGTCATTTTGGTTGACAAGATAATAAAATTAATGGATGAAACCTCCTCTTACAAATGTTTGAATTAGTATATGTCCACATTATCATGGCATGCAAAATTCACGATGTTTTGAGGTGTTGGTGAATTTAATTATATTGTTTGAGGAAAATAATATTGTTTTAAATTCTAATATTTTGACTTATGTATCTATTTACGTGTTTCTCAGGATTTATCTATGGCTTTCAATCCTCTTGTTATTATACTTAAAGAAAACAAACTTACTGGTTCAAATTATATTGATTGGAAACGGAACCTGGATTTGTCTTGACTGCTGAAGAGTACAGGTTTGTACTCTCTGAGATCTGTCCTGATAAGCTTGATGATAATTCTAGTAAAAAGGAGAAATAAGGTTATAGAAAATGGGTCAAGGCAGATGAGATGGTGCGGTGTTACATTTTGGCTTCCATATCAAATGTGCTGCAATATCAGCATCAGGCCATGACTACTGCCTATGACATGATGTTCAATCTCAAGGAACACTTCGGACACCAGAGTCGGGCTGCCAGGCAGGAGGCCATGAGAAACTTGATGACGACTACCATGCCTGAGGGGACACCCACGAGAGATCATGTCCTCAAGATAATGGCTCACTTGAATGAGATGGAGGTCCTTGGAGCTGAAATCAATGGGGAAACCCAGTTCGATATCGTTCTCCAAATGCTGCCCAAGAGTTTTGAGCAGTTTCACCTGAAAAACAACATGAACAAGAGGTTGTATTCAATGGCAGAACTTCTGACAGAACTCCAAGTGACAGAAGGGATACTTAGTCAAAGTTCTCAAATTTACATTGCTGAAAACGTTTCTGCTTCTAAGCCGAAAGACAAAGTGAAGAAGAAGAAGAAACAAGCTGGTTCTGCAAAAAAAGCAGGTGGACCTAACAAGCTGGGCTACAAGGTGGCATGAAGAAGCCAAAGGGCAAGTGCTTCTCATGCAAGTAGCCTGGACATTGGAAGGTAGATTGTCCTCGTAAAAAGGAGAACAAAGAAGGTACATCTTATTCACTAATTATTGAAACATGTTTAGTGGTGTTATCTACCGGTACCTGGTGTGTAGATACGGGAGCCACTGATCATATCTGAAATTCATTGCAGGGGTTCCAGGAAACCAAACAACTTAGTGAGGGTGAGATTACTATCTACATGGGCAACGCTGCGAAAGTGGCGGCTGTTGCAATAGGAGATGTTTATTTATCTTTTGATAGAAACAAAACTTTGGTTTTGAGGAATTATCTTTACGTACCATGTTTTAGAAAGAACTTGATTTCAGTTTCTAAATTATTTTTGGATGGATATACAGTTTCTTTTGATGGCAAAGTTGTTGTCAAGAAAAATAGGGTTATTATCTGTTCTGGTACGTTGGTTGGCAATTTATATACTCTTAATCCAATAACTCCGACCATGCAACAAATGGAAATTAATAACACATCTTCTAACTCTAATAAGAGAAAAGAGCCTTCGAAAATGAACCAAACATATCTTTGGCATCTAAGGTTAGGTCATATTAACTTGAGTAGGATTCAAAGGTTGATAGCCGATGGACTTTTGAGTTCATTGGAAGTGGAAAACTATCCGACTTGCGAGTCTTGCTTGGAAGGAAAAATGACCAAGAGGCCTTTTAAAGCCAAGGGGTATAGAGCTAAAGAAGTGTTGGAATTAGTTCATTCTGATTTGTGTGAGCCTATGACTATCCAGCCAAGAGGTGGTTTCGAATATTTTGTCTTATTTATAGATGATTATTCGAGATATGAGTACATTTACTTGATGTGCCGCAAGTCTGAGTGCTTTGATAAATTTAAAGAGTACAAGGCTTATATGGAGAAACGTCATGGTAAATGTATCAAAACACTATGATCTGATCGTGGTGGCGAGTACCTCTTAGAAGAGTTTAGGAGTTACTTATTAGATGTTGGGATTCAATCCCAATTGTCTGCACCTGGTATACCCCAACAAAACGGTGTGGCGGAACGAAGGAATAAAACTCTCATGGAAATGGTTAGATCGATGATGAGTTATTCGAATTTACCGAATTCATTTTGGAGGTATGTCCTAGAAACGGTAGCATACATTCTGAACTTGGTACCTCCTAAGATAGTACCCTCTACTCCCACAGAATTGTGAAATGGGCGTAAGCCTAGTCTAAAACACATTCGGATTTGGGGTAGTCCAGCACATGTGCTGAAGGGAGGTGCTGATAAGTTGGAATCTCGTACGGAAGTTTGCCTGTTTGTGGGCTATCTTAGAGGAATGAAAGGTGGTTTATTTTAGAGTCCTAAAGATCAAAAGGTCATTGTTAGTACGAATGTCCGATTCTTAGAAGAGGACTATGTAATGAACCACAAGCCCATGAGTAAAATTCTTTTGGAGGAAATCAGAGGGGAAACTCCTACCTTAGTACCAACGGTACAAGATGAGATACCACAAGTGTCTACACCATGGGTCACAAATGATACACTATTACCACTAGTGTCTCGTCGTAGTGGAAGGGTTGTTAGACAACCTATAGATTCATGTTTTTGGGAGAGTCTTCGGACTTGGTACCTGGTGAACATGAATTTGATCCTTGGACTTATAACGAAGCACTCCAAGATAAAAATGCGGTATCTTGGCAAAAAGCTATGAATTCTGAAATAGAATCTATGGATTCTAATCAAGTCTGGGAGCTTATAGAACCACCAAATGGTGTAAAAGCAATTGGATGTAAATGGGTCTACAAAAGAAAAATAGGATCAGACGGAAAAGTGGAAACTTTTAAAGTGAGGCTTGTTGCGAAGGGGTATACTTAAGAAGAAGGGATTAATTATGAGGAAACCTTTTCACCGGTAGTCATGCTTAAGTCTATCTGGATTCTTTTGTCTATTGTTGCTCATATGAATTATGAAGTTTGGCAAATGGATGTCAAGACAGGTTTTTTTAACGGTAGTCTTGAAGAAAACATCTATATGAAGCAACCAGAAGGATTCATTGCAAAGGGTAAAGAGCATCTTGAGTGTAAGCTTAATCGGTCCATTTATGGACTGAAACAAGCTTCGAGATCTTGGAACATCCATTTTGATGAGGTAATCCAGTCTTATGAATTCATTCAATGTCCGGATGAGTCTTGTGTATACAAGAAGAGTGACAGAATTATGGTGGTATTTCTTGTACTATACGTAGATGACATCTTGCTCATTGGTAACAATGTCAAAGTGTTGTCAGACGTAAAGGTATGGTTGTCCAAGCAGTTTGATATGAAGGACTTGGGAGAAGTTGGAGATATTCTTGGGATCAAAGTTATAAGGAATCGCAAGAAAAGAATGTTGTGCTTATCTCAAGCTTCGTACATTGATACTATCCTAGCTCATTTTAGCATACAAAACTCTAAGAAAGGTTTTCTACCTTTTCGACATGGAGTACCTTTATCTAAGGAGATGTGTCTTAAGACATCAAAGGAGATAGAGGAAATGAAGGCAGTTCCTTATGCTTCGGTCGTAGGAAGCCTAATGTATGCGATATTATGTACGAGATCGGATATCTATTTTACAGTGGGCATGGTTAGCAGATATCAAAGTAACCCAAGACAAGGACATTGGACTGCGGTAAAGCATATTTTAAAGTACCTGAAAAGGACTAGAAATTATATGCTGGTTTACTAGGCAGATCATTTACTTCTAGTGGGTTACACGAATTCTGATTTCCAGTCAGATAGGGACAACAGTAAATCTACCTCGGGTTATGTGTTTACCTTAGGAGGTGGAGTCATAGTATGGAGGATTGTTAAGCAGAAATGTGTTTCGGACTCCACCATGGAAGCTGAGTATATGGCTGCCTCTAAGGCAGCCAAAGAAGTTGTATGGCTCAGAAACTTCTTGATGGACTTAGAAGTGATTCCTGGTTTGCCCAAAGCTATCACAATTTATTGTGATAACAGTGATGCAGTAGCAAACTCGAAGGAACCACGAGCCCATAAAGCAAGTAAACACATTGAGCGCAAGTACCACCTGATACAAGACATCGTAAAATGAGGATAAGTTGTTGTCGCTAAAATTACATCAGCGGATAACCTAGTAGATCCTTTCATAAAGGCCCTTCCAGGAAAAGCTTTTGATGGGCATGTTGAGGGAATGGGAATTAGATGTATGGCAGCACTTATGGCAGCATAGTCTTTTAGTATAAGTGGGAGATTGTTAGGATGTATACTATAAGTCTAGCTTTTGTATGAACATTTACTTGATATGAGAATCATTTTGGTCAAATGTTTGCATTTTATATATATTATATATGTTAATGCAATTATCTAGATTAATCTATATTGTAGATAACATGGTGTGTGGTGCCACACAGAAAATCATGCTATCAGTTCCTTATAAATTAAAAATAGTAGCTTACAACCAAGATGGATTTGAAAAAACCATTGGAATGTAATTTGGTATTAGTCTGTCTTGACTATAAAGTTACACTAGTACATTTTGTATGTATTGAGCATGACCACTTGAGTTGTTTGATTTGTACTGACTATATAAAAGAACAAGACCTCTATTAGTATGCTCGGGTCGGCCAGAACCTGGCCTCCGGTCGGTTTCTTTCAGGGGATGGGGTCATTTCTGTCCTCTACTCTTCGATCGGGCTTTCCCTAAGTCTCTTCTCTTGGGCTTTGGTTCATCCGAGGATTGGGTGTCCTCAAGTTCATGGTCCTCGTGGCCTCTCTCCTTTGCCTCAACCTCTTTCAACCGCTCATTGAGCTGGAACATGATGGTTTTGATCTCGTCCGAGGTCATCATAGTCTCCTTGGGCTCTATCATAATAGGGATGCCCAGATATATTCCTTTCTGCGGGGTGTTGACTATGACCCCAAAAGTGTTGCATTGTTGTTGCTAGTCGGAACTGCCAGGTAATAGGTTCTGGGCTTGGAAGCCAGGTTGGACTCCCTGGTCTTCGCGATCATTCGTTGTGTGGGTAATCATTGAATTATGTTCTATTAGTCCCCCTCTTCTAGCACCAAAATGTTGACGTCAGATTTTGTAGAGAACAAAATCCTAACCAAACACCCAAAATATTAATCCGGCTAAAATAAATCAAACCGAACTAAAAGTATGAAAATCGAGTAAAAGCAACATACACAGAAGATATATGAATAACAAGAAAGAAAGAATGATAAATTAAATTAGATCTCACAATTGTAAAAAAACCAAGTCTTAATTATCTCTTGGATAGAAATAAAATCTAGCCCTTCATGGAGAATTGAGATCCCAAAATAAAAGTTGTAGAGTTTGAACGTAGCGTCAAAGTTAAGATCATAAGAGAGGTTTGAATCCTCCTATATCTATATCTAATAACTACCCCTAAGATAATTCTAATTGGAAGTTAAAAAAATAACTTCTACAGATTTTATCTTCGTCCTCTTTTTTTTGTAATTTTCAGATGTTAAGCGTGCCCACACCTATTGTTGAAACTTTTGCAATTTTTGAGAATTGGTTTTTGAGAATCAGGCTCGAATGCTTAGGCATGCCCATGCTTAAAGCTAAATTCGTCGTAGGATTTGCAAGTTTTGAGGACTCCACCAAATTTCTTCCGAATCAATTCAAAAAGACTTCAATATCAATTAAATCCTTATCTTGCCCTACAAATCACAAAACTTCATCAAAATCAAGAATAAAGGACCAATTGACATTTAAAATGAAGGGAAAACATCATAATCAAAATACACAAAATAGAACTCATCAACAATCTATCATCCTTCAATGATATATAAATTTACTTAATTAATGTTCATAATGGATAATGCTAAAACGAACTTTACCATGAGGAAAATAAGAACTAGAACCAATTAACCAATTGAGAGAAGCATTAACAAATGAATGAAAAACTTCAGAGTTAAAATAATGTAAACCTTGAGAAAACAAACTCCAACAGGTGGTATCAACAGTGATATTCGACTTTAATTGAGTAGCTGCAATTGTAATATAAAATGGCAACTCTATAACAAGTCAAAACCCTCGAAAGACCTCTGGTTTTCTGAAGTTCATGTACAATGCCTAGGATCTGCAGATTTTATTGAAGATTGAAGTTTAGCTAACCAAAAGTAGCTCGAGATATTCATCGATAAACACTTTGCAGATCAATATTATAAAGATACATCTAAAATTTGCAAGAGAAGGTTGGATCTGTAACAATGGCGATTTCATATCAAGTCAAAACCCCTGAAAGTGGCCAATATTTGCTGAAACATTAAGGATCCACCATCATCATTAAGCAGGAAAGTGGATCAAAGGAGAAGAAGAGAGAAATCAATGAAGCAGATCGAGGGAGAGAAAGAGAAAGTGAAACCTAATTAGAATTTAAGTACAATTACAACGATAATTAAACCATTGGAAAAACTGTTGGAATTATTTTAAATGATATCAAAAGCAATTCTTACGATGAGATACCGTAGGAATTTCCATTCTAATTTATAATTCCAACGGAAATTCCCATGGTTTTATTCCCACAGTTCACTTATCTGGTGGAATATCCGTCAGAATTTTCCAATGGCTCACATAACTATTGGAAATTCCGTTGGAGTGAATAAAAATTCCAACAAATATTTTTTCCGTTGAAATTTCTATTGGAATTTTGCTGTTTTCTAGTAGTGACAAGTATTTTATCACGAACTTCAGTTTATTTTGTAAGTTGGCTATTAAAATCCAACATCAAACAATGTTTTCAAAAAGTCCATCTCTAGCCTAGCCTATGAAGTAAGTTCCAACCTACTGCCAAACTAGTGTCATGTCTTTGGAACATTGACAAAGAATCATTATTATCATATGAATCAACTTATGAGTAGATTTTGATTAAATGTGATTATTATTTAAATTTATTATTGTTATCTGAACCACATATGGGTCTTGAAATTAGAGCATAATATATTTTCAATCGATTTCTAATCCACCAATCTATATCAAATCTTAAGAACCGCTTATGAGCCCTAATCCAGTTACAATTGCTATCTTCGAGCTTGTTATTATCAGATTAATATGAACTTGAAACAACATTATTCTAGAAAATTAAATAAATAAATCATAAGATACGATTGAATAGTACCGTTCACTAGAAAAAGAGCACTCGTGTTGATAACGTGTTGTAAAATGAGTCATCTCGATTCTATCTCTATGTATCAATATAACAACAATAGAAAGTAATGAACAAGAAAGAAGATAAGATAAAGGAATATAGAATTTTATTAATCAACCATTTTCATACGATTGAGTACATATTTATATAAGTTAATGAACTCCAAAAGTCATAATAGAATATGAAGGGTCATATGAGTAATGTCTAGGGCTGGGAAAAAATACCTAATTATCGATATACCGCACTTATCGTACCGAAATTTACCCGAAAAAACCAAAATTTTTGATATGGTATGGTACTGTACCGAAAATTTTGGTACGGTATCGGTACGAAAATTTTAATTTTTTGGTATTTTGGTATATACCGAAGTATATTAATAATATATTTTCATATATTGTATTTGTTCACCACTTTGAGTCTTTGACTGGATCATTTGACTCTTGAGAATGTGAGACTAAGGTTTCAAAATTCAAAATAATTTCCTTCATCTTCCTTCACTAAGCAAATCTCATCTACTCCCCTAAGTCCATCCCACCACTGCCACCCCACCACCACCACCACCACCCTGCCACCCTTCATCGTCCCGTCCCATCGTCAACTGGTCCACCACTATCTAGCTCACTGGACACTCCCATCACTTATGTAAGGTTCTGGTGCTTTTTCATGAGCTCTCTTTTTATTTGTTAAATCCCTTTAGGAGATATTGTTAGATTTGGGTAAATATTTTCTTCTATCTTCATTTATTTATTGTCATCTCCTTCAATGATTTTAATAACTTTTAGTATATATATATATATTATATAGCCCCTGGAATGCAAAATAGGCTCCCAAAATTTCCTGATCCCTTGAAGTTGGGCATAATAAATATACTTAATAATTCATATAAGAGACAAATTAGCTTTTAGTGGGATACTTGCTTAGGAAAATTCATCAGATCTGTTATTTATGTAAATAGTGTGTAATTGCTAGTTTTCTTATTCTTTCTTATAAAGATGTGTGAGTATGAGAAATTAATAAGATGAAGATTGACAAATAACTGATTTGTAATCCATATTTAAAAATTAATAATTGATTTTTAGCTTTGATAATTGCTAGCTCTTTCCTAATTGAAGGATAATATTAGGCTTTTACAATAATCTTAATTAATTTATAAATTAGATGCAAGTCATGTGTGTCAAATTGCTATCACAAAAAAAGTATTATATCTTTCTTTTCCTTTTTTTACCTACTTTGTTTATTTTAAGTGTGTGGATTTATTGTCATTTTTTTCATGTTATTTAATTTGTTAGATTGTCATAATAGTAGTTAGATTCTAATTGCAAAGTCAAATCATTTGGATATTGTGTAAAAATAAATAATTTTTACCAGTGAATAGTCTGTTTTCTACTATATTTGAAGTTAAATTATATTTCTTATAATATATATTTGGTGTATTTTTTAGAATTGAAGATGGAATCCGATTCTTCTCATACGCCTCAACCAAGTCAATCCAAAATACCAAACACGATGGAATTTAAAATACATGATGTGTTTATAAGTAAAAAATGAGCAAGAAAAGATTTGATACCAAGACCTCATGTAGTTCCTAAACAACCTAGGAGTCAATATTGGATACATTGTGAAAATGTGATGAAGAAGTTGGATGATCAAAGTGTACAACAAATAGGGATATGCAATTATTGTAAAATTGAGATCCCAACGGCTTATGGAAGTATAAGTGGGTTAAAGAATCATTTGGTGAATAGGTGCAAGACAAGTCCACTTTACAAAGTGAGTGGGAGAGAGAAAAGTCAAGTTGTGTTGACGAATGAGACTATGGGGCAAGGAAGTGCATTGGTTCCTCACACTTTTAATCAAAAATTGTGTGAATTGAAGGTTGCAGAGTATGTGATTATCGATGAAATGTCCTTTTAGGTGGTTGAAGGGAAGGGATTTGTAAGTCTTCTGCATGAGTTACAACCAATATTCAGAATCCCTGATCGAAAGAAAATTGCAGGTATAATTTATGATTTATTCTTAGTTGAGAAAGCTAAGATTAAAAGTGTGATTAGTGGTCAAAGAGTGAGTATCACAACTAATACTTGGACATCTATTCAAAATATAAATTATATGGTTATCACAACCCACTTTTTGGATAGTGCTTGGGAGTTGCATAAATGAATAATTAATTTCACGAAAATCACTAGTCATGTTGGTGAAGAAATTGGTAAGATGATTGAGGTTTGTTTGAGGGAATGGGGGATACAAAAAGTATTTTTGATAGTGGTCAATAATGCTTCTTCTAATGACACGTCAATTGATTACTTGAAAAAAAGAATGAAAAGTGAGAATACATTATTGTTTGAAGGAAAATATTTGCATTTGAGGTGTGCATGTCATATACTTAACTTAATTGTTATGGATGGTTTGAAAGAGTATAATGTTTCGATTAAATCCATAAGGAATATGGTTATCTTTATTCATTCTTCCCCTTCAAGATTGAACAAATTTAGGGAGTTTGTTGTGCTAGCAAAGTTTTCTAGCACATCAACCGTTCCTATGGGTTCGAAAATGAGGTGGAATGCAACTTATAAAATACTTGAAGTTGCATTGAAATATAGAAGGGTGTATGAAAGGATGGCCGAAGAATGGTTGCCTTTTATGAATTATTTTCTTGAAAACGATGATAAGGGTAAGGAATGAGAAAAGTCTCAAACTATTGAAGATTGGGAGAATGCAAAAGCTTTTGTACATTTTTTGAAAAAGTTTTATGATTCCACTTTGGAGCTAAGTGCATAAAAAACCCCTACATCTCAATTGATATATCAATCTATGATTGCACTACAAATTGAGATTGAGAAAAGGAGAAATGATGATTCAGATCCAACACTCAAAACGGTTGCATGTGCTATGAAGTTGAAATTTGAGAAGTATTGGGGAAATTGGAATAACATGAATTCTTTGGTTTTTATTGCCAATGTTTTTGTTAGAGTTAAGGAGATGAACCACCAAAATAAAGCTCAGCATACAACGGAATTCTGTCCCATGCCGATGCGGCTGAAGGTCAAATTACTAAATGCATAATTCAATCTCCTATGACAATTGACACTTATATTTTTTCAGGTCCATGGACCTTTTACAACCAATGATTAAATAAACAATAATAGAAACCCAATGCTATTAATGAGAATAATAGAAATAATAATCAATAGTCTAAGCCCGTCTTCTTCTTGCTCCTGTGATAGACTACTGGTGTATTAATTCCCTCTCCCTCAAGAACAGTCTTGTCCTCAAGGCTGAATATCGGAAACTATGCATGCAATTGATCAATATCTACCCATGCAGCGTCCTCAGCTAGATGCCCCTCCCAAGAAATTAAGACCTGGGAAACATGATCATCTCCTCTCCAAATCTGACGGAAACACAGAGCACGAGAAGGAAAAAACTCAGCTACATCATTCCCAACATCCAATGATAGATTTGGCTCTACCGGTGCGTCACCAACGGTTGCCTTCAACTGAGAGACGTGGAACACCGGATGGAGTCGACAACCCTCTGGAAGAATCAGCCTGTACGTCGCAGGCCCCAGCTTGTGGGATATACAAAAGGGCCAAAGAAATATGGAGCAAGTTTAACCCCAGACGATGGAATAAGGAAACTTACCGATACAGGCGGAACTTCAAGAAGACCCGATCGCCCACCTCAAAATGGACATCTTGGTGATGCTTGTTTGCCGAGTTAGACATACGTTGTTGTGCCCGATCCAAGTGATGCCGCAAATTTCTCAGTATGGAGTCTCGTTCCAACAAATCATCCAACACTGTTTTGACTCGAATCTTTGTTGGTAAAAATTGCGCAAGGACCGGTGGCTTCAAAAGGAGTACCTTTCGTGGCTGAATGAAAGCTTGTGTTAAAATAGTACTCTACCCACGATAGCCACTTGGCCCATTGTTTTGGGTGCTCGGAGATGAAGCACCGCAAATAGATCTCTAAACAGTGGTTCATAGCCTCCGATTGCCCATCAGTCTTCCGATGGTAAGAAGAGCTCATCCTGAGTTCAATCTCGATTGCCTTGAATAGTTCCTACCAAAAAGCACTCAAGAAAATCGGATCTCGATCAGAAACAATGAAGCGAGGCACACCATGTAACCTTACCACCTCACGAGAAAAAATCCCTGCTACCTCTCGTGCAGTAAATGGATGGGAAAGCATCATAAAGTGAGTCGCCTTTGATAGACGATCAACCATAACCAGAATAACATCGAAACCCTGGGATTTAGGTATCCCGTAATGAAGTCCATACTCACATCTTCCCAAACCTGCTCCGGAATGGGTAGCGGTTGCAACAACCACACCGGCGCTCTTGTATCCAACTTATTACGTTGACAAACTAAACATTCGTCCACAAAATTAGTAACTGACTTCATCATTCTCGGCCAATAAACATTGGTTGCTAGACGTCAGTAAATACGCAAAGTCCCTGCATGGCCCCCGATCGGAGTAGAGTGAAATTTCTGTCACGCCCCAGTTTCTTCCATACATATATTATCAGAGTTTTAATTAAAACGGAGGCGCGCAAAAGAAGAAGAAGGCAAGGGACGATCAGAAGAAGAAGAAAACAGAGGACATCAGAATCTTTCTTATATCACATCGGACACTGCCGATACCATATCATACAAAAATATCGATCACAGCCGATTCTCAAAATGTCATCACAGCGGAATAAACATCATCAGGATCCATCGTCATCAGAGATTACAGAAAACATAATTACATGTCAAAAGATGTAGAACATTGTTTCTTGATACTTCATAAAAGTCATTTTATAAAAATCCCCAAAAGTGGCACCATCTCTCTCTCTACTGCTCTACTGTTCGTCAACTCCTGTAGGGTGAGTACAGATTAAGGGGTCAGTGCATGGAATACACTGATGGAGATAAACTCTGCATCTTATAACATTCGACAAAGATGTATATATAGTAATTCGAAAGTTCACGACGAGACACGTTGTCACAGCACGTAAAATTCACAGCAGGCATTAAAAATGGTAGGGGACAAATAGGTGCGGGTGTTCCCCGTCTTATCCTATAGAAACGGTCTCATTACCGTAGGTGTATTTTCAGGACCACCCAACCCTTTGGAGTAGTAGAAAAAAGTGAGGACAAAATGCATGATCAGAGGTGGACCGCAGCCCATGCACAATAATAATATGGCACAACACTTATAGTACACAACATTTAGCATTTCTCAAACGAGCATCAAAATAGGGAAAACAGTAAACAGATTAAGAATTAGAAGATACCCCCACCTCGATAAGAGGTTATCACGTGTTCTGACAAAATAAAGAGTCAAGCCTAATGCGTACGATCCAACCGATAGCCTACAAAAGTACCGTGATAGCTTAGATCCTCAAAAGATTAAAAGATGGATATAAATAAAGAAAAGAACGATCGATCAAGAAGAGTGTGAAAGGTAAACTTAGTAAAAAGGGTTGACTCGACCGAGACCCCAGACTCCCAACACAAGGATGGAAACAAACAACTCGAAATGACCCACGAAAACACTCGTCGGTGCGCCAACGACGCACCCAGCAAAACCCGATAAAACCCTACACACAACCCCCTCGCACGGTCGTGCAAAAACTGCACTTGACCGTGCCCCACAACACTCGACCGTGCGCCACCTTCCAGTGGTCGCGCACGGTCGCCCTCTCCTGGCGCACGGTCGTGCCCCACAGCACGGTCGTGCCCCAGCGCACGGTCCTGCGCGCAGCAGCCCACACAGCAGCGCCGCCTTCACCATCTTCTTCCACACAGCAGCAGCCCACACAACACCTCTACCACCATAACCGGCAACCTCCAACAACACACAAAACAACAACTCAAGCAAGAACAACACACACACAACACACACACCAAACCCAAGCTTTTCCACCCCAAAACCACACAAACCCAACTCCGGCCACACCGCCCCTCCGGTGGCTCCACCACCTCCAACCCATAGACACACACTCCGGAATGGTTATCTACCACCCCGGTAAGGAAGACGAGAGAGAGAAAGCAAGAAACGAGGAGAGAGAAAAGGTGATGGACTCAAAACAAGGTTTTTGGGACGGTTGACCGGTGATTTGCCGGCGATCCGACCGTCGGAACGGAGAAATAAGACCGTCACTAGACTTGTCTCGATGAGAGCTATGACCTATGTGAAATCCATTCGATTCCGAGACGGTTGACTTTTCTGGCCACCAGTGGCGGCGGCGACGACCACCGGAAAAAGAAAGAGAAGAATGAGAGAAACTTACGTGTTTTTCGATTATGAGCTCGCGTGACTTATCGATTTAAAACTAAGCTATATATACTCCTTCAAGAGAGACCACTATTCATCAATAAATATCTCATATTCTACCCTTCGCATACGTCTCGTATACGTCGTATTCTTCGTTCCACTGTTTTCTTCACTACTCGAGCTACGAAACTCTGATCGACCTCTAGTTTGTTTCTATTTTCTCATTTTTCCGTTACGCATCTCATAATATAAAAATCTTCTAGGTTCCATGTCTAAAAATTACTTTCTTTTAAATCAGTATCAAACACATATCTATAACGCACATAAATAAACTTAAACACTCAAAATTAACACACATAGAATTATTTCAATTTCGAGTTTAATTATTTAATTATCCAATTATGCTTCGTTTTGTCCTGGGCGCTACAATTTCGAAATCAACTTCTGAGTTCAACTGGAGGAAACAGGAATAGCCAACCTGTCCTTAAAATAAAGGATGTCGTTCACCAAGGTGTATGGTCGTGATACTAATTCTCCCGCCTCTAGGGCTCGGATGATGTCCGCATAAGTGGGATCAGCCCATACAGTCCTCTAAAGTGTTATCCATTCCACCCAAGTCGGTATAGAAATAGCACAAAGGGTTAAGTCCGAATTTCTTCTAGATAAGGCATCCGCCACAACATTAGAAGTCTCTGTCTTGTATTGAATCTCAAAATCAAATCCAATAAGCTTTGTCATCCAATATTGTAGGGCTAGTGAAGTGACCGATTACTGGAGCAAATGCTTCAAGTTGTGACGATCAGTTCGCACCACAAATCGGCATCCCAAAAGGTATTGATGCCAATGCAAAACAGTCAAGACCAACGCTATTAATTCCTTTTCGTAAGTAGATTTCACGGCGTTGCGATCTGAAAAGGCCTTGCTAAAGTAGGCCACAGGATGCTTATCTTGCATCAAGACCGCCCCAAGACCCCAGCCTGAGGTGTCATATTCAATGTAAAAAGTGCTTGTAAAATCTGAAACCGCAAGCATAGGGGCTGTTGTGATCGTCTTTTGAAGAGCCTCAAAGGAAGCCTACTCTTCAGCCCCCAAAGAGAACTTCCTATCGAGTGCCTCCTTCCGAAGCAAGGCAGTGAGCGGTAATGCAATCTTACCATAGTCTCTTATGAAGCGACAGTAATAGCCCGTCAATCCCAAGAAACCCCACACACCTCACACCAACTTCGGTGTAGGCCACTAGAGGACAACCATGACCTTAGTCAGATCATTTGCACCCCTTCTGTGGAAACCACATGGCCAAGGTAATCATGGAACGTGTTGGGATATTTCTAACTAGGTTTTGATGAGACAATGTAATATTAGAGGAATTTTTAGAGTACTCATATTCCACGATTTATAAGTGGATTTCTGTTTACCTATCTAGTCTTTCATTCTGTAATCTAAGAAGTTGGTTATACCAGAAAGATAGGTAGAACTTTTGCTAGCAGGATTCTAGACTTAAAGCTTTCATAAAGACTAATTCTCAATATGAGAAGTCAGTAAGGCTGAGTTTAAAGTCAGAATTAGGAAGCAGACGACAGGATTCTGGAACAGGAAGCTGTTCAGAAACAGAAAACAAGTCAGGAAGAATATGCGAGTCAGGAAGCTGACTGCAGGACCTAAGGATAGAAAGTTGTTCAGGAACAGAATCCTAATGCACAAGAGAATAATTACTGCATTCAGGATAGCATGCAGTAAGTCTTTTTAGCCTATTTAATACACTACGAGGAAAACACTGGATACTGTTCGAGGTTTGGATCCTGATTAGTTACTAGTAGATAGAAGTTTGTGAAGAACCACTGAGATGTTGTCACGTGTAAAGCAGTTCTGCAGAGTACTGTATCTAAAGTATGGCATCATTAATGCGGTGCAGAGTAGGAAATGCTATGAAGCTCAAATCTTTCATATCGCATTAATTGAGAAGATTTGAAGATCTTTTTGAATTGCAACGTGAATCATGCCTCTCTTCAACGGGCATTTTTCATCATCTATAAATAGAAGGTAAAGAGGACTGTGAAGACTACTGAACAAATTGAGCTCTCCAAGTTATTTTGTCATTCCTCATTCTCTTAAGCTTTCGAGTTCAGTCACTCAACCTTTAGAAGCAGTCAAGCCAAGCATCTGAGCTTTCACGTTCAAGGCTGTCTTCGAGCTCCACCAGTTGAAGAACCATTTACTCTTTAACCATTGTGTTGTGTATGCTAGGTTGTTTTATTTGGTGTACTTAGTTGATAGGATTATATCCTTGTTAAGTTTGTTAGTCTTGTGTAGGCTATCTTTCCCTATGTGGGAGTGTGTTCCCTGTATAGGAGTTTGTAAACCCTGTGTGGGATTAGACCTAGGAATCTGAGATTCTAGTAGGTATAACTTGTTTTGGAAGAGGTTTGTAAAGACGAGTCTTGTAAAGCAAACTGACCATAACGAAGTTCCTCCTTAGAGAAAGAGTAGAGTGGACGTAGAAGGGTTACACCACCTTCGAACCACTATAAGCCATAAGTGTTTACTGCTTATTTTAATTGTTGCATTACTTTAATAGTATATCTATCTTGTTGCATTTATCATAAGCATTCTGATAAACGTGTTTTGCAAAATCATATTTGGAAAAGAAAACTGGTTTTCATCAAAAACTTTATTAAGTTTATTCCATTGCGTTGCATTCTAATACCGATACAGTAACCTAATTTAGTCTAGGGTCAGGTTACTGATTCGAGACAGGATATTGTCCTCTTAAGTGAGACAGAAACCTGATTATCAGTTATATGTTTGACAAAGTTTGAAAAATCGATAGAGGTTCATTCACCCCCCTCTGAACCTCTGACCACTTGGGACCAACAAGTGGTATCAGAGCACGTTGGGTTAACAACCAACGTATCTGGCTACCTACCTAGATCCACCCATTTCTGCTGGATAAACTGATTTTCTTTTCACGTGACCAAAATTCATTATTTTAGCATGAGCATGGATTTCTCACATTATAAGCTATCTATGTTTTTCATAGATGAGTATGACGACTGGAGAATACACATGGAAGCTCATCTGTCAGCCATGCATGACGAGATGTGGTATGTTATCACTGAAGGACCGCTAGTAATTTACAAGGCAAATCCTGCCTATGTAGTACAGCTTCGTGAATATAAGCGAGTTGTAGAAGCTACAGCAGCAGCAAGTGGAGAAAAAGAAGATACACCAACTATCGATGATGATGCCGAAATGCCTTTAGGATTCAGCACACGAGAAGCTACACCAGGCTACAGAAGAGCACCCCTACCACAGGAATACATTGTCAAGGACATATATGAATATACCCCTAAAGAAAGGAAAAGAGTCAACCTTGACACTATGGCCAAGAATGCTCTATTTCTTACGCTGGATAGAGGCACGTTCAGCAAAGTTAACAACTGCAGGACAGCTAAAGAAATATGGAGTAAACTAGGGTTAATCTGTGAAGGCAATGAACTTGCCAAAGAGAATAGGATTTCAAAAGCTACATAACTCTATGAGCAGTTCACCATGAATCCTGGAGAAACTCTAGAAGAGCTAGACCTGAGATTCATAGCAATCATTAGTGAGCTGGAATCTCTGGGAAATACCTACAAACAAAATGAGAAGAATTTGAAGGTTTTGAGAGTTCTACTCCTAGAATGGCACAACAAGGAAACTGCAATGAGAGTCTCATTAAACCTCAACGAAATGAGCACCTTTGATCTATTCTCAGATCTCAAGGCTTTTGAATTTGACATTGAACGAAGGAAAAAAGAGGCTAAAGGATCAACATCCAAAATGACAGCACTTACTGCTAGGGCATAGGATATTGGTACAAGCAGCAGTAAGCTGAAGAGTAGACAAAAAGAAGTATCTACTGATGATGCTGAAGAAGAGATGACACTTCTGTTAAAAAAGTTCAAGAGGTTTCTAAAGACCAATCACAAAAAAAATGACTACAAAAATAAGCCTCAAACATCAGAAAGGAATTCCTAGGAAAGACCACAACAACAAGCAAACACAGGTACATCTGACTTGTGTTATAATTGCACTAAACCTGGACACTTTGCCAGAAACTACCCCCACCCTCAAGTTCACAAGTATACGGAGGATGAAAAAGCGCAGAGAAGAGAAAAGAGGAGGGATGAAAAACAAAGGTTCAGAGCTCTTCTTAGTGAAGCTGAAGCCCTAAAAACAGTAAGCAGTTCCAAAGAGAAAGCCAAGGATGACTGTTCATCCAAGAGTGATTCTGACAGCTCTACCTCCAATGAAGAGGCACTACTGTGTCTAATGGCCAAGGATTGTGAAGACTAAGAAGAAG
Source organism: Scutellaria minor (assembly GCA_954870855.1). Lineage (NCBI taxonomy): Eukaryota > Viridiplantae > Streptophyta > Magnoliopsida > Lamiales > Lamiaceae > Scutellaria > Scutellaria minor. Next base: position 9,229,230 of record OX940728.1, on the reverse strand, counting down.
ATGAGATAACTTCACAGTCTACTGATGTTTCAAATTATGAAAAACTTAACATGATCCAGTCTTTTAGACAGATCATGAGTGACTTTGAGCAGATAAATTCAGCTCATGAAGAACTCAAAAAGGAAAACCTCCAGCTCAAAAGTGAGCATACTGTACTAAAGGAACATGTTGTAGACCTAGAGTACTACAGTACAGAATACAATAATCTTAAAGCTGAGGTCTCAAAGTTCAAACTGCTAGTTACTAAGCTAGAATCTGAGAAAGCTGGACTACAAAATACAATCAATGTGTATAGCAAGTCAGCAAGAAAGGCACAGGAATGTATCCAAGAAACCCAAAATACCTTTACAGGAAATGGTATAGGATATTATGCCAGCACCTCTCAAAGAACTGCCAACAAATCCAATGATGGAAAGTTTGTTCAAGCTAGAGTTTCCTATGATCAGGAACTATGTCCAATCAATAGAAGCTTGAATGAAATGAGTACTCTAGATAAGGGTAAGAAAACCCTGATGCAGGAAGACAACACTAAGACTGCTCAAACCTTGAGATAACAACATAATCAGTATGTTGCTCAAATAAGAAGAAAGCAGCAAACTTCCAGAGAACAGCAAAAACTCTATCATTCATATACCAAGGCCTATATGTCAATATTCCAAAGAGTTTATGCTCAGGAAAGGTATAAAGGAGTGTCTTCCTCAAACAGGAAATACAAAACCTGGAAACATCCAGTACACACACATCATGAACAACATTCTACTAAGAAAACTAACAGGAAGAGAACCACTAATGCTTATGGTAAATCAATTATCATTAAGCAAGTGTGGGTTCCAAAGAAGACTAACCACCCAGGACTCGTACTTGTATGGGTACCTAAATCTACCTGATTAGCTTACAGATACTGTTGCCAGGAAGCAGCAATAACGTATGGTATATAGATAGTGGCTGCTCCAGACATATGACTGGCAATAAGGCTGGATTAAGAGACTTCCAACCATGTAAAGGACCTAAGATTGTCTTCGAAGATGATTCCAAAGGAAGCACCAAATGCACAAGAAGCTTGATCAGAGGCAATACAAGTATCAGTGATGTATCATATATTAAAGGACTAAAATATAACCTCCTGAGTATTAGTCAGTTTTGTGACAAAGGATATTCAGTGGAGTTCAATCTCAATAAGTGTCTGATCAGAGAAAACAAAACTAATGAGGTTAAACTTACTGGCACCAGAAGAGGCAACATCTACCTTGCTGACTGGAGCTCAACAATGTAGTCAATGTGCTTTATTGCAAAAAGCACTCTAGAATTGAGTTGGCTATGGCACAAGAGGATGAGTCACTTAAACTTCAAAATAATCAACAAGCTGGCAAGAAAAAATCTAGTAAGAGGATTACCTGATGTTGTTTATAAAAAAGAGAATGTTTGTAGAGTCTGTCAGAAGGGCAAACAAATAAAGAGCTCATTCAAAGATAAGGTTAAGAGGTCCTCTCACAAGATAATGGATCTTCTGCATATGGATCTATTTGGACCAGTAGAGCCTGTCAGTGTAAGTGGGAAGAAATATTCCCTAGTAATTGTGGAGGATTACTCTAAATTTACTTGGACCATCTTCCTGGCCAAGAAATCAGAAACTCAGAACAGGCTGTCAGAATTCATGAAAAGGTTGCAGAATGAGAAAAGCATAAGTATTATGAAAATAAGATCTGACAGAGGGACTAAGTTCACAAAAAAATTCATAGAGAAGTATTATTCAGAAAATGGGATCAGTCATGAGTATTTTGCAGCAAGAACTCCTCAACAAAATGGAGTTGCAGAAAGAAGAAATAGAACTTTGAAGAAAGCCGCAAGGACTATGATTGCTGACGCTGGAATTCCTAGGAGATTCTGGGCTGAAGCAACTAGCACTGCATGCTACACTCAAAACAGATGTCTGATCAACAAAGATCATGACAAGACTCCCTATGAGGTATGGTATGGTATAATACCTAACATTTCATATCTGCATATCTTTGGATGCAGGTGTTACATATTGAACAATGGAAATGAGCATCTGAAGACCTTTGATGAAAAATCAAATGAAGGAGTATTCTTAGGATACTCTTCAGTAAGTAAAGCCTTCAGAATCTTCAACAAAAGAAGTTTGGTTGTTGAAGAATCAATACATGTGGTGTTTGATGAACCATATTATGATATTGCTGAGCTGGATAAACTAAAGGAAGATGTATCCAAAATGAAGATCAAGGATCAAACAGTAAGATACATCGATGGAGTTCCAATGCCTGCAGAAGAGGTTACTGCAAGTGGTTCACCGGTTACTGAACATCAGAATACAGTAACACAGAATGATGAACAACAAGCAGACAAGATTCAGCAGACCAACAGTAATCGCGTACAGGATACTGATAATCAATAGGTTACTGATCAACAACCGACTTATACCTTCAAGCCTGACAGGACGTGGCTTAGGGATCACCCAAGAGAACTTGTGATAGGAAATATCAATGAAGGTATCAGAACAAGACCTCTAGAATCACTGTTCACATGCTTCATATCACAAGTAGAGCCCAAGAGTGTGGAGGAAGCTCTTGAAGACAGTAACTAGGTTCAGGCCATGCAGGAAGAACTAAATGGATTCAAGAGAAACTAAGTTTGGAAACTGGTTCCACGGCCTGATCATCAAGGAGTTATATTGGAACTAAGTGGGTATTTAAGAACAAGTTGGATGAATCTGGTATTGTGGTCAGAAACAAAAGCAAGGTTAGTAGCAAAAGGATACTGCCAGGAAGAAGGCATAGATTTTGATAAGACCTTTGCTCCAGTTGCTAGACTTGAAGCAATAAGAATATTTCTGGCCTATGCGGCTCACAGTGATTTCAAGGTATATCAGATGGATGTAAAGAGCGCATTTCTTAATGGACTTCTATCAGAAGAGGTATATGTGGAACAGCCACCAGGTTTTGAAGAACAGGCAGATGAAAAGGTATTCAAATTAGAGAAAGCGTTGTATAGGTTAAAGCAAGCCCCTAGAGCTTGGTATAATACATTGTCCCTATATCTCTTGGAGAATGGGTTTCAAAAAGGGACAGTAGATAAGACTCTTTTCAGTATACTGGATGGAAACAGTATACTGCTTGTCCAAATTTATGTGGATGATATAATCTTCGGATCCACAAACAAGGGTCTATGTGATAAGTTCTCTTCCCTCATGCAAAGTAAGTTTGAGATGAGCATGATAGGAGAACTAAGTTTCTTTCTTGGTTTACAAGTCAAACAACTAGAACATGGGACTTTCATAAGTCAAGTCAAGTACACCAAGGAATTAATCAAGAAGTTTGGAATGGAAAGTGGATCATCTGTCAGCATACCAATAGCCACATCCATAAGCCTGGATAAGGATGAAGATGGAAAAGATGTAGAGATTACTAAGTATAGAAGATTTATTGGATCTCTGCTATATCTAATAGCAAGCAGATCAGATATAGTATTTGCAATTGGAGTTTGTACAAGATTCCAAACAACACCAAAAGAATCACACCTTTTAGCGGTAAAAAGGATTATCAAGTACCTGAAAGACACTCAAGATATTGGACTATGGTATCCAAAAGATGGAGGATTTAATCTTAAAGGTTATTCAGATTCAGATTTTGCAAGATCCAAAATTGACAAGAAAAGTACTAGTGGTACCTGTCAATTCTTGTGACACGTGTTAGTTTCCTGGTTTTGCAGGAAACAAACATCAATTGCAATATCAACCGCGGAAGCGGAATATGTAGCGGCTGGAAGCTGCTGTGCTCAGATTTTGTGAATACAACAACAACTAAAAGATTATGGGATAATAGAGAGAGAAACACCTATTCTGTATGACAACACAAGTGCTATTACCATAACTCACAATCCTGTCTTCCACTCAAGAACTAAACACATTGATGTCAGACATCACTTCATAAGGGATCATGTGGAGAAGAAAGACATTGTTCTAAACAAAGTACATACTGACATGCAGCTTGCTGATATATTCACAAAACCTTTGTGTGAATCAAGATTCTCCATGTTGAGAACAGAGCTTGGGATTATCAAGCTCTAATGTGTAAAATCTTAAGGATTCCTTAAGTAAGGGGGAACTTATCTTATCTTTTGGATTTCTCTTATACTTACTCAGCTTACTGAAACAAGATATTGTCCTTAATCGAAACAGGATTCACTAACAGTATTTAGTTTTAGGACATAGCATACAGCAACAGAGTCCTGTAACAGAATTTTTGAAACAGGTTCCTGAAGGTTGCAAACAGCATTTACTAAGATCAGCATTCATTGAGGTGTGCAATCTCGTACCAGGAATAGTAACCTGTTCCGTAATGATTATGAAAGAGAGTTTGGCTCTCGTATTTAATGCAAAAAACCATTTTTTCAGAGGAGGCGAAAAAGGCACGGTTCAAACATCTGACACGCCTTCAGCAATTTACATAATTGACCCTCCGCTATTTAATCTCAACCACTAGATCATGCATGTCCCTTTAAGTTCTAATCTGGATCGTCGATATTTTTGGAACGTGATTTCGAAAATAAACTGATCATATTCTCTCATCTTCAACATCACGCCTTCTTGGATACATTCCAAATCTACTACCAACTCTCTGCAAACAAAACTCTCTCAATCTCTCTTCGTCTTTCAAACTTTTCACAGACATTCAATGGAAGGAGGAATGATCACTAACAAAGTACTGGAAAGAAGACTTGTTGACACAAGTATATTTTTGGGAGACAAGTCACCATACGATAACAAGAAGCTTATTTCGGAAGTCTGGAATCATGTGTGCAACAACAAGTTGGATGGACTGTTCACAACTACATATGAAGGATTCTCTAGCATAACAGTAGAAAAATTCTATGCTTGGGCACAACTTTTAGAAGATGAGGAGACTATCTCCTTCAAGATTGATGAGAATGATGACGAAGTTAACACGCTCACTGTGGCAGATATTGCCAAGGCCTTTGGCATTTCTGATAAAGGTATGATACTTTCTGATCTAATAGGGTATGGATTAGAATATTTGGAAGAAAGCTGGAACCAGTTTACACTGGACTCCGTAAAGGAAGAGGCTACCACCAGCAACTTTCCCAAAAAGAAACTCAAGCCAGAGTATGAGTTTCTGCATGACATCCTGGTCTACACTATGGAAGGAAGGTGTGGAAGCTATGATAAATGTATCAACCTACGATTGAGAATGAATACCGCTATTGTCAAGGAAGCAAAAGTCAACTGGGCTCAAGTTCTTTTTCAGAGGATTTGGGAGAAGACAATCAAACCCTGGGAGAGAAGAGGGTTTGGAATTGTAATTTCATCCATTCTGACTTCATTGAGGTTGCCACTGGAGAGAAGGGTACCTTATGCTGCTGGGTGGTACCTAGGAGTGACGAAGGGGTACACCAAGGGAGATAAAAAGGAGAAAACATCCAAGAAGAAACCAGCAAACGAACCACAGGTTTCTGACCCTTCTAGTGATTCTGGCAAGGATGAAGATAAGCCGATAAAAAAGAAGATGGTGAAAAAAGCTCCCTCAAAGAAGAAGAAAGTGACAAAGAAGGATATTGTTCTCTCTAAACATGTGACACCTTCTCTAACTAAGGCTACTGATAAATCTAATTCATCAGATATTGAGAAATAGGTTCCTGAAAAGGCTATAATACCTTCGGAACAGACAGTAGAAGAGATTCTTGTTATAGCTGCTGAAGAGGATTTTGAGGAAATTCAGGAAGTTCAGGTTGCTGCTCCAGTGATCCAACCCTCTGTTGAATCTGACAAAGAGGTTACTGAGGTGGCTGCTGAACAGATTTCTGATCAGGTTGATGAACCTACTGTTGAAGAGATTCAAGAATCAAGAAAGAAGAGAAGAAGATTAGTGAAGAAGGCTGACACCACTGTCAAGAGAAGAAGGTTATTAGACCCAAAGAGGAGTTAAGAGAAATCAACACTCTTAACAGAGTGACACAATCCATAGAGTCCATCACTACAGAAGAAGCAAGAAGGGCATTGAAAGAGTCTGTCAACTCCATTTGGAAAAGATTCGCTGCTGTATATAATGATTGGAGATGGATGAGACTGGGCCCTGGAGTGGACTTGGTGAAATGGTCTGATTGGCTTGCAGTGGAAAATATCATACTAGTATGGATAGAAAACTTCTTGACTGAGGATGATCTATCCCATGGACTTCTACCCTTCTTCAGTGAGGACTACATTAATCATCAAGCTGAAGAAATGATTTCACTCATTCAAAGTAGACAGGATACCCTGAGTACCTACTGGTTGGCCAAGGCTGAGGCAGAGGAGAACAAGGGTGAGCAGTCGATGAAGCCTGGGGAAGACAACACATTGATGAACCCCACTGCCAAGACTGTTAGGATCCCTACTGAGCTGGAGATGGCCGAAGCTCAGTTAGCTAACCTCACTCTTGAGGAAGCCAATGCAAGGATGCTGCAACTGGGGATGGAGGCTAGTAGAGCTAAATCAATAAGGCCACCCAGAGTATTGCAACAAGGGGAAGGAAGTTCAATGGCTGCTGAGACACATGACTCTCCAATGTTTACAGGTACTGCAGCTTTTTCCCCTATAACTCATCTAGACACTATGGATACTGTTATTCAGTTGCTTGATTACTCTATTTTTCGTGTACTTCATGATCGATTTGCTGAGGGGGAAGCATCGCTTATAATCCATGGTGTTCTAAAGAAGATTGAAGAAAAGGATGCCGATAAAGCATCTGTGGAGGAGGATGCAGAGGCAGGACTCCCTGTACTGGCCGATATTGCAGTATAGAAAGCTCAAGAAATAGAAGCAGAACAGGTTGCTTTGGAGAAACCTAATCAAACTTTAGAACTTCTACATAAAGCCGCTTCAAGTTTAACAAAAGTAAATCAAGATTCTGCTGCAACTGATGAGGAAGTTGCTGAAATTCCAATTACTGAAGCAATTACTGACACCAACAGTCGAATGGAACCGGTCAGGTTGTTGATGAAGTAGCTAAAGAGATTGCTGAGGTAGTCAAAGTTCCTATCTTATAGGAAGCTGAGATTACTGTGGAAGCAACAATTCTGAATACTGATCTACCCGATGAAGTAACTACGGTGCCTGAACAGGTTACTGAGGGTAATCAGGTTTCTAGTGATCTTGTAATGGAGATTTCTGAACCTCAAGTAGATGCTGAGGTTGCTGACCTTGTGAAGACCTCGGGTGCGGATACTGTTGAGACAGTTCTAGCAAAAGATTTAGAAGGAAATGAAGTAGAAGATGATGTGCCTACAAGAGGCAAAGAATTGATTCCTGCTGTTGCTGCTTCAGCTCCAGATGATGGTAATGATTCATCAAGCTCCAGTGAAAATGAACCAACAAACTCCCCTCCTTACAATGTATTTGGGAAGGCTAAAATGACAATCGAGGAGAGAAAGAGATATCAAGCTGAATTGGAAGCTAGGGAGAAATAGCAAGCAGAGGAAGAAGCTAAAGAGAAAGCTAATCAGGACCTGGTCTTATATACTCAAGAGGAATCAAGACCAAGGGAAAGGGTTGAGACCCTTACTGATTCTCAAGAACTATCTCTATAGGATGTAATGAATGTTGTTCATGGATTGATGAGGGCCACCAACACTATTATGTGAGAGAGAGCACATTCAGAAACCCTGACGGAATTAAAGAAAGAGCTAGAATCACTACCTGGGAAGTTTCAAACCAGGATGAATTCTGAGTTCAATACTCAACATGTTGCCAGAATAAAGTTTGAGCGAGAACACCAAGCTGCATCTGAGGCTCGAGATAAGATCATAGAAGAAGTAAGGAGTACTCAGGCAGCACAGAGTTTAACTCAAGAGGAAATTATTGCCACAACTCGAAGCAACAATGACAGCATTCTCAACATTGAGTTGTTGCTAGGAGAGATGACGGCAATCATGGAACGAGTTTACCCAAGGAAGACTGCTGCAATTACTAACCCCAATGCTGCTAATGGTGATGATGCCAAAAAGAGGGAAAGTAAGCAGTTAATTGAACCAGATGATGAGATGGTTGAAACCTTCTCCAAGGAGCTTGATCAAGATGATAATGATGAACTTCCATTGACCAAGATTAAACGCAAGAGATCAGATGTTTCTGAACATGGTCAAGATGGTAATTCTAAAAAAAACCAGATGATGATGACAATGCAGGTGCTGGAGGTACTGCTTCTCGAGCAGTAAGCAGCACTGCATTGCAACAAGGAGGACAGGTTACTTTTGCTTCAACAAGACCAAGAACTTACAGGCAGCAACCTGGTCGAGGTCGAGGAAGAGGAAGACAGCAAATAGGTCAGGTTTCGAATGTACAACCTTATATGGCTATACCTGTTGATCCAAGTAGAAGGTTGTCTGAGGAAAGATAGAGGCAACTTAAGGCTGCAGATGAGGAAAGAAGAAGGAAGCAGGCAGACTGGATTCCAAGATTGGGAATTGTTAGAAGAAGAACAAAAGTTGAAGACAAGATTGATGCAGCTCTTCACTCATTCCCAGATCAAGAACCCCCTGACTTCAATAAGGAAGATGCTCCAGCTGAGGTGTTAGTACTGTTGGAACAAAAAACTGAGGATATCAATCTTCACTGGGATTTAAGTATCTTTGAACAAGTATACTTACCCAAGAACAGGAATCCAACATTTGAAGAGATCACTAAGTTCAAACACTCAGAATACTAGTGGTACTTTTGAAACCTTCTCAAATGTAACTTCTTTCAAAATTTTCCATCTTGTGAGCAAGCATTGAAGAAGTATGAGGAACTGGCAAGACAAGGAGAATTGGATCGCCAGAGGATCTTGATTGAAAAAGTCAAGAAAGGAGAAAAAGTTCCTTACGTCAGGATTATTGGCTAAGATGGATACAGATTCCTGAGATTGCTGCACAGTTGGAAAAATCATATCATGATTCTATCTTAAACTGGTGGAAAGGAATGAAGTATGAATTAATTGTCAAACGGAATCAGCAAGCATCCTCAGGACATGATCTAGTAAAGAGGAAGTTGTTTGGTGACAAAGAATCTGATGAAGGATAGTTTACCGATTATCTCTGGTCATTCTGCTATAAGCATCTCTTGTAAAGAATTCTTGTATTCTTTTAAAATCCTTCATATTGTTTTTTACTATAAGCATATGTATCGATGTGTTGAAAAGCTTACATTGTGCTATTTTTGTACATCTAACAAGTATAAAAATGCGTCTGTTTTTACTGTTTTATATGGGTTTTGTCATCATCAAAAAGGGGGAAATTGTTGGGATATTTCTGACTAGGTTTTGATGAGACAATGTAATATTAGAGGACTTTTTAGAGTACTCATATTGTACGATTTATAAGTGGATTTCTGTTTACCTATCTAGTCTTTCATTCTGTAATCTAAGAAGTTGTTTATACCAGAAAGATAGGTAGAACTTTTGCTAGCAGATTCTGGACTTAGAGCTTTCATAAAGACTAATTCTCAATATGAGAAGTCAGTAAGGCTGAGTTTAAAGTTAGAATCAGGAAGCAGACGACAGGATTTTGGAACAGGAAGCTGTTCAGAAACAGAAAACAAGCCAGGAATGATATGCGAGTCAGGAAGCTGACTGCAGGACTTAAGGACAGAAAGTTGTTCAGGAACAGAATCCTGATGCACAAGAGAATAATTACTGCATTCAGGATAGCATGCAGTAAGTCTTTCTAGCCTATTTAATATAGTACGAGGAAAACACTGGATACTGTACGAGGTTTGGATCCTGATTAGTTACCAGTAGATAGAAGTTTGTGAAGAACCACTGAGATACTGCCACGTGTAAAGCAGTTCTGCAGAGTACTGTATCTAAAGTATGGCATCATTAATGCGGTGCAGAGTAGGAAATGCTATGAAGCTCAAATCTTTCATATCGCATTAATTGAGAAGATTTGAAGATCTTTTTGAATTGCAACGTGAATCATGCCTCTCTTCAACGGACATTTTTCATCATCTATAAATAGAAGGTAAAGAGGACTATGAAGACTACTGAACAAATTGAGCTCTCCAAGTTATTTTGTCATTACTCATTCTCTTAAGCTTTCGAGTTCAGTCACTCAACCTTTAGAAGCAGTTAAGCCAAGCATCTGAGCTTTCACGTTCAAGGCTGTCTTCGAGCTCCACCAGTTGAAGAACCATTTACTCTTTAATCAATGTGTTGTGTGTGCTAGGTTGTTTTATTTGGTGTACTTAGTTGATAGGATTATATCCTTGCTAAGTTTGTTAGTCTTGTGTAGGCTATCTTTCCCTGTGTGGGAGTTTGTAAACCCTGTGTGGGACTAGACCAAGGAATCTGGGATTCTAGTAAGTATAACTTGTTTTGGAAGAGGTTTGTAAAGACGAGTCTTGTAAAACAAACTGACTATAACGAAGTTCCTCCTCAGAGAATGAGTAGAGTGGACGTAGAAGGGTTACACCACCTTCAAACCACTATAAGTCATAAGTGTTTACTGCTTATTTTATTTGATGCATTACTTTAATAGCATATCTATCTTGTTGCATTTATCATAAGCATTCTGGTAAACATATTTTGCAAAATCATATTTGGAAAAGAAAACTGGTTTTCATCAGAAACTCTATCAAGTTTATTCCGCTGCATTGCATTCTGATACCGAGACAGTAACCTGATTTAGCCTAGGGCCAGGTTACTGATTCGAGACAGGATACTGTCCTCCTAAGTGAGACAGAAACCTGATTATCAGTTATATGTTTGAAAAAGTTTGAAAAATCGATAGAGGTTCATTCACCCCCCTCTGAACCTCTGACCACTTGGGACCAACAGAACGTTGAGCCCAAGAACACTTTTTCAGATTTTCAATAAAAGAAGCTGCAACTAATATACTCAAAACCTCTCGAAGGTGAAGTAAATGAGAATGCCAATCAACACTGTAAACAAGAATGTCATCGAAGAATACCAACACATACCTTCGTAAAAATGGACGAAACAAGTCATTCATTACTGCTTGAAAATTTAAATGGGTGTTGCACAATCCAAACGGCATGATTAAGAACTTGTAATGACCCGAGTGTGTACAAAACCCTGTTTTATGGATGTCCTCGAGAGAAACCCGAATTTGATGATACCCGACATGTAAGTCTAACCGGGTGAACCATGTAGCACCATGTAATTTGTCAAGAAGCTCCTGAATGATGGGAATCGGGTATTTGTTCGGGATAGTTCATTTGTTCAACTCGCGATAGTCCATATAAAAGCGCCAGCTACCGTCTTTCTTATGAACCAAAAGGATGGGGTTGGAATAAGGACTGGTATTAGGCTGAATGAGTCTTGCAGAGAACATCTCATCCACCAAATGCTCGATTTCTATCTTTTGGGCAGTACTGTAACGGTACGGTCGGAGGGAGATTGGTTCGGTACCAGGCTTCAAAGAGATCTGATGATCTACTTCACGAGGTGGAGAAAGGCCTAGAAGTGGGGCTAATACCTAAGAAAACGCATCCAAAAGACACTGGACGTTTGGTACCACTAGGTTAGGCGTACTTGCGTCAATACTGTTCAACTCCGTCGGCCAAAGGATCTAACAGGAATCAACATCCTCTAGCTTAAGTACTAAAGCCATCGAAATTTATCGATGCTGGAGGCCAAGAACCCCTTGCAAACACACTGCTAGTCGTTATGGGTAAATTTCAGTGTCTGTGTGTTCCAATTTACCCGAATTTTCCCCAAGATTACTAAGAAAGTGACACCTAGAATAATATCCAATCCGCTCACCAGAAACACGTGGGCTGAGAAAATGAACATCGTTGTACCTAGTTTTAACTCAATATGTGGGCACACCCCTATAGTGCTAATATTCTTTCCATCACCTAACGTGACCGAAAGAGCGACTGATCGGTCAATCGAAAGATCCAAGGATTCGACCGTAGCCGTAAAGATAAAGCAGTGGGTGGTACCACTGTAAACCATAACAATCACCTATGTGTCTTTAATATTTCCCAAAAACTTCATGGTTTGCAGTCCATCGATCCAAAAAATAGTAGCGGATGAGAGTTGTAAAGAGTTCGAAATAGCATCGTCGGTCACCCTAATATCGGCCAGGGCAATGGACAAATCAAGAGCCCCGGGGTCAATATCGATGTCGTCATCCATCATGACCATGACTTGGAGGGAGCGATTCGCACAAACGTACAATGGGGAGTATGGCTCTTTACACCGGAAACAAAGACCATGGGATCAAAGATCTCAAAATTTGGCTTGAGACATCAGACGAGGCTGGCGAGACCCGTGGTTCACCGAAGATGCACCTGTGTCCGCCGATTGCTTCAAGTAAGGGGCGTGATTGGCTGTTTTGCTGACTTCTGAGTTTCATGGAAACTAAGAAGAAACTGGTTTAGGGACGAGGACCCCCATTGAGCATGAGTATCCTGAGGGCTATGGAGGTTTAACACCGAAATAAGGACGTACCGGCACTGAACGAGGCTGATAGTTCAGTTGCAACTTAGTTAATTCCCTCTCTATTTCACGAGCAAGATACATTGTTGTCGAAATGTCCTCAGCATCCTTAGAATAGATACGTAGTCTGATGTCATTACAAAGGCCATGTAAGAAAAGTCCCAAAGCGTCCATGTCGAACAAGGAAGGAACCGCTACCAGACGGGCGATGAACTAGTGAACATAATCATCAACCGTCGAAGTTTGGCGTGTTAAGGCCAACACTTAGCAAGGATTCGTATGAGGATCCATGTCATACTGTTTCATTAGTTCCATGGAAAACCTCGACCAACTAAGGTTAGGATGGCAGTCCCGTAGCCATTGTAGCTAAAGAAGGGTTCCATGGCCACCAACGCATATTCTAACCGCATATCATCTGGAGTTTTCTCAATGCAAAAAAACTGGTCTGCCCTAAAAAGCCAGGAAGAAGGATCATCCCCGGTGAAGAGAGGCAACTCGATCCTAGGGATCGGACTTCTAGAGATCCCCGAACAAGGCTCCACAGAAGGAGCAGAGGACACGTGGTCCTAAGAAGTACCCTCCGTAGCGGTGTTCTTCCCCGTTGAAAGTGCATGCAACATTGATTGAATGTCTGCCATTGAAGATGTCAACGAAGCGATCGATCCCCTTACCTCATGCATCCTTGTTTCCAGATTGATTTCATCCCCTTCTCTAACACTATGATACGGTCTTCCGCTCTCGTCATAAGGTTGGCAGGAACAGACCAAATTGTTAGAGTTAAAGAGATGAACCGCCAAAATAGAGCTCAACACACAACGGAATTCCGTCTCACGCCAATCTCCTATGACAATTGATACTTATAGTTTTTCAGGCCCATGGGCCTTCTACAACCAATGATTAAATAAACAGTAATAGAAACAATAGTAGAAACCCAATGCTATTAATGAAAATAATAGAAATAAGAATTAATGGGCTAAGCTCGTCTTCTTTTTGCTCCTGCGATAGACCACTGGTGTATCAGTTTTGGACCCGAGAAACAAGCTTCAAATGATCAAAGTTAACATCAAGAAATTAGGAGGCACTCCTACAAAGGTCCAAGAGTTCATTAATGTGATTAGAAAAAACTTGGTAACGTTGTGGACGGAGTACAAGGGAATAAATGATGCTTTGCATAGTGGAAAACAATGTATGCAAGTAGAGTGTGATGGTGGAGATGAATTGGCTAGTGATGGTGGTGGTCTTTGGGATGAATTGTCAATGATGTAGATGCACAAAATGAAGAAGAACAACTTCAAGAGATATCCAATGAAGTGGATAAGTACCTAGCAGATGAGATTGAAAAACAATCGAATCAATCTTACAATCTTTTGGAGTGGTGGAAAGGAAGTGAAACTAGATACTCAATCCTTTCACTTATTGCTAAGGATATTTTTGTCATTTCAAGCTCAACTGTAGCTAGTAAGTCCGCTTTTAGTTTGGACAAGAGGGTTGTAGATCCTTTTAGGAGTAGTTTGAGTCCTAAAAATGATAGAGGTATTAGTGTGCAGTAATGATTGGCTAAGAGGGAAGGAGCTCAACTTGTATAAGGATCCAACTAACGATGACCTTGATTTATACAAGGAAATTGAAGAAATTGAAAAAGTAAGAACTTTTGTTCTTTTGTTTTGATTTAAACAAATATTTATTTATGTTAATCTATTTCTTTTACAGCTACAAATATCATTCAAGATCGTTCTCAAACTTTCTCTCCGACCTCCACTTTGTCTAAAGTGTAACTTTAAAGGTAAGATTATAAGTACGTTTATTATTTCAACTACAACTATTTGTAATACTTGTAGGTGTAACTTTGAATATAATATTGTATTTATATATATTTCATCTTCAAAATTTTCAACTAATTCATTTTGTAACTTTTACTGGTCACGTGTATTGACTCTTGAGAATTTGGAGTTTCAAAGTGAATTGGATTTTTATATTTGGAGATGTACTTGATTGTTCCTTTTTTTTCATGTTTATTGCTACTTGAATTGGATATTTTTTATATTTGTTGTGTTGGATATGTACTTTAATATATCATTTTTTGTATTACATCATGAATAGGTTATTGTTGGCTTGTTAATATTATGTTACTAAATTTCGGTAAGTTAGAAATTTCGGTAAATTTCGGTATAATAATTTTCAGTAATTTAGATATAATTGAAAGTTTCGCTAAATTTCGGTATAATGATTTTCTGTAATTCGGTATGACGGTAAATTTTCGATATAGATTTATTCAGTATGAAGTGGTTTAGACTATTTTCATACCGAAAATTCGGTATAGCTAAACTTTATGTACAGTATACGGTATGGTGTGTAATTTTCGGTATAACGTACCGACCCCTAGTAATGTCCACTTTATTTAATTAATTTACAACAATTTGCAATTACAACGTAACTTTTAAAGTTGGCAATTTATATCATCAAGTTTAAATACATTGCAATTTCATTCATCAACCAAAAGTTTAGCTATTTTCCAGGCTTTCACAAATTAATCTTGTTTGGAGAATTTAGGAGCTGGGTACAATTAATTTTGGAGGTGGTGAACAAAGGAACTGCAACTATCCATTTTAACTCATTTGTGTGTAACATTTGATTTGAAGAAATATAATATGTACATATATTTTTGTGTATGTATTTAATACTGAAAAATTATAGCTACAGTCTGACACTCATTTGAGACTAATATGTTGTGGCTTTATCAATTAAATTATATGATGTAGCTATATTTATTAATTTAACTAACAATAGTAGGTTATTAATGCCTAGTTAATTCACCGCTCTAGAAAAACTGTACAAACTTTATTTGTCATAAAAGCAAATGCCCCAATAAAATTAATGCCACATAAACTGATTTCCAATCATATTAAATAGCCCAACTCAGAATTTTTACTGAATCAGGGATTTAAATCTACAAACGTACAAACTCATATATAAGACTAGCATAGTACTTTTATATATATATAAAAGATATTCGATGGTAACATTCAAATTTTAGCCACCATCTGAATATCACTTAAAAAAAAAAAAAACACTCTCTATGACCATTTAGTACATATTCGGCCTAAGCGGGTGCAAAACCTACCACCACAGCTCTTGAGACTCTTCCATATCTCACCCTTTATGCCATATACAACAAATCTTTCTTTTTTCCTCTTACAACTAAGCTTAAGATTGATATTAAAAAAAAAAAAACATTTTTCCAACAATTTCTATAATATTACGAAATGCAATCAGAACTGTCCTCCTTGAAATGTTTGTCCAAATTGCCAACCAGCAGATGCGACGTTGTTGCTTGTAAGAACTCGACCATCACTAGTTGTGATTTGGAAGGAGAGAGCTTGGCCATTGAGATTGGAGTTGCTTTGCCAATTTTGGCCCCAATTTCTAGACATGGGTTGCCACCCGGTTTTTGAACCCTTGATGGAGACCGAGCGAACATCCCCTGCCCCGCCAACGTTGGTGATCAATACTAGGTTGAAGAAGGAGTGTCCGTTGATTGTAAACCTTACTCCACCCTTCTTTTGGCAAGCCACCCTGTTTTACATCAAAATATCATTAATCGTGTTTAAAAAGACGACATTTGTTTATGCCAAGTAGTAAGTACTATTCATAGTTTAGAATGACTTAATTATCAAGATTGAGACTCTCACTTTGATAGCTCAATTTAATTTTGTGTAGTTTGATAAGGTTTAACATTTCTTATATTCAACAATATTTTATTATTTTCTTACAAGATCTTTCTTTTGTAGCAAAAAAACAAAAATATGAATATTTTTTATTGCACCACTATGCACTTTCACTTCATTTTCTTTTTTTTAAATTTCCACCTCTACTTTATTGTCTTCACTTTGCTTGTACATATTTATTTCAACCAACTTTTTGCCCTTTCATTGATAGAACAAGGGAAAAAGTTAAAAGGAAAATGAAACTATAGGGACAAAATATATAAGTTGGGGTGGCAAAAGTGTGCAAATTAAAATATAGGGAGCAAAGGGGTAAATTATTCATTTCTCCCACCTATTTCATATCATGTTCAAATTTTGTCTCTCATTTTAGCAATATTGTGACAAATCATAGGGACCTTTTGTAAATAAAATGTAAAGTGTAAGGTAAAGCAATAAAAAAAATAAAAAATACAGGAGACAGAGTACATGTTTCTCCTACCGATTTTATATCATGTTTTAATTTTGTATTCCATTTTACCAAGAGAAAATCAATGCAACTTTGACCTTTGTTATATATTATTAATTTCTCAAAACCATTAATTTAGAGACTATTGATGATATATAATGTTACCTTCTGAAAGAAATGGGGACAATTCCAGCTCTGTACTGAGCAATTTGCAGGTAAGCAGGTTCAGCCAAATCGAAATGCTGACGTGGAGGGTTGCACCACCCACCGTTGTCGTTGGGAAGCGACGGGTTGGGCGGGCAGAAATTGGTGGCGGTGACCGTGATGCTGCCCGGAACACAATATTTTGGGTCATTGTCGGCGCACGTTAGCTCGTAGCATGACCCGCAGGCCAACCCATTGTTGAAAAGAGCTGTACTCAGTGCTGCAGTGTTTGTACCATATCCATTACTGTACAAGTTACCATAACCACAAGCACCCCCTGCATTATTACCCAAAACAAATTTTTGTTACTTGTCACTTTCACATGCCTAATAGTGAACAATATTAACAACACTAACTTAACAAGTGGGCCTTGCTCAAAAAGGTGCATAAAGTTAGAAAAAAGTAAGTTTAATTAACTACTCCATTGCATTATGGATTGATAATGATACAATGATATAATTTTCAAGAATTGGACTTACCCATTGTGCCAGATGCATCACCACCACCATAGAAAGTTGCATGAGCAGTGTCCCATCCTCCATAACCATAAACACCATTTAAGCAGAAGGTGATGAATGAGAACACTACTAGAAAAGCCATGGAAGTGAGAGAGAGAGATAAGAGAGAGAAAGAGATGGGAGGGCTTAGAAGAGGTTAGTGAAGAATGGGGAGTAAGAGGGTTTATTTATATAGAGGAAATGAATGAATGATAAGTGAAAAGAGGGTATAGAAATAAATAAGAGAAATGGCAGAAAGAGACAAGATAGCGGCAATCAGGTGTAAGAGCCACAAGAAATAGTAGTGAATCAAATACTATATATTTTAGGTCACATAAGAAAGAGGAAGAAGCACATGCATTTGTTCCAACTTGAACTACCAACTGCTAATCTCATAGACCCTACAACCACATGCATATCTATCAACTGTTTTCCACTTTTTCTTGATTCTCAGCTATCTTTTTTTCATTTTACTTTTTTGGATATATATTTATAATAATGTATGGTCTATGTTATCATACATTGAGAAATTTGTAATATTTTATTGTGGTATTTGCCGTAAATTCCGCCTAGTTGGTATGTAGAAGATTAAGAATATTGGCAGCAGCATTTGACTTGCAAATAATTTGAAAACTTGGAAAACCAGCAACGATTAAACTAATTGAGATGACAAAAGTCAAGTTGCATCAAAATATACTTTGATTTTAGAGATGTTTAGTATATTTAGTTAATTAGTTATATGCAGTCAAATAATTATATATTCTGCCCCTTATTTAATTTATTTTTGTATAATCAGTTTTCAAAACTTTAAGTAATCGTTGTATTTGAAGTTAGTTTGTTGTTTTGAAAGTTACACGAAAATGTAATTTGCATGTAAAATTTGTTGCATCTCAAGCTTAATTAACAACTTATTGACATGGTATATATTGATTAATTTAATTTCAATTTTTCATCAAAATTATCTCACCATTCTTTTTATAAATCTCTAATGTATACATTTGTTATGGTCTAAAATAATCGCTTTAGATCAATAAGACGGTTTTATAAAAAAACTACTTCAAAGACTATTATTGTTTCTCTCGTGCTAAATCAAATGTCGTTTTAAATTAACCACAACTATCTTTTTATAAGTTGAATTTTTGTTTTTTTTCTTTTGACTGTGGCATGCTTCAAGATTGTTTTACCTATCTAAGTCTAATTGAATTAAATTGAATCCTAGGAGTACCCGAATTCGAGCAGATCTAAATATTACTTGAAAAATAATGTAAGATTAAGATATTTCTAAAAAAAGGGTTGTTTCTAAGTTATAAGATCAATTTTACTCGAAAAAGAAAGTAATAATAGTTAAAGTTAGTCAAAAGGTGAATCTAGGAATAGCCTTGGGTTACCAAAATAAATTGTGGAAAACGATGAGCATCTGAAATTTTAGATTGAGCCACAATTTTTGGGGGTGCACCATGTGTCGACTTGTTCGGTGAATTAATTAGCTTTGAGATTGATGACTTCTTTTTTCAATTTCTTTAAATCTTTTAATTAGAGAGATGACAAATTTCCTCATCCGACAGTTAGGTCCTCAATTGAGTGAGATGTTAAATCGAGAAATATATTTGAATGACATATATTTGTAAGAGATAGCAAACATGATACAAATTTCAGAACAAACCTCCACAATATTTGAAAACCTACCCCATACAAGATTTGAACATGCATTGTCGAATGATTTCTCCCTACATGGTCACAAACCTTACCAACTCAACTATATCCTGAGAGACAAATGAATAGTTTGAGATCAAACAACTCTCCCAACACCAATTTATATCTACTCAGTTTATATACATATTCTTGTTATTATCATATAATTATTATTATTATTGTAAGTCATTTGATTTAATAATTTTAGGTTCGGTTTGGATTGAGAAATTTAAAATTAGTGTGTTCAAAATTAGTTCAAAATAAATTTGATAAATTTCAAATTCACATCATATCGAAATATCTCCAATAAATTTAATTATTATGAATTTTCAAGTCATTCCTTGAATCCTTCAATCCAAACACAACCTTAATGAACTATCAATTTATACCTCAAGATAGAAAAATGCTTGTGATTCGAGACTCATCTAGAGCTGATGTAATGGGCATAAACAACTCCACGTTTTGCAATTCAGATTATTTGTTCATGAATCTTTGTCCCTCTTCTGTTTTGCATTCAAATACGTACGTGGTTTTGAATGAAAGTTAATTTATAATGATTGAAATTAACAGTTATTCATTAAAACTTAGTAGTTTTGACTTTTAATGCTAGTTAGATAAAGATTTTGGAAATAAAAGAATGATCCGACTGAAATATTGGTACTACATTTTGAAATTATGAAACATTAGAGCAACTCTTTATATAACTCAAAGTTAAAAGTCATTTTCTTTTTGTTATTTTAGATGAGGCACAAAATTAAATTTGGTGATAGGGACCTCAAAGTTCTTGTCGGTTAACCTCTTATGAAAAACTACACAAGCTTATTAACATTATACAATACTATAAAAATGTCACTATCTTCCTTAATCATGCGGATTGAGGAAATTATGATATAAAATCCAAATTTTATTTAACTAAATCCACCGCTTTCAACTCACAAAGATATTCTTTAAATCATTTTAACTTTTCCTTCCTTACACGTGTTAGACCCTTGTATCGCGTAATTATAAACAAGATTATCACTTTCATTAAAAAAAGGTACAATTTCATTGTCATTTTTCCAATCAATTTTGTGTTTAATTCGTTAATACAGTCATAATTAGTTTATAATTACATATAGAAGAACTAATAAAGTTAGGTTGAGAAATTGGTGAAGATTTTGTTAAATAAGGGGGCCTACCATGTTAGGAGCACATGCAAGTCCCGGAAAAGATGCCCCCTTCTCCATCCTTATATCATTATCTTAATTTGTTTGACGTATGAACAATATTTTCTAATTATATATATATGGTTGAGAAAAAAATTAAAGAAATTTGTTCACACACGACACGATTATATATGTAACACACCAAAACTTCTCAATTATATCTATAAGTGTACACCTATAAATATTCTTTCAAGAAAAATATATGTATAGATGCACACAATTATATACACACGCTAATAGTTTTAAAAAATAAAAAAAATAAAAAACATATATATATATATATATAAACACACACATACATAATAATGGTACGCGAAGTCCAATACTGGGTTCTTGTGAAGGTACTAATTAATACTATACAAATATACAATGGTAATTAAGAAAACATAAATTGTAAATATATGGTAGTACTAGTATATTTTCGATTAAATTGACATATATATATATATATAAATATAAAAACGTATTTGACATTTTTTTGTATGAATTTAATTTGATATTCATTTACTGTATAATATCATATTTGATGCATTTTTTACACTTATATAGTTAGAATTTGTTCGATATTTGTATCAAATTCAAACATCATTTGATAAAATATAATGATTCAAAAAGTTTATATAAGAAAATGTTAAATTAATCCAAATTGAATGATAAAATATTTGTTACTCTTTCAAACTTGATGACTTGTGAAAATAATTAACAACTAAAAGCCAAGTACATACCATAAAATATATAGAATACAAAAAATACCACGCACAACCGTGTAATGATATGTGTATGTATGTGTTTGTTGGGGAAGGGGATAGGGGGTTGTATATAATTCTGTCACTGTATCTTGAGTTTTGTCTCTTTGTGGGGACAAATACTTTGGAAGGGAAGTGAAGTTGATGCGATTTACTTACTTTTCACGTGGATATTCCTTCTAAATAATTGATTTTATTGGGAGCTTTTCTGAAATTACATAGAAAGATAGATATAGATCGATGCATCACATAAATCCAATATTTAATAAATTAATGTGGATATGTATATATTAATGGATTGATTGTCAGAAAAATCATAACATTTACTTGTATTGTTATTTTAACAAGACTTTTTATTATCGGTTAACATAATTATATATGTAGTATGTTTTTAAATTTATATCAACTCTAAATTTTTTTTATAACGTGTCCATATATCTGCCTGAGCACGTTATCTACCACATCCAAAATTGTAAGGTGGCAGCTGACGTGTCCATGTAGATGGACACGTTAGCAAAGAAGAATTTCAGAACTGATCGAGGTTAAAAAATATAGTACATATATAATGTTATGTTATTTTAACAAATAATGAAAAGTTTGATTAGAATAACAATCCAAGTAAATGTTGTGAATTTTCCTACAATTAACTCTTTATTAATTTACATACTATCTTTATATATATAAAAGAATGACCAAAAGGACACTTGGCAAGACTATAATGTTCTTACATTAAATATGATTAATTAATTACTTCAAATTTTATGTTACTAAGAAATATTACTAATTAAATAATATAGAAATATTAATTAAACTTACTTAAATAACATATGCTAAACTGCAATAATATACATTATTTACATATTTGAAAGTTTTTTTAAAATTTAAAAGTTTAGAGAAAAAATATAAATAAATAAAATAGAAAAAAAAATTAAAATAAAGCTGGGTTGAATAAAAATGATTGTTCAAACTATTCAAATGTATTAATTAATGAAATTGAATAGTTTTTTTTGAATATGTGTTTTAAAATAAATAATGAAATTTATTTATAAAATTTTTACTTTCATTTTTTATCATTTAATTGAAAAAAAAAATCAAGGGTTGTTATAAACGTTAAAATAAATAGCAAATTAGAAAAAAAAAATGTTGGGTGGGTTGAACAATATAATAGGCAAAACAATATATATTCTTTTCAAAATAAAAAATAAAAAATTATTTATGATCCTCTACAAATGCAATATTTCAATAATTAAATAATAATTCAATCATTTTATATTATATTTAATGTCAAATTAGGCGATATGTATTGCACAAATCATATATTTAATTTTAATGTATAAATAATATTTAATTTTTTTAAATTTTAACAATTTTTTTTTAAACTCTCATGTATTACACATGTCCTATACTAGTAATTAATATAACCAAATTCATGTATAACACCCTTTTGTGTGTTCAATTCCGTTAGATGAGGTTGCTCGGATCAATGCTTTGATCAACCCGATCAACATCTGATCAACCTAGTCAACACTTGTGATGTAATATTTTTGTGTAGTTAATACTTTTTTTTTTATTAAAACTACTTATATATATGTATATATATAGTTTTTACAAATTATAATCTGACAAGTATTATTATGTAATATTTTTGTGTGTATCAGATAATATTTTTATGTATATCATGTAATACGTTTAGTTTCAATATTCTAAATCTAAGATTAGTTTGAGAAATAATAATTTCACAAGCAATAATTGTTTTGTTCTCGTCATTAATACTTTTGTGTGTATAATGTAATATTTTAAAAATTATAATAGATAAGTAAAAATTTATAATTCTTTTTATTCGTATAAGATAATACTTTTATGCGTATCCATAACTTCAAATCAATAATTAGTTTGAGAAATTTTAATTTGACATATAATGTTGTTTTCCCATTGTATAATACTTTTGTGTGTATTATATAATATTTTTATGTGTATCATAACTTCACGATACACATAAAAACACTATGTTTTATATTAGTTGACTTTAGATCTGTGTTGGTCGCCATTAACATAAGAACCAACCGTGATCGAGTAGACTCTTCCCGTCTTTCGAAATGGGATCCGTGAGACAGTATCACACATAACCTACTCAAGTATCTATTTCTACACAAGTAAATACATACATATAATAATTAATTTTTAAGATTAATCATATAACAAATCACAAATTTTAAGTTAATTTTCATTTATAACATGACATTTGAACGTTAAATATCACAAATCATCAATTTTGGAATCATTAAATTATGTCTATATCCAAATCAATTATCCACGTGAAAATCATTACTGTTGGCAACGGCCTCCTCATTCATTGATATATGATATGCATGAAAACTTCCTAAAACACAAAATCTATATTTAAGTTAAATACATGAAATCTCTCATTCTAAACCAAAATACACAAAAACTTACGTCAAAACACTATCTTTTCAAACCCATTTCAAATAGAACTAATAAATTATATATTAGTTTCGCTAAAAAATAATAAAAAATACATTATATGTTAAAAGACAACTTGCTCTGTGGTAAGTCAATCGGCACTTCTAGTGGAAACATATAGAAAGCTACAATTCGCATGCCAAATTCCCTCTCAAAATCAAATAGTTCAATCCATTATGATATTTGTTTTTTTAATCGTATACATGATTTACGGAGCTTCTTTACTAATTTTGTATTATAGTTTTTCTTGCTTCCTTTTTTTTGATTGAAATGGCTCCAATACTTTGGAATACAACACGGGATATCAATTCGCGCGAATAGAAGAAGGTTCACAATTATTTTCTGTTTTTATTATCGCAAAACTTATACAAATCCGTCTCACATAAAATCTTACGTGAGAAAATGTCACGCCCATTTTGATACTTAAAAATATCAGAGTTTTCTTTGTGGGCGTACAACAAAAGAGGAAAGAGAACGTACATTTTAAAACTTTACAAAATAACAGACGATAAAAGATTCAAATAACATTCATAACAGAAGTTTTGAGAACTTTTAAAACTTGCGATTTTACATGTTCAAAACCCTCGGCGTATAGCAGGAAGGAAACATTGAAATCTAAGCAGCAGAAATTCATACAAGATCCACAAACAGAAAAATGATTTAAATTTACAAATGATTAACAACATTGTTCAGAAAACCAAAATCCGAAAAGGAAAAGACACATTTTGATACGACACCCCTCTCTCTACGCTTCCCTAATTTTATTATTTCCTGTAGCATGAATACACGTGGGGGTGAGTGCTTGGAATACACTCATGGGGATACTTTCTAAATATAACGTTTATTAAGTAGTGAAGTTGATCAAACATTTATAAATACAACAATTAGACACAACACGTAGAATGCATAGCACATAACATCATAGCTCATATCTATAGAAAGGTACGGGTACTTCCCGTCTTACCTTAAGATTCGTGTACTCTTCGTTTTACTCTATATAATGGTTTTTATCCCGTTATCATCTTTCATTACGGACCATTGGTCCCTCCGTAGCATGATCTTGGACCTTAGTCCCTTCATAATATAATCATAATATGCATGCGTGAACATAGTATTCACATCACATAATCACGACACATATAATTCAATAATTCATAGTGTTCAATAAGCATTTCATTAACATTAAGATCACATGCTTGCGTTCGTTCATCATCAATCGTTCGTTAAGTACAGAAATGTAAACTTTAGAGATTAGAAGTTACCCCCATCTTGTTCGGTGATAACCCTCGTGAAATTCAAAATCCTAAGGCTAAGATCTTTCTTTCGCTTGAAAGCCTCCGCATATAAACGAGGGTTCTTAGATTTCTTATTACGTTAATTATACATAAATTAATATAGAAACTCTCGAAGAAGAAGAAGCGTTAGAGGAAATGAAATGAAACGAAAGCTTTTGAGGTCATAAAAGACGTTGAAATGATCATGGAAGCTTAAATCTTGATCGTAGGGTTTAAAGGGATCGATTAGAGCTTAAATGGAGGAAAAACAATCTTAAACGGAAGAAGAATGAACTTAAACGGAGTTTTTAAAAGCGTAGGGGCATTTTCCTAAATTTTGGAAAGGTTGACTTTGACTCAGGAGTCATTTTATAAACTCAGAAAAAATTTGGGGTCTTTTTGATATTTTTAAAACCTTTGAGGTCAAAATATAATTTTCAGAAGATTTAGGGGTTAAAACCAAAAGCTTGGAAATCCTATTTTAGTTCTATATCGATAGAAATATTGGTATCTTCATTTTAAAACATGGAAAATTTGTAAAAAAAAATAGAAAAATTTATTAGTAGTTTATCTTCGTTCCAGATTCTGACTTTATGCCTCTCTCTCCCTTTTTTTTTTCTCCCAATTGCTCTCTCTCTCTCCTCTATCCCTCTCTTCAGTCTCAGACTCTCAATCACTCTAACCCCCATTTAGTTTGAATCAATCAATCTGAATTCCCAAAACCACCAATCACCGCCCCGTCCAAATCCTTGTGCCGCCAATCATGATGATCTGGTAAGATCTTCATGATTGGGGCAGTTAAAATTCCCCAAAAAAGAGAGAAGAGAAATCATCCTACCCATGGCTATGATCTCCACTTCCTCCTCCCCACTAATCCCAACCCAAATAATCCTTCTCTCTCTTCCGGTTCTAGTCTTCTTTCTCGCTCCTCGAATGCTACCGACGCATCAGATCACCATCTCCATCCCGACGAGCTCGATTATCTGTCCCTCTTCCACAAAGCCATCGCCATGGACTCCGCTAATTTCTCTCTCTTCCACAGTTTCGTTCGGCGATATTATGGAGATATATCGATGATATATCGCGATAATATCGCCGATAATACACAGAATGTGCAACTGTTTTCTAACAATGAGATTTTGGCGATATTTTCCGAAAAATCGGCGATATATCGTTGATTTTTTGTTGAAAAATTTCGTACCCCTTTTTTTTATGTCGGATCCATCAAAATCACGATATTTCGGCGATATATTGCCGAAATATCGCGATATTTTTGTCCATGCTGTTAACATACCTGTCATGGTCTCCGATCTCTCAGCAGCCTCTGTGCGAGTGAGAGCGAAAACTCAAGCCTTGCTTTTTCCTGGCCTCGGCCTCGGTGCTGCAGCTACTGGGTTTCTGAACTTCTCACAACTGTTCACTATGTGTCCTGGTTCTTCACACCTAAAACAGTTCTGGGTTCCTTGAAGGCATGGTCCTACATGAGCCCTTCCACACTTGGTACACGAGTTCCCTGGTTTGGGAGTAGGGAGAAGTGGAGCATTGTTGGCCCTTGGAAACTTATTCTGATTGAGATTCTGACTCGGACCAGTCTATTTCCTCTTTCCTAACATCACTTCCACTTTCTTGGGCGGTGCAACATCTAAGCGTAGACGAGAAGTAATCTCCTAAACTCTCTCAACAACTGCAGCATATGACATGGTACCCTGACCAGCCAAAATGAAACTGATCTTCGGGCGAAGACCTCTTTCGAAATATCGAGCCTTCTTGGCATCTATGTCTACCAAATGGGTTGCATATCTACTCAGCTGGTTGAATTTTCTCTCGTATTCACCCATAGTGGTGGTTCCTTATCGCAGATGCAGAAACTCTATTTTCTTCTAATCACGGTACGACTGAGGTACGAAATTCTGCATAACCACCTCCTTGAAGGTTTCCCAAGTCATAGCACCCTTCTGTTCCGATGATATGGTCCTTGCGTACGATTCCCACCAGTAGCTGACTTCTTCAGTAAGCTAGAACACAACATATGAGATCATCTATTCTTCTATGCAGGACAAATGTCCAAAAAGGCAGTCCAACGACTTTAGCCATTCTTCAGCCTCATCAGGTTCTCCCATTCCACTGAAGGTCGGTCGGCTGAAGCGTCGGAATTATTTGATGATCAGGTTTGCATCGCTCCTCAATGACGGTGGTGGCGCAGCTTGTGCAGTCTTGAAATATCGGGCTAAGCCCCTCAGCACGGACACCAAGTCCCCCATTGTGGCATCATATCGTGTTCAGGTGGATTTTCCATCGCTGGTCGGTCCCTAAGTGGTCGACCTCGTGGCATACCCTTCTAGAAATATGACATATGAAAAACTACCCCTTAGCGTCTACCCCACGCAACCCAATAATATAAAAAACAACAATAAGATAATTAAGAAACATGATACAGATAAAAATATAACATATAAACGTTTCTCTTTATAAAATTCTGTGATTAGGGAAAGAAGCGCATAGGGAGAGGTGTTTATCCTTCATTTTTAAAAGATTTTCTCGTTAAAACATGTTTGAAAAGAAAAATAATTTTGAGCAGGGCCCCACAAAGGGTAGGAACTTGCTCTGATACCAAAACTGTCATGCCCCATTTTCATACTTAAAAATATCAGAGTTTTCTTTATGGGCGTGCAGCAAGAGAGGAAAGTGAACGTACATTTTAAAAATTTACAGAATAACAGACGATAAAATATTTAAATAACATTCATCACAGAAGCTTCAAGAACTTTTAAAACTTACGATTTTACATGTTCAAAACCCTCGGCGTATAGCCGAAAGAAAATATTGAAATCTAAGCAGTGAAAATTCATACAAGATCCAGAAACAGAAAAATGGTTTAACTTTACAAATGGTTAACAACATTGTTCAAAAAACTAAAATTCGAAAAGCAAAAGACACATCTTGATACAAGACCCCTCTGTCTATGCTTCCCTACTTTCATTATTTCCTGTAGAGTGAATACACGCGAGGTTGAGTGCTTGGAATACACTCGTGGGAATACTTTCTAAATATAACATTTATTAAGTAGTTAAGTTGATCGAACATTTATAAATACAACAATTAGACACAACACGTAGAATGCATAGCACATAACATCATAGCTCATATCTACAGAAAAGTGCGGGTACACCCTATTTTACCTTAAGGTGCGGGTACCCCCAACCACTCACACACACACGGTACGACACGGGCGACGACGGGCAGAAAGGGAAAGAACCAATGAGAGAGAGAAAGGAGAAGAGAAGAAGAAGAGAGAAAATGAGAGAAGAGGAGAGAGAAAGAAGGGGGCCGCACCTTCGCTGGCCAATTCTCAGTGGAGGCGGCGACAGTTAGGTGATCCGAGCTTAGATCTGGAATGGGCTCGGCGAGGGCGACATTCCATGTGAAAATTGGCCGGAATGGAAAAGAAGAAGGCGATGTCGGCGACGACATAACAGCCGCACGGCGGCCGGCTGGCCGGAAACACGGAGAGAGAAAGAGCGAGAGAAGAGAAAGAAAGTACATTTTTCAAATGTGTTCAAATTTTACTCTTTTGTGTTCCTAATTTCACCTTTATACATTTCGATTTTGGGCCATGGGCCTTTAATGGGCCACCCATTAACGTGTCAACCTTGGGCTTCAACTTACGATATCATTATTTTTATTATAACCTATGGTTCGATTAAATTATAGCTCGATAAATAAATTATGCATTATTTCATTTTTCTGAAATGCATATAATGAAATCAAACAATTAGGGGTTAAATTATTTAATTAATCCAATTATGCATCGTTTTATTCTAGGTATTACAAATAAAACTTTATATAATCTTATGTAAGATTGATATTGATTGGTCGAATAGATTGACCCACTTTCATAAATACATATGAACTCTATTTTATATAAGGTGTCACGTGAGATCGTATCACTCAAAACCTACTTAATTTTATTTACTTACTCATTTAATTGAAATGGTTTCTGATTGGAATATGAAAGTAGAAAAATGTGGATCCTCCATATCTGATATGGACGTATATGTGACATTATGCAATTATATATAATTTTTATAATCTGAAATGGTATTACAATCATAAATATTCTAGTATGTTAAAAGACAAGTAGCTCGGTGGTAAAGTCAATCAACACTCGTTGTAAAGTCAATCCACATTTTAGTGGAAACATTTAGAAAGGCACAATTCTTCGCATGCCAATTTGCCTCTCAAAAATATAAATAGTATAATTCCATTACAAAAAACATAGTGAGGCCGGCCAATCCCAAATTAATAAGTCTTAATTGAGGTAAATATTTGGATTCAAATGTATGCCATTTATATATACCTTTAAGCAAAAAGTCAAAACACTTTTATTTTTCGATACAAAATGTCAAAACTTGTGTACTTCTATTAATTCCAACATTTTTCAACTTCTTGAGAATTATATTCAGAAAATAATTGGGATATTTGGTAACACAACTCAAATGGATTTTTGAGCCCCAAAGTTCATTTCCAATAATTTTGTATGATATGTAAAATTTTTTGAATGAATTTTTGGGAAAAGATGCTTCAACGTAAGAACCTTTAAGAGAAATCAGAAAAGGAACTTCTGAAATCACATCCTCGCTCTTTTTATTTATTTTTGTTTTATGCTTACAAATTTTTTATTTATATTATTATAGCAGTACTAACCATTCTATATACTTCTTCTTTCTATATAAGTAAGGACAATTGTTGTCAAAGTTGCTGTAAATGATTCAAGAGAGAATCAAGCTCACAAACACACTTAATCAAACCAGAAAACCAGAACACAACTCGAGCTCAAGAACCCTAAACCCGTTTGCAAAAGAGAAAGAAAGAAAACGAAAGAAAAACGAGAAAGAACACCAAGTCTTTACGTGGTTCGACTCTTAACACATGAGTCTACATCCACGGCGAGCAACACAAGCCATTCTATTAAGATCAGAGCAAAGAAAACGAAGTTACAAGCTGAAACGTAAATTAGGGTTTTCCAGACTAAATGCTAAGAACCCTAATCACGATAACTCTCAAATCTCACGCTAAAACTATATGAAATCAGAATCATATATGCATGACTATATATAGAACAAAATCCCTAAACTAATTGAACGGATTACAAGCGGGAAATCCACGACTTTAAGCAATTGTGCGCGTGAACAGTAACTGTGCCCTAGAAATGCGGTTTTTCATGCATAACAGATTCAGCTCCATTTCAACTGATCCAACTGCTCGTTTCTTGAGTGATTCCACGTCAGACCATCCTTCAGTTAGTTACAGCTTCATTCCACATCATTGTAACGTCACCAAGCATGATTTCTTCTTCTCAGTTGCATTTTTTCAATTATTTTACCAACACGATTTTATGTGAAAATGGATTTTATAATTTTAAAGGGTTTATCCAGATATACTTTCACCAAACATCTTTTAATAATGAAAAATGAAAGAATATTGTCTTATTTAGAAGTCAAATCTTCAAAATGGGCTTCTATTTAAAAATATTCTAAAACGAGCACTATAATATACGTACCTTCCGAACACCACCCCATATTCTATTATAGGACTTCCTAAACAAAATATTTTTATTATGTTTTTGTAATAATTAGTACGTGTGATAATCAGCTAGGAAATGTTCCAAGGATTCAGGAACCAGTTTCAGAATTCAGAAAACCGGTCTGTAGAGGGGTGAACCGAGAAGCAGAAGAATAGCTACAGTGCAACTTCCAAACCGGATATTTTCAGTTAATTCGGTTATGAACTGCATGGGTGGAAAACTGCACGAACAACCAACCTTCCAACGGATAATCGCGCCAATCCAGCAACGGTTTCTCTGAACTGATTCTAGGGATCTCTTCCCTATATATAGGTGTAGAAGTAGTTCTGATTTCACATTGATTCATTGAGAGATTAGTGAGATATTGAAGTTAGGGTTCATAGTGTTCATGCAAAACCCTAATTCTTGGCAACTCTTGTAATCTCGTTTCTTCTTCTTCTTTTAGGGGGTGTTTGGACTAGACTTGGTACATCCGGATTTTGGATGGACTCAGTCTAGTCCATGTTTGGACAAAGATTGCAAAATCCTACTTTTTCTACAACTCCCAATAAAAACATCCACTTTTTACAATTCTCAATAAAAACATCTACTTTTTCTACAACTCCCAACAAAAAACATCTACTTTTTCTACAATTCCCTATGTGAAAATGACATCTTAACTATAATTCTACTCAAAATTCAAAGTCACAAAATCCTTCTCAAGCCAAAATCCAGATTTGCTTAAGCCACCTTAAGTCCAGTCCAAACATCCCCTTAGTGGATTGATTGGTTCTGGTTTGGCCGTGGATGTAGATCACAAGTGGTGTGATCGAACCACGTATATCTTGGTGTGCTTTTTCGATTGTTCATCATCTTCATTGCTAGGGTTTATCATCTTGTGAGTTGGTTTTCTTTCTGATTTTGTTGTCAAATTACAACAGTACGTAATAAATATATATATATATATATATATATATATATATATGTCTTAAAAATTTATTATACAACCAACTAATCATATTTTTGTACTCATTGATTTCATACTGGCAAAATATAAATCCAGGCTTAGTGTATAGAAGGGTTAATTATAAAATGATCATGAACATAGTTGTGATATCAACTTTCGAAAGTACAAATGCTAGTTACAAACTATGAAACATTTTATATTAAAATGTGAAAGCCAACCATCCCAAATCAACAACCTATTAACCATTGGCAAATCGCATCTGTGGCTGTGAATTGAGGATGAAAACTAGATTTGTCACGACCCTCAATTTATAGCACTAGGCCGGTAGCAATTATGGATGGTGAAATTGGTGGTTGATCTAGGATGATGATGATTTCATAATTATGTATCAAAGTACGACATTGATATTGTAATTGGAAAAATCTCGTAGTTGGTAACTAACAACATTGATACTTTAAAAAAAAAAATTTAGGATTAATTGTCGTTAATATAATTTTTTTTACTTAATTTGCAATTTAAATAAATATATGGATAATATAGCAAATATAATATGAACTTATATATCTTGTGCAAATCGAACCAATTGACATAATTTGGTATGGAAGATGCTTACGTGTTCAGGCTGCTCAACACGTCATTTGTCAAAATGTAATTAAAAAACTAATTAAAAAAATCTGTATAGGCTAAACGACGTTTTATACTTGTCGATTAAATCACAACTTTTTACTTAAATTGCAATTTTAATCAAACTTTCGAATATTACACATTACTTGTTTTCCCAAACTTCATAAATCAAGTAAAACTCGGTAAACAACCATTTCATTTTCACTTTTAGAGAAACCACGGCCAAAACACCTCCAAAAACATTAAAATCACCACCACTTAATTGTCAAAAATCGTCAAAGGCCACATCTCCAAGCTTAAAAATTTGATTTTCTACAAATTTCGATCAAAATGAATGAATCATATACTAAAATGACCATATTCTCAAGTCAAATAAGAACCTCCAGTCAATTCTTATGATTTCTATTCGAACTAAGCCCATTTCGATGAAAAATTAAATGAAAATCTTAAATCAAACCATTTTTCTTGATTTGTCAACAAAAGTGAACAAATGATACATGAAAATGACTCTCTTCTCAGGCCAAAGAAAAACCTAAATCAATTTATGATTTATGTTGAACTAAACCTAATTCGATGAAATATTGTTTGAAAAGACCAAAACAAAAACTTTTTCTTGACCTCAACATTAATGTGAAATTAAGTGGCATAGTTATAACGATGTCATCTTTGATGCATGATTTTTTTTTCATTTACATTTTCGTAGTTGACTTGTCGATCTACATGACTCGTCAATATCTTCGAAATCGAAATTTAAAGTAAATGATTCTAACTGCACCATTATCTAAAATCATGTTTATTTTGCTAATATTTAAAAATTTGGTTAGAATTAAAATTAAAGTAAAAATCGTGATTTAACTAACAAGCATCAAACAACGTCATTTAACCCACATAAATTTTTATATTTTTTATTGTACTTTGGCTAAGGACATGTCAAAGCTATCCGGACACATCAACACCTTCAAAATCAAATTTTGTCAGTTGATTCGATTTGTATGAGATATCTAAAATTGTGCTATATTTACTAATATGCAAATGTTTAGTTAAATTTGTAATTTAAGTAAAAATTGTGACTTTAACGGCAATCAACCTTTAATTTTTCAGTTAGAAATCAATAATTTTTAATTAACTCTCCATATAAATTATTACGGCGTGATTGGTATGATGTAATGAGGTGGGAATGGAATCATCATTCTAACCTTCATTCATATTCCTTTGATTGGTATGTTTTATAAG
This sequence comes from Scutellaria minor, assembly GCA_954870855.1. NCBI lineage: Eukaryota > Viridiplantae > Streptophyta > Magnoliopsida > Lamiales > Lamiaceae > Scutellaria > Scutellaria minor. The sequence continues at coordinate 9,196,122 of OX940728.1, read as the reverse complement.
TAGGAATTGTGATTCGCGCATGAATTGGTATTACCATGGATGAGGGAATGACCATTCATTTCTTACCCCATGGTATTACGTATTCTTATTTTGAAAAGAAAATCAACGTTTTTTTTATTAATTTCGACAATTATCATTATTTATTTTATGTTTTCACAAATTAACTTCCTAAAGTTGAATTATTATATAAAATTACGTAAATAATATTAAATTATTTATAAAAAATATAAAATAATAACTAATAATTTAAAATAAATATAAAATAAAAATATAAAAAATAGCAAAATAAAATTAAATACATAAATAGTATAAAAATAATTAATATATATAAAATCTTAAAAACATAATAAAATAATATGAATATAATTTTAATAATACAAATATTTTAGTTCTGATATAAGATTTATCTATATATATATATATTTGTAAATACATATAAATAAGATAAATGAATATTAGTATAGATAAATGAATATTAGGTTATTTATGTGTGCCGAAGCTCCTGTGTCCAAGTACCAATCAGAAACAGGAGGATCGGATATCTTACATGCAACAGAGAAAGCCTCGACAATATTTGCAAATGGAGCAATAGACTGATTGAAACGATCAGGGCAAGCATCCGCATAATGGCCATTAAACCGACAGATTTGACAATGTGGTGGACGTTTCTGCCAAGAACCCCTACCACTCTCTTTTTGTCCACGCCCACCAGACAAAGATGGACCGCCGCGACCACCAGTGGGCGGCTGTGAGTGTGACGACTAGGATTTATCGATGCATAATTTGATAATTAAATATCTAAACCCCTAATTATTTGATTTATTTTATGTGCGTTTCAGAAAATTTAATTATAAGTATGTTTTAATTAAGTTTAACGTTTGGGAGATTTATTTCGTAAATATACAAAGTCGATAAAATAATTTATAAGTGGGACGAGATGAACGAGAATGAAAAATCGAACAAAACGCAAAAAGAATGGATCAAATCGGAGTTCGTTGATATCCCAAATTAATTAATATCATAAGAAAGTTTAATATAAAGTTTAAGATTATAATATGTTTAATGACTTAATTAACCAAAGTAGATAATCACCTCTTATCCTAAGTAAAAACCATATGATAATTTTAACCTAAGGTAAATTATGTCATCAACTCTCCTCCTTCTCTCTAGCTTTCCGGCGGCCGGCCGGTCGGAGCGCCGCCGCCAGCGACCACCGTCGCCGGAATTTTCTTCCGACCGATATGTATCGAACCCTACACCATCTTGAAGCCCTCGCCGAGCCCGTTCCAACCCCGGGCTCGGAATCGTCATCCGCCGCTGCGTTCACCGGCAATTCGCCGGAGAAGATACGGCTTTCTCTCTCTAGAAAAACCCCATTTTCTCTCTCTTTGTTCTCGGCCATCTGGCCACCGATCGGGGTGATTCTTGAGCCTAAAGTGAAGTTCTCGCCGAGCCCGTCTCAATTCTGGGCTCGGATTGTTGATCGGACCAGCCAATCTCCGGTGGTGGCCGATCAAAGTTTCTGCAGTTTGTTTTCTCTCTCCTCACCCTTGCTCTCTCTCTCTTCGACACTCTCTCTCTCTCTCTCGCTCATCTCTCTCCCTCTCGTCTCTCTTCCGGGTTTGGCTGGTCGGGGTGGCGCATGCAGCGCCGCCGTGTGAGTGGGTGGCCGGCGCAAAGAGCGTCGGTGGTGCATGGTGGTTTGGTTGTATTTGGATGGAGTTTGGTTGTGGTGGAGAAGGGGTGTTTGGCAGCAGCTTTTCCGGCACCGCCGTGGTCGAAGGAGACCGGCGCTCGGTGCGCCGGCGAGGAGGGAGTGGTCGGGGGTGGAGTTCGCTGGTGGCAGGGGCCGCCGGCGTTGGAAACTGGAGACGGCAGTGGCGGATGGCGGGGGGGCAGTGGTGGTTTGGGTGTTGGGGTGGGTTTTGGAAATTTGATATTCTTCAGGGACTTCCTTGCAATTCTTCAAGTTGTGTTTATCTTCATTTTGGTCCTCCAACTTTTAATCTGTACACTTTGGTCCTCAAAGTTTTGGAAATTATATTTTCACCCCCAAAACTTCTCAAGGCTTTAACTTTCCTCCCCAAGACTTTCTGAATTTGCATTCTGACCCCCCAGAATTCCTGAAACTTCGTTTTGACCCCAAAACTTATCTGTAATTACATTTTTACCCCTCAAACCCTCCAAACCCTAAAATGTTTCGTTTAGCTTCGTTTCTTATCCGTTTTAATCCATTCTCGTCTCTAAACCTTCATTTTTGAATCCTCTATATTTCTAGACCTGGTTGGGTCGAGTTCTATTCTGTTTTCAATTCGTTGTTTCTTCCAAGCATTTTAATTATAAACACTTAAATAATTATATAATCTAATAATTTACGTTGTGTGTTTGTAGGCCCAAACGCATCGAACCCATCTTCGAACTAAAAGAAAACGAATGTGTTTATCGCACCACCCAGGCTGAGGTGGGGGTAATTTCTGAATTAACGTTTAACTTTACGTTTATCCTGTATAGTCGCATGCTAGGGTTTTCGATAAGTTATGATATGATGATGAACGTTATATGCTCTGCGATTTGAGATTATGAGCATGAAATGTGATTGATGATATCAGCATGCTATTAATTGTTATACCTGTCCGTTATAAGTGCTTTGTCTACGTGATGTGGATTGAATCTTTTGTTGGGATTAAGATATGTGTTCATGTGCACGGTCTTTGGGAAGACAGGTTGGGATTAAGTCCTAACAGGAAAACGGAGGATTGGTGAAGTCCCCCTGACCAAATAATCACCAGGAGGATAAGGTGGTGGGGTAAGGCGGGATATACCTGCGCCCACGTCATTTATGTGCCGTGCATTATACTTGTTGTGATTAACTGCTTATCTGATTTAAAGTTTTATGTTAATTTACGAACTTGCCTCCACGGGGTGTATTTCTATGCACTCACCCCGCTTACGTGTTCGTTACAGGTGATGATTTTGTTGGGAGGAGTTGAAGGGAGAGATGTGCCCTGTCTGTTAAAGATTTTGTATTGTATATTTTGTTAATCTGTCGGAACAACATACTTATGTTTTTATATGATTTAAACACGTGTTTTAAAATCCGCTGATGTAAGTCTTAAACTTATAAAGTTCGATATATATATATATATCATCTTCGTTCTCTTTCCTTTCCTTTTCTTCTTTCCTGCACGCCTGTCGGGGATACTCTGATAATTTAAAAATATTTTTTCCTAAATTTATTAATCTTTTATAATAAAATATGGTTAAGTTTCGGGGCGTGACAATTATGGTATCAGAGCAAGGTCCTGCCCTTTAGGACCCTGTTCGTTTCTTTATATTTTATTCTTCCGCATGTTTTGAAAACAGGGACAAGCACATCTCTCTCCGCACGAATCCTCCACCCTGAGATTGATGTTCTGAGTATTGTTTATTTATATTATGTTGATGTTTATGTTTATGTTTATGTGATAGTTAGGTGGTTATGCGTAGTTTTAGATACGTAGTGTTTTGAGGCCCTTAGGGCTATGTGCATGGTATTTCTACGACGAAGTTCTGTTGAACTCGTGATCTTTTATGGATTTATATTTACGTTTGTCTTCTTTATCTCTCGTTGTTCTATGATATCTTCATCTTCTCTTCTCTCTCTTTTCTACAACGCGTTAGACTTCTTTTCTCCCTCTAATTCTCGTTGTGCTCGTTGCTCTCTGCGAATCGTTGTTATAAGATCCTTGTAGTAGCCTTTGTGATGCGTGGATCGTGTTCTTATCAGAATAGTATGCCTCGTCGCCGCCCCAGGAGAGACCAACCACCCAGGAATGATCAACCGCCAGAGGGGGACCTAGTGTCGGTTATGAGGAACTGGGTTCGACATTTTGGGGCAGCACCGCCCGTACCATTAAGGAACGACACAAACTTATCTATCGAGCAGTTTTGATGTCTTAATCCACCGACTTTCAATGGAAGAGGGGACCCAATCGAGGCTGAGAAATGGCTAAGGTCGTTGGATGAAATTTTTAGACATCTATCGTGCACAGACGAACAGAAGATCGCATGTATTGTGCTTCAACTCACCGAAGGGGCCAGCTACTGGTGGGAGTCATACGAAAGGACTATGTCACCGGAACATAGGTGTGTTATGTCTTGGGGAGTATTCAAAGAAGTGGTTAGACAGAATTTTCTGCTTCAGTCGTACCGCGACCGAAAGGTAGCTGATTTCCTACACCTCCGCCAAGGAACTGCCTCAGTAGAAGAGTACGAGAAGAAATTCAATCTTTTGAGCAGATTTGCATCTTATCTGGTAGACACCGATGATAAGAAGACCCGATGTTTTAAAGAAGGCCTTCGTCTAGAGATCAGTTCCGTTCTGACTGGTCAGTGGACGATGACGTATGCTGAAGTCGTTGAAAGAGCCCAAGAAATCTCCTAAGACTACGCTTAGATACCGCGCCTCTCAGGAAGGTGGAAATGAGACTCGGAAAGCGAAAGTGGACGAGTCCCAGTCGGAACTTCACTTAGAACCGACCACAACCATCCAACAGTACTCCTCTCCTTCAGAATCCGAACCTAAGAAACCCCTGTCATAGTTGTGGAAGGATCTATGTGGGGCCTTGCATGAGGACGCCTCCGACTTGTTACCGATGTAGAAGACCAGGCCATATTGCGACCTTTTGCCCAAATTGTTTCAACTATGGAGAACCGGGTCATAAAGCAAACTCTTGCTCGACGCCAAAAAGAACAAATGCTGCACCAAGACCCAGATCCGGAATCGGACCAGCAAGAGCTTTCACTCTCACCAGAACAGAAGCGGTTGAAGGACCGAAAACAATGACAGGTATGTTGTCAGTGTGTGGTGTGCCTGCTTTAATTTTGTTCGATACTGGAGCATCTCATTCCTTTATATCTACCAAGTTCTGTGATCTGTTAAAACATGAGGACGGTTGGATAGTCGCTGAAACCCTAGTCGTTAGCATTCCCTCTGAAAAGGTGATAAAAATGAAACATTCATACCGAGATCTGGAGATCGCTTTCGGAAATAGAATCTTGCTTGCCAATCTGAATGCGCTGGATATGAGAGATTTTGATGTTATCCTAGGAATGGATTGGTTGAAGACTAATCGTGCGGTAATTAGATGTCATGCAAAGGAGATTATTCTACGAACCTCAGATGGTGAAGAATTTACATTTTCCGAGACTCCAGTCGAAAGCAACCCAAGAGTTATATCAGCAATGAAAGCGGTCAAAATTCTCAAGAATGATAATTGTAAGGCATGGATAGTGAGTGTTATGAGTTCTGAACGGGAGACGAACCCTATTGAGAAAGTACCTGTCGTGAGGGAGTACGTTGATGTCTTTCCAGATGATTTACCAGGCCCTCTACCGGAACGTCAGATTGCCTTCGAGATCGACCTCATTCCAGGTTCAACACCAGTGTCGAAGGCACCATACAGAATGGCACCAAAGGAACTACAGGAACTAAAAATCCAACTCCAAGAACTGTTAGATAAGGGTTTCATCCGTCCAAGCATATCATCTTGGGGAGCTCCAGTACTGTTCGTGAAAAAGAAAGACGGAAGTTTTCGGATGTGTATCAACTATCGAGAGCTTAACAAGCGTACCATCAAGAACAAGTATCATCTGTCCAGAATTAAAGATCTTTTCGATCAACTAAGGGGTACCAGTGTATTTTCAAAGATAAACCTCAGATCGGGATACCATCAAGTCAAAGTAAATGAGACAGATGTACCGAAGACAGCTTTCAAAACGAGATACGGATACTATGAATTCATGGTCATACCTTTCGGACTCAGCAACGCACCCGTCGTCTTCATGGATCGGATGAATCGTGTTTTTCACCCTTATCTCGATCGTTTTGTCATAGTCTTTATAGACGACATCCTGGTTTATTCTCGCGGCAAACTTCAACATGAACAGCATCTCAGGATCGTATTGGACACCTTGCGTCAGGAGAAACTCTACGCCAAATTCAAGAAATGCGAATTCTGGTTGGAGAAAGTGGCCTTCCATGGACAGAACAATGTGAACGCAGTTTCCAAGAATTGAAGCGAAGATTAACGGAAGCACCAGTGCTGACCATTCCAGACGCAACAAAGGACTTCGTGATTTACAGCGATGCTTCTAAACAAGGCTTAGGGTGTGTTCTAATGCAGGAAGGAAAAGTGATGGCCTACGCATCAAGACAGCTGTTGTTGGAACCGACGGATCGCCGACTCTATGCTATCAGAATCGAGATCCATAAAAGTACGCAGTGGAAAAAGAAATCATACCCTCGTAGACCTCTTGATCTTCTGATGTATTCCCAGCCCTTTCCTCGGACGTCGTGTGGGCGACGATCTTCCAAGAAAACAACGATCTCATCCCTCTCTCTCTAGCCTCACGGTTCTGTGTGTTTTTGCGTGAGATTGAGCGTGAGAAACCTTAAGGGAGGCGCTGATTAAAAGAGCTATATATAGGCTACACCAGGGACCTAGAGAAGGAATTGGGTTGGGCCTCCTGATGGGCTTAAGTATCCTGTGTTCGGCCCGAACACATAACTTAAGCCCATCAATAATAATTCAGTCCACTAGAGAATTATTATTGAACTACCGTCCCAATCCCATATTACAATATGGGCTCCTTTTATTATGTGTACATTTATTTCCCCGTGTTTAAGATATCGAATGTCCGTAAATTAAATAAGTTACTGACAACTTAATTAATTTACATCTAATTCCAAGAGTAGTACCACTCATCCTTATTATCATGTCGGATTAAATCCACCTGCAGGGTTTACATGATAATCCTTATGAGCTCCTCAAGGGGACATTATCATCCTAAATAATTAGGACACGGATTCCTTCTATAATCAACAGCACACCATATAAACAATGCTATCTCCCAACTCACCGAGCTTATTGATTTATGAATAAATCTCACCCATTGGCAAATTAAAGAAATAAACACTGAGCATATGTGCCCGTTATTATATAGGGATTAAGAAGATGTACATCCATAATAACAGAGGTCTTGTTCTATTATATAGTCAGTATAAAACGAACAACCTCAAAAGGTCCTGCTCAATACACACAAAGTGTACTAGTGTAGTTTTATAGTCAAGACAGACTAATACCAAACTACACTACAACCATTCCGATGATTTGTCCAAATCCATCTTGGTTGTGAGCTACTATTTATAATTTATAAGAAACTGATAACATGATCTTCTGTGTGGCACCACACACCAAGTTATCTATAATATAAATTAATTAGACATTGCATAAACATATATAACAAATATAAAATGCAAACATATGACCAATGTGATTCTCATTCCATAAACGATGTTCATACAAAAAGCTAGGCTTATAGTATACATCCTAACAGTTGCAACCTCATGAGTAGAACTATCCGACACACGACTTGGAAACAGCTGCAGTCGTCCATGCACTCAAGATATGGAGACATCACCTTTATGGCGGACGTTGCGATATCTACACCGATCACAAAAGCTTGAAGTACTTCTTCGAACAAAAATAACTTAATATGAGGCAATGAAGGTGGTTAGAGCTGGTCAAGGATTACGATTGTACGATTCAGTATCATCCGGGAAAAGCAAATGTGGTAGCCGATGCACTCAGCAGAAAGGGAAAGGGATCTATAGCAAGAATGATTACAATTCAAGACTCACTAATCGAAGACATGGCGAAGCTAAGCTTGGAAATAATCACACCACCAGATAGCATCCAGGCCACACTCTCAACGCTGTTTTTGAAACCCAAACTTCGTGAACGTATAATCGAAGCCCAAGGAAATGATGAGTTCTTGAAGAAGAAGAAGACTCGTATGGATACTGGAAAAGAAGAAGGATTTACCCTGGCACCAGATGGAGCTTTGATTTTTAAAGGAAGACTATGTGTACCAAAAGACGAAGAATTACGAAAAGAGATCTTAGAAGAAGCTCATTGTTCGCCTCTATCAGCACATCCTGGAGGCACAAAGATGTACAAAGACTTGAAGAAAAACTTCTAGTGGAATAACATGAAGTCTAGCATCGGAATGTTCGTAAAACAGTGTTTGACATGTCAACAAGTGAAGGCTGAATACCAACGACCAGCAGGACTTCTGACCCCATTGGAGATACCCGAATGGAAATGGGAACATGTCGCCATGGATTTTGTCGTCGGATTACCAAGATCTAAACGCGGGAACCACGCCGTTTGGGTAATTGTGGACAGGCTGACAAAGTCCGCTCATTTCTTGCCAGTTAAAATGACATACAGAATTAACAAGCTAGCTCGGATTTACCTCGAGGAAATTGTCAGACTACATGGAGTGCCAGTATCCATCGTTTCCGACCGAGATCCACGATTCACATCGAGATTTTGGCAAAGACTTCAGGAGGAACTAGGGACTCGACTAGCTTTTAGCACTGCTTTTCATCCTCAGACAGATGGACAAACAAAGAGGACGATTCAAATTCTAGAAGATATGTTGAGAGCCTGCACCATAGACTTACACAGGAGCTGGGAAGAACACATTTGCTTAGTGGAATTTGCATATAACAACAGCTATCAATCAACAATCGGCATGGCACCATACGAAGCATTATACGGAAGGAAATGCTGATCTCCATTATGCTGGGATGAAGTCGGTGAAAAGAAGGTGTTGGGAACTGATTTGGTGGAGCAGACAATAGAAGTAATCAGAAAAATCCGTGAACGAATCAAAACAGCTCAAGACAGACAGAAGGCTTACGCAGATAAAAGACACAGGGAGTTACAGTTCGAAGTGGGAACAAAAGTTTTTCTGAAGATATCCCCTACAAAAGGAATATACCGATTTGGGAAAAGAGGAAAGCTAAGACCAAGATATGTGGGACCATTCGAGATTCTGGAACGAGTTGGAAACATTGCCTATCGCTTAGCACTGCCGCCTAATCTTGCAGGAGTACATGACGTATTTCATATATCGATGTTGAGGAGGTATGTTTTCGATCCGAGCCATGTGGTCGACCAGAACAACCTTGAAGTTAGGGACGATCTATCATACGAAGAAGTTCCAATGGCCATCCTAGATCGGAAGATTCGTACGTTGAGAAACCGGGAGATGGCTTTAGTAAAGGTCCAATGGAATTGCCAAGGAGTAGAAGAAGCAACGTGGGAGTATGAAGACGAGATTTTGTTAAAGTTTCCAGATCTTCCGTTCATAGGTACATTTCTGAATTTCGAGGACGTAATTCTTTTAAGGGGTAAGGGGTGTGACGACTAGGATTTATCAATGCATAATTTGATAATTAAATATCTAAACCCCTAATTATTTGATTTATTTTATGTGCGTTTCAGAAAATTTAATTATAAGTATGTTTTAATTAAGTTTAACGTTTGGGAGATTTATTTCGTAAATATACAAGGTCGATAAAATAATTCATAAGTGGGACGAGATGAATGAGAACGAAAAATCAAACAAAACGCAAAAAGAATGGATCAAATCGGAGTTCGTTTGATATCCCAAATTAATTAATATCATAAGAAAGTTTAATATAAAGTTTAAAATTATAATATGTTTAATGACTTAATTAACCAAAGTATATAATCACCTCTTATCCTAAGTAAAAACCATATGATAATTTTAACCTAAGGTAAATTATGTCATCGACTCTCCTCCTTCTCTTTAGCTTTCTGGCGGCCGATCGGCTGGAGCGCCGCCGTCGCCGCCGCCGGCGACCACCGTCGCCGGAATTTTCTTCCGACCGATATGTATCAAACCCTACACCATCTTGAAGCCCTCGCCGAGCCCGTTCCAACCCCGGGCTCGGAATCGTCATCCGCCGCTGCGTTCGCCGGCGAAGATACGGCTTTCTCTCTCTAGGAAACCCCAATTTTCTCTCTCTTCGTTCTCGACCATCCGGCCACCGATCGGGGCGATTCTTGAGCCTAAAGTGAAGTTCTCGTCGAGCCCGTCTTAATTCTGGGCTCGGATCGTTGATCGGACCGGCCAATCTCCGGTGGTGGCCGGTCAAAGTTTCTACAGTTTGTTTTCTCTCTCCTCACCCTTGCTCTCTCTCTCTTCGACACTCTCTCTCTCTCGCGCTCATCTCTCTCCCTCTCGTCTCTCTTCCGGGTTTGGCTGGTCGGGGCGGCGCATGCAGCACCGCCGTGTGAGTGGGTGGCCGGCGCAAGGAGCACCGGCGGTACATGGTGGTTTGGTTGTGTTTGGATGGAGTTTGGTGGTGGTAGAGAAGGGGTGTTTGGCAGCAGCTTTTCCGGCGCCGCCGTGGTCGAAGGAGGCCGACACTTGGTGCGCCGGCGAGGAGGGAGTGGTCGGGGGTGGAGTTCGCCGTCGGAGATGTATTTTGTCTATTTCATCAACAGAAACTCCGATGGCAAACAATTGATCACAAATTGATTTGAATTCTCGTCTGAAGTCAGCCATCGATTTATCTCTTTTACGAAGTGTTTGCAATTGTCCTTTGAGGCGAAACTCACGCGCCTTTGACTGGTGGCTGAAAGTGTTCTCAAGGGTAACCCATACATCACGCGCGGTGGTGCAACCGACCACCACAGATATGGATTCTTCGGTTAAGGATGAATAAAGGAGGGAGACTAGGCATTGATCTTCAACACGCCACGAGAGATAATCAGAGTTGGGAATTGTCTTACCATCGATGATGACTTTAGACGCAGACGCCGAACGAGAACTGTCGATCAGACCAATAAGACCCTGGCCAATGAGAAGTGGAAAAACTTGACTACGCCATAGTAAGTAATTTGATGACGTTAGCTTAATAGTAAGCATATGAATGAGCGTCGCATATGGAAGAGAATCAGATGAAGAAGAGGAGGTGGGAGAGTTTGAGGGAGCCATGATCGGAAAATAGAGTCGCTGGATGCGGAGGGAAACAGCAGACAGGTTTAAGTTGTTTATGGCTGATACCATGTTGATAGAAATATTCTTTATTTCTTGATATTATTTACAAAAGTGTACAGTACATTATATACACAAGGTATAAAACCTTTTCTAAAACTATACAAGGAAAGAGTGAATGAAATAATGATACAATCCCTAAATTGTAGGATCAAGATATGATAATCAAGGACCAAATCTGTGATTTATGTTATGCTATTATAAAATATTTTTTTTTGAAATATAAAATAAGATTTTAAGATTTTAATAATATAAAATCATATAGAATAATTAATAAAAAATATGAAAAATATATTATTATTATTTAACTACTTTATGTAAATAATACAAAAATAGTAAACTAATAATGAAATTAAAAAATAAAATATATAAATATAATATATCTTAATATTAGTACAATGATTAATTTTTTGTAAAAAGAATTATTTTTAAATTTAAATATGCCAAATATTTTAAATTTGAGTGATTTATTAAATATGAATATTAAATAAAATTATAATGGAAGGTAATTTGGTCAAATAAAGATTGATTTAATATTATATATTTTATTTATAGTTATCAATCATAAAATATAATTATAATGATTATTTCATTCATTTCATATTCCTTTGTGATACCAATCACATGAATCAATATTTTTCTACCATTCATTTTCCACCACCATTCCATTCTTGAGTTCATTCAATTCTCACCTAATTTCATTCCATTATACCAATCATTCCGTTAGTACTTGGATTTACCTATAAGGATGGAAGGGGAAGACTGAATTCTCCTAAATTTATTCGAACTAGTACCAAAGAAAAATAAAAACAAAAAACAAAAAACAAAAAAGAAAAATAAAAAACAAAAAAATAATAAAAAAAGATAAAGTAAATATGTAGATAAACCAACTCTCATCTTGGACCCCATTGAAGGCAACCCTAAAGAGGATGCTACCATCATTAATTGTAGTGAACGTATCATCTGAACATCAACTCAGACAAGACGACCATCGCCAACATGCTTCTGCCTTTTTCTTGTTCATGTATATCACTACTTATAGTTTTCAAGAATTAAATTACTATGAGTGGTTTAAGCAATTACAAGATCAATCTAGATATTTTAGCTTTTCATTTTTATTATGCCCCATTATATTTTTCTCCATTATTTTGATGTTCAATGGATAATTAGTTACATATATAACAAATGAGTAGAATTCTTATAAAACTGTCTCACGTATACATATAATTTTTATAAGGTCTCAAGGAATTTTTTACTTCATGGTAAAAAATAATTTCAAACGCAGAGCTATTTATTTTTGAGTTTTGACTAACCTAGTTAGGAACTCCTTATCTTTTCTCAATTATCCTTTTATCAACCATCGTAGTATTCTAAAAGTCCATTTTTTTTTATTAGAAGCATATTAAAATTACTAGTTAAAAAAATGGCAGTTAAAATTATTTTCATATATTTAAATGCATTGCCATTTGAAGGGGAGGCTTTCTGACCGGTGTGGGGCCTCCAATACAAGGTTGGGACCAAAACAAATTAATGTATGTATATATATTGCATGTGATACTAAATCTTCTCATACATGTTTCAATTTTCTCCTAGATATATGTACGATAGGGATATGTTATTTATGATGAGAAAATTTAGTGATCCAAAATGTGTTGAATAGACAAAACAAGAAAACCTGAAATAACATCCACAAAAGGCATGTGGGGAGTTTATCCAAATGTAGTTGTTTTAGGGACCAAATGGCAAAGGGTAGTATTCTTGAGGAGTGCTTGTCCAAAATTCCACATGCTATCAAGACCATAAGTAGTTGCATTTTATTACATGGACCCCTAACTCCTTAACCACAAGAGATCCATACTTATTGAACATTTTCAAGTATATATATGATGTGCCTATTTTACAAGCCACATAAACAGTGAGATCCTTTTTGATTTATTATTGCAATACAAAATAGTAGCACTTATCTTATAAAGTACTAATTTACTATAATAGTTTATTGTTGAGACAAACCTCAACATAATGTAAGCACTAATATTTTAATACACGTTTCATAGAAATTATACGATAAATTCTGTATAACAACAGATTATCAATCTATACCCCATACAATATTTGCCAATAAATAATAATCAAACATCAATTAGATATAAAGATGATTATGAATTTTAAATATGAACGGTTTACAAAAAAAAAAAAACTCAAAAAAAAACTCATAAATATAAATTGATAAGTGAAAATTATATCAAGCGGTATTGAGATTTTGAATATATTATATATCTGACAAGAAATCCGACAAAGAGTGTGAAGGTGTGAGACTACTTAATTTAAAACCCCTACGTTTGGCATGTGCAATAGGATGGACGTGGTAGGCCATATATTGGCCCCTTGTGAGGTTACAAGCAAACTTAATTTTGTGGACCATATATACCACCCCTATAAATATAGTTCATCAACTAAACAATACATACTAAATATTATTGGAGTTAGGACGTTACTTTCTAAAATATATGAAAAAGAAAACTATTACAATATCTTTGTTGTACTCACATGATATGAGTCACATCAATTATATTGTCTGCAATGGATCTTATTAATAACACGACATATCATTTTTAATAAAAAAAGTAATATTTTTAATGAAGGGGGAACTAAATTCATCAAACATAACATTATTAGTGTAAAAAAAAAAAAATTGCAATTGAGAGCCATATGTGAGATTGTTCGCGTTGCAGATGTGTGTCTCAATGTTTGTTTTCTTTTTCCTCCTCTTTTTTTTTAAATATCCATGTGGTATATATTAGTACATCATCATTAATAAAGCGTTGATAATTGTATAACACACAAGTAAAGATGTTCTTATAAATTATAAGGGCATTTGCATTAGTTGTTATTAGGAGTGTTTTTAAAATATAAATAAACTAGTAGTAGGCCTGTGCGATGCATGGGATATGAATTAATTATTCAATTATTATATGATTTTTCTTATAATGTGATGATTATCGATATTATTATATATATATATATTATAATATAATATATAATTTTTAATAAGTATAAAATATGTGAATTACAAAGCAAAAATGAAATATTAAAAAGTGAATGCGTGGTCATCAAAGTATATAGTTTACAAATAAAAAAAATAAAAATCATAAACAACTATAAAATGCACTTTCTAACTGTTGTTGTTTTTATTTCTTATGTAAATAAGATATCTAAATATTCCTTATTAAAAATAATTCAAATCTATAACTATAACTGTAAAAATAAAGGTTGTTGGTCAAATCTGATTGTTCAAACAAATTATTTATGTTTAACTAAATGATCCATTGTCGGCACATTAATATGTACTCACTCTGATGTGTCAAGTATCTAGTAAATTTCAATGTCCACTATTTCAGTTAATGTGATCATTATACATCATTAGTGGACATGTTAAAAGTTGTACACAGTAAGAATTTTAACATTTTCATTTTTAAAATACACTATTCATGTATATACAGTATATTCGTCAATCTCTTCATATCAATACCAAACAACTATATCAAAATTTTCTGATATATCAAACTAGCAATACACCCGAGTGATGCACGGTTTATTATATAAAATCTAATAATCTTTAATATTGATGACATATTGTAATGATATATAATTTAAATGTAAAATATATATTGCTTTTAATATCTATATTAATAAAAATGTTAATATTGCAACTTTAAGATTATGTTATTTTAAATAATTGTATTTGATAAAATTAGAAATTTTGAGTGCAAACAATTTTGAAACTCAACATTTTAAATTTGATATAATTATATATGCAATGTAAATAATAGATTATGAATTTTCAAATAGATATGAATTTAATATAACATGCATTAAAAATAAAATTTAAATGAAATTATGAATATAATTAATTTATAAATATAACACAATACAATATAAAATAATAAAATCTGAATAATAAAATAATAAATTGAACATCAATATTCAACAACTAATAAAATAATAAATATAGCATCAATATTCAACAATTAAATTTGAAAATAAAATTGAACACAATATAATAATAATAATAATAATAATAATAGTTTTGTGTTTGTTAGATTTTAATTTCTGAATAATTAAGAATTGATTTATTATACTTACTAATATGTTTTGTTCATATTTTTGTTCTATATATTTTAGAATTTGTAAATAATTTTCTGCATTGTTTTTAGATGGATTTGTTTAAAAAAAAAATTATTCTAAAATTTAGTTTATATTAAAAATATTTAGCTTCCAAATTATTTTTACATTTTAAAATAATAATTTTTAGATTTTTGAAACCATGTTTCAGGTTATTTTAGAACAAATTATACTTTTTTTTAAAACTACTTTTAGATTAATTATATCTCTTTATTTGAAATAATTTGGAATAAATTACCAAATATTTTTATTTTTTTATTAAGCTATTTTTTTTTTATCAATTTATTGATATTTAATATCTTTCAAAATTAATATTACATATAGATTTGAATTAATTTTTAAATTTTATTTGTTGATTTAAATTGTTAAACCTTTTTATTATTATTAATTTTAATTTTTATTATTATTTTGATATTTTTATAATAGTTTTCAAAGTTTTAAAAATTTTATAACACCTCGTAAAATTATTTTTCGATTTTAAAACTATTTTCCATATTTATATATTAAAATTTTAAACTAATTTTCCAAATTTTTTATTTTTGACATAATGTTTAAATTTCATTATTTTTAAATTTTAGTCACATCATTAAAATATAATCACATCCTTAAAGTATATGATTACCAAAGTGAATATGTATGAAATGATGTTGATGTATGGTGGCATGGTGCTAAACTTCTCCACAATTTATAGATGTGGACAAATCTTGTTTAGTACTTTTCTTACTCTTCCTAAAAAATGTTTTGAGTAAATTTAAAATTAGGATGCAAGGAAGTGAATTCTATTGGAATAGAGCCCACAATTGAATTTTTAAATATTATTATCATAACATTTTCTTGTAAATGACAAAAAAAATATAAAATGCATGATTACATATAAAATATTAATTTTTAGAGCCTACAAAAAAAACAAAAAAAAATATTTATACAATCATCAATTTGATGTGACATTTTCAAGAGGGAAAGTGACAAATCAGTAAAATTTGCTAACTTCTCTCATTTTATATATAGTATAGATTGGAACACTTGGAAATATTTTAAATCCACAAATGAATCCTCAACACGACTAAAAAAAACCATTATTATAGAATACATAAATCCTACAATATAATAGAAAAGTACCATGAACTGAATCCTCCCACTGCTAAAAAAAACAAAACCTATTATGAGTAAGTCTCTTGTGAGACCGTCTTATGAAATTTTAATGCATTGCGTGACACGAGACAACCCGCAGCCCAATTACCCACCAACCAAACCCTACAATTCATATGTTGTTTGTGAGTGATGGAGCTCCATCTCACGGAAACTATCCATGAGACCGTCTCACATGAGTTTTTTTGGAACTATTATTATAGAATACATCAATTCTATAATACAATTGAAAAATACCATGAATAGAAAATTAAGAAACGAAAAAAAATGAAACAACTAATCAAACCTTTAATTACAAATGAAACTCTTTGTTTTGTTTGATGAGAATTAAGAAAAGAATAAATATTACGGTAGATTATAAAACATATCCATACACGATGAATTAATATATAAAACAAATTAAACCTTTTGTCAAAGAAAATAATAAATAGAGAGTCAAATCTTTATGTGTGATTAGGATTAAGAAAAACACGATATCATGATAATTAAGAAATTAATAAGTAGATGGTGAATATATTTAAGAAACAATGAATAGAGAGTGAATTAATAGAGAAACTAATAAGTAGATGGTGAATATATTTAAGAAATAATGAATAGAGATTGAATTAAATAGAGAGTGAATATTTTTGAAGTTGAAATATAGATTTGTTTAGATATTTGATATCTAATCTAATATATATAGATTTTTATGGATATTGAAAACATTTTTATTTACATTATCTCAACATTTATTAGTTATTATCTATGATATTTATGGATATGGAAAATCCCTAATATCTTTACGAGTTTGTTAAAATTATATTTCTGTTCAAATTTATTAGAATATGTGCTATAAAAAATTTCAAATAATAATATATATCCGGATATTCGTGATATCGAGATATCTATATGAAGTAAAAACGTGATTGCTTATAAAATTTTGCCATCAATATATATGTATTTAAAAAAAAGCTATATGAAGTAAAAACATGATTGGTTATAAAATTCTGCCATCAATATATATATGTATTTAAAATAAAGAAAAATCTTTTTGAATATATATGTCTTTAAAATAATGAAATACCTTTTTGAAATATCCATCTATTAAAAATCCCTTGATCATGTTACATATTATACAATAATATCAAAAATATCAAAAGATAGTGGACATATCTCATTAAGAAATTATGTGCTATTTTTTAGGATATTTAGTTAAATTATAAATTAATGATATGGAAAATTTTAAAAAATATCAAAATAATTTTTATATCAGTATCGTAAATGTGACCATAATATATTCCTCAACTTTGAAGAAAATGGTTTTTAATTATAGTCCATATCAATTTTGAAAAAAAATGGACAATTTTTTTTTTTTGGAAAATTGGTTATTTTATCAATTTATAATTTAGAAATATTTTAATTTCAATATATCAAAATGATTTTTTCTATTCCTAAAAGGACATGTTTCAACTATTGTAACGCCTAGGAACAAACGATGTAATTGATGAATTAAATATTTAAACCCCTAATTGTTTGATTTAATTACGTGCGTTTCAGAAAAACGATATAATACATAATTAATTATCGGAAGTATAGTTTAATCCAAAAGCATAGGTTATATTTTTATCAAAAGGTTCATAATCGAAAATCGAAAAGAAAGAAAAAAAAATGAGGCCAATTGGAGACCCGTAGCTCAATTCACGAAGAAAACAAAAAAATCGAAAATTATATAAATACGTTGAAAACGAATTGTAAAAGAGAATTCGACCGAAAAAGAAAAAAGGTAGATATTTTTCTCTCTTTTTCTCTCTCTTCTCTCTCCTCTGCTTCCGGCCGGCGGCCGTCTCGCCTTTGCCGGCGCCACCGCCGGTGCTGGAAAAGTTTTCTCTGTTTCGGCTGATTTTCGCACCATTTTTAGCTTTCGCTGAGCCCATTCCTGATCCGGGCTCGGTTTTACGTTCCGACATCTCCTTTACCGGAAAACGGCCGGTCAACGCCGGTGAAACCCTCTTTCTCTCTCATCTCTCTCTTTCTATCTCCCTGCTGCTTTCTCTCTCCCTCGCCCTCTTGTTCCGTCGCCGGAGCCGCCGCGGCCTGGTTGCTATGTGGTGTGTGTTGGGCTCTGTGTGTGTTTGTGCGTGTGTGTGTTGCTAATTTGGGTGTGTTGTGTGTGGCGCTGTGCAGTGCCGCCATGCTCGTCGGAGGTATGGGTGGCCGGTGCAGGGTGCGCAGGTGGTGCTGGGTTGGTGGTGGTGGTGGCTGGTGTGTGAAGTCGTCGGCATTGTTGGTTTTGTGGAACAGGCGCGCAGACGCACCAGGAGTGTTGGGATGTATGCCGGGAGGCGCTGCTGCTGTTGAATTGCGTGTGCGCGTGCCGGGAGCGAGGCTGCCTCGACTGCGCGTGCGGAGAGGGACGTCGTGCTGTATAGGCACGCATGGTGCGCACGCCATGTGCGTGGGTGACGGGGCACGTTGTGTGCACGCCGGGTAGATGACGGGCATGCTGTGTGCGCGCCGATTGCCGTTTGTGCGCACATTTTGTACGCAGGGTCTATTTCGTGTGTGTGTTGCCAGCGTGCGGAGCCATGCCGGCATGTGGTGTTGTGGTTGTGTCACCCGCGATGGGAGGTTGCCGGTCATGAGTCGGGATTTGTGTATGTGACGATGGAGATCGATTTGTTTTTTTTTTTAAACCGGGAATTGGATCGTAAATCCTAGATTTTTAGGATCTTTACATTCTAACCCTCCATCTTTTGAAAATCTCGTTTAACCTTCAAACTTTCGTATATTTTGTTTAGACCCCAAAACTATTCTGTATTTACAAAAATATCCCTGGTCAAAGTCAATCCTTTTCTGATAAATTATGAAAACGCCCCTACACTTTTAAACGCTCCGTTTGAGCTTGTTTTTCCTCCGTTTTAATCTGTTTTTCTTCCGTTCAAACTCTAATCTTTCCCCTTTCACCCTATGATCACATGTTTAACCTTCCACACTTGTTTCTTCATCCTTGATCTCTAAAGCTTTCATTTTGTTTCGTCTTTCCTATTGCTTCTTCTTCGAGAGAGTTTATATAATTAATGTAATATGAATCTAAAAAACATCTTTACATGTGTAGGCTCTCAATCGGAAAAAACGCCTTAAAACTTGATACTTTGACTTACACGAGGTTTACCACCGAACAAGGTGGGGGTAACTTCTAATCTCTATATGTTTATATTTTCCATATTTGATATATGAATTATTGAACCCTATGTACCGTGAATACTGTGAACATGTTATTATATTTGTGAATGGACTGGGTGGTTCGTAAATACACCGATAGTTAGGGATGGACTGGGTTGTCCGTAAATACACTGATAGCTAGGGATAGATTGGGTGGTCTATAAATACACTGATAGTTAGGGATGGACTGGGTGGTCCGTAAATACACTGATAGCTAGAGATGGATTGGGTGGTCCGTAAATACACTGATAGTTAGGGATGGACTAGGTGGTCCATAAATACACTGATAGTTAGAGATGGGCTGTGTCGTCCGTTAAAGAACTGATTTACTTGATGTGCAATATATGTAAGGTGTCTAATTACCGAACTTATATATATTTGATTTATTTTACTGCTTAATAAATGTTAAATATGGATTATCCCCACGAGTGTATTCAACACACTCACCCCTATCTGTATTCACACTACAGGAAATGACAAGAGTTAAGATGCGTAGAGAGGATGGTGTCATATCAAGTCTTCTCTTTTTATTTTCTTTTCAAAACTTGATGTCGAAACTATACTTTAATATTTCACGTTTGTAAAGTTATACTGTACTTCTTCTATGTTATGGATCCTGATGTATTTTCCGTTGATGCTATTTAAAATGTTTTCTCCCGATTTTGTGCCGAAGGTTTAAAACATGTGAAATCGTATATTTAACGGTTCTCCGAGGTTTCTATTTCAAACGTACGTCTCTTTTCCCTTTCTTCCTGCACGCCCAAAAGAGAACTCTGATATTTTTAAGTATGACAACGGGGCATGACAGTATGGTATCAGAGCAAAGTTTTACCTTTGTAGGGCTTTGCTCAAGCTCATTTTTTTTTCAAACGTGTTTTATCCAGAAAAGATCTTTTAAAAAGTGATGAATGATGATATTTTTACCTCTTGATGTCATTACAATCGACACACTACTTTTGGCCAACGCCACAGGGCCGCTGACTGTAGCAGCGTGAGTTCGTGTGCGTAAATGGTCATTTGCAAGAGTTGATGCAGTGATACAAAAGGTGGTTGAGACTAATTGGTGTGTTTTCCCAATTCGTGGGTGTGATACATAAAGTTGCGACTTTTTTCTTCAGATCTATGTGGACCATGTGTGTAACGCCCAATTCTCTAATCACATGCATCTTACATTGAAATGCATTCATGAGCATTCAATCTATATTTCTAAGCATCTTATTACGAAATGCGCTGAATTCTCAAGTATATGCCTATTTTATGATCTAATTAGTCATGATTACTTTATCTATGCATGATATTATTATGGCATTCCAACTCTATAGCCTAATATACTCTGTTTAGTGCTTCTTCTTTTTACAGTGGAAAGGTTTGGCTTGGGAAGAGAAGATAGATGTGCTGAAAACGGTTATAAATACGCTAAATGCATAATATCTCAAAAATGACATTCCTAGATTAACTTGATTACACTTCTAATTTATGAATTTCATTTCATTTATTTATAATTCTAAAGTAAGTAAAATGCTGCAATTTGATTGGTTAGTTGACTAGGGTGCACCAAAAGCACTTTTAATGTGTTGCACTAGATTATTTTGATCTTTCCTCCAACACTAACCTTTTCCTAAGGCAAAAAACGTGGCATATGACACATTGGACACCTATACTAGTTCAGCCAATTAGGACAAATCAAGTGGTTGCCTTTAGCATGGTCAAATATGGTAGGAAATGTCATTTTATGCTTTCTTTTGTTCACATGAGACTCAAAAATGACCAGCCTCTTCTCCTCTTCCTTTCTTCAACCTTAGAACCCCAAATACCATACAAAAACTGAAATATATCATGGAGGTTGCATATGAGATGAATTGAAGCTAGTTGGTGACTCCGTTGGTGAAAATGTTGCATCCTTAAGCTTAATTGCTAGGTCTGATCCTATCTCTATGTTTTATGCTTAAAATTATGTTCATATGATAATTACATGATCTGATTTTATATGTAGTATTATGAAGATGAATTGAAGATAACTAAGTTAGTTGAAGTAGTTTAATTAAACTTGTGAATCTGATAAGTTGTGGCTGATTCTATTGATGCTTGGTATTGTTATAATGATTGGATGTATGATTGAAGAATTAGAGGATAGGTAACTCAAGTGGTTATTTAGGTTAAGTTATGTAAGAACATAATTAGTTCGGTTCATGTGAGTTTTTATTATTGCAAGGTTAGGGGCTGCCCTATTAGTGTTCTTAATTTATTGAATTAAGGAATGATATTAAGATGAATTATAGGTTTTGATGTGTTTAATTGAACGATAGTGTCTCTTCATTGAATGAGCATTTAAAGGTATGTATATGCATGCTTGATCCTTTTAGGTTTATAAGCACATCGTATCTTTCCCAAGGGCCAAACACTTCCACTATTGTACTTGCTTTGGATTTGAGGTAAGTTGAAGCTTTTATTTGCTGCATTGCAAGAACTAATTGATATTCAAGTAATTTGTATGATATGTGAATGATGGTTCTATGTCTACGATTGAATGGTATGTGAGATTAACGTGATACATGATGTATATAAAAGATATTTTGAAAGAGGAAGTATGGTACTTGATTGATTGAGAGTGGGCAACATGACTATATGGTCTACAGATGATAGTTGAGCTATCGGAGAGTAGACACAATGTGTACGGTCTGCTGATGTTGGTTGAGTACTAATGATAGTGCTTAACTAATAGAGAGTAGATATCATGATATGATGATTGGCTAATCTTAATGATACGCTTATACGACCTACTGATATTGATTGAGTACCAGCCTTCCGGGTACCCGACAAAGAATGTTTTCAGAATAAATGAGTATGGAAAAACATATTGCATGATATGATTCATTATACGTGGTTGTGTGCATAAGTTTCAACTTACTGAGCTTATTACTCATTAATAAGTTTTTGTAATGCAGATAATGATGTGTAGTGATAATTGGTCTCCTAAATGGCCAGTCAGTTTGTTCATATGTCATGCTTGAGATGAACTTTTGAAGCTTATGTGTTACTTATCTTTTGGACAATTAAACCGTTGAGGGTCTTTTGTTGTAAATACATATTTTGGATTCCATATATAAACGATGATATATTTCAATCGACAAAGTTCCTTTCAAGTATTATGAAGTTCTCTTGCAAAAATTAAATATTGGGGACCTTCTTTAATGGCTGGCTGCGTTTTCAAGTTAAGTCAAGAATCTAACATTCTCATACATGTGTTTCTTAAAAGTATTTCGAATTAGTAAAGCTTGGGAGTGTTACAATGTGTGGATGTTTATAATATATTTCGTGATGTTTTGCTTATGATGTACTTTTATGGTTGGTATATACAAGTTGGGTATATGCTATCCTACATGACAATATTATGCTATGATGATAAACGAATGACAGAGAAATCTATTCATGTTATTAAATGATTTATAGAATAATTTTTATTGGTGCTATGTTACCTGTTATTTGTTTATTTGTTGTTATTTATATTGTTGGGTTACGTGGGGTAGATGATTAGGGTTAGTTTTCATATGTTGCCTTTAGAATTATGCCTCGAGACCGACCACGAAGGGATAAGCAGGCAACGGAAAATCCACCAGAACATGATGTGGATGCTACGATGGGAGATTTAGTGTCGGTTCTTAAAGGATTAGTTCGACACTTTGAGGTTACACAACCTGCACCACCGCTAGTGAGAAATGACACAAACCTGATATATGAACAATTTTGGCACTTCAATCCGCCGACGTTCAATGGGAAGGACGAAACTGCTAACGCCGAGGAGTGGCTAAGGTCACTTAATCGTTTATTTGGGCATCTGACTTGTACGAAAGAACAAAAGATTTCGTGTGCGGTTTTCTAACTCACGGAAGAGGCCAGTCACTGGTGGGAGTCGTATGAGAGAATCTTGTCGCCAAACCATAGGGAGGCTATGACCTGGGAGACTTTTAAGAAAGTGATCGCACAACACTTCATACCTCAATCATACTGCGACCGAAAGGAAACAAAATTCTTACATCTCCGTCAAGGAATCACATTGGTAAGAGAATATGAACGGAGATTTAATCAACTGAGTAGATATGTGATACACCTGGAGATCAGTTCAATCCTAGCAGGTCAGGAAATCATGACCTATGCAAACGTCATTGAAAGAGCTCAAGATATTTCTTCTCGGCTACGCTTGGACATACTACCGCCCAAGAAATGAGATACTCGGAAAGAGAAAGTAGACCGGTCCAAGTCAGAGCTTCAATCAAAATGAATTTCCAAGAACTATCAATGTTCCGCTTCTCCCCACTCCTAAACCGGGAAACCCATGTACTAGATGTGGAAGAATTCATGTGGGACCTGCCTGCAAGAGACTAGGAACTGTTTCAGGTGTGGAGATCCTGGATATATCGTGAGAAATTGTTAGAAGTTTAGACGTCCAGCAGCTGCAACACCGAGGCCAAGGCTAGGGGCAGGCAATGCTGGGGCCTTCACTCTCACTCGTACGGAGGCTGCTGAGGGGTCAGAGACTATGACAGGTATGTTAACAGTACGCGATATCCATGCTCTCATCTTGTTTAATACCAGAGCAATCCACTCTTTCATCTCTGTCAAGTTTTGTGATCTATTGAAGTATGAGAATGGTAGGGTAGTCGTTGAAACTCTAGAAGTTAGTATTCCATCGAAAAAGACAGTAAAAATGAAATTACCTTTACCATAATCTAAGAATTGCATTCGGAAATAGAATTCTTTTAGTCAATCTGCATACACTAGAGATGAAGGACTTCGATGTGATTTTGGGAATACATGGATGCTTTTATTCAAAATGCTCTTCCAACGAGGTTCTGTTTCGAGGACGAGATTCCACCTTCATATCAGATATCAGAATGAGAGGAGCATATAGATTCGCTCTTTCGTAATCTTGAGTTGGACCTTCGTGAATCTGGACCAGGTTGAGGATCCATGGTCTACTAACCAAATTAAACCTCTTTCACAAAACAAAAGGGACTAATTGAGTTGAGAGAAAGACAGACAGAAAGTTGGACAATTAAAGCTAAGGTTTTTGTTTACTTCATCATATTTTGTTGAGTAATGAGCAAAGTCACACCCGAACCTACACCCCTTGTTCGGTGGTGTAAACTCTCTTTTTCATTCTTCCAAGATTAACACCACAAGCCAAGGATCATCCAAGGAAGCATAGAGATCGAAAATGATTTGACTTATAAAGAGGATCCAGTGGCCATCTTGGACAGAAATACTCGCTAGTTAAGGAATCGAGATATGACCCTAGTGAAAGTCCAGTAGAGTCGCCATGGAAAGGAAGAAGCAACGTGGGAACAAGAGGATGAGATCTTAGCAAAGTATCCAGATTTGCCGTTTTTAGGTACACATCTAAATTTTGATGATGATTTTTTTATAAGGGGGAAGGGATGTAACGCCTAGGATAAAATGATGCATAATTGACAAATTAAATATTTAAACCCCTAATTGTTCGATTTAATTACGTACGTTTTAGAAAATGATATAATACATAATTAATTATCGAAAATATAATTTAATCAAAAAGTATAGGTTATATTTTATCAAAAGGTTCATAATCGAAAATTGAAAAGAAAGAAACGAAAATGAGGCCAATCGGAGACCAGTAGCTCAAATCACGAAGAAAACAAAAATCGAAAGTTATATAAATACGTTGAAAATGAATTATAAAAGAGAATTCGATCGAAAAAGTAAAAAGATAGATACTTTTTTCCCTTTTTCTCTCTTTTCTCTCTCCTCTGCTTTCCGGCCGGCAGCCGCCGCATCGCCGCCGGAGTCGGAAAATTTTTCTCTGTTTCGGCTGATTTTTGCACCATTTATAGCTTTCGCCGAGCCCATTCCAGATCCGGGTTCAGTTTTACATTCCAACATCTCCTTTGCCGAAAAACGGCTGGTCAACACCGGTGAAACCCTTTTTCTCTCTCCTCTCTCTCTTCCCGTTGCTTGCTCTCTCGCTCTTTCTCTCTCGGCTATTTCTCTCTCTCTCCCTCGCCTTCTGGTTCCGCCGCCGTCGTGCGTTCTCTGACGTGTTGCTGGAGCCGCCGCGGCTTGGTTGTTGTGTGGTGTGTGTTGGGCTGTGTGTGTGTTTGTGTGTGTGTGTTGCTGGTTTGGGTGTGTTGTGGGCGGCGCTGTGTAGTGTCGCCGTACTCGCCGGAGGTGTGGGTGGCTGACGCAGGGTGCACCGGTGGTGCTGGGTTGGTGGTGGTGGTCGGCGTGTGAAGTTGTGGTGTCGCTGGTTTGGTGGAACAGGCCTACAAGTGCACCGAGAGTGCTGGGATGCGCGTTGGGTGGCGCTGCTGCTGCTAGGTTGCGCGTGCACATGCCGGGAGTGAGGCTACCTTGGCTGCGCGTGTGGAGAAGGACGTTGTGCTGTGTAGGCGCGCGCCGTGTGCGTGGGTGAGGGGGCGCGCTGTGTGCGCGCTGGGTGCCGTTTGTGCACATGTTTTGTGCGTCGGGTCTGTTTCATGTGTGTGTTGCTGGCGTGTGGTGCCGCACTGACATGTGGTGTTGTGGTAGTGTTGCCGGCAACGGGAGGTCACCGGTCGTGAGTCGAGGTGTGTGTACGTGATGATGGGGGTCGATTTGTATTTTTGTTAAAATCGGGGACCAGATCATAAACCCTAGATTTTTAGGATCTTTACATTCTAACCCTCCATCTTTTGAAAATCTCGTTTAACCCTCAAACTTTTGTATATTTCGTTTAGAACCCAAAACTATTTTGTATTTATAAAAATACCCCTGGTCAAAGTCAACCCTTTTCTAATAAATTACGAAAACGCCCCTACACCTTTAAATGCTCCGTTTGATCTCGTTTTTCCTCCGTTTTAATCCATTTTTCTTCCGTTCAAACTCTAATTAATCTTTTCCCTTTCACCCTATGATCACATGTTTAACCTTCCACACTCGTTTCTTCATTCTTGATCTCTAAAGCTTTCATTTTGTTTCGTTTTTCCTATCGTTTCTTCTTCGAGAGAGTTTATATAATTAATGTAATATGAATCTAAGAAAACTCTTTACATTTGTAGGCTCTCAATCGGAACAAACGCCTTAAAACTTGATACTTGGACTTACATAAGATTTACCACCGAACAAGGTAGGGGTAACTTCTAATCTCTATATGTTTATGTTTTCCAAATTGGATATATGAATTGTTGAACCCTATGTACCGTGAATACTGTGTGCATGTTATTATATTTGAGAATGGACTGGGTGGTCCGTAAATACACCCATAGTCAAGGATGGACTGGGTGGTCCGTAAATACACTGATAGCTAAGGATGGATTGGGTGGTCCGTAAATACACTGATAGCTAGGGATGGATTGGATAGTTCGTAAATACACTGATAGCTAGTGATGGACTGGGTGGTCCGTAAATATACTGATAGTTAGGGATGGACTGGGTGGTCCGTAAATACACTGATAGTTAGAGATGGGTTGGGTCGTCTGTTAAAGAACCGATTTACTTGTTGTACAATATATGTGAGGTGTCTAATTACCAGACTTATATATGTTTGATTTCTTTAACTGCTTAATAACTGTTAAACATGGATTATCCCCACGAGTGTATTCAACGCACTCACCCCTATCTGTATTCACACTACAGGAAATGACGAGAGTTAAGATGCGTAGAGAGGATGGTGCCATATCTAATCTTCTCCTTTTGTTTTCTTTTCAAAACTTGATGTCGAAACTATATTTTAATATTTCACGTTTGTAAAGTTATACTGTACTTCTTCTATGTTATGGATCCTGATGTATTTTCCGTTATGGATCCTGATGTATTTTCCGCTGATGCTATTTAAAATGTTTTCTCCCGGTTTTGTGCCGAAGGTTTAAAACATGTAAAAATCGTATATTTAACAGTTCTCCGAGGTTTCTGTTTCAAACGTACGTCTTTTTTCCCTTTCTTCCTGTACGCCCAAAAGAAAACTCTGATATTTTTAAGTGTGAAAATGGGGCGTGACAATGTAATATATTCCTAAAAATTTGTGTGTGATTAGTATAATAAGAAAATGAAAACATATAAAAAAACTAAAAGGAAAATGTGAAAATTGGGGATTTAGGTGGAAACTTCGGTTGATTTTGTTATTATATATATATATAAAATAAAAATGTTATTGAGTGTGATAGTGTTTCTTGGTAGAAACTAGTTCTTTGGAGAGAGATGAGAGAGAGAGAGTGTTAGAGGAGAGAGTGTGTGCAATGTAATTATGTGGTTCCTTTTCTTAACCTTTTTAATATTATTTTAATATATTAATATTACACTAAAAACATCTAATGCAGATCGATGTCCTAATAAGGTTAAAGAAAGAATAGTATAGGAAGAGAGAGAGAAATTGTAAATGAATTTTCTCGTCTGCATGATAAAGATTATAAGAAACCTTCTATTTTTTATTTTTTAATTTATGCATTAAAAAAAAGAGAATGATTTTAGACATTTGGAAACTCTTTTGAAAGAAAACAGTAGTGAATTGATGTAATAAATTGTAACTACAAAATAAAAAAAACACAATATTATCTTCTTAAGAAATTAAATCGTTCACATTTCTGACAAATCTATAGGAGAAAAAAAATAAAAATAAAAGAGTGACAGATCTTTCAAATCCTAAATCTATATATGAAGATTTATTTTTCATTTAATAAATCAAAATTTACAAATAAGGAAATTTTTTAAGACAGTCTAACAAATATATCATTCCCTCCAAAAAATATGAGTTTTGTTTATGTAATTAAAACGATATATCAGTCAAATTTAATATTTTATTCTGAATATAATACGAACATCTATACGTTTTAGTTTAGCATCAAGAAAAAAACATTTATACACCCGTTACACAGTTTTGAAATTGTGCACTCGCCTCCCATGTGCAACCACAAGCTCCAAGGTCGTTCACAAATTCGCTTAGATTCGATCACAGATGTTATACATTTATGTAGTGTTAAACATACTTTTATGTTATGTTAGTTATACCTTTTAAATTTTTACATGTACCTTAACATATTTTCAGACATCTATTAATACCTTTCATACCTTTTAGTTATATTAGTCATATCTTTAGTTATGTTAGTCATACCTTTTAGTTATGTTAATTGTACCTTTATATATTATATAAATGTATGTTTATGTTAATATAAATGTATAAATAATATCACATAAATGTATGAGTAATATCACATAATGGTAAACATGTACAACTTGTGCCGAAATTAGGGTTTAGGGTTTAGGATTAAAGTATTACATAAATGTATGATATTTATATATAAATGTATGACTAATATAACATAAAGGTATGCCTAACATAGTATGAAGGCCAGCTAATTTTTTTTAAAGTTAAAATATTGCACTAAGGGTATGAAATCTGGACATAAGGGTATAACTAATATGACATGAATGTATGATTAACATAATATAAAAGTTCGGGCAAGAAAAAAAAAAGGAAAATGCACCGATCCGGGTCGGATCCACTCCAACCCGACTCGAGTGCATGAATCTAAGATCTATGCACTAGTTGCACATGAGACCTACTCTAACATCAAACACTCATACACGGACAATCATGAAATGAACAAAAATAATTTATTCTTAAATGAAATGTGGAAGGTGTACAAAAAATCATTTATTCTTAAAACGAAAATGAACAAAAAATATTTAATTTAGGATAAATCCAATAATTAATAACTTTGCTCGGAAATTATCTTGTTATCTTATCTAAATGTCACGTCTACAATCTCCTCAAAAAAAAAAATCATTTTGTTTTTGAGAGGGGAAAATGACATTTACAAATATGGCTCTCCTTCTTACTAACTGAATATCTTTTCTTGTTATAAAAATAAATGATTTTTTAATTTTGTTCTGGGATCATATCAGCAATTGGCGATGAGCAAGTAGAAGAAATATGAATATGGGAAAAAGATATGAATGATGTAAGGTAGTTGTTTGGGCCTTTGCCCTTTTAAATTATACACACCTTTTTGGGCCCACCAACCATATAAGTTCACACTTTTCCTGGCCTTCATTACACTTAATTAGGCCTGCAATTCAATATGTGGTTCGGGACGGTTTGTGAACAAGCACGAGAAAGGTTCGTTTTATATATGTACGGTTTGTTTATTTAGCGAACAAAAATGAGCCGAGATTTGTGTTTGTTTATTAAACGAATCAAATACAAATAAATTTGTATTTCACTCGTTTGTGTTGAAGAACAAATCTATCTATCTATCTATATATATATATAACAGAAGTCAGTCAGACAAAATTGTAATTCTATTACGAACTAAGGGTAATTTGGTAAATTAATCATACAGGAAACCGTTCTATTTAAATTCCGTTCTATTTATATTGACGGATTAGATAGATAAGATTGAAAAAGATTCTTTTTTATTTTTTTTTAATTTTTGTTTAAAAAACAGTTATGGAATGACTTTTATTATTATTATTTTTTTAAATGTCTCCATAAAATAATTGCTTGGCCAAAAAATAAAAAAGAAGCGAGAGTAGTTTTATCGTGATTGATCGTGGCTATTTAATCATACAGAAACCGTTCTATTTAAATTCTTAAATATGTGGATATTTCTTGATAATTATCATCCATAAATAACTGTCTGGCCAAAAAATAAAAAAGAAACGAGAACAGTTTTTCCAATCTGTATTTTTATATAGACGGATTAGATAGATAAGATTGAAAAATATTTTTTTTTATTTTTTTTTAGATTTTTGTTTAAAAAACAGTTATGGAATGACTTTTATTATTATTATTTTTTTAAAATGTCTCCATAAAATAATTATCTGGCCAAAAAATAAAAAAGAAGCGAGAGCAGTTTTTCCACTTTGTATTTTTATATAGACGGATTGGTGTGTACCTTTTTTATTTATAATTAAAAATTTCAAATTTGGAAAAGATTTTTTGAAAAAACAAATCATGATTGATCGTGGCGGGTAAAACTTATTTTGAAAATAGAATGGTTTTTTTTCCCACACGGTTTCACTTTATCAAATTTACACGTTCACATACACGTTCATATATAATTTCTCAAATAAATCCTGCACATAATTTCTAAAATAATCTAACGCACAGATCCCACACATAATCTGAGTTCTTCATTTGATTGAGCAGATCTTCATAAAATATCTCAATGGCGCCCGTTTGGAATATGATTCGAGATATTGATACTACTAGAAGACTCTGGAGCCTTCGTGTGCGATGTGTTAGGGCTTACGATGTTCCTGCATTCGGAAGTACAACTGAGCTATATAGTTTTAATTGTGTTTTCAGAGATAAAATGGTTATTTATTTAAAAATATCTATTTATTATGTATATTATAGTGGAATGTAATCTCTAATTTCATTTTTTTTCACATAGATTTTAGGGTGATACAATCCATGGAGTTGCTCGAAAACCTCACCTTGAAAAGATTCGTGATAAGGTTATAGAAGGAAAAACGTATGTACTTTCTAACTTTATTGTTTCAAAGTACGACTCCACCTTGAGAACATCTGAATTAAAGTTGAAGTTCCAATTTTATGGAAAAACACATCTTGAGGAGTATCAAGATGATGACTTTCCTAATAATCTGTACATTTTTAAACCATTTGACGAGATTATTACCATGAAAGCCACTGAACAAACTGTTCTATTTGGTAAGGATTATATTATTTTTTATGAATTTATTTTATTTTTAAATTTATTGTTGTTAATGATTATTATTTAATAATATTTTTTTACCAACATTAATGCAGATTTAGTGGGAAGAATTGTTGCATTTGATCCATCGAGAAAGACTAAAAGTGGCAAGAGATTGATGGAATTTATAATTGAGGATCTGCAGTATGTTTATTTAATTTAGATGTAATTTTATGAAATGTAACTATATTATATTAATTATTTTTTAATAATCAGTTCAAATAATGTTAGGAAACTACAACTCACTGTTACTTCGTGAGAGGATTGTATAGATACAATTGATACGAGGAAAATATGTGCAATTTTATGGTGATTAAAGTGAGATTTTATGATCGTTTATTTGATTGTATGCACTAGATATATGTGATTTGAGTTTTCAAATACTTCATATATTATTTTCTTGTTCATTTTAAGGATTTATGGAGTATTTTGGAGTAAAAGAATGATTTGGGCTCATGAGGAATGAAGAATGGAGATAATGGGCTGAACAATTTATTTGAAGAATTAAAGAGGGGTTTGGGCTAGTAATTTAAAGAAAGAAGCAAACAAAAGCCCATTCCATTGGAAGGAAGGCAAGTTCACACCACCACCAGAAAGCCCTATATATTTGTGCCTTTTTTCCCAAGACTTCTATTCTCCAGGCCATTCGAGTACTGTTCACGTGGAGAGAGTTCAGAGAGAGAAAGAGAGTTAGGATTAGTTTATATATATTCTTTAATTTCTAGATTAATTAGAATGGATTTCTCAACAATTTTTGTGGATTCAATTTCGAAGATGCTCGACTAATTTCTCTATTTCGGTTGGCAGGGATGTTTGAACCTGTATATCTATTTATTTTTTAATTAATCCCATATTCCCTTCTCAATGTTTGATTGGAATTCCCTTTTTGATGTTTGATTGGAATTGATTATGTTATCTGTGCATAATGTTTTCAATTATTATTGCTTGACTTGGATTGACCACCTAGGTTAAGTGTTTGATAATTGATTACTAGAATCTTAAAGCATCGTTGTGGTTTAATTTTCATAAAGTGGTAAACTAGAGGTCGTGCATCTCTAGGGTAACATAATCCTAGAATTATTGAATCACGCGTGTTTATTCAGAGTCTAGTTCATCCTATCGTCTTGGTGATTAATGCATTTGATGAATTAAACCTAGAGAGCATATCCTAGGTTATTCAATTAAATAGAGTTAATTAGCGAGCGTACCCTAATTTAACTAATCTTAAGAGACGATTCGATTTAACAACGCGTAGTTGTTAGACTAGGGGTGATAATTCCATGATAATCTTAGAGAGGGGTAATACATTGATTAGGAAATAATTGATATCGGGGGATAATTGAACTGTTAACTAGAATATTTGCATACATTGAATCTTTGTTTAATTTGCTTTCTAGGTTTATTTTATTTAATTTAGTGATAATTAATCAATCTCAAAAAACCCCCCATAATTTATTTTTTACTTGAATTGAACATAGGTGACATAGTTAATCATCACTCCTCGTGGGATCGACTCTTACTTGCCCTTGCTATTAGTTAATGAGGTTAGGAAAGAAATTAATAATTTTATCGCGTTACGACGCGCGGTCAAATTTTGGTGCCGTTGCCGGAGAATGGTTTGAATTTATTGTGCCATCTTGTTTCTTTTCTTATTTTATTTATATAAAAT
Organism: Scutellaria minor; assembly: GCA_954870855.1. Lineage (NCBI taxonomy): Eukaryota > Viridiplantae > Streptophyta > Magnoliopsida > Lamiales > Lamiaceae > Scutellaria > Scutellaria minor. The sequence continues at coordinate 9,163,278 of OX940728.1, read as the reverse complement.
AAAATTTAAAAATTTGAAAAAAAAAATATTTCGATGTTCAGTTTGTGCATTTTTTTTCTGCTCTGTTTCAACCCTGTTTTGCTAGGGTCTCTGTTTGTCTTGTTGATCTATTCTGTTTTGCTCTGTTTTTCATACTAGCAGTCCTAGTGTGACTTTGGTCTTCCAGTGTCAATTTCTACAGATTGCTTCAACGAAAATTTCTGGAATCTTTCTTATTAAAATTTGATTTTTCTTACTTGAATTTCACGATTTCAAGTGGTGGATGTGTACTCGATCTCAAGGTAACAAGGATTTGGAATTTTAACCTGAGATAACTTGAAGAGATCGAGTTTTAAGGCGACAAGCTAATCAATTTTTGAAATTTTCACTTTCTTCTTCCGAATCAGACTTTAGTGAATCTGAACACGAGGAGGAAGCAATGGCAGAGGAACGAACATTGAGGGAGCTAGCGAATCCTGCACTTACTCAACAACCTCTTTGCATCACCTTTCCTGATCTCAATGAAGATACTAACTTTGAGCTTAAATCTGGACTAATTGACTTACTTCCTTCTTTTTATGGACATGCAGGTGAGGATCCTCACAAGCATCTAAAAAGGCTCCATGGTGTATGTTCAAGTATGAAGCTAAAAGTTGTGACGAAGGAATAAATTAGACTACGGGTATTTCTTTTCTCTCTGAAGGATTCGACACAAGATTGGTTGTATTACCTTCTCTCAGGTTCCATCAAAACATGGAGTGAAATGGAACGACTCTTCTTGGAAAAGTATTTTTCTGCATCTCGAGCAGCAAGCATTCAGAGAGATATATGTGGAGCTCGAAAAATGCATAGGGAGACATTGTATGAATACTGGGAGCGTTTTAAAAAATTGAAAGCAAGCTGCCCTAATCATCAGATCTCTGAACAACTTTTGATTCAATACTTCTATGAGGGGCTATCTTCGATGGACCAAAACATAATTGATACAGCAAGTGGAGGGGCATTAATGAATAAGACCCCTTCAGCAGCAAGAGCTCTCATCTCGGATATGGCTGCTAATTCACAACAATTTAGCACTCGAGATTCTTTAATGCAAACCGTGAAAGAGGTAGGTGAGTCTACTATTGAGGATAGACTAATTGAATTAATTTCTTTGGTTCGTCAAGTTGCTGTAGGTGCTCCTTAGGTGAAGCCATGTCATCTTTACAATACCACTCACCATACCACAGATTTGTGCCGAGTTTTGCTTGACGAAATCGAGGCTCACACTAATGCTGTGGGAAGTGGAAACTACCAAGGAAGGAAGTATGGCCCTTACTCCAACACATACAAATCGGGTTGGTGGGATCATCCAAATTTAAGATGGGGATGGGGAAATCAACAAGCTAATTACAATGGAGAGAATAACAAGCCCCCACAACTTTTAAGGAACTCCAATTACCAATGAGGAAATTCTAATTATCAAGGGCAATCTTCCGGACAAAACTCCAACACATCACTGGAGGATATGATGAAGACATTGGCTTCCAATACAATGCAACTTCAAAAGGACACTACTCAATTCCAAAAAGACACTCAGTCGAGTATCAGAAATCTTGAGATGCAAATAAGTCAATTAGCGACAGTCGTGAGTCGATTGGAAGCTCAGAATGGAGGAAAATTGCTATCTCAACCAAAGATAAATCCAAGAAATGTTAGTGCAGTAATCTTCAGAAGTGGGAAGCAATTGGAAGAACCAAAAAGGCTTGAGAAAAATCAGAAAAATGATGAGGAAGAAAAACCTACTGAATAGGTCGACATTGGATTACCCAGTGTCAAACCATCATCTAGTGTGAAAACTTCAAAATCTGCACAGGTAAACTCGATTTTTCCCTAAAAATCCAAGCTAATATGGTCCATTTTCCTTCAAGGTTGGAGAGGGCAGTGAAAGAAGATAAAAAGAAACAGCTACTCGATGTTTTTCGCAAGGTCGAAATCAACATCCCTTTGATTGATGCAATCAAACAGGTTCCAAGATATGCGAAATTCCTCAAAGACTTGTGCACAAACAAGCGAAAACTTAAGGGTGATGAGAAAATTTTAATGGGAGAAAACGTGTCTGCAATTTTTCAAAGGAAGCTTCCTCAAAAGCGAAAGGATCCAAGTATGTTTGTTATTCCATGTCGCATAGGAGATGTTAGAATTGAGCGTGCTATGCTAGATCTAGGAGCTTCAATTAATGTTATGCCACGTTCTATCTATGCATCTCTGAATTTAGGGCCATTGAAAGAAACACATGTTATCATTCAATTGGCCGATCGTAGTACTGCATACCCTAATGGGGTTATTGAGGATGTTCTTGTTGAGGTTAATGAGCTTATTTTCCCTGCGGATTTTTATGTGTTGGATATGAATGGCTACCTGTTGATTTCATCACCTATTTTGTTAAGGAGGTCATTTTTAAACATCTCTCAAACAAAAATAGATGTTCGTGAGGGAACCCTCACGATGGAATTCGATGGGCGGATAATTAAATTCAATATTTTTGATGCCATGAAGTATCCTGATGATGAGAATGATGTTTTTACTTTGAGTATTATTAACCCTCTTGTCGAGGAAGTTTTTGAGATGAATTTCAGGGATAATTTGGAACTCGTGTTGACCAAGAATTTGAGGGATAACAGAAGTCAATTGGTTGCACATGGAAGCCTCGATGTAATTGAAATAGTGGCTGCACTTTAGTCACAACCTTCCTTGCTTCCGAGGTATGATCTATACTTCGTTTGTCTACTTGAGTCTCACCGGAAAGTTCTTCCATCTATTTTACAGGCACCGAAACTTGAATTAAAGTCATTGCCACACCATTTGAAGTATGCTTACCTAGGAGAGCAAGCCACATTGCTTGTGATAATTTCAACAAAATTGGGCTCCACTCAAGAAGAGGCTTTACTATACGTTCTGAAGGAATACAAGGAAGCCATTGGATGGATAATTACGGATATTAAGAAAATTAACCCAGTCTTGTGCATGCATCAGATTCTTCTTGGAGATGATGCTAAACCCACTCGAGAGGCGTAAAAGAGATTAAACCCCTAGATGATGGAGGTAGTCAAGAAGGAAGTGTTGAAACTCCTAGATGTGGGAATCATCTATCCAATTTCTGATAGTCAATGGGTAAGTCCTACGTAAGTTGTACCCAATAAATTCGGAGTTACAGTGGTCGAAAATAAGGAATGTGAGTTGGTTCCTACTCGAGTACAAACCGGTGGAGGGTTTGTATCGATTACCGTAAGTTGAATTCCATGACTCAAAAAGACCATTTCCCTTTACCTTTCATTGACCAAATGCTTGAATGACTAACTGGACACTCTCATTATTGTTTTCTAAATGGTTTCTTAGGATATTTTCAGGTCGCTATAGCACCCGAGGATCATGAGAAAACCACGTTCACCTGCCCATTTGGTACGTTTGCTTATCGATGAATGCCCTTTGGTCTTTGTAATGCTCCAGCCACCTTTCAGAGGTATATGGTAAGCATATTTTCTAAATATGTGGGTAGTATAATTGAAGTCTTTATGGATGATTTTAGTGTTTATGGTGATTCATTTGAAAATTGTTTGAAGGGATTGGAATTCATTTTAAAACGATGTGTAGAAACTAACCTTGCTTGAATTGGGAAAAATGTCATTTTATGGTTGAGCAAGACATAGTTTTAGGTCATATTGTTTCTCTGAAAGGTATAGAAGTTGAGATAAATCTAAGATAAACCTTATTTCGACATTACCTTACCCCACGAATGTGCGGAAAGTGCATTCTTTTCTTGGCCATGCAGGTTTTTATCGAAGATTTATCAAGGATTTCTCTAAGATATCAACTCCAATGTGCAAGTTGCTGCAAAATGATGTGAAGTTTCTATTTGATGATGAATGCAAGGCCGGTTTTGATAAATTAAAGGAACGATTGATAACACCACCAATCATCCAACCCCCGGACTGGGAATTACCATTTGAAGTAATGTGTGATGCCTTGGATTACGTCGTTGGGGCTGTTCTAGGATAGAGAGTGGGGAAGGCTGCTCATGTGATCTATTATGCATCGAAAACTTTGAATTCGGTGCAATCAAACTACACTACTATTGAAAAAGAACTTTTAACTGTAGTTTTTACTTTGGAAAAGTTTCGATCTTATTTATTAGGAAATAAAGTGATTGTATTTTCTGATCATGCAGCTTTAAAGTTTCTACTCATCAAGAAGGAGGCCAAGCCTAGACTTATCTGATGGATTTTACTTCTCCAAGAGTTTGATCTAGAGATTAAAGATAAAAAAGGATCTGAAAATTCTGTGGTGGATCATCTTAGTCGGTTGGTACTTCCAAAAAGCAGTCCTCCATTGGCCGACAACTTTCCAGACAAACAACTATTCATTGTATCGTCGCACTGGCAGATGCAGACGACATTGGATCATCCAGTGTCTAATTCCAACTCTGAACCATGGTATGCTGATATTGTGAATTTTCTTATTGCTAAAATTTTTCCCACTAGTATGACAAAGGCTCGACGAGACAAACTGAGGAGTGATGCCAAGTATTATGTCTGGGATGAACCGTATATGTGGAAACATTGTTCGGACCAGGTGATACGACGGTGTGTTCCCGACTTTGAATTCATTCCATACTTGAGTTTTGCCATACACAAGCTTGTGGGGGGGATTTCGGCGCAAAGCGTACAACCCATAAGGAGTTGGAGTGTGGATTCTATTGGCCAACTCTCTTTCGAGATGCGTTCAATTTCTGTAAATCATGTGATAATTGCCAAAGAACAGGTAACATCTTCCATCGAAATCAAATGCCTCAAAATCCCATGATATTCTGTGAAATTTTTGATGTTTGGGGTATGGATTTTATGGGACCCTTTCCTACTTCATTTGGTAATTCTTATATACTGCTTGTAGTTGATTACGTCTCTAAGTGGGTTGAAGCTAAAGCCTCCCAGACTAATGACTCTAAAATTGTGGCTTCTTTTGTCAAATTTAACATATTTTGTAGGTTTGAAATTCCACGAGCTATCATTAGCAATCGAGTCACTCATTTCTGCAATCGAACCATTGAAGTCTTGTTGAGGAAGTATGTCGTTACTCACAAGATCTCTACGGCATATCATCCTCAAACAAATGGACAAGCAGAAACCTCGAATCGCGAGATCAAATTGATTTTGGAAAAGACAGTCAAGCCAAATTGAAAGGATTGGAGTCTTCGGCTTGAGGACACTCTTTGGGCGTATAGGATAACATACAAGACACCAATTGGGATGTCTCCGTATCACCTCATCTACGGCAAGCCGTGTCATCTTCCGATGGAAATTGAACATCGTGCATTCTGGGCGATCAAAGAATGCAATATGGATTTTGATGAGGCTGGAGTACATAGGAAGTTACAATTGAGGGAGCTTGAGGAGATACATAATGATGCATTTGAGAATGTATTGATCTATAAGGAGAAATCAAAGATCCTTCACGACAGATAAATTATGAGGAAGAAGTTTGAAGTGGGAGATAAAGTTTTACTTTATCAATCCTGTCTCAAGTTATTTACAGGTAAGTTGCGTTCGTGTTGGTTGGGACCTTTTGTTATCATTGATATATTTTCTCATGGTGCAGTAGCAATTCAAAGTTTGCAAATAGGACAAACAATGAAGGTTAATGGTCATCAGCTAAAACCATACTTCGAAGGATTTCACAAAATTGAAGTCGAGAGAGAAATATTTGACGATCCACCTCGCAATTAAGAGGGGAGTTTCATCGAGCCAACGATGTTAAACAAGAGCGCTTTGTGGGAGGCAACCCACATTCTGTCGTTTTTATTTTTATCTTGTGTTGTTTTGGATTTTGTAGGAATAGTTCATTTTGTTAATAAAAATAAATAAAACAAAAAAAATGGTGGTATCAGTCGAAGTCTGGAATATGTGCTGATTTATTATGTTGAGGGGTATGCATTTTGGAGAGTAAATAACAAGGGGTTAATTTGATAAAAGTTGGGAGTTAGGGGTTAAAATGCACAAGTCCAATTTTTTTTCCTAGCATTTTCAGCCCCAAATTGATTTATGCCCTAATTTCAAATTGTACCCTAATTTTTGCCCCGATTTGACAAACACCCTTCTTCTTCTGCAGAGCAGCAACCATCCACCACTCCGGTCACTGCCGCCGCAACTGCTGGTCACCTTCGCCGCTCCTCTGGTGAACTCATCGCTGTCCAGCCATTCCCTAGCCGGCGCACATCAGCGCACATCAACCCGTATCCCAGCCGCGACGCCCACCACCAGTACTCGACCACCGGCTAGTCGTGCACCATCATTCCGCACATCAACACCAGCGCACATATCAGTCCATGCTAGCCCGCGCATTAACCGCACAGCAGACCAACATCGCCCTGCCCATCTTCACCGACCACCGCTGTTCAATCACCGGCCACATCTTGCACCAACCCCCATGTCTCACCGACAAACCCATCGCTCGACCGCCGAGACCTCACAGCCACAAGTGGATGCGTCCTCTCTAACCGAGCAGTCTCTTCCAAGGTGGCCTCCGAGCCACGCTTTCATTCAAATCCCTAATCCTAACAACATCCTGTTCGCCAGTCCTGGGCATTATCAGCGATACTCAGTTCTTTGGGACAGGAAGATACACCCTTCCATTTTCCTTGATGATTCTATTTTGAGGGAGTTGGGCTTGTATGATGAGGTTATGGCGTTTATTGAATTTATGCGATGGGGAAAAGTGATGACTGGAAGCTGGTCGGTTTATGAGGATTTGATTTATGAGTTTTATAGGTCTCTTACGAGCAACAAATTGGTGGAGAATATGATTTCTTTTTGATTATGTGGGCGCACTTATGAATGGGGTTTGGAGGATTTTACTGTGGTTTTTGGAATGAATGCTGAAGACAATCGGGAGATGCTGTTGGATGCTACGGCGTGTTGGGAATTAATCACCCATAATGCTGGACCGTTTAGAGCAGGAAAAAGCAAGGCCAACGAGATTCGTAACCCATCACTTCGTTATCTCCAGCGCATTATGGCATACACAATTACTGGTCGTTACTTGAACAGGAATGTGCTGGAGATATTTGAGCTCAGGATGATTCACGCTATGTTATATGGGTAGTGCGTGACGACCATTTGTGACTTTGTTGATCATTTTCTAGGGGTCATTCACACTAAGGAGCCATTTATGATGGGTGGATATGTGATGGCTATTGTCGAGGCCGTTGGGATTGATTTGGAGGACCGTATTCCGATTGTCCCCGACCGACTTGATAAGGCCTTGTTGATTAAGATGGGAGTTTTAATTCGGCATGACGACAACCTTCTGTGGCATGTGTCTGACTCTAAGACTCTAGCACTACCGAACCCCACTTTCACATCTCTTAGGATGAACCGAAACGTCTCTATGTCATACACCGACTTTCCATAACTGTTGGCCCACCGACTGCCATCTGGTTTACCACCCCAGTTTTTCCTCTCGTTTGGAACAATATGTGGATCAGTTGGAGCATGACAACAAGGAATTACGTACGCGAGTCACGGAGCTAGAAGGGCAATTGCAACATTGGCGATGTGCTCGTTCATCCCATCGATGATCTGGTGATTTCTACTCCACACTTTTTATTACTACTCTAATTTTCTTACATATCTTAATCTTTGTCTTGTTGGTGCTCTTTTGTTGTGTTTTTATGATGATCTGCTTGAGGACAAGCAAGATTTTAAGTGTGAGGAATGGAGAGTTGTGCATATTTGATGATGTGTGGAGTAGATCACATACCTTGCATGTAGTTGCATTTAGATTCATGTAGTTGCATGTAGTTTGTTTCTATTATTTTTATTAGTATGCATGTTTACTTGTTTTAGCATGTTTAATTATTTTTGCATTTGTATATAAAAGAAAAAAATGTTTAGTAAGTGAGCTTGCAATGATGATTCGAGTGTTGTTTATTTTCGATTATTTGGGAATTTGATGATGTGTTGGGAAATGTGTTGTTGAGCTTTGTTGGTTAAAATTTACTGAATGTCGTCTTGGGAAATTGTTGTTAGGAAGGATAGTGTTGGTTTGAGAATTAATCTATGACTTTGAGTTGATTTGCTTTGCCTACTTGTGTCTTAAGATATGCTTTTTAATTCATTGATGGAAGAAGTTTAGATTGGAATTTGTGGAAGTTGGATCACTTTTGATGAACCCCCTTGGTTGGAAAAAAATTGTGTGGTTGGAGATAAAGGTGTTGAGTTGAAAAAAATTGAGAAGTGAAAAGATGATGGGGTGTGGAATCAGCTGCCTGTTCTTAGGGGTCCAAAGATTTGAAAGTAAAAACGTGAATAAAATTCGTAGTAATTCATGGACTAACCTAAGAGTGGTGTGGAGCTGCCAACCCCATCCAAAAAAAAAGAAGATGAAAAATCATCATCGTCTATGTAAAACAAAAAAAACAAAAACAAAAAAAAAAAGAAAGAAAAAAAAGAGAAAAAATGGAGAAAAATGGGGGTGACTCATTGTGTGTGAAATCTTAATGAGTTCCAATTTAAATGAAGGATATCGTAAAAGGAGTTGAAGTGTGTTGATTGATATAAGTGGTAGAGTGAGTTGATGAATTGTCTATGAGAAGTTTTATTTCTAATGCCCTTCCAAAACTTGTGATTTCTTAAGATTGTGCATTAAGTCCGACATGCTTTTGTGTCTTATTCCCAACATGGATTCGAGTTCCCATGAGTGTTGGTGAAGATCTGAGCAAGCGATAATCTCTTATTTTGTTTCCCTATGTGTTTTAATTCTTTTATTGCTTGAGGACAAGTAATAGTTTATGTGTGGGGGAATTTGATACGAGGAAAATATGTGCAATTTTGTGGTGATTAATGTGAGATTTTATGATCGTTTATTTGATTGGATGGACTATTTTCCTACATATATGTGATTTGAGTCTTTAAATACTTCATATATTATTTTCTTGTTCATTTTATGGATTTATGGAGTATTTTGGAATAAAAGAAAGATTTGGGCTCATGAGGAATGAAGAATGGAGATAATGGGCTTAGCAATTTATTTGAAGAATTAAAGAAGAAGGGTTTGGGCTAGTAATTTAAAGAAAGAAGCAAACAAAAACCCATTCCATTAGAAGGAAGACAAGTTCACGCCACCACCAAAAAGCCCTATATATTTGTGCCTTTTTCCCCAAGACTTCTATTCTCCAGGCCATTCGAGTATTGTTCATGTGGAGAGAGTTTAGAGAGAGAAAGAGGGTTAGGATTAGTTTATATATATTCTTTACTTTCTAGATTAATTAGAATGGATTTCTCAACAATTTCTGATTCAATTTCGAAGATGCTCGGCTAATTTCTCAATTTTGGTTAGCAGGGATGTTTGAACCCGTATATCCATTTATTTTCTAATTAATCCCATATTCCCTTCTCGATGTTTGATTGGAATTGATTATGTTATCTATGCATAATGTTTTCAATTATTATTGCTTGATTTGGATTGACCACCTAGGTTAAATGTTTGATAATTGATTGCTAGAATCTTAAAGCATCGTTATGGTTTAATTTTCATAAAGTGGTAAACTAGAGGTCGTGCATCTCTAGGGTAACATAATCCTAGAATTATCGAATCACATATGTTTATTCGGAGTCTAGTTCATCCTATTGTCTTGGTGATTAATGCATTTGATGAATTAAATCTAGAGATGTATCCTAGGTTATTCAATTAAATAGGAATAATTATTAGCGAGCATATCCTAATTTAACTAATCTTAAGAGACGATTCGTTTAACAACGCGTAGTTGTTCGACTAGGGGTGGTAATTCCATGATAATCTGAGAGAGGGGTAATACATTGATTAGGGAATAATTGATATGGGGGATAATTGAACTGTTAACTGGAATATTTGCATACATTGAATCTTTGTTTAATTTACTTTCTAGGTTTATTTTATTTAATTTAGTGATAGTTAATCAATCTCAAAAACCCCCCATAATGTGTTATTTGCTTGAATTGAACATAGGTGACATAGTTAATCATCACTCCTCTTGGGATCGACTCTTACTTGCCCTTGCTATTAGTTAGTGAGGTTAGGAAAGAAATTAATAATTTTATCACGTTATGATGCGCGGTCAACAATATATCCAGATATAGAATTGGAAAACAAGGAGCCTAAAATCCTAACTCTTCAATTTGGTAGGGTGGTCAATTTCAAAAGTAAGTATTCATTATTTTATTGTTATTTCATTTTTAAAAATTTTGTAATCTCATGTGATTTACTTTTGTTTTGTAAATACTATGATAGTACTTATTAATGATATATATATATATTAATCTGTTTAGTTTAGTTTCGTAATTAATGTGTTCTGTTAATTTCATATGATTTAGTTTTATTTCGTAATTACTGTGATATAATCTATTTGACGTACTTATTGTATATATATATTGTGTAATTTGATCTGTATAAAATTGTGTAAAATCATACTTACAAATATCAGATTAATTATTGTGATTTATTTTTACGTACTTATTTGGATATATTCTTTAATTTGATACGCATAAAATTATAGATGATCTTACTGATGAATATCTAGTTAATTACTCTGATCTGTTTTACACACTTATTAAATATATATATACATATATTGTTTAATCTGATCTGCATACAAAAATTTTCAAATCTTACTGATAAATATCAGATTAATTATTATGATCTGTTTTACATACTTAATGATATATTTATATTATTTAATCTAATTCACATAAATTAATTACTCTGATATGGTACTGATTAGTAATATATTTATATTATTTAATCTAATTAACATAAATTAATTACTCTGATCTGGTTTACGCACTTATTAATGATATATTTATATTATTCAATCTGATTCACATAAACAAATTTCAAATCTTAATGTCAAATTAATTAGTACTAGCTTTTGTATATGGGTTTTTTAAATTTTTTTACATATTGATCTATGTATTGTAGAAATTAATCAAGTTAGCAACGCGTTTCATGCTACCAAGTGTGTTGTCAATTCCATTGATCCTCAGACAAAAGAATTTAGAAAAAGGTAAGTTATTTTCTAAAACTATTTATAATAATTAGAATGTTTAATGTATCTTTTCTCAATAGTTTAAATGTCGTTATAGTTTGAAAATAGTAACATAATTTACTTATTTAGTTTGAAGAAACTCGCTTTAGCTACAACAACAATGAGTGGTTTGTTTGAAGCATCTGAAAGTTTTATTACAAATGAGTTTCTTACTGGAATGACCGTTGTGAAATCTATCAATGACATTGAGAATTTAAGAAAAGAGGTATGTGCACAAAAAAAGTTGAGTTATTTCTTACATTAATAAGTTTAATATTTTTCAATTTAATTATTATGACTCAGAATAAAATGTAAACCTTATTTTTTTCTATGTGCAGGCAAATTATGGTCAATATTGGATTTATGCCTCAATTCTTGAGGTCGAAAATTACAACAGTTGTTGGTATCTATCATATGCAGGGTGTTTTAAAAAGGTTGATTATGTTGATAGGAAGTTGATGTGTACCAAGTGTGGTAATGTTAAAACTGAAGAACAATATAGGTATGTGATTAAATTTCAATTAAAATAAATTATAAATAGAATTTTCAAATTCATTTTTAATTTAAATAACATTATGTAGCGCCCCGGACAAAAAACGAAGCATAATTGAATAATTAAATATTAAACCCTTAATTAAATTATTATGTGCGTTAATCCTGACTGTTTAATTTAATTATATGTGTTTCAGATACGTGATTAATGCATGTTTTAGATGGAAATAAAAATTAGTCGTGGAACATAGATTATTATGTTACTATAAGATGCGTAATGGAAAAACGAGAAGATATAAACGAACTAGAGGTCAATCGGAGACCCGTAGCTCAAATGACGAAGAAAAGGGGAAAATTCGAAGATTTAGAAAAAACGAAAGATATTTACGGTGAATAGTGACCCAAGATTTTTTACCGTGAACAGTAACTTAGATTTTTTGGATGAATAGTGAATTTCGGAAATTTTATAAATGGGGGCATTTTTGATTCAAAAATCACTGTTTTTCCGAACGAGGCAAAATCGACGAAAACACGCAAGTCTCTCTCCTCCCTTCTCTCTCTTTACTGTTTTTTGACATCTAGTGCATCGCCGCCGGTGACCGGAAAATTTCAACTTTCTCAGTTTCGGCTGATTTTCACACAGAACGTAGGTCTCGTCGAGACGAGTCCACAATAGGTTTCGGATTTCAATTCCGATGTCTCGTTTGCTGGGAAACGACAAAAATGTTACTGGAAAACCCTAACCCTTGTTTTTCCACCCTTTCTCTCTCTCTCTCTCTCCTCTTTCGCCGGAGTGGAGGCTGACCTTCCTGGGATGTCAGGCTATCAGTTGGGAGTGGTGGCGTCGCCGTGGGTGGCGGCGTCGGAGCCGGAAGTAGGTGGAAAAGGTTGTAGTGCAAGGTGTTGTGTGCATGCATGTGTGTGTTTGAGTGATGTTTAGGGGCTGTTTTGGGGTAGTTATTCACGCCGGAGGTGGTGGTGGCCGGAGTTGGGGTCGCCGGCGGGTCAGGTGGGGGCGATACCGCCGCAGCTGGAGGCTGCCGGAAAGTGGCTGGAAAGCTGCTGCTGGGCACATGGCGCCGGGAGGCTGCTAGGCGCGCGTGCCGGTAGACGCCGGGTAACTGGGCGCCCGACGCCGGGTGCGCGCGTGGCGCTGTGTTTTTGATTCAAATCCCATTTTTTTTCCATTGTACGTTATCATCGAGTTGTCGGCGATGAGACGTCGTTGACCGGGAGTCGGGGGTCCCGGTCAAAGTCAACCCTTTGACCAACATTACCAAAATACCCCTCAATCTTAAAACGCTCCGTTCGAGCTCGTTTCAACTCCGATTGAGCTCATTCTTTTTTTGTTGCGACCCAAATCTTACCCTCTTTCATATCATCCTATTGGACTGAACTTTCACCCTCGTTTCTTTAACCTCAATTTTTAGATCTTCCGTTCCATCTCGACTTTTCGATCGTATCTCCTCCGATATCATTTATAGCTTTAATTATACATATTAAGGATCTAAGAAACATCATAACTTGTGTAGGCTATCTGTTGGATCGTGCATTGTGATACTTGATAATTATTACTCGGCTACTCACGTGGTAACCACCGAACAAGGTGGGGGTAACTTCTAAACTCTATCTATTTATTGTTTTCCCTATTTGATGTACGAACTGTTGAATCTTATATGAGGTGATTATATGTAGCGCCCCGGATCAAAATGAGCATAATTAATTAATTAAATATTTTAACCTATGATTTAATAATTTTGTGCGTATGATTTGACTGTTTAATTAATTTCGTGCGTTTCAGATAAGTGTTTAATGCACGTTTTAGATGGATAATTTTATTAGACATAGAACATAGGATTTTTATATACCAATAGATACGTATCGAGAAAACGAGAAGTTAGAAATGAACTAGAGGTCAATCGGAGACCTGTAGCTCGAACGGCGACGAAAAGGGCAAAACTCGAAGTTTCGATCGGAAAATCGGAAGATATTTACGTGAATAGTAACATGGGCAAAATCAGCTGATGAATAGTGACAAAGATATTTTCACGTGAATAGTGTTTTCCGAATTCTATAAATAGGGCCTCCCCCATTTCATTTTTCACCGTTTTTCCGAACGAGCCGAACGCGCCGAAAACGAGTAAGTCACTCTCTCCTCCCTTCTCTCTCTCGTTTTTAGTTTTCTGGTCGGCAGCACGACCGTCGGCGCCGCCGCCGGCCGGGCGCCGGAAAAATTTCAACATGGTCGGAATTGGACGATTTTCGCACACGACGTTCGTCTCGACGAGATGAATCTAGGATAGGTCTCGGATTTCAAATCCGATTTCTCGTTCGCCGGAAAATGGCGAAAAACAGCCTCTTAAACCCTAACCCTAACTCTTCCCACCACCTTCTCTCTCTCTTCGTTTTTCTGTCTCTTCTCGCCGGAGATGATGACCAGAGACTGCCGGAGGTAAGGGTGCCGAGCTGGAGGGTCGGCGCCGCCACCCACGGGTGGCGGCGCCGGAGATGGACAGTGTATGCATGTATGTAAACGTGCATGTGTGTGTGAATGGTGGTGTATCAGTGTGTGTGTGTTGTGTGGCTCGCTGTGGGGGCGGCGCCGGGTGGCGCCGCCGTGAGGGAACCCTTGGCCGGCGACGGGAGGTCGCCGGTGGAGCCATGAGGAGGGTGGCCGGCGACTGGAAGTCGCCGGCCAAAGCTTGGACAGTGGAGGGTGTTTATATACCTACGTGTGTGTGTGTTTTGTAGTGGCGGAGGGGTGTTGTTGCGCGGCGGCTGTTGGTGGTCGGCGATTGGGGGTCGCCGACCAAGGTCACGGTGATGGGTGGTGGTCGCCGGTGGCAGGTGGCCGCCGGCCGGAGCAAGAAAATCAGTGTGTGCATAGAAACGGGTGTGTGTGTATTTTGTTTGGTCTTGCATGGATTGTGGCCGGAGATAGAGGGTTGCCGGTGACAAGGAGGTCGCCTGCCGGTATCAGGGGGTCGGAGGGATGGTTGCCGGCCGGAGGAGTTTTGGTGAAGGTTGATTTTTTGGAAAAACAGTGTATCGAAGGGTTTTGCGGCGTAATTTCCGGGCACTATTCATGCCGGAATCCGGCGATGGACAGCCGGAGGTGGTAGCCGGCGGTGCGAGGTATCCGGCGAGGTAGGTGGTGGTGGCTGGAGGCGTAGCCGCCGATCCGGGCGACGCCGGGAAGGAGGCGCGTTGAACAGCCACCGTCGGGAATATCTGGGCAAGGCTGGCCGAGAAAACTCGACCAGCCGTCGAGCCATGCACCCGCTGCCGAGAAATCTCGGCAGCTGCCAAGACGGGACACGACGCTGCCAAGAAAACTCGGCAACTGCCGAGCCATGCGCCTAGCCGCCGGGTTCGCGCGTGCCGACGCGCTCGCGACGCCGTGTTACCGTTTTACCCCTAAACTTAAAATGCTCCGTTCGAGCTCGTTTTAGCTCCGATCGAGCTCATTCTTTTTGCGTTGCGATCCTTATTTCATTTCCTATCTTCTAAGCCACTTGGGCAGATCTGACCCTCTCATTTCTTGGACTCCAATCTTTAGATCTCTCGATCCGCCACATAGTTAACGATCGTACTTTCGCCGGGAACGTTTATAGCTTTATTTATACGTTATTAAGGATCTAAGAAACGTCATAACTTATGTAGGCTACTTGTTGGATTGACGTTGAGTTATCTGACCTTTGACACTCGCTATTCGAGCTCTGAGTTATCAGATCATCGGACCTCGCTACTCACGTGGTAACCACCGAATAAGATGGGGGTAATTTCTAAATCTTAATGTGTTTACAGTTTTCCTTATTATAAAGTATGACTGAGGAATACTAAATGCTGTGAATATACGTGTTGTGCCATACTATATACTGTGAAAGAACTTCGATTCACATTGCATGTTCGGAGAGTCCTACGGGACTGTAAAAAATTCGTCTCCCTCCCTTCTACTACTCTATTGAGGTTTGGTGGTCCTCATGAAGCGCACCAGCTGTATTGAGACCGTTTTATAGGGTAAGACGGGCTGTTCCCACACCTATCCTTCTTACCATTTCTAATATCTGCTATGCATTATATGTGTTGTGACAACGTGACATAAGATTATTTTACTAGTTTTAATATATCTGTTGAGAGTCACAAGAGGCAGAGTTACTCCCACGAGTGTATTCCACGCACTCACCCCCTTAATCTGTACTCACACTACAGGAGCTGTTGAGCATGATGAACTCTAGATGGAGAGAGGCGGTGCCGCTTTTGAACCTGTGATTTTTAGATGTGTCGCACAAACATTTTCAAAATGATATGTTATAAGTTTATTCACGTTTGTATATATTCTGAGTATTCTGTTAATGAGAGATCCTGATGTTTTTCCGCTGCGTATGATGTTTATATCGGTAGTGAGATCGATTGTCTTCGGCAGAGGCCGATTGTTGTATATTTTTTATCGGTATTGAGACTGAATGTTATCGGCCGAGGCCGTTGTTGATATGTGAAAGATTCACATCGTCCCTCCTCTCTTTCTTCTGTCGTCTCTAATCCCCTTCTTCTGTCATCTCTTACTATTTCTTCTTCACGCCCAATGGTAAAACTCTGATATTTTTAACGAAAGATTTTGGGGCGTGACATTATATGCTATGAATATTGTGTTTATATTACGGTAGTGTGATAGGGACGAGCCATGGGCTGGGTGTCCATTGGGCTGTGTGTCCATAAATTAGGGATGGGTTGTGTGTCCTTTAGTGAGTCTTGGGCTGTGTGTCCATTAGTGAGTCTTGGGTTGTGTGTCCATTGGGTTGTGTGTCCATTAGTGAGTCTTGGGCTGTGTGTCCATTGGGTTGTGTGTCCATTAGTGAGTCATGAGCTGAGTGTCCATTGGGCTGTGTGTCCATTAGTGAGTCATGGGTTGTGTGTCCGTTAATGAACCGAATTATGTGTTATGCACAATATGTGATGTGTCTAATTGCTGAACTATTATATATGTTTGATATGTAAACTGCTTAATAATGTTAAAACATGGAAATTTCTCCCACGAGTGTATTCAACGCACTCACCCCCTATTCTGTACTCACACTACAGGAGATGAAGAGAATCATGATGCGTAGAGAGAGGAGTGCCTTATTAGCTGTGTCCTTTGTCCGGTTTTGACTTTTAAAACTATGTCGATCGTTTGTAAAAATTAAACTGTTCATCTCTTTGTAGAGGATCCTGATGTATTTCCACTGCTTAAGGTTTTCAAACCCTTTGAAATCGGTTGTATCCGAAGGCTTATATGTAATATTTATGATCGTCTCTTACCTCCTTCTATTTTATATCATGCACGTCTCTTCCTCTTCTTTCTTCACGCCCACAATGAAAACTCTGATAATTTTTAAGAATGAAAAACGGGGTGTGACACATTATGAACTCAATGAAGGTATAAAATGAAGGTGCGTGTGGCTGATAAAGATGACAACACATTGTTTATCATTTGGGATAAAGACGGTATCCAATTGCTTGGCATGAATGCATTTGACTAAAAAATTAAAATTGTAGGTTTTTAAAATTTTAATTATGTAAATTATTTTATCCATACATGTTATAATATTATTATAATTAAAATTAAAAGTAAGAGGCGAATCCTGAGTATCTTCCTGAAGAGTTACAAAATTTGAATGAACGCGATATTCTTTTCAAGATTAAGCTGATCGGTGATCAATATCGAAAGTATGATGACTCATTCTTCGTGGTGAAATTGATTGAGGATCCTGATTTAAAAGTTAGATTTGATGCTACAAATTGTGAGAGTTAAGTAAGTCCATAAATTTGTAATACTTTCAATTAACATCTGTATTTGTATTACTTCATTTTTAATGTATTACAAAAAAATTTGTAGGGGTCAAGACTTAATTCTTTCAATGATAAGGTATTATATTAACATGTTTTATAACATATAATATTTATAGTTATTATTTAACTCTTATATGACAAATCAATTTTATTTTTCTTATTAGGATATTCATTCTGATGATGAGGTGAGCACACCAAACAAACTGAGTGTGAATCGAAGCTCAAACATTGACCTAATATTAAAGTTGGAGACAAAAAGAACGTTAAAAGGAAGCTAGATATTGGATTCTCTCCATCATCCCACAAGAAAGAGAAAATTGTTGTCAAAATTGAAAAAGACATCTAGATATTTACGTTGCTTGTTTAGAGATAATATTTCATATTTAATTTCTTTGTTGCATGTTTCTTCAAATATTATGTGGTGGATGATTTGCATATTTGTTTAATGTTTTTTCGTAATTGTTGGATGATTGCAAATAGTAATGCTATTTTTACATGTTTGTTCTTTGTTGGATGTTTACATGTTTTTTCTTTGTAAATTGTGTTTTTTATATCATATATAAATTGTAATGCTCTCAAATTAGTTTACATATGGATTAAATATTTTTTTCCTTTAATCTAAAATATTTAGTAATAAATAAATAATGTATATTTGTATATGTTTGGATATTGATAGAAACCATAATATTTATCCAATTATATTAAACAATATCATATATGTGATGTTAATTCCATAACTAAATATCCTAAATTTATGATTACATCTGCTGATGTATGTTTCTTTATAAATACATATTTTTTTATGTCATATATAAATTGTAATGCTCTCAAAATTAGGTGTTTCTGTTGGGATATTTCCGTTAGGTTTTGATGAGACAATGTAACTTTGGATAGGAAGTTAGAGTACCCATTTTCCATGATTTATAAGTAGATTTTAGCTTTATAAGTTTATCTTTCTATATCTTGTTTTGTGAAGATGTGTATATCAGAAAGATAGAGAATACTAATGTTAGCAGGATTTTGGAGATGAAGATGATTTAAAGACTGATTTTCAGCAAGGAAAGTAAGTAAGCTGAAGTAGAAAAAAAAATCAGAAAGCTGGATCAGTAAACAAGAAACAGATAGCAATAAGGGAAACTAGAAGCTAACTGCAAGATTCTGGAATAGGAAGCTGTTCAGAATCAAGAAGTTGTTCAGGATTAGAAACCTGGTGCAGAACAGAAAGCAGCTACTGCAACCTGAGCAGCAAGCTGTAAGTTTTTCTATCTTATTCATTGTAGTACGAGGTATATAATGAATGCAGTACGAGGATTCGATCCTGTTTAAGTTACCAGTAGATAGAAGTTAGCGCTCAGCCAGTAAGGTGATACCACCTGGACCACGGACATACAAAAACACTGTAGCAGAAGTATGGCGTCATTAATACGGATCTGAGTAAGACATGCCCTACATCCCAAATTTTCAAGACGCATTTATTGCGAAGATTGTGAAGATCAATTTGAATTTCTTCAAAGGACAATGCCTCTCTTTAACGGGCTTTTTTCCATACACTATATAGAGAATGTGAAGGTGACTGTGAAGACAACTGAACCACTGAACAACTTGCCAATCTTATAAGCTATCATTTTTCTCAAGCTACTCTCAAGCTTTCTAAGTTCAGTTACTCAACCTTCAGAAAAAGTCGATTCAAGTAATTGACCTCTCAAGTTCAAGGCTGTCTTTGAGTTGCACCAATTGAAGAAACCCTATATACTTTTAACCATTTGTTGTGTGCTATGTTGTTTTAGTTTGATGTCCTTAGTTGGAAGGATTAGATCCTCGCTAAGTGTTTAGTCTTGTGTAGGCTATTTTCTCTGTATAAGATATTGTACACTATGTGGGAAGTTGTCTATGAATCTTGTTGATTCTAGTAGGTTAGCTCATTGAAAAGAGGTTTGTAAAGCGAATTGACCTAGTTGAGTTCCTCTTGTGTGAAGGAGAAGAGTGGACGTAGAAGGATTACACCACCTTCGAACCACTATAAACCCTTATGCGTTTACTGCTTTTGATTACTTGCTGCATATCTCTTATATATATATCTTGCTGTATTTATCATAGGCATACTACTAAAAGGATTCTGATAAAATTATACTTGTGAAAAGAAAACATTTTTCTAAAGAAATTCTATCTTTGATATTCCACTGCATATTGTGATAACCGAGACAGTAAGCTGAATTAGCACTCTGCCAGCTTACTGAATCCAGAGGTTGCTGCATTCTCTGTAGAATCAGTAACCTGCTTACAGAAGAGTTTTAAAACAAAAAAATCGATAGAGGTTCATTCACCCTCTCTGAACCTCTGACCGCTTGGGACCAACAAGTGATATCAGAGCGAGTTGGGTTAAAAGCCAATTATCTGGTAACCTACCCAGATCTACCTGTTTCCATTGGATAAACTATTTTTCTTTTCCAAAACCAAAATATAGAATTTTAGTACAAGCATGGATTTCTCACACCATAAACTCCCGATGTTTTCCATAGATAAGTATGATGACTAGAGAATACAGATGGAGGCCCATTTGTTGGCCATGCACGATGAGATATAGTACATAATAACTGAAGGGCCACCAGTTATCTACAAACCAAACCCTATTTTTGGGATACAACATCGCGAGCAAATGCGAGTTGAGGAAGCAGCTGCAACAACTGAGGCCGCAGCTAGAGAGATTGAAGGAGCAGCAGACACCGATGAAGACATCGAAGGGATTCCAGGACCCACTCCATAGGAAGCTACACCAACATACAGGAGATCGGCTCCACCAGTTGAATACATCGTCAAGGACAGACATGAGTATACAGTTGAAAAACGAAAAAGAGCTAACCTAGATAATATAGCTAAAAATGCTTTATTTCTCACGCTAGATAAAAGAACATTAAGCAAAGTGAAAAGTTGCAAGACAACTAAAGAAATCTGGGAAAAGTTAGGGTTAATAAGTGAGGGTAATGAACTAGCCAGAGATAATAAAGTGTCAAAGGCTACACAACTGTATGAGCAGTTCAACATAAAACCTGGAGAAACCCTAGAAGAGCTTGATCAGAGATTCACAACTATCATCAGCGAACTTGAATCTCTTGGAAAGACTTATACCTAGAAGGAGAAGAACACAAATATGTTGAGAGCTTTACCCTTGGAACGACAAAGTAAAGAGACCGCATTGAGAGTCTCAATGGACCTTAATACACTGAGCACCTTTGATCTATTCTCAGATCTCAAGGCATTGGAATTCGATATTGAATGAAGTAAAAAGGAGGTCGAGGAGTCGAGTTCAAAGGTTGCAGCACTTACTACAAGAACCAAGGATGCAGCTGCTGCAAGCAGCAGTAAGCTAAAGAACAAGCAAAAGGAGGTGCTTGCTGAGGATGCTGAGGATGAGATGACACTCTTATTGAAGAAGTTCAGGAAGTTCCTGAAGACAAACCATAAAGAAAATGACTTCAGGAAGAAGCCTCATACATTAGATAAAATTCCCCAAGTAAGACCAACACAGTAAACAAACACAGGTTCCTCTGACTTGTGCTATAATTGCAGGAACCTAGACACTTCATCAGAAACTGCCCCTACCCTCAAGTATATAAGTATACTGAAGATGAGAGGATGCAGAGAAGAGAAATGAGGAGGGATGACAAGCAAAAACTCAAGGCTCTTTTGAGTGAAGTCGAAGCTCTAAAAGCAGCAAGCAGCTCCAAACAAGAAACCAATGACGATTGTTTATCCGAGAGCGATTCTGACAGCTCTACCTCTGATGAGGATGCACTGCAATGCCTCATGGCCAAGGATTGTGAAGAAGAAGAAGATGATGAAGTAACTTTACAATCTCTTGATGTTTGAAGTTCTGAGAAGCTAAACATGATCCAGTCTTTTAGACAGATCATGAGTGACTTTGAGCAGATTAATTTAGCTCATGAAGAACTGAAAGAGGAAAACCTTCAACTCAAGAGTGAGCATACTATATTGAAGGAACAGGTTACTGACTTGGAGTACTACAGTACAAAATGCAACAAACTCAGAGCTGAGGTCTCTAAGTTCAAACTGCTAGTCACTAAGCTTGAAGCTGAGAAAGCTGGCTTGCAAAACACAATTGATGTGTATAACAAATCAGCAAGAAAAATACAGGAATGTATCCTAGAGACCCAAAATGCCTATTCAGGAAATGGTCTAGGATACTTGCAGGTAGTTCTCAGAAAGCAGTTAGCACATCCAAAGCTGGAAAGTTTGTTCAAGCTTGAGTTTCTTTTACTTAGGAACTCCTTCCAATCAATGGAAGTTTGAACAAAACTAGTACAGTGGATAAGGGAAAGAAGCCCATGCTGCAGGAAGAAGATAATAAATCTGCACAGAAACTCAGAAAGCAACATAATCAGTATGTTGGAAGTAGGAGGAGAATACAACAATCTTCCAAGTTACATTAAAACATCTACCCCTCATATACCAAGACATACATGTCTAGATTCCAAAGAGTTCATACTTAGGAAATATATAAGAGAGTACCTTCCCCAAATAGGAAAGGTAACACCTGGAAACCTCCAACACACATACATCAGAAACAGTATCCTGCCAAGAGTACTTATAGGAAGAGAACCACCAAGGTTAATGGTAAACCAATTATCATTAAGCAGGTGTGGGTCCCAAAGAGGACTAACCCCCGAGGACCCGTACTTGTATGGGTACCTAAATCTACCTAATTTACTTACAGGCACAGTTGCCAGGAAGCAACAAAGATGTATGGTATATAGTGGCTGCTCCAGACATATGACTGGCAACAAAGCTGGATTGAGAGACTTCCAACCATGTAAAAGACCTAAGGTTGTCTTCGGAGATGACTCCAAAGGAAGCACCAAGGGCACATAAAGCTTGATCAGAGGCAATGCAAGTATCAGTGATGTATTATATGTTAAAGGGCTGAAGTATAACCTCTTGAGTATTAGTTAATTCTTTGACAAAGGATGTTCAGTGGAGTTCAACCTCAATAGGTATCTGATTAGAGATAACAAAACAAACGAGATGAAGTTTACTGAAACCAGGAGAGCTAACATCTATCTTGCTGATTGAAGTTCAACAGTGCAGCTAACATGCTTTATTGCAAAAAACACTCCTGAACTAAGCTGGCTATGGCACAAGAGGATGAGTCACTTGAACTTTAAGACAATCAACAAGCTTGCAAGGAAGAATTTGGTAAGAGGACTGCCAGATGTTGCTTACAAGAAAGAAAATATTTGTGGAGCCTGTCAGAAAGACAAACAAGTGAGAAGTTCATTCAAGGACAAAGTGCAGAGATCATCTCATAGGATTCTAGATCTTCTACATATGGATCTCTTTGGTCTAGTTGAGCTTGTTAATGTAAGTGGGAAGAAATATTCCCTAGTGAATGTGGATGACTACTCTAGATTTACTTTGACCATCTTCCTGGCTAAGAAATCAGAAACTCAAAACAGGTTGCCAGAATTTATTGTCAGATATTAAGCATTACGTTCTCGGATATTAACTCTTCATAAACATAGGGAAAAATGTGTTTTCATTGCATGAGAAAATGTTTTGGGATGAGCAAAGGAAGATGAAAGAAGATAATGAGTAGAGATGACGAATTTTGAATTTCAGCATGCTTGAGGACAAGCTTCATCTAAGTGTGGGGGAATTTGATAGATTACATAAAATACATATTTATTGTCATATTTTTCCTATGTTTTAGATGATAATTAATCCTTAAGTGTTTGTTTTGATGAAGTTTCATGTTTTGTAGGGACAATAAGGATTTAATTGATATTCGAGACCATTTGGAGTGATTTTTGAAGATGTTGAATTAAAGTCTCCAAAGAAAGAAAACCAGAAGAAGTTTTTCCATAAGGCGTGGGCACGTCTTATATCACAACCCGACTCTAAAATGAACAGAAGGAGTTTTCTCATAAGGCGTGGGCACGCCTAAGGTCCAAACTAGAATTTACATAAGTGGCGCCCAAATCTCTACTCCAAGATTCAAAATCAATTCTTCCCATCATTTTTGGAGTTATATATATTGGAATTATTTTATATTTAATTTTTTAATTAAGTAGTTATTATCCATGTTTTTAAAAACCAACTAGAGATAAGGATTGGATCATCTCTCTTCTCTTTCCTCTCTTCTTTCCTTTTTCTTCTTTCTTATCTCTATAACTTTTCATTCTACGTATATTTTTGATGGAACAAAGAATGACAATCTCTTTGATGGATTGCTAAACTCTTAATCTAGCCATTGATGAATGAAGATTTGGTTCTACATAATGTGAGATCTAGTTAGTTTTCACTCTCTTTCACTCTACATTATTTATATATCTTTGTGTTTGATTATATTGTTTGGCGAGTTGTTTAATGTGGCCAGTTATTCAATTCGTGAAAATGATATGTGCCAATTAGAATGTTAAATCCGTAATTGCTTAATTATTCTGATATTTGTGGCAAGTAGCATATTTGCTATAGGAGATATATGATGTAGTCTAAATGAACCTACATGTGTGTTTGTTGGCTAGAATTGGGTCTTTCTAGATTGAAATGCTGCTGGTGAATTAAATCCTACGATGGTATCTAGGGTTGTTTATTGGTTAGAGAAGTAATTAGAGAAAGCTGATGAAAGAGTTATCAGGCAGAGATTGCAGTATAGAAAGATGATGAAAGAGAAACAACACAGGTTGCTATTGTGGATGCTGAAGAGGAGACCTTACCGGCAACACTAAATGAGGATATGATTTGTGTATTGATGCATCAGATGATCGAGCACACTTACCTTAATGCTCAAAATCTTGAGATGCTGAATGCTGCTGCTACAAGTGTTGCTGAGACCAGTAAGAGTGCTGAAGTTTCTAAGAAAGCTGTTGAGACAGCTTCTCCATCGAAGACCTCCGGCGTTGATACTGTTGAGACAGCTCCGATGAAGGATATAGAAGAAAAACCTGTTGAGGATGATATGCCTGCGAGAGGCAAAGAGATTGTTGTTGTTGCTCCACAACCAAATCCTAATGATGGTGATGATTCATCAAGTAATAGTGATGATGAACCTGAAGATTCTCCTCCATTCACAGAACCTGTCAAGACTAAGATGACGGAGGAGGAAATGAGAAAGTATCAGGCGGAGCTAGAAGAGAAGTCAAAACAGCAAGCTGAAGAAGAAGCAAGTCAGACTATGGTCCTCTATACTCATAAAAAAACAGAACCAGTGGTTAGAGTCGAGAACTTTACTAACTTGCAAGAACAATCACTTGAAGGGATAATGAATTTCATTCAAGGCCTGATGAGAGCTATCGAAACTCATGAGATGAATTTGGCTACAGACATACAAACAAGAGAAAGTGCTCACTCTTCATCAATGAAAGAACTAAGGAAAGAGTTATCTGAACTCTCTTCCAAGATACAACAGAGGATAAATGAGGAGTTTAATGCTCAGTATCAAACCCGACAGATATTTGAGCGTGAATAGAAAGTTGTATTTAAGGCAAGAGATGCAACTTTAAATAAAGTGAAGAGTTCAGTTGATAAGGTAAAGAACAATCAGATTGTATAGAATTCGGTTCTGGAAAACATGCAAAGCAGCCAAGCTGCTCAGAGTATGGTCATTGGCAGCATGCAGGAAAATATCTCCACCCAAGACAATGATATTCGTAGTGTCAAGGATAGGATTCTGAATCTTGAACTTTTAATGGGTGAGATGAGGGCCATTATGATGAGAGTCTTCCCTGCTGAAGCTGCTGAAGTTACTACCCGTAGTGCTGGAAAAGTTGATGATGCCAAAAAGGGGGAAAGTAAGAAGCAAAAACAAGTTGAGCCTGATGATACAGTAGTGGAGACCACTACTAGAGAGATTGAGGAAGATGATGAAGATGACAATGTTCTTCTGGCTAGGATAAAGCGCAAGAGATCAGATTCTGGACATGGTCAGAATATTGAGCCAAAAAGAAGGAAGAAGGATGATGAAGGAAAATGTGGTGCAGGTACTAGGTTGCTGGTTGCCAAATATCAAGCAGTACTACAACACAACAAGGAGTTTAGGTTACTGCTACGCCAACAAAGCAAAGATCTAACAGACATCAAACTGGACGAGGCAGAGGAAGAGACAGACAGCAAGGACTGCAGCGAATAGGTCAGAACCCCATGCTAAACCTTTCATGGCCAACCTTGTAGGTCCAAGGCTGAGTGAAGAAAGATAGAGACAGCTTAAGGCTGCTGATGAGGAGAGAAGAAGAAAGCAAGCAGACTGGGTGTCGAGGCTTGAAGTTGTTGGAACTGGAAGATTCGAAGTTGCTGAGAAGATCGATTCAACATTACATTCTTTTCCACCTCAAGAAGCCCCAGATTTCAATAAGACTTGGTTTCTGCAGAAGTCTGTGTTGTTGGATCAGAAACCTGAAAGGGTTAACATGGCTTGGGACTTACACATCTTTGATCAGATTTACTTGCCAAAGCATAGAAATCCAACCTTCAAGGAGATCACCTTGTTCAAAAGATCAGAATACTTAAGGTACTTCAGAAATCTTTGCAAGCATGATTATTTCAGAAATTTTCCATCTTGTGAAAAAACCCTTATGAAGTATGAAGAACTGGCGAGAGAAGAGAAGTTAGACCGTCAGTTGTTTCTGATTGAAAAGATAAAGAAAGGAGAACAGGTTCCATTCTGCCAGGACAATTGGTTAAGATGAATATAGGTTCCTAAGATTGCTGAACAAATGGAGAAATCTTATCAGGAATCGATTTTGAATTGGTGAAAGGGAACAAAGTATGAAGAAGTTGTCAAACAGAATCAGCAAGCGGCCTCGGGACATGACCAAGTTAAGAGGAAGTTGTTTGGCTACAAAAAAACCTGAAGAAGTGTAGTTTATTGCGGTTCTATCAGAAAGTTTGTAAAGTAAGTACTTCTTGTAAAGAATTTTATTTATTCTTTATTTTCTTCATTTTATTTATAAAGTAGTAAGCTTGTAATTTTATTGATGTAAAGCTTACATTGTACTATATTTGTACTTAATACTTATATAAAAGTACATCTGTTTTTGCTACTTTTTATGGGTTTTGTCATCATAAAAAAAAGGGAAATTGTTGGGATATTTATGTTAGGTTTTGATGAGACAATGTAACTTTGGATAGGATGTTAGAGTACCTATTTTCCACGATTTATAAGTGGATTTTAGCTTTATAAGTTCATCTTTCTAAGATGTGATTTATATAGAGGTAAAAATCAGAAAGATATAGAATACCGATATTAGCAGGATTTTGGAGATGAAGATGATTCAAAGACTGATTTTCAGCAAGGAAAGTCAGTAAGCTGAAGTAGAAAACAGAATCAGAAAGCTGGATCAGTAAGCAACAAACAGATAACAGTAAGAGAAACATATTTTAGCTTTATAAGTTCATCTTTATATATCTTGTTTTGTGAAGATATGTATATTAGAAAGATAGAGAATACTGATGTTAGCAGGATTCTGGAGATGAAGATGATTCAAAGGCTGATTTTCAGCAAGGAAAGTTAGTAAGTTGAAGTAGAAAATAGAATCAGGAAGCTGGATCAGTAAGCAGCAAACAGATAGCAGTAAGGGAAACTGGAAGCTGACTGCAGGATTTTGGAACAGGAAGCTGTTCAGAATCAAGAAGTTGTTCAAGATCAGAAACCTGATGCAGATCAGAAACCTGGCGTAGAATATAAAATAGCTACTACAACCTGAGCAGCAAGTTGTAAGTTCTTCTATCTTATTCATTGCAGTACGAGGTATATAATGAATGCAGTACGAGGATTCGATCCTGTCTAAGTTATCAATAGATAGAAGTTAGCGCCCAGCCAGTAAGACGATGCCACCTGGACCGCTGAAATGCAAAAGCACTATAGTTGAAGTATGGCGCCATTAATGCAGATCAGAGTAGGACATGTCCTACATCCTAGATTTTCAAGACACATTTATTACAAAGATTGTGATGATCAATTTAAATTTCTTCAAAGGATAATGCCTCTCTTCAGCGGGCATTTTCCAAACACTACATATAGAAGATGGAGGTCGTAAAGACAACTGAACCACTGAACAACTTGCCAATCTTATAAGCTATCATTTTTCTCAAGCTACTCTCAAGCTTTCTAAGTTCAGTCACTCAATCTTCAGAAGCAGTCGATTCAAGCATTCGAGCTCTCATGTTCAAGGCTGTCTTCGAGTTGCACCAGTTGAAGAAACCCTATATACTTTTAACCATTTGATGTGTGCTAAGTTGTTTTAGTTTGGTGTTCTTAGTTGGAAGGATTAGATCCTCGCTAAGTGTTTAGTCTTGTGTAGGCTATTTTCTCTGTATAAGATATTGTACCCTGTATGGGAAGTTGTCTAGGAATTTTGTTGATTCTAGTAGGTTAGCTCATTGGGAAGAGGTTTGTAAAGCTGTGTCTTTTAAAGCGAACTGACCTAGTTGAGTTCCTCCTATGTGAAGGAGAAGAGTGGACGTAGAAGGATTACACCACCTTCGAACCACTATAAACCATTGTGTGTTTACTGCTTTTGATTACTTGCTACATATCTCTTATATATATCTATCTTGCTGCATTTATCATAATCACACTGCTAAAAAGATTCTGATAAAATCATACTTGTGAATAGAAAACATTTTTCTAAAGAAACTCTATCTTTGATATTCCGCTGCATACTGTGATAACCGCAATATAGTAAGCTGAATCAGTATTCTGCCAGCTTACTGAATCGAGAAGTTGCTGCATTCTCTGTAGAATCAGTAACACATTTACAGAAAAGTTTTAAAACGAAAAAATCGATAGAGATTCATTCACCCCCTGAACCTCTAACCACTTGGGACTAACAGTTTCTTTCTTATAAATTGTAATATCACCTTTTTAATTATTTTTTCTTGATTTTATATTGTTTCTTTTATAATTAAACTCATTCAAACACTTTGTGAATATATTTAATTGTATGTACTAGCGACTCAAGTTAAAAGGCATTTATGATAAATAATGATGAACATTACTAAAATATTATTAAAATATCATTTTTTTAATAATGTTGGATGCAATATTAAATATGTAATATTTATGTATGTAATGAATATTCCTGCATCAATTAATAATATGCTATGATAGTATTAATGTTATGTGTGATTCGAATTTCAATAGTTCATCTTGATCTTGAAGTTCGACTTAAAAAGAAAACTACACATTGAATTCTCTCCATCATCTCACAACAAATAAAAAATAGTATTAAACTTACTAAAAAATTGAATTATGTCCATTATCCCAAAAAAAGAAAGAAAAAACCTAAACCTATCTGGTAGATATAACTACCGTTCATCTTCATAATGTGAATTAGATTAAATAATATAAATATTGTGTAATTTGATCTGTATAACATTGTGTAAAATCATACTTACAAATATCAGATTAATTATTGTGATTTGTTTTTCATACTTATTTGGATATATTCTTTAATTTGATATGCATAAAATTTTAGATGATCTTAACACTTATTAAATATATTTATACATATATATATATTGTTTAATCTGATCCACATACAAAATTTTTCAAATCATACTAATAAATATCAGATTAATTATTATGATTTATTTTACGTACTTAATGATATATTTATATTATTTAATCTAATTCGCATAAATTAAATACTGTGATCTGGTACTTATTAGTAATATATTTATATTATTTAATCTAATTCGTATAAATTAATTACTCTGATCTAGTATGTATTAGTAATATATTTATATTATTTAATCTAGTATGTATTAATTAATATAAACCTAAACCTATCTGGAATACCATCTAAACTTATAAACATTTTTTTTGTTAAGTTATTAAATTTTATTCTTTTTTAGTTAAGAACAATGATTTTTACACTATACCCTTCTAACATTTGATGTATAATATGATGGTACAAGCTACATGAATGATAGTACGGGGGTATAATATGATGATACGATAAATTAAACTGTATTACAAGACTGCTTCCTTTTAAAAAACTTCAAACTTTATACACGTTTAAAAAATATTATATTTATGAAATCTCAAACAGAGTTTTTTTTAATATCAAATAAGTAAAATTAATATTGAAAATCAAATATGGGATGATTTCAAATTTCTACAATATGTAGAAACTGTTTTATCTATCATAATCTTCTCACGTTTAAACCCTTCTAAATTTACTGTAATTTCACATTTATCCATAAAATATCAGAGAAAATTGATTTCTATTCAATGCTCATTCTCATTCAAATTTAGTTTTTCATTCCAACAAGCCCTCTTGATAAAGTTTCCAACAGTTACAAATTCTGATTCAATGCTTTCTTCCATAACTTCTCTAACTCCTCTTCAACATTAAGAAATTTTACTTCGGCTCATGTTATCAAATTTTGAACTGTAGTGTCTTTGGCCGCCATTATTTCGACGACAATCCAATTATTTTTTGTCTTTGTCCTCTTCAACAATCTTGAAAATCTCGATCCCAATCACACACATTTTTTATTTTTTTCTCAATTTTGTGTTTTGCTGGAGAGTTATTATTGATGAAATAATTGATTTGAATTGACAAATTCTTGAATCTGATAAAGTTACTCAATCCTAGACATAACCGTCTCAGCCCTTAAAGAAAATATCTACAACAACGAATGAGATGAAGAATTGAATCAAGTAACAGTTTTCAATCAGATTTTTTTTTACATTGAGATGAATTCATATGATCAATCCTGGAGATAATCATCTCAGTTTTGAAGATAATATGTACAACAACAAATGAGATGAAGAATTGAATCAAGTAATAGACAAATGATGAATAATTTAATCAAGTAGTAGTGATGAAGAATGGAATCAAATAATAGTCAAGTGTATTCAAGTAATTAATTTAAGAGATCATTTTTGGGAAGATTGATATATTGATTCAGCGCAGAATCAATATGAGGAGACACTGCGAATCTACCATGGCAGCTAAAAGAAGAAGGGTGGGAAACACATTAGGTTTGTTATTTCTATCTGATTTTCAAGTAACTAGAATAGATTAGAAACACATCAGGTTTCTAATTAGATTAGATTACATTTTGAACTATCTGATTTCTAATTAGATTAGATTACACTAGCAGTGCACCCGTGCGATGCACGTGATTAAATATAAGAATTATCTATTTTATTATTATTATTATTATTATATTTATATTATTTTAATTTATATTTATAATCAGTAGTCTAATTCAAATTACGAAAAATAAAACAAAATAAACTGATTATCAAAGCAATGTAATTGATCAGGTACATAATACGATAAATTGTGCGTTAGATTATTTTAGAAATTATGTGGGATTTATTTGAGAAATTATATATGAACGTGTATGTGAACGTGTAAATTTGATAAAGTGAAACCGTGTGGGAAAAAAACTATTCTATTTTCAAAATATATTTTCCAATTTCATTTAATTACAAATAAAAAACTGCAAAGTTTTACCAGCCATGATAAGTCACAAATAAAAAAAAATAAAGTTTCATTTTTGTCTAGATAAATTTTCAAAAAAAAAAAAGTCATTCCATAACTGTTTTTTAAACAAAAATCTAAAAAAAAAAAAAGAATCTTTTTCAATCTTATCTATCTAATCCATTTATATAAAAATACAAAGTGGAAAAAATGCTCTCGCTTCTTTTTTATTATTTGGCCAGACAGTTATTTATGGATGATAATTATCAAGAAATATCTACATATTTAGGAATTTAAGGATATTTTCATTATAATTAGGATTGAAGTAAACTTCTGCATAATTTCCACATAACATGGAATTAAAAAGATTTTTTGATATTCAAGTTTCATGGTGTGTGCCTTTTTTAGTTATAATTAAATTTTTCAAATTTAGAAAAGATTAAGATATTTTAAAAATAGAACGGTTTCCTGTTCATGATTCATTCCTTTATATTTTCCTTATGAGTGATTAAATTACCAAATTACCCTTAGATTTCGAACTATCTGATTTTCAAGTAACTAGATTAGATTAGAAACACATCAGGTTTGTTATTTTCAAGTAGCTAGATATTAGATTACATTTCAAACTATCTGATGCGAACTATCTGATGCATAATGATGAATGTTTGTTATTTTCAAGTAACTAGATAGATTAGATTTCAAACTATCTGATGCATGACGATGAATGTTGTTATTTTCAAGTAACTAGATAGAGTAGATTTCAAACTATCTGATGCATAATGATGAATGTTTGTTATTTTCAAGTAACTAGATTATATTGAATCTATACGAGAGAATATATAAGTGAAATATAATAATTTGAATCATTGTTGTATATATGGCAATTCATCTATATGAGAGAATATATAAGTGAAATATGTTATTTTGTATCTCTTTACAAAAATTAAATTATTTAATATATTAGGAACTTTTTAAATTTATTAGGAACTGCTCTAATACCATCTGTCACGCCACGTTTTCTTTTCATAAAAATCAAAGTTTAACTCGGGCATGAAGATAGAAAAGCAAGGGACGCATAACACACACAAAAAGAAATAAGAAGAAGACAACAGAAGAAAGAGGTAAGGGACGATGAGAAACCTTCTCATAACAAAAATCGACCTCTGCCGAGATCAATCGGTCTCACTACCGATATAATACATCATACGCAGCGGAACTATACGTCAGGATCTCACATCCTTACAAATACCCAAAATATTACAAATCGTAAATTGTTTGAAACATAGTTTGAAAATGTTTGTGTTACATCATTCTAAACATAAGAGCCCACAGATAGCCCCATCTCTCTCATTTATGGTTCTTCAGTCTCCTCATCTCCTGTATTGCGAGTACAAATTAAGGGGGTGAGTGCGTGGAATACACTCGTGGGGATAAAATCCGCCTCTTGTGACTCTCAACAGTTATATAAAAACTAGTAAAATAATCTTAAGTCACGTTATCACAGCACATAAAAAGCATAGCAGATATTAGAAATGGCAAGGGATGAGTAGGTGCGGGTATCACCCGTCTTATCCTATAAACGGTCTCAATACCGCTGGTGCATTTCAAGAGGACCACCAAACCTCAATAGAGTAGTAGAACATAGCAGAGGACGAATAGAGTGGACATCGGTCCTTTCACAGTAATAATATGACACAACAAGTATAAACACAACATTTAGTATTCCTCAATCATGCATTTAATAGGGAAAGAAGTAAACCGGTAAAGAGTTAGAAATTATCCCTACCTCGTTCGGTGGTTCCCACGTGAGCAGCAAAGTCTAAATGTATGATAACTCAAGCACTTAATCCAACGGATGGCCTACACAAGTTACAGTATTTCTTAAGTCCTTAATAAGTTTTATTAAAACGATAACTGATTCCGATGGAAAAATGATTATTAAATAAGCGACGGATCGAGAGATCTAAAGATTGAAGTTCAAGAAACGAGAGGTTCAGATCTGTATAAGTGGCTGAAAAGATAGGAAATGAAATTTGGGTCATGATGGAAAAAGAATGAGCTCGATCGGAATTAAAACGAGCTCAAATGGAACATGTTAGGTTTAGGGGTAAAATGGTAATTTTGGTTAAAGGGTTGACTTTGATTGGGCCCACGGACCCCGATCAACGACGTCTCATCATCGACTACTCGATATGGATGAACGACGGAAAAAACGAGATTCGGATCGAAAACACGGTGTCGGGTGCACGTCGGCACCCGACGGGCGCGCGGCGCACGCGCGGCTTCCGGCACCCGGAAGTTGCCGAATTTTCTCGGCAGCGGGTCAAGTTACTCGGCTGGCTACCGAGTTTTCTCGGCAGCCCCATTCCCAGGTTTCCCGACGGTAGCCTGCTCTACCAGGCCACTTCCCGGCGTCGCCCGGCGCGGCAGCGCCGCCTCCTGCCGCCACCCCTAGGTTCGCCGGAAACCTCGCACCGCCGGCTACCACCTCCGACCATCCCTTGCCGGATTCCGGCATGAATAGTGCCTAAAAAGTACGCCGCAAAACCCTTTGATACTTTGATTTTTGAACACCAACTCCAATTTTCAAAACTCCGACCGGTGACTTCCCTTCGCCGGCGACCACTCCTAACCCCTCCGCCGGCGACCCCCCGTCGCCGTCAACCTTTCCCGGCCAACCCAAGCCACACACACAGCCATATATACATACATATACTCACCCTCACTCACGCACACACTCATATACACATACACACTGACTCCCTTCCTTGGCCGGCGGCCACCTGCCGCCGGCGTCCACCACCACCAACTGTGACCTTGGCCTGCGACCCCCAGTCGCTAGCCACCACTAGCCGTCGCACATACACACACACAGGAGCATACATACACACATATCGTAAGGTGAAACACACACACACACTCCCACTGTTGTTGCTTGGCCGGCGGACACCAGCCGCTGGCCACCTCCCCCAGACCTTCGCCGGCGACCTCCCGTCGCCGGCCCATCCTTCCCACACGACGACGCCACCCGGCACCGCCCACAACCGCATGCAACACACACACACACTAATACACCTAAATACACACACACATGTACGTAAACATACATGTAAGCCACTGTCCATTTCCAGCGCCGCCGTGGGTGGCGGCGTCGGCCCTTCAGCGTGGTACTCTTACCTCCGGTGGCCTCCGGCAGCAGCTCCGACGCGGTGGAGAGAGAAAAACAGAGGAGAGAGAAAGGTTGGTGCAAGGTTTAGGGTTAGGGTTTTTCTTCGGTTTTTCGCTATTTTCCGGCAAACGACAAATCGGAATTGAATTTCGAGACCTATTCTAGAATCGTCTCGTCGAGAGGAACGTCGTGTGCGAAAATTGACCGAAACCGATAACTTTGAAATTTTTTGGCCATCGGCCGGTGGCGGTGCGCTGGAAACAGAAAGACGGGAAGAAAAAGAGGAGAAAGAAGGACTTATGTGTTTTCGTCGGTTTTGGCTCGATCGAAAAAACGGTGATTTTTGAATCGAAATCACCCCTATTTGTAGAAATCCAAAAGTTACTATTCACAAGAAATATCTTGGTTACTATTCACTGTTGACTTTTCCCACGTTACTAATCATCATAAAAATCACGTTACTATTCTCCGTAAAAATCTTTCGATTTTCTTTTCCGAAACTCCGAGTTTTGCCCTTTTTGTCGCCGTTCGAGCTACGGGTCTCCGATTGACCCCTAATTAATTTCTATCTTCTCGTTTTTCCAATACGCATCTAATGATAAAATAAAATTCTATGTTCCACGTCTAGAAAAATATCTCTATCTTAACATGCATTAAACACGTATCTGAAACGCACAAAATAAATTAAACAGTTAAATCATACGCACATAATTATTAAATCTTAGGTTTAAATATTTAATTAATTAATTATGCATCGCTTTTGGTCCGGAATGCTACATCCCTTACCCCTTAAAATAATTTTGTCCTCGAAATTAAACGTATACTTAGAAAGAAAAATAAACGTGTACGTATGAAAGGTAGGTCGGGGTACTTCCTCAAGATCTCGTCTTCTAGCTCCCAAGTTGCTTCTTCCCTTCCGTGACGACTCCACTGGACCTTCACTATAGCCATTTCCCGATTTCTTAGCTGTCATTTCATTCTATCCAAAATGGCTATCGGGATTTCCTCATATGTCAGATCATTTTCTATTTCTATGCCCTCTTGTTCGATTATATGGTCTGGATCGGTACGCGACCTCCCCAACTTGATCCAAGATCTCGAATGGCCCTACGTACCTTGGTTTTAGCTTTCCCCTCTTTCCAAAATGATGGATTCCTTTAGTGGGAGACACTTTGAGGAAAACTTTGTCTCCTACCTTAAATTTCAGCTCCTTTGGTCTCTTGTCTGCATATGATTTCTATCGATCTTGGGCTACTCGTATCCTATCCCAAATCTTCTTTATTACTTCGACCGTTTGTTCTACTATTTCGGGTCCCAAAATTTTCTTTTCACCCACTTCATCCCCGTAGATAGGTGATCGACACTTTCTCCCGTAGAGAGCTTCGTAAGGTGCCATACCAATGGTCGATTGATAGCTATTGTTGTAGGCAAATTCTACTAAGCACAGATGATCTTCCCAGTTTCCGAGAAAATCTAGAACACAGGCCCGCAACATATCCTCTAAGATCTGTATGGTCCTTTCTGACTGTCTGTCAGTTTGTGGGTGGAACGTTGTGCTGAAAGACAACTTGGTCCCTAACTCCTTCTGTAAACTCTGCCAGAACCTGGAAGTGAACCGTGGGTCTCTATCGGATACGATAGAAACCGGTACGCCATGCAATCGGACTATCTCCTCGAGATATATGCGTGCCAACTTATCCAGTCCGAATGTTATCTTGATTGGTAAGAAATGGGTAGACTTTGTGAGTCTATCAACAATTACCCACAGGGCGTGGTTTCCTCGTCTGGTTGTCGGCAAACCAACCATAAAATCCATTGCTATGTGTTCCCACTTCCATTCTGGTATCTCTAATGGAGTTAGCATCCCAGCCGATCGTTGATGCTCCGCTTTCACTTGTTGACAGATAAGACACTTCTTGACGAACAACCCTATACTCCTCTTCATATTCCTCCACAAGAAATTCACCCTCAAATCTCGATACATCTTTGTACCCCCAGGATGTGCAGACATTGGTGTGCAGTGCGCCTCTTTAAGAATTTCTTCCCTCAATTCATCATTCTTAGGTATGCACATTCTTCCTTTGAAGATTAGAGCTCCATCTGTAGCCAAAGAGAAACCTTTGGCTCTTCCATTATCTATTAGAGCTTTCATCTTCTTTAGGAAATTATCTCTTTTCTGAGCTTCCACAATTCGGTCTCGCAGCGTGGGTTTTACGAACAACGTTGTCATCCTGGATTCAATGCTGATCGGAGATGAGACTATTTCCAAATTAAGCTTCGACATCTCCTCGATTAGTTGGTGTTGATGGGTGATCATCGACATCACCACTCCCTTCCCTTTCCTGCTAAGGGCGTCAGCTACCACATTCACTTTCCCAGGATGGTAGTGGATCGTGATATCATAATCTTTCACCAACTCTAGCCATCTTCTTTGCCTCATATTGAGCTCCTTCTGCTCAAAGAAGTACTTTAGGCTCTTGTGGTCGGTATAGATTTCACATTTCACGCCGTAAAGATAATGCCTCCAGATATTGAGGGCGTGTACCACAACTGCTAATTCCAGATCGTGAGTCGGATAGTTTTGTTCGTGGATCTTCAGCTGACGTGATGCATACGCCACTATCTTTCCTTCTTGCATCAGAACACACCCCAAACCTTGCTTGGATGCATCACTGTAGACCACGAAATCTTTAGACATATCTGGAACTATTAAGACCGGTGCTTCTGTCAGCCTTCTCTTCAGTTCCTGGAAACTATACTTGCATTGCTCACTCCATTGAAACTTCACATCTTTTCTCGTCAAGCGAGTCATTGGAATGGCGATCTTCAAAAATCCATCAATGAATCTCCGGTAGTATCCAGCCAGGCCGATGAAACTTCGAACTTCTTTCACATTCGTTGGAGTTTCCCATTTACTGACAACTGCCACCTTTTCAGGATCTACCTCGATCCCCTGTACAGAAACGATGTGGCCCAGAAAACCAACTTTGTCCATCCAGAATTCACACTTCTTGAATTTGGCATACAATTTTTCCTTCCTTAGTACCTCCAGTTCGATTCTGAGATGTTGTTCATGGTGCGCTCTATCGCACGAATAGATGAGAATATCATCAATGAACACTATGATAAAAAGGTCGAGATAAGGATGGAAGACGTGATTCATCAAATCCATGAAGACAACCAGGGCATTACTCAATCCGAATGGCATAACTACAAACTCGTAGTGGCCATATCTTGTTCTGAATGTTGTCTTAGATATATCAGCGTCTTTGACTTTCATCTGGTGATACCTAGATCTTAAGTCAATCTTTGAGAACACACTGGCACCTCTTAATTGATCAAAGAGATCCTCAATCAGAGGCAGTGGATACTTGTTCTTTACTGTTCTCTTATTCAGCTCTCGATAATCAATACACATCCGAAAGCTGCCATCCTTCTTCTTCACAAACAGTGCCATCCTTCAATACACATCAAATGCTGGCACGCCCCCACCCCGCTAACCCTACCCACTCACCTCCGATCTCCCTCCAATAGTGGAGGAGTCTAGCTAAATGCTCTCCAACAGATCTATCATCTGTAATTCTACTCTCAAAGAAGCAACGTCGCAGCCTCTCCTCTCTAGTCTCAATCACAGGTGCTCTCCCTCTCCCTCTACCAGCTCTATAAATCCTATTCATCTGCCAATAATTTACACGAGTTTCTAATATCATATATCCAAACCTGGTACGCTCCCCTCGAAACCTAACGGTTCAAGACAAAATAACATATAACAATCCATCACTCAAATTCCACAGATATTATATCAGGGAGGGTCACCTATGGAGAGAGATTAGTGCCTATCTATATTTTTCCGAAAACCCGACCATATTTTAAAATCACACTTTTGAAATCACGTTTTTCCCATTTTTAAAACCAGTTCGAGCAAGTTCTCAACATTAGAACTGCTTTGATACCATCTGTCACGCCCTGTTTTCTTTTCATAAAAATCAAAGTTTAACTCAGGCATGAAGATAGAAAAGCAAGGGACGCATAACACACACAGAAAGAAATAAGCAGAAGACAACAGAAGAAAGAGGTAAGGGACGATGAGAAACCTTCTCATAACAAAAATCGGCCTCTGCCGAGATCAATCGGTCTCACTACCGATATAATACATCATACGCAGCGGAACTATACGTCAGGATCTCACATCCTTACAAATACCCAAAATATTACAAATCGTAAATTGTTTGAAACATAGTTTGAAAATGTTTGTGTTACATCATTCTAAACATAAGAGCCCACAGATAGCCCCATCTCTCTCATTTATGGTTCTTCAGTCTCCTCATCTCCTGTATTGCGAGTACAAATTAAGGGGGTGAGTGCGTGGAATACACTCGTGGGGATAAAATCCGCCTCTTGTGACTCTCAACAGTTATATAAAAACTAGTAAAATAATCTTAAGTCACGTTATCACAGCACATAAAAAGCATAGCAGATATTAGAAATGGCAAGGGATGAGTAGGTGCGGGTATCACCCGTCTTATCCTATAAACGGTCTCAATACCGCTGGTGCATTTCAAGAGGACCACCAAACCTCAATAGAGTAGTAGAACATAGCAGAGGACGAATAGAGTGGACATCGGTCCTTTCACAGTAATAATATGGCACAACAAGTATAAACACAACATTTAGTATTCCTCAGTCATGCATTTAATAGGGAAAATAGTAAACAGGTAAAGAGTTAGAAATTACCCTCACCTCGTTCGGTGGTTCCCACTGAGCAGCAAAGTCTAAATGTCTGATAACTCAAGCGCTTAATCCAATGGATGGCCTACACAAGTTACAATATTTCTTAAGTCCTTAATAAGTTTTATTAAAGCGATAACTGATTCCGGTGGAAAAACGATTATTAAATACGCTACGGATCGAGAGATTTAAAGATTGGAGTTCAAGAAATGAGAGGGTCAGATCTGTATAAGTGGCTGAAAAGATAGGAAGTGAAATTTGGGTCACGATAGAAAAAGAATGAGCTCGATCGGAGTTAAAACGAGCTCAAACGGAGCATGTTAGGTTTAGGGGTAAAATGGTAATTTTGGTCAAAGGGTTGACTTTAACCGGGCCCATGGACCACGGTCAACGACGTCTCATCATTGACGACTTGATACGGATAAACGACGGAAAAAATGAGGTTTGGATCGAAAACACGGTGTCGGGTGCACGTCGGCACCCGACGGGCGCGCATGGGTGCGCGCGGCGCATGCGCGGCTCCCGGCACCCGCAGCTGCCGAGTTTTCTCGGCAGCGGGTTAAGTCACTCGGCTGGCTGCCGAGTTTTCTCGGCAGCGGGTTAAGTCACTCGGCTGGCTGCCGAGTTTTCTCGGTAGCCCAATTCCCAGGTTTCCCGATGGTGGCCTGCTTGACCAGGCCACTTCCCGGCGTCGCCCAGTGCGGCGGCGCCGCCTCCTGCCGCCACCCCCAGGTTCGCCGGAAACCTCGCACTGCCTACTACCACCTCCGACCATCCCTCGCCGGATTCCGGCATGAATAGTTCCTAAAAAGTACGCCGCAAAACCCTTCGATACTCCAATTTTCAAAACTCCGGCCGGCGACTTCCCGTCGCCGACGACCACTCCCAACCCCTCCACCGGCAACCCCCCGTCGCCGGCAACCTTTCCCGGCCAACCCAAGCCACACACACAGCCATATATACATACATATACTCACCCTCACTCACGCACACACTCATATACACATACACATTGACTCCTTTCCTTGGCCAGCGGCCACCTGCCGCTGGCGTCCCACCACCCACCGTGACCTTGGCCGGCGATCCCCAGTCGCTGGCCACCACCAGCCGTTGCAAATACACACACATAGGAGCATACACACACATCGCAAGGTGAAACACACACACACTCCCACTGTTGTTGCTTGGCCGGCGGACACCAGCCGCCGGTCATCTCCCCTAGACCTTCACCGGCAACCTCTCGTCGCCGGCCCATCCTTCCCACACGGCGGTGCCACCCGGTGCCGCCCACAACCGCATGCAACACACACACACTAACACACCTAAATACACACATATACACGTAAACATACATGTAAGCCACTGTCCATCTCTGGCGCCGCCGTGGGTGGCGGCGCCGGCCCTCCAGCGTGATACTCTTACCTCCGGTGGCCTCCGGTAGCAGCTCCGGCGTGGTGGAGAGAGAAAAACAGATGAGAGAGAAAGGTTGGTGCAAGGTTTAGGGTTAGGGTTTTGCTTCGGTTTTTTGCCGTTTTCTGGCGAACGACAAATCAGAATTGAATTCCGAGACCTATTCTAGAATCGTCTCGTTGAGTGGAACGTCGTGTGCGAAAATCAACCGAAACCGATAACTTTAAAATTTTCCGGCCACCGGCCGGCAGCGGCGGCGCGCCGGAAACAGAAAGATGGGAAGAAAAAGAGGAGAAAGAAGGACTTACGTGTTTTCGTCGGTTTTGGCTCGATCGAAAAAACGATGATTTTTGAATCGAAATCACCCCTTATTTATAGAAATCCGAAAGTTACTTTTCACAAGAAATATCTTGGTTACTATTCACCATTGACTTTTCCCACATTACTATTCATCATAAAAATCTCATTACTATTCTCCGTAAAAATCTTTCGATCTTCTTTTCCGAAACTCCGGGTTTTGCCCTTTTTATCGCCGTTCGAGCTACGAGTCTCCGATTGACCCCTAATTCATTTCTATCTTCTCGTTTTTCCAATATGCATCTAATGATAAAATAAAATTCTATGTTCCACGTCTAGAAAAATATCTCCGTCTTAACATGCATTAAACACGTATCTGAAACGCATGAAATAAATTAAACAGTTAAATCATACGCACATAATTATTAAATCTTAAGTTTAAATATTTAATTAATTAATTATGCATCGTTTTTGGTCCGGGGTGCTACAATTGTTATACATACGAACTCATCAGAAACAACTGCAATGTGAGATGTTCTGTGGCCTGACGGATGCACTTACTATGGGTGAGATTGATCCTTCTATGATTGGCTTTAGAATTGTGCAACCATTGAGTTTCACTAGAGGAGCCCATTTTATGATACAAAACTATCAGGATGCCATGGCTATTTACAGATGGGCAAATTATCCGGATCTCTTCATAACATTCACCTGCAATCCGAAATGGCCTGAAATTGATCATTTTATCAAAGAAATAAATCTTAGACCAGACTATCGCCCATATAAAGTTGGACAATCTTGTAAGAAACTTACGTCATAATAAAGTTTTCGATAATGTTATTGCAGGTAAATTCTTTATTTATAATTAATGTAGTGAATTATAATTAACAATTATTCTATGAAAGTAGTATATTACTTCACTTATAATATTATTTGTAACTCTCATGCAATATAATTATATATATAGTTGAGTTCCAGAAGAGAGGTCTACCTCATGCGCACATTCTTCTTTTTCTATCCAAATAGGACAAATGCCAGCGCATTCTTCTTTTTCTATCTAGATAGGACAAATACTCTGTTGGCAATGACA
This sequence comes from Scutellaria minor, assembly GCA_954870855.1. NCBI lineage: Eukaryota > Viridiplantae > Streptophyta > Magnoliopsida > Lamiales > Lamiaceae > Scutellaria > Scutellaria minor. The sequence continues at coordinate 9,121,735 of OX940728.1, read as the reverse complement.
TAGACTGAATTATTTCAGCTGAGATTCCAGATGAGGAAATTGATCCGAAATTTTATGCTGTAGTACGTGATTACATGATGCATGGTCTATGTGGTACCTTAAATAAGAATTCTCCTTGCATGGTGGATAATTTTTGTGCAAAACACTTTCCAAAAGAATTTGTTTACACGACGGACGTTGATAATGAAGGATATCCAATATACAGACATCGGGATTTGGGAAGAACAATTATGAAGAGTGGAGTTCCACTAGATAATAGATTCATTGTTCCATATAATTGGTATCTTTTATTAAAATACGGTGCACATATGAATGTTGAGTGGTGCAACCAATCTCGGTCCATCAAATATCTATTCAAATACGTGAACAAAGGACACGATCGTGTCACAACAACTTTCTACAAAATATCTCGTGGAGATGATGTGGTCAGGAATGTCGATGAGATCTAGTTGTACTATGATTGTAGGTACGTCTCTCCATGTGAGGCAGCCTAGAGAATATTTGGGTATGAGATTCAGTACAATGATCCTCTTGTCGAGCGATTATCATTTTACCTTTCGAACGAGCAGCCTATGATTTTTGAAGACTCTGATTTACTACAGTCGGTGATGGATCGACCATCGGTTCACCAAAGTATGTTTTTAGATTAGTTCAAGGCAAACGAAAAGTATCCACTCCTTGTAAAACCTCTTACCTATGTTGAATTTCCTCAGAAATTCATTTGAAAGACTGATTCAAGAGAATGGATTCCAAGAAAGAGAGGTTTCTCCTTAGCAAGAATGTACTATGTACCTCCAGGATTAGGCGATTCTTACTACGTCAGATGCTTGCTCAATGTGGTTCGTGGTTGTGAATGTTACGATGATATAAAAAAGATCAACGGTGTGCAGTATGATATGTATCGTGATGCTTGCTACGTCTTAGGATTGTTGTAGGATGATAAAGAGTACATTGTTGGTATTGTTGAGGCAAGTTTTTGGGGATCCGTCCATTCGCTAAGAGGATTGTTCGTAACCCTTCTTTCAAAAGATTGCTTGAGCAGGCCCGAGGACGTTTGGGAACAAGAGGATGAGATCTTAGCAAAGTATCCAGATTTGCCGTTTTTAGGTACATATCTAAATTTTGATGATGACTTTTTTATAAGGGGGAAGGGATGTAACGCCTAGGATAAAATGATGTATAATTGACAAATTATATATTTAAACCCCTAATTGTTTGATTTAATTTCATACGTTTTAGAAAATGATATAATACATAATTAATTATCGAAAATATAGTTTAATCAAAAAGTATAGGTTATATTTTATCAAAAGGTTCATAATCAAAAATTGAAAAGAAAGAAACGAAAATGAGGCCAATCGGAGACCCGTAGCTCAAATCACGAAGAAAACAAAAATCGAAAGTTATATAAATACGTTGAAAATGAATTATAAAAGAGAATTCGATCGAAAAAGTAAAAAGATAGATACTTTTTTCCCTTTTTCTCTCTTTTCTCTCTCCTCTGCTTTCCGGCCGGCAGCCGCCGCATCGCCGCCGGAGTCGGAAAATTTTTCTCTGTTTCGGCTGATTTTTGCACCATTTATAGCTTTCGCCGAGCCCATTCCAGATCCGGGTTCGGTTTTACATTCCAACATCTCCTTTGCCGAAAAACGGCTGGTCAACACCGGTGAAACCCTTTTTCTCTCTCCTCTCTCTCTCTTTCTCTCTTCCCGTTGCTTGCTCTCTCGCTCTTTCTCTCTCGGCTATTTCTCTCTCTCCCTCGCCTTCTGGTTTCGCCGTCGTCGTGCGTTCTCTGACGTGTTGCTGGAGCCGCCGCGGCTTGGTTGTTGTGTGGTGTGTGTTGGGTTGTGTGTGTGTTTGTGTGTGTGTGTTGCTGGTTTGGGTGTGTTGTGGGCGGCGCTGTGTAGTGCCGCCGTACTCACCGGAGGTGTGGGTGGCTGACGTAGGGTGCACCGGTGGTGCTGGGTTGGTGGTGGTGGTCGGCGTGTGAAGTTGTCGGTGTCGCTGGTTTGGTGGAACAGGCCTACAAGTGCACCGAGAGTGCTGGGATGCGCGTCCGGTGGCGCTGCTGCTGCTAGGTTGCGCGTGCACATGCCGGGAGTGAGGCTGCCTTGGCTGCGCGTGTGGAGAAGGACGTTGTGCTGTGTAGGCGCCCGCCGTGTGCGTGGGTGACGGGGCGCGCTGTGTGCGCGTTGGGTGCCGTTTGTGCACATGTTTTGTGCGTCGGGTCTGTTTCGTGTGTGTTGCTGGCGTGTGGTGCCGCACTGACATGTGGTGTTGTGGTAGTGTTGCCGGCAACGGGAGGTCGCCGGTCGTGAGTCGAGGTGTGTGTACGTGATGATGGGGGTCGATTTGTATTTTTGTTAAAATCGGGGACCAGATCATAAACCCTAGATTTTTAGGATCTTTACATTCTAACCCTCCATCTTTTGAAAATCTCGTTTAACCCTCAAACTTTTGTATATTTCATTTAGAACCCAAAACTATTTTGTATTTATAAAAATACCCCTGGTCAAAGTCAACCCTTTTCTAATAAATTACGAAAACGCCCCTACACCTTTAAATGCTCCGTTTGATCTCGTTTTTCCTCCGTTTTAATCCATTTTTCTTCCGTTCAAACTCTAATTAATCTTTTCCCTTTCACCCTATGATCACATGTTTAACCTTCCACACTCGTTTCTTCATTCTTGATCTCTAAAGCTTTCATTTTGTTTCGTTTTTCCTATCGTTTCTTCTTCGAGAGAGTTTATATAATTAATGTAATATGAATCTAAGAAAACTCTTTACATTTGTAGGCTCTCAATCGGAACAAATGCCTTAAAACTTGATACTTGGACTTACATAAGATTTACCACCGAACAAGGTAGGGGTAACTTCTAATCTCTATATGTTTATGTTTTCCAAATTTGATATATGAATTGTTGAACCCTATGTACCGTGAATACTGTGTGCATGTTATTATATTTGAGAATGGACTGGGTGGTCCGTAAATACACCCATAGTCAAGGATGGATTGGGTGGTCCGTAAATACACTGATAGCTAGGGATGGATTGGATGGTTCGTAAATACACTGATAGCTAGTGATGGACTGGGTGGTCCGTAAATATACTGATAGTTAGGGATGGACTAGGTGGTCCGTAAATACACTGATAGTTAGAGATGGGTTGGGTCGTCTGTTAAAGAACCGATTTACTTGTTGTACAATATATGTGAGGTGTCTAATTACCGGACTTATATATGTTTGATTTCTTTAACTACTTAATAACTGTTAAACATGGATTATCCCCACGAGTGTATTCAACGCACTCACCCTTATCTGTATTCACACTACAGGAAATGACGAGAGTTAAGATGCGTAGAGAGGATGGTGCCATATCTAATCTTCTCCTTTTGTTTTCTTTTCAAAACTTGATGTCGAAACTATATTTTAATATTTCTCGTTTGTAAAGTTATACTGTACTTCTTCTATGTTATGGATCCTGATGTATTTTCCGTTATGGATCCTGATGTATTTTCCGCTGATGCTATTTAAAATGTTTTCTCCCGGTTTTGTGCCGAAGGTTTAAAACATGTAAAAATCGTATATTTAACAGTTCTCCGAGGTTTCTGTTTCAAACGTACGTCTTTTTTCCCTTTCTTCCTGTACGCCCAAAAGAAAACTCTGATATTTTTAAGTGTGAAAATGGGGCGTGACAATGTAATATATTCCTAAAAATTTGTGTGTGATTAGTATAATAAGAAAATGAAAACATATAAAAAAACTAAAAGGAAAATGTGAAAATTGGGGATTTAGGTGGAAACTTCGGTTGATTTTGTTATTATATATATATATATATATAAAATAAAAATGTTATTGAGTGTGATAGTGTTTCTTGGTAGAAACTAGTTCTTTGGAGAGAGATGAGAGAGAGAGAGTGTTAGAGGAGAGAGTGTGTGCAATGTAATTATGTGGTTCTTTTTCTTAACCTTTTTAATATTATTTTAATATATTAATATTACACTAAAAACATCTAATGCAGATCGATGTCCTAATAAGGTTAAAGAAAGAATAGTATAGGAAGAGAGAGAGAAATTGTAAATGAATTTTCTCGTCTGCATGATAAAGATTATAAGAAACCTTCTATTTTTTATTTTTTAATTTATGCATTAAAAAAAAGAGAATGTTTTTAGACATTTGGAAACTCTTTTGAAAGAAAACAGTAGTGAATTGATGTAATAAATTGTAACTACAAAATAAAAAAAACACAATATTATCTTCTTAAGAAATTAAATCGTTCACATTTCTGACAAATCTATAGGAGAAAAAAAATAAAAATAAAAGAGTGACAGATCTTTCAAATCCTAAATCTATATATGAAGATTTATTTTTCATTTAATAAATCAAAATTTACAAATAAGGAAATTTTTTAAGACAGTCTAACAAATATATCATTCCCTCCAAAAAATATGAGTTTTGTTTATGTAATTAAAACGATATATCAGTCAAATTTAATATTTTATTCTGAATATAATACGAACATCTATACGTTTTAGTTTAGCATCAAGAAAAAAACATTTATACACCCGTTGCACAGTTTTGAAATTGTGCACTCGTCTCCCATGTGCAACCACAAGCTCCAAGGTCGTTCACAAATTCGCTTAGATTCGATCACAGATGTTATACATTTATGTAGTGTTAAACATACTTTTATGTTATGTTAGTTATACCTTTTAAATTTTTACATGTACCTTAACATATTTTCAGACATCTATTAATACCTTTCATACCTTTTAGTTATATTAGTCATATCTTTAGTTATGTTAGTCATACCTTTTAGTTATGTTAATTGTACCTTTATATATTATATAAATGTATGTTTATGTTAATATAAATATATAAATAATATCACATAAATGTATGAGTAATATCACATAATGGTAAACATGTACAACTTGTGCCGAAATTAGGGTTTAGGGTTTAGGATTAAAGTATTACATAAATGTATGATATTTATATATAAATGTATGACTAATATAACATAAAGGTATGACTAACATAGTATGAAGGCCAGCTAATTTTTTTTAAAGTTAAAATATTGCACTAAGGGTATGAAATCTGGACATAAGGGTATAACTAATATGACATGAATGTATGATTAACATAATATAAAAGTTCGGGCAAGAAAAAAAAAAGGAAAATGCACCGATCCGGGTTGGATCCACTCCAACCCGACTCGAGTGCATGAATCTAAGATCTATGCACTAGTTGCACATGAGACCTACTCTAACATCAAACACTCATACACGGACAATCATGAAATGAACAAAAATCATTTATTCTTAAAACGAAAATGAACAAAAAATATTTAATTTAGGATAAATCCAATAATTAATAACTTTGCTCGGAAATTATCTTGTTATCATATCTAAATGTCACGTCTACAATCTCCTCAAAAAAAAAATCGTTTTGTTTTTGAGAGGGGAAAATGACATTTACAAATATGGCTCTCCTTCTTACTAACTGAATATCTTTTCTTGTTATAAAAATAAATGATTTTTTAATTTTGTTCTGGGATCATATCAGCAATTGGCGATGAGCAAGTAGAAGAAATATGAATATGGGAAAAAGATATGAATGATGTAAGGTAGTTGTTTGGGCCTCTGCCCTTTTAAATTATACACACCTTTTTGGGCCCACCAACCATATAAGTTCACACTTTTCCTGGCCTTCATTACACTTAATTAGGCCTGCAATTCAATATGTGGTTCGGGACGGTTTGTGAACAAGCACGAGAAAGGTTCGTTTTATATATGTACGGTTTGTTTATTTAGCGAACAAAAATGAGCCGAGATTTGTGTTTGTTTATTAAACGAATCAAATACAAATAAATTTGTATTTCACTCGTTTGTGTTGAAGAACAAATCTATCTATCTATATATATATATATATATATAACAGAAGTCAGTCAGACAAAATTGTAATTTTATTACGAACTAAGGGTAATTTGGTAAATTAATCATACAGGAAACCGTTCTATTTATATTGACGGATTAGATAGATAAGATTGAAAAAGATTCTTTTTTATTTTTTTTTAATTTTTGTTTAAAAAACAGTTATGGAATGACTTTTATTATTATTATTTTTTTAAATGTCTCCATAAAATAATTGCTTGGCCAAAAAATAAAAAAGAAGCGAGAGTAGTTTTATCGTGATTGATCGTGGCTATTTAATCATACAGAAACCGTTCTATTTAAATTCTTAAATATGTGGATATTTCTTGATAATTATCATCCATAAATAACTGTCTGGCCAAAAAATAAAAAAGAAACGAGAACAGTTTTTCCAATCTGTATTTTTATATAGACGGATTAGATAGATAAGATTGAAAAATATTTTTTTTTATTTTTTTTTAGATTTTTGTTTAAAAAACAATTATGGAATGACTTTTATTATTATTATTTTTTTAAAATGTCTCCATAAAATAATTGTCTGGCCAAAAAATAAAAAAGAAGCGAGAGCAGTTTTTCCACTTTGTATTTTTATATAGACGGATTGGTGTGTACCTTTTTTATTTATAATTAAAAATTTCAAATTTGGAAAAGATTTTTTGAAAAAACAAATCATGATTGATCGTGGCGGGTAAAACTTATTTTGAAAATAGAATGGTTTTTTTTCCCACACGGTTTCACTTTATCAAATTTACACGTTCACATACACGTTCATATATAATTTCTCAAATAAATCCTGCACATAATTTCTAAAATAATCTAACGCACAGATCCCACACATAATCTGAGTTCTTCATTTGATTGAGCAGATCTTCATAAAATATCTCAATGGCGCCCGTTTGGAATATGATTCGAGATATTGATACTACTAGAAGACTCTGGAGCCTTCGTGTGCGATGTGTTAGGGCTTACGATGTTCCTGCTGTTAGGATGTATACTATAAGTCTAGTTTTTTGTATGAACATCGTTTATGGAATGAGAATCACATTGGTCATATGTTTGCATTTTATATTTGTTATATATGTTTATGCAATGTCCAATTAATTTATATTATAGATAACTTGGTGTGTGGTGCCACACAGAAGATCATGTTATCAGTTTCTTATAAATTATAAATAGTAGCTCACAACCAAGATGGATTTGGACAAATCATCGGAATGGTTGTAGTGTAGTTTGGTATTAGTCTGTCTTGACTATAAAACTACACTAGTACACTTTGTGTGTATTGAGCAGGACCATTTGAGGTTGTTCGTTTTATACTGACTATATAATAGAACAAGACCTCTGTTATTATGGATGTACATCTTCTTAATCCCTATATAATAACGGGCACGTATGCTCAATGTTTATTTCTTTAATTTGCCAATGGGTGAGATTTATTCATAAATCAATAAACTCGGTGAGTTGGGAGATAGCATTGTTTATATGGTGTTCTGCTGATTATAGAAGGAATCTGTGTCCTAATTATTTAGGATGATAATGTCCCCTTGAGGAGCTCATAAGGATTATCATGTAAACCCTGCAGGTGGATTTAATCCGACATGATAATAAGGATGAGTGGTACTACTCTTGGAATTAGATGTAAATTATTTAAGTTGTCAGTAACTTATTTAATTTACGGACATTCGATATCTTAAACACGGGGAAATAAATGTACACATAATAAGAAGGAGCCCATATTAAATATGGGATTGGGATGGTAGTTCAATAATAATTCTCTAGTGGACTGAATTATTATTGATGGGCTTAAGTTATGTGTTCGGGCTGAACACAGGATACTAAAGCCCATCAGGAGGCCCAACCCAATTCCTCCTCTAGGTCCCTGGTGTAGCCTATATATAGCTCTTTTTCATCAGCGCCTCTCAGAACACAGAACACAGATCACAGAAAACACGTGATAAGTGAGAGAGAGCGGAACTGATTTTTCTCGAAGGATCGTTGGCCACGCAACGTTCGAGAAGGGCTCAGAGGAATACATCAGAAGATCAAGAGGTCTACAAGGGTATGATTTCTTTCCGCTGCGATTTATCTTTGGATCCCGATTCCGATAGCATAGGGCCGGCGATCCGTCGGTTCCAACACCTGCATTCGGAAGTACAACTGAGCTATATAGTTTTAATTGTGTTTTCAGAGATAAAATGGTTATTTATTTAAAAATATCTATTTATTATGTATATTATAGTGGAATGTAATCTCTAATTTCATTTTTTTTCACATAGATTTTAGGGTGATACAATCCATGGAGTTGCTCGAAAACCTCACCTTGAAAAGATTCGTGATAAGGTTATAGAAGGAAAAACGTATGTACTTTCTAACTTTATTGTTTCAAAGTACGACTCCACCTTGAGAACATCTTAATTAAAGTTGAAGTTCCAATTTTATGGAAAAACACATCTTGAGGAGTATCAAGATGATGACTTTCCTAATAATCTGTACATTTTTAAACCATTTGACGAGATTATTACCATGAAAGCCACTGAACAAACTGTTCTATTTGGTAAGGATTATATTATTTTTTATGAATTTATTTTATTTTTAAATTTATTGTTGTTAATGATTATTATTTAATAATATTTTTTTACCAACATTAATGCAGATTTAGTGGGAAGAATTGTTGCATTTGATCCATCGAGAAAGACTAAAAGTGGCAAGAGATTGATGGAATTTATAATTGAGGATCTACAGTATGTTTATTTAATTTAGATGTAATTTTATGAAATGTAACTATATTATATTAATTATTTTTTAATAATCATTTCAAATAATGTTAGGAAACTACAACTCACTGTTACTTCGTGAGAGGATTGTATAGATACAATTGATACGAGGAAAATATGTGCAATTTTATGGTGATTAAAGTGAGATTTTATGATCGTTTATTTGATTGTATGCACTAGATATATGTGATTTGAGTTTTCAAATACTTCATATATTATTTTCTTGTTCATTTTAAGGATTTATGGAGTATTTTGGAGTAAAAGAATGATTTGGGCTCATGAGGAATGAAGAATGGAGATAATGGGCTGAACAATTTATTTGAAGAATTAAAGAGGGGTTTGGGCTAGTAATTTAAAGAAAGAAGCAAACAAAAGCCCATTCCATTGGAAGGAAGGCAAGTTCACACCACCACCAGAAAGCCCTATATATTTGTGCCTTTTTTCCCAAGACTTCTATTCTCCAGGCCATTCGAGTACTGTTCACGTGGAGAGAGTTCAGAGAGAGAAAGAGAGTTAGGATTAGTTTATATATATTCTTTAATTTCTAGATTAATTAGAATGGATTTCTCAACAATTTTTGTGGATTCAATTTCGAAGATGCTCGACTAATTTCTCTATTTCGGTTGGCAGGGATGTTTGAACCTGTATATCTATTTATTTTTTAATTAATCCCATATTCCCTTCTCAATGTTTGATTGGAATTCCCTTTTCGATGTTTGATTGGAATTGATTATGTTATCTGTGCATAATGTTTTCAATTATTATTGCTTGACTTGGATTGACCACCTAGGTTAAGTGTTTGATAATTGATTACTAGAATCTTAAAGCATCGTTGTGGTTTAATTTTCATAAAGTGGTAAACTAGAGGTCGTGCATCTCTAGGGTAACATAATCCTAGAATTATTGAATCACGCGTGTTTATTCGGAGTCTAGTTCATCCTATCGTCTTGGTGATTAATGCATTTGATGAATTAAACCTAGAGAGCATATCCTAGGTTATTCAATTAAATAGAGTTAATTAGCGAGCGTACCCTAATTTAACTAATCTTAAGAGACGATTCGATTTAACAACGCGTAGTTGTTAGACTAGGGGTGATAATTCCATGATAATCTTAGAGAGGGGTAATACATTGATTAGGAAATAATTGATATCGGGGGATAATTGAACTGTTAACTAGAATATTTGCATACATTGAATCTTTGTTTAATTTGCTTTCTAGATTTATTTTATTTAATTTAGTGATAATTAATCAATCTCAAAAAACCCCCCATAATTTATTTTTTACTTGAATTGAACATAGGTGACATAGTTAATCATCACTCCTCGTGGGATCGACTCTTACTTGCCCTTACTATTAGTTAGTGAGGTTAGGAAAGAAATTAATAATTTTATCGCGTTACGACGCGCGGTCAAATTTTGGTGCCGTTGCCGGAGAATGGTTTGAATTTATTGTGCCATCTTGTTTCTTTTCTTATTTTATTTATATAAAATAAAATTTAAAAATTTGAAAAAAAAAATATTTCGATGTTCAGTTTGTGCATTTTTTTTCTGCTCTGTTTCAACCCTGTTTTGCTAGGGTCTCTATTTGTCTTGTTGATCTGTTCTGTTTTGCTCTGTTTTTCACACTAGCAGTCCTAGTGTGACTTTGGTCTTCCAGTGTCAATTTCTACAGATTGCTTCAACGAAAATTTCTGGAATCTTTCTTACTAAAATTTGATTTTTCTCACTTGAATTTCACGATTTCAAGTGGTGGATGTGTACTCGATCTCAAGGTAACAAGGATTTGGAATTTTAACCTGAGATAACTCGAAGAGATCGAGTTTTAAGGCGACAAGCTAATCAATTTTTGAAATTTTCACTTTCTTCTTCCGAATCAGACTTTAGTGAATCTGAACACGAGGAGGAAGCAATGGCAGAGAAACGAACATTGAGGGAGCTAGCGAATCCTGCACTTACTCAACAACCTCTTTGCATCACCTTTCCTGATCTCAATGAAGATACTAACTTTGAGCTTAAATCTGGACTAATTGACTTACTTCCTTATTTTTATGGACATGCAGGTGAGGATCCTCACAAGCATCTAAAAAGGCTCCATGGTGTATGTTCAAGTATGAAGCTAAAAGTTGTGACGAAGGAATAAATTAGACTACGGGTATTTCTTTTCTCTCTGAAGGATTCGACACAAGATTGGTTGTATTACCTTCTCTCAGGTTCCATCAAAACATGGAGTGAAATTGAACGACTCTTCTTGGAAAAGTATTTTTCTGCATCTCGAGCGGCAAGCATTCAGAGAGATATATGTGGAGCTCGAAAAATGCATAGGGAGACATTGTATGAATACTGGGAGCGTTTTAAAAAATTGAAAGCAAGCTGCCCTAATCATCAGATCTCTGAACAACTTTTGATTCAATACTTCTATGAGGGGCTATCTTCGATGGACCAAAACATAATTGATACAGCAAGTGGAGGGGCATTAATGAATAAGACCCCTTCAGCAGCAAGAGCTCTCATCTCGGATATGGCTGCTAATTCACAACAATTTAGCACTCGAGATTCTTTAATGCAAACCGTGAAAGAGGTAGGTGAGTCTACTATTGAGGATAGACTAATTGAATTAATTTCTTTGGTTTGTCAAGTTGCTGTAGGTGCTTCCTAGGTGAAGCCATGTCATCTTTACAATACCACTCACCATACCACAGATTTGTGCCGAGTTTTGCTTGACGAAATCGAGGCTCACACTAATGCTGTGGGAAGTGGAAACTACCAAGGAAGGAAGTATGGCCCTTACTCCAACACATACAAATTGGGTTGGTGGGATCATCCAAATTTAAGATGGGGATTGGGAAATCAACAAGCTAATTACAATGGAGAGAATAACAACTTTTAAGGAACTCCAATTACCAATGAGGAAATTCTAATTATCAAGGGCAATCTTCCGGACAAAACTCCAACACATCACTGGAGGATATGATGAAGACATTGGCTTCCAATACAATGCAACTTCAAAAGGACACTACTCAATTCCAAAAAGACACTCAGTCGAGTATCAGAAATCTTGAGATGCAAATAAGTCAATTAGCGACAGTCGTGAGTCGATTGGAAGCTCAGAATGGAGGAAAATTGCTATCTCAACCAGAGATAAATCCAAGAAATGTTAGTGCAGTAATCTTCAGAAGTGGGAAGCAATTGGAAGAACCAAAAAGGCTTGAGAAAAATCAGAAAAATGATGAGGAAGAAAAACCTACTGAATAGGTCGACATTGGATTACCCAGTGTCAAACCATCATCTAGTGTGAAAACTTCAAAATCTGCACAGGTAAACCCGATTTTTCCCTAAAAATCCAAGCTAATACGGTCCATTTTCCTTCAAGGTTGGAGAGGGCAGCGAAAGAAGATAAAAAGAAACAGCTACTCGATGTTTTTCGCAAGGTCGAAATCAACATCCCTTTGATTGATGCAATCAAACAGGTTCCAAGATATGCGAAATTCCTCAAAGACTTGTGCACAAACAAGCGAAAACTTAAGGGTGATGAGAAAATTTTAATGGGAGAAAACGTGTTTGCAATTTTTCAAAGGAAGCTTCCTCAAAAGCGAAAGGATCCAGGTATGTTTGTTATTCCATGTCGCATAGGAGATGTTAGAATTGAGCGTGCTATGCTAGATCTAGGAGCTTCAATTAATGTTATGCCACGTTCTATCTATGCATCTCTGAATTTAGGGCCATTGAAAGAAACACATGTTATCATTCAATTGGCCGATCGTAGTACTGCATACCCTAATGGGGTTATTGAGGATGTTCTTGTTGAGGTTAATGAGCTTATTTTCCCTGCGGATTTTTATGTGTTGGATATGAATGGCTACCTGTTGATTTCATCACCTATTTTGTTAAGGAGGTCATTTTTAAACATCTCTCAAACAAAAATAGATGTTCGTGAGGGAACCCTCACGATGGAATTCGATGGGTGGATAATTAAATTCAATATTTTTGATGCCATGAAGTATCCTGATGATGAGAATGATGTTTTTACTTTGAGTATTATTAACCCTCTTGTCGAGGAAGTTTTTGAGATGAATTTCAGGGATAATTTGGAACTCGTGTTGACCAAGAATTTGAGGGATAACAGAAGTCAATTGGTTGCACATGGAAGCCTCGATGTAATCAAAATAGTGGCTGCACTTTAGTCACAACCTTCCTTGCTTCCGAGGTATGATCTATACTTTGTTTGTCTACTTGAGTCTCACCGGAAAGTTCTTCCATCTATTTTACAGGCACCGGAACTTGAATTAAAGTCATTGCCACACCATTTGAAGTATGCTTACCTAGAAGAGCAAGCCACATTGCTTGTGATAATTTCAACAAAATTGGGCTCCACTCAAGAAGAGGCTTTACTATACGTTCTGAAGGAATACAAGGAAGCCATTGGATGGACAATTACGGATATTAAGAAAATTAACCCAGTCTTGTGCATGCATCAGATTCTTCTTGGAGATGATGCTAAACCCACTCGAGAGGCGTAAAAGAGATTAAACCCCTAGATGATGGAGGTAGTCAAGAAGGAAGTGTTGAAACTCCTAGATGTGGGAATCATCTATCCAATTTCTGATAGTCAATGGGTAAGTCCTACGTAAGTTGTACCCAATAAATTCGGAGTTACAGTGGTCGAAAATAAGGAATGTGAGTTGGTTCCTACTCGAGTACAAACCGGTGGAGGGTTTGTATCGATTACTGTAAGTTGAATTCCATGACTCAAAAAGACCATTTCCCTTTACCTTTCATTGACCAAATGCTTGAACGACTAACTGGACACTCTCATTATTGTTTTCTAAATGGTTTCTTAGGATATTTTCAGGTCGCTATAGCACCCGAGGATCATGAGAAAACCACGTTCACCTGCCCATTTGGTACGTTTGCTTATCGATGAATGCCCTTTGGTCTTTGTAATGCTCCAGCCACCTTTCAGAGGTATATGGTAAGCATATTTTCTAAATATGTGGGTAGTATAATTGAAGTCTTTATGGATGATTTTAGTGTTTATGGTGATTCATTTGAAAATTGTTTGAAGGGATTGGAATTCATTTTAAAACGATGTGTAGAAACTAACCTTGTCTTGAAGGGTTTTGAAAGGTTGATTTTTTGGAAAAACAGTGTATCGAAGGGTTTTGCGGCATAATTTCCGGGCACTATTCATGCCGGAATCCGGCGATGGACAGCCGGAGGTGGTAGCCGGCGGTGCGAGGTATCCGGCGAGGTAGGTGGTGGTGGCTGGAGGCGTAGCCGCCGATCCGGGCGACGCCGGGAAGGAGGCGCGTTGAACAGCCACCGTCGGGAATATCTGGGCAAGGCTGGCCGAGAAAACTCGACCAGCCGTCGAACCATGCACCCGCTGCCGAGAAATCTCGGCAGCTGCCAAGACGGGACACGACGCTGCCAAGAAAACTCGGCAACTGCCGAGCCATGCGCCTAGCCGCCGGGTTTTTCCACCCGGCGCCGGGTTCGCGCATGCCGACGCGCTCGCGACGCCGTGTTTTCGATCCGAACCCCGTTTTCTCCGCCGTTCATCTTTTTCGAGTTATCGCCGACGAGACGACATTGACCCGGGTCCGTGGGCCTAGTCAAAGTCAACTCTTTGATCAAAATTACCGTTTTACCCCTAAACTTAAAATGCTCCGTTCGAGCTCGTTTTAGCTCCGATCGAGCTCATTCTTTTTGCATTGCGATCCTTATTTCATTTCCTATCTTCTAAGCCACTTGGGCAGATCTGACCCTGTCATTTCTTGGACTCCAATCTTTAGATCTCTCGATCCGCCACATAGTTAACGATCGTACTTTCGCTGGGAACGTTTATAGCTTTATTTATACGTTATTAAGGATCTAAGAAACGTCATAACTTATGTAGGCTACTTGTTGGATTGACGTTGAGTTATCTGACCTTTGACACTCGCTACTCGAGCTCTGAGTTATCAGATCATCGGACCTCGCTACTCACGTGGTAACCACCGAATAAGATGGGGGTAATTTCTAAATCTTAATGTGTTTACAGTTTTCCTTATTATAAAGTATGACTGAGGAATACTAAATGCTGTGAATATTCATGTTGTGCCATACTATATACTGTGAAAGAACTTCGGTTCACATTGCATGTTCGGAGAGTCCTACGGGACTGTAAAAAATTCGTCTCCCTCCCTTCTACTACTCTATTGAGGTTTGGTGGTCCTCATGAAGCGCACCAGCTGTATTGAGACCGTTTTATAGGGTAAGACGGGCTGTTCCCGCACCTATCCTTCTTACCATTTCTAATATCTGCTATGCATTATATGTGTTGTGACAACGTGACATAAGATTATTTTACTAGTTTTAATATATCTGTTGAGAGTCACAAGAGGCAGAGTTACTCCCACGAGTGTATTCCACGCACTCACCCCCTTAATCTGTACTCACACTACAGGAGCTGTTGAGCATGATGAACTCTAGATGGAGAGAGGCGGTGCCACTTTTGAACCTGTGATTTTTAGATGTGTCGCACAAACATTTTCAAAATGATATGTTATAAGTTTATTCACGTTTGTATATATTCTGAGTATTCTGTTAATGAGAGATCCTGATGTTTTTCCGCTGCGTATGATGTTTATATCGGTAGTGAGATCGATTGTCTTCGGCAGAGGCCGATTGTTGTATATTTTTTATCGGTATTGAGACTGAATGTTATCGGCCGAGGCCGTTGTTGATATGTGAAAGATTCACATCGTCCCTCCTCTCTTTCTTCTGTCGTCTCTAATCCCCTTCTTCTGTCATCTCTTACTATTTCTTCTTCACGCCCAATGGTAAAACTCTGATATTTTTAACGAAAGATTTTGGGGCGTGACATTATATGCTATGAATACTGTGTTTATATTACGGTAGTGTGATAGGGACGAGCCATGGGCTGGGTGTCCATTGGGCTGTGTGTCCATAAATTAGGGATGGGTTGTGTGTCCTTTAGTGAGTCTTGGGTTGTGTGTCCATTAGTGAGTCTTGGGTTGTGTGTCCATTAGTGAGTCTTGGGCTGTGTGTCCATTGGGTTGTGTGTCCATTAGTGAGTCATGAGCTGAGTGTCCATTGGGCTGTGTGTCCATTAGTGAGTCATGGGTTGTGTGTCCGTTAATGAACCGAATTATGTGTTATGCACAATATGTGATGTGTCTAATTGCTGAACTATTATATATGTTTGATATGTAAACTGCTTAATAATGTTAAAACATGGAAATTTCTCCCACGAGTGTATTCAACGCACTCACCCCCTATTCTGTACTCACACTACAGGAGATGAAGAGAATCATGATGCGTAGAGAGAGGAGTGCCTTATTAGCTGTGTCCTTTGTCCGGTTTTGACTTTTAAAACTATGTCAATCGTTTGTAAAAATTAAACTGTTCATCTCTTTGTAGAGGATCCTGATGTATTTCCACTGCTTAAGGTTTTCAAACCCTTTGAAATCGGTTGTATCCGAAGGCTTATATGTAATATTTATGATCGTCTCTTACCTCCTTCTATTTTATATCATGCACGTCTCTTCCTCTTCTTTCTTCACGCCCACAATGAAAACTCTGATAATTTTTAAGAATGAAAAACGGGGTGTGACACATTATGAACTCAATGAAGGTATAAAATGAAGGTGCGTGTGGCTGATAAAGATGACAACACATTGTTTATCATTTGGGATAAAGACGGTATCCAATTGCTTGGCATGAATGCATTTGACTAAAAAATTAAAATTGTAGGTTTTTAAAATTTTAATTATGTAAATTATTTTATCCATACATGTTATAATATTATTATAATTAAAATTAAAAGTAAGAGGCGAATCCTGAGTATCTTCCTGAAGAGTTACAAAATTTGAATGAACATGATATTCTTTTCAAGATTAAGCTGATCGGTGATCAATATCGAAAGTATGATGACTTATTCTTCGTGGTGAAATTGATTGAGGATCCTGATTTAAAAGTTAGATTTGATGCTACAAATTGTGAGAGTTAAGTAAGTCCATAAATTTGTAATACTTTCAATTAACATCTGTATTTGTATTACTTCATTTTTAATGTATTACAAAAAAATTTGTAGGGGTCAAGACTTAATTCTTTCAATGATAAGGTATTATATTAACATGTTTTATAACATATAATATTTATAGTTATTATTTAACTCTTATATGACAAATCAATTTTATTTTTCTTATTAGGATATTCATTCTGATGATGAGGTGAGCACACCAAACAAACTGAGTGTGAATCGAAGCTCAAACATTGACCTAATATTAAAGTTGGAGACAAAAAGAACGTTAAAAGGAAGCTAGATATTGGATTCTCTCCATCATCCCACAAGAAAGAGAAAATTGTTGTCAAAATTGAAAAAGACATCTACATATTTACGTTGCCTGTTTAGAGATAATATTTCATATTTAATTTCTTTGTTGCATGTTTCTTCAAATATTATGTGGTGGATGATTTGCATATTTGTTTAATGTTTTTTCGTAATTGTTGGATGATTGCAAATAGTAATGCTATTTTTACATGTTTGTTCTTTGTTGGATGTTTACATGTTTTTTCTTTGTAAATTGTGTTTTTTATATCATATATAAATTGTAATGCTCTCAAAATTAGTTTACATATGGATTAAATATTTTTTTCCTTTAATCTAAAATATTTAGTAATAAATAAATAATGTATATTTGTATATGTTTGGATATTGATAGAAACCATAATATTTATCCAATTATATTAAACAATATCATATATGTGATGTTAATTCCATAACTAAATATCCTAAATTTATGATTACATCTGCTGATGTATGTTTCTTTATAAATACGTATTTTTTTATGTCATATATAAATTGTAATGCTCTCAAAATTAGGTGTTTCTATTGGGATATTTCCGTTAGGTTTTGATGAGACAATGTAACTTTGGATAGGAAGTTAGAGTACCCATTTTCCATGATTTATAAGTAGATTTTAGCTTTATAAGTTTATCTTTCTATATCTTGTTTTGTGAAGATGTGTATATCAGAAAGATAGAGAATACTAATGTTAGCAGGATTTTGGAGATGAAGATGATTTAAAGACTGATTTTCAGCAAGGAAAGTAAGTAAGCTGAAGTAGAAAACAAAATCAGAAAGCTGGATCAGTAAACAACAAACAGATAGCAATAAGGGAAACTAGAAGCTAACTGCAAGATTCTGGAATAGGAAGCTGTTCAGAATCAAGAAGTTGTTCAGGATTAGAAACCTGGTGCAGAACAGAAATCAACTACTGCAACCTGAGCAGCAAGCTGTAAGTTCTTCTATCTTATTCATTGTAGTACGAGGTATATAATGAATGCAGTATGAGGATTCGATCCTGTTTAAGTTACCAGTAGATAGAAGTTAGCGCTCAGCCAGTAAGGTGATACCACCTGGACCACGGACATACAAAAACACTGTAGCAGAAGTATGGCGTCATTAATATGGATCTGAGTAAGACATGCCCTACATCCCAAATTTTCAAGACGCATTTATTGCGAAGATTGTGAAGATCAATTTGAATTTCTTCAAAGGACAATGCCTCTCTTTAACGGGCTTTTTTCCATACACTATATAGAGAATGTGAAGGTGACTGTGAAGACAACTGAACCACTGAACAACTTGCCAATCTTATAAGCTATCATTTTTCTCAAGCTACTCTCAAGCTTTCTAAGTTCAGTTACTCAACCTTCAGAAAAAGTCGATTCAAGCAATTGACCTCTCAAGTTCAAGGCTGTCTTTGAGTTGTACCAATTGAAGAAACCCTATATACTTTTAACCATTTGTTGTGTGCTAGGTTGTTTTAGTTTGATGTCCTTAGTTGGAAGGATTAGATCCTCGCTAAGTGTTTAGTCTTGTGTAGGCTATTTTCTCTGTATAAGATATTGTACACTATGTGGGAAGTTGTCTATGAATCTTGTTGATTCTAGTAGGTTAGCTCATTGAAAAGAGGTTTGTAAAGCGAATTGACCTAGTTGAGTTCCTCTTGTGTGAAGGAGAAGAGTGGACGTAGAAGGATTACACCACCTTCGAACCACTATAAACCCTTATGCGTTTACTGCTTTTGATTACTTGCTGCATATCTCTTATATATATATCTTGCTGTATTTATCATAGGCATACTACTAAAAGGATTCTGATAAAATTATACTTGTGAAAAGAAAACATTTTTCTAAAGAAATTCTATCTTTGATATTCCACTGCATATTGTGATAACCGAGACAGTAAGCTGAATCAGCACTCTGCCAGCTTACTGAATCCAGAGGTTGCTGCATTCTCTGTAGAATCAGTAACCTGCTTACAGAAGAGTTTTAAAACAAAAAAATCGATAGAGGTTGCACCCTCTCTGAACCTCTGACCGCTTGGGACCAACAAGTGATATCAGAGCGAGTTGGGTTAAAAGCCAATTATCTGGTAACCTACCCAGATCTACCTGTTTCCATTGGATAAACCATTTTTCTTTTCCAAAACCAAAATATAGAATTTTAGTACAAGCATGGATTTCTCACACCATAAACTCCCGATGTTTTCCATAGATAAGTATGATGACTAGAGAATACAGATGGAGGCCCATTTGTTGGCCATGCACGATGAGATATAGTACATAATAACTGAAGGGCCACCAGTTATCTACAAACCAAACCCTATTTTTGGGATACAACATCGCGAGCAAATGCGAGTTGAGGAAGCAGCTGCAACAACTGAGGCCGCAGCTAGAGAGATTGAAGGAGCAGCAGACACCGATGAAGACATCGAAGGGATTCCAGGACCCACTCCATAGGAAGCTACACCAACATACAGGAGATCGGCTCCACCAGTTGAATACATCGTCAAGGACAGACATGAGTATACAGTTGAAAAACGAAAAAGAGCTAACCTAGATAATATAGCTAAAAATGCTTTATTTCTCACGCTAGATAAAAGAACATTAAGCAAAGTGAAAAGTTGCAAGACAACTAAAGAAATCTGGGAAAAGTTAGGGTTAATAAGTGAGGGTAATGAACTAGCCAGAGATAATAAAGTGTCAAAGGCTACACAACTATATGAGCAGTTCAACATAAAACCTGGAGAAACCCTAGAAGAGCTTGATCAGAGATTCACAACTATCATCAGCGAACTTGAATCTCTTGGAAAGACTTATACCTAGAAGGAGAAGAACACAAATATGTTGAGAGCTTTACCCTTGGAACGACAAAGTAAAGAGACCGCATTGAGAGTCTCAATGGACCTTAATACGCTGAGCACCTTTGATCTATTCTCAGATCTCAAGGCATTGGAATTCGATATTGAATGAAGTAAAAAGGAGGTCGAGGAGTCGAGTTCAAAGGTTGCAGCACTTACTACAAGAACCAAAGATGCAGCTGCTGCAAGCAGCAGTAAGCTAAAGAACAAGCAAAAGGAGGTGCTTGCTGAGGATGCTGAGGTTGAGATGACACTCTTACTGAAGAAGTTCAGGAAGTTCCTGAAGACAAACCATAAAGAAAATGACTTCAGGAAGAAGCCTCAGACATCAGATAAAATTCCCCTAGTAAGACCAACACAGTAAACAAACACAGGTTCCTCTGACTTGTGCTATAATTGCAGGAACCTAGACACTTCATCAGAAACTGCCCCTACCCTCAAGTATATAAGTATACTGAAGATGAGAGGATGCAGAGAAGAGAAATGAGGAGGGATGACAAAACTCAAGGCTCTTTTGAGTGAAGTCGAAGCTCTAAAAGCAGCAAGCAGCTCCAAACAAGAAACCAATAACGATTGTTTATCCGAGAGCGATTCTGACAGCTCTACCTCTGATGAGGATGCACTGCAATGCCTCATGGCCAAGGATTGTGAAGAAGAAGAAGATGATGAAGTAACTTTACAATCTCTTGATGTTTGAAGTTCTGAGAAGCTAAACATGATCCAGTCTTTTAGACAGATCATGAGTGACTTTGAGCAGATTAATTTAGCTCATGAAGAACTGAAAGAGGAAAACCTTCAACTCAAGAGTGAGCATACTATACTGAAGGAACAGGTTACTGACTTGGAGTACTACAGTACAAAATGCAACAAACTCAGAGCTGAGGTCTCTAAGTTCAAACTGCTAGTCACTAAGCTTGAAGCTGAGAAAGCTGGCTTGCAAAACACAATTGATGTGTATAACAAATCAGCAAGAAAAATACAGGAATGTATCCTAGAGACCCAAAATGCCTATTCAGGAAATGGTCTAGGATACTTGCAGGTAGTTCTCAGAAAGCAGTTAGCACATCCAAAGCTGGAAAGTTTGTTCAAGCTTGAGTTTCTTTTACTTAGGAACCCCGTTTCTTTTAAATTACAGGAGAGAATTTCCCGCCTTACCCTGTACACTAAGTACAGGAGAGAATTCCCTTCTTACCCCGTTTCTTTTAAATTACAGGAGAGAATTTCCCGTCTTACCCTATACACTAAGTACAGGAGAGAGTTCTCGTCTTGTCCCGTTTCTTTTAAATTACAGGAGAGAATTTCCCGTCTTACCCTGTACACTAAGTACAGGAGAGAGTTCTCATCTTGCCCCGTTTCTTTTAATTACCGAAAGGTTTCTTTTTAAGAGATCTTTTTATCGTGAAACTTGTATTCTTAACACCCCTTCAAACCTAAATGGTTTATATATCGTACTACCCAGGTAACACATATCAGGTAAGCACTCATTCTATCAAGCCCTACGTTCAGGGAAAGTCACTTATAGAGAGAGGAGGGTGCCTATCTATTTCTTTTTGAAAACATCTCCACGTTTTAAAGATACATTTTAAAAACATACTTTTGAAATCATGTTTAAAAACAAGCTTGAGCAAAGTCCTACAAAGGGTAGAACTAGGCTCTGATACCATCTGTCACGCCCCGAAATCTTTTAGTATTTTATCAGAGTTTTACCGTTGGGCGTGAAGAGATAAATAACAAGAGACGCATACTCAACAGAAGGAATAAGTAAGAGACGACAGAAGAAAGAGGTAAGGGACGAAGTGAATCTTTCACTTAACAATAATCGGCCTCTGCCGATAGCAATCAGTCTCACTACTGATAATATACATCTTACGCAGTGGAAATATCATCGGGATCTCTCGTCTTTACATGTATCAAAATATTACAAAACGCGATTTAAATAAGACATTGTTTTAGAAATGTTTAAGAAACGACAACTTTAAAATACAGATCCAAAGATAGCACCTCCTCTCTCCTTCTAAGGTTCAACATGCTCATTGGTTCCTGTAGTGTGAATACAGAATAAAGGGGTGAGTGCGTGGAATACACTCGTGGGGATGCAATCTGTCTCTTATAACAGTTCACAGATATAAAATACCGAAAATATAACACTTAGCCACGTTGCCACATCATAACATGATCACAGAATTTAGTATTTCTCATTCATGCTTCAATATAGGGAAAATTGTAAACAGTTACAGAGTTAGAAATTACCCCCACCTTGTTCGGTGGTTACCACGTGAATAACGAGTACCGACGGATCAGACTTCACAAGCGAGTACCAAAGGATCCGATATCACAAGGCTCAACTCAACAAGTAGCCTACACAAGTTATGATGTTCCTTAGATCCTTAATAAATTATAATTAAAACTGTAAATGATTCTGTCGGACAACGGTCGTTAAATACGCGACGGATCGATCGATCTAAAGATCGGAATTTTGGAGACAAGGCTGAAAGTCAAGTCTCAGTGGCTGAGATGATAGGAAATGAAATAAGGATCGCAACGCAAAAAGAAAGAGCTCAATCGGAGTTAAAACGAGCTCAAACGGAGCATTTTAGGTTTAAGGGTAAAATGGTAATTTTGGTCAAAAGGTTGACTTTGAACGGCCCCACGGACCCCGATCAACGACGTCTCATCATCGACGACTCAATACGGTTGAACGACGGAAAGAAAATGAGGTTCGGATCGAAAACACGGTGTCGGACGCGCGTCGGCACCCGACGGGCGCGCACGGTGCGCGCCGGCACCCGGCACCCGACGGCTGCCGAGTTTTCTCGGCAGCTGCGCGCAGCTCGGCCAGGCTGGTCGAGTTTTCTCGGCCAGCCTCTTCCCAGGTTCCCGGCGCCCAGGCTGCTCAACGCGCCACCTTCCTGGCGTCGCCTAGTGCGGCGGCGCCGCCTTCAGCCGCCACCACCTATCTCGCCGGATACCTCGCACCGCCGGCTACCTCCTCCGACCGTCCATCGCCGGATTCCGGCATGAATAGTGCCCAGAAACTTCGCCGCAAAATCCTTCGAAGTCCTGTTTTTCCCAGATTTTCAACTCCAACCAAAACTCCGGCCGGCGACTTCCCGTCGCCGGCGACCACCCCCAACACCTCCGCCGGCGACCCCTCGTCGCCGGCAACCTTTCCCGACCAACCAAACATCCTAACACAGCCTATACATATACATGTATATACACACACTCACACGTATAACATACACACACACACGGCTTCCCAGCCTTGGCCGGCGGCCACCTGCCGCCGGCGACCACCGTCGTTCCCCCAGGCCTTGGACGGCGACCCCCGTCGCCGGTCACCACCAACACCGTCCATGCACACATGCACGCACACAGGAAAACACACACACACACATCACAAGGTGCTACCACACACACACACCCACGGTTCTTGCTTGGCCGGCGGCCACCCGCCGCCGGCCCCCTCCACCTGAGCCCTCGCCGGCGACCTCCCATCGTCGGCCCACTGGTCATGCATGGCGGCGCCACCATGCGCCGCCCACAACAGCGAACTCAACAAACACACACACTAGCACACCTAAACCCACACACACATGCACGTTCATACATATATACCTACTGTTCCGGCCATGCGCCGCCACCCACGGCGGCGCCACCTCCCCGACATCACCACCACACCACCAGCAGCTTCTCCGGCCACCGCTCCGGCAAGAGGATGAGGAGAGAGAAAGAAATCAGAGGAGAGAGAAAGGGTGAAGGGGTTAGGGTTTGGGGCTGTTTTTCGCCGTTTTCAGGCGAACGAGAAATCGGATTTGAAATCCGAGACCTATCCTAGATTCGTCTCGTCGAGACGAACGTCATGTGCGAAAATCGTCCGATTCCGACAACGTTGAAATTTTCCGGCGACCGACCGGCGGCGGCGCCGCCGCACCGGCAGCAGCGCGCCGGAAAATAGAAAGACAGAAAAGAAAAGATGAGAAAGGAGGACTTACTCGTTTTCGTCACTTTCGGCTCGTTCGGAGAAACGGTGAAAAACGAATCGGGAGAGCCTCTATTTATAGAATTCGGAAAATTACTATTCATCGAAAATATCTCCGTCACTATTCATCCAAAATATCCCGTCACTATTCATCAGTTGATTTTTTCAAAGTTACTATTCACGTAAATATCTTTCGGTTTTCCGGATCTTCCGATTTTACCCTTTTCGTCGCCGTTCGAGCTACGGGTCTCCGATTGACCCCTAGTTCGTTTCTATCTTCTCGTCTTTCTAAGACACATCTTATGGTATGAAAATATTCTATATACCATGTCCAAGAAAATTATCCGTCTAGGTCCCGTGTTAAACACGTATCTGAAACGCACGTAATAAATTAAACAGTCAAAGTAAACGCGCATACCTATTAAGTCATACGTTAAATATTTAATTTAATCAATTATGCTCATTTTGATCCGGGGCGCTACACTAGAAGCTGACTGCAGGATTCCGGAATAGGAAGGTGTTCAGAAGCAGGAAGCTATCGCAGGTCAGGAAGCTGACTGTAGGATTCTGGAATAGAAAGCTGTTCAAAATCAGAGACCTTATCAGAAAGCTGGCGCATAACAGAAAACAACTACTATAACCTGAGCAACAAGCTGTAAGTTCTTCTATCTTATTCATTGCAGTACGAGGAATATAATGAATGCAGTACGAGGATTGGTTCCTGTCTAAGTTACCAGTAAATAGAGATTAGCGCCGAGCTAATAAGGTGACGCCACCTGGACCACAGCTCTGCAAAAGTACTATAGTGGAAGTATGACGCCATTAATGTGGTATGTAATAACTGAAGGGTCACCAGTTATCTACAAACCAAACCCTATTTTTGGGATACAACGTCGCGAGCAAATACAAGCTGAGGAAGTGGCTGCAATAGTTGAGGCCGCAGCTGGAGAAATTGAAAGAGCAGCAGACACCAACGAAGATGTCGAAGGGATTCCAGGACCCACTCCACAGGAAAGTGCACCAGCTTATAGGAGACTAGCTTCACCAGCTGAATACATTGTTAAAGCTAGACACGAGTATACAGTTGAAGAAAGGAAAAGAGTCAACCTGAATATTGTGGCTAAAAATGCTTTATTTCTCATACTGGATAAAGGTACATTCGACAAAGTGAAGAGCTGCAAGACAACTAAAGAAATCTGGGAAAAACTAAGGTTAATATGTGAGGACAATGAACTTGCCAGAGATAATAGGGTTTCGAAAGCTACACAACTATATGAACAGTTTACAATGAAACCTAGAGAAACCCTAGAAGAGCTTGATCAGAGATTGACAGCTATTATAAGTGAGCTTGAATCTCTTGGAAATACTTATTAGCTATGATGTTGAGAGCTTTCTTATACCCGGAATAAGAAGAACACAAAGGTGTTGAGAGCTTTACCCTTGGAATGACAAAGTAAAGAGACCGCAATGAGAGTCTTACTGGACCTCAATGCGTTGAGCACTTTTGACCTTTTCTTAGATCTCAAAGCATTTGAATTCGACATTGAACGAAGGAGAAAAGAGGCTGAATGATCGAGTTCCAAAGTTGCAACACTTACTGCAAGGACACAAGATACTGCTACTACAAGCAGCAGTAAGCTGAAACACAAGCAAAAAGAAGTGCTTACTGATGATGCTGAGGAATAGATGACACTCTTACTGAAGAAGTTTAAGAGGTTCCTGAAGTCGTCTTACTGAAGAAGTTTAAGAGGTTCCTGAAGACAAATAAAAAAGGAAACAACTTCAGGAAGAAGCCTCAAACATCAGAAAGAAGTCCCCGGGTAAGACCACCACAACAAGCAAATACAGGTTCCTCTAACTTATGTTATAACTACAGGAAACCTGGACACTTCGCCAAAAAATGCCCCCACATTCAAGTATACTGAGGATGAGAGGTTGCAAAGAAGAGAAAGGAGGATGGATGACAAGCAAAAACTCAGGGCTCTTCTGAGTGAAGCTGAAGCTCTAAATGCAACAAGCAACTCCAAAGAAGAAGCCAAGGATGATTGCTCATCCGAGAGTGATTTTGACAGCTCTACCTCCGATGAGAAAGCACTGCTATGCCTCATGGCCAAGGATTGTAAAGATAATGAAGATGATGAGGTAACTTCACAATCTCTTAATGTTTCAAGTTCTGAGAAGCTGAACATGATCAAGTCTATTAGACAGATCATGAGTGTCACGCCCTGGTTTCTTCCATACAAATATATCAGAGTTTAATTAAAAAATAGAGGCGCGCAAAAGAAGAAGGAGGCAAGGGACGATCAGAAGAAGAAGAAGATAGAAGACATCAGAGTCTTTCTCATAACATATCGGACTCAGCCGATTCCATATCATACCAAACATCGGTCACAGCTGATTCTCCAAAAACGTCATCACAGTGGAAAGGTACTATCAGGATCCATCATCTTTAGAAATTACAGAATTATATTTACATTACAAAAGTTTGTGATCATTGTTTCTTGAAACTTTGTAAAATACATTTTATGAAAATCCCCAAAGGTGGCACCATCTCTCTCTCTACTGCTCTACTGTTCGTCATCTCCTGTAGTGTGAGTACAGATTAAGGGGTCAGTGCATGGAATACACTGGTGGAGATAAACTCTGCATCTTATAACATTCGACAATGATATATATATATATATAGTAATTCGAGAGTTCACAACAAGGAGGCACGTTGTCACAGCACGTAAAATTCACAGCAGACATTAGAAATGGTAAATGACAAATAGGTGCGGGTGTTCCCCATCTTATCCTATAGAAACGGTCTCATTACCGTTGATGTATTTTCAGGACCACCAAACCCTCTGGAGTAGTAGAAAAGAGTGAGGACAAATGCATGATCAGAGGTGGACCGCAGCCCATGCACAATATAATTATGACACAGCACTTATAGTACAAAGCATTTAGCATTTTCTCAAACGAGCATCAAAATAGGGAAAACAGTAAACATATTAAGAATTAGAAGATACCCCCACCTCGATAAGAGGTTATCACGCGATCTGACAAGATAAAGAGTCAAGCCTATTGCGTACGATCCAACCGATAGCCTACAAAAGTACCGTGATATCTTAGATCCTCAAGAAATTAAAAGACGGGTATAAAATAAAGGAAACATTTGACCAAGAAGGCGGAACGATTATACAAGACTCGAAGATCAAGGACATCAAGACAAGAGTGGAAGGTAAAACTTGATGAATGGGTTGACTCAACCGAGATCCCCGACTCCCGACACAAGGATGGAAACAAATGACTCGAACCGACCCACGAAAACACTCGTCGGTGCGCCCACGACGCACCCGGCAAACCCGGTAAAACCCCACACACACCTCCCTCTCGCACGGTCGTGCAAAACTGCTCACGACCGTGCCCCAACAACACTTGACCGTGCAGCACCTTCCAGTGGCCGCGCACGGTCGCTCATGTTGGAACCGACGGATCACCGGCTCTATGCTATCAGAATCAGGATCCATAAAAGTACGCAGCGGAAAGAAATCATACCCTTGTAGACCTCTTTGATCTTCTGATGTATTCCTATAGCCTTTCTCGAACGTTGCGTGGCCAACGATCCTTCGAGAAAACTCAGTTCTGCTCTCTCTCACTATCACGTGTTTTCTGTGATCTGTGTTTTTTGAGGCGCTGAAGAAAAGAGCTATATATAGGTTATACTAGGGACCTAGAGGAGGAATTGGGTTGGGCCTCCTGATGGGCTTAAGTATCTTGTGTTCGGCCCGAACACATAACTTAAGCCCATCAATAATAATTCAGTCCACTAGAGAATTATTATTGAACTACCGTCCCAATCCCATATTTAATATGGGCTTCTTCTTATTATGTGTACATTTATTTCCCCGTGTTTAAGATATCGAATGTCCGTAAATTAAATAAGTTACTGACAACTTAATTAATTTACATCTAATTCCAAGAGTAGTATCACGCATCCTTATTATCATATCGGATTAAATCCACCTGCAGGGTTTACATGATAATCCTTATGAGTTCCTCAAGGGGACATTATCATCCTAAATAATTAGGACACGGATTCCTTCTATAATCAACAACACACCATATAAACAATGCTATCTCCCAACTCACCGAGCTTATTGATTTATGAATAAATCTCACCCATTGGCAAATTAAAGAAATAAACACTGAGCATACGTGCCCGTTATTATATAGGGATTAAGAAGATGTACATCCATAATAACAGAAGTCTTGTTCTATTATATAGTCAGTATAAAACGAACAACCTCAAATGGTCCTGCTCAATACACACAAAGTGTACTAGTGTAGTTTTAAAGTCAAGACAGACTAATACCAAACTACACTACAACCATTCCGATGATTTGTCCAAATCCATCTTGGTTGTGAGCTACTATTTATAATTTATAAGAAACTGATAACATGATCTTCTGTGTGGCACCATACACCAAGTTATCTATAATATAAATTAATTGGACATTGCATAAACATATATAATAAATATAAAATGCAAACATATGACCAAAGTGATTCTTATTCCATAAAAGATGTTCATACAAAAGCTAGGCTTATAGTATACATCCTAACAGCTCATCCCTGGCGCACGGTCGTGCCCCAGCGCACGGTCCTGCGCGCAGCAGCCCACACAGCAGCGCCGCCTTCACCATCTTCTTCTTCTAGCTTCGGCCGGCGACTCCCGTCGGCGGCAACACCTCTACCACCATAACCGGCAACCTCCAACAACACACAACACAACAACCCAAGCAAGAACAACACACACAACACACCCACCAAACCCAAGCTTTTCCACCCCAAAACCACACAAACCTAACTCCGGCCACATCGCCCCTCCGGCGGCTCCACCACCTCCATCCCATGACCAAACACCCCGGAATGGTTATCTACCACCCCGGCAAGGAAGACGAGAGAGAGAAAGCAAGAAACGAGGAGAGAGAAAAGGTGATGGACTCAAAACAAGGTTTTTCTGACGATTTGCCGGCGATCCGACCGTCGAAACGGAGAAACAAAACCGTCCCTAAACTCGCCTCGACAAGAGCTACGACCTATGCAGAAATGGTTCGATTCTGAGATAGTTGACTTTTCCGGCCACCGGCGGCGGCGGCGGCGACCACCGGCGGCGGCGGCGGCGACCACCGGAAAAAGAAAGAGAAGAGGAGAGAAACTTACGTGTTTTTCGATTATGAGCTCGCGTGACTTTTCAACTTAAAAACGTCCTATATATACTTCTCCAAAAATGGTCACTATTCATGTTAAATATCTCGTATTCTACTCTTCGCATACTTCTCGTATACGTCGTATTCTTCGTTCCACTGTTTTCTTCACTACTCGAGCTACGAAACTCCGATTGACCTCTAGTTCGTTTCTATTTTCTCGTTTTTCCGTTACGCATCTCGTAATATAAAAAAAATCTTCTAGATTCCATGTCTAAAAATTACGTCCTTCTAAATTGGCATCAAACACATATCTGTAACGCACATAAATAAATTTAAACACCCAAAATTAACACACATAGAATTATCTCAATTACGGGTTTAATTATTTAATTATCCAATTATGCTTTTTTTTTGTCCTGGGCGCTACAATGAGTGACTTTGAGTAGATAAATTCAGCTCATGATGAACTAAAAGAGAAAAACCTACAGCTCAAGAGTGAGCATACTGTACTTATAACACCCCAAATTAAATTTTTACTACGTAATATATAATAAGAATTTTCAATAATTGAAAATTAGATTTAAGTAATAATAATAGTAATATAAATAAGTATAAACTATTAAAAAAAAGATAAAAGATAAATAAATACAAAATATATATATTATATAAATATATACACATGTACACACACAATATAATATATATGATAGTACTTGAAAAAATATATATATATATCATAATACTAATATTAGTGACATGATATTTATATATATATATATAATATAAAAGCTTAGGACAAGGTTTAATGGATTTATTTAAGCAAATGTGGATAAGAAAGCTTAATTACTGTGTAACTTAGTCATCACATCTCTCTTCTTAGATTGATGACACATCATCTTTACTAGACCACTTGTTACTCAAGTTGGAGTTGGAAAAGACTGAAGTGTAGGAAGTTGGAGGGAAAAAAAAGAGAGAAAAAGGAACAACAACTCTTCTCCCCTCTAAAATCCCCAAACCGCCACCACCACTTTCCCACCTAGCACCGCTGTCATTGATCTTTTCCGGTGAGAGATCGGTGAAAAAGGAGACGTAGGTGAAGGACCCCACTAGTTTCGCATAACACGTAGAAGCTTTCGGAGACGCTTTTTGGTTAAGGTGGGGTAACTTCCACATTTTCTCTTATACGTCCTTTTACGAATTAAAGTGCAAATTTGAGTTTTTTCAAGTATATGTTTCTAAGCAACGTGGTATATGTGGGGGTAATTTTTTTGTTTAATGAATTTAAGTTCCAAACAAATTATGACATGAAACGATGTGCTTACGTGAACGTATGTGTTAATTCGATGAATGTTGTGTTATATGCTTTACTACGTGATGTATATGAAATATTGTCAAAGAGGCTAATGAACCGCATCAAAGTGGATAACGAACCACATTAAATCGGTTAATGAACTGCATCAAAGTGGCTAACGAACCACATTAAAGCGGCTAATGAACCGCATCAAAGTGGCTATGAACCACATCAAAGTGGCTAATGAACCGCATCAAAGTGGCTAATGAACCACATATATGTGTTTAAGAATTTATGTCTATATTCTTTTATATTATATCTATCCATGAAACCCACTCCACTGAGTGTCTTTATGCACTCACCCCTTTTATGTCAAAAATATTTTCAGCTTGAGGAATCTTTGAGCGTGGTGCATGAGCGGTGGATGCTGGTAGCCAGTGTTCTAAATATTACAAAAGAGATTTAATTACAGTATTTTATTTTATGGATTTTAAAAAAAATGTAATTCATAATTATTCTTAATTTTATTTATATTTATAGTTCTTAAAACGGTGAATTTTGTAAGTAATGCCTTAGTCAAAAATTTCCTTTATACAAAAGAAACGGGGAGTTACAGGTGGTATCAGAGCGGGTCTACGATTCTGTGGACTTGCTAAAATATTTTGTTTTCAAAAAAAAAACTTTTATTCAACGCAAATTTGAAGAGAAGTAAAAGTATAACTTTTGATTGAAAGAAAAATTTTATTAGCTACCGACATTCACTTCTACCCTACCGCTCGACTTCGCTAAGATATGCTATGCTAAGATGTTTAACTGTTTTATGACCTTGAATCTAAGCGATAAATAAAGTCGTATGAACATTTTCTCATCTAATTGCTTTAATAGATGATGATATTATTACCTTTTGTTGTCACTGCAATCGACACACTGGTCTTGGCCACCGCCACAGGGCCGCTGACTGCAGCAACGTGAGCTCATGTGCGTAAATGGTCATTTGCAAGAGTTGGGGCGGTGTTATAGAGGGTTGAAACTACCATGGGCCCTTGTTTATAATAGGGTGAGCTAGTGGTTGTTTTTCCCCAGTTCATGGGTGTGATATGTAAAGTTGCAGTTAATGTTTGAGGTCTATGGGACCATACATGTATACTTGTGTGATGATTTATGATGATTTTACTCATGATATGTTTTTATGTCTTGTATATGTAAGTTAGATATATGTTAATCTATATTACAACATTGTGTTATGAGGATAAACAAATGATAGAAAAGTCTATTGAGGTTATTATTTGATTTATGAAATCATGTTATTGGTTGAGTGTGATGTTTCTCGAGTGTACCAATATCACATAAGCACTAATGCAAGATATAACTTTCATAAAATGTGACGATAGCTAGAATAACATAGTTGCTCAGAGTGAACTTCACATGTTTTGGAGATGAAGGACATTGATGTAATTTTGGGAATGGATTGGCTCAAAGCCAACCACGCTGTAATTAAGTGTTGTGAGAGGGAAACTTTCCTTCAATTGCCTGGACACGAAAAATACACCTTCTTCGGAATGCGAATCGACGTGAACCCAAGAGTGGTATCGGCTATGCAGGCGACCAAAATGCTGAAGAAAGCAAATTGCAAGGCCTTGCTGGTGAATGTTGTAAACCTAGAGCACAAGTTAGACCCGATTAACAGGGTGTCGATAGTGAATGAATGAGAGGACGTCTCTCTAGAGGAACTACTAGGTCTTTCGCCCGATAGACAAGCCAACTTCTGTATCGACTTAGTACCTGGATCAGTACCAATGTCGAAAGCACCATGTCGTGTGGCGTCGAAAGAATTACAAGAACTAAAAGTTTAACTACGAGAACTTTTGGAAAGGGGTTTCATCCGCCCTAGTGTGTCGCCCTAGGAAGCTCTAGTATTATTCATGAAAAAGAAAGATGAGATTTTCCGAATGCGCATAGATTATCGTGAGCTGAACAAGAGAACCATCAAGAACAAGTATCTGTTGCCACGAATTGAAGATTTATTTAATTAAGAGGTGCAAGCGTAATCTAAAAAAAAATGGTTTGAGATCTGGATATCATCAAGTGAAGGCTAAGAAGGAAGATGTATCCAAGATAACTTTCAAAACAAAAATCATGCCTCAAGGCCGACCCTGTAGGAGTTTACAACTATTCGATAAGCCCCGAGCAAGTTGAGGAGCCCCACGAGCAAGGCAAAGATGAAATGATAAGGTAACCTAATCAACGTATTAAAAGGCCTAGCGGAACAGTTAGATACAGCACGAACAACATCACCCTCATCGACATTAAGAAGCGAGGTGAATCAAGAAATCTAATAATTTCGACGATTTAACCAACCGATTTTCAACGAAAAGGGAAACCTGCGGATGCTGAAGAGTGGTTGAGAAACTTGGACAAACTTTTTGATAACCTCACTCATACCGATGCACGAAAAATTTCATGTGCTAATACAACAAGGGTGGTAGCCTACGTCTCATGACAATTAAGATTGCACGAACAAAACTACCCAACTCACGACTTGAAGCTAGCTATTGTGGTGTATACACTCAAGATTTGGCGACACTATTTGTATGGTGGAAAGTGTTTCTTTGAATAAAAAGAACTCAACATACGCCAAAGAAGGTGGCTGGAGTTAGTAAAGGACTACGATTGCACGATTCGTTATCACCCAGGGAAGACGAACATGGTTGCTGATGCTCTTAGTCGAAAGAACAAAGGCGAGGTAGCTAGCGTGTTTACCAATCAGCGTCAACTGATAAAAGAATTGTCCAAGTTAAATCTGGAAGTAGTTATGCCTCTAAAAAACATTAAAGTTCGAATCACGACCCTAATAATTAAGTCCATGCTTTGAGAACAGGTAGTTCGAGCTCAGAAGAATGATAAATTCTTACAGAAGATAAGGCACGTGTGGAGAAAAAAGTTTAATGTCT
The DNA here is from genome assembly GCA_954870855.1 of Scutellaria minor. Classification (NCBI taxonomy): domain Eukaryota; kingdom Viridiplantae; phylum Streptophyta; class Magnoliopsida; order Lamiales; family Lamiaceae; genus Scutellaria; species Scutellaria minor. The sequence continues at coordinate 9,088,397 of OX940728.1, read as the reverse complement.
CAGAAAAAGAGAGACGCTAAAACCAAGATTTATCGGACCAAAGAAATTCTCGAACGAGTTGATGAAGTAGCTTATAGACTAGCTCTACCACCAGACTTCGCAGGAATATATAACGTCTTCCACGTGTCCATGCTACGAAAATATGTATTTGGCTCAATCCACGTCATCGATCGGCAAGATATCGGACTCGAGAAAGACTTAACATACGAAGAGATTCCAGTGGCTATCCTAAAAAAAATTCCCAAACTGAGGAATCGAGAAGTCTTCTTAATCAAAGTCCTTTGGAGTCATCACAACATCAAAGAAGCGATTTGAGAAAAGGAAGAAGAGATTTTGGCAAAATACCCGAATCTGTCATATTTCGGTACGTATCTAAATTTTGAGGATGAAATTTCTTTGGAGGAGGGAAGGATATAACACCATAAATTAATTTTTTACTACGTAATATATAATAAGAATTTTCAATAATTGAAAATTAGATTTAAGTAATAATAATAGTAATACAAATAAGTATAAACTATTAAAAAAAAGATAAAAGATAAACAAATACAAAATATATATATTATATAAATATACACACATGTACGCACACAGTATAATATATATGATAGTACTTGAATGTTGTCATATAAATGAATGTTGTGTTATATGCTTTACTACGTGTTGTACATGAAATGTTGTCAAAGCGGCTAATGAACCGCATCAAAGTTGCTAACGAACCACATTAAAGCGGCTAATGAACCGCATCAAAGTGGCTAACGAACCACATTAAAGCGGCTAATGAACCGCATCAAAGTGGCTAATGAACCACATATATGTGTTTAAGAATTTATGTCTATATTCTTTTATATTATGTCTATCCATGAAACTCACCCCACTGAATGTCTTTATGCACTCACCCCCTTTTATGTTAAAAGTATTTTCAGCTTGAGGAATCTTTGAGCGTGGTGCATGAGCGGTGGATGCTGGTAGCCAATGTTCTAAAGATTACAAAAGAGTTTTAATTACAGTGTTTTATTTTATGGATTTTAAGAAAAATGTAATTTATAATTATTCTTAATTTTGTTTATATTTATAGTTCTTAAAACGGTGAATTTTGTAAGTAACTCCTTAGTCAAAAATTTCCTTTATACAAAAGAAACGGGACATTACAGTACTGAAGGAATAGGTTACTAACTTGGAGTACTACAGTACAGAATGCAACAACCTCAGAGTTGAGGTCTCTAAGTTCAAGCTGCTAGTCACTAAGCTAGAAGCTGAGAAAGCTGGCTTGCAAAACACAATTGATGTGTATAGCAAATTAGCAAGGAAAGCACAGGAATATATTCTGCAGACTCGAAATGGCTATTTAGGAAATGGTATGGGATACTGTGCAGGGAGCTCTCAGAATGCAGGTAGCACATCCAAGGCTGGAAAGTTTGTTCAAGCCAGAGTCTCTTACACTCAGGAATTACTTCCAATCAATAGAAGCTTGAACAAAACTAGTACACTGGATAAGGGAAAGAAGCCCTTACTGCAGGAAGAAGATAGTAAGACTGCACAGAAACTCAAAAAATAGTATAATCAGTATGCTGCAAGTAGGAGAAGAAACAACAATCTTCCAGGTTACAGCAAAACCTCTACCCCTACTATACCAAGACATAACATGTCTAGATTCCAAAGAGTTCATACTCAGGAACCTCTATCCCTACTATTCCAAGACATAACATGTCTAGATTCCAAAGAGTTCATACTCAGGAAAGGTATAAGGGAGTACCTTCCTCAAACAGAAAGCATAACACTTGGAAAACTCCAGCACACACATCACAAACAATATCCTGACAAGGGTACTTGCAAGAAGAGAACCACCAAGGCTTGTGGTAAACCAATTATCATCAAGCAGGTGTGGGTTCCAAAGAGGACTAACCCCCCAGACCCATACTTGTATGGGTACCTAATTCTACCTGATTTACTTGTAGGAACAATTGCCAAAAAGTAGCAGTGATGTATGGTATATTGACAGTGGCTGCTTCAGACATATGACTGGCAACAAAGTTGAATTGACAGACTTCCAACTATGCAAAGGACCTAAGGTTGTCTTCGGATATGACTCCAAAGGAATCACCAAAGACACATTGAAGCTTGATCGGAGACAATGTAAGTATCAGTGATGTATCATATGTCAAAGTGTTGGTCCTAAGTGGTCAGAGGTTCAGAGGGGGGTGAATAAACCTGTATCAATTTTTTGTTTAAAACAATTTCTATAAGCAAGTTACTGATTCTACAGAGAATGCAATAACCTCTCGATTCAGTAACCTGGCAGTATGTTGTTTCAGGTTACTGTCTCGGTTATCACAGTATGTAGCGGAATATTAAAGATAGAGTTTCTATTTGAAAAACAGTTTTCTTTTCACAAATATGATTTTGTCAGAATCCTTTGAGCAGTATGCTTATGATAAATGCTGCAAGATAGATATGCAACAATGCAATACAGCAAGTAATCAAAAGCAGTAAACACACAAGTGTTTATAGTAGTTCGAAGGTGGTTTAATCCTTCTACATCGACTCTACTCCACACAAGAGGAACTTTGTTAGGTCAGTTTGCATTATAAGACTCAGCTTTACAAACCTCTTCCTATCAAGTTTACCTACTAGAATCACAAGATTCCTAGGCCACTTCCCACACAGGGTACATATCTCACATAGAGAAAATAGTCTACACAAGACTAAACACTTAGCGAGGATCTAATCCTTCCAACTAAGGACACCAAACTAAAACAACCTAGCACACAACAAATGATTAAAAGTATATGTTAGTTCTTCAACTGGTGCAACTTTGAAGTCAGCCTTGAACTTGAAACTTGAGTGCTTTGGTAGACTACTTCAGAAGGTTGAGTGACTAAACTTGATAGCTTGAGAATAGATTGAGAGTTTGATAGCTTAAGAAAATAAATAGTTGTTTAATAGTCTTCACAGTCACTCCATCCTTCTATTTATATCATGAGGAAATTACCCGTTGAAGAGATGCATTGTCTTTCCTGCAATTCAAATTGATCTTCAAATCTTCACAATAAATGCATCTGGGAAGATCTAAGATATAGGGCATGTCCTACTCTGATCCGCATTAATGACGCCATACTTCAGCTACAGTACTTTTGCAGAGCTGCGGTCCAAGTGGCATCACCTCATTATCTACTAGTAACTTAGACAAGAACCAATACTCGTACTATATCCAGTATATTCCTCATACTGCATTGAATAGGTTAGAAAGACTTACAACTTACTTGTCAGGTTGCAGTAGCTGTATTCTGTTCTGCGCTAGCATTCTGTTTTAGAACAACTTCCTGTTCCTGAAACCTGTAGTCAGCTTCTTGACCTGCGTTAGCTTTTTAACCTGCGTCTGCTTCTTGATTCTGAACAGCTTCCTGTTCCAGAATCCTGTAGTCAGCTTCCTGACCTGTGATAGCTTCCTGATTCCGAATAACTTCCTATTCCAGAATCCTATAGTCAGCTTCCAGATTCCCTTACTACTATCTATTTGCTGCTTACTGACCCAGCTTCCAGATTCTGGTTACTTCTTCAGCTTATTGACTTTTCTTGCTGAAAATCAGTCTTTAAGACTTCTTCATCTCCAGAATCCTGTTATAATCAGTATTCTATATCTTTCTAATTTTTATATCTATACAAATCACAACATAGAAAGATGAACTTATTAAGCTAAAATCCACTTATAAAATATGGAAAATGAGTACTCTAACTTCCTATCCAAAGTTACATTATCTCATCAAAACCTATCGAAAATATCCCAACAATTTTCCCCTTTTTGATGATGATAAAACCCATAAATAAGCAACAAAAACAGATGTACTTTTATACGAGAATTAAGTACAAGTATAGTACAGTGTAAGCTTTACATCAAAAATTACAAGCTTATATCTTTATAAATAAAATGAAGAAATAAAGAATAAATAAAATTCTTTACAAAGAAATGCTTACACAAAATGTATTACTGATAAAGCCAGTAAGCTATTCTTCATCAGGTTTCTTATCGCCAAACAACTTCCTCTTCACAACATCATGTCTAGAAGCCGCTTGTTGATTCTGTTGGATAACCTCTTCATACTTTGTCCCCTTTCACCAGTTCACAATAGAATCCTAATATGATTTCTCCATCTGCTCAACAATCTCAAGAACCTGTATCCAACTTAGCCAATAGTCCTGACAATAAAGAACTTGTTTTCCTTTCTTAACTTCATCAATCAGAGCAAGTTGTCGATCCAGCTTCCCTTCTCTTGCTAGCTCTTCATATCTCTTCAGCACTTTCTCACAAGAAGGAAAATCTTTGAAATAGTTATGCTTGTAAAGATTTCGAAAATATCTCTAATACTCCGATCTTTTAAACTTTGTGAGCTCATCGAATGTTGGATTTCGGTTCTTGGGCAGGTATACTTGATCGAAAATATTCAAGTCCCAATAGAAGTTTATGTTCTCAGGTTTCTGATCTAGTAGCACCAAAACATCTATAGGAGTCGAATCTATATCAAAATCCGAAGCTTCCTAATCTGGTAAAGAATGTAAAGCACAGTTAACTATCACATCAACTCTGGATTTTCCTGCTCCAACAACTCCATGTCTTGAAATCCAATCATCTTGCTTTCTTCTCTTTTCCTCATCAGCAGCCTTCAATTCTCTCCATCTGGCTTCACTCAGTAAAGGACCTACAAAAAACGCCATATAAGGTTTGGCATTGGGATCTTGGTGCTGCAGTCCTTACTATCTACCTTGTCCTCTGCCTTGACCAGGTTACTGTCTATGAGTTCTTTGCTTTGTAGGGCAGCAATAACCTGAGTTCCTTGCAGTGATGCAGTACTGCCTACTGTTTGGGACCTAGTAACCCCAGTGCCTACATTATCATCTTCTTCATCTTTCTTCATTCTTTTCGACTCGATACTCTGACCATGTCCAGAATCTAATCTTTTACGCTTAATCCTGGTCAAAGGAGCATTGTCTTCATCATCATCATCATCATCAATCTCTTTTATTGTAGCTACCACAACTGCAGCATCAGGTTCAGCTTCCTGCTTACTTTCCCCCTTTTTGGCATCATTAACTTTTCCAGTTCTGGGAGTAGTACTTCAGCAGCTACAGCAGGAAAGACTTTCATCATTATAGCTCTCATCTCACCCAAAAGGAGTTCAAGGTTCAAAATCCTATCCTTGACATTGTGAACATCCTATCCTTGGGTGGAGATGCTTTCTTGCATGTTGTCCGTAACCATGTTTTGAGCAGTCTGAGTGCTCTTCACCTCATCCACTGAGGTTTTAATATCTTTGAGAGTTACATCATGAGCATCAGATGCTGCTTGCTAGTCTCGCTTAAACCTCCTCTTGTTCCGGTATTATACGTTGAATTTCTCATTCATCCTCTTTTGTATCTTGGAAGGGAGTTCAGATAACTCCTTCCTCAGTTCTTTCATAGATGATAAGTTAGCACTTTCTCTTGTTTGAATACCTGTAGCCAGATTCATCTCATCAGGTTTTGAACAACATTCATAATACCTTGAAGAGATAGCTCTTGCAAGTCAGTAGGAGTCTCAACCCCAACCACTGGTCCAGTTTCCTCTTGAGTATAGAGGACTAGGGTCTGACTTGCCTCTTCATCGGCTTGTTACTTTTCCTTCGCTTCTTGTTCAGCCCAATATCTGCTCCTCTCCTCTACAGTCATTTTAACTTTGCCAGGCTCTCTGTATGGAAGAGAATCCTTTGGTTCATCATTATTGGAGCTTGATGAGTCTTCACCATCATCAGGATTTGGAGCAGGGGCAGTAGCAACAATTTCTTTACCTCTAGTAGGCACAACATCCTCATATCTTTTCCCTTCAATATCCTCCGCCGGAGTTGTCTCAACAACATCCGTAGAAGGTCTTAATCGGAGAGGCTGTCTCAACAACCTTCTCAGGATCCGAAACCTCCTCACCTTCTGTAATAGGAACCTGACTACCCTCAGCAACCTGTACAGGCTCAACAGTTGCTTCATCAGGTACTTCAGTAACCTACTCAACAGGTTCTTTCTCAACAGGATCCTCAACAGCAGCAGGTTCCTAGTATGCTTCAGTAACTTCAACTTTAGTAAATGGTTCAACAACAGCACCAGCATCCTGACTCACTTCTGCAAGCTTTGTAGCAGCAGCATGCAGAAGCTTAAGAGTCCTATCAGGTTTCTCAGCTGAAACATGTGCTGAACTTACTTCATTAACTTTCTGTACTGTAACTTCTGCCAGCACATGGAGTCCCACCTCTGCAACCTCCTCCTCAGATGCTTCATCGGGAAACTCCTTCGTGATGTTCGTCACCACTCCATGGATGATTGGTGATGGTTCCCTCTCAAGCATGATAAATTGGGGAGTTAGAGTAATCAAGCAATTGTTCTTCCATCACATCCAGGTTTGTAATAGGAGAAAGAGCTGCTATACCTATAAAGGTTGGAGAATCGTGTACTTTAATAGCTCTTGAGCTCCCTCTCATTTTTGCAGAATTCTTGGAGGTTGAGTGGATTGAGCCCTGCTTGCTTCTATCCCCTGATTAGCTTCCTCCAGTGTAGAGGTAGCTAATTGAGCTTCGTCATCTCCAATTTTGCTGAGGTTCTAACAGTCTCGGTGTTGGGGTTCAACAATGTGTTGACTTCCCCTACCTTTATCGACTGTTCTCTCACCATCACCTCGCACTTGGCCATCCAGTAAGCATTCAGCTTCTCCTATCTCTCATAGATCTTGGTAATTATAGGTTTAACATTTAGCTCAATGAAGTCTTCGCTGAAGAAGGGAATTAGCCCATTAGAGAGTTTATCAGGATACTCCACGAAATTGGCTATTCATGTCAGGATGATCTCCTCCACATCCAACCATTCTTCCCATTGGACTAGCTCTGTTCATAAGCCTAGCCTCGACCACCTCCAGGTCTTATATATGGTGGTGAATCTTCTCCAGATAGTTTTACCAGATTCGACCATGGCCCTTTCAGCATCCTCTGCACTAATGGATTCTATGGAGCTTTCGACTCTATTGAGAGTGTCAATCGCTCTGAGTTCTTCCTTTAGTCCTGGCCACATTGGTTGGGTCTTAGCCTCAGGCTTCTTCGAAAGCTCTCCCTTGCCCTTAACCAACCTCCACATCTTCTTCTCATGTTTAAGAGTTTGAGACTCTTCTACTGTCGGAGCAACCTCTTCAACAAGTTGATCAGTAACCTGTGCATCTGGAGCAGCAACCTGTCCCGTTGCCTGCTCAGCATCCTGTTCTTCATCAATAGGAACCTGTTCCGTAGCCTTGAGAAGCTTGATCGCAGTGTTGGTTTTTCTAAACAGCTTTAGCAGAATCAGAGACATCAAGGGGCACCTCAGGAACCTCCACAACAACAACTAGAGGGGAAGCTACCTGAGTAGTCTTCTTTACCTTTTTCTACTTTTTCTTGGGAGCCTTCACCTTCACCGACTTTCTTTCTAGCTTAGTATCATCATTGCCAGAATCATCGGAGTCGGTGTCAGTAACCTATGGCTTGGTAGCAGGTTTCTCTTCGGCTTCTTCTCCTTCTTCTCTCCATTGGAAAAGCCTTTTTCACTCCCAGGTACCATCCAGAAGCATAAGATACCCTCATTTCCAAGTCAATCTGCTTGACACACAACAAAGAGAAGATAACTATCCCAAACCCTCTCATAATCGTAGGTTTGGTGGCTTCATCCCAAATCCTTTGGAAGAGGAATTGCACCCAATTGACTGCTTTATCATGAACAATAGCAGTCATCATCCTCATCCTAAGGTTAGTGCACTTGTCAAAGCTTCCACACTCTCTTTCAACAGTGTAGACAAGAGTGTTATGAAGAAACTCATATTCAAGTTTGAGTTTATTCTTGTTAAAGTTGCTGGTGGTGCTCTTCTTTACGGAATCCATCTTAAACTGGTTCCAACTGTCCTCCAGATATTCTGACCCATACTCCTCCAGGTTAGAATACTTCACACCTTCGTTGGAAATGCCAAAGGTCTTGGCAATGTCTGTGGCAGTCAGGGTGTGGACCTCTTCTTCATCTCCATCCATCCTGAAAGTGATGGTCTTCTCATCGTCAGAAAGTTCCACAAAAGCGTAGAACTTCTCTACAGACAGGACAGAGAACCCTGTGAAGGTGGTGGTAAATAGCCCATCAAGCTTGTTGTTGCACACATGTTCCCAGATCTCAGAAATGAGATCTTTGCCCTCGTATGTTGACTTGTCACCAAGTAACACTTGCGTGTTAACCAATCTTTCCTCCAAAACCTCGGTCTCCCTTGGAACTTGAGCAACCATTAATGATTTGAAAGCTTGAAAGTAGAGAGAGAGAAAACCTTGATTTGTAGAGAGTTAGAAAACTTGAGAGAGATAATAGTGAAAGCATAGAGAGGAAGATGAGGGATTTTATCGGTTTATATTTTGAATAAGTGAACTAAAAATATCAACGGTCCAGATTAAAAACATAAAAGATGTACTTGACCCAACGGTTGAGATTAAATAACGGAAGGGCAAATCTGTAATTTGCTGAAGATCGTGTCAGAAGTTGAACCACATCTTTTTCAACTGCTTTGAAAAAACGGTTTTGCATTTAATGCACACACTGATTTGTTGTTAGAAATGATTACAATCAGGTTACTGTTTCTAATACGAGGTTGAAGGCATCTTCAATGTTGTTCCTAATAAATGTTGTTTCCTGCCTGCTACAACCTGTTGCAGTTACCTGTTGCAGTAATCTATTCTCAACTTGTTGTATCCTGAAACTTAATACTGCTAGAGAATCTTGTTTTGATAAAAATGTTGTATCATGTTCCAGTATACTGAATGCATGAAAATTAAAATACTGCATAAGTTCCCCCTTACTTAAGGAACTTTTAAATTCTTACTCATCAAAGCTTGATAATCCCAAGCTCAGTTCTAAACATAGAAAACCTTGATTCACATAAAGGTTTTGTGAATATATCAGCAAGCTACATATCAGTATACACTTTCTCCAGTACAATGTCTTTCTTCTTCACATGATCTCTTATGAAATGATGCCTTACATCAATAAGCTTTGTTCTTGAGTGGAAGACAGGATTGTGTGTAATGGCAATAGCACTTATGTTGTCACACGGAATGGGAGTCTCTTTTTCTCCTATCCCATAATCCTTTAATTGTTGCTATATCTACAAAATCTGAGCACAACAGCTTCCTGCAGCTACATATTCATCTTCTGCGGTTGATCTTACAATGGATGTTTGCTTCTGCAAAACCAAGAAATAAGTCTATGTCCTAAAAATTGACAAGTACCACTAGTACTCTTCCTGTCAATTTTGCATCTTACAAAATCAGAATCTGAATATCCTTTGATGTTGAATCCTCTTTTCTTTAGATACCATAAGCCAACATCTTGTGTACCCTTCAGGTATTTGATAATCTTTTTCACTGCTACAAGATGTAACTCCTTTGGTGTTGTTTGGAATCTTATACATACTCCAACTTCAAATACTATATCTGGCCTACTTGTTGTTTGATATAGTAAGGATCCAATAAGCCTTCTATACTTAGTTATCTCCACATCATTTCCACTTTCATCCTTATCCAGATTGATAAATGTAGCCATTAGTATGCTTACTGATGATCCATTCTCCATTCTAAACTTCTTGATTAGTTCCCTGGTGTACTTGGCTTGATTTTATTAGAACCGACGGATCGCCGGCCCTATGTGATCGAAATCGGGTTCCATAAAGATATACACAGCGGAAGAAATCATATCTTTCACGAAGACAAACTGATCGATGTCTAAACCTCTCGATCTTCTACCGTATTCCAATCCCTTTTCTTCGGATGTCGTGTAGGCGATGATCTTCCAAAGGTTCAGAAATCCCACCTCCTCACTTCTCTCTAGCGAATCTATTTATACGTGTGAGATTGAGAAATCGTGTACTAGGAGGCACTGATGTTAGGGTTATTTATAGGCTACAACAGGGACTTAGAGGAGGAATTAGGGTTGGGCCTCCTGATGGGCTTAGGTGTCCTATGTTCAGCCCGAACACCCAACTTAAGCCCATCAATTATAACTCGATCCACTAAAGAGTTATAATTGAACTACCGTCCTAATCTCATATTACAGTATGGGCACCTTTATTATATACATGTTTATTTTACCACATTTAAGATATCGAATGTCCGTAAATTAAATAAGTTACTAACAACTTAATTAATTTACATCTAATTTCAAGAGTAGTACCACTCATCTTTGTTATCATGTCGGATTAAATCCACCTGCCGGGTTTACATGATAATCCTTATGAGCTCCTCAAGGGGACATTATCATCCTAAATAATTTGGATACAGATTCCTTCTATGTAACGCCTTGTTTCCCTTTATTGGAAATAGGTCGTCACCCTTTACATATATAAGAATTAAAGAAATTATAAGGACTTTGTATTATACAGCGGAAGACTTAAAAGCGAAGACACAAGAGTTTTTTTTTTAAAACATCATATAAATCAATATATATATATAATGATATATCGACTATTAAACAAGTCTAGACGTGTCTTACCCACATTTCTAGGTAAAATGTTTGAACCATCGGTCAATGAGAAAATACTCAACAAAACATACATATAATATAAGATAAGTCTAGGCCCATCGGTTTCATAATATACACGTTTAAACAACATACTGTTTTAAAAGAAAAGGAACTTAGTTCTAACATATCTACTAATGCGATAGAGAGAAGTCAGTCCAGCTAGCTACTCATCCACGTCATCATCTAGTGAGCCTAAAAATATATAAAAGTAACATCACGAGACACCTCCAAAGAGGGATCCCAGTGGGATAACCTTACCGTCTAATATATTGAAGCAATTAAATTATTAAGCGAGTATTACATGTCCATTGGGCTCGCTCACCCGGACCATAATCATAAAGGAATGTGGGAATCGCACGCCCACTAAACCTTGCATAGAGGAATGTGGGAATCGCTCACCCACTAAACCTCGCATAGACAAGACATTTACGCCCTTATGGTCGCTTTCATAGACCAGGCATATCTGCCCTTAAGGTAGTCACTTTCATAGACCAGGCATATCTGCCCTTTAAGGTCGTCGCCCAGTATGGAAGTTACATACTGGTTATAGCTACGGACTTCAACCGTAGATTTTCATACATAACTTATCAATTCAATTATCATCATATAGTAGAGAGTAGAAGTTACCCACTTGTTCGTTAGATGTGCTAGGATTGACTCAGGTTCCACCGATCATCTCGACTGCGCTTGACACACTTAATTGATTAGCTTTCTTATATCGTATAACACATTCTTTTGCATTTATATTAGGTCACGTTAAACTTAAACATATTCATACCTATCAATTAATTATAAAACATATAAAAATGTCAACTACAATTAAGATTCACTTAATTAGTCATGGATATTGCTAAGTTTTCCGAAAACCGGACATAACACATGCCGAAAACAGACTTTCTTGTAAAAATCACCATAAATCGTACAAGGTTCCAAAAATGACATAGTAAAATTCTACATACTCCTAAGAACGTGTACTACAATATAGTAAAACATGACTTATAAATTCGATCCCAATAATTAGTTATGAATTTTACAACGAAGCTGAAAACAGGACATCGTCTACGTGAAAAACAGGTTTTATTGTAAAAATCGGCATAAATCATACAAAACTCAGAAAAATACATACTAAAATCCTACACGTACCTAAGAACAAGTTCTTAAACATAGTAAAAGATCATGCATAAATTTGAAGTATATTATTCCAGAAAATTATACGAATCAGACCCGAAAACAAGCAAAAACTGTCTCCAAACAGCTTATCTTAGAAAAATCATATAAAATCGAATTTAACTCCAAACCTTATGAAATTTTACAGGAATATTCTTGACTTCATGTATTTCAATCTAGAAAAAGGATTTATCTTAATTAAATTTCTAAAATTTTCGAACACAACTAAAACAGTAGCAAAACAAAGCATATCTTTAAGTCTACCCTAGAATCAACTAATTCCTCCATGCAAACAACATATAATCCCAACAAATATGCCAAAGAACATCTTTGGACTTCTTATCCTAAATTATTAAGCATAAATCATGAGTTTTAATGAAGGATTCATAAGGGTTTAGCCAAGAATACCTTTAGGTTTTGAAGAAGACTTGATGGATAAAAGATCTTTGTTTTCCTTTATCTCTTGTACTAACTTATCTATGACTTTGACTCTCCTATATGAAGTGATCAAGAGAGAGAGAGAGAGAGTGAGTGATCGAGAGAGAGGGAGGGAGAGAGAGAAAATATCCTCAAGCTAAAGTGTGTTGCATGTTTGCAAGTTGATGATTATTTGCATGTTGCTATTAGATTAGTGAGGTGGCTAGACTAGGTTACTTAGTCATAGGTTAGCAAACTTATCTTGGAAGATTTGGATTAAAAATAAAAGGTAATCTAATTATTTATCTTGATATTTCATGTTTCATTTTACACATATATATAATAAGTATATGTATACCTTATTAAATGGACTAGTAATCATAATGTGATGTATATTTCATATAAGTGTGGAATTTGCTTAGCATTAAATTAAGTATTAATTAAATTAATAATAAATATAATAATAAGCATTTCGGTTATTTCAATAATTACCTATAATGCATGCTCGTTCAAGTAAGACGTCTTATTTCATAAATATACATATAAGATCATAAGTAAAACTTTCTAAAAAGAAAGCATATAAACCTAAATCATTTTATTCAATTAATTTAATTAGCATCTTATCTTTTACTTCCGTTCATGTGTGTCGAGTGAGTGGAGATCGAGCTCGGTTTCGTCCGTGAGCAATCCTGTAAAACTCTTAAAATCTCGAAAGAAAATCATATCATAAAATCTTTAAAATAATTAAGCATAACATATAATCATAAATCATAACTTAGCGTCATATAAGTTCTCTCAGTTAACTCATTCTTAAATAAACATTAAAAGTATTTTTATAAAATATGCAATGCAGGTTTTCTTGAAAACGGGGTGTTACATTCTATAATCAACAACACACCATATAAGCAATGCTATTTCCCAATTCACCGAGCCTATTGATTTATTAATAAACAAGACCTTCTATTGATTTATTGGCAAATTAAAAAGACAAACACTGATTACATGTGTCCGTTATTATATAGGGATTAAGAAGACGCACATCCATAATAACAGAGGTCTTGTTCTTTTATATAGTCAGTACAAATCGAACAACCTCAAATGGTCCTGCTCAATACATACAAAATGTACTAGTGTAACTTTATAGTCAAGATAGACTAATACCAAATTACACTACAACCATTTCAATGGTTTGTCCAAATCCATCTTGGTTGTAAGCTACTATTTATAATCTATAAGGAATTGATAGCATGATCTTCTGTGTGGCACCACACACCGTGTTATCTACAATATAGATTAATCTGGGCAATTGCATTAACATATATATAACAAATATAAAATGCAAACATTTGATCATAATGAATCTCATATCATAAAGATGTTCATACAAAAGCTAGGCTTATAGTATACATCCTAACAGATTTATGAAAATTCTATGTTCTAGCTGCTTTAACCAAGAAAAAAACTTAGTTCTCCCATCATGCTCATCTCAAACTTCTTCTGCATGAGGGTTGAGAAATTTTCACATAAATCCTTGTTAGTGGATCCAAAGATAATATCATCCACATAAATCTAAACAAGCAGTATACTGTCTCCATCCTATGTCCTGAAAAGAGTCTTGTCCACTGTCCCTTTCTAAAAACTATTCTCCAAGAGATACAAGAACAGTGTATCATACCAAGCTCTAGGAGCTTGCTTCAATCCATATAAAGCTTTCTCTAATCTGAATATCTTGTCTTCTACCTGTTCTTCAAAACCTAGTGGTGTTTCACATATACTTCTTTAGATAGTAATCCATTTAAAAATGCACTCTTCATATCCATCTAATAAACATTGAAGTTCTTGTCAGCAGCATAGGCCAGAAATATCCTCATAGCTTCAAGCCTAGCAACTAGGGCAAAGGTCTAATCAAAATCTATGACTTCTTCCTGGCAGTATCCTTTAGCCACTAACCTTGCTTTGTTTCTGACCATAGTACCGGATTCATCTAACTTGTTCTTGAATACCCACTTTGTTCCAATAACTCCTTGGTGATCAGGCCTTGGAACTAGTCTCTATACATGGTTTCTTTCAAATCCATTCAGCTCTTCCTGCATGGCGTGAATCCAATTACTGTCTTCAAGAGCTTCCTCCATACTCTTGGGTTCAACCTATGATATGAAATATGTGAATAGTGATTCTTGAGGTCTTGATCTTCTTATTCTAACATCTTCATTGATATCTCCAATCACAAGTTCTCTTGGGTAATCCCTGAGCCAAGTCTTGTCAGGCTCAAAATTATAAGTTGGTTGCTAGATAGTAACCTGTTGATCTGCAGTATCCTGGCTCCGATTACTATTGGACTGTAGTATCCTAACCGTTTGTTGTTCAACATCCTGTGCCACTTTAGTCCTAGATGCAGTAACCTGTGTGCTGTCTTCAGTTACCACTTCAGCAGGCACAGGAACTCCATCAATATATCTTACTGCTTGATCCTTGATCTTTATCTTACATACATCTTCCTTCAACTTGTCTAATTCAGCAGTATCACAATGTTGTTCATCAAACACCACATGTATTGATTCTTCCACAACCAAGCTTCTCTTGTTAAAGATCCTGAAAGCCTTGCTTACTGAGGAGTATCCCAGAAACACACCTTCATCTGATTTTTCATCAACGGTCTTCAGGTGCTCTTTTCTATTGTTCAGAATGTAGCATCTGCATCCAAAGACCTGTAGATATGAAACATTTAGCTTAATTCCTTGCCAAACTTCATAAGAAGTCTTATCATGATCCTTGTTGATCAGGCATCTGTTCTAAGTATTACATGTTGTGCTGGTTGCTTCAGTCCAAAATCTTTTAGGTATTCCAGCATCAGCAATCATAGTCCTTGCAACTTCCTTCAGAGTTATGTTCTTTCTTTCTACAACTCCATTCTATTGGGAAGTCCTCACTGCAGAATACTCATAACAGATTCCATTCTCGAACAAAACTTCTCTATGAATTTGTTTGTGAACTCAGTTTCTTTGTCAGATCTTATCTTCACTATACTTAGGCTTTTCTCATTTTGCACTCTCTTCATGAATTCTGGTAGCCTGTTTTGAGTTTCTGATTTCTTGGCTAAGATGATGGTCCAAATAAATCTAGAGTAATCATTTACAATCACTAGGGAATACTTCTTCCCACTTACACTAATAGGTTCCACTGGACCAAAGAGATCCACATGTAGAAGATCCAGAATCCTGTGAGATGATCTCTGCACTTTATCCTTGAATGAGCTTCTCACTTATTTGCCTTTCTGACAGGCTCCACAAACATTCTCTTTCTTGTAAGCAACATCAGGTAGACCTCCCACCAGATTCTTTCTTGCTAGCTTGTTGATTGTTTTGAAGTTTAGGTGACTCATCCTCTTGTGCCATAGCCAGCTAAGTTCAGGTGTGCTCTTAGCAATAAAGCATGTTGGATGCACTGTTGAACTCCAATCAGCAAGATAGATGTTGCCTCTCCTGGTACCAGTTAGCTTCACCTCATTTGTTTTGCTGTCTCTTATTAGACACCTGTTGAGGTTTAACTCCACTGAACATCCTTTGTCACAGAATTGACTGATATTCAGGAGGTTATATTTCAGCCCTTTGATATATGATACATCATTGATACTTGCATTATCTCTGATCAAGCTTCATGTGTCTTTGGTGCTTCTTTTGGAGTCATCTCCAAAGACAACCTTAGGTCATTTACATGGTTGGAAGTCTCTCAATCCTGCTTTAGTGCTAGTCATATGTTTGGAGTAGCCACTATCCATATACCTTACATCACTGCTGCTTCCTGACAATTGTTTCTGCAAGTAAATCAGGTAGATTTAGGTACCCAGATAAGTATGGGTCCTGGAGGGTTAGTCCTCTTTGGGATCCACATCTGCTTAATGATAATTGGTTTACCATAAGCCTTGGCAGTTCTCTTCCTGTAAGTACCCTTGTCAGGATACTGTTTGTGATGTGTGTGTTCTAGAGCTTTCTAATTGTTACTCTTTCTGATTGAGGAAGGTACTCCCTTATACCTTTCCCGAGCATAAACTCTTTTGAATTTAGACATGTATGTCTTAGTATATGAGGGGTAGAGGTTTTGCTGTAACCTGGAAGATTGTTGTTTTCTTCTCCTACTTGCAGTATACTAATTATGCTGCTTTCTGAGTTTTTGTGCAGTATTACTGTCTTCTTCTTGCAGCAAGGGCTTCTTTCTCTTATCTAGTGTACTAGTTTTGTTCAAGCTTCCATTGATTGGAAGTAATTTCTGAGTGTAAGAGACTCTGGCTTGAACAAACTTTCCAGCCTTGGATGTGCTACCTGCTTTCTGAGAGCTCTCTGCACAGTATCCTATCCCATTTCCTACATAGGCATTTTGGGTCTCCAGGATATATTCCTGTGCTTTCTTTGCTGATTTGCTATACACATCAATTGTGTTTTGCAAGCCAGCTTTCTTAGCTTCTAGCTTAGTGACTAGTAGCTTGAACTTAGAGACCTCAGCTGTGAGGTTGTTGCATTTTGTACTGTAGTACTCCAAGTCAATAACCTATTCCTTCAGTACGGTATGCTCACTCTTGAGCTGTAGGTTTTCCTCTTTTAGTTCTTCATGAGCTGAATTTATCTACTCAAAGTCACTCATGATCTGTCTAAAAGATTGGATCATGTTCAGCTTCTCAGAACTTGAAACATCAAGAGATTGTGAAATTACCTCTTCATCTTCTTCTTCACAATCCTTGGCCATGAGGCATATCAGAGCTTCCTCATCGAAGATAGAGCTATTAGAATCATTCTCAGATGAGCAATCATCATTGGCTTTTCCTTTTAGCTACTTGCTGCCTTTAGAGCTTCTGCTTCACTTAGAAGAGCCCTGAGCTTTTGCTTGTCATCCCTCCTCCTTTCTCTTCTCTGCACCCTCTCATCTTTAGTATACTTGTGTACTTAAGGGTGGGGGCAGTTTCTGGCGAAGTGTCCAGATTCCTGCAGTTATAACACAAGTCAGAGGAACCTGTGTTTGCTTGCTGTGTTGGTCTTATCTGAGACTTCTTCGTGAAGTCATTTCCTTTGTGATTTGTCTTCAGGAACCTCTTAAACTTATTCAGTAAGAATGTCATCTCTTTCTTAGCATCCTCAACAAGTTCTTCTTTCTGTTTGTGCTTCAGCTTACTGCTACTTGCAGTAGCAGTATCTTGTGTCCTTGTTGTTAGTGCTGCAACCTTGGAACTCGATCCTTTAGCCACTTTTCTCTTTCATTCAATATCGAATTCAAATGCTTTGAGGTCTAAGAATAGATCAAAGGTACTCATCGTACTAAGGTCCAATGAGACTCTTATTGTAGTTTTTTTGCTTTGTCATTCCAAGGGTAAGACACTCAGCACCTTTGTATTTTTCTCCTTTTGGGTGTAGGTTTTTCCAAGAGATTCAAGCTCACTGATGATAGCTGTGAATCTTTGATCAAGCTCTTCTAGGGTTTCTTCAGGTTTCATAGTGAACTGTTCATACAGTTGAGTAGCTTTTGAAACTCTATTATCTCTGGCAAGTTCATTGTCCTTACATATCAACCCTAGCTTTTCCCAAATATCTTTAGTTGTCTTGCAGCTCTTCACTTTACTGAATGTTCCTTTATCCAGTTTGAGAAAAAAGGCATTTTTGGCCACATTGTCAAGTTTGGCTCGTTTCCTTTCTTCAGGAGTGTATTCATATCTTTTCTTGACAATGTATTCCTGTCGTGGACCAGCTCTTCTTTATTTTGGTACTGCTACACGTAGAACGGGTCCTGGAACCCTTTCGACATCATGCTACACTCAGAATAGATGCCTGATCAACAAGGATCATGATAAGAATCCTTATGAAGTTTGGCAAGGAGTTAAGCCAAACATTTCATATCTGCATATCTTTGGTTGCAGATGCTACATACTGAATAATGGAAAAGAGCATCTAAAAACCTTTGATGAAAAATCTGATGAATGAGTGTTTCTAGGATACTCCTAAGTAAGTAAGATATTCAGGATCTTTAACAAGAGAAGCTTGGTTGTGAAAGAATCAATACATGTGGTTTTTGATGAATCACATTGTGATACTGCTGAATTGGACAAGCTGAAGGAAAATGTATCTAAGATAAAGATCAAGGATCAAGCAGTAAGATACATTGAAGGAGTTTCAGTGCCTGCTGAAGTGGTTACTGAAGACAATACACATGTTACTACTGCATTTGGGAAAACAATGGCGCAGGATGCTGAACAAGCAGTTAGGATACTACAGTCCAATAGTAACCGCAGTCAGGATACTGTAGATCAACATGTTACTGTCCAGCAACCTGCTTACTCTTTTGAGCTAGTTAGGACGTGGCTCAAGAATTACCCAAAAGAGCTTGTGATTGGTGATATCAATGAAGGTGTTAGAATAAGAAGATCAAGACCTCAAAAATCACTATTCATATGCTTCATATCACAAGTTGAACCCAAGAGTGTGGAAGAAGCTCTTGAAGATAGTAACTGGATTCAGGCCATATAGGAAGAGCTGGATGGATTTGAGGGGAACCATATATGGAGACTGGTTTCAAGGCCTGATCACCAAGGAGTTATTGGAACGAAGTGGGTGTTCAAGAACAAGCTAGATGAATCTGGTGTTGTGGTTAGTAACAACGCAAGGTTAGTGGCTAAAGGATACTAGGCATAGATTTTGATGAGACCTTTGCCCCAGTTGCTAGGCTTGAAGCTATAGGATATTTCTGGCCTATGCTGCTCACAAGAACTTCAATGTTTATCAGATGGATATAAAGAGTACATTTCTTAATGGATTACTGTCTGAAAAAGTGTATGTGGAACAACCACCAGGTTTTGAAGAATAGGCAAAAGAAAATGCATTCAGATTAGAGAAAGCTGTATATGGATTGAAGCAAGCTCCTAGAGCTTGGTATGATACACTGTCTTTGTATCTCTTGGAGAATGGATTTCAGAAAGGGATAGTGGACAAGACTCTTTTCAGGATACAGGATGAAGACAATATACTCCTTGTTTAAATTTATGTGGATGACATTATCTTTTGACCCACAAACAAGGAGCTTTGTGAAAAGTTCTCAACCCTCATGCAGAAGAAATTTAAGATGAGCATGATGGGAGAACTAAGTTTCTTCCTTAGTCTACAAGTGAAACAACTAGAACATGGGATTTTCATAAATCAAGCCAAGTACACCAGGGAACTGATCTAGATGTTTGGAATGGAGAATGGATCCTCAATAGGCATACCAATGGCTACATCTATCAATCTGGATAAGGATGAAAGTGGAAAAGATGTGGAGATAACCAAGTATAGAAGACTTATTGTCTCACAGAAAGCAGGCCAGATATAGTATTTGCAGTAGGAGTATGTGCAAGATTCCAAACAGCACCAAAGGAGTCACATCTTGTAGCAGTAAAAATGATTATCAAGTATCTGAAGGGTACTCAAGATGTTGGCTTATGGTATCCAAATCAATGAGGATTCAACCTCAAAGGATACTCAGATTTTGATTTTGTAGGATGTAAAATTGACAGGAGGAGTACAAATGGTACTTGTCAGTTTTTAGGATATAGACTTGTTTCTTGGTTTTGCACAAATCAGACATCCATTGAAACATCAACCGCGAAAGCTAAATATGTAGCTGCAGAAAGCTACTGTGCACAGATATTATGGATACAGCAATAATTAAAGGATTATGGGATAGTAGAAAAAGAGACTCTCATTCTGTGTGACAACACAAGTGCTATTGCCATTACACACAATCCTGTCTTCCACTAAAAACAAAGCATATTGATATAAGACATCATTTCATAAGAGATCATGTGGAGAAGAAGGGCATTGTACTCGAGAAAGTGTATACTAACATGCAGCTTGCTGATATATTCACAAAACCCTTATATAAATCAAGGTTTTTTATGTTAAGGAGTATCCTTGGGATTATCAAGCTCTCATGAGTAAGGAAAAATAAGTTCTTAAGTAAGGGGGAACTTATTCAGTATTTGTATTTATGCAGTATTTTAATTCTTTCATACAGTCAGTATACTGGAATAGGATACAACATTTTTATCAATCAGCATTCTCTAACAGTATTCAGTTTCAGGATACAGCAAGTTGAGTATAGGTTACTGTAACAGGTAACTGCAACAGGTTTCTGCGGGTAGAAAACAACATTTATTAAAAACAATATTTAGTAGAAATAACATTTAAGATGCCTGCAACCTCATATTAGAAAATAGTAACCTAATCGCAATCATTTCTGATGACAAATCGGCGTGTGCATTAAATGCAAAACCACTTTTTCAAAGTAGTTGAAAAAGCACGGTTCAACTTCTGATACGATCTTCAGCAAATTACAGATTTATCCCTCCACTATTTTATCTCAACCGTCAGATTACGCACATTATATACGTCATCAAATCTGGAACGTTGATATTTATGGTTTACTTATTCAAATATAAACCGATCAAATCCCTGATCTTCCTCTCTACGCTTACACTGTTACTACTCTCAAGTTTTCTAACTCTCTGTAAATCAAGTTTATTTCTCTCTCTTTACTTTCAATCTTTTATAGATCATCAATGGCTGCTCAAGTTACAAAGAAGACCAAGGTTTTGGAAGGAATGCTGGTTAACAAAGACGTTTTACTTGGTGATAAGTCACTATACGAGGACAAAGATCTCATTTCTGAGATCTGGGAACATGTGTGCAACAGTAAGCTTGATGGGTTGTTTACCACTACCTACACAGAGTTCTCTGCCCTATCTGTAGAGAAGTTTTATGCATATGCTAATCTCTCTGATGATGAGAAGACCATCACCTTTAGGATGGATGAAGATGATGAGGAGATCTATACCCTGACTGCTGGAGACATTGCCAAGACCTTTGGCATTTCCAATGAAGGCATGGAGTATTCTGACCTGGAAGAGTATGGATCGGAATATCTGGAGGACAGTTGGAACCGGTTTAAGCTAGATTCCGTAAACGAGAGGCCACCAGCAACTTTAACAAGAAAAAACTCAAACCTGAATATGAGTTTCTTTATAACATTCTTGTCTACACTGTTGAAGGCAGGTGTGGAAGCTTTGACAAGTGCACTAACCTCAGGATGAGGATGATGACTATTATTGTTCGTGATGAAGCAGTCAACTGGGCGCAATTCATCTTCCAAGGGATTTAGGAGGAAGCCACCAAACCCACGATCAGGAGAGGATTTGGGATAGTTATCTCCAGTCTATTGTACTTCAAGCAGATTAACCTGGAGAGAAGGGTACCCTATGCTCCTGGATGGTACCTAAGAGTGAAAAAGGGCTTCTCTAAGGGAGGTGAGAAGAAGGAGAAGAAGCCCAAGAGGAAACCTGCTGCCAAGCCACAAGTTACTAAGACCGATTCCAATGATTCTGGCAATGATGATGATAAGTCAGGGAGGAAGTTGGTGAAAGTGAAGGCTTCCCAGAAGAAGTAGAAAAAGATGAAGAAGACTACTTAGGTAGAGTCCCATCCAGTTGTTATTGTGGAGGTTCCTAGGGTGCCCCTTGATGTCTCTGATTCCGCTGAAGTTGTTGAGAAAACCAACGTTGTGATCACGCTTCTCAAGATTACGGAACAAGTTCCTGATGATGAGGAATAGGATACTGAGCAGGCAGCGGGACAGGTTGCTGCTCCAGATGCACAGACTGCTGATCAACCTGATGAAGAGGTTTCTAAGCAGGTTACTGTTAGGATATATACTATAAACCTAGCTTTTGTATGAACATCTTTATGATATGAGATTCATTATGATCAAATGTTTGCATTTTATATTTGTTATATATGTGTTAATGCAATTGCCCAGATTAATCTATATTGTAGATAACATGGTGTTTGGTGCCACACAGAAGATCATGCTATGAGTTCCTTATAGATTATAAATAGTAGCTCACAATCAAGATGGATTTGGACAAACCATTCGAACGGTTGTAGTGTAATTTAGTATTAGTCTATCTTGACTATAGAGTTACACTAGTATATTTTGTATGTATTGAGCAGGACCATTTGAGGTTGTTTGATTTGTACTGACTATATAAAAGAACAAGACCTCTGTTATTATGGATGTGCGTCTTCTTAATCTCTATATAATAACGGGCACATATAATCAGTGTTTGTTTCTTTAATTTGCCAATGGGTGAGATTTATTAATAAATCAATAGGCTCGGTGAATTGGGAAATATCATTGCTTATATGGTGTGTTGTTGATTATAGAAGGAATCTGTATCCTAATTATTTAGGATGATAATGTCTCCATGAGGAGCTCATAAGGATTATCATGTACACCCTGCAGGTGGATTTAATCCGACATGATAATAAAAATGAGTAGCACTAATCTTGGAATTAGATGTAAATTAATTAAGTTGTCAGTAACTTATTTAATTTACGGACATTCGATATCTTAAATGTGGGGAAATAAACGTGCACATAATAAAGGAGCCCATATTGTAATATGGGATTAAGACGGTAGTTCAGTTATAACTCCTTAGTGGACCGAGTTATAATTGATGGGCTTAAGTTGGGTGTTCGGGCCGAACACAGGACACCTAAGCCCATCAGGAGGCCCAACCCTAATTCTTCCTCTAGGTCCCTGTTGTAGCCTATAAATAACCTTAACTCACGCCTCCTAGAAGAACAAGAAACTCACGTATTCTAAAATATACAGAATCGAGGAGAGAGTGATAAGGAGGCAAGAGAGTTGAAACTTTGGAAGATCGTCGCCCACACGACGTCCAAAGCAAAGGGCTAGGAATACAGCAGAAGATCGAGAGGTCTAAACTTCGATCGATTTGTCTTCGCAAAAGGTATGATTTCTTCCACTGCGTGTTAATCATATCTTGCATGGATCCTGAATTAGATAATTGCATAAAGTCGGCGATCCGGTGATTTCAACAATTGGTATCAAAGTCGTGGTTTTCTGACTCTATGCGATTGATTTGGTTAATCATATTGTGATGTGTTCTTAGATCGGATAATAGTAGGATGTACGAGATATTGTGATGTTTCTGCAGGAACCCTAAATCCAACTATTAAGGTCTGAATGTATGTTCATGTATGTTATAAACCCTCGGACCTGTCGAGGTTGTTTTATTTTGGGTTGATGCATGATTGTAATAGTTTAAACACGGCGGTTTGTCGTGTAGGTTATGTTTTCTGTTCGATCTCATATGATGTTCGAACTAGATTTTGTATAGGATTGGGAGATGTTCAAACTAGATTCTGTATAGGATTGGTAGATGTTCGAACTAGATTCTGTATAGGATTCTTGTTCGATCGAGACTCTTATTCGAACTAGGATTAGCGTTCGGAGGTGCTACCGATAAAGATTGGCGTACAGAAGTGCGGCCGATCCTTGTCCTAACTCGTAGATGTGGACATTCAAGAACAATGGCAATATAACGAGACTATAAAAGTTGGAATTTATTGTTTTCATATTTATTGTCTTGTTTATATGTTGCTATGATATGCATGCTTTATATGTTCTATATGTTTTGCATGTTTAAAATCCCTCATGATAAATAACTAAGTGGGAGAGGGATTAATTTTAATAAATCCCATGGCCTCCATTACTGGTTTGTAAGTGATGCATTCAAACCTATACGTTGGCTTTGAGTGTCTTCTTCCACATCGGATGGGTTTGATTGCGGATCACTAGATCAAACTTCCTTTGTGGATAATTATAGGAAATTATTTAGGAGCGTGTCCTCTTCTCCATCTGAAGAGGTACAATCCTAGATAATTGACTTGGTATTAAGTAATGGTATTCACTTAGGTGCATATGATAGTATCCTCCCCATCGGAGTAAGTGTTGTTATTTGCATGGCTAAAGTTAAACCAACTATTAATTTTATTTTGTTTGACAAGATAATGAAATTAATGGGTAAAACCTCCTCTTACAAATGTTTGAATTAGCATACGTCCACACTAACGTGGCATACAAAATTCATGGTGTTTTGAGGTGTTGGTGAATTTAATTATATTATTTGAGGGAAACAATATTGTTTTAAATTCTTATGTTTTGATCTATGTATTTATTTACGTGTTTCTCAGGATTTATCTATGGCTTTCAATCCTCTTGTTGTTATACTTAAAGAAAACAAACTTACTAGTCCTAATTATATTGATTGGAAACGAAACCTGGATATTATCTTGATTGCTGAAGAGTACAAGTTTGTACTCTCTGAGGTCTGTCCTGACAGGCCCGATGAAAACTCTAGTGAAGAGGAGAGAGAGGCTTATAGGAAGTGGATCAAGGCAGATGAGATGGCGCGGTGTTACATTTTGGCTTCCATGTCAAATGTGCTGCAACATCAGCATCAGGCCATGACCACTGCCTATGACATGATGGTCAATCTCAGGGAACTCTTCGAACACCAGAGTCGGGCTGCCAGGTAGGAGGCCATGAGAAACTTAATGACGACCACCATGGCTGAGGGGACACCCATAAGGGATCATGTCCTCAAGATGATGACTCATTTGAATGAGATGGAGGTCCTTGGAGCTGAAATCAATGGGGAAACCTAGGTCGATATCGTTCTCCAAACGCTGTCCAAGAGTTTTGAGCAGTTCCGTCTAAACTACAACATGAACAAAAGGTTGTATTCGATGGCAGAACTTCTGACAGAACTCCAAGCGGCAAAAGGGATACTCCGTCAAACTTCTCAAGCTTATATTGCTGAAAACGCTTCTTCTTCTAAGCCGAAAGGTGAAGCTAAGAAGAAGAAGAAGCAAGCTGGTTCGGCAAAGAAAGTGGGTGGACCTAAGCAAAATGGTCCACAAGGTGGCATGAAAAAACCAAAAGGCAAGTGTTTCTCATGCAAGCAGCCTGGACATTGGAAGATAGATTGTCCCAAGAAAAAGGAGAACAAAGAAGGTATATCTTATTCACTAATTACTGAAACATGTTTAGCGGTGTTATCTACCGGTACCTGGTGTGTAGATACAGGAGCCACTGATCATGTCTGCAATTCTTTGCAGGGGTTCCAGGAAACCAGGAGACTTAGTGAGGGCGAGATACCATCTACATGGGCAATGCTACGAAAGTGGCTGTTGCAGTGGGAGATGTTTATTTATCTTTTGATAGGAATAAGACTTTGGTTTTGAGGAATTATCTTTACGTACCTAGTTTTAGAAAGAACTTGATTTCAGTTTCTAAATTATTTATGGATGGATATTCTGCTTCTTTTGATGGCAAAGTTGTTAAGAAAAATAGGATTGTTATCTGTTTTGGTACGTTGGTTGGCAATTTATATACTCTTAATCCAATAACTCATACGATGCAACAAATGGAAATTAATAATACATCTTCTAACTCAAATAAGAGAAAAGAACCTTCCAAAATGAACCAAACATATCTTTGGCATCTAAGGTTGGGTCATATTAACTTGAGTAGGATTCAAAGGTTGATAACCGATCGACCTTTGAGTTCATTGGAAGTGGAAAGCTATCCGACCTGCGAGTCTTGCTTGGAAGGAAAGATGACCAAAAGGTCTTTTAAAGCCAAGGGGAATAGAGCCAAAGAAGTGTTGGAATTGGTTCATTCTGATTTGTGTGGTCCTATGACTATCCAGGCAAGAGGTGGTTTCGAATATTTCATCTCATTTATAGATGATTTTTCAAGATATGGGTATATTTATTTGTTGCACCGCAAGTCTGAGTGCTTTGATAAATTCAAAGAGTACAAAGATGATGTGGAGAAGCGTCATGGTAAATGTATCAAAACATTACGATCTGATCGTGGTAGCGAGTACCTCTTAGGAGAGTTTAGGAATTACTTATCAGAGGCTGGGATTCAATCCCAATTGTCTGCACCTGGTACACCCCAACAGAATGGTGTGGCGGAACGAAGGAATAGAACTCTTATGGAAATGGTTAGATCAATGATGAGTTATTCAGAATTACCGAATTCGTTTTGGGAATATGTCCTGGAAACAGCGGCGTACATTATGAACTTGGTACCTTCTAAGAGAGTACCCTCTACTCCCACAGAATTGTGGAATGGGCGTAAGCCTAGTCTGAAACACATTCGGATTTGGGGTAGTCCAGCACATATGCTGAAGGGAGACGCTGATAAGTTGGAATCTCGTACGGATGTCCGGCTATTTGTGGGCTATCCTAGAGGAACGAAAGGTGATTTGTTTTATAGTCCTAAAGATCAGAAGGTCATTGTTAGCACGAATGCCCGATTCTTAAAAGAGGACTATGTAATGAACTACAAACCCATGAGTAAAATTGTTCTGGAAGAAATCAGAGGGGAAGCTCCTACCTTAGTACCACCGGTACAAGATGAGATACCACAGAGGTCTGCACCATGTGTCACTAATGATACGCTATTACCACAAGTGCCTCGTCGTAGTGGGAGGGTTGTTAGACAGCCTGATAGATTCATGTTTTTGGGAGAGTCTTCGGACTTAGTACCTGGTGAACATGAATCTGATCCTTGGACCTATGACAAAGCACTCCAAGATAAAGATGCAGAATCTTCGCAAAAAGCTATGAATTCTGAATTAGAATCTATGGATTCTAATCAAGTCTGGGAGCTAGTAGAACCACCAAATGGTGTAAAAGCCATTGGATGTAAGTGGGTCTACAAAAGAAAAAGAGGATCAGATGGGAAAGTAGAAACTTTTAAAGCAAGGCTTGTTGCGAAGGAGTATACTCAAAAAGAAGGGATCGATTATGAGGAAACCTTTTCGCCGGTAGCCATGCTTAAGTCTATCAGGATTTTTTTGTCTATTGCTGCTCATATGAATTATGAGGTTTGGCAAATGGATGTCAAGACAGCTTTCCTTAATGGTAGTCTTGAAGAAAACATCTATATGAAGCAACCAGAAGGATTCATTGCAAAGGGCAAAGAGCATCTTATGTGTAAGCTTAATCGGTCCATTTATGGACTGAAACAAGCTTCGAGATCTTGGAACATCCGTTTTGATGAGGTAATCCAGTCTTATGGATTCATTCAATGTTCAGATGAGTCTTGTGTATACAAGAAGAGTGATGGAAACGTGGTGGTATTTCTTGTACTATACGTAGATGACATCTTGCTCATTGGCAACAATGTCAAGACATTGTCAGACATAAGGTATGGCTGTCCAAGCAGTTTGATATGAAGGACTTGGGAGAAGTTGGACATATTCTTGGGATCAAAGTTATAAGGGATCGCAAGAAAAGAATGTTATGTTTATCTCAAGCTTCGTACATTGATACTATCCTAGCTCGTTTTAGCATGCAAAACTCCAAGAAAGGTTTTCTACCTTTTCGATATGGAGTACCTTTATCTAAGGAGATGTGTCCTAAGACACCAAAGGAGATAGATGATATGAAGGCAGTTCCTTATGCTTCGACCGTAGGAAGCCTAATGTATGCGATGCTATGTACGAGGCCAGATATCTGCTTTGCCGTGGGCATGGTTAACAAATATCAAAGTAACCCAGGACAAGGACATTGGACTACGGTAAAGCATATTTTAAAGTACCTGAAAAGGACTAGAAATTATATGCTAGTTTACCGAGCAAATGATTTGCTTCCTGTGGGTTACACGAATTCTGATTTCCAGTCAAATAGGGACAACAGTAAATCTACCTCGGGATATGTGTTCACCTTGGGAGGTGGAGCCATAGTGTGGAGGAGTGTTAAGCAGAAATGCGTTTCGGACTCCACCATGGAAGCTGAGTATGTGGCAGTCTCTAAGGCAGCCAAACAAGCTGTATGGCTCAGAAACTTCATGATGGACTTAGAAGTGATTCCTGGTTTACCCAAAGCTATCACAATTTATTGTGATAACAGTGGTGCAGTAGCAAACTCGAAGGAACAACGAGCCCATAAAGCAAGTAAACACATTGAGCGCAAGTACCACCTGATACGAGACATCGTAAAATGAGGAGAAGTTGTTGTCGCCAAAATTGCATCAGCAGATAACATAGCAGATCCTTTCACAAAGACTCTTCCAGCAAAAGCTTTTGATGGGCATGTTGAAAGGATGGGAATCAGATGTATGGCAGCGCTTATGGCCACATAGTCTTTTAGTATAAGTGGGAGATTGTTAGGATGTATACTATAAGCCTAGCTTTTGTATGAACATCTTTATGATATGAGATTCATTATGATCAAATGTTTGCATTTTATATTTGTTATATATGTGTTAATGCAATTGCCCAGATTAATCTATATTGTAGATAACATGGTTTGTGGTGCCACACAGAAGATCATGCTATCAGTTCCTTATAGATTATAAATAGTAGCTCACAATCAAGATGGATTTGGACAAACCATTAGAACGGTTGTAGTGTAATTTGGTATTAGTCTATCTTGACTATAGAGTTACACTAGTACATTTTGAGGTTGTTCGATTTGTACTGACTATATAAAAGAACAAGACCTCTGTTATTATGGATGTGCGTCTTCTTAATCCCTATATAATAACGGACACATGTAATCAGTGTTTGTTTCTTTAATTTGCCAATGGGTGAGATTTATTAATAAATCAATAGGCTCGGTGAATTGGGAAATAGCATTGCTTATATGGTGTGTTGTTGATTATAGAAGGAATCCGTGTCCTAATTATTTAGGATGATGATGCACTACAAGAAAAATGACATTTAACAACCCCTCAAAGACAACCCTTTTTATGAATTTGTGTTGTCTATTTGAATTAACAACCCTTTTTGCAACGCAAGCGTTGTCTTTGTTCAAAAAATTCGACCAAAGACAACGCTTTTTTTGGATAAGACAATGCTTTTCGTGGAGTGTTGTTAAATAGTGAATTTTTTTAAAAATAGACAACGGTTTTTTTGGATACGACAACGCTTTCTCGTAGGGTTGTTAAATAGCGTGTTTTTTTTAAAAATAGACAACGGTTTTTTCGGATACGACAACGCTTTCTCGTAGGGTTGTTAAATAGCGTGTTTTTTTAAAAAATAGACAACGCTTTTGTGCAATGCTTTTTTGAAAGTGTTGTCAAATAGCTAATTTTTTTAAAAATAGACAACCCTTATATGCAACGCTTTTATGCGTTGTCTTTTCATATTATCTTTTCACCAATAGACAACCCATTGTGCAACACTTTTTTTATGTGTTGTGTTAATTACAAATTAATTCATTTTTAATTTAATAAAATCTTAAAAATGTAACTAATTTATAATGTTATCTTATATTATTTGCATCAATATTATCTTATATGAAAATCTTATAATTTTAAAAAATAGTATTTTTATAAAATACTATTTTGAATTAATTAAGAAACTACACCTAAAATATTACTCTCACCCTTTTATATAATAATACAAAATTTACAAGTTATTTTAAAATGTAATTTGAAAATTATGTTTTATAATTCATAAACTATATATGAATGTTTCTCTAAAATAAAAATAAAGATAAAATCAAGCTGGTTTTAAAATTAATACAAAAATATAAATTATTTTATAAAACAAATTTTTTTATATAAATCATATATATCAATTAAAATAAAGAATATGAAAAAAAAATTGAGTATGAATTAACTAAGGGTCGAACCATAGACCTCAAGTGGGAGTGGGAGAACATCACCAATTTTACCAAACATATATTTACTTATTATTTTCCAACATTTAATATTAATACGTAAATGATAAATTCTTATACACAGTTTGCACTTGGGTTTTTCAAATACCCAAATGTCTCCATCGATTCATTTCCACCCCACCAAAATCCCAAATCCTTGCCGCCCAATTCTCCACCCATTTCCACCACCAAGACCCACTGGCCGCCGTTTGTAGGACCGACCGACGCCTCACCTGCACAGCAGATAGCTCCATTGGAGTGAGAAATTCCATAGTGGGGTTCCGGCAAATTCTGGGCTAGACATTGCTCTGCCGCTCAACCCACCGCCATTGCTTAGTCGTCGACGCCCTATCTGCCGACTGTATTTTCTCTCCGTCTCGCCGCCGCCCAGAAATCCACCGTCGTCCCGTCTCCGCTGCCGCCCAACAGAATCATCACGTCTCTCTCTGCTTGTCTTCTCATCGACCCGCCGTAGGTTCGCCGCTAATATTGAGTTTGGTATTCCAGATTCATCCTTTTATGAATAAGTTTGTGTGTTTTAGCCACTTTTATGTACTTTAGTTTTTTATAATTTTTCTTAAATTGTATGTGTTGTTTTAAAATGTTATATTGCTATTTCACTCTTGCAGTAGATGAGAATGTGTAAATGTGGGCTACTACCAGTTTATTGTTTTTTTCCATGTGCTCTAATAATAATTTGTGTGGGTTTGTCCAAGTTCTTTCCCTGGTGCCTTTTTTGGGTAAATGTTGCAGTTTTTTGAGGTGTCTGATATAAACGCCCATGGCCCAAATTCTGCAACAAGTTTAATGTGTACAATGGCAATGAGTCAGAATTTGTTGAGCTATTTGAGTTTCAAAGTTCATTTTATTGAGCATTAGATTGTAAATCTTCTATGATATATACAGATCTCATGTTTGGCTGGCTAAAGACCAGTATAGTAAATTAAACCCCATTATGTAAATACTGATTCTGTGTTCTGGTCTTCTGTATATAGAACAGTTAACTATCTTTCGAGCCTTTCTTTTACAAACATCATCTTGCATCAAAAAGAAATTATTGCAATTCAAGTTTACACCATAACAACTAGTTCCTGAAGTTTATACTTTTCAAAAATTGGCTCTATGACTAAATTCTAAAGATGAGGAATTTAAATCTTTTAAAGCTGGTCTCTGAGATTATACTTTTCCAGTTGGATAGGTTTATTGAATTTTTGGATTTGTTAACAAACAATTCCCTTCCTCTCAAGCTGTTATCAGTCTATATTCGTGTTGCTGCTTCTAGTGGTCCCATTCCACTGTGTTGTGTACTGTATCAGGACTCCAGGAGTTGAAATTCGCAGCTGTTGACTTTGACTGGTACAGAAAACAAGAAGCAATTGAATCACTGGATGTCAGATATAAGGCACTGTGGAGTGTCCTACTTGAGTGAGTTTTTATTTATCTGTGTTTTTCTAAGAATACTTTCAGTTCTGCATGTGTAGTTAAGTATTCCCATCTGAGCTTCTTGGTCCATGCATGACACTATACCTTAACTGCTACACCAATCTGAGATGCTGAGATCTAGTTATAGTTGAAATCAGAAAAGAAGTTTTAACTATTCCTTTAATTGCAATCTAATGTGAGATGCTGAGATTTAAAAAAATTGACATATTTTAGCTCAATGTGGTATTCCATTATTAAATGTTATATGACCGGTGGAAATTCCTGTCATCTGGATAGACATCACTCTTTTTTAGCCCTTATGCCTGGAGTTTGCTAAGTCTGTGGTTTGGATGCAACCCCTAAAAGCAGGAACAATCTCCTAGATTTTACATCACATTCTGTGCTTTGGATGCAGTTGAGTGTTGTTCTATTTAACATGAGACATTTTGTGATCTTAATATCCTGGGCTTTAGAAAAGCAAGGGAAACAGAGTGAACAAACTAATTGAACTTCCTATTCGCTGACAATATGGCATTGGTGAGCACATTTTAGCTGGAAATGTCTGATGCCAAAAATGCTTCTACTAGCCCCAACTCTGTATAATAATTATATTTTTCCTTGTCAAAATTTCTATGACGTTCAGATCCTTCTCTTCCAAGTAGCTTTCGTTTTATCTGCACAAGCCCGTATGAAATATCCATATACATGAATGACAATTTCCCTTGCAATTATCTATTGAAGTGAATATTTTTGTCGTGACTTGCATGCTTTGCTTTATTTTCTTTAGGTTCCCTGAAAATTCTCTTTGGCCTTAGCCCTGTGATGGAATAAAGTTGTATACGTTTGGTTGCGTTGACTGCTTTAGGCTTTTTGTTACTACAACATTAAAACTTATGAGTTCCACTGATGCTGTCTGGGATAACAGTTGATGTTAGTTTGTTGGTCTAGAATCTATTATCATTTCATCTGGATTTGCTTGTTTTTTATTTGATGGAAATCTTCATTCAGTTGAATGACGTCTTCTGCATAACCAAGATAATTAAGTTTAATGTTTATATTTTTTTCCAAAAGGTAATTCAGTGAACAATTCTTATTTTGATTTTCAAGAGTTGGGATTATACTAACTCTTAAAATGTTATTCATCTGATGTGCTCATTGGTGTTTGCTTGGTTTCATGTTAAGCACTGGGACAGGAAAGTGTTCAGCTTTACCTGAAGGGGAAAGTGGGATGCTCACAAGGATGTATTTTCCCAAGTGAGTGAAAATGTCCATGGAGATCTTAATTTTTTCAAATGTTTCTCTACCTTTATTAAAGCTATAATCTCTTTTAAAGGCTTGAAACTGTGTGCTTTATGTTCTCATATTTTCTTTCTCACAGACCTTCAAGAGACTATGTATGGCATCTGTTTTTTTGGGTGAAGAAATATTGGTTTGTTTAGATTGCTTTGTTAAGATATGGGATCTAGCCTGGTGGTTGCATAGTATAATAACTTTTTCACCCACCAACAATCAAATCTCTTAAACCAGTTTCTCTAAGCCACATTTCTTGATTTATCTCCCTCAAGTCTCAAATCTCTTGGTTTGGACTTCCTGGAAAAAACTTACATGTGCAGACCGACTTACCTTAGGGTTCTATGTGGTGCTCAGAAGTCTCTCTGATACGCATTTTCTTGACTTTAAGATGCTTACTTTCCTTTTACAACACCAAGTTAGATAATTCAGAGATGAAAGAAAATTTTGTGATTATCCTTTGCAAATGGAAGATGTATTCAACATTCGATTATGCATACAAACAATTTAAAACTCCAGCTCTGAAGTAAAAGCAAAAGCATAAAGTAGATCCCATTTCCTCTCATTCCAATTCTAAGTTTAACCTATTAAAATTAGAACTTATTCTTAATCATTTCAATTCTAAGTAAGGGCTGTCAAATGTACTTCTGTAATGTCTTCTGTTATTGGTGAATTAGAAATATATTCTAAAATTGTAACCTCTATTTTAAGCTGAACAACTTATTTATTTTTGTCTTGAGAGAGTTACATTAGTTTTTTGTTGATGTCGATAATTGGTGTTTCCTTTATTCCTCTATATGAAGCACAATACTTCAAAATATTTTCGTTTTAAAAATGTGAATGTAATTACGAAAATTATGCTGTACTGTTGGACTTCAAAAGGACATACACTTGTGTAATGTCGGTTAGGGTGTTTCATCAGACGTAATACCTCTCTCTCTCTCTCCCTCACACACATAGAGAACAATCTTCTCAATTGACGATTCAATACCCTAATTTAATGATTTCAAGTTTTAGCTCACAGGTCTTATGCAATTTAGGCGAATGTAATTTCATATGATTTGGGAAGAGTGCCCAGGATTTGCAGCTTGAATCGGAGTTGAAAGAGTCAACTGTTGTTCGTAAGGTTAGGTTGTTTAACCTAATTTGGATGGTTATTGTAATCATTTTGATCAATATTATATTTATAACCATTTTCTAGAAGATATTTGTATTGGTGTTGTTTTAAGTGAGCAGATATTAGATAAATTTGGTAGTTAGATTAATTACCTTGTCTGAATTGGTGTGATATATCTGTTGATTATAACAAAATGTTTGGAATATGCTTTTATTAATTGAGGCATGTTTGAGAGCATAGAGAATGAGATGATAGCTTATTTAATTGGCCCATCCTTAGTTACTTGTATCATACTAGATCGCTTCGTTACGAGTAGGAATTATAATATATCAAATCAATTATAAGTCAAAATACATGCATGAATTAAAATATATGTTTCAATGAATACTGTTTTGAATGAATAAAACAGAATAAATAATTTTTGTTCTTATCTCAAATGTATACGTACATTCTCCCAATTAATCTTTAGATGTTTTAATATAGTTTGTAACCAGATTAGGAGAATTCTTCCATGAATTGATCATCTCCAAGAAATAAAAATTCATGTTTATTTATCTCCAACAGGTATGTAAATTTCCACCTTAATTAGCCAAAGAATTAAGGACTAATAACAACTTGTTCGGTTTGTGACGGAGATGATAGCTTGACTTACTGATGTTCTACTTCTGTTTTGTTATAACTGGTTAACCACTGAATGCTCAAGCATACATTAACTAACTATGCTGAATTAGTTAACTTAGTTTATCAATGATTGCTGAAATGTGATTATTTGTTAATTAGTTTATTGCCTACTTGAGATGGACAAGGAATGGATGATGAAGGACAGACTCTCAAATGAATACAAGGCTGGGGTTGAGTCTTTTATGCATTTTGCATTGCACAATATAGATGATGTCAATGCAATGTCTTGTCCATGTTCAGATTGTGGTAATCTTAGGAAATGGAAACATGTCATTGTTAAGTTGCATTTGTTGACTAAGGGAATTGATAAAACATATCATACATGGATATGGCATGGAGAGAGATCTAAGCTAGGAATGTCTATGTATGATGGTGATCAGTTTAGGGGAAATGAATATAATTTTGGGAAGGAGGAACCTATTGACATGGTGCGTGCTGGATATGAATACACTAATCAAAATCCAAATGAATTTGGTAAATTGCTTGAGGATGCAGAAAAACCTCTATATCCGGGATGTACTTTTTTCACAAAGTTGTCTACCATTGTGAAATTGTATAACTTAAAGACAAAATTCAGTTGGAGTGATAAAAGTTTTACTGAGCTGCTTAGTTTGGTTAAGCAAATGCTTCCTCCCCAAAATGAATTGCCTTCATCTTTGTATGATGCAAAGAAAACCTTGGTTGCATTGGGGATGGATTATGAGAAAATCCATGCATGTTCAAATGATTGTGTCCTGTATCGTAAGGAGTACAAGGACCTTACTAATTGTCCTAATTGTGGTATCTCAAGATGGAAAGTGGGGAAAAATTCTAAGATTTATGAAAGAGTTCCAGTAAAGGTCCTTTGGCACTTCCCACCTATTCCAAGGTTTCAACGGATGTTTCGAAACAAGGAGATATCTAAGGACTTGACTTGGCATTCTGATAATCGTGTTGTTGATGGTTATTTACGTCACCCAGCTGATGCACCATCTTGGAAAGATGTGGACCTTAAGTGGCCTGAATTTGCCTCCGAGACAAGAAATCTCAGATTGGCTCTATCATCAGATGGGATCAATCCTCATGGTATGATGACTTCTACATACAGCTGTTGGCCAGTAATGCTGATCACATATAATCTTCCTCTATGGTTGTGTATGAAACGAAGATTTATGATGCTCACTATGTTAATTGCTGGTCCTAAATAGCCAGGGAACGACATTGATGTTTACTTGTCACCCTTAATTGAGGACTTAAAACTTCTTTGGGAAGTAGGTATTGAAACTTATGATAGTTTTCGAGATGAAAGCTTTCTACTTAGAGCAGTGTTGTTGTGGACCATCAATGACTTTCCAACTTATGGAAACTTATCTGGTTGTATTATGAAAGGATATCGTGCGTGTCCTATTTGTGGTGATAAAACTTACGCAAAAAGGCTAAAACATTCCAGGAAAATGTCGTATATGGGTCACAGAAGGTTTCTCCATGCGACTCATCCTTATCGAAGACAAAAAAAGTCATTTGATGGTAATCAAGAGTTTGACCCTGCCCCAATACCATTGAGTGGTAGTGATGTTTTTAAACGAGTATCAGAAATCCAATGTAAATGGGGTAAAAAAAGTTGTAACAATGTGTCAAAGGCCAGTGAAGATAAGCCCTGTTGGAAGAAGAAATCAATTTTTTTTGAACTCGAGTATTGGCAACACTTACATGTGAGACATGTTCTGGATGTGATGCATATTGAGAAGAACGTATGTGAAAGTCTAGTCGGCACATTACTTAACACTCCAGGGAAGACGAAAGATGGAATAGCAGTTAGACTAGATCTTGTGTTGATGAAAGTTAGAACAGAGTTGGCACCAAAGGTGGGTGACAAAAAAACTT
Source organism: Scutellaria minor (assembly GCA_954870855.1). NCBI lineage: Eukaryota > Viridiplantae > Streptophyta > Magnoliopsida > Lamiales > Lamiaceae > Scutellaria > Scutellaria minor. The sequence continues at coordinate 9,052,286 of OX940728.1, read as the reverse complement.
TCTTGCCACCAGCTTGTTACACACTAAGTACAGAAGAAAAAAGAAAGGTTTGTAACTCTTTTATGGGAATGAAGGTCCCTACGGGGTACTCGTCTAATGTCAGAAATTTGGTTTCAATGAAAGATTTGAAGCTTGTTGGCCTAAAGTCACATGATTGCCACACTTTAATGCAACAGTTGCTTCCAGTGGCTATACGTGGTGTTTTACCTGATAATGTGAGACATGCAATCACGAGGCTGTGCTTCTTTTTCGTTGTGATATGCAACAAAGTTATAGATGTCTCAAAGTTGGATGAAATTCAAAAGGAGATTGTGACAACCTTGTGTTTGCTTGAAAAGTATTTCCCTCCCTCGTTCTTTGATATCATGGTTCACCTAATTGTTCATCTTGTGCAGGAGGTGAAATTGTGTGGACCAGTCTGGTACAGATGGATGTATCCATTTGAGAGATACATGAAGGTCTTAAAAGGTTATGTGCGAAATCGTAATCGGCCTGAAGGGTGTATAGCTGAATGCTACATTGCCGAGGAGGCTGTGGAATTTTGTTCAAACTACCTTTCTAGAGTTCACACAATTGGAATCCCATCAAAACATCATCAAGGTAATATGACTAGGCCATTATCAACTGCAAAAGTGTTCCAAGCTAGTCCTGATGATTTGAGACAAGCTCATCTCTATGTTTTGACAAATGACATTGAGGTTGAACCGTATGTAAGGTGATCTCACTAACTCATTAAACCTTATATGTTATTATTTTTATATTCATCTCATTAAACTTTTTTAGTGAACATATGGCTCACCTAAAGCTAACTTCTGGAAGAAAGTCGGACAAACAACTCTTGGATGAACACAACAAAACATTTATTACTTGGTTAACTGATCGAGTACGTATTATAACTCTAACTTGTCCTATTGGATTATATAATTTTAGTTAAAATGTTAATTACGACTTGTTGAATTATAGGTTTCAAATGAAATTTATCATTCCAATGGTCAAGTATCAGAGAAGTTAAAGTTGATTGCAAGTGGTCCCGAAAAAAATGTGTTCAAGTATTCTAGTTACATGATTAATGGACTTACCTATCATACGAGGGAGCGTGATAGTATACGAGCTGTTCAAAACTCGGGAGTCAGTTTAGTGGCAAAAACCATGCAAGTGGCTAGTGCAAATGACAAAAATCCAGTTGTGACGGACATGGTTTATTATGGGGTTATTGAAGAGATATAGGAACTTGATTACCACAATTTTCGGCTTCCAATGTTCAAATGTAATTGGGTTGAGCACAATAATGGAATTCAAATAGATGATCTTGGTTTTACAACAGTAAACCTCAATAGAATTGGATTCAAATCTGATCGGTTTATATTGGGTAGTCAAGCTAAACAAGTCTTCTACGTTGAAGACCCTCGAGATCCTGCGTGGCATGTTGTACTTTCAACCCCCAGTAGAGAGTATTTTGATCACATTCATGGTTATGATTTAGAAGAATGTAACATGGACCATCAATGTTCTATAATGGGGATGCCCCCATTAGAGGTTGATGGTATAGATGAGCACGAAACATCATGTGTGCGTGAAGATTGTGATGGGATTTGGGTTGATAATTGCACTTTCTAGTTATGTGATTATCTTTTTCGGTATATAACCTCTGAACTTACTACTTTTCTCTTATGATATTCGTCTTGTTTGTTAAATATTTGCTAACTAACCTAATCTTAACTCTTTTGTAGGCTCGAATCATGGTGTGTCGTAGGAGGTCATCTGCAAAAGAAGACGAGACAAAGGACAAAAAAAGGAACAAACTTCGAAAGGATAAAACTGTTTCAAAAAGTTCAAGTTCAGTTGATGTTGATTTGGGAACGTCGGATGAAGAGGGCAGCTCCATGTCTAAAGGGAAGAGCACATCAAGACAGTATAGGGGTCGTACTCACATGCATGCTCTTGCGATACAAAGAGCTCAATGTTTCAAAAAGAAAGTCTTGTTCAACAACAAAGGTCAGCCCATTGGGCCTTTTGGTGCAGAAATGCAGAGTTACATTGGAGTGTTAGCTCGGGAAAAGGTCAAAATAACAATTGATGATTGGAGGGAGGTGCATACTGATGTCAAGGAAGAAATATGGGAATCTGTAAATGTAAGTGCATGTGCTTCTTTTATTGTGTTTTTAATTAAAATAAGAATATTTTCCTGTCATGGTCCTAATTGCTGATTTTTTTATAGTTGTTGTTCGAGGTTCCTCCTTCATGGAAGAAGGGGTGTTTGAATTCGGCTAACCAGAAGTGGCGTCAATACAAGGCAAGACTCACGAATAAGTATGTTTTCAGCAGAGTCCAGGAGCCTGAAAAGTTGAATACTCCACCCAACAAGTCTGGCATTGAGCAAAGTGATTGGAGCAATTTTGTGATCACTCGCTTATCGGAAGAGTTCAAGGTAAGATTCAAATACAGATTGTTTAGTTGATATTTCTCATCATTGGTGTCTTATGGTTGATAATCAACTGATGTAGACAAAGAGTCAGGAACAAAAGAAGCGAAGAGGTCTAGTGCAATATCCTCATAAGCTTTCTCGTAAAGGATATGCACGTCTGGCTGAAGAGTGTGTAAGTCTTTCATTTTTCAGCTGATTATTATTTGTATCATCTCTCGCATATTTAACGATCATTTTATATAAATAATATGTTATTGGTTGTAGGCTGCTGAGTTAGGCAATGATGATGAAGTCAACAGAGCAATCTTGTGGATGAAAGCACGATTGCCCAAAGAAGGGGATATACAAGAAGAGAGTTTAAAAGACACGATTACAAAGATTGTAAGGTTTTTTAGTACTTAATTATTTTTAAAACTAACACTCTCTCTTACTTACCCTTTCGGTTTATTGTTATGTTGTTACTAATTAACTTTGAAGGACGAGTACATACAACAAAGAAAGGAGGGTAACTTAGTCATGCAACGGAAGGGAGATAGCATCCTTGCGAAAGCTCTCAATTCACAAGAACACTCTGGACGTTTGAGGGGGACCGGAGGTCATGTCACTCCCTCAACTTACAAGAGTGTTTCGTCTAGTATGCTAGTGGATAAAGATTTGCTTTTAGAAGAGCAAAAAAAGATCAATTCAGAGCTCGACGCACGAGTAAGAAAGCTAGAAGCAATGATTTTGAAGAATGCACCTACATCTGCTTATGATAAAGAAGGGAAGGGCAGTTGTTCAGTTAAACTCCCAAGTCCGTCCCTTAGTAATGGAAGATGAGAGAGACAAAGATGATAAACCACAAATGGAGAACTTTGTTCAAAATTTGGACTCGGATGATGATCTCAAAATTGGTGAGAATAATTGGCCATCAAAGGTAAAATTTTCTGATCATGTTACAGATTTATATTTCGGTAATATATATGAATTATCTCTATGACGTAATCTACATCGTAGGGTGAACCAGTCGCATTAACGTTGGAATCTCAAGCAAATATTGCTGCTTATGGCACAATTATCAAAGTGGGTGGACGTAAACAACTTCTTCATGGTAGTCCTTTACCTGAAAATTACATGAGTGTGTCCATTGACCAAGCATTGGATCACGATGCCCCTTTGCCCATTCCTGGAGAATGCAATAGTATTGGTGAAGCGGTAGGTTCTCAGGTTGCGTGGCCATCGCATTTGATAAAACCCAAAGTGAAGGTAATTTTTTTTTGCCGAGTGTTATATTACATTATTTTTTACTATTGTCAGAAATATAGCATGCCTAATTACATATCGTGCTAATACAATTTTTAGAAACCTGGGAAGAAGAAAATCGTGCACAAAGACTTGCCTTCTGTTGATATATCAAGTGTGCCGAAGCCATTACATATGTTATATTGTTATACTAAGCTTGTTATTCAGAATGGAGGCAATGTGCAGATAGATCTTGATCATGAAGTATTTGGTCGTGAGTTGAATATCTTTGTTAACATTGAAGATTTGGTTCCCTTCTGTAAGTTGGAGCCAATCTCATACGTATGTGTAGTTGTCTATATTTGGTAAGTATTCTGGGCAATTTACCTTATTGTTGTTGTTATTATTATTATTATTATATTTAACATTGTGGTTTTTTCCTTTTAAAAAAAATGATGGTTAGGCATCTCTACAAACAGTTGGTGAATGAAAACAAGATTCAAAATTTCAGATTTGTGGATCCATATGAAATAGGACATTTGCCATCAACAAAAGTTGATCAAGATTTTCGTGAAAATGAGATGGAAAGAAGGGCATGTGCTCTAGCCAAAAGGTTGAGTGGTACATTGTCTTCTCAATTAGTTTTGGCACCTTGTAATGTAGGGTAAGTTTTGATTTGTTTTTTTGCCATCAATATTGGGATAACTAGAAATAATTCGCATATTACTAATTATTTGTGAGAAAATTAACTTCATAGATGTTATAATTGCATGAGTGAAGCTGGAAAATGTGTCTTTGTAAGTAGTAAACTTCATGACAGATAGTTTCTTTAATTATGATCTTATGTGCTTATTAACCTGATAATTGAAGAAAATATGATTTCTAGTAGCTGAATTGTTGAGTTTCTCTTTGATCCTTATAGTAACTGTTAAAAAGGTTTAGCAGCCTTTTGTTTTGTTGACTTCTGTTTTGGCGTTGTGACTGATTGTTTTAATTATCTTATCACAATAGATTTCATTGGATTCTAACTGTCATCAACCCCCACAAGCAACTTGTCATTTGTTGGACCCTCTTTATCATCGCTTGCACGATCAAGCTTGGAAAACAATAGTTGATCTGTAAGTTTCAATTTCAATGAGTTTAGTATATTTCTGTTCCCTTGGATTTTATGTTGCATGTACGATGATTAATACTTTGTTTTGTAATGAAGGGCCTTGAGAATGTTCAATACAGAAATTGGAAAGAATGTGAAAAAACAACCTACATGGGAAGTAGTCAAGGTATGTATTGCAAAGATGTGAATAATACGTTGATACTTATGTATCTTTTTATTTCATCATCATCAAGCATATATGTAAGTTGATACTTATACATGGTAATGTAGGCTCCTTTGCAACCTGATACCAAACAATGTGGGTTTTTTGTATTGTGGTACATGAGACACCTTGTTGAAAAGGATGCAACGGCGGACATGGTCTCATTGCGTTCAATTGTGAGTAACTACTTCCTATTTAGTTTGCATATTGTATACTTCACCAAAATGAAATGAAGTTGATTAATCTCTATATTCTGTTTTTCAAAGTTCACTGATGTTAAGTGCACTAGAGCTGATATTGATGAAGTTCGTGGTGAATGGGCTGATTGCGTTCAAGAAAATATAAATAGGTAGAACAAGGTGACTACTATATTTTAACTTGCAATGCTTTGTTTTGAATATTTCATATGATGACGTTATGATTTACTGGTGTTGATGTTTACGAATATTTGACAGATTGTGGGGACGTAGGGCGTACATGTCAAGTTCGTGATGCCGTGATTGTAAAGGTTTTGATGGTTATTAAAACAAATTCGATCATTTTGTTATTAATTGTGAAGTACTTTAAATTTATGGACTTAAGGTTGTGTGATTTATTGTGTTAGGATGGGACATATAGTTGGGATGATTTTTGAATGTGACCGATGATATTGACGATGTTTAAATGTTCTTCTAATAGCATTTGTTAATTTATATAAGTAAATTATATTGTTATATATATCCAGGAAAATATGAAAATATTGTAAAAAAATGTGAAAAACAAAAAAGACAACACAAAAAAGGGTTGTCATTAGTGTTGTTATTTTAAAAAATGACAACCCTAAAAAAGCGTTGCATAAATGTAATTGTATGCAATTTAAAAAAAAAACAAAAAAAAGACAACGGTTATAAGCGTTGCATAAAATCGTGTTGTTTTACTTCAGAAAGACAACGCTTTGTAAGCGTTGCATATATAGTTGCACAAAATCAGAAAAGACAACTCTTTCTTGCAACGGTATAAAAGTGTTGTTGTATCTAGATAAGACAACGCTTGAAAGACAACGATTTTTAAGCGTTGCATAGATAGAAACCACAAAATCAGAAAAGACAACCCTTTATTGCAACGGTATAAATGCGTTGTCGTATCTAGATAAGACAACGCTTTTTGGTATGTTGTTAAATGGCGAATTTTTTTTGCAACGCTGGATACAACAACACTCGGAAAATGGATACGACAACGGGGAAAACCCGTTGTAAAATGTCAAATTTCTTGTAGTGATGTCTCCTTGAGGAGCTCATAAGGATTATCATGTAAACCCTACAGGTGGATTTAATCCGACATGATAATAAAAATGAGTAGCACTAATCTTTGAATTAGATGTAAATTAATTAAGTTGTCAGTAACTTATTTAATTTACGGACATTCGATATCTTAAACGCGGGGAAATAAACGTGCACATAATAAAGGAGCCCATATTGTAATATGGGATTAGGACGGTAGTTCAGTTATAACTCCTTAGTGGACCGAGCTATAATTGATGGGCTTAAGTTGGGTGTTCGGGCCGAACACAGGACACCTAAGCCCATCAGGACGCCCAACCTTAATTCTTCCTCTAGGTCCCCTAGAAGAACAAGAAACTCACGTATTCTAAAATATACAGAATTGAGGAGAGAGTGATAAGGAGGCAAGAGAGTTGAAACTTTGGAAGATCGTCGCCCACACGACGTCCAAAGCAAAGGGCTAGGAATACAGCAGAAGATCGAGAGGTCTAAACTTCGATCGATTTGTCTTCACAAAAGGTATGATTTCTTCCGTTGCGTGTTAATCATATCTTGTATGGATCCCGAATTAGATAATTGCATAGAGTCGGCGATCCGGTGGTTCCAACAGTTACTGCTCCTATAGTTGAAGAGACTCAGAAACCTAAGAAGAAGAGAAGTAGCTGGTTAAGGGCAAGGGAGAGATTGCGAAGAAGCCTGAGGGCAAGACCCAACCAATGTGGTTAGGACTAAAAGAAGAGCTGAGAGCGATCGACACTCTCAACAGAATCGAAAGCTCCATAGAATCCATTACTGCAAAAGATGCTGAAAGGGTCGTGGTCGAATCTGGTAAAGCTATTTGGAGAAGATTCACAACCATATATAAGACCTAGAGATGGTCGAGGCTAGGTCCAGGAACAGAGCTAGTCTAGTGGGATGAATGGCTGGATGTAGAAGAGATCATCCTGACATGGATAGCCAACTTCGTGGAGGATCCCGATATACTCCCCAATGGGCTCCTACCTTTCTTCAGTGAATACTTCATTGAGCTGAATGCTAAGCCAATTATTGTCAAGATCTATGAGAGGTAGGAGAAGTTGAATGCTCATTGGGCGGCCAAGTACGAGGTGATGGTGAGAGAGCAGTTGATGAAGGCAGGGGAAGACAACACATTGATAAACCCCAGCACCGAGACTGTTAGGACCTTATCAAAATTGGAGCTGACGAGAGCTCAGTTAGCTACCTCTTCTGTTGAAGAAGCTAATGAAAGGATGCTGCAGTTGGGGATGGAAGCAAGCAGGGCTTAATCTACTTAACCCCCAAGAATATTGTAAAGAGAAAAAGGGAGCTCAAGAGTTGTTGAAGCACACGATTCTCCAACCTTTACAGGTATAGCAGCTCTTTCTCCTATTACTCAACTGGATGTGATGGAAGAACAACTTCTTGATTACTCTAACTCTCCTATTTATCATGTTGTACCATCTAAGGGGGAACCATCACCAATCATCCAAACCATGGTAACCGACATCATGAAGGACTATACCGATGAAGCATCTATGGAGGAGGTTGCAGAGGCGAAACTCCCTGTGCTGGTAGATGTTGCAGCATAAAAAGCTGAAGAGAATGAACCAGCACAACTTGCTGAGGAAAAAGTTGATAAGACTCTTGAACTTCTACATGCTGCAGCCACGAAGCTTGCAGAAGTGAGTCGGGATGTTGTTGCTGTTGATTAGCTAATTGCTGAGGTAATCGAAGTTACTGCTATTGAAGTAGCTGAGGTTACTGAGGAAGCTGAAACTTAAGTTGTTGTTGCTGAGGTTCCTATTGAGAAAGGACCTGTTTCTAAAGAAAGTCAGGAGCCTGATGTTGTTGCTGAATAGGTTCCTATGGATAAGGAAACAACTATTGAGCCTGTACAGGTTGCTAAGAAAAGACAGGTTGCTGAAGAGGCTGAGGTCTCTGAGAAAGCTGTTGAAACGGCTTCTCCAACAAAGACCTCCAGTACGAATGCTGGCGAAACTCCCTGTGCTGGCAGATGTTGCAGCATAAAAAGCTGAAGAGAAGGAACCAGCACAGCTTGCTGAGGAAAAAGTTGATGAGACTCTTGAACTTCTACATACTGCAGCCACGAAGCTTGCAGAAGTGAGTCGGGATATTGTTGCTATTGATTAGCTAATTGCTGAGGTAACCGAAGTTACTGCCATTGAAGTAGATGAAGTTACTGAGGAAGCTGAAACTGAAGTTGTTGTTGCTGAGGTTCCTGTTGAGAAAGGACCTGTTTCTGAAGAAAGTCAGGAACCTGATATTGTTGCTGAACAGGTTCCTATGGATAAGGAAGCAACTGTTGAGCCTGTACAGGTTGCTAAGGAAAGATAGGTTACTGAAGAGGCTAAGGTCTCTGAGAAAGCCGTTGAGACAGCTTCTCCAATGAAGACCTCCAGCATGAATGCTGTTGAGACAGCTCCGGTGGAGGAGATAGAAGGGAAACCTGAGGATGAAGTGCCTGTAAGAGGCAAGGAGATTGTAGTTGCTGCCCTTGCTCTAAATCTTGATGATGGAGATGACTCATCAAGTGATGATGATGAGGATCTTGAAGGTGGCAGTCCTCAATTCACAGAGCCTTTCAAGATGAAGAGGACTGCTGAGGATAGATTAAAACAGATATTGGATAAGGATGCAGCAAAGCAGCAAGATGAGGCGAGTTAAACCCTAGTCCTCTATACTCAAGAGAAAACTGGACCAGTGGTTGGGGTTGAGACTCCTACTGACTTGCAAGAGCTATCTCTTTAAAGGATAAAGGATGTTGTGCGAGGGCTGATGAGAGCTATAAAAATTCATAAGATGAACATGGCCTCCAACATCCAAATCACTAAAAAAGCACACTTATCATCCATACAAGAACTGAGGAATGAGCTATTTGAACTCCCTTCGAAGATACATAAGAGGATGAATTAGGAATTCAACGCCCAGTACCAGAGCAGGAAAAGGTTTAAGCGAGAACAACAAGCAGTATCTGATGCTCGTGATGTAACTTTCAAAGATATTAAGAGCTCAAATGATAAGGTTAAGAGTACTCAGATTGCACAAAACATGGTAATGGACAGCATGCAAGAAAACATTTCCACCTAAGGATAGGATGTTCGCAGTGTCAAGGACAGGATTTTGAACCTTAAACTCTTTGTGGGTGAGATGAGAGCTATAATGATGAGAGTCTTCCCTGCTGAAGCTGCTGAAGATACTGCCCCCAGAACTGGAAAAGTTGATGATGTTAAAAAGGGAGAAAGTAAGTAGCAAGATGAACCTGATGATACAATTGTAGAAGCTACAACAAAGGAGATTGATGATGATGATGATATATAAATCAGAAAGATACAGAATACTGATTATAGCAGGATTTTAGATATGAAGAAATCTTGAAGACTGATTTTCAGCAAGGAAAATCAGTAAGCTGAAGTGGAAACTAGGATCAAGAAGCTGGATCAGTAAACAGCAAACAGGAGACAGTAAGAGAAACTGAAAGCTGACTGCAGGATTCTGGAATAGGAAGTTGTTCAGAATCAGGAACTATCACAGGTCAGGAAGCTGACTGTAGGATTCTGGAACAAGAAGTTGTTTAGAACCAGAAACCTTATCAGAAAGCTAGCGCAGAATAGAAAGCAGCTACTGCAACCTGAGCAATAAGCTGTAAGTTCTTCTATCTTATTCATTGTAGTACGAGGAATATAATGAATACAGTATGAGGATTGGTTCTTATCTAAGTTACCAATAGATAGAAGTTAGCACCGAGCCAATGAGGTGACGCTACCTGGACCGCGGCTTTGAAAAAGTACTGTAGCGGAAGTATAGCTCCATTAATGCGGATCAGAGTAGAACATACCCTACATCCCAGATTTTCCCAGATGCATTTATTGCGAAGATTTGAAGATCAATTTGAATTGCAACAAGGATAATGCCTCTCTTCAACGGGCATTCTTCTCATGATAATAGCTCCATTAATGCGGATCAGAGTAGAACATACCCTACATCCTAGATTTTCCCAGATGCATTTATTGCGAAGATTTGAAGATCAATTTGAATTGCAACAAGGATAATGCCTCTCTTCAACGGGCATTCTTCTCATGATATAAATAGAAAGATAGAGTGACTTTGAAGACTACTGAACAACTGATTATTTTCTTAAGCTATCAAACTCTCAAGCGATTCTCAAGTTTTCTAAGTTCAGTCACTCAACCTTCTAAAGCAATCTACCAAAGCATTCGAGCTTTCAAGTTCAAGGCTAACTTCAGAGTTACACCAGTTGAAGAACCAACATATAATTTTAACCATGTGTTGTGTGCTAGGTTGTTTTAGTTTGGTTTTCTTAGTTGGAAGAATTAGATCCTCGCTAAGTGTTAAGTCTTGTGTAGGCTTATAACTCTATGTGAGTTTTGTACTCTGTGTGGGATATTGCCCACGAATCTTGTGATTCTAGTAGGTTAAACTTGATAGGAAGAAGTTTGTAAAACTGAGTCTTGTAAAGCAAACTGACATACTAAAGTTCCTTCTGTGTGAAGGAGTAGAGTGGATGTAGAAGGATTACACCACCTTCGAACGACTATAAACCCTTGTGTATTTATTGCTTTTGATTACCTGTTGCATTGCATTGTTACATATCTATCTTGTTGCATTTATCATAAGCATATTGCTCAAAGGATTCTGACAAAATCATATTTGTGAAAAGAAAACTATTTTTCAAAGAGAAACTCTATCTTTATTATTCCGCTGCATACTATGATAACCGAGTCAGTAACCTAAAACAGCATACTGCCATGCCAATTTACTGAATCGAGTGGTTACTTCATTCTCTATTGAATCAGTAACTTGTTTACAGAAAATTTTTAAAACGCAAAATTTGATAGAGGTTCATTCACCCCCTCTGAACCTCTGACCACTTAGAACCAACATATATTAATGTAAATTGTGGGTTCAAGGTGAGTGAGAAGGTTAGAAGGAAGGGGTGAAATCGAGTGGTGGTAGAGAGGGTATTCAAAACCATCCAACTTAAGTCCCCTCGCCTTAGTGGCAAAGTTGAGTAGTGGTAGAGGTATCAAAATCAAACTGTGCTCAATGATTTAGAAAACCATTATTGGGTTCGAAACTTGAACCGTAAACCAATGGTTTACACTGCCAGTTTTCCTATTTTTTATAAATTTTATATTTTATAAAAATATATTATTTTATTCAACTATTTAATGTTAAGCTGAATTGATTATTAATTTTAATTTTTATTACAAGTTGTAATTTTTTAAGTTTAAAATTTGTATTTTGTTGTATTTAAATTATTATTTCTAATTTTTTGAAGTTGTATATAACTTGTAAGTTGCAGTGTTGTATTGTTGTAACATGTAAATGTACTAAGTCATAATTTTTTATTTATATCAATTTAATAACTCACAAAAAAATTACTATTTTGTTATGTATAAATAACTGTAATATTTTTATACAAATTTAATTAAAAAAATTAAAAATATAAAAAATTAATTAAGTTAAAAAATAATAAAATATTAAAATGAATGTAATGCCCCACTTCTTTTTAAATGTAATTTCGGCTAAGACGTTATTTACGTTCAAAATTCACCATTTTAAGAATAATAAAGATAAATTATTGGTTTCAAGTGGCATAGAGGTTCAGATGAGGGGTGAATAAACCTCTATCGATTTTTCAAATTTTTTTGAACTAGCAACACTGTATCCTATAACAAAATACATCGCAAAATACCGTACAACTTATTGGGCTATAATGCAACGCAGCTTACTACACCGGAGTTCTTATGCAGCGGAAACTTAAGTTTTTGATAGAGTTTCTTTTGAAAACCTTTTCATAAATATGAGTTTTAGCAAAACTTGAATGTTGTATGATGCGATGTAGAATGCAGCAAGATATAACAATAGAAATGCTAAAACGGAAAGATAACCACACAAAGACTTATAGTGGTTCGAAGCTGGTATAATCCTACGTCCACTCTACTCATTCTCGAATGAGGAACTTCATTAAGCAAGTTGTTTTATAGGACTTTGACCTTTACAACTATCAACCTAACAAGTTACACCTACTAAGATTCAGCTTTCACACATGTAGCGCCCAAGATAAAAACAAAACATAATTGATTAATTAAATAATTAAACCCTTAATCATTTTTATTATGTGTGTTTATTTTGAATGTTTAATTTGATTACGTGCGTTTCAGATATGTGTTTAATGCAAGATTTAAATGGATATATTTTCTAGTTGTGGAACATAGAATATTTTTATACCATTAGATGAGTAATAGAAAAACGAGAAGATAGAAATGAACTAGAGGTCAATCGGAGACCCGTAGCTCAAGTAGCGACGAAAAGGGCAAAACATGAAGTTTCGGAAAACCGAAAGATATTTACGATGAATAGTAACAAAGATTTTTCCGGTGAATAGTGACCAAGAATTTTCAACCGTGAACAGTAACCTTAAGATTTTTATGTGAATAGTGTTTTCCGAGAATTCTATAAATAGGGGCGTTTTCAATTCAAAAATCACCATTTTTCCGAACGAGCCAAAACCGACAAAAACTCGTAAGTCTCTCTCTCCTCTCTTCTCTCTTTCGATTTTCTGTTTCTGACCACTAGCGCTGCTGCCGGTGGCCGGAAAAATTCAACTTTATTGGTTTTGGCCAATTTTTGCATAGAACGTAGGTCTCGTCGAGACGAGTTTAGGATAGGTTTCGGATTTTAATTTCGATGTCTCGTTTGCCGGGAAACGGAAAAAATGTCGTCGAAAAACCCTTATCCATGTTTTTCAACCCTTTATCTCTCCTCGTTTCTCTCTCTCTCTCCTCCTTCGCCGGACTAGTGGCTGACCTTTCCGGGATGTCGGACTATTAGTTGGGGGTGGTAGCACCACCGTGGGTGGCGGCACCGAGGCTGGAAGTGGTGGTGGAAAGTGGTTGTGTGTGTGTATAGGCTAGTGTGTGTGTGATTTTACGTGATAGTGTGTGTGTTTTTGGGCTGTTGGTTGCCGGTGATGGGAGGTCGTCGGCTGGAGTTGAGTGTTGGAGTGGCCCCTCGTTGCGCCGTCGTGTCAGGTGGTGTCACCAACGATGGGAGATCGCCGGCTATGGCGGGAATTTGGGGGGCGGAGAAAACGGTTGAGAGGCTGGCTGGCGCCGGGAGGGTGTTGGGCACGCTTAAAGCGCCGGCGCCGGGTAACCATCCCTCAATCTTAAAACACTCCGTTTGAACTCGTTTCAACTCCGATTGAACTAATTCTTTTTACGTTGCAACCCAAATCCTTTCCTCTATCTTATCAGATTGTTGGATTTAACTTCCACTCTCATTTCTTCATCCTCGATCTTTAGATCTTCCATTCCGTCTCGTTTTTACCGATCGTTTCAAATCCGATCAAACTCATTCTTCTTCCGTTGCGATCCAAATCTCCCCCTCTTTCATGTCAATATACTAAACTGACCTTTCCCTCTTGTTTCTTCAACCTCATTCTTTAGGTCTTTCATTCCAACTCGTCTCTATCGATCATATTTTCACCGATATTATCTATACCTTTAATTATACATATTTAGGATCTAAGAAAGTTATAACTTGTGTAGGCTATCAGTTGGAAGGTGCTTTGTGATACTTGATTTTTGTTACTTGACAACTCACGTGGTAACCACCGAATGAGGTGGGGGTAACTTCTAAACCCTAACACTTATGTTTCCATTATTAAATGCATGAATGACAGTTATATGTTATGTGAAACATGTTTGGAAAAATTCCAGCATCCTGCCTTGGGTCGGAGCTTAAATTGGCATGAGGCGCGGCTCTACCAGATTCGAAATCGTGAGCGCAAAGCTACATAAGTATAAGGCATTAAAGTTACACTATATGCCCATAGGATATCGTTTTGGTGTAGCGGTAAGCGCTTGAAGGTCCAACACTTGGTATTAGAGCAGGTCACGGGTTCGAATCCCCTCGAGAGCACTTTGCAGTGGGAGCTGTCAGGGCCTTGGAACTGATGATACTGTCGCGCAGGTCAGGTTGATAGGTGGCCGAGTCCTGAGGAAGATGAACGGACCTGGAACCAGGTTGCTGGCGTAGCAGAGGATGGCGCGAAGGCGTGGTGGTGCCGAGTCATGATGATGGCATGGAGGCATAACGATGCCGAGTCACGGTGACATCAAGGATGGTGAGAAGGCATATCGGTGTCGAGTCATGGAGATGTCGGGCTGCAGTAGCTGAGTTCAGGGAACTGAGTGAAGATGTCGGGCTGCAGTAGCTCAGATCAGGGAACTAAGTGAAGAAGCTGTTGGTTGCAGTAGCAGTAAGCTGTAAACCTGTCAGGTAGTAACAGGAAGCTGTGAAGAAACCTGAGGTTGCTGAGATGGTAAGATGTGAAGATACCAGAGGTCGCAGTAACCTGAGAAAGTGAGGAAGCTGAGCAGAAAGCTGTGACAAGAAGCTGAAAATAGGAAGCTGTGACAGTAAGCTAGGTTGCTGGAGCGGGTTCCTGAGGAGTAAGCTATTGAGTTCAAGGTTGCTGGAGTGAAGAGGCTGGCAGGTGCTGGGGGGATTATTGGGAAAATTCCCAGCATCCTGCTTTGCGTCGGAGCTTAAATTGGCGCGAGGCGCGGCTCTGCCAGATTCGAAACCGTGAGTGCAAAGCTACATAAGTATAAGGCATTAAAGTACCCTATGCCCACAGGATATCCTTTTGGTGTAGCGGTAAGAGCTTGAAGGTCCAACAAAACATCTGTTTATGAAATGAATCTTAATCGTTATGCTATATGAATATAAGATTTACAAAATTTTGAGTTTCATGTGTCGTGCTTACATGTGGTGGATTATATGGATATACATGTATGTCATTTCTAAACTACGAAGGGACTACAGTCCATATCTATACTACGAAGGGACTACGGTCCATATCTATGCAACGTGTCCCTATGTTAGGTGTTATGCATTCTATGCACTGTCTTTAATTCTTGTAATTGTAAATGTTCAAAAGACTTAACTGTTTAATGAACATTAAAATATGAAATTACTCCCACGAGTGTGTTCAACACACTCATCCCTATTCTGTACTCACACTACAGGAGATGAAGAGAATCATGATACGTAGAGAGAGGGGTGACTTATTAAGCTGTGTCCTTTTTCCGGTTTTGTCTTTTAAAACTATGTTGATCATTTGTAAAATTAAACTGTTCTTCTTCTTAGTAATGGATCCTGATGGTTTTTTTTCTCGTTGCTATGTTCTCTCCCAGCTTTGTGCCGAAGGATTTTTATCATGTAAAGTTTATTTTCTGCTGCGTAAGGTTTTCAAACTCTTTTCATCGATTGTATCCGATGTTTCATATGTACAGCTTCTTACAGTCTCTTATCTCTTTCTATTTTATATCATGTACGTATTTTTCCCATTCTTTCTTCACGCCCACAAAGAAAACTCTGATAAATTTTTAAGTGCGAAAAACGGGGCGTGACAGATGGTATTAGAGCAATGTTCTATCATTTTCGAACTTGCTAAAACTTGTTTTATAAAGAGAAAACGAGAAAAACATGTTTTAAACGTGAAAAATCTTTTCGAAAAGAAATGGATAAGCACCATCCTCTCTCTATACGTGTCTCTCCCTAATCATGAGTGTTTATCTGCTAGGTCTTTTCTCGTTTATCTGATATAAACCATTAAGGTTTGAAGAGGTGTTAAGGATATAGTTTCACGATAAAAAGATCTTTTAAAAACCTCTTGATGTCACTGCAATCGACACACTGCTCTGAGCCACCGCCCCAAAGCCACTGACTAGAGCAGCGTGAGCTCGTGTGTGAGTATGGTCATTCGCAGGAGTTAATATTATGTAAATGATAGTTGAAACTACCATGGGCCCTTGTTTATAACAAGGTGTGCTAATGAGTGGGTTTAGCCAGTTCGTGGTTGGGATATGTAAGGTTGGTTTTGATACTGGAGATCTATGAAGACCATGTGAGGATGTCAGTAATGTGTTTCATGATGTTTTACTTGATATATTTTTCTGGTTGGTTTATGCAAATTGAATCTACGCTATCATACATGATAAATGAATGATAGAGAATCTAATGAGATTATTATATGATATATGGAGTAACGATTATCGGAACCATGGTACCCGTTTTTGTTTATTTGTTGTTATTTTATGTTGTTGGGTTTTGTGGGGTAGATAATAAGGGTTAGTTTTCGTTTATTGTCTTTAGAATTATGCCTCGAGGTCGACCACGAAGGAACCAGCCACCAACTGCAAATCCACCAACTATAAATCCACCAGAACAAAATGTGGATGCTATAATGGTGGATTTAGTGTCCGTCCTTAGGGGACTGGCACAATACTTCGAGGTGACTCGAACCACACCCCCGCCAACAAGATCCGATCTGAATTTGATATACGAACAGTTCCGCCATTTCAATCTACCAATGTTTAATGGAAAAGGCAAATCAGCTGACGTCGAGGAGTGGCTAAGGTCATTGGATCGTTTATTTGGACATTTAACCTGTATGAAAGAATAAAAGATCTCGTGCGCGGTGTTCCAACTCATGAAGGAAGCGAGTCATTGGTGGGACTCGTATGAGAGGACCCTATTGCCAACTCTAAGAGAGGAGATGACATGGGAGGATTTCAAGGAGGTGGTTGCTCATCATTTTATACCTCAATCCTACAAAGATAAAAAGGAAAAAGAGTTTCTACATCTCCGTCAAGAAAGCTTGACAGTAGGACAGTACGAGCGGAGGTTTAACCATCTAAGCAGATACGCCACTCACTTGGTGGATACTGATATCAAGAGGGCCCGATGTTTTGAAAAGGGTCTTCGCTTAGAGATCAGTTCAATTTTGGCAGGTCAGGGAAACATGACTTATGTCAACATCGTGGAGAGAGCCCAAAAGATGTCCTCTCATCTGCACTTGGACGTGTTACCATCTGAGAAGGTTGATGAGATACCTGGAAAGAGGAAGTGGATCGAGCCAAGTCAAAACTTCGAGCAAAACAAATTCCCAAGGACTAACAATAATTCACTTCTCCCTACTCCTAAGCTAAGAAACTCGTGTGCCAAGTGTGGAAAGGCTCATGCAGGATCATACCTTTTAGGGACCCAGATTTGCTTTAGATGTAGAGAACCAGGACATGTCGCCATCAAATGTCCGAAGTTTAGTAACACAACGACGGTACAAAATCCAGGGCCAGGGGCAGGTAAAGCTCGAGCTTTCACTCTCAATCATACAGAGGCTGCCGAAAGATAGGTTACGGACGATGAACTTTTAATATTATATATGTAGATAAATATGTAGTGGCTCATACCTTGTAGTAGTGTACGTAATCCTTTTGTATAATGTATGAGTTGTTCACCTTTTGGCCTTGATATATATATACTATACCAGATAGTATTTTGTTATTCGATGGAATCCACATTTACTTCTTCCTTCGTGTTTCGTGTATTATTTCTTCATCTATAGTATTGTGGTGGCACTAGACCTGTTAAAGCATGAGAACGATTTGGTAGTCGCTAAAAACTTTAGAATTTAGTATTCCATCGGAAGGAACAATACGAATGAAACACATTGGTCTAGGTTTAAGGATCGCGCTTGGAAGTAGAATTCTTTTAGCTGATCTGTATGTGTTAGAGATGAAGGACCTTGATGTGATTATGGAAATGGATTAGCTTAAGGCAAAATCACGCGGTAATCAAGTGTCGTGTGAGGGAAATCATCTTTCAAGCACTAGGAGAGCCGGAGTTCACATTCCATGGGACGTGAGTTAAAGTCGACTCAAGGATTATCTCGGCTATGAAAGCAACCCAGATGCTTAGCAAAAGAGATTGCGAAGCTTCGTTGGTCAACATGGTGAACCCTGAGAAAAAATCGACTACTATCGAGAAGGTACCGGTGATAAAGGAATTCATGGATGAATTTCCAGAGGATTTACCGGGTCCTCCACCGGATCGATAGGTGACCTTCAAGATAGATCTCATTCCAGAATCAGCACCGGTGTCAAAAACTCCTTATCGGATGGCACCGAAAGAATTGCAAGATCTGAAGGTCCAGTTACAAGAACTTTTGGATAAAAGTTTCATTGGACCGAGCGTGTCGTCTTGGAAAGCTCCAGTGCTTTTTATGAAGAAGAAAGATGGGAGCTTGCGGATGTTTATCGATTACTGAGAGTCGAACAAGCTAACTATAAAGAACAAGTATCCACTGCCTCAAATTGAAGATCTTTATGATCAATTAAGAGGTGTCAGTGTGTTCTTGAAGATTGACTTAAGGTCTGGATATCACCAGATGAAAGTCAAAGATGTAGATATATCTAAGACAGTATTCAGGATGAGATATGGCCACTACGAGTTTGTAGTAATGCCATTTGCACTGAGTAATGCTCCAACTGTCTTTATGGACTTGATAAATCACGTCTTCCATCCGTATCTCGATATTTTCGTCATTGTGTTCATTGACGATATCCTCATCAATTCATGTGATAGAACGCACCATGAATAACATCTCAGGAACACGTTGGAAATTTTTGCAAAGGGAGTTACGCACGCAGCTAATTTCTCCTGTTGGATGCGACAACTTTTTTCCCACCTCTTCAACTCTCTTTTTCTTTCTCTTTCTCGCTCTTCTTTGCCTTTGTCAAAACTGTACTTATATTCTTTGACTAAGGAATACGACTCTACAGCGCCAACTGCTTCTCACTCAACTCCACAAGTAAAATGGTGAAAAGAGAAGTAAATGGGATACCTACTATAGTTGAAGAGGAAGCAATGGACATTGTGATTGAGGGAGGTCTCTAAAAGTTGAATTAGAGAATGCAAAGCAGACACATAACAATGATGTTTATGTTGATATGGATAGTTAGGATGGTCCAGAGGTGTTTGATGAGGTTTATAGAATGGGTGAATCTCCATTCTCGTGTATTGTCTGATGGTTCCTCTTTCTCGAGTGATGATGAATGTGAAAATGAGGATGTGTGAAGCAAACGAGTAGCAAAATGAGTATGAGGAAAGAAGTGATCGAAAACAGATGATGTGATGATTATCATTAATGACAAGGAGACGATTTCCAGTGGAAGAGTGAAAGTGACACTGAAGTCAATAAGGGTTATCTTGATAAAACGAGTATGGGTTGGAAAAATGAGAAGCAGAAGTACGATTTGGTTAGGAAGGTTCGAGAAAAAAAATTGGAGAAGCTCAGGACTGACAAAAGTTCTGAACATCGAGTTTAGCCAAATAATCCAGGCCTGCAAGTTCCTTAATGAGAAATGGAAAGAACGAAACAACACGGGAACAAGAGGATGAGATTCTGGCAAAGTAGCCAATCTTGTCGTTTCTAAGTACACATCTAATATCGAGAACAAAATTCTTTTAAGGGGTAAGGGATGTAGCGTCCAGGATAAAAATGAAACATAATTGATTAATTAAATAATTAAACCCTTAATCGTTTTTATTATGTGTGTTTATTTTCGATTCAAAAATCACCGTTTTTCCAAACGAGGTAAAATCGACGAAAACACGCTATCAGTTGGAATGTGCTTTGTGATACTTGCTTTTTGTTACTTGACAACTCACGTGGTAACCACCGAACGAGGTGGGGGTAACTTCTAAACCCTAACACTTATGTTTCCATTATTAAATGCATGAATGACAGTTACATGTTATGTGAAACATCTGTTTATGAAACGAATCTTAATCGTTATGCTATATGAATATAAGATTTATGAAATGTTGAGATTCATGTGCCGTGCTTACATATGGTGGATTATATGGATATACATGCATGTCATTTCTAAACTACGAAGGGACTATGGTCCATATCTATACTACGAAGGGACTACGGTCCATATCTATTCTACGAAGGGACTACAATCCATTTTTATGCTACGTGTCCCTATGTTAGGTGTTATGCATTCTACACATTGTCTTTAATTCTTGTAATTGTAAATGTTCAAAAGATTTAACTGTTTAATGAACGTTAAAATATGAAATTACTCCCACGAGTGTATTCAACGCACTCACCCCTATTTTGTACTCACACTACAGGAGATGAAAAGAATCATGATGCGTAGAGAGAGGGGTGTCTTATCAAGCTGTGTCCTTTTTCCGGTTTTGTCTTTTAAAACTATGTTGATGATTTGTAAAATTAAACTGTTCTTCTTCTTGGTAATGGATCCTGATGTTTTTTTTTCCCGCTGCTATGTTCTCTCCCGACTTTGTGACGAAGGATTTTTATCATGTAAAGTTTATTTTCTGCTGCGTAAGGTTTTCAAACTCTTTTCATCGGTTGTATCCGATGTTTCATATACACAACTTCTTACAGTCTCTTATCTCTTTCTATTTTATATCATGTACGTCTTTTTCCCCTTCTTTCTTCATGCCCACAAAGAAAACTCTGATAAATTTTTAAGTGTGAAAAACGGAATGTGACAACACAAGTTGCTCGAAACTAACAGGCTGACCCTCACTGGATCCTGCTAACTCACACAGAGTTATTACCTTAAACTCCTAAGGCTAAACACTCAACAAGGATTTAAATCCTATCAACTGAGGACACCACTAAAACAACCTAAGCACACATCACAAAGATTAAACGTATATAGGTTTCTTCAATTGGTGCTTGATGTAGTCTTGATGAATTTTGAGCTCGAATGATTCTAAGGCTTGACTGCTTCTCTTAGAGGTTGAGTGACTGAAAATTTTGAGTGTTGAGTACTTGAGAGTTTAAAAGCTTGTTCTAGCTTGAGAGCAAGTGATCAATTTTTCAGTGATTGCTTTAGTCAATTTTCCCTCTATATATATAGGGTAGAAATATGATACTACGTTGTTTACTGTAAGAATAGTTCTTTGCACAACATAAACTTAAACTTTTGATAGAGTTTCTTTTGAAAACTTTTACAAATATGAGTTTTAGCAATCTTTGTATGCAGAATGATCAGAGATATAAATGCAGCAAGCTAAACAATCAGATATATCAAAATAGAGAGCAAACACAAAAGGATATTTATAGTGGTTTGAAGGTGGTGTACTCATTCTACGTCCAGTCTTCTCATTCTCCGAGGATGAACTTCGTTAAGCAAGTTGTTTTACAAGACATGGACCTTACAACTATCAACCAACAACTTACACCTACTAACTAAGACTTAGCTTCCACATAAGTTGCTCAAGTCCTAAAGGCTGACCCACACAAGATCTTACAAACTCACCCAGAGTTAACACCTTTTCACATAAGGCTAAGCACTCAGCAAGAAACAATCTTCCTATCAACTAAGGACACCTAAAATAACCTAAACACACAATATAAAGGTTAAAATTATATGGAGTTCTTTAACTGATGCTTGAAGCAGCTTTAAGAATCTTGAGCTCGAACTAAGGCTACTTCTTCAAGAGGTTGAGTGACTGAAACTTGGAAATGCATGCTTTGAGAACTTGAGAGCTTCTTGTTTTGCACTTTCAATGTAAGATGTTTCAGTAGTTGTTTTAGTTAATACTTCATCTATTTATAGATGGAGTGTTATGTCCATTGAAGAGAGGCACAATACATTTGAATTTGAATCTTCTTCAAGTGTAGAGCTCACATTAGTTGTCTCTGAAGGTTGCATTAAATATTTCTTGTCTTGTACTCCAGCACATTAAATGCAGCTGTACTAGGTTGTAGGTTTCAATAGTGTGTCAGGCCACGTGTCTGTTGGTTACTGGTTCTCAGTACTGTTCTAATCACTTTGTTTCTACTAGCTAGTTTTGACTTAATAAAGTGATTAAATCTCGAACTTCTGCTGATAGTTCTCGTACTTCAATGAAGTGAGTAATATATTACTTTATTCTTCATTTCTCCTTGACTTGTCAGCATGCAACATTTTTTTTTCTGCAACTATACTTCCTGTTTGGTAGTAATACAGCTTGTTGTTCTTTAGCTATAACTTTCTGTCTCCAGTAACTATATTTACTGCTCTTCCAGAATTTGCTTCTTCTAATAACTTACTGCTTCTGCAGAACTTGACTTCTTACTGCTTACAACATTTCTTCACTTCAGATTTCTAGTTAGTGAATCTTAATCTCCACGATTCTTCATCCTAAAAACTAGACTCAAAACCTAATATGATTTCACTTAAACATTGTGAAAAATAAAGTACTCTACTTTCCTATTATATTGGTGTTTTGTCTCATCAAAATCTAAACAATAATTCCTAAAAAACTTTATATACTTGAACCATATATTGTGTGCTAGGTTATTTTAAGGTGTTCTCAATTGATAGGAAAGTTTTTTGTTGAGTGTATATTATCAAGTGTTTGACAATAACCCTGTGTGGGTTATAAAGATCCTGTGTGGGTCTACTTTTGGAGATTGCAGTAACCTATGTGGAAGTTGAGCTCTAGTTGGTGTTCTTGTTAAATCTAGTGTCTGTTAGGAAGTGTCATGTAAACCAAACCATTTTTAATGAAGTTCCTCCTTATAAATGAATAAAATGGACGTAGAGGGATTACACCACCCTCGAACCACTATAAGACCTTGTATGTTTAATTATTTTATTGATGTATCTTTTAAATTATGACTTCAAGACTTATAAGACCTTATTGTACTTCATTATTATTATTTTGTTCTATAGATGAATCTGTCTAATAATGTAAACTTAAAAAACAGATTAATAATTTAGAAAAAGATATGTTTATTTTAAAAGAAGATAATATAGAAATAAAGACAAAAATGATTTTAAAAGATAATAATATTGATATTACAAATATACCTAGTACAAGTCAAATAATAGAAGAAGAAGATGATGATGATAATATAAATAATAATAAATTTGTTAATTATATACAAAAAATAGATTTTCAAAAATGGTATATAAAAGTTAAGATTGTTATAGACAAATTTGAATTAAATGTTATAGCTTTATTTGACTCAGGTATTGATCATAATGTTATAAGAGAAGGATTAATACCCACAAAATATTATGAAAAAACAAATGAACAATTATATATAGCTAATTCAAAACCTTTAAATATTAAGTACAAATTATCTGATGCACATATATGTTGCGATGGTTATTGTTTTCAGACTTTATTTACTTTAGTAAAAGATATTTCACAAAATGTTATATTAGGTACACTTTTTTTAACACAATTATATCCCTTTAAGGTAGATAACAAAGGTATAAGTACAAATGTACATGGTAGAATTATAAATTTTAATTTTATGAATCTTATTCAAGAAAAAGAAATTAATAATTTAAAAGATAATTCTATATTTAAACAAATTAATTTAATAGATTATAAAAAGAAACAAATTAATTTTTTAAAAGAGGAAATACCTTACTTTAAAATAGAAGAACAATTAAAGGAAACTATTACTTTAACAAAGATAAAAGAAATTCAAGATAAGTTTATAAAGGAATTATGCAGTACTATTCCTAATGCTTTTTGGGAAAGAAAACAACATATAGTAGATTTACCTTATGAAAAAGATATAAGTGATAGAGATATACCAACAAAAGCTAGACCTATTTCATTTTTGGAAAGGCTTTCAAAAGGACCCCATAGGCATTACATTATTCCACTATACATACTCTAGTACACAACAAACTACACTAACCAATAGAGCAGCAAGTTGTATATGTATAAAGAGTTGTAACTTCATTGGTTACAACACATAGTGTTTTAGTTCGAAATTTTTTGAAAATCTATATAGATACATTCAACCCCCCTCCGAACCTTTGTGCCTCTTAGGACCAACACACTGTGTTATGAGTTACATGTATAAATCCGTCACTATGTTGTGACGGAATAATCCATCACTACATGAATTCAAATTTTTAAAAAATTATAAATTTGTTGATTTTTCTTTTTAACGTAATATTCCGTCAAAGTTATGTAGTGACGGATATAAATCCATCACTATTTTGTGATGGAATAATCCGTCACTACATGAATTCAAATTTTTAAAAAATTATAAATTCATTGATTTTTCATTTTGACGGAATTTTCAGTCGCTATATTAAGATAATTCAAAATAATATAATAGTATTTGTATATATTTACTCATAATTTAAATAAAATTAAAAAGCACCCCAATCAAGAAAACCCTAAAAATATGTGATAATATTAATTATTTTTTAATTAAATTAAATTTGAAAAGTTTAATTATTTTATGATGTTATCTTATATAATTATTTGCAGTAATATTATCTTATATGACCAAACTCATAATTTTATAAAACTAGTATTTTTATAAAATATATTAAAAATATGCACTAGTATATTTTATAATTGTCTTAAAATGAAATTAGATTAAACATTACTAAATATATTAATTAGTCATTAATCTTTCAATTATATATATGTATTGATAACCTTTTAAAAATATGTGATAATAGAAAATTGAAAAATATCAAAAATACTTATAAAACAAATGCATGTAGAATATTATTACATAAAACACCAATGGTCTAGTGGTTAGAGTACCATCTTGAGTCTTGGGTTCAATTCCCAGACAACGCATAATATCATTTATGATGATGTCATTGCTAACGTCAGCGTCCTATGGTATGATGACATGTCGGAATTTTGGAAATTTTCATCTTAGCGACGAAAATTCTATCAGAAAAACACAATTTTCCGTCATTAATTTCGCCATTACTCAACCAGAAAGTCAAAATGATGACCAAATCTGGTGACGGAAATTTTCATCCTCAACCAGAAAGTCAAAATGACGACCAAATCTGGTGATGGAAATTTTCATCTTAGAGACGGAAATTCTGTCAGAAAGTGTGACGGATAATTTCCATCATTAATTTCGCCATTACTCAACTAGAAAGTCAAAATGACGACCAAATCTGGTGACGGAAATTTTCATCTTAGTGACGGAAATTCTGTCAGAAAATTACTTAACCAGAAAGTCAAAATGACGACCAAATCTAGTGACGGAAATTCTGTCAGAAAGTGTGACAGATAATTCCCGTCATTAATTTCGCCATTACTCAACCAGAAAGTCATAATGACGACTAAATCTGGTGACGAAAATTTTCATCTTAGTGACGGAAATTCTGTCAGAAAATTACTCAACCAGAAAGTCAAAATGACGACTAAATCTGGTAACAAAAATTTTCATCTTAATGACGGAAATTCTGTCAGAAATTTAGCGACGGAATAAAATCTGTCACTAACATGTATTAGTGACGGATTTGTGACAGAATTTTTAGTTTTAGTGATGGATTTTTCAATCACTATCGGGCAGTTTTCTTGTAGTGGGAGAACAACTTAATCTTGAGTGAATCTGATGTAACCATTGCTTGAAAGTAGGAATCAAAACATGGATGGTCAGGACTGCAAAATAACATGTGTTGGCTAAGGCAAAGCATCGTAAATGACAATTCATAAGTGCAACTTTGGAAAGAACATTGGATAAATTGTGAACATATATAAGGGTGATCAAAGGGACTGATTGATAAATCACACAACAAAACATATGAACAATGGATCTTCATAGGATCGTAATCGTAAGATGAGAAAACAATAACATTAGATTTATATATCAATCGCGCAATCTAATACAAATCAATGGTTTCAGGAATGGATGTAAAAGATAAAATTAGACTACATCTTGATTGCTTTAAAACCAACTGTGGACAAAATTTGATTTTTTACTGAAGTAAAAATGATGGAAAGATAAATCGGAAAATTATGATAAATGGTTGGTATTTCAACTCTCTTGATCCAATGATTTACATCATCAGTATATACATACATTAGTATATGTTAGAAGGACCCATATATTTAGGTGATGTTTGGATTGGTGTTATGTATGATTAAGGAAATTCGAATTTGAAATCCTAGGTTTTTGAAATAAAAGTGAATAGTTAAAATCTGTGTTTGTTTAGAGATTTTGTAGGGTAGGATTAGTACTGTAGATGTCAAATCAATGTTGGAAAAAAGTGTTTTTATATAATATTATATTGTTAGTTGATGTAATAATAATGATTGGATGATTGTAATAGTAGAAATTTAGGTGTGTATTGAAATTTGTGAATTAATAGGATATAGTATAGGATTAATGATTGTGTTTTTATTTAAATAAAGTAGGAATTTAGTAGATTATATAATCCTCTTCTAACCTCAAAACAAACGGGGTTTTGAATGAATATAAATCCCAAATCCTAACTAGAAAACACTAATACAAACATAGCCTTAGTGTTTTGGACCCAAGTCAATCGACTCCATACCTTATTTATAGGTCAATCCCATCATAAAGCTTGTATGTTACCTTTCGAAAGTTGTAAATCCAACTTATATAGAGAGAGAGAGAGTTTATTTTTTTCGCCTAGTAAGTTAGGGGTTCTGGACATTCTGCCTTTTTTTTTGGGCTAGCAATTTAGGACTTTTTATTTTCAATTTTAGCAATTATTACCCAATTTCAGCCCGAATTGCTTATTTGGGCTGAAATTGCATGTTTTTTGCACGTGACACCCCTAATCGGGCTCAATTTGCTGAGGTGGCGCATGATTTAGTGAGGTGGAAATTTTCTTTTAATTTGATTCCACCATGTGTATTATTAAATGGGGCCCACCATTAACACATCACTCTAATTAAACAAAGCGGATAAATGTCTAGGGGGAAAAATCATCCCCAAATCGCGAACCCTAATTTCCAGAAATCAAGAACACCTCATTCCCTTCAACAAAATTTCCCGAAAAATAACTCGTCTCCTTCTCAAATCAGCATATCCTTATCAAAATCCCCAAATGTGTAACCTGAAATAGTGGTGTTGACCAATTTCCAAGAAAAGAAGCATTGAATTATTGTAGCTACATATATAATGACGATTCTCAACGTGTTCGCCAACAGCTGCCGCACCAGGACGGCGATAGGGCGGTGCAGCTCCATGTAGGTTATGGTGGCTGGCACTATGTGTAGCGTCCCGGATCAAAACGAGCATAATTAATTAATTAAATATTTTAACCTATGATTTAATAATTTTGTGCATATGAATTAACTGTTTAATTTAATTTGTGCGTTTCAGATAAGTGTTTAATGCACGTTTAAGAATGATAATTCTTATTAGACGTGGAACATAGGATATTTATATACCATTAGATGCGTATCGAGAAAACGGGAAGATAGAAACGAACTAGAGGTCAATCGGAGAACCGTAGCTCGAACGGCGACGGAAAGGGCAAAACCCGAAATTTCGATCGGAAAATCGGAAGATATTTACGTGAATAGTAACATGGGAAAAGTCAACTTATGAATAGTGACAAAGATATTTTCACGTGAATAGTATTTTCCGAAATCTATAAATAGGGTCTCCCCCATTTCATTTTTCACCGTTTTTCCGAACGAGCCGAACGCGCCGAAAACGAGTAAGTCTCTCTCTCCTCTCTTTCTTTTCGGGTTTCTGTCTCCGACGGGCCACTGTCGGCGCCTCCGCCGGCACGGTGCCGTCGCCGCTGGCCGGTGGCCAAAAAATCCAACTTGTCGGAATCGGTCGATTTTCGCACACGACGTTCGTCTCAACGAGATGAATCTAGGATAGGTCTCGGATTTCAAATCTGATTTCTCGTTCGCCGGAAAACGGCGAAAAACAACCTTGAAACCCTAAACCCTAACCCTTGATCACCCTTTCTCTCTCCTCTGTTCTTTCTCTCTCCACTGTGCCGGAGAAGCTGTCGGGGGTCGCCGGAGGTTGTGGCCAGACGCTGGAGTGCCGGCGCCGCCGTGGATGGCGGCGCCGGAGAAGGACAGTGGCTATATATATATGTATGCATGCATGTGTGTGTGATATATGGTGTATGAGTGTGTGTGTTCTTGCATGTTGTTGGAGGCGGCGCCGGGGGGCGCCGCCGTGAGGGAAAGAACGGCCGGCGACAGGAGGTCGCCGGTGAGATGGAGGAGGAGGTAGCCGGCGGCTGGTGGCCGCCGGCCAAGAGTGACAGTGGATGTGTGTGTGTAAACACACCTCACGTTGTGTGTGAGTGTGTATGCAACTGTGTGTGTTTGTGCGGTGGTGGTGGTGGCCGGCGACTGGGGGTCGCCGGCCAAGGCGACGGTGGTTGGTGGTGGTCGCCGGCGGCAGGTGGCCGCCAGCGAGACAGTGGATCAATGTGTGTGTGTATGGAAACGTGTGTGTGTGTGTGTGCTCATGCATAGGTGTATAAGAGGTGTTGGTGGTAGGGGTTGGCCGGAATAGGTGGCCGGCACCGGGGAGTCGCCGGCCAAGGCTCAGGGAAGGGTTGCCGGCCGGAGTTTTAGTTGGAGTTGGAGTTTTTGGAAAATCAGTGTATCGAAGGATTTTACTGCGTATTTTCCAGGCACTATTCATGCCGAAATCCGGCAAGGGATGGCCGGAGGTGGTAGCCGACGGTGTAAGGTATCCGGAGAGGTAGGTGGTGGCGGCAGGGGGCGGCGCCGCCGTGCCGGGCGACGCCGGGAAGGTGGCGCGTTGATCAGCCACGGCGCCGGCAACCTGGGAAAACTCGGCCAGCTTGGTCGAGCCTTGCATGGCTACCGAGAAAACTCGGCAACCACCGAGTCCGCCGAGGAGAGCTGCCGAGCCGAGCTGCCGAGACGCCCTGCCGAGCTGCCGAGAAAACTCGGCAGCCGCCGAGCCGACGCACGCCCTTCGCACACGCGATGCCGTTTTTTCCGATCCGAACTTCGTTTCCTCCGTCGTTTGTTTTTTTGAGTTAACGCCGACGAGACGTTGTTGACCCGGGTCCATGGACCCGGTCAAAGTCAACCCTTTGACCAAAATTACCATTTTACCCCTAAACTTAAAATGCTCCGTTTGAGCTCGTTTGAACTCCAATTGAGCTCATTCTTTTTCCGTCGTGCCCCAAATTTCATTCTCTATCATCTCAGCCATATGGATTGGATATCCACTCTCATTTCTTCAACTCCAATCTTTAGAGCTCTCGATTTGTCGCGTAGGTAATGATCGATTCTCCGTCGGAGTCTGTTATCGCTTTAATTATAATTTATTAAGGATCTAAGGAACGTCATAACTTGTGTAGGCTATTTGTTGAGTTGAGCCTTGTAATATCGGATCCTTTGGTACTCGCTTGTGAAATCTGATCCGTCGGTACTCGTTGTTCACGTGGTAACCACCGAACAAGGTGGGGGTAATTTCTATCCCTTTATCTGTTTACAGTTTTCCCTATTAAAATCATGATTGAGGAACACAATATGCTGTGAATACATTTGATGTGTCATATTATTACTGTGAAAGGACTTCGGTTCACATTGCATGTTCGGAGGGTCCTATGGACCGTAAAAGAATCGTCTCCCCCTCCTTCTAATACTCTGAAAAGGTCTGGCGGTCCTTGAAATACGCTAGCGGTATATGAGATCGTTTACAGGGTAAGACGGGAAAATCCTGCACCTATGCGTCCCTTGCTATTTCTAATATTTGCTCTGCATTTTATGTGCTGTGACAACGTGACATAAGATTATTTTTACTAGTTTTTATATATCTGTTGAGAGTCACAAGAGACAGAGTTATCCCCACGAGTGTATTCCACACACTCACCCCCTTAATCTGTACTCACACTACAGGAGCTGATGAGCATGGTGAACCCTAGTCGGAGAGAGGATGGGTTGTTCTTGACTTTGTTGTAATGAGACGATGCCTCCAAACATTTTCAAAACTACATGTTATAAGTTTAATCACGTTTTGTATTTATTCTGAGTATTCTGTGAACGAGAGATCCTGATGGTTATTTCCGCTGCTTAAGTATGTTGTGTTTAGATTTCGGTATTGAGATCGAATATTATCAGTAGTGAGACTGATTGCTATCGGCAGAGGCCGATTGTTGTTAAGTGAAAGATTCACTTCGTCCCTTACCTCTTTCTTCTGTCGTCTCTTACTTATTCTTTCTGTTGTGTATGCGTCTCTTGCTATTTCTCTCTTCACGCCCAACTGTAAAACTCTGATAAAATACGAAAAGATTTTGGGGCGTGACACTATATGCGACGGATGTTTGTCGGCGAAGTTTCTATCGGGCTCTGGCAAGGCGATTGGCGGTGTGGGAAGATCGTGGAAGTGAATTTTGGCCAGGTGGCTAGGGTTTAGGCCTTGGGACCGGTGCTTGGCCTGGCGGTTGTGGGTGGCGGAGCCAAGAAAGTGGACGGGGACGCCGCCGCAGGAGGAGATGAGGGCGGCGAGTTGCAGAAGCTGGTTGAGGTGGCTTTGGCTAGGAATGGGCACCATCACAACTACAACTTCTTGAGGGCTTTGATTTTCCACCATGGATGAGAAATTCAAGAACAAGATTGTGTAATTCTGATATCTAGAATTGAATTGAATGAAGTAAATTCAATTGAGATTTATGGGAAAAATATCTCTCGACTTTTTCTTAATATTAACTATTTGTCGTATTGGTTGTGAATTCTGGAAATTAGGATTCACGAATTTGGGGATGACTTTTCCCCTAGACATTTATCCATTTTGTTTAATTAGAGTGATGTGTCAGTGGTGGGCCCCATTTAATAATACACATGGCAGAATCAAATTAAAAGAAAAATTCCACCTCACTAAATCACGCGCCACCTCAGCAAATTGAGTCCGATTAGGGGTGTCACATGCAAAAAACGTGCAATTTCAGCCCAAATAAGCAATTCGGGCTGAAATTGAGCAATAATTGCTAAAATTGAAAACAAAAAATCCTAAATTGTCAACCCAAAAAAAAAAAAGGCAGAATGTCTAGATCCCTAACTTATTGGGCGAAAAATGTAATAAACTATATATATATATATATATATATATATATATATATATATATTCCATCATATGTACTTTAAACGAGTAACTTATATTACTTCAAAATAAATAGTACATTCTGGTAGGATTGGGCCATTGTTGAGCCACCACCGACTGCGGTTATTGGCCCTATTTGAGTCGTCCACATAACTTTCAATCAAAATCGGAATTAAAAAATTAATAAAAGTCATGAATGATTAAAATGTTAGGAAAGTAGGTGAACAATTGAGACATAAATACGATAAAAATGAGAGTAGAGAAAAATGGATTGGTAGATGACACATGTAATTATATAGGAAATTAGGTGAACAATTGAGACAAATACGATAAAAATGAGTGTAGAGAAAAATAAATTGGTAGATAACACATGTAATTATATGGGGCAATGAAATATCAAAAGGGTCCCCATGGAATCGTACGTACTATTAGTTTTATGGACCCATATACGCCCATTGCTCTCATCCACATGTCTTCACGAGTCTCATATGCACTTTGTTTTTTTTCTCTCTTTTTGAATATTTTCTTGGTGTTGAGTGTAATATGTGGCAAATTGTGGTTCTAAATTAATATACTTTGATCATTTTTTTAACTTTATTGGTGATAGTTAGGGATTTCTAAATATCTTAGATTCCATGCGTTTCTTGTAACCTTGTACAATCACTTTTGATTAATTAATTGGATTTCTAATATTTAATTAAAGATGTCTGGTACAACATTAATATCACATCTATAGAAACCTAACACTTCCAAATATGGGACAAATGTTAAATAAATTTGACTATGGACAAATATATATATATATATGTATATATATATATTTACATTAGGTGTAGTTGGAGAAGCTCCAATTTAGATCATGTAAATATCTAATTTCCACTATCTGAAATCATGTAATTAAATCCCCTTAAGAGGAAATATCCCATTCTATCATGAAAAATATTTATTATTACACTATTTGTCATGAAAAATGACAATGGGTCTCCTTATACCACAAATTATAATAGTGAGCCCCAAAATACCACTTTTTTGTCAAAGTTAATGATGAATAGTAATTCGAAGTGACAAGTAATATTTTTTTATTTTGTGTTGCATGTACATGCATTTGGCAAAATATATACATGCAATTATATCTCATGCAATTATGATTTACTATTACACAATTTTTTTTATTTTTTTGTTCTCATTATTGAATTCACTTTGTACTGTGCATTCATATGAAATTATCCTGTTTATTCACTTTTTACGTCTATATAAGGTTGATACTTTAAGTTAAAAAGTATCACTCAACATTTTGAAGCACAAATTCTATCTTAAACGTTTGAATTTTAAACGTGGGTTTTGAAGTTTTGAAGAATTATCATTGAAATAAGAAAGGTATGTTTAAACGTGGGTTATTCTGTTTGCTCTTATAGGGTTAAACGTGAGTTTTAGGGTTGAACGTGGGTTTAACCCTTAAACCCACGTTTAACCCCATTTTTGTAGAATTGAATTGTTAATGTATGTTTAAACGTGTGTTATTATGTTTGCTACTATAGGGTTAAATGTGGGTTTAAGGGTTAAACCCACGTTTAACCCTATTTTTCTTGAATTTAATGGTTAATCCACATTTATCCCTATTTTTATTCGAAGTGTAGGGTTAAACATGGATTAATCCATGTCTAACGTAATTTGTCTTCGAATTTTAGAGTTAAACATGTGTTTAATCCACGTTTAAACGTGTGTTTAAGGGGTTAGTAATTTGTCTTCGAATTTTAGAGTTAAACTTGTGTTTAATCCCTATTTTTTTTCTTTTTTTTTGCACGGTATATAGGGTTAAACGTGGGTTATGGGCATAACCCACGTTTAACCATATAATTCGAAAAATTTTAGGGTTAAACGTGGGTTATCCACATAACCCACGTTTAACTCTATATTTTGAAACAGAATAGGGTTAAACGTGGGTTATCCACACAACCCACGTTTAACACTATCTTTCGAAACAGAATAGGGGGATTAAACGTGGGTTTCAAACAAATCCTTGAAACCCACGTTTAACAATCCATGGATAGTAATAAAATTTCTACAAATTCTCGATTAGAAAGGGGGATTAAATCACTAACCTCATTTTGCAAGTTCGACATCTTGGTGTTAAACGAGGATAATCTCCCAAAAATAGCCCGAAATTTCAATGCAATGTGTTGAAGAAAATACTGTTAAAAAAAAAATTCTACTTCCAATTGAAATTTTGGGGGTGAACGATAGTGGGGTGAAAATGGGATAAGATTCCCTTTCACCATAAAAACTAAGGGTGTATTTGGATTGGAGGTTGTTGTGGTGCATTAAATGTGCACAAAAATAATTGATTTGTCCTTTAAAAAAAATGAAAATAAAGGAAAAATCTTAACATAATAAAATAAAAATTACAAAATATTAATGGTAATTAATCAAAAAGGAAAAAAATGTAATAAATATATATTCATGATGATTATTGAAAAAGTAATCCTTTTTTATTAACTATTAATGGTAATTAATACAAAATAGGAAAAAAGATAACAAATATTAATTATAATTAAAAATCAAGTGAACCATGTCTCAAAATTTAAACGTAGTAACAAAAATTACAAAACATTAATGGTAATTAATAAAAAAAGGAGAAAAATGTAATAACTATATTCAAGGTAATTAATACACAAATTTTACTTTTTTTATGAAATATTAATGGTAATTGATAAAAAAAGCAAAAACCATAGAAATTATTAATGATAATTAATAAATAAAAAAAAGAAAAGGAGAAATTTAAATGTGATAAAATAAAAATTACAAAATATTAATGGTAATTAATAAAAAAGGAAAAAATGTAATAAATATATTCATGTCAATTAATACAAAAATGTCCCTTACCATTATTAAATATAAATGGTAATTAATATAAAAAAGGAAAAAAAGTTCAAAAATATTAATGATATTTAATAAAAAGGGAAAAAACAAAGGAAATATTTAAACGTAATAAAATAAAAATTTTAAAATGTTAAAGGTAATTAATAAAAGTAAAAGGAAAAAAATATAATAAATATATTCATGCGAATTAATACAAATAATTTCCTTTTGTATTATTAATTGATGGTAATTAATATAAAAAGGGAAAAAATATAAAAGAGATTAATGATAATTAATGAAAAAATGGGTTATGCCCTATATAACTGAGTTAATCGCTTAAACGTGGGTTTTTAACCCCATTTTTTTCGACTTATTTAGGGTTAAACGTGGGTTATGGGCATAACCCACATTTAACCCTATTTTTTAGAATTATATAGGGTTACACGTGGGTTATGGGCATAACCCACGTGTAACCCTATATAATTCGAAACATAACCCACGTGTAACCCTATATAATTCGAAAAAATAGGGTTAAACGTGGGTTATGCCCATAACCCACGTTTAACCTTAAAATTATTAAAAGAAATATAAGGTTAAACGTGAATACATACACGTTTCCACCCAAATTAGTAGGTTGCAAAGATTCTCTTGAACAGTGATTTGATTGGAGATTGTTGTGGGTCAGTCAATGTCCCAATCAAAGTCAATGAAATTTTGTGGTATTTTAGGGCACACTATTATATTTGATGGTAAAAAGTATCCTCATTTTATATTTTATGGTATAAAGGTTTCCAATTTTATTTTTTGTGGTAAAATTGGGAACCTTAAATATTTATTGTGGTATTTTAGTCCCATGACCCTTAAATTTAATTGTTTTCTCTGCTAAATTTTAGATTGATCTCTTGTAAAATCATTTAAAGAATCTAATTTATAATATTTTATCAATCTATATCCAACAATCACGATTTACTTATAAATTTATGAAAAAAGTTTGTTTGTGGTTAGTGGGTACATATTTATGATATCATTCGTGTTGGGTATTTACTTTTAAAACAATCATGATTCACTTATAAGTGCCAATCCTTTTGTTCCCTAATATAGAAGTGATAATCATGAGCTGAAAAGGTTTAATGATTATAATTGGGGATTATAGTTTAAGACAAATTATCTAGTGCTGTCAGTACTGTTATGTGCCTAAGCATAGTAAGAAGCCGTATGGAATCAATTAATTCATCTTTAATAACTATTATTGTCATTTGGTGGAGAAATCTCATCCAAGATTATTCAAGGATATCTTCCATAATTCTTCTACTAATCTTCTATTCTATTAAAATATTTTCTTATTAGAGATAATTTCTAGATTTCAAATACGATTTCAACTCATCCAAACATAAGTATTTTGACTCACTTAGAGTAGCTCCAACTCTTGGTGGCAAATTTGCCATCAAAACATCAATTTGTCACCAATTTATCCTCAAATTTGCCACTAGACACATCTTCAACCATTGAACTCAAAATTTAACTCAATAGGAATATTTTTTTAAAATAATCTTAATTTTTATCTTTTGAAATTTCTATTTTATCAAAGGTTTGTTTACTGATTTCAATGATATAGAAAATTATTGTAAATAAAATTGATATAAAATACCAAAATTATATTATAAAATTCATCACATATATATATTAAAACTAAAGAATGTTACATGGTAAGACAACACAATGCAATATTTAAATAATAAAATATGTTATATGTTTTCAAAAAATTGCATTCGTATCAATAAATTGTGTTTGTATTATATGTTATATGTTATACTTCATTAATTGTGTTCGTATTAATAAAATATTACAATACAACTAAGTTATATGTTTTCAATTTTTTAAATTTTCATAAATCTAAAATTAAATAATATCAGACATATTATTTAAAATAAGTTGATAATTCTATAAAAAAATATTTGATACAATAAAATGAAACTTGATACAATAAAATGAAATTTAATACATTAAAATTAACATAAATCAAAAAAACAAATAAGCAACTCAAAATTAAATTAAATAGAAAAAAAAAAGTTAATTTGAGTTTGGAATAGAATTCGTCGCATGAATCCATAGTGGCAATTTACCATTAGTTTTACCACTGCATTGGAGAGTCATTTGCCACTAAATTTGAGCCTCCCTTGGAGGTGGTCTTAGATGGACGATAATAATAAATAATAACATTATAATGATTGTTTATTCTTAACACTATATTAAACATGTAAAGTAATGATATTATTTTACACAGATATTGTAACTAGATTTAAAATTTAAATAGGACAGAGCATATAATCAAATCTTAGTATTGATTTAATGGGACCTAATGCAACAGCAAAGGGCAAAGGGAATTGGTAGAGCCATCAAATAGAGAGGAGGACTTCAAGAGTGGGACAAGGATTTGGTGCTGAGAATAGGCACTTCTTTCTTTATAACCTAATTTGTGTGATTAAAGTGGGATAAAGGTTCTATTAATCAACATTCTCAAGCATCATATTTCATCTACTTGGCCTTCTAAACTTTTCTAATCTCCCTATTCATGTTACAACTCATAACATCTATAATTCTAAATAACTCACTTTCACATAGGGTATTTATCTTCTTCATTTCTCTCACATCAACATCTCTCTCTCTCTCTCTCTCTCTCTCTCTCTCTCTCTCTCTCTCTGCTTCTTCAGACAAGAAAACAGAACTAGCCTTTGAATTGTAGTTGATGAAATTTCATAGTTTTTGATTTTTTTGGGAACCCTTTTCACTTTTGTTTGGTGGGATTAAGGATTTTGTGTTTGGAGTTTGGTAGAAGTTCCTAATTTCAGGTAGAGTTATTACAATTTACACCTGATAAACTCTTCCCAATTTCCCTTTTTCTCCTCCATATATTTACAAATGGTATTTATTTCTATACTAAGAAAGATTTCATCTTTTTAAATCTGCGAAATTCATAATTTGTTTTTCAAGATTAGAGAGAAGAAAATCAAGATAAAAAAAATAAGTGCTCATATCTCAAAAATGAATTCTCTGTTTTCCATTTCTTTTGTGGTTCGATTTGCATTTCAATGTATGCGGAGGAAACAAATCCCATAATTACAAAAACCTTCTGAGTTCAATTCTTTTCTTTCAACTCTAAATCACAATCTCCGATGAAATTCCACCGCCGCCTGCTCGTAGATGCCCCACATGGCGGCGCTCCGCTGAGCACCGGACACAGTGAGTACAACAAGGCGGCGAATTTCGACACCAACATGGTGATCATCCTCGCAGCTTTACTGTGTGCTTTGATATGTGCTCTCGGGATTAATTCCATAGTACGATGCATCTTGCGTTGCGCGACGAGGATGAATCCGGGGGCGGCGGCAGCCCACGCGCCGCCGCGTTTCGGGAGGAAGGGACTGAAGAAGGCGGCGCTCCGGCAGATTCCGGTGGCGGTGTACGGCGTCGAGCAAGGGGTTGGGTTCACAGACTGCCCCATATGCCTTGGTGAGTTTGTGGATGGAGAGAAAATAAGGGTGTTGCCTAAATGTCACCATTGCTTTCATGTCAAGTGTGTTGACACGTGGCTGGCTTCTCATTCGTCATGTCCCACGTGCCGCCAATCACTGGCGGAGGAGCAGGCGGAGTGCGGCGGCAATGTGGCGGCAGAGGGCGGTGGGAGGCAGTTGGGAAATGGTGATCATCTTCCAGCTGGTGAGGAGTTGGGATGATTGCATTGTCGAATGCTTTTTTTTTTTTTTAATGTGTATTATAAGGAAATGGAAAAAAAGAAATAGGTTTTTTTATATGATCTTGTTTGTTGGTTTTGTAAGCCATTAAATCTGGCTTATTCAT
Organism: Scutellaria minor; assembly: GCA_954870855.1. Lineage (NCBI taxonomy): Eukaryota > Viridiplantae > Streptophyta > Magnoliopsida > Lamiales > Lamiaceae > Scutellaria > Scutellaria minor. The sequence goes on along the minus strand of OX940728.1, from coordinate 9,014,609 downwards.
GTCATGTGAATATTACATTTTCTGGGAAATTTGGGTTGCAATGGATTATAATTGGAGGTACGTCTAAATAATGTGTAGTGATGCTTTCCTTAATTTTATGTATTAATTGCTTATCAAATTATGGGAGAATTATATAAGTTTTTGTCGCTCTAATTATTTATGTTTTTGCATTTTCTATACAAATCTGTTTTCATTTGAACACATGCATTTTAAATTTTTTTTCAAAGTGTATCATTCTATTCAATGAAAAAGCTAATATGTGTCCGCTGGAGGTAGAGTTCGCATAAAGTGTAATAAATTGTAAAATTTAGGTTGTAAAGTAATAAAACGATCTTTAATTAAACAACAAAGGGTAATTTACCCTTAAATTAAATAAATGACACACAACTACGTACAAAAGATGTTTTATATCAACAACAACAAAGATTAAAGAAAACATTATGTGCAATTTGGAAAGAAAAAAGATGTTATAAGATATTTTCAGAAGATAGAAATAAAGAATGATAAATCAAATTTGAAGTGTAAATTTTGTAATTAATCCTAGGCAAATATACATATAATTGTCTCCATATTTTGTATTTGGAAAAATGCAATTTCTTTTAGAAACTACATGCAAAAAGAGATCTTTTGATCTGAACCTAAATGTGGATATTCCAAGGTTGGGGCTCAGGCCCAACTCCTCTAACGTAAAAGGAAGCTACCCAAAGGAGCATCATTGAGAGAATGTGGTCTGTAAAGTGTGAATTGGTGAATAAAGCAAGTTGGAGAAAGTTGGAGTATGATTTGCAGTGTTCAGAAAGGGAATCAGTTTTATCAGAACCGATCTAAATCGGACTGAACTGGGCTTTGCATTAAAACAGATATGCATGGGCCGGATACTGTATATGTTAGAGTTCAGCAGATAAATCTATCAAATTGATCTCTGAATCTTTTACGTTATATAAATAGATCATAGGACTTTTGTTTCTGCGTGTGAGGTGCATCTAATTTGCCAAGATACATTTTGTATAGATTAGATTTGAGAGATATCTGAGATTAGAGTTCTTAAGTCTATAAACCCTAATTCTGCAGATTCAAGTTTTGATTTGTACTGATTGATTTTGAGTAGTGTGATTGTTCTTCTTGCTCCCGTGATGTAGGTCAAGGTTTTCTTGGTCGAACCACGTAAATCTTGTGTGTTGGTCGTTGTTTTATTTTTTTTCTTGATCAAGCTTAGATATTAGGGTTTCTGTCCATATTCATCAATTTTGTAGGTTTGATTACTAATTTAATCAATTCTAATTGATTGAATTAACAATTGGCGTCGTCTTTGGGAAATAGACTGCACGATGATGGGATCAATGAAGCTTGATGTGGAGAAATTCAATGGAAGCTACAACTACAATCTCTGGAAAGTGAAGGTGATGGCCATGCTTACTCAATATGGCCTGGATGAGGTTTTGGAAGGCAGTTCTGAAGCTTTCACTTCACAGATAGCAGAGAAGAAGAAGGAGATGGATAAGAAGAATTGTTATAATACTATGTCTGACAGACGAGGTTTTGAAGGAAGTTTGCAAGGAACCATCTGCAAAAGAACTAATGACTAAGTTGGATTCCTTATATCTGACCAAGACCTTAGCCAATCGACTATTCATGAAGTACAAGTTGTATGCTTTCAAGATGCATGATGAGAAGAAAATCTCAGAGAAAATTGATGAGTTCAATAAGATCATTGATGATCTGAATAATATAGGGGTGGAAATGAAAGATGAAGACAAGGCCTTCATGCTATTACATTCACTGCCTAGGTCTCTGGAGAATTTCAAGCACTCACTTGTATATAAAAGGTAAGATAAAACACTCTCATTGGAAGATGGTCAGGTGGCCTTGAAAACTAAAATACTGCAGATGCCATCTAAATCAAGAAATCAACAATCTGTTGAAAGCTTGAATGTGAGATTCAAGAATTAGAAGAAGGGTCAGAACAATTTCAGGAAGACCAACAATAATGGTGATCCATCAAGATCACTAAAGCAAGGAGAAGAACACAAGAAACAAGGAAGTGTTTTCATTGCCAGAGGGTTGATCATTTGAAGAAGAATTGTCCTGACAAGAAGGCTAGAAAACCATCTAAGCAACCTCAAGCAGATGTTGCAGAGGAAGATTATGAAAGTCCTAAGATGCTATGTGTTTCTGAGACTCAAAACTCAGGTGAATGGGTATTGGATTCAGGGTGCTCTTTCCATATGTGTCCAATGGAATCCTATTTTATTGATCTCAAGATGGAAGAAGGTGGAGTGGTATTGTGAGGCAATGATCAGACATGTAGAGTACAAGGCAATGGAACTGTGAAGCTGAAACTGCATGATGGCAAGATCAAGAAGCTGCCTAGTGTGAGGTACATTCCAACTCTCAAAAGAAACCTTATTTCACTTGGTTCTCTTTATAGTGTAGGCTTAATTTCAATACAAGAAAATGTGATATCATAAATATCACCAAAGATGGAAAGACAGTGATGAAAGGTAAGAAGAGTAATGAACTGTTTACTCTGATTGGTGACTCAAGCAAGCTGGAGATAGTTGGAGTATGATCTGCAGTATTTAGAACTGGAATCGGTTTTATCAGAACCGGTCTAAATTGGACTGAATTGGGCTTTACATTAAAATAGATATGCATGGGCCGGATACTGTATCTGTTAGGGTTCAGCAGATAAATCTATCAAATTGATCTCTGAATCTTTTACGATATATAAATAGATCATAGGGCTTTTGTATCTGCGTGTGAGGTGCATCTAATTTGCCAGGATACACTTTGTATAGATTAGATTTGAGGGATATCTGAGATTAAGGTTCTTAAGTCTATAAACCCTAATTCTACAAATTCAAGTTTTGATCTGTACTGATTGATTCTGAGTAGTGTCATTGTTCTTCTTGCTCCCATTGATGTAGGTCAAGGTTTTCTTGACTGAACCTCGTAAATCTTGTGTGTTGATCATTTTTTTTATTGCTTTCTTGATCAAGCTTAGATATTAGGGTTTCTGTCCATATTCATCAATTTTGCAGGTTTGATTACTGCTTTAATCAATTCTAATTGATTGAATTAACCCAAAGTTAAGAGCATAACTAAAGATGCTATATCTAGCAAATTTTTGGTAACTTCAAAAGCCCTCGCTGAAACGGACCAGGTCTAACAAAAAGAGGTTTTGCTAAAAGCCCCAGGTTTCTTATTTAATTAGAGTTTTGCTTATTAGGAGGAAAATGTCAGATTTACTCGTATGTTAGAAAATAGACATAAACAGTTTAGGATATATCTACTTGGCTAGAATCTATCTGGCTAGAAACATTAAAAATATATATTAATTGCAATCTACTTATAAGGAAATCACCATTTTAGCCTTATGTAATTCGGCTCTAAAATTCCCTCCAAAACTATACAATTTCTCTCTCATTCCTCACAAGCCCACACACAAAATTAATTATTTCTCTTCCCAATATCAATTCCAAGTCTTTATGATAAGAATAATTTCTCATAATTTCTCACGAGTCTTTATGATAAGAATATTTTTATTTGAAACTTATAATTACTAGTAATATATATAATATATATGAATTTATCTTTATTTTCTATGTAATTCTTTTTTTTTTCTACGTAATTAAATTTATCGTGTATCAATCTTTCTTATTTTATCTTATTTTCTTTCTTTTCATACGTAATTAAATGAATCCATAGTTTTATATTCATCGGCCATTCTTATTTCATATCCATAGTTTATTTATTTTGCAAACTCATCTTATTCTACCTCCATTTTTTCTCTCTTTCCATATTTTGTTTCTTTTTTTTTTTCTCTATTTCCATATTTTTTAATCATACGTAATTAAACAAATCTTTATTCATCTCAATTTCTTTATTATTCTATCTCCACTTTTTTTTTTGGCAAGAATATTTATAGATCATTCAAATTCAAGTATTCTTATTTGTAAATTCAAACATTCGTATCTGTTGTTTTTGGCATAATAAAAATAAATAAAATTTGTTAAATGTAAAAATAAATAAAAACAAACCATAATGAAGTAAAATAACTTGTCTATTTTAAAAATTTCGGAATACTCCTTACTTGCGCAATGTTAGAATTGTTATAATTGTTAAAATCCACCAACAATGTAGCTACCGTTGGATTCCTTATAATATAATGTATTCTAACTATTCTTTTTTTACTAACTATGTAATGTATAATAATTTTCTATTCTAACATATTTTTTACTAACTTATTTTCATGATTTTTTTATAGGATCTAACAACATTGCACAAGTAATGAGCATTTCGAAAAAATTTAAATAGACAAATTTTAAGTTATTTAACTTCATTATGGTTTTTTTTTACATTAGGTTCTAACAACACTGCACAGGTAAGAGTATTTCGAAATTTTTAAAATAAAAATATTTTAAATTATTTGACTTTATTATGGTTTGTTTTTCTTTTATTTATTTTGACATTTGATAGATAAATTTTATTTATTTTAATTATGTCAAAAAAAAAACCAACTAATAAGAATGTTTGGATGATTTACAAATAAGAATGTTTGGATTTGAATAATTTATAAATATTCTTGTCACCTCCTTATACAAGTTTATAAAACTTTTACACAATTTCTAATGTTATATATGTTCAATTAAAAAGAAAAGAAAACAGAGAAAAAAAGACCATATATAAAACTTTCAGACAATTTCTAATGTTATGTACACAATTTTTAAAGTTATGTACAATTACAAAAATATGGAAACAGAGAAAAAAAAAAGAAAAAAAATGGATGTAGAATGTGTAGCGCCTAGGACAAAAACGACGCATAATTGATTAATTAAATAATTAAATTCATAATTATTTGATTTAATTATGTGCGTTTCAGAAAAATGATGAAATGCAGGTTTAATTAATCGGTGGTATAATTTAATCGAAAAGCATAGGTTATAAATTTATCATAAGGTTCGTAATCAAAAAACGAGAAGATAGAAATGAATTTGAGGTCAATCGGAGATCCGTAGCTCAAATCACGAAGAATACGACGAATATGAAGAATCGGGGATTGGGTGGTCTGTAAAAACACTGATAGTCAGGGATGGATTGGGTGGTCCATAAAAACACCGATAGTCAGGGATGGATTGGGTGGTCCGTAAAAACACCGATAGTTAGAGATGGGTTGGGTCGTCTTAAAGAACCGATTTACTTGTTGTGCAAAATATGTGATGTGTCTAATTGCTGAACTATTATATATGTTTGATATGTGTAACTGCTTAATAATTGTTAAAACATGGTTACTCCCCACGAGTGTATTCAACGCACTCACCCCCATCTGTAATCGCATTACAGGAAATGATGAGAATCAAGACGTATAGAGAGGATGGTGTCGTATCAAGATATTTCCCCTTTTGCTTTCTAAAACTTATGATGAAACAATATTTTATTTATTTCACGTTTTGTAAAAATTATATCGTAATTTCTGTTGATAGATCCTGTAAAAGTATATTTCCATTGTTTAAGGTTTCAAACCCGTTGAATCGGTTGTATCCAATGTTTCACATATGAACAATTTCTTATTATCTCCTATCTCCTTCTATTTTATATCATGCACGTCTTTTTCCCTTTCTTCTTACAAGCCCACTAAGAAAACTCTGATATTTTAAGTGTGAAAAATAGGGCGTGACAGTATTGTATCAGAGAAAAAATTTCTACCCTTTGTAGGGCTCTGCTCAAGCTCGTTTCTCTTTTCAAACGTGTTTTATCGAGAAAAAATCTTTTAAAATCCTCTTGACGTCACTACAATTGACGCATTGCTCTTGGCCGCCGCCACAAGGGCCGTTGACTGCAGCAGCGTGAGCTCATGTGCGTAAATGATCGTTCGTAAGAGTAGATGTCGTGTGACTGATAGTTGAGACTACCATGGGCCCTTATTTACCACAGGGTGTGCTAATGGGTGTTTTCCCAATTCGTGGTTGTGATACATAAAATTACTTTTGATACTTGAGGTCTATGGGGACCATGTGTAGATATTTATGATATGTTTAATGATGTATCTTTCTGGTTGGTTTATGCAAGTTGGGTATACGCTATCTTACATGATAATATTATACTAAGATGATAAACGAATGATAGAGAAATCTATTGAAGTTATTAAATGATTTATGGAATAATGTTTATCGGTGTTATGATACTTGTTATTTGTTTATATGTTGTTATTTATATTGTTGGGTTATGTGGGGTAGATGATAAGGGATAGTTTTTGTATGTTGTCTTTAGAATTATGCCTCAAGGTCGACCACGAAGGGGCCATCCGCCAACTGTAAATCCGCCAACTATAAATCCACCAACGGCTAATCCGCCAGAAGAAGATGCGGATACCACGATAGGAAATTTAGTGATCGTCCTTAGGTTATTGGTTCAACATGCCGGAACAATCCATTCTTTCATCTCTATCGAGTGTTGTGATCTGTTGAAGCATGAGAATGGTAGGGTAGTCACTAAAACCCTAGAAATTAGTATCCCGACTTGCCGTTTCTAGGTGCACATCTAAATTTCGAGGACGAAATTTTTTTAAGGGGAAGGGATGTAGCGCCTAGGACAAAAATGATAGATAATTGATTAATTAAATAATTAAACCTATAATTGTTTGATTTAGTTATGTGTGTTTCAAATAACGATACAATGCATGTTTAATTAATCAGTGGTATAATTTAATCGAAAAGTATAAGTTATAATTTTATCATAATGTTGGTCCCAAGTGGTTAGAGGTTCAGGGGGGTGAATGAACCTCTATCGATTTTTCAAACTTTTCAAAACATATAACTGATAATCAGGTTTCTGTCTTACTTAGGAGGATAGTATCCTGTCACGAATCAGTAACCTGGCCCTAGGCTAGATCAGGTTACTGTCCCGGTATCAGAATGCAATGCAGTGGAATAAACTTGATAGAGTTTCTGATGAAAACCAGTTTTCTTTTCCAAATATGATTTTGCAACACACGTTTACCATGATGCTTATGATAGATGCAACAGAATAGATATGCAAACAATGCAATGCAACAAATAAGATAAGCAGTAAACACTTATGGCTTATAGTGGTTCGAAGGTGGTGTAATCCTTCTACATCCATATAACTGATAATCAGGTTTCTGTCTTACTTAGGAGGATAGTATCCTGTCACGAATCAGTAACCTGGCCCTAGGCTAGATCAGGTTACTGTCCCGGTATCAGAATGCAATGCAGTGGAATAAACTTGATAGAGTTTCTGATGAAAACCAGTTTTCTTTTCCAAATATGATTTTGCAACACACGTTTACCATGATGCTTATGATAGATGCAACAGAATAGATATGCAAACAATGCAATGCAACAAATAAGATAAGCAGTAAACACTTATGGCTTATAGTGGTTCGAAGGTGGTGTAATCCTTCTACATCCACTCTACTCCTTCTCTGAGGAGGAACTTTATTATGGTCAGTTTGCTTTACAAGACTCGTCTTTACAAACCTCTTCCAAAATAAGTTAAACCTACTAGAATCCCAGATTCCTAGGTCTAATCCCACACAAGGTTTACAAACTCCCACACAGGGAACACACTCCCACACAGGGAAAGATAGTCTACACAAGACTAACAAACTTAGCAAGGATAAAATCCTATCAACTAAGTACACCAAATAAAACAACCTAGCACACACAACACAATGGTTAAAAGAATATGTTTCTTCAACTGGTGGGAAGCAGTCTTGATCTCTGAAAGCACTATTGCTGTTGTAGACTGCTCCTAGAAGGTTGAGTGGCTGAACATGTAAAAGCTTGAGAAGCTTTGGGAAGTATATGAATTTTCTCTCGACTCTGTTCAGCAATCTCTTCAATCAGCTACACCTTCTATTTATAGATCTTGAGGGTTTATCCGTTGGGAAGTATCCGTTGAAGAGGGATGCTTCTCCTATTTGAGTTCAAGCTTTGATCTCCAAGATCTTCTTTGTGGCCGCATTAAATGCATCTGAGTTGTTCCTGACATGAGCATTTAATGCGCCTACTATTTGCTTTTGGATCTTTCTGACATTCCTGCTGACCTGTCTAGTCGGTATGGGTCCAAGGCTGAAGTTCATGCAATGGCTACTTGATGTAAGTTATCTTGCTTTTCTTTACGCTGCATGTTCTTCCTGATACTACATGAAGGAGAGTAGCACTTTATCTTTCCAAAGATCCGTTGGCTACTTCCTACTTTCTCTGTAGATAGCAGTAGGTCCTTCTTGGTTGCTGCTCAGGATGTGGTTTTACGTTGCTTTCTGTTTCGTACCAGGATTCTGTTTTAGAATAGTTTTCTGTTCCTGAAACCTGCAGCCAGCTTCCTGTCTGTTTGCTTCTTGCTCCGCACCAGCTTCCTGATACTTATCAACTTCTTGTTCCTACATCCTGCTTCTTGTTAACTATTGACAACTTCCTGTTTCCAGTTTTCTTCTTTCCTTTTTCAGCCTGCTGTCCCCTACAGTCTGTTGTTTACTTCTTGCAGCATCCTATCTGCTTCTATGCAGATTCTTCCTTCAGCTTGTTGTTCCCTACAACTTGCTGATCCTTAGAAGTATTCTCATTTCTTCTAAGGTTAGTTTTTCTTATAACTCGGGAAAACCATTACATGATCTGAATAGGCTCATGATCATGTAAAGTGTGGAAACTAGGTATCAATACCTTCAGCGAACTGTTCTTTTCTTATTGTGCTTACAATTTTATCTTATCAAGATAACTACTGAAATATCCCAACACATAAGGTTCGTAATCGAAAAACGAGCAGATATAAATGAATTTGAGGTCAATCGGAGACCTGTAGCTCAAATCACGAAGAATACGATGAATATGAAGAATTAGAAATGAGATATTCTCGATGAATAGTATGATTTTTTGAAAAAGGGTATAAATAATACGAAATGAATCGTAAAAGTAATTATTCGAACGAGAAATGGAAATAGTAAGAATTTTCTCTCTTTTCTCTCTCTTCTCTCTCCTCTGTTTTCTAACGGTCGTCACCGCGTCGCCTTCGATGCCGGAAAATTTTTCTCGGTTTTGGCCGATTTTTGTACAGCTTGTAGGTCTCGCCGAGACGATTCTAGAACAGGTCTCGGATTTTCATTCCGATATCTCCTTCACCGGAAAACGACCAATCAATCGTCAGAAAACCCTAGTTTTCCCTCTCTTCTCTTCCTTTCTCTCTCCTCTGTTCTCTCTCTCTCTCCTTCGCCGAAATAGTAGCTGGACCTCCCCGGGGTGTGGGTGTGTGTGCGTCGTGAGGTGGGGGTAACTTCTAAACTCTATATGTTTATTATTTTCCGTATTTGACGTATGAATTATTAAACTCTATGTACCGTGAATACTGTGTGCATGTTATTATTATATTGTGAATGGATTGGGTGGTCCGTAAAAACACCGATAGTCAGGGATGGATTGGGTGGTCCATAAAAACACCGATAGTCAGGGATGGATTAGGTGGTCCGTAAAAACACAGATAGTCAGGGATGGATTGGGTGGTCCGTAAAAACACCGATAGTTAGAGATGGATTGGGGCGTCTTAATGAACCGATTTACTTGTTGTGCAAATATGTGATGTGTCTAATTGCTGAACTATTATATATGTTTGATATGTGTAACTGCTTAATAACTGTTAAAACATGGTTATTCCCCACGAGTGTATTCAACGCACTCACCCCCATCTGTAATCGCATTACAGGAGATGATGAGAATCAAGACGTATAGAGAGGATGGTGTCGTATCAAGATATTTCCCTTTTTGCTTTCTAAAACTTACGATGAAACAATTTTTATTTATTTCACGTTTTGTAAAAATTATATCGTAATTTTTGTTGATAGATCCTGTAAAAGTATATTTCCGCTGCTTAAGGTTTCAAACTCGTTGAATCGGTTGTATCCAATGTTTCACATATGAACAATTTCTTATCGTCTCCTATCTCCTTTTATTTTATATCATGCACGTCTCTTTCCCTTTCTTCTTACACGCCCACTAAGAAAACTCTGATATTTTAAGTGTGGAAAACGGGGCATGACAGAATGAGATGAGTTTTCAAAAATGATTTGTCGAGATAGAATAAAAGAGATATTGAGTTGAATATGAAAGAAATTGAGATGAATAATGATTCATTTAATTACTATTAGAAAAGAAAGAAAAGAAAGAAAATAGGATAAAATGGAAAAAACAAAAAAAAGAAAAAAATTGAGGTAGAATGAGATGAGTTTGTAAAAAAGACTCGTGGAGATAGAGTAGGAAAGAAATTGGGATGACTATGAAAGAACTGAGATGAATAAATATTCATTCAATTACATTAGAAAATAAATAAAAGAAATAGAAAGAAAAGAAAGAAAATGGGATAAAATAAGAAACATAATACACGATAACTTTAATTACATAGGGGAAAAAAAAAGAATTATGTAGAAAAAGAAAGAAAATTAAAGAAAATTAGCTACAAAATATTTTCTAACTTTATCATTATTTAAAATATTTAAATTTAAAATTTGACGTGAGTGAGCAATAAAGCAAGTATCTAACTTTTCTAGAATAATATAATGTTTATTATATAAATTAAATATTTTATAATTCTTGTGAAATAAATAATTTAAAAAGTTTTCTTCTTCTTTATGAGGTATTGAAACCATAATAACATAATTAATTAAGTGAGAGAAAGTAGCTTAAGGATTTGAAATTCACACTCAAAATTAAATAGGGGTATATTAGGAAATTACAATGTGTACTTATATTTAAATTACTGTTATACCCTTACTTTATCATTTTCTATCCGGATAGATTCTAGCCAAATAGCAACTTCCAATAGTTTAAATGTGTAACATTTCCTACAAGTTTTTCTCAATTTTGGAAAGGAGGGAACCCCACTTCAAGGTGTAAGAATATTCAAGCTCTCTGAACAGGATACAATAGTAATAATTTGCAAAATAGAAATGAGCTTGAAGATATATTTGTTTTAAACTTATTATTTCACTATGTCACATTTAAAAGATGGCTTTTGTAGTTAATCTATTTGTCTAAATTGTTAAAACAAAATTAATAAATACATCCATTTAAACTAGTAAATCAATAAACTAATCAATTAATTATACACTACTATCAAAATGAATGATATTATTCTAATCAATAATTAAATTAATCAAACAAACATAAAATTGAACCATACAAATTAAAGCCCACATACTTCAAAAGGCAAGAATCTAGATTCTCAAACATCCCACTGCATCTTCTCTTACCATTGAGACAAGGCCTCATAGGCTCTTCAACGTTATTAAACAACAAGAAATGAGAAGAAACTAAATATTACTTAAAGCACAAATCCTTGAAAAAAAAAAAAAAACAAAAACAAAAAGAAGAAGAAGAAGAAGAAGAAGAAGAAGCATTTTGTTGTGATTTTTTCAATTTGAGAACAATATTGTGATATTAAAAGATTAATGAGCTCTGATTGATTTGAGAAGCACATAGTATGAAAAAGAATAAGGTGGAGGAACATACAGAACCTAGACACACAGAGGTGCTCTTAGAATGGAATCTCTCTTACTTTTTTTTTTTTTTTTTTTTAATAAAGAAGCTAGTTTTCCCTAAAAGCATTTATTCATTAAAATGAACTAAGAATAGATTTTGATTGTGACCAGTTGAGGAGGAGCACTCACTTTTAATTACTTGAATAAACTATATCATTTGGATAAGATGGTTGATATTCATCTGTTAGGAATAGAGTCATAAACGAATCAAATTGATTTGAATATCATGATATTCTATTCATATGAGTTTCATTTAGCGAATACTTTCATTCGTATTTATTTATTATGTGAACTACAAATATGATTCATATTTGATTCGAATTCTAAAATTTAAACTTAAATTTCATTTAATCTTTTTCATTAATCTCTTATTTTCCAAATTAATAATATCAAATTGCAAATTACATGATACAAATATCTATATATGTAATACTTATTAAACAATAAAACATTCATCATATATTTATCAAATACATGAATAAAAATCCATTGTGAAATCCATCAAACAAGTACTACAACAAAATTTTCGATTAACATCCAACCATCATTCTTGCAGCAGGACATGGACTGGCTCTTCCTTGTGAGACCTAAGCCTATCTTTACTCTTTATCCAATATAGTTCATGCATCAACAATTATGTGCTACTTGAGTTTAACATTCATTTAATTTCTTCTTATATATATTTAATCGTTTGGAGTGTTCATCTAAAAATAATAAGTTAAAGACCCTCAACCTTTACTTTGTAAATTCCAATTGAATAAACTGAGATTACATAAAGGTTTATTTATTATGATGGATTATACTGTAATATCCCAAATTTTCAAGATATAAAAATTTAACAAATATTAATTTTAATTTTTCTTTGATATTTGAGTGCAGTTAATTTTTGAGCAACATAATTAAGATTAAGTTCAAGTTAATATATTTTTTATATTCCAAGTAGTGGTCCACGAAAGTACATAGGCTCAACTCATCTTCTTTAGGTTATCTCAATCATAATTATATAAATATAATAAGGTGCGTATTTTTTCTTCTTTCATCTAATTTAGGGTTTAGAATTTCCAGACACTTAGACAAGGTGCGTACTTTTTCTTCTTTCATCCATGTTTTTTCTTTCATGATACATTTCAAGTTATTGTTCTTCAAACCTGCATATGTTAGGATGAATTTAGGTTAGATATTTTTATCGGAATTGAGTAAATTAGGAAGAATAAATTTATGTTTCTTCCAAACCATGGAAGCCCTACAATTGTTAAGTTTTATAGACTTTGTGTTATAATTTATAGCGAGTTAATATACTAGAAATAATAGGGAGGGGGGGGGGGGAGAGAAGGAAGAAATAGGAGAAGAATTGGAAAGCAACAGTGAAGTGGAAAGGATATGAAATAAAAAGGAAAAGAAAAAAAAGGGGGAAGAAAAGAGAAGGGAGGGGGAGTGCCGAGAAGAGAGAGAGAGAGAGTAGTCAGTAGAGAGAAAAAGAAAACAAAGGAGAAAGAAATAAGAGAGAGAAGGGGAGAGAGAATGAGAGTGGATGTAGACATCATGTAGTGAGAGAAACGAGAGGGGGAGAGTGGATGCAGTGAGAGAAGGAGGGAGAGAGAGAGGGTTAGTCGAGAGGGTTTGAAGGAGGAGAGATGTAGAGTCAAAACACCAACTTTTCTTATATTTCTAATTTTCACTCAATAATTATTTTAATTTCCTGAAATTTCAATCTGACCTCAAAATTTTTATATTAATTTTAAAAGCAGTCTCAAATTAGAGTTATGTTCCTTTTAAGATCTTAATATTGTTTAAAATAAATTTCTAGAAGTTTCAGGTGGTAATTAGATATTAAGATTTGTCTGCTTTTCGTATTTATCTATGATTAGATGATGAAAAAGGTGTGACTCATTACGAGGTGTAGGTTTGCATTCTCTTTCATTTCATTCAATATATATTTTCAACTTTTGAGGCGTGGATTACTGACTATTGTTTGTGTTTATTAAATTCTTTATGTGAATGTGGTTGATGAATTGATGCAATGTGTTATGAGAAATATTATTTTATGAAAATATGCTATGATTTATTATCTATGCATGAGACTCAGAATTAGCCAGGGACCCTAAAAGTCCAAGGATCAAAAATTAGATCCTCGAGTATGCCTACAGTGCTTAGAATTGATTGCCCAATCACAAGACAAAGAATGTTTTTTATGCATGTTGGCGTTTGTCTTGCTAACCCATGTTGTATTTAATTTTGACAAACATGTCCCCAATAAACTAGTATTTTTCTCACCTCATATATACAATCTAACATTTCAGAGTAATTGTATGAACATGGAGTGGAGTGGATACGCGTTGGCTAGTGTCAATAGTTGTTTTTCGTTAAAACTATTTATTTCATGGGAGTTTGGATATTTTCCCTTAATTTCGCATTAGCATAACTTAATACCTTTTGTTGAGTTTCTTTTTCATGAAAATGTTATTAGAATATTAGACTAGTACTCTTTTCAAAACGCCCTCATGATTTCTAAGTAATCAAAAATATTACTTATAATGATCTAGAAAATCGGAATGTTACAAGTGGTATTAGAGCGTGTCGATGTTTTTGTAGACTCTGAAAACAAAATTCATTTTTAAAGTCAATTTGTTTCAAAGTATTAAGTTAAAGTAAAATAATTTAAAAATGAGTCAGTTACTATCTATTGCCGTCCAACACTACCACATCGACTTTATTGAGGTATGTTTTATGATGAAAATGCAAATTTTTACTTCAAAGTGATTGAAAGGATCGGTGTCTCTGAATTACCTGCAAGACTTAAAATTAATATGAACAGATTGATAATGTTGTTCCAAATATCACAACATTTACTAACACATTCATACACTTAGTAAAAAATCAGAATATGCAGCGGAATATAAAATCGAATAAGGACAGGAGATTTATCCACGAGTATTTAAAGATACTCATGGAAACGCCAGCAGGGCAAAACTCTTTATTACTACAAGAGTAATTACAAAAATAATCACAAAGAGATCTTTTGAAAGAATCTCTTTGAAAACTCTCAAACACTCTAAGATTATCTCCCGACTCTCAAAGAATGTTAAAACCTTTTATAGGGTTTACAAAGCAACAAACTTAGAATCTAACAAAGGAAAGACTCTATTAAACAGAATGTTGTCACAGATGTTCCAACACTCTGTTGCTTTGAAACTGTCCTCAATTCTCTCTCACAATGCTCTTGCTTTGCTCTCGGATTTCTCTGGAAAGTGCACATCGATCTTCAGCCTAAATTGAGCTATTTATAGACTCCTTCAGATGGTGCTTCTTGTCCATGATCTATCCATGATCATCATCCACCTTCAACACTCTCCATGATTCCATCTTCTCCATGATGTTCCACTTCTTCTTTCTCTATCTTCTTGCACGTCTTCTCTCCTGTTTTTGGCACGTCTTTGATCAGCTTCTCTCTTGTCAAATTCCACGTGTTTAATTCCTGCAAAAGAGTAGTAGCCAAGCAAGAAACAAACTCCTATTTTGTAGGAGAAAAACTTAATGTTAAAGACTCTTTCAAATCTTTCAATTCCTTGGATAAAAGATCCTATAAAATCTCAACAACCAAATCAAATATATTAAGTATCTTAAAGTATATAAAATATACTATTAAAACACATTAATATAAAATTAAATATGGTAATAAAAATACCAAAGAAAAGGCAAAATTAAATTAGTGTTAAAATAACACTAACAATCTCCCCTTTTTTGGCTTTTCTGCTCAAAACCCATATTTAATTTTCTCCCCTAAATACCTGCAAGAAAACCTCAATTGCAACCAAATAAATATCATTCATAAATCATGAAGCAAGAGTTTTCAAACAAGCAAAGTCAATCCACAATAAAGTCAGCCCATAAAAACAGAAAACAAATGTTTTAACATTCATCACAACATCTTAACAAATATCCAGCATCCAGCAACAGCTTTCTTCAGTCATCCACTTCCTTCAGTTTCAGCATCATCCTCTTCACCTCCTTCAGCTTCTTCTTCACCAGTTTCCTCATCCTCTTCCACTTTTTCTCCCCCTTTTTGAGCAGAAAGAGACAAAAGTAAAACATCTCTTATCTTGATCAAACCCTCAATCTGCAAGGTTAACTATTTCACCTACAATGTTACAACATCAACAACAACAGTTTGGGGACCAACCCAAGAAGTATCATCTTTGCCATAGGGAAGATCTATCTTCCTGTTTCCAGTAAGCAAGGCCTTAGCAATGATGAGCACAGGAACTCCAGTAGTGAGTATTTCAGAAGATGAAGGCTTGAATCCTTGTTTGCACAAAATAGAGTAGATCAAAGAAGGGTATGGCAGCAACCCGGAGGAGGAATACTTGCCAGCAAACTTGGCCATATTCAACATAATATACCTCCCCAAACTGAAAGGAATACCCAACCCTATCTTGTACAACAACAAAGCCTGATCCTCAGTCACTGTGGTGGTGTTTCGAGAAGGTAACCAATTATGAATGGTTATCTTATGTAGCACAACATACAAGGAAGTAAGCAAAGAGACAGTAAATAACTTCGGCCAAGAAAACAATAAACCATCGGAAATGACCCTAACAACAACATCCAAATCAACCTTAGAATCTTCCCAATCTCCACAAGAATATCCCAAAACTTCATTCACAATTTGCTCAGTAAAATTATACAACCTCCCCCTCAAATGAACCTTCCCAAATTTTCTACTATGCACATCAACAATAGACTTATTCAAATTTGCATAGAATTCAAACACAACAGATGGGCAGTAAGGGGATACCTTAGTCACAGAGGCATATAATTTTCTTTCCTTAAGAAACCTATCCACCTTCATTTCACAAAATTGTCGAGTATGAATTCTTCGCTCATGAATAAGGGTTCTACAACACAGTTTCCTCCAATTTGCAGAAGGTAATCCAAAATAGAACTTGGGGGTTTTGGATGTTACCTCATACTCAAAATCAATAAGAGTATCTTCAGTAATTGCGGCTAATTCAGACTCGACCTCAGACGGAGGTGGCACACTCGAAGTGGTGGCAGTGTCTTTGGGCTTGGTAGATTTCTGAGCCTCGAGTTTCATCATGAAGGCAGCGATGGTTTCAGCATTGTTCGAGTCTGAAGTGGGAGTATCAGACTCAACGCCTTCTTCTTCAGCAGCCTCGGTTTTGGAATTTGAGTCCGTCGACTCAACCTCTACCGGCGGCGAAGGGTCCTGTTGTGGCGGCGAAGGGATAAACTTGGGTAGCATGGAATCGTAATCTTCATCATCTGGATGAAGAACAACAAGTGGTGTGGGAGGATCTTCAGATGTTGTGCCAACAGAGGGGCCAATATTTTCTGGGTGGCTTGGAGTAGCAGTGGATGTTCTCGATTTTCTCTTTCCTGCCATGGTTAGGGTTTTGCGAATTTGGGGAAAATAGAGATGGATTGAGTTTCAGAGAGTAAATGGAAGAGAGTAGGAGTGAATTGTGATTTGATTAGGCTTAGAGAACCGTGAATTTTAAAGGAGCACAAGTAACTGAAAACCTTTAATTTTCTCAAGATTTTCAAATTCAAAATTCAAAAAAAAACTGATTTTATCCAAATGAAATTTGAATTAGAAAATATATCCAAAACACAGAGATATAAACATCATAGGATCAGAAATATTAGGAGATGAATTATCCAACTCAGAAATTGTATCCATAAAAAAAATATAAAAATTCTAGGGATGCCTAAGAACAGAATAGTATGCAAAATTTCCAGATTTTGTGCTCAGCAATGTTGACACATTTGTAACAACAATTCCTTTGAAATTTTAAGCAGGCTAAAAAAACGTAACATAGTGTACCATAAATATCAATTTTAGCACATGTTAATCTCTACCAACCTTTTGAAAAGATGACATTGTCGTAGCGAGCGCCGTGTCTTTGGTTACTAAGTTGAGAGATTAATTTTTTATTGTGGATTGTGGTATCTCCTACACCTTTTTATAAGGAAGCATCGTCATAGCGAGTGCCGTGCCCCGAGTTACTCAGTGTAAGTCACACAACCCTTTTTAAGAAATTACTAGGCTGCTTGAAAAGCATCGTCGCCGCGAACGCTGTGCTCCAAGTGTTTCGTGATTTTAATCAAAATTTTAAGCAAGGTACACTTTAAAATGAGCCATTAACTGAAATTATGGAATTTTTAGAACAAATGTCTACAAAAAATCACACATTATCCAGAAAACACACAAGCAAACATATGCCTAAAAACCCTAGACAGAAAGCCTGAACAATGGATGTTTTTCAAATTGTGGCAACATTAGGAACAACATCCGTAAACTGTAAGTATGCAATCAGATCACACACAAACCAAGAGAGCTTTTCAAGGACGAAAATCTCTCAAAATCTAAGGCTTTGGTAAATATATCAGCTATTTGTTTATCAGTGGATACATATTCGAGTTCAATAAGACCTTTCTCAACTAAGTCTCTAATAAAATGATGTCGAATGTCTATATGTTTTGTTCTTGAATATTGAACAGGGTTCTTTGAAATATTAATGGCACTCATGTTGTCACAATACATAGTCAAATTATCACATTTAATACCATAGTCATTAAGCATATGTTGTAACCAAATTAATTGAGAACAACAACTTCCGGCTGCTACATATTCAGATTTGGCAGTCGAAAGAGACACACAGTTTTGCTTACGACTATACCATGAGACCAAATTATTTCCCAAATAAAAACAACCTCCACTAGTGCTTTTCCTATCATTCACATCTCCAGCCCAATCGGAATCACTATATCCTACAAGGTTAGGATTTGTATCTTTAGAGAACCATATTCCTAGATCACATGTACCGGCTACGTACTTTATGATTCTCTTAACAACATGTAAGTGAGATATTTTAGGACTAGACTGATAACGGGCACAGACACAAACACTAAACATAATATTAGGTCAACTTGAAGTAAGATACAACAAGCTACCTATCATTGATCTGTACATCGTTGTGTCAACATCTACGGCAACATCATCTTTTGAAATTTTTTGCGTAGACCCCATCGGTATCCTCATATGCTTAGCACTTTCAAGTTCGAATTTCTTCACCAAGTTCCTTACGTATTTGCCCTGGGAAATGAAAATGCCTTCATTAGATTGTTTCACTTGTAAGCCCAAGAAATAAGTAAGCTCACCGATCATACTCATATCAAATGTTGATTTCATAGCATCTACAAAAGAATCTAAACTATGTTGCAAGTTAGATCCAAATACTATGTCATCAACATAAATTTGTGCAATGATTATATCATTATTGTTCCTTTTAATAAATAGAGTTCGATCGGCCTCACCTCTAATGAATCCAAAATCAAGTAAGAAGTTAGTTAACCTACCATACCATGCACGAGGGGCTTGCTTCAAACCATATAAGGCTTTGTCAAGCTTGAACACATGGTTAGGATGGAAAGGATCTTCAAACCCTTTAGGTTGTTTAACGTGTACTTCCTCATCCAAGTAACTATATAGAAAGGCTCCCTTAACATCCATTTGATATAAGGTGATTTTTAGATAGCATGCTATAGCAAGTAAAAGCCTTATAGACTCAATTCTAGCCACATATGCGAAGGTTTCGTCATAGTCGATACCTTCGACTTGTGTATAGCCTTGAGCTACAAGTCGAGCTTTATTACGAACAACATTACCCGATTCATCAGTTTTATTCTTGAAAATCCACTTAGTACCAATTACATTGGTATTGGAAGGTCTAGGAATTAGAGTCCATACCTCATTTCGGGCAAAGTGTTCAAGCTCCTCTTACATAGCTTGAATCCAAAAATCATCTTTCAAAGCTTCTAAGACATTTTTAGGTTCTAATAGAGACACAAAACAGTAATTCCTTACCTCATCGCATGTGGTAGTTATACACACATACCTTACCATGTCTCTATAATTAACCGGTTTCTTCCTTCGTGTTCGAACTCCTTCTTGTACTCCCCGTATCACCTGGCTTGTAGGGTGATCTTTTCTGATCCACGGGGGTGGATCTCTTCTTATTGGATCATGAATCTCATCATCACTTTCATCAGATTCAATGTTGTTACCAGATGTTCCTTCAAATGTTGGAACATCAGGTACAACATCAGATCTGACAGTTTCTGTATCAGCAGGAACAGTTGGTTTCTCAATCAGATCAGTCACCATATCTTCATATGTCTTTCTTGCAAGATCAGAACAATCATCAAACACTATGTTGACAGATTCTTGAATACTCCTTATCCTTAAATTATACACACGACAAGCATGGCTATTTAAGGAATATCCAAGGAAAATAGCTTTGTCACTCTTCGAATCAAACTTAGCAAGATTTTCTCTGTCATTAAGCACATAACAAACACACCCAAAAACATGAAAATGTTTCAAATTCGGTTTTCTTCCCTTCAAAATCTCATAGGGTGTTATTTTACAACCGGGCCTAAGGTAAACTCTATTTCCAATATAGCAAGCAGTGTTTAAAGCCTCAGCCCAAAACCTTTTTGACAAATTTTTAGAACTCAACATAACTCTAGCCATTTCTTGCAAAGTTCGATTCTTCCTTTCGGCAACCCCATTTTGTTGAGGTGTTTTGGGAGCCGAAAACTCATGAAAAAATCCTTTTCTTACACAAAAATCAACAAAGAAAGTTTTCAAATTCTTTTCCATGATCAGACCTAATTCTCAAAACTTTTGAAAAGAAAGAGGTTTTGATTTGAGTAAAAAGCATTTTAAAGTAAGAGAAAGTTTCTGATTTTTCACTCAAAAAGAAAATCCAAGTAAAACGTGAAAAATCATCAACAATAACATAGGAGTACCTCTTACCACCAAGGCTTTCTACCTCAATTGGACCGATAAGATCCATATATAAAAGATCAAAACAGTGAGCAGTACCTGTGTATGTTCCACCAGATGTGGCAACATTATGTAGAACACGAGTTTGTTTACCTTTCTGGCAGTCTCCACAGACTACTTTATTTTTGTAATTGAGATCAGGTAAACCTTTTACTGCTCCAAACTTCATTAGCTTGTGTAAGGTACGGAAATTCACATGTCCCAATTTTTGATGCCACAAAATTGTGTTATCAAATTGGACCTTATTACAAGTGACCTTGTTACCAACAAGATAACAATTATCTTGAGACCTCGTTCCTATCATAACACAAGTGTTAGTTCTATCAAAAACTTCATATAAACTTTTATTAAACTTTACCTCCAAGTCATCATCGCAAAGTTGACTTATGCTAATTAAATTAGCCATAAGACCATCAACTAACAAAACACTTTTCAGACTTGGAAAACCTGGTACATCAAGAGTTCCTGTACCTAAGATTTTACCTTTTGCTCCTCCTCCATAAGTAACATAACCTTCGGTAAGTGGTTCAAAATCTTTTAAGTACCCTTTTGATCCCGTCATATGACATGAACAACCACTATCGAAATACCACGACCCTGTAAGATTAGTCCTCATAGCAGTATAAATAACATTGCAAACAATAGGAGCTTTAGGAACCCAAACTTGTTTCATAACAGTTCTTCGTTTGTCAGAAATGTTGTTCGAAATGTTGGGCAACATTTCAGACAATATTTGATTACTGGACATATCTCTTTTCAGTTTAAAACAAAATGGTTTTATATGCCCTTTACAAAAACAGTAATGACAAACAAACTTCCTTTTCCTACGACCTGAGTTAGAAGATTCACCAACATTCTTAGACTTCTCTTTCACAAAGATGGTTTTAGCATGATTTTCATCAAAAAGATTCGGAAAAACTGATTCTTTAGAATTGAATCCAATACCTGCTCGATCAGTTTTACCTTCTTTCAAAACCTCATTGACTTTCGTCGAGCTACTCGTCCATTTCGCAATCGTGGCCTCTGCATCATCCAATTTTGATTGAACTTTATCAAGCTCCATCTCCTTCTGAATGAGGGTTGTTTCTATCTTTGCTAAAGATCCTCTCATGATGTCATTGTCTTTGGATAAGACTTCAATTTTCTTGTTCTGCTTCTTCCAATCTTTGAGTAAAGATTTATAAAGTTCTTGAAGTTCTTCAAGAACTTCATCTCTATCAAATTCTTCTTCATCTGGAAGAGTATCTGTATCCACAACATTCAAGCAAGTTACATTAGAAAAATTGAACAAGTCATACCTGTCAGATGTGTCGATCAATGTTGGCACATCTTTTGCAACACAAAAAGTTTGGACATTCTGTTCACCAATTGTTGCAAGCATCAAAGACTGGTTCTGACTATCTTCAAAGTCGTCCTCATCCTCATCATCACTCATGGAAACCCAGTGGTTCTTTATCCCATACTTCCGAAGAGTATTGGCACATTCATTTGCATAATGTCCCCATCCCGAGCAAGCATGGCATTGAATACTTTCAAGATGCTTCAGATCAAATCTGTCATGTTCAGATCCTGCTCTTCTGGGATCAGATTGGAGTTGGGCAGGTGTACCAATTTGCTTCCATGTAGATTGAGTGGTATTCTTGATCTGAAAATTCTTTCCTTTCGGATGGAATTTCTTTTTGTTGATCTTCCTTACCATTGAATTGAACTTCTTGGTCAACATCGCCACATTGTTTCCTTCAGTGACTTCCTCCAGTGGTTCATCATCCTTATCGCTCTCATCATCAGTTTGAGCTTGGAAGGCAATGTTCTTTCCCTTCGAGCTTCCTTCTTGATTCTTCAGATTTAGCTCATAGGATTGCATGATGCTTTGGAGAGTATCAAAATCCATCTTCGCAAGGTTGTGTGCTTCTTCGATAGCACATACCTTCATGTTGTATTTTGGTGTCAATGTGCGGATGGCCTTAGACACCAAATTCTTGTGCGTAATAGTCTCCGAGCACCACGAACTGATTAGAGATGTCACGTAGTTTCTCAAAATAGGAACTAATGTCCTCATTCTCTTCCATTCACATGGTTTCGAATTGAGACATTAGAGTTCGCAATTTTGTCTCCCTTACTGTGCTGTCTCCTTCATAATGCCTTTGGAGGATGTCCCATGCCTTCTTTGCTGAAGTACAATTTTGGACAAGTTTGAAGACGCAGAGATCTACGGAACCAAGGATAACGTCGAGTGCCTTAGCATTGAAATTTGAGTTCGCGATTTCGGTCACCGTCCACTCATTCTTCGGTTTGAGTACAATATCACCATCTCGTTCACAGGTCTTCTTTGGATGTTCAAAACCATCTAACACAACGTCCCAAGCATGACTGTCTATAGACTTAATGTGGGAGCAGGTCCAGATTTTCCAATAGGCGTAGTTCGATCCATCTAGCACCGATAACTTTCCGTAAGGATTACACCAATCCATGTCTTGCACGTATAAAAACAGAATCTTATCATGTATAAAGTCGAGTGATACAGGCTCTGATACCAATTGAAAGGATCGGTGTCTCTGAATTACCTGCAAGACTTAAAATTAATATGAACAGATTGATAATGTTGTTCCAAATGTCACAACATTTACCAACACATTCGTATACTTGGTAAAAAATCAGAATATACAGCGGAATATAAAATCGAACAAGGACAGGAGATTTATCCATGAGTATTTAAAGATACTCGTGGAAACACCAACAGGATAAAACTCTTTATTACTACAAGAGTAATTACAAAAACAATCACAAAGAGATCTTTTGAAAGAATCTCTTTGAAAACTCTCAAACACTCTAAGATTATCTCCTGACTCTCAAAGAATGTTAAAACCCTCTATAGGGTTTACAAAGCAACAAACCTAGAATCTAACAAAGGAAAGACTCTATTAAACAGAATGTTGTCACAGATGTTCCAACACTCTGTTGCTTTGAAACTGTCCTCAATTCTCTCTCACAATGCTCTTACTTTGCTCTCGAATTTCTCTGGAAAATGCACATCGATCTTCAGCCTGAATTGAGCTATTTATAGACTCCTTCATATCGGACTTCTTGTCCATGATCTATCCATGATCATCATCCACCTTCAATACTCTCCATGATTCCATCTTCTCCATGATGTAACACTTCTTCTTTCTCTATATTCTTACACGTCTTCTCTCCTATTTTTGGCACGTCTTTGATCAACTTCTCTCTTGTCAAATTCCACGTGTTTAATTCCTGCAAAAGAGTAGTAGCCAAGCAAGAAACAAACTCCTATTTTGTAGGAGAAAAACTTAATGTTAAAGACTCTTTCAAATCTTTCAATTCCCTGCAAAAGAGTAGTAGCCAAGCAAGAAACAAACTCCTATTTTGTAGGAGAAAAACTTAATGTTAAAGACTCTTTCAAATCTTTCAATTCCTTGGATAAAACATCCTATAAAATCTCAACAACCAAATCAAATATATTAAGTATCTTAAAGTATATAAAATATACTATTAAAACACATTAATATAAAATTAAATATGGTAATAAAAATACCAAAGAAAAGGCAAAATTAAATTAGTGTTAAAATAACACTAACAATGATAAGTTATGATGAGAAAATATATGGAGAATGATGAAGAATTATTTTTGCAAGTTCCATGTTTTACAAATTTATTTTAACATTCATGCATGCATGTCCTTGTAGTTGTAGAGAATCTATGTTTAGTATTAAATATAAGATGAGTAAAAAGGATTAGAACAAGAATAATATGATATCTTTGGAACTGTTGGGACTTACGATGATGCTATAGTAATCGATAGTAGCGTGGAATAGAAAAATAAGTGTTGGCCAAACAACTTATCTTATTTTGAATCTTAGTTATTTAAAAGATAGATGTTAGAGGTTAATTATTAGGGTAAATTACAAAAATCAAGTCTAACTATGACCACTTTTACTCTAAGGTAGCACAACACTTAATTATTATTTGAAGTTTTACTGTACAACCGCCAATCTTTGTGAATTATACCAGATGAACGTTACATGTGACTTTCGGCAGAATAGTCCAGAAATATTCTTAGAATATTCCTAGCACGAGAAGGAATATTCCACCAACGGTCACATTTAGGGTTCGTTTGGTATAATTCGTAAAGGTTGGCTGTTGTACACATATCTTATGACTGCCCTCAAATAAATCGTGGGGAAGCAAAGTATCTAGTTTCTTCAATTTCTGGTAAGTTCTGAATTTTGAACGAAATTATTTTAAGAGGGGAGGGATGTAATATCCCAAATTTTCAAGATATAAAAATTTAATAAATATTGATTTTAATTTTTCTTTGATATTTGAGGGTAGTTAATTTTTGGCAAATAATTAAGATTAAAGTTTAAGTCCATATATTTTTTTATTTCATGTAGTGGTGTTGGACCCCCTCGATCCGAGCTCGTCTTGAATCATTACCTAGTAGGATTAATGTAAGAGTTAACCCGAGATGAATCGAGCCAAATGTAGCACCCCTGATCAAAAAAGAAGCATAATTTATTAATTAAATGTTTAACACATGACTTAATAATTATGTGCGTATATTTTGACTGTTTAATTTAATTACGTGCATTTCAGATACGTGTTTAATGCATGATTAAGATGGATATTTTTCTTAGACATAGAATATATTTATACCATTAGATGCGTAATGGAAAAATGAGAAGATAGAAACGAACTAGGGGTCAATCGGAGACTCGTAACTCAAACGACGATGAAAAGGGCAAAACACGAAGTTTCGAAAAAATGAAAGATATTTATGGTGAATAGTAACGGAGATTTTTATGTGAATAGTAACTCAGACTTTTCAACCGATAAATAGTAACTTAGATATTTCTCATGAATAGTGATTTCGGATTTCTATAAATAGGGGCATTTTTTATTCCAAAATCACCGATTTTCCGAACGAGCCGAAAGCGATGAAAACTTGTAAGTCTCTCTCTCTCTTCTCAATCTCTTTCCGATTTTCTGTCTTCGGCGAGCCGCCGCCGGTGGCTGGAAATTTCAACATTGTTGGTTCGGCCGATTTTCGCACACGACGTAGGTCTCGACGAGATGAATCTAGGATAGGTCTCGAAATTTAATTCCGATTTCTCATTCGCCGCAAAATGGCGAAAAACAGTCTCCAAACCCTAAACCCTAGGTTTTCACCACCTTCTCTCTCTTCCTCCTCTCGCCGGAGCAGTTGCCGGAAAAGCTGCTGGAGGTGTGGTGGGCACGCCCGAGGGGTGGCGCCGCCGTCCGGAGCCATGACAGGCTGTGTATGTATATGTCGTGCATGTGTGTGTATTTAGTGTGTGTGATACGTGTGTGCAGTTGTGTTAGCTGTTGAGGGTGGCGTCGCCATGTGGGATGAGTGAGTCGGCGCTGGTGATGCGCCGACGAGGCTCAGAGGTGGTGGCCGGCGGCAAGTGGCCGCCGGCCAAGGCTGTTGTGTGTGTGTGTTCATATGCGTGTGTATGCACTATGCGTGGGTGTGTTTATGCTATTGGGGGTTTGGGGTTGGGTTTGGAAGGTCACCGGTGACGGGAGGTCGCCGGCCGGGGGTCTGGGAAGGGTTGCCGGCGACTGGAAGTCACCGGCCGGAGCTGGGAAGGAGGGGTTTGATTTTTGAGTGTGTTTAGGGCTATTTTCCGGCACTGTTCACGGCCGGTTTCCGACAAGAGATGGCCGGAGGTGGTAGCCGGTGGTGCAGGCTCGCCGGTGGACGAGGTGGCGGCGGCACAGGACGGCGCCGCCGCAGTGGGTGGCGCTGGAAAGTGTGGCAGTCGAGCAGGGTCGATGCTGGGAGGCCTGGGAGCGCTGGGCACCGGGCTGCCGAGAAAACTCGGCAGCAGTCGAGACATGCTACCGGGCTGCCGAGAAAACTCGGCAGCTGCCGAGGGCGTTGGATGCCGCACGCGCAAAGCTGTCGATGCTGCCGAGAAAACTTAACGCTACCGAGGAAAGCTGCCGAGGCTGCCGAATTTCTACCTGACGTCGGGTGCGTGGGCTCACGCGCGCGCCCCGTCCTATAATGGGTGCGCACGCGACGTTGTGTGTTCGATCTGAATTATTTTTTTCTACCATTCATCGTCATCGAGTCGTCACCGACGAGATGTCGTTGACCGGGGTTCGTGGGCCAGGTCATAGTCAACCCTTTGACCAAAATTACCAAAATACCCTCAAACTTAAAATGCTTCGTTTGAGCTCGTTTCACTCCGATTGAGCTCATTCTTTTTTTCTATTCTGTAATTCATGTTACAGGAGATGATGAGCATGAGGAACCCTAGATGGAGAGAGATGGTGCTATACCTTGGCTTGAATATTTAGGATGGTGTCACACAAACATTTCTAAGCAATGTTTTAATTAATTCATGTTTTGTAATAATTTGATATATGTTTTGGATGTGAGATCCTGATGATATTTTCCACTGCAAATGTTGTGATTATCGGCTAAGACCGATTGTTGATATGTGAATGTTTCACATCGTCCCTTACCTCATTCTTCTATCGTCTTCTACTACTTCTTCTGTTTGGGAATATATGTCTCTTACCATTTCTTCTTAACGCCCGTGCGAAAACTCTGATATTTTTATGTAAGAAAACGGGGCATGACAGTTGGTATCAGAGCAATGTTCTAACATTATGAACTTGCTCGAACAGGTTTTAAAAATTGGAAAAATGTGATTTTAAAAGTGTGATCTTAAAACGTGGTTTGGGTTTTGAAAAGATATAGACAGGCATCATCCTCTCTCTATAGGTAACGCTCCC
This sequence comes from Scutellaria minor, assembly GCA_954870855.1. NCBI lineage: Eukaryota > Viridiplantae > Streptophyta > Magnoliopsida > Lamiales > Lamiaceae > Scutellaria > Scutellaria minor. Next base: position 8,987,400 of record OX940728.1, on the reverse strand, counting down.
TGATTATAAGACTTGCGGAATATGAGTGCTTGCCTGTTATGTGTTATTTCACCTTGAACCGTTAGATTTTGATGGGAGCGTTCCAGGTATGGACATATGATGATAGAAACTCATAAAAATTAAACTTGACAGATGAATAGGATTTACGTGGTCGGTAGAGGGAGAGCGCCTATTATTGAGACGCAAGAGGAGCGACTTCGACATCGCTTTTACGAGAGTAGGGTGACGGGTGACATATCGGTGGGGGAGCATGTAGCCCGACTCCTACACTGCTGGAGAGAGATTGGAGGTATGGGGGACAGGATCAACGGTGTTCAGGCATGTCTGTATATAATCCATACTTTACCACGAGAGTGGGAGGTGAGAGCTCGCTTAGTCTATCGAGACGAGTTAGTGTTCTCGTCAATAGATCTTGTGCCTATCACCGACTTCGGCAACGTAGCGAGGCAGATGCTGGAGCTATGGGGCCGACACGGTCTTTCGATTGCTCCAGAGCCGGGACCTTATGATCCGTCCAGTAGTAGCTCCGAGTCGGAGAACGATCCTGAGGAGGATCCAGAGGAGGACGACCCGGAGATGGGTGACCCTTGGGACTGAGTGCCAGGACTACAAGGACCTCCGTCGCCTCCCACTGCTGTAGTGTAGATGACCTTGGAAACTTTGATATATGTATATATTATGCTACAAACAATACTTTAATCTATATGTATATGTATAGGGTAGTTGATATGTCATAGATAGTGTATATACACCTTTTGTTATGGTGTAGAGCTACCTTTATTATGCTTCGATGTATATTATGAACGTATAGTTGCTTGTTTATCTTATGGAGTATATGTTTATGCCTCTTCAAGTGTATCGCGTTAACTTCTATACTATTGGTATTATTGTGTAATCTCAACGACTTATACATATATATATATATATCGTAACAAAATTATATCGAGAGGAAGACCCCGAAAGGAACAACCACAACCGGCGAATCAGCCGGAGTGGGAAGAGAACGCTAATGTAAGGGATTTGGTTACAGTGCTAAGGGGATTAGCACAGCACTTTGAAGTAACCCAAGCCATCCCACAACCAGCTAGAACCGACCCGAACCTCATCTGTGAACAGTTCCGGTGATTCAACGCGCCGACTTTTGATGGGAAGGGGAAACCGACAGAGGCGGAAAAGTAGCTAAGATCACTCGATCGATTGTTTGGGCACTTAACGTGCTCCAAAGAATAGATGGTCAGCTGTTCCATCTTCCAGCTCACTGATGAGGCGAGTCACTGGTGGGACTCGTATGAGCGGACCCTACTGCCTGCACACAGAGAGGGAATGACTTGGGAAGAGTTCAAGGAAGTGGTTTTTCATCACTTCATCCCTCAATTGTACCGGGACAAGAAGGAGAAAGAGTTCCTTCATCTCCGACAGGGAAGCTCAACTGTGGGAGATTATGAGCGACGATTCAACCATCTAAGCCGGTATGCCCCACATCTGGTGGATACCGACCTCAAGAAGGCCCGAAGATTTGAGAGGGGCCTTTGCTCAGAGATTAGCTCGATTCTGGTTGGGCAAGGGACGATGACATACGCAAGTGTCATCGAGAGAGCCCAAGAGATCGCCTCCCGGATGGGTTTGGATGTTGCACCCCTCAAGAAAGTCTTTCCTGCTCCTGCAAAGAGGAAGTGGACTGGCCCGAGCCAGAGTTTTGCCCAGAATAAGTTTCCAAGGGCAAGCAACACTCCACTTCTTCCTACTCTCCGACCCATAAATCCGTGCTTTAGATGCAGGAAGGTACACTCAGGACCGTGTCAGCAAGAAACACGGAACTATTTCACCTGTGGGGCACCGGGGCACATAGCGGACCCGAGATGAATCGAGCCAAATGTAGCACCCTAGACCAAAAACGAAGCATAATTTATTAATTAAATATTTAACACATGACTTAATAATTATGTGCATATATTTTGACTGTTTAATTTAATTACGTGTTTAATGCATGATTAAGATGGATATTTTTCTTAGACATGGAACATAGAATATTTTTATACCATTAGATACGTAATGGAAAAACGAGAAGATAGAAACGAACTAGGGGTCAATCGGAGACCTGTAGCTCATACGACGATGAAAAGGGCAAAACATGAAGTTTCGGAAAAACGAAAGATATTTACGGTGAAAAGTAACAGAGATTTTTACATGAATAGTAACTCGGACTTTTCAACCGATGAATAGTAACTTAGATTTTTCTCTTGAATAGTGTTTTCGCATTTCTATAAATAGGGGCATTTTCGATTCCAAAATCACCGATTTTCCGAATGAGCCGAAAGCAATGAAAACTTGTAAGTCTCTCTCTCTTTCCGATTTTCTGCTTCCGGTGTGCCACCGTCGGTGGTTGGAAAATTTCAACGTTGTTGGTTTCGACCGATTTTCACACACGATGTAGGTCTCGACGAGATGAATCTAGGATAGGTCTCGGAATTCAATTCCGATTTCTCATTTGCCGGAAAACGATGAAAAACGGTCTCCAAACCCTAAACCCTAGGTTTTCACCACCTTCTCTCTCTCTTCTAATTTCTCTCTCTCTCTTCCTCCTCTCACCGGAGCAATCACCGGAGAAGCTGCTGGAGGTGTGGTAGGGACGCCCAAGGGGTGGTGTCGTCGTGGGCGGCGGCGCTGGAGCCATGGCAGGCTGTGTATGTATATGTCGTGCATGTGTGTGTGGTTGTGTTGGCTGTTGAGGGTGGTGCCACCGTGTGGGATCAGTGAGCCGGTGCTGGTGATGCGCCGGCGAGGCTCAAAGGTGGTGGCCGGTGGCAGGTGGTCGCCGGCCAAGGCTGTTGTGTGTGTGTGTTCATATGCGTGTGTGTGTGCTATGCGTGGGTGTGTTTATGCTGCTGGGTTTGGGGTTAGGTTTGGAAGGTCGCCGGTGACGGGAGGTCGTCGGCCGGGGGTTTGGGAAGGGTCACCGGTGACTGGAAGTCGCTGGCCGGAGCTGGGAAGGAGGGTTTTATTTTTGAGTGTGTGGTTGTTTGGGTGTGTTTAGGGCTGTTTTTCGGCACTGTTCATGAGCTGTTTCTGGCGAGGGATGGCCAGAGGTGGTAGCCGATGGTGCAGGCTTGCCGGTGGATGAGGTGGTGGCAGCACAGGATGGCGTCGCCGCAGCGGGTGGCGCGGGGAAGTGTAGCAGTCGAGCAGGGTCGACGCCAGGAGGCCTGGGCGCGCTGGGCGTCAGGCTGCCGAGAAAACTCAACAGTTGCCGAGACGTGCTACCGGGCTGCCGAGAAAACTCGGCAGCTGCCGAGGGACACCCGCCGCTGCTGTTGAGGAAAGCTGTCGAGGCCGCTGAATTTCTACCCGACGCCCGTGTGAAATCTCTGATATTTTTATGTAAGAAAATGGGGCGTGACACCAAAATTCAGAGGGCTGAATCAGCCCTCGATCAACCCGTGATAAGCCGAAAGTGAACGAAGTAGGAAGAGCTAAGGTAAGACGAGGTTAAAAGTTTCGGGGTCGAGTCGGCTAGGATGAAAACGTGCAGAACAAATTCGACACTTGAGCCGACCAGAGATAGGTGAACTAACCTCGGTGCCAAGCTGACTATAGGCTAGTTCGAGGTGAATATGCCAAGCTAAGATCATAAGCCTACCAGAGAGTAAAGGATTTATGCAAACCACCCTAGAAAAGATCTAAGGGTATGAGAAGAATAGATGACTAGAGATCACTTACATTATTGTCCAAGAAGAACTCAACATACTTAAAAATTGGTTTACAAAAGAGATCTTCAAGTTCAAGATATCTAAAGAAGGAAAGAAATTCAAGATCAAATCATATCCGATTTAGAAAGGATCAATTATATATTTTTCTTATCTAAATCCTAAAATTCAGGGATTTAGTTTTTAACCTCCAAGTATTGTATCTTGGCCTAGTTTATAAATAAGATCTTAAACCTCATTCAAAGGGGTTCGGAAATTATTGTATAAAGAGCAACTAGAGAGATTTTTCCTTTCAAGAATATATAAAATATGTTTTTGGCTGGCCAGCATTGACCGATCAGAATAACCTAACCTCAATTGCCAGAGTAGGCACCGGACATCATCTTTTGTTCATCTTTATTGCTTTAATTATTATTTACGACTCAGCTCATTCGAGCTGGATTGATTCATTTTTGGGTGTTTGGTTACGATTTGTAACCTAGATAGCTTACAATGCGGGTTATTATCACAACTTACAGCGTTGGATACATCACTGCTTGCTGAAACTAAGAGTTTTTTACACCGGGGAAACTTTAAACTTTTGATAGAGTTTCTTTTGAAAATATTTTATGAAAATGAGTTTAGCAAAACTTTTATACAGTATGATCAGAGATATAAATGTAGCAAGAAAGATATCAGAAATGCTAAAATAGAAAGATTACACACAAAGGCTTATAGTTGATCGAAGCTGGTGTAACCTTCTACTGTTGGGGATCTTCATGGATCTATTCGGGTGTAATTTAAATAAGAATTACCATAAATCTAACCTTATGAATTAAAGCAATTAAATCAAAAAAATTCATACTTTGAATAAACGATGAATTATACAAAGTCCTAAACATGCGGAATTAAGGGATATGTATTTACCTCTTGAACGGAGAGACACCGTTGAGAAGATTAATTGCTTCAACCCAAACACCTTCTTGAGTATTCCCCAAGTCCAAGCTCGTAAATTTGGTGGGGAATCAAACGAACTTTTTTTAACTCTTGTAGGAAGAATTAATTTCTCACTTTTGTTGCTCTAAAAAATCAGCACTCTTGTATATGCACACACACCCTGGGGTTGAAAAATCAGCCCCTATTTATAAGCATAGTGGCCGAAAATTTGAGCCTTGGAGGAGAAGAAATATCAAGATTTGATCTTCTCATATCTAGCAATAATATATCGAAAGATAATATCTCATCATATCTAGCAACAATTTATCGAAAGATATGATCTCCTCATATCTAGCAATAATAATTAATTTTTATCTTTAACCACCTTAGTTAAATGGGCTTTTATTGGGCTACTCAAGGGGCCTTTAGGAGAATTAGGATTGGACCTCCCAATGGGCTTAGAAACCAATATTGAGCCACAATATTATTCTAGCCCATTAATATTAATTTATTCCACTATAGAATTAATATTGCACTATCCGTCCCAACCCATATTATGAAATATAGCTCCCGATTATTATTTTCGGTGTTTAAGATCCAATGTCCATTAATTAATTTAAGCTACTGAATGCTTTAATTAATTAATATCTTTTATTCCTTGGGAAAAGACAGCTCAACTTTATTATCATACCGGAAATTAATCACTGGCCAAATTTGATATGATAAACGTATTGAGCCCACCAAGGGGACATTCTCAACTTGATGTATCAAGACATGATTTTCTGTATTAATTTAGCAATCTGTTATATGATTAATAATATTGTCCAAAATACAAAGTATTGAATCTATTGATTTTTTACCCATAATAAATCAAAGCAATATCAATTAATTATATACAATCCCAATTAAGTGACAGAAATTAAGAAATCAATAACCACTAAGATCTAATTCTTCTTTCCAAGTCAGTCTAGAAAATTTATCTCACTGTAGGTTCTATTCAGCACATCAAATGTACTAGTGTAATCTCTTGGTTAAGACAAACCAATATGAACTTTACACTTCAACTTCTACCAATGGATTGTTCAATTCCATCTAAGTTGTGAATTTTACTATACTTATTACAAGAATCTGACAATGTAATCTTTTGTGATCTTCTACACACCACATTGTCTACAATGTAAAGTGTATTGAACATATATGCATTTAAGTAAATAACATTCATAATATTTAATGCAAACAGTGATAAAAGATTTATTCTCATAAAATGCAAGAATCAGTTTATATACAAAGTAGCATTAAAAGCATACTTTTCAGTATATCCCTAACATCTACGTCCACTCTACTTTTTCATGAGGGGGAACTTCGTTAAACAAGTTGTTTTATAAGATTCAAACCTTACAACTATAAACCTAAATAGTTACACCTACTAGGACTTAGCTTTCACACAAGTTGCTCAAATCCTAAAGACAGACCTACACAGGATCTCTCAAACTCACACAGAGTTAATGTCTTTTCTCTTAAGGTTAAACACTCAGTAAGGAAACAATCTTCCTATCAACTGAGGGCACCTTGAACAACCTAAGCACACAACATAGAGGTTAAAAGAATATAGGGTTTCTTCAATTGGTGCTCGAAGCAGCCTTGAGAATCTTGAGCTCGAATTAAAGGCTTTACTGCTTCTAAGAGGTTGAGTGACTGGAAACTTTAGCTTTGAGAGAACTTGGAACTAGAGTGCTTTCTTGCTTGAGCTTGATGTTTCAGTAGTTGTTCCAGTCAAGTCTTCCTTTATTTATAGTTGGAGTATTATGTCGTTGAAGAGAGACACAATACATTTGAAGTTTGAATCCTCTTGATGTTGCATTAATGATCTATAAAGGTTGCATTAAATGTTCATTGTCTTGCACTCCAGGGTATTTAATACAGATGTACTAGGTTGCAGGTTTCGTAGTATGTCAGGCCACGTGTTTGCTGCTTACTGGCCCTTGGTACTGTTTTATTCAACTTGTCTCTACTGGCTAGTTTTGACTTGTTGAAGTGAATGAATCTTAGACTTCTGTCGATCTTCCTCATACTGCGTTAGAGTGAGAATTATATCACTCCATTCTTCTTGTCTCATTGACTTGTCAAAATGCAACACTTAATATCTACAACCAATCTTTCTGTTTTGGCAGTAATACAACTTACTGGTCTTCTGCTGTAACTTTTTGCCTATAGTAATTAAACTTACTACATCTCCAGAATTTACTGTTTCCAGTAACTTACTATTTCTGCTGAACTTGACTTTTCTTTCTACTTCAAATGTTACTACACTTTGAATCTTCAGTTACTAAATCTTGATCTCTTCCATACTTTATTCTAAAAATTAGACTCAAAATCTAGTCTAGTTGCATTTAAACATTGTGAAAAATGGGGTACTCTACTTTCCTATTACATTGGTGTTTTATCTCATCAAAATCTAAATAATAAAATACAAAACAATTACCTATAAATCGACAAACTTCCCCAATCCATTTTGTTCAATCATCAACCATATCTTCCCGCTTATTAAAAAAATAAAGCGTAAATATTAAGTGTAGTTTGTTGTGAAGCTATGTAACTGGTTTGTTGTGAAAGTGGAGATATTTTGTAATAGGTAAGTTTGTAATAAGCTTTGTATGAGTTATAATTTCTTGATTTTTTGTGTGTTTTCTGCTAGTTTGGTTATGTGTTAGTTTGAACCCTAATATTATGTTTGTTGATAGTGGCTTTTGATTTTAGGGTTTTGGCCGATTTTTTATTTTTTTTCATCTATGAACCCTAGTATTGTACATGTTTATTCGATTTTTCTTGTAAGATTTATTGTAGTGTGGCCAATTTATTGTTGTTGTTGTATTTTGATTTTACTTTTAGGATTTTTTTCCCTTTTTAATTTTTGGGAACCCTAATTCGATTTTTAGTGTGGCCTTGTTTGGGAATCCTAATTTAATTGCAATTAGATTCGTAAATGGTAATTATTAGCTTTGTAGTGCCCCAGATAAAAAACGACGCATAATTGGATAATTAAATATTTGAACCATGAGTTAATAATTATGTGCGTATATTTTGAACTGTTTAATTAATTACGTGCATTTTAGAGATGTGTTTAATGAACGATTTAGATCGATAATTCTCTTAGACTTGGAACATAGAATATTTTTATACCATTAGATGCGCATCAAAAAAACGAGAAGATAGAAATAAACTAGGGGTCAATCGGAGACCCGTAGCTCAAATGGCGAAGAAAAGAGCCAAATACGAAGAATAGGTAAAACGAGGGGGTAAAATCCTGAGGAACGGTAAAATGGAAAAATAATATTTTAATGAATGGTAATTAAAATTTATTTGGAAAATAGTAACTTTGAAAATCTATAAATAGGGGCTCATATGACTCATTTTTCATCGTTTCTCCGAACGAGCCGAAAGCGACGTAAACAAGTAAGTTTCTCTCTCCTCTCTCTTTTTCTTTTCCGCCGCCACCGTCGCCGGCAAAGTTGCCGGAGCGCCGCTGCCGCCGGTGGCCGGAAAAATTGAAAGTTGTCGGTTCCAGTCAATTTTCGTACATGACGTTCGTCTCGATGAGATGAATCTAGGATAGGTTTCGGAATTCAATTCCGATTTCTCGTTCGTCGGGAAATGGCGAAAAACCGACCCAAAAACCCTAAACCCTAGGTTTGATGTTGCGAATGTGGTAACGAAGGATTTTACGGTGAAGTTTAAGGTACTATTCACCACAGGAATCCAGCGAGGGATGGCCAGAGGTGGTAGCCGGCGCTGAGAGGTTTCCAGTGGACTTGGTGGCGGCGGTGGAGGGCGGCGCCGCCGCGGTGGGTGGCACCGGGAAGAGTGGTTGGCGAGCAGGCCGATGCCGGGAGCCGGCTGCCGAGAAAACTCAACCAGCTGCCGAGCGCCGGGAGCCCGCTGCCGAGAAAACTCGACCAGCTGCCGAGCGTTGGGAGCCCGCTGCCGAGAAAACTTGACCAGCTACCGAGCGCCGGGTGCCCGCTGCCGAGAAAACTCGGCAGCTGCCGAGACCGCCGGGTGCCGCGCGCGCCCGTGTGCGCTCGTCGGGTGCGGACGTGCCCCGTCGCTTGTGACGCTGTATTTTCGATCCAAACCCCATTTTTTTTGCCGTATGTCAACATCGAGTCATCACCGATGAGATGTCATTGACCGAGGGTCGTGGGCCCGGTCAAAGTCAACCCTTTGACCAAAATTACCAAAATACCCCTAAACTTAAAATGTTCCGTTTGAGCTCTTTTTAACTCCGATTGAGCTCATTCTTTTTCCATTGTGACCCAAATTTCATTCTCTATCATCTCAGCTATGTGAACGGATTATCCATCCTTGTTTCTTCAACTCCCATCTTTAGATCTCTAGATCCGACGTGCCTTTAATGATCGTTTTTACTTCGGAAACATTTATAACTTTAATTATACTTTATTAAGGATCTAAGAAACGTTATAACTTAAGTAGACTACTTGTGGGATTGAGTGTTGAGTTATCGAACTTTTGGTACTTACTACTCGAGCTCTAAGTTATCCGATCTTTGGTCCTTGCTACTCATGTGGTAACCACCGAACAAGGTGGGGGTAACTTCTAAACTCAATCTGTTTATTGTTTTCCCTAGTTAATGTGTGAACTGTTGAACTCTACGTGCTGTGATGATATACTGTGTTTATCTTACAATGGTGCGATAGAGTTGGCCAGAGTGTCCAGTGGGCTGCGTGTCCTTGGGCTGCGGGTCTAGTAGTGAGTCGACAGAGTGTCCAGTGGGTTGTGTGTCCTTGGGCTGCATGTCCAGTAGTGAGTTGACAGAGTGTTTAGTGGGCTGAGAGTCCTTGGGCTGTGTGTCCGGTAGTGAGTCGGTGGAGTGTCCTTTGGGCTTAGTGTCCATTGGGCTGCGAGTCATTTTGTGAGTCATGGGTTCTGTGTCCGTTTATGAATCGAGTTATGTGTTTTGTATAATACGTGATGTGTTTATTTGCTGAACTTTTATATATGTTTAATATGTGAACGGCTTAATAATATTAAAGTTTGGAAAGTATCCCCACGGGTGTATTCAACACACTCACCCCTATTCTGTACTCACACTACAGGAGATGAAAAGAACCTTGATGCATAGAGAGAGGGGTGTCCTATCAGCTGTGTCCATCTTCTGGTTTTGTATTTTTAAAGCTACGTTGATTCGTTTGTAAAAGAAAACTGTATTTTTCATTCTTTGTAAAAGATCATGATGTTTTTCCGCTGCATAAGGTTTCAAAGTCGATTTTCATCGGTTGTATCCGATGTTTTAAGTGGACCGCTTCTTATCTTTTTCCTTTTCCTTTCTATTTTATATCATGTCCGCCTTTTTCTCCTTTCTTTCTTCACGCCTAAAAGGAAAAACTCTGATATTTTTTTTAACGAAAGGTTCTGGGGCGTGACAAGCTTTCTTTTTCTTATTACTTAATATTATTCAGATTAATTGGCAGTGTTGTGTTGATGAAATATTATTCAAATTAATTTCATTTTCATAATTTTATTGATTGATTTCATCTTCTTCAATTTAATGAAACTGTGATTGCTAGTATTTGTATTACTAATTCTATTAAAATAAATTGATTTATTCATGTTGTTTAATAAATAATTTTCTATTGATTAAATAATTTGATTTTATGTTTTATTTAATGAATATATGTAGCTGACTTTAGGGTTCTATTTAATAGAATAGTTTTCTAATTAATGATAATATTTTAATGAATTTTTTGTTATTTTATGATTCCAGATTATGGATGATGGTGGAGATACTTTTGTATTTGCAGTATGGGTGGGGGTAATTTTAGGTTACTTTCAAAGTTAAGATATGTGGGTGGGTGGAGGGTATATATACCACCTGTAGATGTGGATAGGTTTTGTTTTCAGTATCTACTTGAAATTTATAAACAATCCAATGGGAAAACCAGTAATATAGATGTTTAGTCTTGTTCTCCTAGGGTAAAACTTGATAAGGGTTTGAAAGTTATATACACTGATAGTGATTTATAAAATCTATTCAAAAAATATAAAGGATTGCTAGTCATTCCTTTATATTTTGATGGTAATCCAAGTCCTCTACTTGTTGTGGATAGTGAGGGTAATGTCATATGTATATAAGAATCAATCCCCTCAATTTGCTATGAAAAAAATGTATTAGATGGTGAGGTTGGGGTAAATGAGTCTAACTTGGGTATTGATGGGCAGGAAAATTAGGGTAATGCAAACTTGGGAAATGATGTGTAGAAAAATAAGGGCTTTAGGGATGGTGATGATTTAGTGGGTACAAATGGTTTAGCTGAGGGATTTGGGGAAGGGTATAGTAGAACCATTTGAGGAGACTGATGTTGGGGATTCAGAGGGTTTAGCAGGTGGTGTGACAAAGGGCTTAATAGAGAGTGTAGATACTGAGAATAGGATAAATAAAGATGAGGTAGAAACTAATTTTGATGAATCATACAACACTAGTAGTCATGTTGATTTATCATCTTCATGACCCTCTTAGATGCTAGAGGATTTAGAAGGGCCTGAAAATGATGATATCTTTGTTGATAGGTCTCTGAACCATGCTAGGAGTGTCTTTAGAAAATACAGGAAGTTGTTGAGGAAACAAAAGAAGAAAAATAGGGCACATGGGTTAGAACAAGAAGCAGCTCTAGGTGGGGATGGAGAGGAGTGGTACAATGAGATGAAAATTGATGTCAATCCTTTGTGAGGTGAGGAGAATGATAAGTGGACAAAAGGTATTAACATGAGCCAATTTAAGTTGACTATTGGGATGAAGATTCATAATATACAAGTATTTAAAGGTGTGTTGAAAGGTTGGTCTATTAGAAAGGGGTATGAATTGAGTTTCATAAAAAATGAATCTAAAGTGATAATTGCTAATATAAGGGTGGGTATGATTGGAGATTGAGAGTCTCTATTGTTCAGAAAACCACAACATTACAAGTTAAGACCTTAAAGGGTAGACATATTTGTGCTTATAGGGTTGAAAATAATCAAGTAGATTATAAGTACCTAGCTAAGAGGATACTTGAGGTAGTGAAAGATAATCCAAATGACTTAGTTGAGGATTTGAAAAACAGGATCAAAAGAGATTATGGAATTGAATGTAGTCTGCATAAGGTTTATAGTGCAAAAAGACATGCATTGAAGTTGTTAATTGTTGACATAGTTGAACAATACAATATGTTGTATGATTATTGTGCGACAGTCGTTAAACATAACCCCAGTAGTCACTTTTGCTGAAGGTTGATAAGAACTTATCTCCACCTAAGTTTCAGAGGATGTATAGTTGTTTGGCTCCAATTAAAGATGATTTTCTAAAGTGGCTATAAACCAATCATAGGTATAGAAGGGTGTTTTTTGAAGGGGTTACATAATGGTCAGTTGTTATCAGTTATTGAGAGGGATGAAAATGATAACGTGTACCCATAGTTGTTGTTTATGTGAAGGTTCAGAAGCAAGATAACTGGGAATGGTTTTAAAGCTGTTGTTGACTGATATTAGATCTGCTGAGGAGAATTGCTGGACTTTTTTGAGTGACAGACAAAATGTGTTGATTGAAGTTGTCAAAGAGTTGGCACCAAACTCTAAACACAGGTAACTTATTGTTGGTCCCAAGTGGTGTCCGAGGTTCAGAGAAGGGGTGAATGAACCTTGGTTGATTTTGAAAATATATTAAAACTTACTGTTCTGCAAGTTACTTGAACTTGCAGCGCTAGTAAGTTACTGCTTACAGCACTAGGATGCAGTGCTGCTCGCTGTAACTTGAGTTTTATACATAGCGGAAAAATAAAGCTTTTAAGACACAAGGCTGGCTGGTTTTCTCAAATATGATCTTTTTCAAAATGTTTTATGCATATGACAGAGATATATGAAGGATAAAACACAGATAAGAAAGAATAAAACACTTATGGCTTATAGTGGTTCGAAGGTGGTGTAAGCCTTCTACGTTCACTCTACTGCTACCTCAAGCAGGAACTTTGTTAAGCAAGATTGAATTACAGGACACTCCCTAACAATCTATCAACTTACAAAGCTAACCATCTACTAGAGTCCAGCGTCCACACAGCAACTGCAAACTCTAAAGGCTATCCCACACAGGGTTCCACACACCCATACAGGGTTCCACACTCCCACACAGGGAAGTTGTCTAACACTTAGACAACTATACATACAATAAGGATCTCTCCTATCAACTGTACGACACCTAAAACAACCTACGCACACAGTTTCAAGGTTAAAAAGAAAATAAAGATCTTCAACTGGTGAGGAGCAGTCTTGGTCTCTGAAAGCTCATTTGTTGTTGTAGACCTGCTCCTAGAAGGTTGAGTGGTTGAACATGTGAAAGCTAAAAAGCTTTGGATGATATGTGAGTTTTCTCTCGACTCTGTTAGCAATCTCTTCAATCAGCCACACCTTCTATTTATAGATCTTGAGAGTTTTTATCCATTGGGAAGTATCCATTGAAGAAAGATACTTCTCCTTCTTTGAAATCAAGCTTTGATCTCCAAGATCTTCTTTGTGGTCGTATTAAATGCATCTGAGCTTCTTGACCAAATGCATGGCTTGCATTTAATGCGACTTGACTTTTCTCTCGGGAGCATTTAATGCGGTGATTACGGCTCACAGCTTTCTGCAGTGCGTCAGTCTACGTGGCGTCTCGGCATTGGCTCCGTATCTGCAACTTCAGTCTTCTCTCGAACGGCTCTATTCAATCTAGCTTGAATCTTCATTCCTCATACTGCATGTATCCTTCCTTGGATTGCAGGATACTTCTTCAATTGACTGTTTGTCATTGACGTTGTATCCTAGGTCTGCTTGCAGCTGTTAGTTCTTTACAGCGCTGCTGTAACTTAGACCTTCTTGCAGTACTGTTGTATCCTTTCTTGCAGTGCTCCTGTATTTTTCTTGTAGCGATGTTGCATGCCGTTTTTACTTACTCTGCTGCAATGCTGTAACTGTCTTCTTGCAGTGTTGTTGTATATGCTTTCTTGCAGCAGCTTCTTGCAGACTCAGCTTCCTCAGTAACCTCTGCTACTGTAACTTGGATAGGTTCTTGTGAGCGTGCAGCAGCAACATCAACCTCCTCATGAGGTGTCTCTAGCTGTTTAGTGATTATCTCAGCTTCTCCTTGAACATCCTCTAAGGGTACTGTCTCAACAGTCGCCCCTTCAGAGGTCTTCTTATCCTCAGAGAGTGTTGTCTGAACAACAGCCTCGTCTGAGGTCTTCAGCAAGGACCCTGTCTTCAACTGGTCCTGTAACCTCGACAACCTCTGCTGCAAGTATGGGTTCTTGCAGCTCTTGTCGGTTTCTTGCAGCAGCCACTTGCTTTCTGAATTCTTCTTTCAGAACAGCTTTCTCACAACCTGCTGACTGTTTCTTTCAGTATCCTATCTCCTTTCTACTAAGGATACTTCTTCTAGCTTGTTGTTCCCTACAACATGCTGACCCTTAGAAGTGATCTTATTTCTTCTAAGGTTGGTTTTTCTTGTATCTTGGAAAACCATTACATGATCTTTCCTTGATCATGTGGTATGGAAACTAGGTATCAATACCTTAAGCAAACTGTTCTTTTCTTATTGTGTTATTGTGTTTTGTCTTATCAAGATAACTACTGAAATATCCCAACACTTATATTTTTCAGTTTGTAAATTCTTTTTTTTTTTAGATTAACAGTGTTTGTTTATTATTCTAAGTATTTATTTATTTATTTCTTTTGATTGTTTCATATGTTCTGCTTGAAGCATATGTACAATAACTTTAAAGTCAAATTTCGGAGTTTAGAGCTTAAAAACTATTCTAGAAAACTGTAAGTACCTATAATGTAAAGAGATCGTAGAGTCATGAGGGAGATTGAGAGGTTGTCTTCTAAAGTTGGTGATGAAACCACTGCTATGAGTGGTTGAGAGGAGTAAACACACGACACTGGGCTAGGTGTTTCTTTTTCTGTGAAGCCAAATGTGATGTGATTGTAATCACAATATTTTAAAGTCTTTCAATAGTTTTTATATTGTCTTCTAGGGATCTGCCCGTAATTGATATATTTGAGTGGATAAGAAAGAGTTGTATGACCAAGATATTAGTGAAGAAGGTTGGGATGTTGGGTTACGATGAGTCAATTTACCCAAATATTATAAAAAAAAATTAAACACTAAAGAGGGTTGAGTAGAAATTGTTTTGTAAGTTGGGCAGGGGATACTAAGTATGAGGTGATGCATTTCCTAGAAAACCAAATAATATATTTAAAAGGAGGTCATTGTCATGTGCTTTCTATTAATTGTGTGGCTATTCTTATTGTTATGTAATGGCTTGCATAGGTTTCCATAGATTGAATGTTGAGGATTATGTATACTTTTTTCTTTAAAAAAGATGTGTATATGAGAGCCTATAACCTTATGGTTAATCATGTCCTTGGTATGCATGACTTTGAGGAGTCCAACTTGGGTCCAATAGCACCTCCGGATGTGAGAATGAAAAGGGCAGACCAAAGAAAAAAAGAATACCTAATGGGAATGATCAGAGAGATCATGGAAAAACATCAAGAAAAGGTCTTACACATACGTGTTCAATTTGCAACAAATTAGGCCATAACAAGAGAGGATGTCTCAACAAACAACCCGTTGAGCAAGAAGATGTTGAACAAAAAGAGGTTAAATGCACTTATTCTAGCTGTTATTTTAATGCAATACCCTTTTTTGCATCTTATTTTAATCATTAAACACAACTTTTTAATTTGATGTTAGGTGGCATCTCAAGTTGATCCACAAGATGCATATGACGTTGACTTCAATGAAAAATTTGGTTGGGCTCTACATTAAGATCAAGTTAAAATGCAATCACTACAAGAAATTTGGGTTTTTACAACGGGTAAAACCCGTTGTCGTAGCCAATTTTTGAGCGTTGTCGTAGCCAGGGTTGCAAAAAAAAAATTCGCCATTTTACAACGCACTAAAAGCGTTGTCTTATGTAGATACAACAACGCTTTTCTACTGTTGCACGAAAGTGTTGTCTTTTTTAAATATTTTTTTAATTAAATATTAAATAGGATGCTGATGTCATCAGCAAACTGACGTGGCATGACACGTCATCAAAGTGCCGACACGTCATCATGCCACATCATCAAGGTGCTGATGTCATCATTCCACGTCAACAAAGTGCCGACACGTCATCATGCCACATCACCATGATAAATAATGCGTGTTGGCTGGGATTCGAACCCGAGAGCCATTGTCGTACTCCAACCACTAGACCACTAGTGCTTTATGTTATAAAATTCTACATGCATTTCTTTTATTTCAATTTTTGATATTTTTCAATTTTCTATTATCACATATTTTTTGTTAATTTTTATAATTTGTATTTTTAATATATTTTAAAAGGTTAAATATATATATATATATACATATATATATAATTGGAAGATTAATGACTAATTAATATGTTTAGTAATGTTTAATCTAATTTCATTTTCAGATAATTATACAATATACTAGTGCATATTTTTAATATATTTTATGAAAATACTATTTTCAAATTAAACTTTTCAAATTTAATTTAATTAAAAAATAATTAATATTATTACATATTTTTTGTTAATTTTTATTATTTGTATTTTTAATATATTTTAAAAGGTTAACAATATATACATATAATTGGTATGATTTATATATATCTTTTTTTTGCTTTATAAAATAATTGTTTAAAATAATTTATGTTTTTTGCATTAATTTTAAAACCAAACTCATTCTATCTTTATTTTTATTTTAGAAAAACATTTATAATTTATGAATTATGAATTATAAAACATAATTTTCGAATTATGTTTTAAAATAATATATAAATTTTGTATTATTATATAAAAGGGTGATAGTAATATTTTAGGTGTAGTTTCTTAATTAATTCAAAATAGTATTTTTTAAAAATACTATTTTTTAAAATTATGAGTTTGTTCATATAAGATAATATTAATACAAATAATATAAGAAAACATTATAAATTAATTAATTTTTTTAAATTTAATTAAATTAAAAAACAATTAATTTATAATTAACACAACACACAATAAAAGCGTTGCACAATGTGTTGTCTATTGGCGAAAAAGAACTATGAAAAGACAACGCATAAAAGCGTTGCATACAAGGGTTGTCTATTTTTTAAAAAATAAGCTAATTGACAACACTTTGAAAAAAGCGTTGCAGAAAAGTGTTGTCTATTTTTAAAAAAAATACACTATTTAACAACCCTACGAAAAAGCGTTGTCTTATCCAAAAAAAGTGTTGTCTATTTTTAAAAAAAATCGCTATTTAACAACCCTACGAAAAAGCGTTGTCTTATCCAAAAAAAGTGTTGTCTATTTTTAAAAAAAATTCGCTATTTAACAACCCTACGAAAAAGCGTTGTCTATTTTCTAAAAAATTCGTTATTTAACAACCCTACGAAAAAGCGTTGTCTTATCCAAAAAAAGCGTTGTCTATTTTTAAAAAAAATACGCTATTTAACAACCCTACGAAAAAACGTTGTCTTATCCAAAAAAAACCGTTGTCTATTTTTAAAAAAATTCGCTATTTAACAACCCTATGAAAAAAGCATTGTCTTATCCAAAAAAAGCGTTGTCTTTGGTCGAATTTTTTGAACAAAGACAACGCTTGCGTTGCAAAAAGGGTTGTTAATTCAAAAAGACAACACAAATTCATAAAAAGGGTTGTCTTTGAGGGGTTGTTAAATGTCATTTTTCTTGTAGTGAATATTCCATTATTTAACTTATTTTCCTTTTCAATTGATAATGATTTTAACAGTGATTTTATGTGTAAGCACCTGTTAATCTCACTCAACAGTCTACTCAAGCCTCAATCATTACAAATCCTACACAACCATCTAGTGCACAAGATCAGGTAAGAAGACTATCATTCCAAATTCCAATTAAAAAAACAATCATTTATTTGTTTTATACTTGTTTTAGAATCTTATCGATCCTTGTTAACTGGTGTATGAATCTGGAGGCCTCATAAAGAAGAAACCTAGGAAGCAGAAGAATCTCAAACAAGTATCAACTAGGAAGGATTGAAGAGGGATATGAATTTAAGCTTGAAAGGTTGCTGAATAATTACTTTATTTGATATTGCAAGGCTGAGGTTGGTAAATATTTTGAGAAAGGTTGCAACCATGCTTCTTTTGTTTATTGTTGTTTTCTACAAACAACAAACTGTAAAAAAAATTTTAGTATGTGATGCTTAATTAGACTAATGGTAGGTATATTTTGTGTTTATCATTGATACTTGATAGGTTGGCATTTGTTTTGATTTGCCTACCCACTGTTTTGGCTAACAATGATGGTGTATAGTTGGTTGAATGGTACATTATCAGTCTGCAAGTACTTATATTGAATGATATTTTTGCAAGCAATTACTTTTGCTACTTGAGATTTCTTTTTTTTTGCTTTGGTGATATTTTTTTTTTGATATTCTAGGTAGTTGAAAATATTTTAAGCATTCACATACTAACAAAATTCACTTAACCAAAATACATTAACAGGTTTGCATAGTTTGCAAATAATATATATATATAGAAAATAGCCACATAGTGATAGAAAATCAATACAACTACTTGCTAAAAGGTTTAAGTAGTTTGAAAAGAAATACTACTTGAGAATTACAATGATAAGAATGACCAAAATAATTAAAGTGATGACTTTGATAGTTGATTGGTCTTTGTCGAGCTTTTCAATCTTCAATGGGAGATCATTGTATTTGGAAAGCAATAATCTAGAATTATTGTCGACTTCAACAACAGAAGAGTACACTTCTTCTTCCAAATTTAGCATTTGCATTTCACTCATATAATTTTTCCATCCAATTGATGTAGGTTCAAACCAAGCAAAATACCCACATACGATTGACACATGCAAAATAGTTTGATCATTGTAGCTTTAGACGGACCAACAACTTTAATTTCAGCATCTTTACAGCAGTAGAACTTCTTAAATCTAAACTTCCTTTATTTTTCGACATTGATGGCCTAAATGTGGAACATAGTTCTCCTATAAATATTGTAATAAATTGAGTACATAGATAATATATATTTGGTACAAAATTAAAATATAAAAACGGTTAATTAAACAAGTAGTAACCAATAATTAAATAATAAACAACACTAAACAATAATTAAAAAAATAAAAAATTATTAATTAAAATTTTACAAGAAACAGTAAAATGAAATTAAACAAAATTACCAAAATAAAGAGTGTTACCTTACTTTGACGTGGAAAGGGGTTTAATGCAATTTTAACAATGGAAAAGATAGATAATTAAGGATTTATAGTCAAAAGGTAAGGTTATTTTACTCTTTTCACACTTAAAAAGTGGTCAAAAAGCAACAAAGTTCGCACTTCAGGTGCTTGCACTACACTCTCGATATGTTTAACGATTTTAGGGAAAATGCACTGACGTATAGATAACACACGTGTAATCCTTGCTATTTTTATAACAAAGGGGGAATCGACGCCGACTTTCCAAAATACAAGGGGATTTTATGCATTTAACCTTATTTTTTTGTCCACATCGATCATCACTAAAATAAATTCCATATCATCAAATACCAAATCACCAATACTAAAAAAGGTGAGACTATCCACACCCCATCAATTTCTAAACACTCCCCATTTTTAATTTTTATTATTTACCAAAATATAAAATTACAAAAATCCCCATTATACACTTTGGTTGTGTTTACTTCACTGATAAGAATTGAGGTCCCATGATAAATTATAGGATAAATAGTGGGATAAAGATAAATTTGAATAAACAATCCAACATTTACTTTGTCTGATTAACTCATACGATGTAAAACTTCTTTTTTATATTACATTAATTTTAATAGATGAAAAAATAATGTTTCACTCAAAAATCCGGATTAAAATAATGTTTCACTCAAAATAATGATTAACCTCTCTTCGCTCTCCCCTTTCTTCTCTTCCTCAAAGTTCTCGCCACTGATTCACCATTTCAAATTTGTAAACCCAACACAAATTTGACCTCATATATTTACCTCTCTTAGATTCAGTATATTTCATAAATAATTATAAAAGAAACCTTAGTGAATAATAGGAAAAAAATATAAAAAAACAAAACAAAAGATCTATCACCATCACCCACCTCTAGAACAAATTACAATAAAGATAAAAATTACAGAAAACATCTGAAATAGAAAACAAAAAAATGGAAGAAATTGGGATAATTGCGTGAAATCCCCTTGTAGTTTGGAAAATCGGCGTGAAACCCCTCTGTGCTTTCAAAAATGCGCGAAACCCCCTTAGGGCCCATTTGGATAGATGGATTTGGCCCAATGGATTTGAAATCCACACTTAAATCCATTGGACTTGTTTGGATCAAAATTGAAATGAAGGGATTTAAAATCCTTGAATTTGGGCCATCTTATTTTCAAGTTATATCTCAAGGGATTTAGAATCCACTCCTAATATGCGACATTTCAATTCCCTAGCTCACTTCTCGCTCGATCGGCACAATGACTCTCATGTGAGCTATCAAGGTATGAATCAATCTTCTCATTTTTTCCTTCTATCATTCATACAATCTTCTTCTTATTCTCTTCCATTATTGAACCTAAATTATGAATACAAATGAATTTTTTTTTTCAATTTTCTGTATCTTCAAAACATTGGAATCCAAAACGCTTCTATTTAGCTGTTACTTTTTCTGTTTGATTCTCATTGAAAATCAGGAATTGGACTATTATTTTGTACTTATCTTTGGTTGTTGTCAATATACTGGGACATTACTTTTGATTGCTTTTGATTGCAGCAACAGTCCCCTCTATGTAATTTTTTTGCTTATCTTTACTTTTTTCGGTTGTTTCAAACTCCCACAAGCCTTTTATTTCTATGTTAACTTTTATAGGAATGTTAAATTTATTCTAATTTAATGACAAAGAGAATGGATATTCTGCAATACTTTTTATTATTGATAGAAGAGCTTTGTGTCCTGTTATATTCTAAATTTTTACAGCCATTTGGCATGTCGTGTATGATCATGCATCTGGTAGATGCTTCAAAAATGTTGCAAAAGTATGGCAAGGTCTAAGTTAGGCGATGCTCAATTTTACAAGATCAGTACTGAAATAGATTGGGCAAAAATCATTATTCAAAATATATAGTGCTTGTTAAACATCTGTTTGACAGTTTTTTGAAATATATTTTCTCATGTTACAAACTCATGGCTCCACATTCTTTTTGGTTTTTGTGATGAGATGTGTCTTGAAATTGCAGGCAAATCGATATGCAATAGTTGATGTCTGCTACCCTCAAACAGTATGTATCAATTCTTTGTTTTAGTCCATTATTGATTTACCATTTAGGTGCCGGTTTAAATAAGATTTTAATATTGCAGTCAGTAGTGGTAACTTATTCTTATTATTGTTTTCTAGCCTGTAGGGTTTATACGGGAGTAGAGTAATGTGATTGCACGACAGGTATCAGTAACACTCTATATTCAGACATTGTTGTGAATTTTTTTTGCTTTTTAACTTGATTTCTGATTAATGTGTCTTTCATCTTGTTCAGTATTTTGCCGTTTATATATTTGACTTCTGAAAAGTGAATTTATATAAATTTTTGATATGGTTTATTATCATCTCAGCTTAATTTAATTGAAATTGCAACAATGATTGCATTTGGATGCAATCTTGGTCCTGTAAATCTCTAATGTAGCATATTCTGCTGGAAAATGGAAATAGAAAACTTAAATGATTAGAGGTTTGGTGCAAATTTCAATTATATGGTAAATGAACATCTCATCGCATATGTAAGGATATAATCATTATCTTGCTATTGATCTTTATGAATTTAATTGTGCAAAAGACTGAACCAAGTTAGATGTTCAGGGAATTTGAGAGATACATGCATGCTTTAAAATCATTTAAGATGAGTTTACGTTAAACTATGTTCTGTATAATTATTGAGAAAAGTAATGAATAAAGAAAGCAATAGTAATTCAAATGACATCCACTATGAAACGTTGAATGCATGTAATTTTATATCACTTACGATTGTTTAGAATTGATTAATGTCAATGTAGGTTCGATGAATACTAATAAGAAAAAAACGCCTCAGAGAGGATTTGGAAAATGATGAAGAGGAGACACAAGTCATTATATCTTTGTTGAGCTTTCTAATGGGAATTGTTGGAGTTTGGTACCATGATAAATATTTTATCAAGGAGTTCCCAATGTGTCATGATGAAAGAGCTCACCAAAGGGAACTTTGGATGAAATCTTTAAGTCATGGTCCTACATGTTTTAAACAGTAAATATTAAAATATTTAATAGATTGTGTGACCTACTACACAATGAGGGTGGATTAGTTGCTTCTAAAAATGTGACAATACAAGAAATCGTGGCACTTTTCTTGTATATCATTGGACACGATCAGAAGAATAGCACCGCCACAGCCACATTTGTACGGTCAGGTGAAACCATAAGTAGGCAATTTCATATTGTGCTGCGTGCAGTATTAAAAATTGCAAAGTTTTTTTCTCAAACAATAATGTGATCAAAACTACAATCAAAGAGAAGTTGAGAGGTGGAGCTGGTTTCCGGTAATTATTTATCATTGTTTGTATTCAATATCATTTGAACGTATACCTTAAGTTTATGATAATATTATGTAGAATGCAGTGGGGGCATTAGATGGGACACTTGTTGATCTTACAGTTCCAGCAGAAGTTCATAGCAAATATAAAAATAGGAAAGGTCGCATAAATACCAACGTTTGAGGAGTATGTGATGCTAACATGAGATTTCAGTATGTACTACCTGGGTCCGGGTTTTCTTTTTCCATATAGAGAAACTCGTTACCATTTGAATGAGTGGAGAGGAAATACTCCAAGAAATTATAAAGAGTTGTTTAATCTTCGACACTCATCTGCAAGAAATGTAATTGAAAGAACTTTTGGTTTGTTAAAGAAAAGATGGGCTATTTTGAGAACTGCGAGCTTCTATGATATAAAGACTCAAATTAGAATAATTAATGCATGTTGTATTCTGCACAATTTTGTGCGTTGAGAAATGCCCATTGACCCTCTCTTAGTCGAGGTTGATCAAGAATTGGCTAATCGTTCTACGAGTGAAGACGATTCCAATCTTGAAGAACATATAAGAGTTGTTAGAACTACAAGTGAGTGGACAACATTTCGTGATAATCTTGCTCAACAAATGTTTGAAGAGTATGAAGCTCAATGAGCATAGTTTGTTTAGACTTTTTTTGGTAATAATTGTTAGCATCAGCCTTGTTTAAAGGTTATGTAATTAAAATGTTATGACATATTTGTTTTGTCGCTATAAATGTCATTTTTATACGAGGTTGTACTTGATTAATGATTTACCTTTTTTATGTTATATGGATGAGCTTTTGATCTAATAATTTATTTGACTTATTATTTATAATGTTTTCATCTCATATATATTTGAAATATTTATGGTGAAGAATGAGTATGACTAGCAACATAAAAAAGAGAGCAAAAGCTTCTGATAAAGTTAGAGCTATAACCATGGACAAACAAGTGGTGATACTTCAACTGGACACATCGAAGGTAATATTTCTTAAGAAATTTATTTTTATGTTTATCATAATTTAATAATTTTTTATATTGTTATTCTCATAAATGTTTGTTTATAGGAGTCAAGTACAAACAACCATAAGTGTCGTGGAATAAGGAGATGGATCGACATTTAACAAATGTTTTAGCTGAGCAAATGGTTTTGGGATACAAGTGTGATAGTGATACTTGAAAGCCCCAAGCTCTGCAAGCTGCTGTGACCCATTTAAACTCAACATTGCACTTGAATTTGACAAAAGACAACATAAAGAATAGACTGAAAAATTGGATGAAGTACTTTAATGTTGTTTTTGATGTCCAAACTAAACAAAGTGGTTTTATATGGGATAAAGAACGAAAAATGATTGTTGTCACAACAGATAAGTGGAGTTCTTGGGCGTCATATGTTAGGTTAGATATTCTAAAATACACCTTTTATACTAGCTCAAAATTTCTTATATTTCATGTATATCTATCAGTTAGAAACTCTTTAATTTCAATATATGTTGAGTTGTGATATTGAACATGTATCTTTGTACATTGTGTTTCATTAATGTTTATATATATATATATTATTTGTATGCAGTCTCATCTGGAAGCAAAAGGCATGCAGAACAAGATGATAGATAATTGGGATGAGATTGATTTGTTGTGTGGAAAAGATAGAGCAATAGGTCAAGGCACTGAAACTTTTGAAGAAGGTAGGGAAGCAATGAGTGAGGACGATGAAATTGAGGTGAATTCTATTCCAATATTAGGAACAAAACCACGAGCACGACTATCAAGCTCAACTGATTCCATGATTGGGAAGATCAAGAAACCTAAGCAAGACTCTATGGTGGATGTTGCTGGTAAAATTGCTAGTTCATTTCAAGAATTTTTGGCTAGTAAGAAAAATGAAGAAAAACCAAGTGGTATTGAGATACATAAGGTGGTCTCAATGATACGCGAGCTTAATGGTGAAGAAGTTTTTAAAGCTGTCCGTAAGCTAATGAATGGTGATCCGGAGGAGTTTAAGCTCTTAAAAGCTCTTCCATATGAAGATAAAAAAGAGTGGATTGACTTTCTTATTAATACTTAGTTGTTTGTGGTTGGAAACATCTTGGATGGTTGGTTGTGGTTTAAAGCATCTTGGAACCTATCAAGTTCTTGTGGATCAATCTAATTGAGTTTGAACAAGATATTGTTGTGTTTTATTGTTGGGAACTATTGTATTGTCTTATGGATTCGATCTCATTTTGTTTAAACAATATATTGTTGAATTTTATGGTTGGGAGCTATTGTATTGTCTTGGGGATTCGATTTAATTTCATTTGAACAAGATATTGTTGAGTTTTATTGTTTTTTGTATTGTATGTGGATTCGATCTAATTTATATAGATTGCTACTCTAAATTAATGTTTTCATCTATTTATGTGGAAAAGGTAATTTTCTTTTTTTCTTAAAATTAAAATAATTATTTTTATATTTAATGTAAAATTTAGATAATAGAATAATTTATTTACATTATTTGTTGAGAAATAACAAGGAATGGGAAGAGATAGAAACATAGAGAATTTCAAATATTGTTCCAGATTTTGCCAAACAATGGATTTGAAATCCATTGATTTGTCTTAAAAATTGACATTCATCCAAATAAGGGATTTCAAAAGAATGGATTTCAAATTGAAGGACTTATAAGTCCATTGATTTCAAATGACTTGAAATCTCAAATTCCTCCATCCAAATGGGCCCTTATGGTTTTCTAAATGTAGCCCAAAATCCCCAACTCCGTTAAGGTTAACGGAAGTGTTATGCACGCGTTCTTCATGCATTTTTTGGTGTTTTTTTTGACTTTTTTGATATAAAATGATTTATATACCTTTTTTGACTATATTAAAAGATTAATTCTCTTGTGGGGTTTCTTGCAATTGCAAACACTTCCTTCAATCTGATTTTTTACATTAACAACTATGTATTATTTGTTTTTTTTCAATTAATTTTTTTATAATGGTAATTTTATATATAGTTATTTATTTTATTGTTTTCAATACTAACAGTTGGTACGTATATTTCTTTTTTACTTTTGTTTATTTCAATTATTTTTTTTCAATATTGATTTTTATTTAGTTATTTATATTATTGTTATTAGTGATTTTTCTTTCTTTTCTTTTATTTTTTTCAATTAATTTTATTGTTTATGTAACATCCAAAATTAAACTTTGTCTATGTAAGATATAACGAGAATTTTTTGTTAAAATAAGACCTAAATGTGAGGCCCGAAACCCCTCGTTACCCATTGACCAATATAGTGCATGCATCCATGCATTTTATGAATTATTGCATGTTGGTTATATGATACTTGTTTCTTATTATTAGTAATTTTAAGCCCATAATTTATGTTTTAAAGAGTATATTAGGAATGAGAAATTAGATCACAACATTTTTATATTTAATATTAGTTGTAAAAAAAATAAAAAATAAATAAATAAATAGAATGTTGGGATAAATGCTATATACGACATGTGGATGTATATATATATATATTTACGTATTTAGATAATTAATCAAATAAGGAAAACACCTATGATACTAGGGAAAAAATAGCATAACTTAATAAAGTAAGAGGTAATATGATGACTCCTAAGACTTATGGGAATTAATAGAGTAGATGCCACGTGTTATGCTTTTAAGATGTGTAGCGCCCCGGATCAAAACGAGCATAATTGATTAATTAAATATTTAACACATGACTTAATTTATTACGTGCGTTTATTTTGACTGTCTAATTAAATACGTGCGTTTCAGATAAGTGTTAACGCGAGTATGAGATGGATAATTTATCTAGACATGGGATATAGGATATTTTTATATCACTAGTTGCGCGTTGGAAATATAAGAAGATAGAAACGAACTAGAGAGCAATCGGAGATCTGTAGCTCGAACAATGATAAAAAGAGTAAACCACGAGGATTCGGAAATATCAGAAGATATTTACCAAGATATTTACCGAGATATTTACGGTGAATAGTAACTTCTGAATTCTATAAATAGGAGACTCCCCCGATTCATTTCTCACCCCTTTCTTCGAACGAGCCAAAAATGCCGAAAACACGTAAGTCTCTCTTCTCTCTCTCGTTTCTTTTTCGGTCTTCGGAGCCGCCACCGGCGTGGTGGTGCCGCCGCCGGAGATCGCCTGAATATTTTCAAAGTTGTCGGTTTCGGCCAATTTTCACACATGATGTAGGTCTTAACGAGACGAGTTTAGAACAAGTCTCGGATTTCTATTCCGACTTCTGGTTCGCCGGAAAACGGCGAAAAACCATCTTGAAACCCTAAACCCTAACCCTAGCCAACATTTCTCTCTTCTCGGTTTTCTCTCTTTTCCTCCATTCTTTTAACCGGGGATGTTGTTGGAGGTTCGCATGGAGACGAGGGTGAGTTGTTGGAAGGACGGCACCGCCGTGTGGGGTGGTGCCAGAGTTATCTTGATTTGGTTATTATGATATGTGCATGTTTGCGTGTGTGTGTGTTTGAGTATGATCTCTGTTGAGGGCGGTACGAGTGGTGTCGCCATGAGGAAAAGTAATGATCGGCGCTGGTGATGCGCCGGTGTGTTGAGACGATGGGTTTCCGATGACTGGAGGTCGTCGGCCAAGTGATTAAGGGTGTGTGTGTGTTGTATATATATGCATGTTTGTATGAGTTTTGAGGTTGGGGAGGGTTTGATCTCATACCGGAGTTCGTTGGGGGTAACCGGAGATGGAGGAGGTTGGAACGGGGTTGCCGGTGAGACGTGGAGGTGGTGGCCGATGACGGGAGGTCATCGGCAAAAAGCTGTGTTTTCAGGTGTTTTGTCGCGCGCGGTTGCGCGCGTGCCAAGAGGAGCTACTGGACGATCGCGCACGGTCGTGCGCGGTGGCACGGTCGTGACTGACCGTGCGCGGTAGGGCAAATGCCGGAGAATACCCGTCGATCTTAAAACGCTCCGTTCGGGCTCATTTCAACTCCGATTGAGCTCATTCTTTTTTTGTTGTGACCCTAATCGAACCCTCTTTCATCTCAGCTTATTAAACTAAACTTTCACCTTTGTCTCCTCAATCCCAATCTTTAGATCTTTTGATCCGCCGCATCGTTAACAATCGTTTTTCTGCCGGCAACGTTTATAGCTTTAATTATACGTTTGTAAAGATCTAAGAAATGATGTAACGTATGTAGGCTATCTTTTGGATTGAACTTTGAGGCACAAGGGTTGAGACACGAGACTTTGGTACTCGCTTGTGAAATCTGATCTGTCGGTACTCGTGGATCACGTGGTAACCACTATACGAGGTGGGGGTAATTTCTAACTCTGTAACTGTTTACAGTTTTCCCTATATTGAAGTATGAATAAGGAATACTAAATGCTGTGAATATATGTGTTGTGCCATATTATATACTGTGAAAGAACTTCGGTTTACATTGCATGTTCGGAGAGTCCTACGGGACTGTAAAAAATCATCTCCCTCCCTTCTACTACTCTATTGAGGTTTGGTGGTCCTCATGAAGCGCACCAGCGGTATTGAGACCGTTTTCATAGGGTAAGACGGGTTGTTCCCGCACCTATCCTTCTTATCATTTCTAATATCTGCTATGCATTTTACTTGCTATGTCATTGTGCCGATTGTTATAAGATGCGGACTTTATCCCCACAAGTGTATTCAACGCACTCACCCCCTTAATCTGTACTCACACTACAGGAGTTGTTGAGCATGATGAACCCTAGATGGAGAGAGAGGCTGTGCCGCTTTTGAATCTGTGATTTTAGGATGTGTCGCACAAACATTTTCAAAACGATATGTTATAAGTTTATTCACATTTGTATATATTCTAAGTATTCTGTTAATGAGAGATCCTGATGTTATTTCTGCTGCGTATGATGTTTATATCGGTAGTGAGACCGATTATCTTCGGCAGAGGCCGATTGTTGTATATATTTTATCGATATTGAGACCGAACGTTATCGGCCGAGGCCGTTGTTGATTTGTGAATGATTCACATCGTCCCTCACCTCTTTCTTCTGTCGTCTCTAATCCCCTTCTTCTATCGTCTCTTTCTCCTTCTTTGTTATGGATCCTGATGTTTTTCCACTGCGTAAGGGTTCAAACTCCTTTTTATCGGTTGCATCCGATGTTCTAAGTGTATCTCTTCTTATCCTCTCCCTTTTTTTCTATTTTATATCATGCTCGCCTTCTTCTCCTTTCTCTCTTCACGCCCGCTGAGAAAAACTCTGATATTTTAAGTGAAAAGAAAACGGGGCGTGACAAGATGACTCATGCTTAAATCACTTTAGTAGAATAATATAAAGAAAATATAAGAAAACAAATAAAAGAAAATAGACCAAAGGAAGAGAAATAGGGGAAAAACATGTAGAAGTTGAGAGGGAGGTACGTACTCTAATTACCTCTTCAAAGTGAACTTCAAGTATTGTCCATGGTTTCATTAATTATAGCCCCTAAGTTAATTATATATATATATATATACATGTTAGTGGAAGTAACCTAAGCATCTTAATCTATTTAATTGGAATTTTTTTTATGGACAAAACTGAATTACATGTATTCACTGAATGATTACAAACTTGATTTCAATTGCTTTATATTAATATTAAGGGTAAAGAAAGTTAATTAACTTTGTTCGTTTGAGAAATTATTTATGATTAATCAATGAAGAATACCTGTTGAAGCTAAATTGTTTTGCAGACTCATATACATATATACATGCTTGTCAATGATACTAGTATCTATAAGAACTAATTAGTAATTATTATTATTTAAGTTATAGTTTAATTTTATAAATGAAAATTTATTCCAATCTTTCCTAAAGTTATTCTAGCTAGAATTTTATGGCTAATTTAGTAAAATCACTTCATACGTTATTTTGGATTGGTTGTAGAAGCACAAAACAGACAAGAAGTTTCAAAATAATCATTCTAGAATAAAAGGTAAGTAGAAATTCATTTGCAACTACAATGCATGAACGTAGTATGTCATGGTTATATATTGCTTAAGTGATATTACGTGATTTTACGTATCCTTGAGAATTGACATGTTTGAATAATGCTATGGGGAAGTATATATGATGCATTACGAATATCAATCACGAGCATCAACACGTGCATACATAAATGATGAAAGTTATTGCATCTTGCATGCAAGACATGATTTCAAGATGAAAATGATTTTTTTGACCACTACCGGTACCGAGGCATGTAATCATGCTTACGATATATTATATGGGCAGCCGGGAACATGTGAGACATGGTTATGGTTTGATTCGTTCAGCCGGGGGCCTATGAGACATGGATATGGCTACCATTACTATATGTTTAGCCGGTGGCACGTGAGACATGGTTATGGCTTGATTCATTCAGCCGGGGGCCTGTGAGACATGGATATGACTATAATGATGAATGATGTTATATTGAGCTCTATCTGGTGCCTAGTAGCTAGGTGGTCAAGGGCCCAACAAAAGAAAATGATTTTGAAAGAAATGTTTTCATTCATTAGCACGCATCATGGACATCATTCAATATTATTAATGTTATGTGCATAATTTCTGTTTACTGAGCTTTTTATCTCATATAGTTCATGCATTGTAGGTGAACCTACTGATGTTTGTTCACGGGCTTACTGATCATGTTGTTAAGTTCCTACGAGTTTGGAGATAGTGTACATGGATGACGACCTGTTGGGCTATGCTATGGGCATATTTTCCTGTAAACAATATTTTGATAAAGTACTTGGACTTCTTCTGTTTGATCTTCTAATGTATATAAACATGTAAAATATAGAAGTGAGTGTGGCTTGACTTTAGGGTACACACTACGAAATGTATTATAGTCTTATTGGTTTTCATATGCAAGAAAAGTTATTTATGTTATTATGTTTTAAAATAAATCACTCACTTACATGTCTTGTAATATGAAAATCTATTACATATCTAGCTATATTAGATATGTGGTCGTGACAGTTTTCAACAATTGATACATATATTTCTTTCTTTATTTTTTTTTCAGTTAGTTTTTTTAAAATGTTAAATTTTTTATTTAGCTATTTTTTATTATTATTAACTCAACTATTTATGAAGATTATATTAAATAAATAAGACTTGATATTAAGAAAAATATAAAATAAATAAATAAAAGACTCATTATTTAATAATTGTTAAGTATAACAAACAAAATTAACCATATCAAGAAAATATAAAATAAATAAATAAAAGACTTATTATTTAATAATTATTAGGTATAACAAACAAAACTAACCATACCAAGAAACAATTAACATACCGAAAAATTAACCATACCAAGAAACAATTAACATACCAATTTATGATAAACAAAAATAATAATAATAATAAAAATTATGCAAGAAAACTTGGAACATACCAATTTGTAACTACAAACAAAAGATAAAAAAAATTATATAGAAAAACTTGGAACATACATTGTACTAGTTTCAGGTTCTCATTCCAAAACAAAAGGTACCTCAATAGTAAAATTTCTCATTGTTCACGTCGTTAGTCATCTATATTTCTCCAAGAAATTCAATGGATTTTTAATTTTTTTTGTATGGACATTGAATATTTTTTGAAGCAAGATAGTAAACTAATTATATTTAAAGTCTCATTAATTACACTTTAGGGTTAATTTGATGTGAAGATAATATATTATCAAATATTTCCACATCCTCCTCATCAATAGTCGACATTAATACCAATTAACTAAAAAATGAACTGAAAAAACAAAAAGCACATAAAGAAACATACATAGCAACTGCATCATTAATAATAATAAAATAAATAACTAAATAAAAATTAGCATTGAAAAAAAATGAATGGAAGAAAACAAAAGTTAAAAAAAAACATACATACCAACTATTAGCATTAATAAAAATAAAATAAATAACTAAATAAAAAATTAACATTCTAAAAATATTAATTAAAAAAACAAATAATACATAGGTGTTAATGTAGAAAACAAGCTTGAAAAAAGTGTTTGCAATTGCAAGAAACCCCCATAAGAGAATTAGTCTTTTAATATAGTAAAAAATGAGTAAATATGTCATTTTATATCAAAAAGTGAAAAAAAAACACCAAAAAATACATGAAGAGAGCGTGCATAGCACTTCTGTTAAGCTTAACGGAGTTGGGAATTTCGGACTACATTTACAAAACCACAAAGGGATTTCGTGTATTTTTTAAAGTACAGGGGGGTTTCACGCCGATTTTTCAAAACACATGGGTATTTCGCGCAATTATCTCGTAAGAAATTGGAGGTCATTAGTTTACCAACCATCATCGTGTTCATCTCTGGTTACTCTCTCTCTCTCTTTCTATTATGATGATGGTGAAAGTGAAATGATTGAGGAGTTGCAAAAAATAAGGTGAAACTTTTAAAACTTGGATGGATGAGTAAATTTGGCTAAAAACAAGGGCAATTTCATCCAAAGTTAGATGAAGTAGTGACAGATGAGTCTTTTCATAAACCAGGACATAGATGGGACAAAAAAATCCCATCTAAAATGGTGGGATTTGTATCAGCCCATTAGTCTCAACATTTCGAACTAGTAGCGGGTCCAATGATATCATGTGGGCTATAGCACCCCGGACCAAAAACGAAGAATAATATATTAATTAAATGTTTAAACTCAGGATGTAATAATTATGTGCATATGTTTTAACTATTTAATTTAATTAAGAGCGTTTTAGATAAGTGTTTAAAGCATGTTTTAGATGGATTTTATCCTTAGACATGGAACATAGGATATTTTTATATGATTAGAAGCGTATTGGAAAAATGAGAAGAAACAAACAAACTAGAGGCCAATCGGAGATCTGTGGCTCAAACGGCGATGAAAAGGACAAAACACGAGGTTTCAGAAATATCAGAAGATATTTACAGTGAATAGTAAATGAGATATTTATCGGTGGATAGTAACTTTCAAAATCTATAAATAAAGGCTCTTTCAATTCATTTTTCACCCTTTCTTCGAACGAGCCAAAAGCGACGAAAACACGTAAGTCTCTCTTCTCTCTCTCGTTTCTATTTCGGCCTCTGGCGCGCCGCCGCCAGCGTGAAGGTGCCGCCGCCGGAGTTCGCCGGAAAATTTCAAAGTTATAAGTTTCGGTCAA
This sequence comes from Scutellaria minor, assembly GCA_954870855.1. Lineage (NCBI taxonomy): Eukaryota > Viridiplantae > Streptophyta > Magnoliopsida > Lamiales > Lamiaceae > Scutellaria > Scutellaria minor. The sequence goes on along the minus strand of OX940728.1, from coordinate 8,954,982 downwards.
TTTTCGCACACGATGTAGGTCTCGACGAGACGAGTCTAGAATAGGTCTCGGATTTCAATTCCGATTTATCGTTCACCGAAAAATGGTGAAAAACCATCTCGAAACCCTAAATCCTAACCCTAGCCAACTTTTCTCTCTCCTCGGTTTTCTCTCTTTTCTTCCACCTTCTTGCCAGAGCTGTTGCCGGAGGTCCTTGTGGAGGTAAGGGTAAGTAGTTGGAGAGACGGCGTCGCCGTGGAGGGGTGGCGTCGGAGCTATAACGGGTTGGGAAGTGTTATGCATATATGTGTGTGCGTTTGTGTGTGTGTAACGCCCCAAAATCTTTCGGTCAAAATATCAGAGTTTTTCATTTTTGGGCGTTAAGAGAGAAAGGGGAAAGAGGCGTACATGATATATAAAAGAAAGAAAAAGGAGAAGATAATAAGAGGTACACTTAAAACATCGGATACAACCGATAAAGGAAAGTTTGAAACCATACGCAGCGGAAAAACATCAGGATCCTTTACATAGAAAATGAACAGTTAAACATTTTACAAAACGTGGAACATCGTTTCACAGTTTTCTTTTACAAACGAACAACATAGCTTTAAAAGATAAAACCGGAAGATGGACACAACTGATAGGACACCTCTCTCTCTACGCGTCAAGGTTCTGTTCTTCTCCTGTAGTATGAGTACAGAATAGGGGTGAGTGCGTTGAATACACTCGTGGGGATACTTTCCAAGTTTTAATATTGTTAAGCCGATCACATATTAAACAGATATAATAATTCAACAAGTAGTCACAGCATATAAAATGCATAGCACACAATTGAAACACACGGCTCTAAGAGCACTCAACTATACTCGTTGTATTCCTAACGTATGGTGCTTTTTACGGGCCATCAGTCCATCCCTATCATGATGTATGGTGCTTTTTACGGGCCACCAGTCCATCCCTGACATGACTTAGGACATCCGTCCACGTTCATCGTATCATAAACTATGCATGAATACAGTAATCACAGCATATAATCACAGCACATAGAGTTCAATTATCAAATATGGAAAACAGTAACATCTTGAGTTTAGAATGTACCCCCACCTCGTTCGGTGGTTACCACGTGAGTCGCAAGTACCAACGATCCCGTATCTCGGATCTCGTATCTCAAATCCCGTGTCTGAAATCCCATATCTCGATATTCAATCCAACTGATAGCCTACATACGTAACGGTGTTCTTAGATCCTTAAAAACATATAATTAAAGCGATAACAGACTCCGGCGGAGAATCGATCGTTAACTACGCGACAGATCGAGAGCTCTAAAGATTGGAGTTGAAGAAACGGGAGTGGATATCCAATCCATATGGCTGAGATGATTGAGAATGAAATTTGGGTCATGACGGAAAAAGAATGAGCTCAATCGGAGTTCAAACGAGCTCAAACGGAGCATTTTAAGGTTAGGGGTATAATGGTAATTTTGGTCAAAGGGTTGACTTTGACAGGGCCCACGGACCCCGATCAATGACGTCTCATCATCGACGACTCGATACAGATGAACGATGGAAAGAAAACGAGATTCGGATCGAAAACACGGCGTCGGGTGCACATCGACACCCGACGGGTGCGCATGGGCGCGCACGGTACGCGCGGCTTCCCGACACCCGACGGCTGCCGAGTTTTCTCGGCAGCTCTACCCGACACTCGACTAGCTACCGAGTTTTCTCGGTAGCTCCTCTCCCGGCGCTCCCGATGCCGGGCCTGACCAACATAGTAACTTCCCGGCGCCACCCGACGCGGCGCCACCGCCTCCAGCCACCACCACCTACCTCGCCGGATACCTCGCACCACCGGCTACCACCTCCGGCCATCCATCGCCAGATTCCGGTATGAATAGTGCCCAAAAATTACGCCGCAAAATCCTTCGAAGCCCAGTTTTTTCGGAAAACCAACACCTATCCAAAAGCTCCGGCCGACGACTCCAGTTGCCGGCGACCACTCCCAGCCCCTCCGCCGGTGACTCCCCATCGCTGGCAACCTTTCTCAGCCAACCCAACACCCTAGCAACAACCAAACTCACCCACGCTCAACACACACACTCATACGCATAAACACACACATACACACTGATTTCCAGTTCCGGCCGGCGGCCACCTGCCGCCGGCGACCACCACCCCCACCGTCGACACTGGCCGGCGACGGGAGGTCGTCGGCCGCCACCCATTGGCCGCGCACACACATACACAGAGGCTTCCATACACACACACATACAAACATATATACATATACCACCCACTACCATGCTTGGCCGGCGGCCACCAGCCGCCGGCTGCTTCCTCCGACACCTCGCCGGCGACCTCCCGTCGCCGACAATTCTTTCCCTCACGGCGGCGCCCCCCCGACGCCGCCTCCAACAGCATGCACGATCACACACACTCACATACCATAAAACTCACACACATGCATGCATACACATATATACACCATTGTCCTTCTCCGGCGCCGCCGTGGGTGGCGGCGCCGGCCCTCCAGCAGTTCGCCCTACCTCCGGCGACCCTCCGGTCGTCAGCTCCGGCGAGAAGAGAGAGAAAAACAGAGGAGAGAGAGAAGGTGGTGGAAAGGGTTAGGGTGAGGGTTAGGGTTTAAGAGGCTATTTTTCGCCGTTTTCCGGCGAACGAGAAATCAGATTTGAAATCCAAGATCTATCCTAGATTCGTCTCGTTGAGACGAACACTGTGTGCGAAAATCATCCGATTTCGAAAACTTCGAAATTTTCCGACGACCGACCGGCGATGGCCCGCCGGAGACAGAAACCCAGAAAGAGAGGAGAGAGAGACTTACTCCTTTTTGTCGCTTTCGGCTCGTTTAGCTCGTTCGGAAAAATGGTGAAAAATGAATCGGAGGAGCCCCTATTTATAGAATTCCAGAATTCACTATTCATCCAAAATATCTTAATCACTATTCATTGGTTGACTTTTCCTAGTTACTATTCACGTAAATATCTTCATTTCCATTCACCGTAAATATCTTCCGATTTTCCGAAACTTCGGGTTTTGCCATTTCCGTCACCTTTTGATCTGCGAGTCTCTGATTGACCCCTAGTTCGTTTCTATCTTCTCGTCTTTCCAAGATGCATCTTATGGTATGAAAATATTCTATATACCATGTCCACGAAAATTATCCATCTAAGTCACGCGTTAAACACGTATCTGAAACACACGTAATTAATTAGACAACCAAAATATACACACGTAATTATTAAGTCGCACGTTAAAATATTTAATTAATAAATTATGTTCGTTTTGATCCGGGGCACTACAGTGTGTGCGTGGGTGATCTCTGTTGGGGACGGCACAGGTGGTGCCGCCATGGGAAAAGTGATAGTCGGTGCTGGTGATGCGCCGGTGAGTCTTGACGATGTGTTTCCGACGACCTTCGGTCGCCGACCAAGTGTTTTGGGAATGTTTGTGTTTGTATATATACATGTGTGTGTGAGTTTTGGGGTTGAGGAAGAGTTGGTTTCCTACCGGAGATGTAGTAGGTTGGAACGAAGTAGCCGGAGGATCGGGAGGGAGAGACGTCGGGCGGCGTTGCTGCAGTAAAAGGCAGCCGAAGAAGCTGCTGGGCGCGCTGGTGCGTGGTCGTGCCGGAGTGCACGGTCGTGCGCCAGCCGGCAGAAGTTACTGGAGGTCGGCGCACGATCGTTCCTGGAGAGCACGGTCGTGCGCGAGCCGGCAGGATCCACTGGAAGCTGGCGCACGGTCGTGCGCGAGGGGGCACGATCGTGCGCGAGCTGGCAGGAGTTGCTGGGTGTTGGCGCACGGTCGTGCGCCAGGGGGCACGGTCGTGCGCTAGTTGGGTGCACCGGGAATGGGCGTCGGGTGCTGGGTGCACACCGAGTGACGGTGGGCGCGTAACACCATGATTCCATTCATTTCCCTTTGCACGTTTATCATCGAGACTTAGTCGAGAAGATGTCATTGACCGAGGGTTGTGGGCCAGGTCAAAGTCAAACCTTTGATCTCTTTTACCAATATACCCTTCAACGTTATATACTTCGTTAGAGCTCGTATCAACTCCGAACGAGCTTGTTCCTTTTCCAATCTTTAGATCTCTCGACTCGTCGCGCATTTAACGGTCATCTTTCTTTCGGAAGAAACATTTATCGCTTTAATTATAATTAATAAAGATCTAAGAACACCGTAACTTGTGTAGGCTATTCGTTAGATTGAGCTTGAGTATTTGTTGGATTGAGCTTGAGTACTTGTTGGAATGAGCTTGTGTTATTAGATCTTTAGACCTTACGACTCACGTGGTAACCACCGAACAAGGTGGGGTAATTTCTATCTCTTTATCTGTTTACTGTTTTCCCTATTAAATGCATGACTGGGGAATACTAAGTGCAGTGATTATAATTGTTGTGCCATGATATAACTGTAAAAGGACCGAGGTCCACTCTGTTCGTCCCTTGCTATTTTCTACTACTCTGTTGAGGTTTGGTGGTCCTCTTGAAATGCACCAACGGTAGTGAGACCGTTATATAGGATAAGATGAGGGAATCCCGCACCTATTCGTCCCTTGCCATTTCTAATATCTTTTTTGCATTTTATGTGCTGTGAAAACGTGACTGTAGATTATCTTCGGTATTTATTTCTGTTATGAGTCACAAGAGATGGATTTTATCCCCACGAGTATATTCCATGCACTCACCCCTTAATCTGTACTCACACTACAGGAGATGATGAGATCGACGAACCCTAGTTGGAGAGAGATGGTGCTATCTTTGGAATCGCATGTTTAGAATGATGTAACACAAACTTTATCAAACCATGTTTTATGATATTCGGGTTTTGTAATATTTTTGATACATGTAAGGATGTGAGATCCTGATGATTTATTCCGCTGTGTATGATGTATTTTATCGGTAGTGAGACCGATTGCTATCGGCAGAGACCGATTATTGATAAGTGAAAGATTCACTTCGTCCCTTACCTCTTTCTTCTATCGTCTCTTACTATTTCTTTCTGTTTGAGTTTTGTGTCCCTTGCTTTTTCTCTCTTCACGCCCATGTGAAACTCTGATAACGTAAACATGACAGGCCGCCAACCATTAATGTAAACATGGGATACTCATGCATAATTAGTCACATATAGTTAACCCAACCTTTATGAATTTTAAAAAATTGAAAACTTTTCTCTTCCTCCTCTCTTCCTCCCATATCTCCCCTTTTTCTATTTTATCTCTCTTGTTTTTTCCTCTTTCCTTTTTCTCCATGTTTTCTTTATCCTTTTTAAACCCTAAAATACGTAAATATCAATGTTTTCTATCATTTAAAACTTATTTTTGTGAAGAAAAAATCACAATGAAGTATGAAAATATATTTAAATTAAAATAAATAATGTAAAATATTAGCTGGACAAAAATGTCATCCAATCGTAGAACACATATTGTATGTTCGACCTGTTCAAATGGAACACATAGTATAAGTTTTCGACATGTCCTAGTAGAACACAACACCATGTGTTCAACCTGTTCAAGTAGACTGTGCAGTAAAATGTTCGACCTACCTAAGTAGAATGCACAATATAATGTTTGGTCAATTCAAGTTGAACATCATTTTCTTATCAAATTTTTACATTGTTCGTTTCAAACATATTTTCATGCTCCATTGTACTTTTTTTAATCACAAATCAAGTTTAGAATCATGGTTTATATTGATATTTAAGTATTTTAGGGTTTGTGAAGAATGAAGGAAACATGAACAAGAAGAAAAAAATAGGAGAGAAATATGTTTCTTTTTAATTCTTAAAGGATAAATTTTGAAATATCTTATGTTTTAATTTTTTATTTAAAATAGTTAAAAAGTGAGGTGTGTTTAGAAAAAGATGGAATGTGGATAGTCCCACCCTACTAAAAAGATCCTAATATCCAAAATCTCCTTAAAGAAACCCTGTGCGTGTCGTTGGTGAATATGGTGTTGAGTTGTGCAACAAAATGAGTGGATTTTAAATTCACTCCGATTTGAATGGATTTGAACTTCATTCATTTTAAATTCTAAATTTCAAATTACTTTATTTAAATTGAGCAATAAATTATTGTGAAATTCATTAGATTAAAATTTAAACTTGGAAAGGGGGAGCAATTGTTTTGAGGAAGGAGTGAATTTAGGAAAAAGGACATGCAACGGAGGCTAGTACATTGACAGTAGCCAATGATGTTTTCTCCAAAAATCATCAATCCTTGAAATTTTCTCCATAGCTTTTTCGTCTCCCTTAGCGTTTGAAAAATAGGGGGGTTACTTCTTGGCTTGGGGGTAATTAATTTAGGGTTGAAGAATTGATGATTTGGGAAGAAATCGAGGAAAGCCATTTTCAGATTTTAATGATGATAGAGATTATTTTTTTACTGATGTGGATATGATATTATGATGCATAAAATTTAATTTCTTTTTTGAAAATTCTAATTAATATCAACCAAAATGAATTTATAAGTGTCAGCCGCATCACATCTAAATCACTAAAAAAATCCAAATTTGAATTTAAGAAAAAGGGTTAATATCTCAAACTACCACAATTCCTATAACTATGTATCAAAAATACCACTCTAAATAATAAATGTTCAAAACTACCATTCAATATAACAATATACCCCAATATACCATAAAACAATGATTGTCCATGGTTGACTTTTACTAACTTCCAAAATTTCAAATTTTTTCCTTTAGCCATTTTTTAAACTTTCACTCCATTTATTTAAGGGTAAAAAACGATTACTCATCCCAACTATGCCCTATTTTACACTTTTTGGTAAAAACTTTCAAATGTTGCACTGTACTGACTAAACTTTGCACGATTTACAATTTACGGTAAAATTTGATTTTCTGTTCATTTTTTTCGGCGAACACACATATGTGCTCGTCACGTGATTTGATTAAGGGTAATTTTGTCATTTTACTTAGGGTAAAAAATGATTACCCATCCCAACTATGCCCGATTTTACATTTTCTGGTAAAAACTTTCAAATGTTGCAACGTACTAACTGAACTTTGCGCGATTTACAATCTACGATAAAATTTGATTTTCCATTCATTTTTTCCGGCAAACACACACGTGCTCATCACGTGATGTCATTAAGGGCAATTTTGTCATTTCACTAAGATGATCACCAATTTTGTTAAGATTGAAGTTTTGATGCCTTTTAAACAATGATCACCTACCCCATCCTAGGTACTTTTTTAATTAAGTAGGTCCTATGAGTTTCTAGTTACCTTTAAATAATACGATTAATATCTTAACATGTAATTCATCTTCAAGCTTATGTACAACATATAAACTAATCATTCAATAATGCAACATATAATATCATTCACTAATCATCTACAATATAAAGGGCTTTACTGTGCACTGCACAATTTTTTCCCAATAATTCACAAAACTAACACTGTGTTAATTAAGTTCACTAACTTAACAATGCAATTTGAAATTAGGGTTTCATTTTCAGGATTGGGGTTTCATCAAAATTCCCTAAGACTGTGCAATTGGGGATTTCCTTCAAAAAAGTAAATCACAAAATCCATGGCTGCTGCGTATTCGAAATATTTCACAAAACACTGTAATGAGAACCTCAAAATTTCAGGCTTTGTTCACGAAATTGTGGATAATTTCATCGGTTTGGGTACAAGAATACTTACACGAAATTTGTCGAATGTTGTATACCTTCTCCCTGGGTTCAAGTTCGTCTAAAAAGTTGTCCTCTTTGATAACATTTGAAAGTTTTTACCAGAAAGTGTAAAATCGAGCATAGTTGGGATGTGTAATCGTTTTTTACCGTAAGTAAAATGACAAAATTACCCTTAATGAAATCACGTGACAAGCACGTGTGTGTGTTCGTCGGAAAAAATGAATGGAAAATCAAAATTTACCGTAGATTGTAAATCGCGCAAAGTTCAGTCAGTACGGTGCAACATTTGAAAGTTTTTACCAGAAAGTGTAAAATCGGGCATAGTTGGGATGGGTAATCATTTTTTACCCTTTATTTAATTAGATTTGAGTTAGGAGTAAACAGATCAATATCAGACTCAACATGCTTCCGTATTTAAATGCATACTCTGATAATACATACATTGGTCTATGACTCTATTTCTCAAGATTTCAGCTGGGTTTTACAGATTACTTTTTGTAATCCAACCACATGCCCGCAGTCGGTGGTTCCACTCTGTCTTCAATGAGAGTCTAGATCACAACCCTTCTTTCCTAAGGGGATCTCTTGGAGACGCACTACTGGTATTAATTCACAAAGTACTCAAAAACTTTCGAATAGCATGAAGGAAACAAAAGTCTTTCTTTTATTGAAGAAATAAAATACAAACTTATATTACAATATTATTTCTCCGCTATTGGAAGAGAATACTTGTTTAGCCACTCATGGCTTAACTTTGAGGGAAATCTTTCATATGCTTGAAAACTAAGGGCTCAACCACTTAGACTCTAGAGAGAGAAGTACTCAAGAAATGTGTAATTTCTGATGATCTTCTCAATGGCCGAATGTCTCCTTTTATAACTAAAATATCAGACTTCAAATGCGGACTTCAGCTTCGTTTCTTTAGTTGTCCCTTTGCCAGCTCTCATCCACCTTCTTTTATTGGTAAGTGACCTTATGACTCTATCCACCATTCCTTGTTGGTTGTGGATTTATGACCCCTACACCTTTTTGTTCTTTGTTGGAGCTGCCCCATTATCTCACTTTTATTGGATTGGTGGCTTGTCAATGTTTTGGAGGTAAGTCCTCCCACTACACCGTGTTTGGTGGAGTGCCATGCGCTTGTAGAGTTTTGTTAAAACCTCTTTGAACCTATACTATTACAAGTCCAAAAGTACTAATTACCCTATCTGGATTTTAATCTTAAAATTTTTATCGAGTCTGATTTTAGACTCGCTTTCTCTTATTACATTTATGGTTTTTACTATTTAAAAACCCTTCTTTAGACCCTTCCATTTTTGTTGTGGATCAGGTCGGTTACTTTTAACCTTGAAGCCTTGTCCGAATAATGGTTTCTCCTATGATTGGCAGTAAGAACAAAGTCATTCTTTCCATCATCCAATATGTTTATATTACATACTTTTTTTTTGTAATTTTCGTTGCTAGAACCTTATTTTCCCAGATGAGCTTTCTTTCATTTTCAAAAAGATTTTCAGCAAATCCGGTAGTGTTTCCTGTCATGGAATTTAAATGGAATGATCCATTTGCAGAATTTTGGAAAATGTTGAATGAATATTTAACCTTGTCCATCTCTGTGAGACAGACCCATATTCCCCATGCTATTGTAGATATTTCATCTTCCGTAAGCACAATAACTAGAGGATTATTTGTTGGTGGTACTTTTACTTTATTAAAAGCCACCATGTCAGGTCTTTGTAGCTTAATAAAATGGAAGATCGGGTGAGACCCCTTTCCTGTAATCTCTAGAGCTGCTGATATGAATTTTAGCTCTAGGATATCTCATCAGCCCAGATGTGGGTTATTTTTCCATGAGTCGTGAACGGTCGTGGCAATCCATTCCGGTAATTTAGCAATTTCCGAAAAGCTCGTTGTAGTGGTAAGTATTGAAATAATAGCTCCAAAATCATACCATTCTCATACATCCCATGGATTTGCACCCACCAAGCATCCACAATCATGGATATTTTCCAGACCAATCAGTAATCATTTTGCTGGGATTGATCTCAATTCTTGTTACCAATTTCTCCCACGTCTTTTGATAAACCTACAATGGAGAAAACGGTTCATTAGTGTTAACCTTTCTTGGGCGGTCTGTGGCCAAAGGTTAATCTCTCTCTTTTTAACCCAGAGGTTCTGGGTTGACTTGGCTTGTCTGGAATAAATTCCTAACTTTCTAAATTAATTTCTCTATCGAAGTCCAATAGCTCACTTATTTTTGCAATAGATGCCTCAACACCAGAATCTGATGTAAAACATGTATCCACAGGATGACCTGCTACAGGTTTGGAAATACCCGTTGTGTTCATCGATAATGAACTTTTCTCACAAATTTCTTTTTAGGTTACCGATGGTGAACTCGTTTTGAGAAGAGGTTTCTCAAGTGCATCCCATAGGTGGGCATGAGCAGCTTGTGTGGCCTGTATGACCTTTTGGATAGAGTCCAAATCTGTATTTTGAACATAGGCAGCTTATTTGACATGGATTCTCAACAATCTATATCTCTTGTTCAATTCCTCAAGATTTTTCCTAAGGTGTCTTGAACGAACCATGATGGAATATGCTTCAAGGATGTCCATCTTTTGTTAGGAAATCTGCAAGAATATTCTCATTGGATTTCACAATAACAATATCAAAAATATAATACTGGCATTCTGTTTGCCATCTGATAATATGTGTTTTCTCAATTTTTGATTCAAGCTTATTTTTCAAGAAAGCTTTAACGTTTGTTTTATCTACTTTTAAGGTAAATTCTTTTGCTAATAAAAATAAAGGTCATTTCTAAAAGCCTTCCAAGCTGCATAGAATTCCTTGTCATTGATGTGCCAAAAGCTGGCTTGTTGTTCAGAGAACAATCCTCCTGTATATCTACATGGTTCTTCGACTATAGATGTCTTTGCAATGAGCACGATCGCCCATCTGAAATCATTAGCATCTGTGTAGACTGCTAAATGATCTTCATCTTGTGGTATTGTGAGTTTAGACAGTTTGATGCATACCTGTTTCAACTCACGCACTTATTGGGAATGTATCACTTCCCATTTCCATTTGGTTTTTTCATCATTTTATAATAGTGGACGAAAATCCTTTCTGTACCTTGCTAGGTCTTTAATAAACACACATGTAAATTTAATCACACCTAAGAAGCTTTAAAGGTGCTCTCATCCTTTAGAACGTCCGGAAAATTGTTCCTGAAGTTCCATCCCTGCATGGTCAATAATAACATCGAGAAACTTGATTTTATTGACTACAATTATTGATTTCTTTTTAGATAGCATTAATCCTTCCTTATGACATGCTTCAGAGAATATTTCAATATATTTAATGTGCTCTTTCATATTCTTTGATGTAATTAATGTCATCAAAATAGACGAACATAAACTTAAAATAATATTTAAAAAGATTTTCTATTTTTCATTGGTATATCTGGGGTGCATTTGCAAGTCTCATTGGAAGTACATTCCAGATATACTGACATTGTGGAGCAGAAAAAGTTGTATATTTTCTTGACTCATTTTCCATTTTAATCCGGTAAAAACTAGACTTACAATCGAATTTAAAAAACAGTTTTGACCCTTTAATACAGTCAACTAGATGTTACTCGGGATGTAATATACATCAAAATCAAGTATTTTGTTAATATTTTGATAGTTAATTACTAACCTTGTTTTACCTATTTTGATTTCACCATGGTTTCTTACCAAAAACCCTGGACTACTGTAAGAGGAGACTTCAGCTTTGATCAATTTAAGATCGATATACTCTTTAATAATTTTCTGCATATCTTTCTTATCCAGTATATTCATCTAGATTGGCTTGCATCGAACCAACTCATACTGGCATTGTTCTTTTACTTTTAGAGTTGCTTCAATCTTGTTTCTATTCCACCAAGCTAGAGGATCCTCATTAAAGTTTCTCTGGATTAGTCTTTTGACATTTTCAAGGGAAAGTAAATTTTCCTTGTTAATGTCCTCAACCGGTGTTCTCTCTTTTATTGTATTTTTCAGAAGTTAGATGTCTTCTTCGAATGCCTTTTCGAAACCCTGTTACCTAAAAGACAAATGAGCTTTACCAAATTTTCTTTTATCCTATATTTTAGGATAAGATAATTTAGCATCATCACCACGCTTGTTGCGAAAATTAATGGGCATTATTCTATTGAATACCCTTTCTTGTTGTAAAACCTATATCAAACTACCACAATTAGTAGTAAAGGTTAATAGGTTCTTGTGGTTATCTTGCTCATATTTTACAAAAGTTTGGATAAAATTATTACCCAACAAAATATCAGCACCTGTATTGTGAATATAGATTGGTAGCATTTTTACCTTATGCCAAGGCGTTCCAAATGCACCTTCTATCATAATTCTTGTTTCACGAATACCTTTATTGAGTATCAGGATTTTCTGAGAAAAATCCCTTCCTGCAATAATTGGTAATGTTTCCACAACTTCATTGGGAAAAACTCCTGGTTTTGCTGTGCAAATACCTGAACCTAAATCAATATAAGCAGCAAAATATTGTCTTATATTTTTTATACATTACCCCAACGGATATGTATATGGAAAATGGGCTCGTCATTCCACCCTTATGAGGTGTCCATTGAGGCTGAATTTTATCTCATTTCATTTTCATCCCCAATGTTTATGTTCCTCGAGAAAACTTAGACCTAAAGTCATAATGCCTTTAGTTCTATCTGCATTAACTGTTACAGATACTTCATAGCCTATTATTTGAAACATGTCTTCATATCTTCCAATTGTCTATTGTTGTTAATAATATATTTCATCACAGGAAAAATGTTAATTTTTTCCGATATATCAAAAACAACATGAATTTCTTTTCAACGTTCAAGGCAAAGAATTTTAACATTACTGATCCTGATCTGTCAGGGGTTGAAATCCTCGAGTGGTTCTTTTCCTCTAAAGCTTATTATCCTATCTTCGGAAAAGGACATTCTATTACTGCTTATAGATCCTAATCTCATTGACCTATCTAGTACCGGATTATCTGTAATTAGTATGTTAACACCACCTATCCTAGGGATTTCAATCGGATCTGGTATCATAACCTTGGTGAATTCCTTGAAAATTCTAGGAATCTCAATATAATATTTCCTTATAAACAAATCAGAATGATGTGTATTGGAAAGTGCATATGCAATTCTATATGTAATAGAATATGGTTTATTACCTTCTTTCATTAGATCTATCCTTTTAAAATCTTGATGAAGGGTTACAACTCGACTAAAATCTTGGTCAGCTAAGTTGTATGTCATCCTAGGATGAATGTCAAATATAAGTTTACCAGCATATAGATTACCTACCATTGTAACCATCTCTTAGGTTATTGATTCTTCTATCCATTACTGATAGATGAATTTCTGAATCAATACCTTCTTTGAAGGTAGCTTTGATTACTACTTCAATGGTTCCAATATGGATCCATTTCATAGTCACTGCTACTTCTTCCCTAATTCGGCTCAATTCCTCAAGAATTTCTTCTTTCAAAATAAGTTGCATATCAATTATATTACTGGTTAATTCCATGGGAATAAAAAACTCACTTGAATTTACCCAATAGATGATATTGTGCTTTCATTGTCTTTGCTTGATCTGGTTCAAGATTCGGCTAACACCTCCAATCCTGAAACCGTCGTAGCGATTCAAGGTTGAGTTTTATCTTATGATTCTTTCCATCGTTTTGTTTGAGATGGTCATTTGTGAAAAGAATCCTGATAGATTTTCCGAAGTTTGAAGTCTATCTTCTATCTCATGGCTATTTGTCTGATTCTGTTGATGATCCATATGATTCATCGGAATCAGTCTCTTTTTCATATATACTTTCGTCTGAAGAAATATCCTCGAACTGGTAGACTGGTACAAAATCACCATAGAAAATCACATCAAGGATGTCTGTAATTGGCTTGAATTGGTATATTTCACCTTGCTTTTATGGACAGTCTGACGAAATATGACCTTTCGCACCACATATACAGCAATTACAGTCTTTAAAACTTTCATTCGTACGAGTATGAGCTCGTTTGAAAGTTCATCTTGTTGGCATTCTTCCTGTTGACTTTCCTTTGGATCTGGATCCTTGTGAAGAGAATCAGGAAGGACCGAATTTTCGACCAAACTTATAAGTTCTGACCTTGAATTTGGACCACCATGATCTTTCTCGAATGGAAGGTTTTCTTTGCAATCCTCCTAACTTGGCATAAGATGCACTTCTGAAGTGCTTCTTCTTTTTCCTATGTCTTTCTTGTCTTGATTCTCCAATGATGGATGGAAAATCATTGTTATCGCAAGAAAGAAGAGTTCTTTTTATTTGTCCTCTGAATTTTGTCTTGTTCTTCTACATGGTTGCTTGTTGACACCATTCTCTCAGGCTGTCTTTAAGAAAAGATATTCTTCTTGCAATTGAATCTACTTGTCCTGGAGGTAATTTATAGGATTTTATAAAAATTTCCCTCCACGGGCTATAGATCTTTGCAAAAAACATCGTCGACGCCACATCCGACGGGATCTTTGTTTGGAAGTAGTATTTACGAAACTAGTAAATGTATTCATCTACCGCATATATACTTCTTAACTCGAGATCATACACGGCTTGTGTATTTTCTCGACTTTTTTCCTCCTTACTTTGATCAAAGTATCCATCTCCAATGAAATAAATCTTTAGCATCCTTCCAAATTTTTCGATGATAGCATAAATGATATCTCCGGTAAGGACATCTTCTTTAACCTGGGTGGGTGAAGCTTCCCATCCTGTTTTTGCTGAACTTTCCAAACTATTTTCGATTAGTCTGATAAAGTTTTCTTTATCTATGTCCAACATTTTTCAACAAGGTCATCCATTCATCAATTAGTTTATCCATATTTCTGAAATTGATGATATTGGTTGTAAGTACCAACCCATATGGGTGTGTAGGCTCCAACATGGTTTTTGCCCATGGGCTTTTTGGTGGTGCCTGGTTACTCCGTGAATGTTACCTCTTTCGAGTTCCCCAAGTATCTGCATCGAACTCGAAATTGCTTTCTGCTTGTGATTGTTCAAGACCATGTGCATTTGAACTTGTGCTTCCTTCTTGGTTAGGAACTTGAGAGTTCATCTTGAGGTTAACCAGATCTACAATCCCAAGATTAGAGAGTGATTTGGTTAACTCAGAGATATCAACTCGTGATGCCTCCATATCAAACACTTCTAATGATTTCACACATTAGTTCTTCTTAACTTTTCGACTTCAGGATTTCCGTAGTCTTTCCTTTTGGGATAATTGGTCTATCCCCGAATGCCTCTTTGAAATGTTCATTCCTAAATCTGTTGGATCCATTTGGTAACTTCTTTTCAGATCTATTATTTATTTTTCAGATCTAAAACTTCTTGTTGGATCTCGGATAGAGATCTAAGTATAATCTCCGTCTGACCTCCATAGAACTGGATGGTCTTCTGGATTTCTCTAAGATCTTGTGAGATCTTAGAAGTATTAGGAATAATTTTGATCTAGTCTTTGTTGGACGTCATCAAATTGATAGTCCTGAAACTTGTTTTATCTCGAAAATATTTTCGGATACATAATTCTTGATTTTCTCCTCCGTTAGGCATAAAATGAATATTGTAAATATAAATCGTATAATATTTCTTCAATAAACCTAGGCTCTAATACCATTTTGTGCTTCGGATCTAATAAATATTTGGATTAAGATTATTAATTAGACTTGGAAAAATATGGATTGGAAATAATATTTTTAAATGATTGCACATGTGTGATCCAAAGGCATTTTGGTCATTTTGTCAAAAAACTGGTATTTTTGATCATTTTTCTATCCTTGATGGTATTTTTGGTACTAGTTATAAGTCTTATGGTATTTTTGATGTTTAACCCTTTAAGAAATGTTATTTTGACCCATTGTCAATTATGTCAATGCGTACGGCTGCACAGCTCCTATCGTGTCGTGCAAGCAGGACTAACGATGTTTTTAATCTTTTTTAATATTAACAATGTTAATGTAATGTAAGAAAAGTGATAAAACCAAATGTTAATAACAACTTTCTGATTGTAATACTCAATAGATGTTAAACAACAACTCATTGCACACATGCCTTAATAAAGTGATTTGAAAAGTATCTTCGACAGCAATCAAAATAAAATGCACAATGTAAACTTCAACATACATAAAAAAAAAGGTAAAAGGACTTATCAATTTATTGAATTAGCATGAAGAAGACAAACAAGGAGAAATTTGTAACAAAAAGATTGATTTATTTAGATAGGAGGGCAGCAAGACCGGCAGCCAAGGAAGAGATGGTGGTGGGAGAGACTCCCCTGCTTCCTCCCAAGTACCATTTCTGTATCATCTCTGCCACGTTTGCATTCTTCAATTCCATCTTCTCCTCTTCTTTTCCATTTGCTGCTAATCCAATCTATTCCAATGCCAAATCTCCAAATTAAATTTCACTCATAAAAACATGTCACGTGGAATTTAACTTCAATATATATCTTTATCACTCACAATCCACATGAATGAATTTGTGTCTTAAATTAATACAATTATATCCATAAAATTGTTTCATACAAATTTTTGTACAAGTGGAAACTACTTCGTTTCAAAATAGATGTCGTTTCATGAATTTTCACACGAATGCAGAAATTTGATAAATAGACTAATTCACTCATATTTATTATATTCATTATAGAAAAATTTAATGAGATTCTATAAATGTGAGCAAACTTGGTAAAATAAGATTAAATGTTTCTTAAACCATTTAACAACTCTTTTTAATAATTTTTTTCCTAAATCAACAGTTATTTTATAATCGAAGGAATATATAGAAATTAACAATAAAATTTTATGTGTAAATGGAATACCTGAGGATTGGTAGGTGTGAAGTAAAAATTGAAGAGAGAGTTTTTGTAGAAATATGAGGAGGGAAAGAATTGCACAACTTGCTCCAAAGCTTCTTCCTCTTCTTCCTCATACTTATCCTCTTCTGCCAAACGGCTCCTTACTGCATTCTCTAATTGCACTCCATATTGTGACCCTTTTATCTCCTTTATCACCACCACTCTAATTACCTTCTCCACCGGAGCTGCACCCATTTTTCAATTTCTTTTTTTAGCAAATATTTGCAAATAATGAAATTGAAGTATAAAATTAATTAATTACCAGAAACAAGAGCTTCAAAAAAGTCATCATCTTGTGCCAATTCCTCTGCTGATTTGCCCTTCCATTTCTGGAGATAGTCCACTATCTGGGGGTCTATGTACACTCCAATTGCTGTAAACTTTATCTGCAGAAAATGGATCTCAATATCCGTAATTCCTGAAATTACAAAACCCAATTAGCATAAATTACTTTTAATTAAAGTTTAATTAAATACATCAAATAAAATATCACATGATTTTTTGTGATTTGTGTTACCTTGACCGAATAAGGACAAGGGCTTGGTGGTGGTGATATTGGGAGCAAAAGAAACTTCTTCTTCCACCCCAACCTCCACTGCTGTGTCACCCACTGCATAATAATTACACAATTTAGATTAATGCAACTTTAATTAAAAAGATTATTCATTTTCTCATCTTTTCTTTAAAGATATACAACATATTTTTTCCAGTATCGGAATACTTGATATGAAAAAGCAGCAAAAAAAAAAAAATACTTACTATTAGATTTTTGAAGCAAGAAAGAGACGAAGTGGAAAATGAGAGAGCGAGTAATATGAAGCAGTCAACCTGCCATTTAATGTTTTGATCACTGAATTTTATAGTGAGAGAGGAAAATGTTGTGAAGCTACCTTTCAAGTGTCAACCTGCCATTCTGGCTTAAGCTTGGTGGTTGGGTAGATATAATAATTGAGCTAACTAAAATGATTAACTAATTTAATTAGAGCAGGGCTTTAGTAAAATGAGATAACCTACAAGATAGAAATTAGTTTGAAAAATTTATATATCACAGTAATTAATCTGGTATGATAAAATACATCCAATTCAAAGTACGCTTGACAAACGTTTTAAAGTTTATATAAAAACTTGTCAAATCAAATAGATTTTGGATGATAAAATATAATTTATATATATATATATATATATGAAAATTTCCACACTACACCACCCTCTAGATTACCAAGGGTGTATTGCACAATGAATTTTACACACACTAACATAGATTGTGGGTAAGTTTAACATTAAATACTAATGTAATCTAAAATAGATTTACTAAATCTTATTACTAGGATTTAAACCTATCCACTTATGCAGATCGTAACTTTATCCACTGTGTGCATATATTAATGTGTCCAAAATAATATGTCATAAATCCAACATAATTATTAATTTAAAATTATAATATTTAAATGGACGAGATATTAACATATCGATGAACATATTAAACATATTCACGGTGGTTAGAAGAACATTATTTTCCACTTATGTTCCAATAAATATTTTCAACGTTAGTCGGGCTGAGTACTATCGGGTGGATAATATTTTGTATCAGATTTCATAATAAATGATAACAAAAATATTAGGTGGAAAAGTAAAGAAAAATAAATAGCAGAAAAGGAAAGGTGAAGGAAGTGACATGGCTTGAGGAGCACCAGTGGCTCTACCTAACAAACTACAAACCCAGAAACGCTATTTCCATATTTGCTCCAATTCATTAATGAGCTAACATTTTGAGGTGTTGTTTGGTAGAGGTTTGGTGAGTAGGATTTTGATCCTAATTCCTCTTTTGTTTTTACATGTAAAATACGGTTTTATTATATCATCCTATTATTAGCACTATTTGTTAACACATCCCCTTTACAAATTCCCAGTAAAAGATTCCATATACTCAAGTACTCAACTCCGGCCACCTTTTTATATTAAATTTTATGTAGTTAATATAATAATTAATATATTTCACAATAAATTATTTTCGTATAAATAGTATGTATAAAGTAAATAATTCTATGTATAATTTAAATAATTAAGTATAAAATATAAAATAATTTTTTATATAATTATGCATCTTATATTTTTATGTAATAATTTCTTCCATATGTATTATATTTGTACATATGATATATTGAAATAAACATATACTAAATATCAAATATATATATATATATAGACTATCAGAGAGTTTGTGTAATACATGAGTGTTAAAAACATTAAATATAGTATAATAAGTTAATTTTCGTAAAAATACACACATTTATTAAATTATAATTTTAACTAAATATTTAAATAATTGTAAAAACATAATGTTCTTGTATACATAAGTGCAATTCGTCAATTGGTTAGCATTTGAATTTTTCCTTACCAACTAGACACGTTGCTAATAACATGAATATTATAAAAATTATCACCTTTATTGTTGGGATATTTCTATTAGGTTTTAATGAGACAAAGTAGTTTTGTATATGAAGTTGAAGTACCCCATTTTTCCACATTATTTAAATGGAATTTAGTTTTATTAAGTTTATTTTCTGAGATGTATTTTGAAGATATGTAAAAATCAGAAAGATGGAAGTTTCTGATCGTAGCAGGATTCTACAAATGAAGAAGTATCAGATACTGATTTTCAGTAAGCAGAATCAACAAGCTAGATCAGTAAGCAACAAACAGTATAGATTAAGGAGGACTAGAGGCTTTCTGCAAGATTCAGAATCAGTAAGCAAGATTCAGAAACAGGAAGCAGTTTCAAAATCAATAAGCAAACGCAGAGTAGAAAGCTGGCGCAGAACAGAAAGCGTTTACTACAACCTGAGCAGGAAGTAGTAAATTTCATTACTCTTATTTATTATAGTATGAGGAAGGATTGAATGCACTACGAGGAATATGCCTTATCAATGTATCCGTTAGATGAAAGTTAGCACCTGACCAATGAGGCACTGCCATCTGGACCGCGGACCTACAAAAGTGTTGTTGTCGAGGAGTGACGCCATTAATGCCCTGCAGAGTAGGTGACATGCCCTATTTCCCAGTTTATCCAGAAGTAATTAATGCGAAGATCAAAGAAGATCAAGATTTGAATTTCAACAAGAAGTGTGTCTCTCTTCAATAGACACATTTCCCTACAAGTATAAAATAAGGTGAAGTTGACTTGAGAAAACAACTGAACAACCTGAAACATTTTTAGCTCTCAATCTCTCTCAAGCAAACACATGTTTTCTAACAGTTCAGTCACTCAACCTTCCTGAAGCAGTCGAGCCTAAGATTTAAAGC
Organism: Scutellaria minor; assembly: GCA_954870855.1. Taxonomy (NCBI): domain Eukaryota; kingdom Viridiplantae; phylum Streptophyta; class Magnoliopsida; order Lamiales; family Lamiaceae; genus Scutellaria; species Scutellaria minor. The sequence goes on along the minus strand of OX940728.1, from coordinate 8,935,076 downwards.
TATCAAACCTTCCTGAAGCAGTCGAGCCCAAGATTTCAAACTATCAAAGATCTAAAGACTGTCTTTGAAGCACCAGTTGAAGAACATATACTTTTAACCTATTTACCGTGTGCTAGATTGTTTTATTCGGTGTCCTTAGTGGGAAGGATTTAGATCCTCACTAAGTGTTAGCTTTAAGTTGTTAAGGTTTCTTACTCTGTGTGAGTATTTGTACGTTGTGTGGGATTGACCTAGGAATCTTACTGATTCTAGTAGGTGATAGCTCGTTAGGAAGAGGACTGTAAAGTTGAGACTTGTAAAACAATCTGACCTAGTGGAGTTCCTCCTTAGTGAAGGAGAAGAGTGGACGTAGAAGGATTACACCACCTTCGAACCACTATAAATCCTTGTGTGTTTATTGCTTTATATTACTTACTACATCTGATATATATCTTGTTCATATTGCTCAAAACAATCTTGATAAAATCATACTTAAAAAGGAAAACATTTTTACAAAAGAAACTCTATCTAGTATTTCTGCTGCATACTATAAACTCTGAAATAGTAAGCTGATTAAGCATTCTGCCAGCTTACTGATTTGGCCAAAGTTGTTGTATTTTGTCTAGAATTCAGTAACCTCTTACAGAAAGTTTTCAAAAGTAAACATTTGATAGAGGTTCATTCACCCCTTCTGAACCTCTGACCACTTAGGACCAACATTTACAATTGCCGACAAGACGGGCTATAAATTTGTCAACAGAACCATCCGACTTCCTTTTAATCTGAAAGACCTATTTACATCCAATCTCATTTTGAGAAGGATCAGGAGGGACCAAATCCCAAGTACCATTCTTGAGTAAAGCCCAGAACTCAACAGATATAACATCTCTCCAACGACTATCATTAATAGTCTACTTAACAGTAATAGGTTCAATATCAGAAGTAACCATAGATGTAAGACAATACCTTGAATTAGGTTTGAATATATTGTTGCGTGTGTGATTGATCATCATGTGAGGAGGAGCAACTAGAGGCGGTGGTAGAGTGACGACAAGGGAAGAAGTCATAGCCTGTGGTGGTGCTGGTGAAACATGATCTACCAGAGGTGGAGTGGGAATATATATTTGTGTAGGAGGGTTTGATGGGGTATGAGAGGAGGATGGAGATGATGGCACAGAGAATGAGAACTTGTCCTTAACAAACTCAACATGACGAGATGTGTAGAGCCTGTTAAAAGACAAATCAAGACAAAGATATGCACTTTGAGTAAGAGATCAATTTTAACACAATATTGTAGTCTAATTTTATTTTCATATAAATACAGTATAAAATGGGGATTTTAATATAATTGGTGAAGTTGTCACCGGTCTAACAAGCTGATCGACAACTGACCCAGGGGAGAGAAAATTGATTACTATTGTCACTGGCAGTGGGGACCTCATTAATGTTTGGAGAGAGAGATGAACATTATAAAGTGATGTTTGGTTCATGGGTTTAGGTTGATTTGGAATTATAAACCAACCTAAACCCATGTTTGAGAATTGGGTTTGAGGCTCGAATATTCTTTTTGGGCCCAGGTATATTTTTTTTTGGACCCAGGCTTATGTTCGGGTTTATGCGTGATAAGAGGTCGGTTTATAAACCCACCATTTTTTGTGGGTTTATTATTGGCCAATAGTGACTTTTTCAATATGCCAAAAATACCCTCACTTTTTTAAAGAGAATGACTGATATAGGCTTATTTTTCGAATTTATTACATCATTGCCATTATATATAAACTTAAGATCCCCAATTTTTGCCCAAACCCTAGCCTTCGAGTAACCCTTTTCGCCACTGCAAATTTTACCAAGAATCGCGACCAGTGAATGCAATCAACATCGCGGTAAATCGTTTTCCTCACCATCTCATCTTTTTCCCGAACCTATCTCTCCCAAATCTGAAACCTTAGCCTCTTCTCCTTCTTCGCGTCTCCACATCGCGTCTGCATTCTCCAACCAAATCTGGTTGAAGCTACATTAGAGATGATGGATTTAATCTGAACACAAAGCTACTATTATGCAGTAGAGAGCATCTGGGTGGGGCATATGAGAATAGGTGTATCAGGAAAACGTGAGTGTATGTGGGAGAAGAAATCAAGAAAGTATTCTATGAAATGGCAACAATTATAGCCTAGGTTTCTTTTTTGTTAAGGAGCAATTGTTAATAGTAGTTGGAGCAGTATTACTGCATTTGTGAGAATTAATTTCTTCATTTGTTGTTGCTATTTGATGAATGCTAAAGGAAGAGGTATTTCAAATTTGCATAGAAAATTTATGTAATTCTTGATGACCAGGCTGTATATTTTCTTTTATAAGCTTTATTTTTCACCAAATTTGTGCAGAAATTGTGTCTCTGTCTGCATGTCTGAGATAGATGTGTGTGTGAGAGAGAGAGTTATGGTCTAAGGCTATATGCATTTGATCAAATGATGTAGTTAATTACTTCTGTTGGTTCATTCCTTTTAAAGAGAAAGTTCAGAGATGTTGGGGAAATAGTTCTTCTCGAGCTACTGGAAGTGTAATTCATTATTTTGGGATATTTTGGTTGGGTTATCATCCCATCTTACCACAATTACTATAATATAGGTAGTGAAATACCACCCAATATAACACCATATCAAAATCAACATCAAATATAACATTAGGCATAAAAATACCATCAACTATAATACCATACCACAAAATACCACAAATTTATTCAAAGCTCCAATCATGACTTTTAACTAACTTCCAAAACACATTAAATTCTCCTTTACACATTAAATGCAAATCCAAGTCATTATTTTAATTCCACATTATTTATTTAATTAGATCCGGATATAACATAATCTGATCAATATCAGGCCTAACATGCTTCCGTAAAATTAATTTATCCCCTAAAATTCATACCTTTCTTTGACCGCAACAGCACCGGATGAGATGGTTTGCAAAGCCACCAGCTGGAAAATCACTGCCCCAGATCGTTTTACGAACAGCTCCTCACTGTTCAACTTCAACCCTCGGGATAGATGATCTGCAAGTTATCCAGCTCCTTCAGTAACTGTTCAACACAACCTTGGTTCGTTTCCTACACCAGGTGTACAAAGTATTCCTTCCAGGGGATGAACTAACCGTACTAAAAATACATGTTGAAAGCAAAAACCTTTATTTTATTAAGAACTTGGAAAAATTTGTTACAACATATGTAATCTCCTTTTGGGAGGAGAATTACTGGTTTAGCCTCTCATAGAGAAGGCTTGAACTCGTAAACACATAAACTCTAAACACTCAGAATATTACAAAGATTTTTATTTAGAGAAAACTAAGGGGAATGCTCGATGTCCTTAGCTTCCTTTGCTCTGTCTATTTATAGAGAGGAATCCGGACTTGAAATGCGGATTCCAAAGCCCGTTGATCAACAGCTGGCTTCTTCCTTTAGTATTCCATGTGATAGTTTGTTGGGGAGTCACTTTCAGCTATTAGTGCTCGTCCTCTTTTTCTTCCCCTTGACCCATCCTATGTGATAGTGGTTGGAGTTGTCGGGGAATCATTTATTTCCTCACATGGCTCCGCCCATGTGATCTTTGTCCTTTCTCGTGGTCTATCCCATTTAACTTTATCGGGAACGCTTTAATAATTTGGTCACTGTAGTCCCCGGGGATATCATTTCTTCTGTGCTGGACCCTTATCTTTATTGGTTCCAACTACCTGTCGGTCGGGTTTGGGTCGGAATCCTTTCCCAAACTCGGGCTCTTTCTGTTCGGGGCACACTTGACAGATCCGATCGATCCATCGTCCGATATGTGTCATATTACAGAATTTCCGGTAAGTTTTTTTGCTTGTCGGAATCTTGTTTTCCCAGAGGATCTTCCTTTTAGTTTCAAAAAGTTCCTCTGCAAATCCTGTTGTCGATCCAGTCATTGTATTCAGCATGAAGGATCCATTGGCTGAATTCTGGAAGACCTTAAATGGGTATTTGACTTTGTCCATTTCTGTCAGACAAGTCCAAAGCCCCCAAGCCCGTCGTGTAGAAGCTTCATCTTCAGTAAATGCTCCTACTAGTATCGGAACTTCTTCCGGGGAGGTCATCTTTATGTATTTTAAGGCATTCTCGTCCTGTCTCCGAAGCTTGATAAAATGAAAGACTTCATGGAAGCCTTTCTTAGCTGGTTCTGGAGCGGCACTAATAAAGTAAAGCTCCAAGATGTCTCCTCTGGACAAGTGTGGATTGTTTGCCCAGGTCTCGTAAACTGCTTCCCCAATCCATCTCGGTAACTTTGAGATTTCTGGGAAACCAGGTGCGATGGTATACACCGAAGTTAAAGCTCCAAAGTTATACCATTCTTGAACTTCGTTTGGATGACTTCCAGGTTTCATCCAAACTCTTGGGTATTTCCCGGCTATATCAATGATTGATTTTTTCGGGTTGATCCCTCGTTTTGTAACCAATTTCTCCCATTGCCTTTGGTAAACCTGCATCGGAGAAACCTCGTTAGTGTGAGCTTGAACCTTTGTTTTGCCTGTCTGCGGCCTTAGGTTCAACTCGACCTCTTTAACCCCAGAGGTATTGGGTTGACTTGAAGACTCGGGTTGTGACATCGGAGCTTCAACATTCATTGCAGGTTGTACATCCTCAAGGAATGCATCACCTGTAACACTTGTAGGTATGGTATTTGAATCCATAGCCTTCGGGTTAGAGTCCCGATCTCTAATCTCTCCTTTTTGCACCGTGGGAGATGCAGCCTGGAGGATAGGCTTATGCAACGCTTGGAACAAATGTCCCTGAGCGTATTGGCATGCTCGTATTAGATCAGAAACAGATTTCTAATCTTCTCGTTGAAGTCATCCAGCAACTTCAGCATTGAGACATAACGTCCCAAATTCTCGTTCAAGACTCTCCAGGTTTTCCCTGAGATGTCTTACTTGTTTAAGGACCTCATCAGCAACGTGTCCTTCCATCTTGTGTTAAGAAATCTGCAAGAACATTTTCGTGAGATTTCACAATGACAATATCATAATCATAATATTGGCATTCAGCTTGCCATCTAAGTATCCTAACCTTTTCTGGTTTAGATTCAATTTTATTTTTCAGAAAAGCTTTGACACTTGAATTATCAATTTTTAAGGTAAACTTTTTAGCCAGTAAAAAAAGAGGCCATTTTTTAAAAGTTTTTCTGACTGCAAAGAATTCCTTCTCATTGATATGCCATCTGATTGTTTCTTCATCTGTAAACAGACCGCTACAATATCTGCATGACACCTCTCCGTCTGGTGTGGCTTTCATTAGAACAGCTGCCCACCAATGATCACTGGCATCTGTGTAAAGAACCAGATCATCCTCGTCTTGGGGTATAGCAAGTTTCGGAAGCTTGCTACAGACTTCCTTAAGCTGTTTAATCCCTTCTCTATGTTTATCTTCCCATTTGAAAGCAACATCTTTCTTAAGTAATGGGCTAAACACCTTCATGTGAAATGCTAGATTGTTGATGAACATTCCAGCAAAATTAACAACTCCAAGAAAACTTTGAAGTTGTTTCTTGTCCGTAAGATCATCTGGAAATCCTTGTATTTTTTCTATAATATGATTTTGTAGAATGATTCCAGATTCATCGATTTCAATTCTGAGAAATTCAATCTGTCTCGTTGCAATCACTATCTTCTTTTCTGAAAGCACTAATCCTTCTTTGTGACAAACATCTGAAAATATTGTCAAATGTTTGAGATGCTCCTTCATGTTCTTTGATGCGATAAGAATATCATCGATGTAGACGAACATAAAATTGAAATAATCTTTGAAGAGATTATCCATCTTTCTTTGATATATTTGGGGTGCATTTGCCAATCCCATAGGCATTACATTCCAGACATAGTGTCCTTGTGGTGTGGAGAAAGCTGTGAACTTTTTACTCTCTTTCTCCATCTTAATCTGGTAGAATCCAGACTTACAATCGAACTTTGAGAATATCTTAGCACCTTTGATGCAGTTAACCAAGTGTTCTCTACTCGGGATATAATATCCATCAAACTCCAGAATGTTATTAATCCCTTTGTAATTAATAACAAGTCTAGGTTTACCTCTTTTGATTTCTCCATGATTCCTCACAAGGAATCCCGGGCTGCTATATGGAGAAACTCCTGGTGAAATCAACTTAAGGTTCAGATGTTCCTTAAGTATTTTCTGCATATCCTCACGATCATTCTGATTCATCACGATTGGTTTGAGTCTTACGAACTCGTGTTCCTTTCCAGGTTTAACCTTTAGGAATGCTTTGAGCTCATTTCTGTCCCACCATGTTACAGGATCTTCATTATAATTCCTTTGGATCCTTTGCTTGAAATCCTCGAGTGATATTTGTTCTTCAATGGTAACATCACTCTGTGGGTTCTCCATTATGGCTTTTCGTAATTCTGTAATAGCCTTTGGAGGAACTCGTTCTTCTCCTTGTATTCTAAATGAATACAAGGTATTATCCCATCTTTTGGTATCTTTTTGTTTCGGACCAAATTGTTGAAAGGATAATAAGGCATCACCAAATCTTCTTTTATCCGCCATTTTTGGATGTTGAAGTTTGGCTTCATCACCACGCTTGCTGCGAAAAGGAAAAGACATTTTTCTGTAAAATGCTTCCCGCAGTCGCTGGACAATAATCTTATGATCACATAGTGTTGTGAAAGTAAGCCTTCTTGTCTCATTTTCCTGTGTAAAACGCTTGAATGTTTGTAGGAAATTGTTTCCTAGCAAAACATCTGCTCCTGTATCATGGAAATAGATTGGTGGCGTTTTCACCTTATACCATGGGGTATCACCTGCGCCGCCGATCATGATTTCCACTTGTTTGATTCCTCGATTAAGGATAAGGATCCTTTTAGAGAAATCTCATCCTGCAATGGCTGGTAGATCTTCTCCCATTCCTTTAGGAAAAACCTCCTGCTTTGCAGTACATATTCTTGCTCCTGAATCAACATAGGCTGCGAAATATTCAGCCTTGTATTCAGCATATTACATTCCGATTGAAATGTATATGGAGAATGGACTAGTGGTCATCTGATTCTGTATCATTTACTAGCCACTGTAAATTTCATTCCATCTTGTAATCTTTCCCAAGGCATATGATCCTCAAGAAAATTGATACCCAGTATCAACTGTTCTGGGATTCTCCCTGCGATTCCTGAGATAGTTAGTTCAATTTCACCCATTTTTAGGTTTTCTTGAAATTTTTCGACTATCGGTTGTTGTAGATAATATAGGACATCACAAGGAAAAATATTCTCCTTCTGGTTGATGTCAAATATTACTTCCACTGCTTTCCAGCCTTTTGGACATTTCAGTTCTCCTTGTATTTTGAATACTCCTGGGATTCGCTGAACTATACTTGGTCTTCTTTCCTCCTAACGACTGCTACTCATCAGTCTATCTTGTTGGAAAGACATTCTTCTTGTCTCCATTCTGAGGCTTTGACTCCGGTTGAAGACAGGTTGATCTTGTATTTTCATATCTATCTCCTTTATAGTTGGAGATTCAATGAGTTCTGGCAAAACCACCTTGGCGAAATCATCAAAGATTTTTGGGACTTCGATGAATTCCTTTCTCAAGAATACATCTGAATGATGTGTATTCGAGAGAGCATAGGAAATCTTGTAGGTGATCGAATAAGGTCTATTCCCTTCTTTCATCAAGTCGTCTCTTTTGAAATCTTGATGAAGGGTCAAGACTTTGTTAAAATCTCGATCTCCTAGATTGTATGCAATACGAGGATAGACATTGAATACCAATTTCCCTGCACACAAGTTTCCTATGACTGCTCCAAGGCATGAATCCTTGATATTTGAGATTCACTTGTCAAATATGGCAAGATTGAGAGGTGAATCTATTCCTTCTTTGAAAGTTGCTTTTATAATAACTCTTATGGCTCCGATATGAATCCATGAGAGTGTATTTGCAACTTCTCTCTTAACTTGGTTTCTGATCTCCTGAACTTCTTGGTAAGGGATCAACTGCATCTCAATCAGGTTACTTGTGAATTCCATTGGGATGGCGAATTCTCCCGTAGTAACCCTATGGATAATTTGGTGTTTTCTTTTACGAATTCCAAATTTATCCAAAGCCTTTTCCACAGCTCCAATGGTAAAACCATCGTAGATCTGAAGCTTTGGATCCTCTTTCATAATTCTCATGAGAGTCTTATGAGAGACTGTTGTGTGAGAGAGAAATCCTGACATATCCTCTCTCATTGTTTGAAGAATTTCTTCTTCACTCCGATTCTGATGTGGATTCACTTCCATCATCCGAATAGATCTCTTCTTCATAGATGATTTCATCTGAGGATAGATCCTCAAATTGATACACCTGTATAAGATCTTGGTAATAGACAACTTCTTCGAATTCTGGTGTCGCTTCGAACTGTCTAAGACCTCTCCTTTGGTTGTTTGGGCAATCCATTGAGATATGCCCTATTGCTCCGCAAGTCCAGCAATTATAGTCTTTGAAACTTTCATTAGCTCTAGTTTGAGCCCGCCTGAAAGTTCTTCTTCCCATAGTTCTGCTGGAACCTCCTTGGTTTGAACCTGTTGATGAAGTTCTACTTCTGCTTGGTGCCGGTCTTTGCCCTGACTTATAGCTCTGGGCTTTTTGTTTAGACCACACCCTTCTAGGTCTCCATGAAGACCTATTACTCCTTCTATTGTTGTTGCTCCCACGGCTATAAGGATGGCTTCTCTGTTTCCTTCTTTTATACCTCCGTGGTTGACCTCCCACAACTGTTGGGATGTCATATTCTTCGCAACATAAGGGAACCATTTTATTGATTCCTCTTAGTCTCTTGTAATTTTTATAGAGTGCTGTCTGGTGGCACCATTCAGATAGCTTGGCTTTTAGGAAGGACATCCTTCTAGCCACTGTATCCAAATCGTCTGCACTCTTGTATTCCCTGATGAACATTTCTCTCTAGGGACTCGAAATCTTCACAAAGAAAAGTTGCGAAGCCTCCTTGTCATCCACCTTAGACTTCCATCGGTACTCGGTGAATAACTTGATATATTCGTCAATATGACAAATATCATGTAGCTCAAGGCAATAGAGGGCTTGCTTGTATCGCTTTCTTTTCTCCTCTTCCAATCCCTCAAAATAGCCTATGCCGATAAAATGGATTTTGAATAATTTAGCCATATTATCGACAATTTCTTTCAACGACTCACCAGCAGTTACATTGTTTCTCATATCTAGTGGTGTCAAATCCCATGCTCTTTTTGCAGATTCTTCAAGACTCATTTCAAGAAGTAAAATGAATCATTCCTTTGTAAGATCAAGGGTTCCTGCTGCAATCCTCATCGATGCTGCCCAATCATCTATAAGGACTTTTCGATTCTTGAAATCTAGAATATCTAGATTTAGCATTAATCCATATGGATGTATCGGATTAAGCTGTGACTTTCCATAAGGCGTATTCTGAAGATCTGGCCTTTTGGAACATTGTCGAGTTCTCGAAACAATCGGGTCTCCTCTAGTAGTAAAATCTCCAGCATGTGGCATTGGTTCATCCACATGATGTGAACCTGAACTTTCTGCAACGTTGGGATCTACTGGTGGTTGTGGAGGTGGTCTTGAGTGTTGGTCATGAGTAACCAAGACTGAACCATCTCCCGTTTGCATCTTTAGATCCATAATACCTAATCCTGCAAAGGACTCGGCAAGTTCTTGTAGATCTTCAAGATTCATTCTTTCCAAATCCATCACCTTAATTTATGATGGATTTTCCTTTGATGATAGCTATAAGCTTTTCATCTCGGTTCATTGGTCGTATGACTTCAGTTGGTATCCTTTTTTGGTATAAATAGTGAACTGTTCCAAAATCTATACGTTTCCTTCCTCCGGGAACACTTGGTCTGTCCTCCAGATTCTTGACTCGTCTTTGGATATCATGAAGGATTTCAAGAGTTTCCTTCTGATATTTCACTATTGTCTCCATCTGGTTTTGGATTTGATGGACTTGTGTTGGTATATGATTATAGCGGTTGCCATAATTCTGCACCGTCTTCTGGATTTCTCTAAGATCTATAGAGATCTTAGATGTATCTGGAAGTATCTCGCTCCAATCTGATTCTCCTTCAAGAACCATGCTCCTGATTATGGGTCGTTTCTTGCAAGATCATCAGTTCAGCATATAACATTTGGTTAACCTGAAGGTAGTCCAAATGATATGCCGCTTGCATATTGCATTGCCTCAGGGCTTCCCTACAGGCTCCTGCATTTTGTCGTTCAACATATTGGTCTTCCCAATACATTATCTTGCTCTGGTGTTCCTGTTTATACATCGCCAAAATTTGACGATGTCTCCTGTAGAGTTTACATCTTGGACAATTGTCCAGATCCATATTTTTGCGAGAAATTCTCCTCACCAAGGGTTAATTACATAATAATAATAAATATAACAATAAGTTCTTAATAAACCTAGGCTCTGATACCATTTTCTGGTCCGGATCTAACCAAATAATTTGAAGGATAAAATTGTCAAATTCATTTTTAATTTTCCAAAGGAATTTGTACGTGGCATTGTTACACATTCCAGACCACTGTTTTTTAGACAGTATTGACACGAGGAAAGTATTCCAACCTATATACTCATTCTGATAGAAAATCAATTAAAAGCTTTTCAAATTGGATTTGAATTAAATAATCATTTTAGGAGAAAATAATTTAAATATATTAAAGTAGGTCCAAGAAGTAGTTAATGTGCTTAAATGCACATGTGTGACTTTGACTAAAAATGTGGTCTATTGTGGTATAGAATTATATTTGGTGGTATATATGGATATTAATTATATTTTGATGGTATTTTCTTCTCCATATTATACTTTTTATGGTAATATGATGACTTTTCCCTATTTTGGTTTTATCTTTTAATTTAATGCATTATTTTCTGATTTTTTAAATTAAGGGCAATTTAGTCTTTTCATGTTTTTTTATCAATTTTAACCAATAAAGCAAACATAAAATGTAAAATAAACTCATATTTGTAAATCCATAATCATTCAACACATAAAATTTAACTCAAATCTATCCCAAAACTTACATACCAAACACCAAAAAAATGCTATTTTATTTTCAATAAACAGTAAAAACCCACAATTCTTAACCCACCTGAACAATCCCACACCGCAAACAAAATGTGACCTAAGAGATTAAGAGAGAGAAATCTAATTAAGAGAAAAAGAGGAGCGAGATACAGTGTGAATCACATGGGTGAGGAGAGAGAAAATCTAATTAATATAGAAGAGAGAGAGAGGAGGGAATTTCATGAGAGAGGAGAGATAAAACTTAATAAATCATAGAGAGAGATGTGAGAAGAACAATTCAATGAGAGATGAGAGAGAGCAAGAAGTGATAGTAGAGGGCAGAGATATAAAGTGTGAATGTTGAGTGTGGAAAATGACAGAATCATTTCAGTTTGACAAGATGGTTCATTGTTATATCCGTGAAAGAGTTGAACGATCAATAGGATTGAATTGAATGTTGAGTAATATAAATCTTTCATTCATTCTTCTTTCTTCTCATTCGTTCTTTTATTTCTTACATTTTCTCCATCTTAGTTTCTACTCTTTCTTTCTTCAAGCTACTCGTCATATAATGAGTGGCGGATCTAAAAATAATAAACAGGGTATGTGCAATTATAAGAAATATTAAAAAATAATAATAATTCGGATTTTCTATCATATTTGGTGTTACATCTCATATTTCATGATATTTAATACACGTTACGTGGTAATAGGTGATGTCATAGGATATATACATGTGACCTGTGATGATTAGTTTTGAATATGAGATGTAACATCAAGTGTAATACAAGATCTCATGAGAAAAAAAAAATCATACAATTCAAAATTGGAAAATAAGTCCTTAAAAAAAAACTAAAAGTATCAGCATTCTACGACTTGAATCCTAAAATGGGATTAATATAGTCTTTATTTATTATTTTAAGTGGATTTAATGTAAATTTATATATTTTTTAAATTCTAAAACATATATAATTATGATGTGTAAAATATAAACTACTAATATATATATATATATATATATATATATATAATGAGTTTTTTTTGCAAAAATGAGGGTTTGCACTTACATACCCTTACTACTACATGCATCCGCCACTGCATATAATCATACACCACGTCCTTTTTATTTGAATGAGAGATTTTTCAAGCACATAGTTGGATATACAGGTAAAAATTGGTGTTGATTATTTTTAAAATGTTAGCTAAAATTATTATATTTTATTTATCTTTGACTAACTATTATTTTTTATTGTTAATAAGGGATCATTATAAAGCTTGTTTGGAATCATATCTATAAAAAACAAAACAATATTTGTGGAAGCATTCCAAACAAATCGGTATGTTGAATGAATTATCATTCAAGTTATTTTTGAATAATTATTTTAACAATTGTTGGTGTTTATATATATGTACAGTCTTATTGTAATTCTAATATGTAAGATGTGTTGTAAAATATTTAGTTCGTTACAGTACGTTTGAGACTTTTGTTAATTATTTAGTGTTGTGATCTTATATCATTTATTATTAAATAATAAACATGATATTATGTTTAATGTATGATTTATATATGTTTAAAGTTCATGTATTTAACATCATGATTATGTTAATTAGTTAATTGTAATCAAACATGTGTAACATAATTCATAATTTATGCAAGTTTGTAAGTAATGATACTTCATAATAATCATGATACCCTTAATAAATAATGATTAACATAGTTAGTTTTTCTTAAACTTTGACTATATTAGTTCGTTAGTTATAGTTAATAACTAAATATGGTATGTTAGTTAATTCTAGTTATTTAACTATTAAATACAATAATTAAATATGATTAACACATATGATGATATTTAATTTAAGTAAAATTCTATTATTCATAGTTTCTATTACTAATTTAATATAGTATGTTAGTTATTTATCCTAATTTATGCAACCCTTTTAATTCTTATCACAAACAATAGGAATAAGTGTGTTTCTGTCAAAATTATTAGTTATATGTCCACCTATACTTGAGAAACTGAAATTTTACATAAATGCCCTTATGGAAGGAAATTACACATTTGCCCCTGTCAAAAATTCGAATGATGTGTATATGTTCAAATGAGAGAATAATACGTTTTGCTCGTTCACATCTATACAATATTGTTTATTAGAAATATTTTGATTGCTGAATAGAAATCCTTCGATTTAATTACAATTATTATTAATTTGTCAACTTATTTTGATAGGGAATATTTTATGTTATTTTGAGCATGATTGTTTTAAAATTAGTAATTGTAGACATGTTAATAATTAGTTGTATTACTAATTTAAAGCATATGCTCAAACTACCTATAATTGTTAGTCGTTTGTTCACTGTATTAGTAATTTAAAATATTTTAATATTATTTGATGTTATAATTATAATATAATAATTAATAGAGTGATTTTGTCTTATAATTATTAGTAAGTGACTAGTGAAAAGAGTAAAATTATTGTATCTTATTTTTTGAATTATAAGTGGAAATTTTACTTTTTTTTTTCTTTTTGAAGATTATGGATAATTCAAACAAAGTTGGTGTTGTGGTGCATCTTGGATCTAGTAGTGATCCTATAGGTGCAAGGAGAGTATCTTGTGACGTAGGATATTTTGGATTGCTTTTGGTATTATACCAAATGATGGACATTAATAGTAGTCAATACAAGTTGAACATATTTGGTGTATTATGTGAAAATAGTACAACATCGCACTTGATCCCAATCAATATAATAATGATGAAGATCTATGGTTTTTCTCTGATCTTGATATGGGACATTGATATGTGTACCTCCATGTTGACACTCAAAAATTACAATTGAATGTTGGAAATGATATGCCGTTGAACAATGAGTATGATCAATATGTTTCTTACTTAAGAGGTGATGAACCTATTTTTGTCACTCAAGGCCAACAAATATTGAGATTAGTTACATAAATGCTGGTGTGGCTTCAGATTCTAGACATCATGACCATAATGATGAAGATTCATCATCGAATCATGATTATGACCCTACAATCGATAGTTATTGTGTTGATGAGCTTAAAGATTTTGATTCTGATGATAGTGAATTTGAAATTGAATCTGATGAAGATGATGTCAATGCTGAAGATATCAATACTCTGTATAATCAACACGATCAAAACACATCATCGAACTATCAAGATGCATCACATACTGTCCATACAAATTATCCCACACATCAAAACATTCCATTTTTTAGTACATCATATCTTGAGATACTAGTTGACTCAATCGATATACCTAAGAAACTTAAGATTCATGATCCTAACGAAAGAGTTCTTGCAAAAGAAATGATTTTCAAAGATAAAAAGAACTTGCAGTCTGCAGTGAAATATTTCTTAGTTCGAATATCGATATGTGAGTATCAAGTGGTTGAAAGCACACCACAATTATGGAAAGTTGATTGTAGACATAACACAGTGTCTACAAATTGTAGGTAGATGCTCCGCGCAGTTTTGAAAAAGTAATTGGTATGTGGCAAATTACCAAGTATGAATGTTATATCTTGTGATCATCAAAATTTGTGCAAGAATATGATTGTTGTGTTGCTGATAGGTATGGTTTAGACAGATCCAGGTTACAAGATTAAGTTTGTCCAACAATAAGTTAAAGATAAATATCAATATGAGATTTCATTCACAAGACATAGCATGACATGCAACGTGCAAAAGAGAATGTGTATTGCACATGGGAGAGCTAGTAAAAAAATTGCCTAAATTTTTTAGAGCTATAAAAACATTGAATCTTGGTACAGTTGTCAAGTGGAGTCATATGGAGGAAGAAGATGAAGAAAAAGAAGAAGACGAGGATAAGGTAAAAACGATTAAGTATGTGTTTTGGGCATTCAAGCCATGTATTGATGGTTTTCAGCATTGTCGCAAGATTATCAGTGTTGATGGAATCCCATCCTTACACTAAATACAAGCATAAGATGTTGATTGTCGTTGCGATGGATGCCAATCAACATCTGCTTCCTCTAGCTTACGTGATTGTTGATGAAGAAACATTTAATCTTGGAGATGGTTCCTCCAAAAGTTGAGTAGATACGTGATTCAAGGAAGTGAGGGAATGTGTCTCATTTTTATCGACACCCTGGTCTTATTGAAGCAGTGAAACGCACACCTGATTTCACAACCCGTCGTAGAGTTCATCATTTTTGTTTAAGACATGTTTGCTAGAACTTCAATAGTTATGTCAAGAGTGTGTAGTTAAAGGACATGTGTTGGGAGGCCGGATCAATCCTAACTATTAGAGAGTTTGACATTGTGATAGAGAAAATTAAGACCTTGAATAAAAAAACACATGCCTACTTGTTTAAGATCGATAAATCTCAATGGACCCTTGCACACGATGGAGGATGGAGATGTGGAATAATGATAACAAATTTATCTGAATGTATGAATGGAGTGTTGAAGAATGCAAGACGGCTCACAATTTGTACAATTGTGCAAGTAACATTTTATTGATCAGCAAAATACTTCTTTGATCGAATATCATCAAGACGTTTAATGCAACAACGAAATCAACCATGGCCTGACGAAGTATATAAGAAGTATGATTGACTTCGGAAATAAGCATTACATATGTTTGTAAATGTTGTTGATTATTCCGAGCAATCAACTTCAGTGGTGGCTTTGTGCCAAGTTTAACAAATCGATTTACACATGTGATAAAGTTATCTGAAAGATCATGCACATGCGGCCAATGGAAACAAAATGGTATTCCATGCTCATATGCAATGCAAACTTCTCGACATTATGGAGTGGATCCGACAATCTATATGCCATCATTTTATAATACATCTTCATATGTTGATACATACAATGAGATGTTTCAGTCATTGCTAGATGAATACTATTGGGATGAACTATCTTTCAAGTTGTGTCGCAAACTAGAATTGTGAGTAAACAGGCGTCGGGGGCGTTACAACACTACTAGGATTTAAAATGAAATGGATTGGCTAGAAACACGTGCTAGAGCTCAGTATGTTCGTGTAGAAGAAGAGATACAACCCGACCAGAATTATCTAGTCGTCATATTTTAATTTATAGTTTATGTTCATATTTTGGTAACAATGATCATATTTTCTTATTTTATATTTAATATTTTTTAACTTATTCATGCTTAAGTTAATATACTATTTGTGCTGCGTGTTTTTACAGGATGGATCACTTTGGGGAGTATGGACCCATTGATGGTAGGATCTTGATCAGACAATTACAACATCCATCTCAAGATGTATTTGAAGAAGTGGAGTCAGTTTTGAGATGCAGACATGGTAGTGGTATATTTTGAAGGCTAGGTTCTCATGATATCAATGGTGATCATCATAGTGACAATGATGACAATGAGAAACTCAAGCGTAACCAAAGAATACGTTGTAGGGTTATAAGCATACTTTACGCAATGGGCTTTTATGGTGTCTATAGGTGTGGTGACTTCCCAATTAATCGGCGTTTGGTGACTGCACTAATTGAGAGATGGAGGCCTGAAACCCATATATTTCACCTTATAGTTGGGGGAGCGATGATCACATTACAAGATGTTTCATATATTTGGGGTCTTCCAATCGATGATGATGTTGTTATTTATGAAGATATACAAATTAGATCAATTTATTGGGTTCAACGTTGTGTTGATCTATTAGGATGGATGCCTTATGAAAAAGAGTTAAAGGATCTAGATTTTCATTAATAGCACTAGGTAAACATCTTAGGGGTAACCCAGTTACAGAGAACACATCACAACAGTGTGTTGAACAATATGCACATGGCATTACAATGATTTTATTTAGATCCATTTTATGTCCAGACACTTCAGGGAGCTATGTATCATTATTGTATTTATCTTTATTGGAGGATATTGAAGAATGCGGTACTTAGAGCTGGGGTAGTGCAGTGTTGGGTCACATGTACCATCAGTTATGTAATGCTGCACAAAGAGGCCGTACACATATAGGAGGGGCAATGCAATTACTACATGTACATCAATTTCATACTTGCACATTGTTTTTATCCATTTTTTATCAAAAATTGTTACTTATTTTATATAACATGTGTGCAATTACTTATATCGATTTATTACATGTTTGTTTTGATAGATTTGGGCTTGGTCACGAATTACTTTTGTGACGCCCCGTTTTTTTTTAACATTACTGTAGAATATCAGAGTCTAATATATTTTCCGTTTGGGCATCCAAATACTCGATAGAATATGTATTTTCAAAGTAATTTAAAGCTTGCAAATAAAAATAAGTTAATTCGAGCATCCCTATTTTATGAAACGTAAATCGTACACAGCGGAAGAGAAATATAATTTCTTCTTTTCTTTATAATCATACAGCTAAAACTGTACATCTTTGCAAACTAAGTTTTTCCCAAAAAGGTTTTCAGAGCACTTTCTATACAATTAAATAATATAACACCTCTTTCAATTCCAGTAAAACTCTTTTGCATTCTTTAGAACATCGGCTACCAGCATCCACCACTTGCACACCACGCTAAATGATTCCTTAAGATGAAAACATTTTAACATAAAAAGGGGTGAGTGTATGAAGACACTCAGTGGGGTGGGACTTAAGAGCAATTAAAACATAATAGGGAACGTAGACATATAATTCATCAAACACATAGTTGCGGGTCTGAGCAGCCTTGGAAAACTTTGCGGTTTTGAGCCGCCGTGGAAATATTTTTATCTTGCGGAACTCGTTGCCAAATACGTCTTGCGGAACTTAGCCGTCATTTTTACATCTTGCGGAACTTGCCGCCACTTTTACAGAATTAACAAACATAACCATATCACTCAATAGCACATAAATGCGGTTTTGAGGCCGTCTTTGAAAATACGGTTCTGAGCCGCCGTGAAAATATTTTTACATGGCTTTTAGCCACCTTAGGGTTAGTGTGGATCTGTGCCACCATGGAGTTAGTGTGGGTATAAGCTACTCCTGAAACAAACACTCCCATAACACTCCCGTTCATCTCACCCAGATTGCACATTCACTTGTTGGAACCGACGGATCGCCGGCTCTATGCTATCAGAATCGGGATCCATAAAAAAAATAGGCAGCGGAAAGAAATCATACCCTTATAGACCTCTTTGATCTTCTGATGTATTCCTACAGCCTTTCTCGAACGTTGCGTGGCCAACGATCCTTCGAGAAAACTCAGTTCTGCTCTCTCTCACTATCACGTGTTTTCTGTGATCTGTGTTAAATGAGGCGCTGATGAAAAGAGCTATATATAGGCTACACCAGGGACCTAGGGGAGGAATTGGGTTGGGCCTCCTGATGGGCTTAAGTATCCTGTGTTCGGCCCGAACACATAACTTAAGCCCATCAATAATAATTCAGTCCACTAGAGAATTATTATTGAACTACCGTCCCAATCCCATATTTAATATGGGCTCCTTCTTATTATGTGTACATTTATTTCCCCGTGTTTAAGATATCGAATGTCCATAAATTAAATAAGTTACTGACAACTTAATTAATTTACATCTACTTTCAAGAGTAGTACTACTCATCCTTATTATCATGTCGGATTAAATCCACCTGCAGAGTTTACATGATAATCCTTATGAGCTCCTCAAGGGGACATTATCATCCTAAATAATTAGGACACGGATTCCTTCTATAATCAACAACACACCATATAAACAATGCTATCTCCCAACTCACCGAGCTTATTGATTTATGAATAAATCTCACCCATTGGCAAATTAAAGAAATAAACACTGAGCATACGTGCCCATTATTATATAGGGATTAAGATGTACATCCATAATAACAGAGGTCTTGTTTTAATATATAGTCAGTATAAAACGAACAACCTCAAATGGTCCTGCTCAATACACACAAAGTGTACTAGTGTAGTTTTATAGTCAAGACAGACTAATACCAAACTACACTACAACCATTCCGATGATTTGTCAAAATCCATCTTGGTTGTAAGCTACTATTTATAATTTATAAGAAACTGATAACATGATCTTCTGTGTGGCACCACACACCAAGTTATCTATAATATAAATTAATTGGACATTGCATAAACATATATAACAAATATAAAATGCAAACATATGACCAAAGTGATTCTTATTCCATAAAAGATGTTCATACAAAAGCTAGGCTTATAGTATACATCCTAACATCACTCTTGTCACACAACAAACACATGACGCCACAGTTTCAACTCAACCACGTTCAACTCACATCAGTTAATTACTGCACTTTATAGCACTTAATCACTCAAACGGAAAAGCAAAAATTTTCCCATAACTTACACTACACTTCACCACTCAGAAAGTATAATATCTTTCACTTTGCACAACACATTTAGACTTTTAGGTTATAATCAAATACATACAATAATTGCACATAAGAGCGCACATTGTTCACATTATGTAATTTATAAGAATTTACCCCCACCTTGTTCAGTGGTAACCCTCGTGAAGCTCGATTCTTTAAATCCTACGTTCGTTCCTTCACCTCAATCAAGTAGTCTTTTGGAAAAACTACTACGTTTCAAGGAACTAGTGTAGTCCTTCATCTGCGTTTCCTACAAAATATATATATATATATATAAACCTATATTAGCGGCTTAAAGAAACTATTCATATCTCTAATTAGAACCTTGGATTGAGAATATTCTTAGACAGGGTTCGATGGCATAAGTCCGTAAAATTAACTTGCGAGGAAGAATTAAACTTGCAAGGTAAAATTATAAAGCTTGCAAGAAGAATTAAACTTTGCAAATGAGAAACTAAGCTTGCAGAATTAACTCTTGCAAACTTGCAAAGATGACATTAAGCTGGCAAAATTAAACTTGCAAACTTGCGAATTAAATAATCAAGCCTGCAAGGAACACTAAACTCGCAAAGTTGCAAAGAAAATAATTTAGCTTGTAAAGAACTTTAATCTTGCAAGGGAAAAATTAAACTTGCAAGGCATACTAATCTTGCAAAGTAATGAATCTTGCAGAATAAATCAATCTTGCAAATAAATAGAACTTGCAAAGTAAATTGCAAATCGTAAAATCCCTTGCCAACTGGAAAGAAAATCATCGTTGCTTATCTTCCTCGTCCGAGTTCCGATTTATGATCCAGAAAGCTCATAATGAAGCTCTTGGTGTGAATATTACCTCTGTGAAATCTGAAGCCCATCCGACTTTCGATCGTCTGGGAATTGCCCTTGCAATAGACTGAAATTCACCATTACACACTACACTGTCACTCTGTGCCCCGATGCATCTTAGGCCCCTCAAACGGACTCGCCTTAAGATGAAATTTGGTAGGATTGCTCTCAACACATTGAAGAATATTCCATACGAACAGTTTTAGGAAAATCTTTCGTTAAGACCTTCTGCTCCACGACTATTTCCGGTTCGGGTGTAGAAACGCAGCCCCGACTTCGTAAAATTATTCCTCGGTCTTCCGACCTCGGGTGACCACCAAACTTGGTGGAGACCATCCCCATACTCTCTAGTATATGCCATAAAAATAGTTTCCCATTCCAATCCTCATAAGTGCCTGAAATGGCATGTCGAACACTGCCTGCACGCAGTCTTCGGCGCAGGCCCGATCACCCAAAACCTGTTGCGACTAGCCCCTTTCCGTTGCTGTTACCACCGACTCCGGTGACCCGCGTCGCCGGCGACTCACACCCAACTGACCACCATACTACAACCTACTCAGACGACCCATAAACACACACATAGCTACACTACAACTCAACCAAACACAACACGAAGGGCGGCCATCGGCCAGCCCCGGTACAGACCCGGTGCGCCCTCGTCACACGCACACAACACTCCCGACGCACACCCAACACCCGTTGCAGACTCTATTCCACCCCCTCGTCTTTCTTCCCTAACCCGCGACCTTATATCATTGGCATCACCACTTTCGCCGGTGATTTGGCGATGAAGATGACGGTGAAACTTGAATTGAGACTCGGACCTATATCAAGCTCTTCGAGGAATACGCTTGGACATAAGAAATTGGTTAGAAAGAAGAGGCTGGTGGCGACGGTGGGCAGCAGTGGTGCCGCTGCCTATGAGAAATAAAAGCGAGGGAGAGAGAGAGAGCGAGGAGGAGAGTGTATGTGCGTGTATGCCTCTTGCTTTTCCCCCTTTATTTTCCTTTCCCACTTTAACCGGTTCAACAAGGATGTGTCATGCTTTTTTTTTTTTTTTTTTTTAAGAGTGAGGTGGCGTGGGTAGGCAGGTGGCGAGAGCTTGTGATGACTAGCCTTTTCATGCCATTTCTCTTTTCTTAATTTTGTTTGATGATTGCTTTAGCAATTAAATATACAATTATACATATATATATAATTACTTAACTTATCAAATACTTATGCATATTACGTAATTAAAACATTAGAATTTAATGAAACGATTACTTAGATTTAATTGATTAAGTCTTAGCTTAATTAAGATTGTCACTTAATTAATTAATTAATTCTTAGCTTAATTAAAATTATCACTTAATAAATTCTTAGCTTAATTAATTAATTAGCAACATATAATCTTAATTAATTAATTCTTATACATATTTAATTAATTAGCAACATATATATATATATATATAACATTACACATTAACTAATTAATTTGGGGTGTTGTAACTTTTCTAAGACCTTAAAGTAGAAGTAGTTGATTTAATATTTGAGTTATTGATTGTGTTGATGGACCACCTCCCATTGCTCCATATGGTGTGAAGTGGCTATAATATCATAACTTCACACACAACCTGAACAACAACATTAAGATAATTCGAGAGTGTCTAGACAGACAAACTCAAAATGAGGTATAGGAAATTTAACTCACAATTTTTTGTGTATAAAATTAATCTAGTTATTACTAACAAAACTGTAATATGCAATTTATATGGAAACCTTTTGAACCACTCCCGAACTCTATGCAAGCATATATTGATCATGGTGTTATCACAATTAGCAATACGTGGTTATCAAAATATCCTCTAATTTATTATTCTATTGTGGAGTTATACTATCCCGACTGTGTATTGAGACAATTTGGCATGAGACAGTTAATTCCACCCATGATTTTGCTATGCACGATGCATTGCACAACGTGTGTCAAAGAGGACGTCATTACCAAAATTCGGTTGAAACTAATAGTGAATTTGTGAATTTGTGGATAAACAGCAACTGGACTATTATTTCAGGTCATTACTTTGGTCAAAATGAAGCTGATGTAAACGTTGGATATATGAGGTGGTATCAGAAAATTACAAAACATCTAATCACTCCAGGCTTAAGTGTGTATGAGGGATATCAACTGGTAGAAAATGCATCATTATAAATTTTGGTATGTAAATTTTTTTTATATAAATTAATTTGGATCATATATACATGGAAAATTTTGAGATATTATATTTATATATTTCTCTATTTTTTTTCTTTCACCCTCATTTTCTCTCTTTCTCATTTCTCTTCGAGCAACTTCACATTCTCCTTCTTTTCTCTCTTACTTTCAAGTCTTTCTCTTCTCTTTCGCCCCATCCCTCGTACTATCTTTCTCTTTTTCTCACAACAGCAGGTTGTACAATGGCCGAATGCCGCTATGGTTGGTGGCGATATGGAGCAGGCATACATGTGTGCTTCTGAATGAAGCTGAGATGGTAAAGGTGGTGCATTTAGTGTGTGTACGGTTGTTGGTCCCAAGTGGTCAGAGGTTCAGGGGGGTGGACGAACCTTTATCGATTTTTCGATTTTAAAACAATCAGAGATGCAGGTTCCTGATTCTTAAAAGAAACAACAACCTGACTTGATCAGAAACCTGACAGTATGTTGATTCAGGTTTCTGATCGGCTTTCTTAGTACGCAGCGGATAAAACACGATAGGGTTTCTCTTTGGAAAAACAACTTTCTTTTATAAGTATGCTCTTTTATAAACTTCTTTATGCAGGATGCTTATGATAGACAGTCAGTAAGTTATAGCAAGACAAGCACAATGCAGTAAGTAAATGAAAGCAATAAACACTTATGGTTTATAGTGGTTCGAAGGTGGTATAAGCCTTCTACGTCCACTCTACTCCTTCACAAGGAGGAACTTCATTAGGTCAGTTTGAATTACAAGCCTCGCTTTACAAACCTCTTCCTAACAAGCTACGCCTACTAGAATCCTAGACTCTAGTCGAAGGCCACAACCCACAAAGGGTACAATCCTATAAAGGGCAAGTAGCCTATTTCTAGACTACTAAACTTAGCAAGGATACTATCCTCTCAACTATGTACACTTAAAACAACTTAGCGCACACAACAGAAATGGTTAAAAGATAAAATTGTTTTTCTTCAACTGTGGTGATGAAACCAGTCTTGAACTTGATAGCTTGAGAGCTTGAATGGTCGACTGCTTCTCGAAGGTTGAGTGACTGAGCTTAGTAAGAACTTGTGTATGAAAGACTTGAGGGATTTTGCTATATGTGTTTCAAAGCTTCAGTAGTCTTCATGGTCACTCCATCCTTCTATTTATAGATCTTTGGAAAATGCCCGTTGAAGGAGGCATTGTCCTTGTTTGAATTCAAATTTGATCTTCAATATCTTTGCAATTAATATGACTGCACAACTAAGAGGAGAAGTCATTTCTAGTCTGATTTGCATTAATGGCACCACTCCTTGGCCGCAGTTCTTCTCTCTCTTATCCAGGTGGCATCTTCTAATTGGGCTGGCACTATCTTTAGTCAAATGGATCTTTGTTAGCAACCTTCCTCGTACTACATTCAATGTATATCCTTGTACTTTGATAACTGAGTGAAGGTTATTAGCTTGCTGTTTTTGATCTTTAGTGCATATGCTTCTTGGATGCCAGCTTTCTGATGTAGAGCTGCTTATTGTTCCTGAGCAGCTTTCTTATCAGACTCTTGTTCAGTCTTCTTGTAGCTTTCTGATCTTTTATCTTCTTTAAACACTTGGTGTTTCTTGAAAGTTCGTTTCAAGCATTTATCTTTATTTTTCACAGAGACTTGTCATAATATTTTCGAAGATGCATTTGCATGTCTATGTTACACTTATAAATTGTGGAAAATGGGTACTCTAGCTTTCTATCTAATTAGTTACATTGTCTCAACAAAACCTAGACAGAAATCTCCCAACAATTTTCCACTTTTTTATGATGACAAAACCCATAAAGATAAATGAACAAAATAATTAAAAATCCTTATATGCGTAGAAAGATTACAAACAAAGGATTAAGAATGTTTTGATCAGTTGTATCAGCAGCTTGCTATTACAAGATGAATCATTAAATTAGCATGCTGAGAAAAATTTGTTACAAGACTTGCTTACACAAGGTTGTTCTGAGAAGTGTAGTAAGCATACTTTCTCAGTCTTCTTAGTCTTCAAAACAACTTCTTCTATACTTGGTCACGATATGAGCCTCTTCGCTGATGCTGTTTTGCTATTGCTTCTAACTTCGTTCCTCTCCACCTGTTTGAGATAGAATCCTGGTAAGACTTCTCTATCTACCTGGCTATTTCTGGAATCTGAATCCATCTTAGCCAAAAGTCTTCACAGTAGAAGATTTGATCTCTTTTCTTGACTCTCTCAATCAGCTTTTCTTGCCAGGGTAGTCTTCCTTCTCGTACAAGATACTGATACTCCTCAATGCCTTCTCACATGATAGATATCTTTTGAAGTAGCCAGCGTGGTACATATCTCTGAAGTATCTCATATAAGCCGATCTTTTGAAATCACGAATCTCCTCATAACTTGGATTCCTATCCTGGGGTAGAGTAGGTGGATTGAAGATTTCCATGTTCCAAAAGGTGGGGTTTGTGATGTTGTCAGGTCTCTGATCAAGTAGAACAACGATTTGAGCTGGAACTTTATCACCATCGAAATCGGAAGCTTCTTGTCTTGGATAGGAGTGTCTCTCAGTGTTGTAAACTCCATTGCCAATCACTCCTAGTCTTGATAACCAATTAGACTCCAAATCCCTTCGATCAGTAGGAGATCTGTATACAGCAACCTGTTGATGTTTTCCCTTCTTATTCCCATCATCTTTTTCAGCTTGCTGCCTCTGAGTTCTCTGTCTTGTTGAAGGGGTAGTAACCTGTGTTGGTGCAGTACTGCCTGCTGGTTGGGAGCCAGCATCCCCAGTACCTGCATCTCCTTCATCATCACCATCTCCTTTTCTTCTTTTTAGATCAGCAACCTGACCATGTTCTGAATCAGATCTCTTTCTTTTGCTTTTCCTGGTCAGTTGCGCCTGATCCTCTTCTTTCTCAGGTTCTTCCTTAGCAAGTTCCCTTGTCAACATATCAACCATCTCAGCATCAAGCTCAGGTTGTTTCTTTTTCTGTTTCCTTTGCCTTTGCTGTTTTCCTTCCCCATTTTTGGCATCATCAACAAGAGAGCCATGTCGGGTGGCGGCTTCTGCAGCCTCTGCTGGATAGACCTTCTGCAGGATGTATCCGATTTCTCCAATTAGCATCTCAAAGGTTTGATAACCTTCTTTGAGTTCAGCAATATCGTTGCTTTAGGAGGAAGAGTTTTCCTTGAGATCTTCCAAGGCAAGTCCATGTGCTGCTTGGGTGTCCTTTACTTCATTCATATTCTGTTTCAGCTCATTAGTGACAGTTCTCTGCCTTCCTTCAAAGGAAGCTCTGGACTTCATCTGAGCAATGAACTCGCGGTTTAATTTGTCGTTGATAGCATCAGAAGATCCTCTATCATTTTCTTCAAATATGCCAATGTTGAGGTATTTTCTTTCTCATTCGAGATAATTTTAGCAGCTACATCCAGTCGATAAAGCTCCAAAGTTCTTATAAGTTCCTGAATAACATCCATTATGCTTTTGAGTGTTAGACCTTGAAAATCAGATGGATTCTCAACTCCAACCACTGATCGCGTATCCTGTTGAGTAAATACGACTAGGGCCTGACTTTCATGCCTTTTGGCTGCTTCCTCTTCCTCAGTTTGCTGTACTGTTTCTGCTTGCTGAGCAGCATAGTATCTCATCCTCTCCTCTTGTGTAAATGGAATTTTCCCAGGCACTTTAAACAGAGAAGAGTCAGGTTCATCATCATTTGAACTAGAAGAGTTATAGCCATCATTTTGTGGCGGCAGATTAGAATCTGTGACAGGTTCCTTCCCCTTTGAAGATAACTTATTGCTTCTTTCTACCGTTCCTTGTGTATTATCAGCAGGAGCTGTCTTAACAGCAGCCGTGCTAGGATTCGGCAAGTCAGAAACTATCTCAACAACAACTTCTAGAACAACATCCTGTTCAGTATATGGGGCTTCACTTTCCTCAATAGCCTGTGAAGTGGGAAGGGTTACGTCATGGGAAAGGACAACTACTTGTATTTCTTCTTCAGTCGTTGCTTCCTCAGTGACTTCGCCTGTTTGATTAGGCATGGTTGTAGTCACCTCAGTAACCTCCTCAATTGTCTCATCAGCTACCTGACTGACTTCAGAAATATGTATCCCGTCAGTAGGAGCTTTAACAACTGGTTCTGTATTTGTTGCTACTACCACAACAACTTCTCCCTCACTTCCATTGTTTCTTTCAGCAATTTCCTCCTCAGTTATTTCATTCATTTCAGTCTGGGGGATTTCTTCAGATATCAGTGCTGCTGCATCGGCCAGCACAGGGAGTCCTGCCTCTGTAGCTTCCTCTAGGACTGCTTCAGCGATATACTCTATTTGTACATCTTGACAAACTGTCTGGATGATAGGTGTTGCTGCTCTTTCAGCTGATTCGTCATTGATGGTTGAGGTAGAAGAATAATCCAATAGTTGCTCATCTGGATCAATAGTGTCTAGATTAGCAATCGGAAATAAGTTTGAGATAACTGTGTAGGTTGGAGAGTCAGATCCTCCAGCAGCTCTTGAACTGGATTCCCCATGCTGCAGTTCTCTGGGAGGTAGGAATTGTTGTGCTCTGCTTGCTTCTATTCCCATTTGCAGCATCCTTCTATCAGCTTCCTCTGTTGAGTAGGTAGTTAACTAAGCTCTCACCAGCTCAACCTCAGATGAGATCCTAACAGTCTCGGTGATACCTACCTCAGCTGCAGTTGACTGTTCTCTTATCATATCTTCATCAGTTTGCTTCTTGGATAAGTATTCATGAAGTTGATGAAGTTGTCTTTTCTCAATGAGTTCTAAAAAGTCATCAGCATGGTTAACCATGAATCCCAGCCTAAAGAAGTGTAGGAGTCTCTGATGCTCATCTTCTTGTTTCACAATGTTCCTTATCCAAGGAAGAATGACATCTTCCACTTCGAACCAGTCTTCCCATTCAGCGAGTTTCTTTGCTGAGCTCAGCCTTTTCTCCCTCCATTGCTCATATGTGTGAAAGGTTCTTTTAAAAATGAAGGCTGGGGTTTTGCCTAATAATTCTGCGGCATCTCCAATATCAATGGAATCAATAGAGTTCCTCACTCTATTCAGAATGTCAAGTTCTTTCAACCGATTTTTCAAGGTAGTGACATTTTCAGTGTCATCCGAGTCTTCTAGTCCGGCATCCTGGTCTTCCTGATCAGCAGGAACATCTGTTGGGTTGCTTTCTTCAGGAACCTGAGAAGATTGATCAGCAACCTGTCTTTCATCCACAGGGGCATGATTTTCAGGTTCCAAGATGAGTAAAGGTTCTACAGCATTGGTTGTGGCTTCCTCAATGACAATAATGTCAGAAGGAACAATTGTCATTGATTCATCGGAGATGGGGGCATCTTCTTCAGGATCAGAATCCTGTAGTCTAAGAGTTGATGCTGTTTTTTTTCTTCTTGGGTATGGGAGTAGCCTAATTTCTTTTCTATTCAATGAAGGAGCAAGTTCTTTCTGCTTCCTCTTCGCATGTGGGGCAACAACTTTCTTAGCCCAGCTTTCTTTACACCCAGGAACCAACCTGGTGCATAGGGAGCACTCTTTTCTAGGGGAATGTTCTTGTAGGAAAGGATTGAAGAAATGACAATCCCAAAACTTCTCCCTGACGAAGATTTGATAGCTTCCTCCCATATGCGTTGAAAAACAATTCCAGCCAGTTCACTCTTGCTTCACGAACCACTCATCATCCTGAATCTCAAGAAAGTGCACTTGTCAAAGCTGCCACACTTTCCTTCCAGCATGTGGACAAGCAGGTCATGAAGAAGTTCATATTCGGGCTTGAGTTTCTTCTTCCCAAAGTTACCAGTAGAAACTTCCTGTACAGAATCCAGTTTGAACTGATTCCAACTTTCTTCCAGTAAGTCTGACCTATAGGAGGCAAGGTCAGTCAGTGTCATGCCCTCGTTGGAGATATTGAAAGCATGTGCGATGTTTTCCACAGTTAACGTGTGAACTATTTCACCATCTACTCTGAAAGAGATGGTCTTCTCATCATCAGACCTTGTTGCAAAAGCATGAAACTTTTCAACTGACAGAGCAGAATACTCTGTATATTTTGCGGAGAAGATCTCATCGAGTTTACTTTTGACAACATGATCCCATACTTCTTTAAGAAGATCCTTATTCTCATATGATGACTCATTTTCAAACAGCGCGATAGGGTTCTCAAGTCTCCATTCGATGACTTTGGTTTCTCTTGGTTACGCCATTGTTGTTGTGAGAGGAAGCTTGAGACAGATGAGTGAGAGATTTGATTTGCAAAGGGATTGTTCGAAATAGTGAGAAAGAGTGATGTGAATGTGGAGTGATTCAAGGGTTTTGGTGGTTTTGATACGTCTCTTGATTCAAAACCGTTGAATGGATAAGATTGAGAATTTTAAAGGATGATTCTTATCAACGGTTGAGATTTGAGAAACAGAGGGGCAAATCTGTAAATCGTCTGAGATTGTGTTAGAATAGGAATTGCATTTTTCTTTCGTTCTTCTGAAAAGGTAATTTTTGCATTTAATGCAATTGCCAAACTGTCACCCTTAATCATTGTTTAAGGTTACTGTTGAGAATACGAGGTTGTAAGGTATATTAATGCTGATTAATAAATGTCTTTCTTAGCAACCTCTTCCAGTAACTTGATTCAGTAACCTTGCAATCTTTGCAAACCTTGGTAGAGAAAGACACAGAATACTGTAGGAGGATCCTGTTCATGTGAGGATCAGTATCCTGTTTCAGTATCCTAAAGATTTTGTCATCTGGGATATTGAGTGAGCAAATGTCTTTGAAGGGGTTCCCCCTTACTTAGAACCCTCGTTTTTCTCACTCACTCGAGTTTGACAATCCCAAGCTCTAATCTCAGCATAGAGAATCTTGATTTACACAGAGGTTTTGTGAATATGTCAGCTAGCTGGAGATCAGTATGTACTTTCTGCAGTGTGATGTCCTTCTTCTCCACGTGATCTCTGATGAAGTGATGTCGCACATCAATGTGCTTTGTTCTTGAGTGGAAAATAGGGTTATGCGTGATGGCAATTGCACTTGTGTTGTCACAGAAGATGGGAGTTTCTTTTTCTATGATGCCATAGTCTTTTAGTTGTTGTTGCATCCATAGAATTTGTGCACAACAACTTCCTGCAGCTACATACTCAGCCTCCACTGTTGATGTTGCAATAGATTTTTGCTTCCTACAAAACCAAGAGATAAGTCTCTGTCCAAGAAACTGACAGGTTTCGCTTGTGCTCTTCCTATCTATCTTGCAACCTACGAAGTCAGAATCTGAATAGCCCTTTAGGTTGAATCCTCCTTCTTTTGGGTACCATAGTCCAACATCTTGAGTTCCTTTTAGGTATTTGATAATCTTTTTAACTGCGGCAAGATGTGATTCTTTTGGGGCTGTCTGAAATCTTGCACAAACTCCAACTGCAAATACAATGTCTGGTCTACTTGCTGTTAGGCATAATAGGGATCCAATCAGTCTTCTATATTTGGTGGTCTCCACATCTTTTCCATCTTCATCTTTATCCATGCTGATAGATGTGGCCATAGGTATGCTTACTGAGGATCCATTTTCCATACCAAACTTTTTGATCAGCTCTTTAGTGTAATTTGCTTGATTAATGAAAGTTCCATTTTGAAGTTTTTTTACTTGTAGACCAAGTGTCACGTCCCGTTTTCTTTTCGTATTTTATCAGAGTTATACCGTTGGGCGTGAAGAGAGAAATAGCAAGAGACGATAGAAGAAGGGGATTAGAGACGATAGAAGAAAGAGATGAGGGACGATGTGAATCTTTCACATATCAACAACGGCCTCGGCCGATAACGATCAGTCTCACTACTGATAATATACATCATACGCAGCGGAAAACATTAGGATCTCATGTTCACAGAATACTCAAAATATAATTACAAAATGTGAATAAACTTATAACATATTATTTTGAAAATGTTTGTGCGATACATCCTAAAATCACAGATTCAAAAGCGGCACCGCCTCTCTCCATCTAAGGTTCATCATGCTCATCAGCTCCTGTAGTGTGAGTACAGATTAAGGGGGTGAGTGTGTGGAATACACTCGTGGGGATAACTCTGCCTCTTGTGACTCTCAACAGATATATAAAAAATTATAAAAATAAACTTAAGTCACGTTGCCACAGCACATAAAATGCACAACAGATATTAGAAATAGCAAGGGACGCATAGGTGCGGGATTTTCCCATCTTATCCTATAAACAGTCTCATATACCGCTAGCGTATTTCAAGGACCGCCAGACCTTTTCAGAGTAGAAGAAATGAGGGGGACGACTTTTTACAGTCCAGTGGACTCTCCGAACATGCAATGTGAACTGAAGTCCTTTCACAGTAATAATATGGCACGGTTAATGTATTCACAGCATATAGTGTTCCTCAATCATGCTTTTAATAGGGAAAACAGTAAACAGATAAAGGGATAGAAATTACCCCCACCTTGTTCGGTAGTTACCACGTGATCAACGAGTACCGACGGATCAGATATCACAAGCAAGTACCAAAGGATCTGATATCACAAGGCTCAACTCAACAAGTAGCCTACACAAGTTATGACGTTCCTTAGATCCTAAATAAATATAATTAAAGCTCTATAAAGGGTTCCGGTGGAAAACGGTCGTTAAATACACGATGGATCAAGCGATCTAAAGATTGGAATCCAAGAAACGAGAGGGTCAGATCTGCCCAAGTGGCTGAGAAGATAGGAAATGAAATTTGGGTCACGACAAAAAAGAATGAGCTCGATCGGAGTTAAAACGAGCTCGAACGGAGCATTTTAAGTTTAGGGGTAAAACGGTAATTTTGGTAAAAGGGTTGACTTTGACCGGACCCACGGACCCCGATCAACGACGTCTCGTCAGCACTAACTTGAAAAAAGACGAACGACGGAGAAAATGGGGTTCGGATCGAAAACACGGTGTCGCGAGCGCGTCGACACGCGCAAACCCGGCGCCGGGTGGAAAAACCCGGCGGCTAGGTGCATGGCTCGGCAGCTGTCGAGTTTTCTCTGCAGCGTCGTGTCCCGTCTCGGCAGCTGCCGAGATTTCTCGGCAGTGGGTGCATGGCTCGACGGCTGGTCGTGTTTTCTCGGCCAGCCTTGCCCAGATTTTCCCGACGGTGGCTGTTCAACGCGCCTCCTTCTCGGCGTCGCCCGGCGCGGCGGCGCCGCCTCCAGCCACCACCACCTACCTCGCCGGATACCTCGCACCGCCGGCTACCACCTCCGGCCGTCCATCGCCGGATTCCGGTGGTGAATAGTACCTGAAATCTCGCCGTAAAATCCTTCGATACACTGTTTTTTTTTAAAATCCAACACATATCCAAAAGCTCCGGCCGGCAACTCCGGTCGCCGGCGACCAATCCCAGCTCCTCCGCCGGTGACACCCCGTCGCCGGTAACCTTTCCCAATCAAGCCCAACCTTCAACACCACCCATACACTCAAGCTCGAGCTCACACACACACACACCCGATTCCACACACACACACTGACATCTCTTTGGCCGGCGGCCACCAGCCGCCGGCGACCTCCCGTCACTGGTCGTCCCTTCCCGCACGGCGACGCCCCCCGGTGCCGTCCCCAACAGAAAGCACGAGCACACACACTCAACACACACACATGCATGCATACACATATATATATCTACGGTCCATCTCCGGTGCCGCCACCTACGGCGGCGCCGACCCTCCAGCATGTCGCCCTACCTCCGGTGGCCCTCCGGTCGTCAGCTCCGGCAAGAAGAGAGAGAAAACAGAGGAGAGAGAGAAGGTGGTGCAAGGAATAGGGTTAGGGTTTAGGGGCTATTTTTCGCCGTTTTCCGGCGAATGAGAAATCGGATTTGAAATCCGAGACCTATCCTAGATTCATCTCGTCGAGACGAACGTCGTGTGCAAAAATCATCCGATTCCGACAACGTTGAAATTTTCCGGCGACGGGCGGCGCGGCGGCGCCGACGGTGGTGTCGCCGACCAGAAATCTAAAAACGAGAGAGAGAAGGGAGGAGAGAGAGACTTACTCGTTTTCGGCACGTTCGGCTCGTTCGGAAAAACGGTGAAAAATGAAATGGGGGAGGCCCTATTTATAGATTTTGAGAAGTTACTATTCATCCAAAATATCTTGTTTACTATTCACGAGTTGACTTTTCCAAGTTACTATTTACCGGAAATATCTTTCGGGTTTCCGATCAAACTTCGAGTTTTGCCCTTTTCGTCGTCGTTCAAGCTACAGGTCTCCGATTGACCTCTAGTTCGTTTCTAACTTCTCGTTTTCTCGATACGCATCTCATGGTATAAAATTACCCTATGTCCCACGTCTAGAAAAATTATCATTCTTAAACGTGCATTAAACACTTATCTAAAACGCACAAATGAAATTAAACAGTTAATTCATACACACAAAATTATTAAATCACAGGTTAAAATATTTAATTAATTAATTATGCTCGTTTTGATCTGGGGCGCTACATCCCTTACCCCTTAAAATAACTTCATCCTCGAAATTGAACGTGTACTAAGAATGACTCGGAACTAAACGTGCCCTAAGAGTTGCGAGACTGGTTACTTTGCTAAAAAGCTCATTATCGCGTATCTGTATTGCTTCTGTCTTTCCATTTCTCGTCAAGGAACTTTCTCAGACTTGCAAGTTCCTTGATTATCTGGCTCAGGCTTGCAAGTTCCTTGATGATCTGGCTAAGCTCGATGTTTAGAACTTTCATCGATCCTGAGCTTTTCCAATTCTTTCTCGATCCTTCCTGGCCAAACCGCATTTCTGTTCTTTATTCTTCTCCTTCTTCATCTCATAGTACTGATTGGTGATTTATCTGCATCTTTGACTTTTATCTGGTGATACCCAGACCTTAAGTCAATTCTTCGAGAACACACTGGCTCCTCTTAATCTATCGAAAAGATCCTTACTTCGAGACAGTGTATACTTGTTCTTTATAGTCCGCTTATTCGACTTTTGGTAATCGACACAAATTCTTAAGCTCTCATCTTTCTTCTTCTTGAATAGTACTGAAGCTCCCTAAGGTGACACGCTTGGTCCGTTGGAACCTTTGTCAAAAAGTTCTGGCAACTGGGTCCTCAGTTCTTGCAATTCTTTTGGTGTTATCCAATATGGAGCTTCTGACACCAGTGCAGATCCTGGAACGAGATCGATCTCAAAGGTCACTTGTTTATTCGGTGAAGGACTAGATAAATCCTCAGAAAACAGGTCCATGAATTTCTTTATCACCGACACCTTCTCAGTAGAAGTCGATTCTTGTTCGGAGTTCGTCATGTTGACCAACCAAGCTTCGCAGTTCTTTTTGCTAAGCATCTCGGTTGCCTTTAGGTCCAAAATATTCCTTGTGTTGACTTTATCTGGGTCTCACGGAAGGTGAACTCCGGTTCTCCAGGTACTTGAAAGTCGATCTCCTTTGCACGGCATCCATATCATGTATAAGGCGTATTCTCCTTTGTTGGTTAGTCTTTACGCGACTGATCTCTTGGTATAACGTTCTAAAGACTACATACAAAAACTAACCTTTATAATCTACCCCGCGTAGCCCAATTAACAATAGGGTATACACAATGCACACAATCAAACCAGAACAATGTATCATACACATGACATTAAAATTTAAATTATTGACATCTTCAAAGAGTTTTTATAGCCCTCAGTTGTCAAAACCGATCTTACGCATTACAACCACGGACTGGGAAAACTCACTCATTAGTACACCCTGTTATAAACAAGGGTCCATGGTAGTTTCAACCTTTAGTCACACAAGACCACTTCTGTGAACGGTCATACTCGCACACGAGCTCACGCTGCTGCAGTCAGTGACTTTGTGGCGGTGGCTCAGAGCAGTGGGTCGATTGTAGTGACATCAAGAGGTTTTCACAAAATCTTTTCATCGTAATTGTAATGACGTCAAGAGGGTTTTAACAGATTGTCTCATCATGAAACAGTGTCATTAATACCCCATCAGTCCCAAATAGTTTATATATCGTATCAACAAAGCAACGCACATCAGGTAAACACTTACTCAAGCAAGTCCTATGTTCAGGGAGAGTTACCTATGGAGAGAGGATGGTGCCTATCTGTGTATTTTCAAAAACCTTTTCACGTTTTCAAACCCCGCCTTTCTCACTTTAAAACCCGTTCCAAAAACATTTCTCATTTTCAAACCACACTTTCGAAATCATGTTTTCCCATTTTTAAAACCAGTTCGAGCAAGTTCTCAACGTTAGAACTGCTCTGATACCATCTGTCACGTCCCGTTTTCTTTTTGTATTTTATCAGAGTTATACCGTTGGGCGTGAAGAGAGAAATAGCAAGAGACGACAGAAGAAGGGGATTAGAGACGACAGAAGAAAGAGATGAGGGATGATGTGAATCTTTCACATATCAACAATGGCCTCGGCCGATAATGATCAGTCTCACTACTGATAATATACATCATACGCAGCGGAAAACATCAGGATCTCACGTTCACAGAATACTCAAAATATAATTACAAAACGTGAATAAACTTATAACATATTGTTTTGAAAATGTTTGTGCGATACATCCTAAAATCACAGATTCAAAAGCGGCACCGCCTCTCTCCATCTAAGGTTCATCATGCTCATCAGCTCCTGTAGTGTGAGTACAGATTAAGGGGGTGAGTGCGTGGAATACACTCGTGGGGATAACTCTGCCTCTTGTGACTCTCAACAGATATATAAAAAATTATAAAAATAAACTTAAGTCACGTTGCCACAGCACATAAAATGCATAACAGATATTAGAAATAGCAAGGGACGCATAGGTGCGGGATTTTCCCGTCTTACCCTGTAAACGGTCTCATATACCGCTAGCGTATTTCAAGGACCGCCAGACCTTTTCAGAGTAGAAGAAATGGGGGGGACGACTTTTTACAGTCCAGTGGACTCTCCGAACATGCAATGTGAACCGAAGTCCTTTCACAGTAATAATATGGCACGACAAATGTATTCACAGCATATAGTGTTCCTCAATCATGCTTTTAATAGGGAAAACAGTAAACAGATAAAGGGATAGAAATTACCCCCATCTTGTTCGGTGGTTACCACGTGATCAACGAGTACCGACGGATCAGATATCACGAGCAAGTACCAAAGGATCCGTTATCACAAGGCTCAACTCAACAAGTAGCCTACACAAGTTATGACGTTCCTTAGATCCTAAATAAATATAATTAAAGCTGTAAAGGCTTCCGGCGGAAAACGGTCGTTAAATACACGACGGATCGAGCGATCTAAAGATTGGAATCCAAGAAACAAGAGGGTCAGATCTGCCTAAGTGGCTGAGAAGATAGGAAATGAAATTTGGGTCACGACAAAAAAAGAATGAGCTCGATCGGAGTTAAAACGAGCTCGAACGGAGCATTTTAAGTTTAGGGTAAAACGGTAATTTTGGTGAAAGGGTTGACTTTGACCGGGCCCACGGACCCCGATCAACGATGTCTCATCAGCAATAACTCGAAAAAAGATGAACGGCGGAGAACACGGGGTTCGGATCGAAAACAAGGCGTTGCGAGCGCGTCGACACGCACGAACCCGGCGCCGGGTGGAAAAACCCGGTGGCTAGGCGCATAGCTCGGCAGCTGTCGAGTTTTCTCGGCAGCGTCGTGTCCCGTCTCGGCAGCTGCCGAGATTTCTCGGCAGCGGGTGCATGGCTCGACGGCTGGTCGAGTTTTCTCGGCCAGCCTTGCCCAAATTTTCCCGACGGTGGCTGTTCAACGCGCCTCCTTCCCGGCGTCGCCCGGCGCGGCGGCGCCGCCTCCAGCCACCACCACCTACCTCGCCAATCCCTCGCACCGCCAGATACCACCTCCGGCCGTCCATCGCCGGATTCCGGTGGTGAATAGTACCTGAAATCTCGCCGCAAAATCCTTCGATGCACTATTTTTTTTGAAAATCCATCACATATCCAAAAGCTCTGACCGGCGACTCCGGTCGCCGACGACCACTCCCAGCTCCTCCGCCGGCAACTCCCCGTCGCCGGCAACCTTTCCCAACCAAGCCCAACCTTCAACACCACCCATACACTCAAGCTCGAGCTCACACACACACACACCCGATTCCACACACACACACTGACATCTCTTTGGCCGACGACCACCAGCCGCCGGCGACCCACCAAGCCACCTCGCCGGCGACCTCCCGTCGCCGGTCGTCCCTTCCCGCACGGCGGCGCCCCCCGACGCCGCTCCCAACAGAAAGCACGAGCACACACACTCAACACACACACATGCATGCATACATATATATATCTACTGTCCATCTCCGGCGCCGCCACCCACGGCAGCGCCGGCCCTCCAGCATGTCGCCCTACCTCCGGTGGCCCTTCGGTCGTCAGCTCCGGCGAGAAGAGAGAGAAAACAGAGGAGAGAGAGAAGGTGGTGCAAGGAATAGGGTTAGGGTTTAGGGGCTATTTTTCGCCGTTTTCCGGCGAACGAGAAATCGGATTTGAAATCCGAGACCTATCCTAGATTCGTCTCGTCGAGACGAACGTCGTGTGTGAAAATCGTCCGATTCCGACAATGTTGAAATTTTCCGGCCACCGGCGGTGCAGCGACGCCGACGGTGGCGCCGCCGACCAGAAATCTAAAAAAGAGAGAGAGAAAGGAGAAGAGAGAGACTTACTCGTTTTCGGCGCGTTCGGGTCGTTCGGAAAAACGGTGAAAAATGAAATGGGGGAGACCCTATTTATAGATTTTGAGAAGTTACTATTCATCCAAAATATCTTGTTCACTATTCATGAGTTGACTTTTCCAAGTTACTATTTACCGGAAATATCTTCCGGGTTTCCGATCAAACTTTGAGTTTTGCCCTTTTCGTCGTCGTTCAAGCTACAGGTCTCCGATTGACCTCTAGTTCGTTTCTAACTTCTCGTTTTCTCGATACGCATCTAATGGTATAAAATTACCCTATGTCCCACGTCTAGAAAAATTATCATTCTTAAACATGCATTAAACACTTATCTGAAACGCACAAATGAAATTAAACAGTTAATTCATACGCACAAAATTATTAAATCACAGGTTAAAATATTTAATTAATTAATTATGCTCGTTTTGATCTGTGGCGCTACACCAAGAAAGAAACTTAGCTCTCCCATCATGCTCATTTCAAACTTGCTTTGCATAAGTGAGGAGAACTTTTCACATAGATCTTTGTTTGTTGATCCAAAGATGATGTCATCAACATAGATCTGAACAAGCAGTATGTTGTTGTCGTCAAGTATTCTGAAAAGAGTCTTGTCTACCGTCCCTTTCTGAAATCCGTTCTTGAGGAGGTATAAGGACAGTGTGTCATACCAAGCTCTAGGAGTTTGCTTTAATCCATACAAGGCTTTCTCTAGCCTAAAGACTTTATCTTCAGCTTGCTCTTCAAAGCTTGGTGGCTGTTCCACATAGACTTACTCTGTTAAGAGTCCATTTAGAAATACACTCTTCACATCCATTTGATATACCTTGAAGTTATTGTGAGCAGCGTAGGCAAGAAATATCCTTATAGCTTCAAGTCTTGCTATAGGAGCAAAAGTCTCATCAAAATCTAATCCTTCTTGTTGATAGTACGCTTTTGCTACCAATCTTGCCTTGTTTCTGACCACAGTGCTAGCTTCATCAAGCTTGTTTTTGAAGACCCACTTTGTTCCAATGACACCTTGATGATTAGGTCTAGGAACTAGCTTCCATACTTGGTTCTTCATGAATCCATTCAGTTCTTCTTGCATGGCCTGAATCTAGTTACTACCCTCAAGAGCTTCTACAATATTCTTGGGTTCAACTTGTGAAATGAAGCATGTGAACAGTGACTCTTGAGGTCTTGATCTTCTTGTTCTAACTCCTTTGTTGATGTCTCCAATCACGAGTTCTCTTGGATGATTTCTGAGCCAAGTTCTATCAGGTTCAAAAGTGAATGTTGGTTGCTGAGCAGTAGTCTGTTGTTCAGCATCCTCCTATCTTCGGTCATTGATAGTTTGCTGATTTTTGTTCACTTGCTGGTCAGTATCCTACGTTACTACATTTCTTGGTACAGTAGGCTGTGAGCTGCTCGTAGTGAGATCTTCAGCTGGGACTGGAACTCCATCAATGTATCTAATTGTTTGATCCTTGATCTTCAATCTGGATATATCTTCTTTTAGTCTTTCCAGCTCAGCCGTGTCACAATGTGGTTCATCAAACACCATATGAATTGACTCTTCAACAACCAAACTTCTTTTGTTGAAGATCCTGAAAGCCGTGCTTACTGAGGAGTATCACAGAAATACTCCTTCATCAGATTTCTCATCAAAGGTTTTCAGGTATTCTTTTCCATTGTTCAGAATGTAACACCTAGATCCAAAGATGTGAAAGTATGAGATGTTAGGTGATCTTTCATACCACACTTCATAGGGAGTCTTGTCATGATCCTTGTTGATAAGACATCTGTTCTGCGTATAGCATACTGTGCTTGTTGCTTCTGTCCAAAATCTCTTAGGTATTCCAGCATCAGCAATCATTATTCTTGCAGCTTCCTTCAGAGTCCTATTTCTTCTTTTTGCAATGCCATTCTGCTGTGGAGTCCTTGCTGCAGAGTATTCATGACAGATTCCATTCTCTGAACAATATTTCTCAACAAACTTGTTTGTGAGCTTTGTTCCTCTATCAGATCTTATCTTTATAATACTTAAGCTCTTCTCATTCTATACTCTTTTCATGAATTCAGGAAGCCTGACTTGGGTTTTTGACTTCTTAGCCAGGAAGATGGTCCAAGTGAATCTTGAATAGTCATCCGTTATTACAAGAGAGTACTTCTTCCCACTCACACAAACAGGCTCTACCGGTCCAAATAAATCCATATGCAGAAGGTCCAGTATCCTGTTTGAGGATCTTTGAACACTATTTTTGAATGAGCTTTTTACTTGTTTTCCTTTCTGATAGGATCCACAAACACTTTCCTTTATGTAAGCAACGTCTGGTAGTCCTCTCACGAGATTCTTCCTTGCTAGCCTGTTGATTGTCTTGAAGTTTAGGTGGCTCATTCTCTTGTGCTATAGCCAACTTAGCTCTAGAGTGCCCTTTGCAATGAAGGAGGTTGGTTTCGCTGTAGAGTTCCAATCAGCAAGGTAGATGTTGTCTCTCATGATTCCAGTAAGCTCAACCTCTTTTGTCTGCCCATCTTTGATCAGACATTTGTTGAGGTTGAACTCCACTGAGTATCCTTTGTCACAAAATTGACTGATACTCAGGAGGTTATACTTTAGTCCTTTGACATATGAAACTTTGCTAATACTTGCATTGCCTTTGACTAAGCTTCCTATGCCCTTTGTTTTTCCTTTGGAGTTGTCGCCAAACACAACTTGAGGACCTTCACACGGTTGGAAGTCTCTTAATCCAGCTTTGTTGCCAGTTATATGTCTGGAGCAGCCACTATCAATGTACAATACATCACTGCTGCTTCCTGGCAACTGCACCTGCAAGTAATTTAGACGGATTTAGGTACCCATATAAGTACGGATCCTAGGGGGTTAGTACCTTTTGGAATCCACATTTGCCTTATGGTAATCATTTTACTAGAGGTTATGGTGGTTCTCATTCTGTAGGTATTCTAGGTAGGATTCTGTTTATGAGCTTGGGGATTCCAGGTTTGTTTGTGAAAGGTATTCCTTTATACCTTTCTTGTGAATAAACCTTTTGGAATCTTGACACGAATGTCTTGGTTCTCATAGAATGAAGCTCTTGCTCTAACTTGAAAAATCGCTGTTTTCTTCTCTTATTGACAACATACTGATTATGTTATTTTCTGAGAATCCATGCAGGCTTACTGTTTTCATCCTACTGAAGGGGTTTCTTCCATTTATCCAGAATACTTGTTTTATTCAAGCTTTCACTTAATTGATTAAGTTTTTGAGCAAAAGAAACTTGGGCTTGAACAAACTTTCCAGCATTGGATGTGCTGGCATCATTCTGAGAAGTACTGACACAATATCCTAAACCATTTTTATTACTAGCATTTTGAGTTCTTAGGATACATTCTTGTGCTTTCTTTGCTGACTTGCTATACACATCAATTGTATTTTGTAATTCAGCTTTCTCAATTTCTAGCTTAGTGACTAGCAGTTTAAACTTGGAGACTTCAGCTTTGAGATTGTTGCACTCCATACTAAAGTATCCCAGGTTAGTGACCCGTTCCGTAAGTATAATTTGCTCACTCTTGAGCTGGAGGTTTTCCTCTTTAAGTTCCTCATAAGCTGAGTGTATCTGTTCAAAGTCACTCATCATCTGTCTGAAGGACTGGATCATGCTGAGGTTTTCAAAATTTGAAGTGCTAGGAGAGTGTGAGGTCTTTAGCCATTATTTTCCTCACAGTCTTTGGCCATTAGACATATCAATGCTTCTTCATCAGATGAGGAGCTATAGAAGCTTTCTTCTGGTAGATCATTCTTGACTACATCATTGGAGGTGCTTGCTGCCTTAAGTGCTTCATGCTCAGTGAGAAGCGCCCTAAGCTTTTGCCTTTCGATTCTCCTATTGTCGTTCTTCTATTTTCTCTACTCTTCAGTGTACTTCTGCACTTCAGGATAGCGACAGTCTCTGATGAAGTGACCAGGTCTTCTACAATTATAACACAGATCATTGGAACTTGTGTTAGCTTGCTGTTTAGTTTGAGGACTTCTTTCTGATGACTGTGGCCTTCTCCTGAAGTCATTTCCTTTGTTATTGCTCCTAATGAATTTTTTGAACTTCTTTAGTAGGAGCGTCATTTCTTCTTCAGTATCCTCAGTAAGCACTTCCTCCTGCTTACTCTTTAGCTTGCTACTACTCATACTGTCAGCAACCTAGTTTTTGGCCACAAGTGCTGCTATCTTGGTATTCGTACCTTCCATTTCCTTTCTTCTCCTTTCAATGTCATACTCGAATGATTTTAGGTCGGAGAAGAGATCAAAGGTACTCATTGCATTGAGATTTAGTGATACTCTCATTGCAGTTTCTTTGCTATGCCACTCGTAGGGCAGTGCTCGCAACACCTTCATGTTCTTCTCTTTCCGAGTGTAGTTCCTCCCCAAAGATTCTAGTTCACTTACAATGGCTGTAAATCTTTAATCGAGTTCTTCAAGAGTTTCTCCAGACTTCATATTAAATTGCTCAAATAGTTGGATGGCTTTGGAGATCCTATTATCTTTAGCAAGCTCGTTGCCTTCACATATCATACCAAGCATCACACATATTTCTTTGGCTGTTGAGCATCCTTTAACTTTGCTGAATGTTCCCTTATCCAGCGTCAGAAATAATAAAGCGTTCTTAGCCACGTTGTCGAGGTTGGCCCTTTTTCTTTCCTCAAGAGTGTATTCATGTCTTTCCTTGATGATGTACTCTTGTGGTAGTGGTTCTCTTCTTGGTCTAGGGGCAACTTCCTATTGACCAAACCCTGGTGGTGTCTTAGCATCATCATCGATAATAGCTGCTCCTTCGACTTTACCACCTGCTCTTTCAGCTCGTTTATGATCTCGGAGCTGTTTCAAGTAGGTAGGATTTAATTTGTAGATCACCAGTAGTCCTTCGGTTATAACATACCATATTTCA
Source organism: Scutellaria minor (assembly GCA_954870855.1). Lineage (NCBI taxonomy): Eukaryota > Viridiplantae > Streptophyta > Magnoliopsida > Lamiales > Lamiaceae > Scutellaria > Scutellaria minor. Next base: position 8,893,043 of record OX940728.1, on the reverse strand, counting down.
TCGTGCATGGCTGAAAGATGAGCTTGCATCCGTATCCTCCAGTCATCAAATTCTTCTATAGAAAACATTAGAAGCTTATGATGCGTCATATCCATGTTTATGCTAAAAGATGAGTTTTAGTCTAGAAAATGAAAAGGTTTTTCCAATACAGAGACAGGTGGATCTGGGTAGGTAACCAGTCAAGTTGGTTTTTAACCCAACTCGCTTTGATACCACTTGTTGGTCCCAAGTGGTCAGAGGTTTAGAGGGTGGGGTGAATGAACCTCTATCGATTTTTTGATTTTAAAACAATCAGAGATGCAGGTTCTTGATTCTTAAAAGAAACAGCAACCTGACTTGATCAGAAACCTGGCAGTATGCTGATTCAGGTTTCTGATCAGCTTTCTTAGTACGTAGTGGATAAAACACGATAGGGTTTCTCTTTAGAAAAACATCTTTCTTTTATAAGTATGCTCTTTTATAAACTTCTTTATGCAAGATGCTTATGATAGGCAGTAAGTTATAACAAGATAAGCATAATGCAATAAGTAAATGAAAACAATAAACACTTATGGTTTATAGTGGTTCGAAGGTGGTGTAAGTCTTCTACGTCCACTCTACTTCTTCACAAGGAGGAACTTCGTTAGATCAGTTTGAATTACAAGCCTCGCTTTACAAACCTCTTCCTAACAAGCTACGCCTACTAGAATCCCAAACTCTAGTCGAAGGCCACAACCCACAAATGGTACAATCCCACAAAGGGCAAGTAGCCTATTTCTAGACTACTAAACTTAGCAAGGATACTATCCTCTCAACTAAGTATATTTAAAACAACCTAGCGCACACAACAGAAATGGTTAAAAGATAAAAAGGTTTTTCTTCAACTGTGGTGATGAAACCAGTCTTGAACTTGATAGCTTGAGAGCTTGAATGGTCGACTGCTTCTCGAAGGTTGAGTGACTGAGCTTAGTAAGAACTTGTGTATGAAAGACTTGAGGGATTTTGCAATATGTGTTTCAAAGCTTCAGTAGTCTTCATGGTCACTCCATCCTTCTATTTATAGATCGTTGAAGAAGGCATTATCCTTGTTTCAATTCAAATTTGATTTTCAATATCTTTGCAATTAATGTGATTGAACAGCTGAGAGGAGAAGTCATGTCCTAGTCTGATTTGCATTAATGGCACCACTCCTTAGCCACAGTTCTTCTCTCTCTTATCCAGGTGGCATCTTCTAATTGGGCTGGCACTATCTTTAGTCAAATGGATCTTTGTCAGCAACCTTCCTCGTACTGCATTCAATGTATATTCCTTGTATTTTGATAACTGAGTGAAGGTTGTCAGCTTGCTGTTTTTGATCTTTAGTACACGTGCTTCTTGGATGCCAACTTTCTGATGTAGAGCTACTTACTATTCCTGAGCAGCTTTCTTATCAGAATCTTGTTCAGTCTTCTTGTAGCTTTCTGATCTTTCATCTTCTTTAAACACTTGGTGTTTCTTGAAAGTTCGTTTCAAGCATTTATCTTTATTTTTCACAGAGACCTGTCATAATATTTTCGAAGATGCATTTGCAGGTCTATGTTCCACTTATAAATTGTGGAAAATGGGTACTCTAGCTTTCTATCTAATTAGTTACATTGTCTCATAAAAACCTAGACAAAAATCTCCCAACAACGGTGAAGACTAGCAGTCGAGTTATAGCAAGCAAGGTGTGTATGTGTGGTACGTGAGTTAGTATAGTGGTTGCATATGGTGTATGCGGCTAGGCTGGGCTTTGAGCTAGGGGTGCTGTCATCCTGATGTGCATATGTATGCGAGGCTCAACTGTGCTTGTGCGAGGGTCGTTGGCGACGGATGGTCGTCATTCGTGGTAAAACAAGTGACGGAGTGGAGGTATAGGTGGCTAGGGGTTAGGGTGTTAGAACTATGATTTGATTTTGAGTATTTGGTTTAATTTAAGGGCTCTCATCCAATTGATTAAGTTTATAAAAATTATAATTTATCCCCTCTTGTTTTACAATTATTTAAAGGACCCAAAACTAAATATAATATTTCAATTTGACCCCACTAGTTAAGATTATCTGTTTAGATTTCGCTATTACATCATTTTCCCAAAAATTAACTCTTAATTTCATCCAATTGAGACTAATTTCTCAAATTAAACATCAATTTTGATCCAATTAAACTATAATTCCCTAGTTAACTTTTCAATAATTATCTTCAAATAACCTAATGCCTTATTTAAACACTAAATTGCATAATTAACTTTTCTAGGATTATTTTCAAATTGCAAATCTCCCAAAATCTAATATAAACCTTAATTTCACAATAACTTCCTTTATTATTCTTAAGTTCTCCAGGATTTAAATTAAGTTTTGAATTAATAATTAGTCTTTCTATAATTATTTTCCATGTCTTCCAAATATCTAATTTAAGTCATAATTTTATAATTTGCTTTCCTGAAATTAAATTTAAGCCTTTTGAGGATAATTTAGGTCTAATTAAAATTATCTAATAATTTAATTATTTTCAAGTATTCTAAAATAGAATTTAAGTCCTAAATTTCATAATTAATGTTTTTAAAATTAAGATCAAGTCCTTCAAGACTTAATTTAAGATTAAAAGTTTTCTAATGTTTTAATAAACACATTTTCATTATAATTTCACCAAAACCTTGCATTTACCTTAAAATTATTTCTTTTATTCTTTAAACCACAACGTCATCAGAAAGTCATTTCAATCTCTCACGTTACCAAAGAAAACCTTAAAGATCGTATTCTTATTACTAGTCATCTTAAGATACAAACTTATAGCTAGACAAGGTGCTAAGACCATTTTAATGTTTGATGCAGGAAATGAGGAAAAATGAAGTATCTAAGCTTGCATGACAACTTATGAATAGACACTTCGGTTTTCCCTAAGGTGGGATAATTTCTTTAAATTATGTTCTTATGAATTTCTTGCACTTAATATATGTAATCTCTTGTATGTGCTACTGAATATGAACATAATTGATGACTTATCGAGATAATTGGTTACGTTACTACATGATGATTGTGAATGCTCATTTATTGGTTTGTATGATTGAAATTTATGTGAGTGACTGTACACCAGGTTAAAACCCCGAGATTTACCAGGTTAAAGCCCCAAGACAAATGATAAGTCGGGTTAATTCCCACAACTAAGTGTTATGTTTGATTGCTATAGTTATGTGTAGCTGTATCTATGATAAGTAGGGTTAAAACCCGCACCTATGTATTGCGATTGAGAAGCGATGGTTTCAAGTATTTGTTTGCTACGATTTATAAATTTGATGTTATTTAGTATTGTCCTAGGATCCCCCACTGAGTTTTTCAAACACTCACCCTTCCATGAAAAATGTTTTTTAGCTTAAAATGGTATGCGAGCAGTGGGTGCTGGTAGCTGATATTCTGAAGGTTGCAAAAGGATTAATAAAGAGTTTTATTTTTATAAATTTTAAGAAATATGTAATTCATAATTATTATTGATTTTATTTATCTTTATTATTCTTCAAAGAGAGAATTTTATATGTAGCTAACGCCTTAGCCAAAATTACCTTTAAAATGAAACGGGACATTACATATATTATTCACATGTAAAAGCAATATAAATACATGTACAAGAGATTACTTGAGTCATAGATATTTTGATGTGGGATACAATATAGCTATACAGAGAGAATATAATACAATACTCTTAATAACACAAATATATTTTATTTGTTACATTAAAAATGCAATGTTCCTATACCTATATCATTATTCAACCCATCCACCATTTTTAAAAAGAATTTATTAAATTTTTTATTATGTTTTTTATATAGTTTTAAATATTGAAGTTTATAGAGATTCTCAAATTTTGTTTCAATTATATCATCGTAGTTTAATCAAAACCACATGTCTATAAAAACTATTCAACTTTTTAGTAATTAATAGATTTGAAAGTTTCAATAATCATTTAAACACCCGACCTTTATTATTATTTTTTCTTTATTACTAATTTTTTCTCTTCGTTTTTTAAATCAAAATACATTTAACATTACAAGAAATCACACTTTCATGACAAATTCTTACGCAACACATGAAATTTTGTCACTTTTGTTACTTAATGGTGACAAATTCTATTTTCATCATTATTATTTGTATTTGCCTGACATTATTTATTTTTGTCATCATTAGTTGTTTTCATCGTCACTAATTTGCATATTTTATTACGATTAAAAAATATTCATCACCACATTCATCTAAAGTAGAACTTCCCTCCAAAATGTTAGAGGCAGTCTTTCAATGATAAATTCTTTGTAATTGGTGACGTTATATACTGTCACAAATTGATTAAATTGTTAGGGATATACTGGAAAGTATGCTTTTAATGCTACTTTGTATACAAACTGATTCTTACTTTTATGAGAATAAAGCTTTTATCACTGTTTGCATTAAATATTATGAATGTTATTTACTTAAATGCATATATGTTCAATACACTTTACATTGTAGATAATGTGGTGTGTAGAAGATCACATTGTCAGCTTCTTGTAATAAGTATAGTAACATTCACAACTTAGATGGAATTGAACAATCAATTGGTAGGAGTTGAAGTGTAAAACTCGGATTAGTTTGTCTTGACCAAGAGATTACACTAGTACATTTGATGTGCTGAATAGGACCTACAGTGAGATAAATCTTCTAGACTGACTTGGAAAGAAGAATTAGATCTCAGTGGTTATTGATTTCTTAATTTCTGTCACTTAATTGGGATTGTATATAATTAATTGATATTACTTTGATTTATTATGGGTAAAGAATCAATAGATTCAATACTTTGTATTTTGGGCAATATTATTAATCATATGACAGATTGCTAAATTACTATAGAAAATCGTGTCTTGATATGTCAAGTTGAGAATGTCCCCTTGATGGGCTCAATACGTTTATCATATCAAATCTGACCAGTGGATTAATTTCCGGTATGATAATAAAGTTGAGTTGTCTTTTCCCAAGGAATAAAAGATATTAATTAATTAAAGCATTCAGTAGCTTAAATTAATTAATGGACATTGGATCTTAAACACGGAAAATAATAAACGAGAGCCATATTTCATAATATGGGATAGGATGGATAGTGCAATATTAATTCTATAGTGGAATGAATTAATATTAATGGGCTAGAATAATATTGTGGCTCAATATTGGTTTCTAGGCCCATTGGGAGGTCCAATCCTAATTCTCCTAAAGGCCCCTTGAGTAGCCCAATAAAAGCCTATTTAACTAAGGTGGTTAAAGATAAGAATTAATTATTGTTGCTAGATATGAGGATATCATATCTTTCGATATATTGTTGCTAGATATGAGGAGATCAAATCTTGATATTTCTTCTCCTCCAAGGCTCAAATTTTCGGCCACTATGCCTATAAATAGGGGCTGATTTTTCAGCCCCAGTGTGTGTGTGTATACAAAAGTGCTGATTTTTTAGATCAACAAAAGTGAGAAATTAGTTCTTTCTACAAGAGTTAAAAGAGTTCGTTTGATTCTCCACGGAATTTACGAGCTTGGACTTGGAGAATACTCAAGAAGATATTTGGGTTGAAACTACTAGTGTCTCTCCCATCAAGAGGTAAATACATATCCCTTAGTTCCTTATTAATTGTGCACAACCCACACACATACAAAATGAATCACATACCACATCATCTATTTCTAAGAAAAGAAAACATTCTTCAAGTATGAACAAAACACTTTTATGGCATCTTAGACTTGGTCATATTAATCTAAAAAGGATTCAAAGGTTGGTGAGTGATGGCTCGTTGGAATCACTCCATGTTGAGCCATTTCCAACATGCGAATCATGTTTAGAGGGTAAAATGACTAAGAGAGCTTTTGGAGCTAAAGGGAACGTAACTAGTGAAGTGTTAGAACTCGTTCATTCTGATGTATGTGATCCAATATCGATTCAGGCAAGAGGTGGTTTTGAGTATTTCGTTACATTTATCGATGATTACTCGAGATATAGATACATTTTTCTAATGCGGCATAAGCCTGAGGTCTGATAAGTTCAAAGAATTTAAGGCTGAAGCAGAAAAGCATAGGAGGAAGAGTATCAAGTTTCTACGATTTAATCGTAGAGGCGAATACCTCAGCAACAAGTTTTTGAACTACTTGTCAGGACAAGAGATTATATCCCAGTTAACTGCACCTGGAACCCCTCAACAAAATGAGGTCGCAGAGCGAAGAAACAAAATTCTTTTGGAAATGGTCAGATCTATCATGAGTTATTTAGATTTACCCAAGTCATTCTAGGGATATGCTTTGGAAACAACGACTTATATTCTTAACTTGGTACCTTCCAAATCAGTTCCTAAAACCCCTTCAGAATTGTGGACTGGGTGAAAACCCAGTCTGAAACACATAAAAATCTGGGGGTGTCCCGCATACGTGTTGGATAAGGAAGCTGATAAGTTGGAACCTTATTCGGAATTAAGGTTGTTTATAGGATATCCTAGAGGAACAAGAGGGGGATTATTCTATAGTCCTAAAGATCAGCGGATCATGGTAAGCACGCATTCTAGATTCTTAGAAGATGACTATATGAGTAATAGAAAGTCCAAGAGTGAGATTACCTTAGATTAAATGAGAGGGCCAACTCCTATACCAACTGTACAAATAGATATACCAAGCGATACACAAACACAACCAGAACCTCGTCGTAGTGGGAGGGTTGTTCGACAATCTGAGCGATCCATGTTCGTGGGAGAGTCTTCAGACTTGGTCCCCGGAGAGGATGAATCTGATCCCTGGACTTACAACGAGGCAATCCAAGATAAGGATACAGATTCTTGGAAAACTGTAATGGAAGCAGAAATGAGATCTATGGATCGCAACAAAGTGTGGGAGCTTGTTGAACCACTCAACGACTTAAAACCTGTTAGATGCAAGTGGGTTTACAAGAGAAAAAGAGGATCTAACGGGAAGGTTGAGACCTTCAAGGCTAGGCTTGTGGCAAAAATGATACACTCAGAAAGAGGGGTTCGATTATGAGGAAACCTTTTCGCCTATAGCCATGCTTAAGTCTATTCGTATTCTCTTGTCGATAGCTGTACATCTAGACTTCGAGATATAACAAATGGATGTCATGACGGCTTTCCTAAATGGAAGTCTTGAAGAAGACATCTACATGTGTCAACCCGAAGGCTTCGTTGAAAAAGGCCAAGAAAATCTTGTAGAATTATGATAAAAAGCATGAATTAATTTGATTTAATTGCTTTAATTCATAAGGTTAGATTTATGATAATTCTTATTTAAATTACACCCGAATAGATCCATGAAGATCCCTAACATAAATTTCTTGACAATGACAAATTTCATCATGAATTCATTGAAACAAATATTGACACTATTAGTTCATCACTAATGTTTATATTTCACGATGATCTAACACCAATTCATCATTATTTCATTTGGAGGCGTGTTGTTTTTTTTATATGTGAAGTTTTCATGTTGAAAATAAAATATGACGAATTTGATCATCACAAATAACTTTTTTATCACAACAAGATATCACTTCATCATTAATTAGTAGAATGAACAATAGACGAAATTGATATCACTTCATCATTAATTAGTAGAATGAACAATAGACAAAATTGTTTCGTCATTAATGAAATGTTTTGGTCACAATCCATATTATTATATTAATTTGTCATTTTAGGTAAACTTTATTTTTTATTATATATGACGAGATATTTATTTCTCATTAATTAATATATATTTCAATTTTATATAACAAAAAAATTTATGTCAATTTCATATTTTAATTATATAATTATATATAAGTATATAACGAGATAATAATTTATCATTAATTTAATAGTTTTAACGAATAACTACTTTAAGTTTCGATTATAATGACAAAATAATGATTTGTCACCAATTAATTTATATTTCAATTATATTTATATAACTGCATATGAAGAGATGATAAAATCTAATTTATTAAGTGTTTCAATTAGTGATAGAAAAGAAAAAAAAATTATAATTACTAGGACTCGAACTTAGGCCTTTTGAAATCATGTAATAACCAATTGCTCAACAGTATCAATTTGTTTAAAGTCTAGTCAAATATATACATATAATCTAAATAACAAAATCCCCCTGAAATAAGTAAAAAGAAGAAAATCAAAATATAAATCATGTAATAACCAATTGCTCAACAGTATCAGTTTGTTTAAAGTCTAGTCAAATATATACATATAATATAAATATCAGAATCCCCCTGAAATAAGTAAAAAGAAGAAAATCAAAGTATGTACCTATTAGTAGTCAAACCCCGGGACCTCTTAAACACTACAAACAATTTACCAACAGATCTAACTTATTTTGTTATCTCACAAATATTTATATAATATATTCTTAATCTTAGAAATCTCTAAATTATAAGCCTTAAGATAATTCTATCTTTTCTTCCATCAAAATATTACAGTGATTCAGGAATTCTGTTCCATCAAATTGTGAATCACTTCCATCAAATTACAGTGATTTTCTGTGCACTTTCTCTACTTATCGATTACTTCTTCAAACAACAATTCCAACCGCCTCTATTGATATTAGTTTTTCATCTTCTGCCACATTTAAGATCTCTTTCATTTTCAATATTTTGCTCATGAGAGATTCTTTAAACTAAGAAAGCCACCCACACCAAATCGAATGAGATAAGGGTTAGGGTATAGAACCAAGTTGAGCTAAGAGGTGAACATCCGCTAGCTACTGCTACCCTATTGCCTAGGCTTCAAGCTTCTACCAAGTAGAAGGTTAGTGAGTGTTAGCTATTAGTTTAATTTTTTCTTATATATGTTTGTCTACTTTGTTATTTTTTGATATACACCATTTGCTTCTTGTTAATTATTTGTTAGTTTGCCAACATAGTTTGTTTAGAGTTTTACACTTTTCAAGTGGGGTTGTTGATGTGGTATAGTTTGTTACTTGAAATAAAGTTTATATAATTTTTTTGTATTAGGTGGAATACAAAATGGACAAGAGTTAGATGCATGCAATTAAATGGTCCAAGGCTTATATTGATGGGGTGAATTGTCACGCCCCATTTTCTTACGTAAAATTTATCAGATTTTTCACACAGGTGTGAAGAAAGAAATAGCAAGAGACACATCTCATAAGCAGAAAGGAGTAAGAGACGACAGAAGAAAGAGGTAAGAGATGATGTGAAACATTCACATATCAATAGTCGGTCTCAGTACCTTCAAATTTCAACATATGCAGCGGAAATATCATCAGGATCTCACATCCAAAATATGTACACAAAATGTTACAAACACTTGAGTTAATTAAAACATTGTATGAAAATGTTTGTGGAACATCAACCTAGGAAATACAAATCCAGGAATAACACCACCTCTCTCCATCTAGGGTTCCTCATGCTCATCATCTTCTGTAACATGAATTACAGAATAGGGGATGAGTGCGTGGAATACACTCATGGGGATGAAATCCGCCACTTATAACAATCAACAGATATAAAATACCGGAAAGGTAACATTCAGTCACGTTATCACAGCACATAAAATGCATAACATATATTTCGCAACCCAACTTAGGTGCGGGTATCCCCCATCTTACCCCTACAAATCTCAGGTGCAGGTATTACCTGGCTTACCCCTACAAAATCTTAGGTGCAGGTATTATCTGGCTTACCCCTACAGAATCTCAGGTACGGGTATCACCCGACCCTACAAAATCTCAGGTGTGGGTATCACCTGACCCTACAGAAACTCAGGTACGGGTATCACCCGACCCTACAAAATCTCAGGTGCGGGTATCTCCCGACCCTACAGAATCTCACAGAGTAATGTATGTGGACCCATGTCCTTTCACAGTATAACATAACACATAAACATAGCATATAATCACAGCATTTAGTATTCCGCCAATCATGCATTAAATAGGGAAAACTGTAAACAAATAAAGAGATAGATTTTACCCCCACCTTGTTCGGTGGTTACCACATGAGTCGCAAGTACCAAAGGTCTAATAATTCAAGGCTCAATCCAACAAGTAGCCTACACAATTATGGTGTTTCTTAGATCCTAAATAACGTACAAATAAAGCTATAAAAGTTCCCGGCGGAAAAACATTCGTTAAAGACGCGACGGATCGAGAGATCTAAAGATTGGGATTTAGGAGATGAGGCTGAAAGTTTAGTCTATATGGTTGAGATGATAGAGAAAGAAATTTGGGTCATGACGGAAAAAGAATGAGCTCGATCGGAGTTAAAACGAGCTCGAACGGAGCATTTTAAGTTCAGGGGTATTTTGGTACTTTTGGTCAAAGGGTTGACTTTGACCGGTCCCACGAATCCCGGTCAATGACGTCTCATCGGTGATGACTCGATACGGATGAACGATGGAAAAAATGGGATTCAGATCGAAAACAAGGCGTTGTGTGCGCGCGCGACTCCCGGCGTCCTCGACAGCTCGGGTTAGTGGCTTGGCAGGCTGCCAAGTTTTCTCGACAACGGGTACTCGGCCCTCGGCAGCTGACGAGTTTTCTCGACAGCAGTTACTCAACTCTCGGTAGGCTGTCGAGTTTTCTCGGCAGCGGGTGCAAGTCTCTCTGCGGCTGTCGCGTTTTCTCGGCAGCCCGGCACCCGACGTGCCCAGGCTTCTCGGTGTCGACCCTGCTCGACTGCTCCTCTTCCCAACGCCACCAGCTGCGGCGGCACCGTCCTGTACCGCTGCCACCTCGACCACCGGCTAGCTAGCACCGCTGGCTACCACCTCCGGCCATCCCTCGCCAGATTTCGGCGGTGAATAGTGCCCAGAATTCCACCGTAAAATCCTTCGATACCATGCATGCAAAACCAAACCCCAACCTTTCCCAGCTCCGGCCGGCGACTCCCAGTCGCCGGCGACCACTCCCAAACCCCCGGTCGGCGAATCCCCGTCGTCGGCGACCTTCCCCGGCCACCCCATCACACACATACAATAGATATATTTACATACACATGCTCATGCCTATATACTCACACACATACTATCTATGCTTGGTCACCCTCCCCGTGGCCTCGCCGGCAACCTCCCGTCGCCAGCCACAGGTTCCCACACGGCGGCGCCACCCGGCATCGCCCCCAACAGCCAACTCGTACCAAAACACACACCAAACATACACATGCAACATATATATATATATACCCACTATACAGCACCGGCGCTGCCGCCCACAGCGGCGCCACCCCTCCGGGAAATCACACTCATCCCTAGTGGTCCTCCGGTGGCTGCTCTGGTGAGATAGAGTGAGAGAGAGAGAGAAAACCGAAGAGAGAGAGAAGGTGGTGGAAATTAGGGTTTAGGGTTTGAGCAACTATTTTTCGCCATTTTCCGGCGAATAAGAAATTGAAATTGAATTCCGAGACCTATCTTAGATTCGTCTCGTCGAGACAAACATCATGTGTGATAATCGACCGAAATCGACAACTTTTAAATTTTCCGGCCACCACCGGCGGTGGTGCGCTAGGGACAGAAAAACGGGAAGAGAGAGAGGAGAGAGAGAATTACAGGTTTTCATCGCTTTCGGCTCGTTCGGAAAAAAAGTGAAAAAATGAATCGAATGAGCCCCTATTTATAGATTTCGAAAGTTACTATTCATCGAATGAGCCGACATGTTATTTGATATGGGTGAGCAATACTATCAAATGCAAACTAATAACATGTCGGCTTCTGATAATACTAATACATGTGGTATTCCGGTATATCTCAAGGCACTCTTGGTGGATGCTGAAACAGAATTATATCCTGGATGTAAGAAGATATCAAGGACATCTTTTATTATCCAACTTCCATACTTAAAAGTGTATAATAGATTGAGTAATAAAACTATAGATATGATGTTAAAGTTGATGAAGTCAGCTTTTCTTGATGGTGAGACACTTCCAAGTTCTTACTATAAAGCTAAACAGTTTTTGCGTGACCTGGGATTGTGATATGAACGCATTTATGCTTGTAAGTTTGATTTGTTGGAACCGACGAATCGCTGGCCCTATGCTATCAGAGTCGGGATCCAAAGATAATACGCAGCGGAAAGAAATCATACCCTTGTAGACCTCTTTGATCTTCTGATGTATTCCTACAGCTTTTCTCGAACGTTGCGTGGCCAACGAACCTTCGAGAAAACTCAGTTCTGCTCTCTCTCACTATTACATGTTTTCTGTGATCTGTGTATCTGAGGCGCTGATGAAAAAGGGCTATATATAGGCTACACCAGGGACCTAGAGGAGGAATTGGGTTGGGCCTCCTTATGGGCTTAAGTATCCTGTGTTCGGCCCGAACACATAACTTAAACCCATCAATAATAATTCAGTCCACTAAAGAATTTATTATTGAACTACCGTCCCAATCCCATATTTAATATGGGCTCTTTTTTATTATGTGCACGTTTATCTCCCTGTGTTTAAGATATCGAATATCCGTTAATTAAATAAGTTACAACTTAATTAACTGTCATCTAATTCCAAGAGTAGTACCACTCAACTTTATTATCATATCGAATTAAATCCACCTACAGGGTTTACATGATAATCCTTATGAGCTCCTCAAGGGGACATCATCATCCTAAATAATTAGGACACAGATTCCTTCTATAATCAACAGTACACCATATAGACAATACTGTTTCCCAATTCACCGAGTTTATTGATTTAATGAATAAATCTCACTCATTGGTAAATTAAAGAAACAAATATTGTGTATACGTGGCTGTTATTATATGGGGATTAAGAGAACGCACATCCATAATAACAGAGGTTTTGTTCTATTATATGGTCAGTATAAAACGAAAAACCTCAAATGGTCCTGCTCAATACACACAAAGTGTACTAGTGTAGTTTTATAGTCAAGACAGACTAATACCAAACTACACTACAACCATTCCGATGATTTGTCCAAATCCATCTTGGTTGTGAGCTACTATTTATAATTTATAAGAAACTGATAACATGATCTTCTGTGTGTCACCACACACCAAGTTATCTATAATATAAATTAATTGGACATTGCATAAACATATATAACAAATATAAAATGCAAACATATGACCAAGGTGATTCTCATTCCATAAAAGATGTTCATACAAAAGCTAGGCTTATAGTATACATCCTAACATGATTGTGTCATATTTTGGAAGGAGAATAAAAACCATGACGTGTGTCCTACTTGTGGGCCTTTTCGTTGGAAAATCAATGATGCAATGGGGAAGAAGATACCATAAAAGATCTTAAGGTATTTTCCTCTAACATCAAGACTTCGTCGCCTATTTATGTCTACAAAAACATCTAAAAAATAGTCTGGCATCAAGAAAAATGGATTAATGATGATTATACGAGACATCCAACAGATTCCATTGCATGGAAGAGCTTTGATAATGAATTTTCTTTATTTGCTAATGATCCTAGAAATGTTCGACTAGCTTTGGCTACATATAGTTTTAACCCATTTGAAAACATAAATACCACTTATAGCATGTGGCAAGTAATTTTAGCACTGTTGAACCATTTTTTATGTTATCTCTTGGGATTGTATGAAATAACCATTTTTTATGTTATCTTTGCTTATCCCTGGTAAATAGTCACCAGGAAAAGACATCTATGTGTACTTACAACCATTAATTGAAGAATTAATAGAATTGTGAGTAAACAGAGTGGAGACCTATGATGTTTCTTGTAAAAAAAAAATTTCAATTGCATGCGGCTATTTTGTGGACAATTAATGACATTCTAGCATACGGTGATTTATCTCGATGGAGTACGAAATGGTACATGGCTTGTCCAATATGTAATGATCAAATATGTTCTTTGAGGTTGCAGAACAAGATATGTTACATGGGCCACCGTCGTTACTTACCAAAGAATCATCTGTGGAGGTGAAGTAGGTAGTTTAATAATAAAAGAGAGGATGGAGAAACACCTAAAGGTTTATCCGGTGAGGATGTGTTATTGCAGTTTGACCGACTAGAAGATTTAACATCGGGGAAGTATTTGCAATAAGAAGAGAAAACGCAGACCTGAGGAGTTGAACTGGACTAAATGTAGTATTTTTTTTTTTGATTTACCTTATTGGAGTAAGTTGAAGTTGAGGCACAATCTAGATGTAATGCACATTGAAAATAATATTTGTGAGAGTATATTAGGAACCTTGTTGAATATAGATGGGAAAACAAAAGATACTATAAGGCAAGACAGGACTTGGAGGATATGATAATTCGTAAGGAGTTACATTTAATTAAGAGAAGTGATGGAAAATATGTTATGCCTCTTGCATGCTATGTTATTAAAAAGAAAAAGAGATGATAAATCTGTGAGTTTCTATTATCTATTAAATTTTCAGATGGATATGCTTCCAACATCTCTCGGTGTGTTAGTATCAAAGATCAAAAGATATCAGGATTGAAAAGTCATGAAAGTCATGTACTCTTACAACAAATACTTCCTGTTGGTGTTCGTGGATCCTTAAACAAGGATATGTCAAAGGTGTTGGTCGAGTTAGGTCATTTTTTTCAATGTTTGTGTTGTAAGAAGTTGAAGAGATCTGAATTAAAGAAAATGAATGAAGATATTTGATTGATTTTGTGTAAACTAGAACAAATATATCCATTCGTCTTTTTTGACATTATGATTCATCTTCCTATTCACTTACAACACGAGGCGTTGATTGGTGGGCAACATCAATAACTCATTGTTTCCTTATGTATATACTTACGTATAAGACAATATCAATAATTCATTATCTTTTTTTTATAGATTATTATGTGATTTGAAGCGAAGTGTGTGGAATAAAGCTCATCCAAAAGGTTCAATTGCAAAGCTTACATAGTAAATGAGTGCTTAACATGTTGTTCAATGTTCTTGCGGGAAATTGATACTAGATTTACTAAAGATGAATGGAACAACGATGCAGGAATCGATGACAGTTTATCAATATTCTCACAAAAATATCGCCACTTTGGAGCGATAAAATATTTAGAATTTTCTGAAGAGGAGTTCAATGCAACACAATGGTTTGTCTATCAAAATTGTGAGGAGGTCGAACTATATTTTGAGTAAGAATATTTATTCTCTTTTAACTTACGAAATCATTATGAAGTTAAAATCTTTAAATTACATGTTGGAATTTTATTTTGTAGGAGGCCTAAACAAAAGCTTCTCCTGAAAGGTTGTGAAAATATAGATAAAGAACACAAGAAGCAATTTCCTTCATGGTTCAAAAAGCATGTAAGAAAATTAGACAATAAATATTTGCTTACATTTAATAGAATATATTTGCATTTAATAATTGTTATGATTGATATCGTATACTTTTTTTCAAATGACTCAACTATACCATGAGGAACAACTAAGTGCAAATGAGTCTTTAAATGTACTTGCATATGTACCACATAAGTGTGTAAGAAAGTACACTGGATGCATTATAAATGGGGTAATATTTCTAACTACAGACCGTGATAATCGTCGTACGAGTTAAAATAGTGGAATTGTAGTGGAAGAGAACCATGATGATGATACCATAGATTTTTATGGTGTTTTGACAGATATAGTTCAGCTTGATTATGTGAAAGACAAACATGTTACTTTATTTAAATGTGATTGATTTGATCTTGTGAGCCAAAAAAAAACCTGGGATACAAAGGGATGGAAATATAGTAAGTGTCAAAATTAGTGGTAAATTATATGAACGTGATTGTTATGTATTGGCTGATCAAGCAAAACAAGTTTCTACATCAATGATCCCAAATTAGGACACGAAAGATGAGTAGTTCAATTATTTCAACATATGCATATATATGATATTGATGAGATGCAAGATGAAGCAATAGATGATGATAACTATTCATTAGTAGAAAATGGAGTATATCAAGATGACGAAATTAATGATACATTTGAAGTTGATCATGATGAATTACAAATACTCAATAGAAAGGATTTGGATCCCGAAGACTTTGTTGTTGCATTAATTTCGAGACTACCTGAGGATCTTGAAGAAGATAACTCATATGTTGACAGAGAAGATGAGTTGGATGAAACTTTAATCGATTATTGTAGTAGCGAAGAGGATTCACAGAACAATACTAGTTCTGATGACGAGAGTGTGACGACAATTGGGAATCTTAGTTTTGATTATATAAAGGTAAGAGAATATAAACTTTACTTTAAGTGTATGTTTTTTACTTGTTATCTGCATCATTCATAGTATTTTTGGGGTGTCTTACAACATATTGAACATGATAGGTTTAAAAATTAAGACCACACATGCATTGGAACTCAATTATTGGATCTGAATTCAATCATATATATGTCTTAAAAAATGATGTAATTGATCTTAAAATGTTTATGATATATTTTGCTTTTTCAGATCTGTGATCTTGTATTATATATAATTTAGTATCATTTTTTATATAAAAGAATTAGCATATGTGCCACATGACAAACCTACAAATTTTTTCATATTGTATTCTTTTTATTTTTATTGGTACAAATTGAGTTTATAATAAATACAGTCTTAAAACTAATTAATATGATTAATTAATGATATGAAATCAAATGTTGATACTAAATATTACTAAATACTATATGAGTTTTAACTAGATTTGTTAAAATAATACTTGCTAGACTTCGAATATATAAACAATTTATAAAATTGAAATATGTTTACTTTTAAAATTTGAGAGAAAAATCTATTTATATATAAAGAAATGATCACATGATAGAGTGCTCAGTTCGAACTGCCGATTTGAAAAATCATGGAAGATCAAACCAGATCTATACCATGGGGATTTCGATTTCGGTTTTGGTTTGTAAACTGGTGGTTCCGCTTCTAACCGTTGGTTTGGGCGGTTTCAATATATATATATATATATATTTTTTATATTATTTTTTAAAATCTTTTTTAATTTTTTAAAATTAAATTGCATATAATTATTACAAATTTACATATATTACTACATAAAAAATTTTGTTTGAGTTAATAATTTTATATAATTGAAAAATTAGAACTTAAATTTATAAGTTACAATAATACAACATTATAACTTACAACTTACAACTTCAAAAATTAAAAATTACTTTTTGTTGGTCCCAAGTGGTCAGAGGTTCAGAGGGGGGTCAATGAACCTCTATCAAATTTTGCGTTTTAAAACTTTTCTGTAAGCAGGTTACTGATTCTACAGAGAATGCAACAACCTTTCGATTCAGTAAGCTGGCAGAATGCTGATTCAGCTTACTGTCTCGGTTATCACAGTATGCAACGGAATATCAAAGATAGAGTTTCTTTAGAAAAACATTTTCTTTTCACAAGTATGATTTTGTCATAATCCTTTTAGCAGTATGCTTATGATAAATGCAGTAAGATAGATATACAAATAATGCAATACATCAAGTAATCAAAAACAGTAAACACACAAGGGTTTATAGTGGTTCGAAGGTGGTGTAATCCTTCTACGTCCACTCTACTCCTTCACACAGAAGGAACTCAACTAGGTCAGATCGATTTAAAAGATACACTATACAATTCTCTTCCCAATGAGCTAACCTACTAGAATCAACAAGATTCCTAGGCACTATCCCACATAGGGTACAAAACTCACACAGAGTTATAAGCCTACATAAGACTCAACACTTAGCGAGGATCTAATCCTTCCAACTAAGGACACCACACTTAAAACAACCTAGCACACAACAAATGATTAAAAGTATATAGGGTTTCTTCAACTGGTGCAACTCGAAGACAGCCTTGAACTTGAGAGCTCGAATGCTTGAATCAACTACTTCTGAAGGTTGAGTGACTGAACTTAGAAAGCTTGAGAATAGCTTGAGAAAATGATATCTTATAAGATTGACAAGTTGTTCAGTAGTCTTCACAATCACCTTCACCTTCTATATATAGTGTATGAAAAATGCCCATTGAAGAGAGGCATTGTCCTTTGAAGAAATTCAAGTTGATCTTCACAATCTTCGCATTAAATGCATCTGGAAAATTTGGGATGTAGGGCATGTCCTACTCTGATCCGCATTAATGGCGTCATACTTCGGCTACAGTGCTTTTGCAGGTCCGCGATCCAGGTGGCATCACCTTACTGGCTGGGTGCTAACTTCTATCTACTGGTAACTTAGACATAATCGAATCCTCGTACTACATTCATTATATACCTCGTACTGCAATGAATAAGATAGAAGAACTTACAGCTTGCTGCTCAGGTTGCAGTAACTGTTTTCTGTTCTGCGCTAGGTTTCTGATCTGCGTCAGGTTTCTGATCCTGAACTACTTCCTGATTTTGAACAACTTCCTATTCCAAAATCCTGCAGCCAGCTTCCAGTTTCCCTTACTGCTATTTGTTTTGCTGCTTACTGATCCTGGTTTCTTCTTCTGCTTACTGACTTTTATTGTTGAAAATCAGTCTTTGAAACACCTTCATCTCCAGAATCCTGCTAACATTAGTATACTCTATCTTTCTGATATATACATCTTTACAAAACAAAATTTAGAAAGATAAACTTATAAAGTTAAACTCCACTTATAAATCGTGGAAAATGGGTACTCTAACTTCCTATCCAAAGTTACTATTCACTAATTTCTTTTAGTTACTTCCGCAAGTGTACGGTGTAGGGTGTAGAAGTGGTGAGCAAAGTTGATCCCATAGAGACTAATTATCTAGGCACTAACTAATTACTCAAATTCAATTTCCAGTTTTATCTAAGGAAAACAAATCACATCGATCGCAGATTAATTTAATAGAAAACTAACTATGCAGATAAATTCACTCAAGAATAACAGATATCTAAGACAGGTTCTAGGACATGCTTTCATCTAATTCTCATCAAAACATCACTTTAACCAACTCAAGTTCATTAATAAGTCATCCTATATGAGCAATCACATATATTGAATTAACAGCTCTCCCGAGTCAGTTAACCGATTGATTATTATGCCACCAGAGGTATCCCTACTCAATCTGATTGAAATATAACAACTCCTAAAAGCACCTAGGGTTGATTTCTCATTACATAAATTCCTTAATCTCCCGATCTAAGTCTTTTTATGTATCACGTGTTTATTCTTCCATAATTAAATCTCATATCCCGAATTTTGATCTAATTACTAAAACATGCTCAATTATCGGTCAAATAATCAAACAATCAATCAAATCATAAACACACAAATAGGATAAACGATCATGAACTTTGAATTGAAATTAAAGATCCATCAAGATTCGAATTAAATTACTAACAAGCCCTAGAAACCCTAGAAGATTAGCTAGACATGATGATAAACAAACTCATAGACAAGATTGGAAATATCATGTCAACTAAAATCTAACAAGAGAGGAAAGATTAAAAACTCTAGTAACGATGATCTCGCGATTCCTCGATCTCTTGAATCATTCTTCAATTCCTCTCGTTGCTTCTTCGACTCTCGTGTTTATCTCTGTATGAATCTCTCCTTCTTTTTCGCTCTCCCCATGTCTCTCTTCGTTGCTGAGTATATATCCATTGTTGTGGGAGTCTTCCAAGTGAAGTAAAAGATGAAGATTATCCAAGAAAACAAGATCTAATCGAGCTCCTGTTCACTCGGGCATGGTCGTGTTGTCTAGCATGGTCGACCGTGCCCTAACAATAAGCCAATGGTTCTTGCACGGAATTGATCGTCCTGTGGGGCACGGTCGTGCCCCACTCACTATACAACGACGCACGGTCGTGTTGCATGGCACGACCAGACCGTGCGCCACCAATCTTCCTCACGATCTCGTATTTCACTTATATTCTTCCTTATTTTTCCGTGATTCCTTCCTTGATCATCAATTACACTTGAAACTTTGCACTTTTCTCATTAAAATCATGAAACTAAGCACAAACACGTCGAATGCAACTTATACAATATAATAACAAAAATCACCATAAAAACGTATCTAAACATATTCAAATGAATACATAAACATACGCCAAAAATATGTGAAAAACGAAACTTATCAGTTACATTGTCTTATCAAAACCTAACGGAAATATCCCAACACTTTTTAAATACAACCAAATACAAACCATAAATCCAAAAAAATTATAACTTATAATACAAATTAAAAGTAATAATCAATACAACTTAAAGTTAAAGAGTAAAATAACATAAATACATAATATTATTTGTATATAATATAAATTAAAAAAAATAGATAAATTGATGGTTTTCTTGTTTGAAAATACCCCAAACAGAAACTGAACATTATAACCATGATCCACGGTTTCGATTTCGAACCGAAACTGGGTCAACAATTTTCCCAACCGTTGACCATGGTTCAGTTCTGAAAAATTGGAACCGTTTGAACACCTCTAGTGTCACATGATAAGCCTAAAAATAAATATAGTATTGCATATTTTAGTTAAAAATTTAAAAAAAAATTGAAATCTATTTAGTTTTTTATACATGGTTAAGATTATAATTTGAAATTAGAATAAATTCTACATTCTAAATTAGAATATTTAGAAATATAAGCTTATATATATATATATTATAGTGAAGTGTCGTCTATTTGTTATCATTTATATTATTTTTCAATATATTTGAGCTATAATAAATATATTAAATACATTATAAATAATATATTAGTAATATTTAATTGTATAATATATATATATATATCATCTAAAATAATTTAGAAGAATTAATTACAGAATTAACTGAAAAATTTAAGGGTCAAAATATTTCTATTTTAAATAATGAAGCAGGACCCTCTGAACCTTCTAAAGAAAAAATAAATAAAATAAAATGGGTTGATAGACCTACTCAACAAAAATATTACTATAGTAGACCAACTCATGTAGATGTTCTTCAAGAAGAACAAGACTCTTTCTCTGAAAAAAGTTACAATAGGAAAAGTGTATACGAACGGAGATGGATGTGCTGATAAACATATCTATAATTTAGCTCATAAAATGCTTATGTATAATACTGTTTGTTGGTCCCAAGTGGTCAGAGGTACAGAGGGGGGTGAATGAAGATCTATCAAATTTTGCGTTTTAAAAACTTTTTGTAAGCAGGTTACTGATTCTACAGTGAATGCAACAACCTCTCGATTTAGTAAGCTGACAGAATGCTGATTCAGCTTACTGTCTCGGTATCACAGTATACAACGCAAATTCAAAGATAGAGTTTCTTTTGACAAACATTTTCTTTTCACAAGTATGATCTTGTCAGAATCCTTTTAGCAGTTTGCTTATGATAAATGCAGCAAGATAAATATATAAACAAAAGCGATAAACACACAAGGGTTTATAGTGGTTCGAAGGTGGTGTAAACCTTCTACGTCAACTCTACTCCTTCTCAAAAGTGAAAATTTGTTAGGTCAATTTGCTTTACAAGACTGAGTTTTACAAACCTCTTCCTATCAAGTTAACCTACTAGAATCAACAGATTCCTAGGCCAAATCCCACACAGGGTACAATAACTCACACGGAGAAAATAGCCTACACAAGACTCAAACTTAGCGAGGATCTAATCCTTCCAACTAAGGACACCAAACTGAAACAACCTAGAACACATCATGTCACGCCCCAAAATCTTTTCGTATTTTATCAGAGTTTTACCGTTGGGCGTGAAGAGAGAAATAACAAGAGACGCATAACATACAAAAAGAATAAGCAGGAGACAACAAAAGAAAGAGATAAGGGATGATGAAAATCCTTTTTCATATCAACAATCGGCCTCTGCCGAAAATAATCGGTCTCACTATCGATATAAACATTATAATAAAACAACGGAAACAACATCAGGATCTCTCGTTCATAGAATACTCCGAATTAATACAAAACATGAATAAACTTTAAAATATTACAAAACGTGAGTTAAATTAAAACATTACTTTGTAAATGTTTGAGAGACCTCGTCCCATTACAACAAAACCAGAAACAACACTTTCTCTCTCCGACTAAGATTCCTCATGCTCAACATCCCTGTAACGTGAATTACAGAATAGGGGGTGAGTGCGTGGAATACACTCGTAGGGATGAAATTCGGCTCTTTTAGCAATCAACAGATATAAAAAACAGAAATAGTAGCATTCAGTCATATTATCACAACACATAAAATGCATAGCATGTATTTCGCAACCCAACTCAGGTGCGGGTATCCCCCGTCTTACCCCTACAAATCTCAGGTGCAGGTATTACCTGACCCTACAGAAACTCGGGTACGGGTATTGTCACGCCCCGAAAATTTTTCACATTTTATCAGAGTTTATACTCGGGCGTGAAGATAGAAAAAGGCAAGGGACGCTTATCAAGACAGAAAAAATAAGCAAAGGACGCTAGAAGAAAGAGGTAGGGACGAAGTGAATCTTTCACTTATCAAAACCGATCTCTGTCGATTGCATTCGGTCTCACTACCGATATAAACATCATACGCAGCGGAATTATACATTAAGATCTCTCGTCCATACGTGCATCAAAAGAATGTTACAAAACATTGTCTAAGAAATGTTTAAGAGACATCGTCTCATTACAGCAAAACAGGATCTGCATTTCCTCTCTCTCCAACTAGGGTTCCTCACGCTCGTCATTGCCTGTAGTGTGAGTACAGATTAAGGGGTGAGTGCGTGGAATACACTCGTGGGGATAATATCCACCTCGCACAACTCATGTCAGAATTAAATACCGAAAAGCTATCCTACAGTCACATTGTCACGGCACGTATAAATGCAAAACAGATATTAGAAATGGTATATAAGAAGAATAGGTGCGGGATTCCCCCGTCTTATCCTATATCGGTATTTCACCACTTGTGCATTTCAAGAGGCTCACGACACCGCCACAGAGTAGTAGAAATGGTATATAAGAAGAATAGGTGCGGGATTCCCCCGTCTTATCCTATATCGGTATTTCACCGCTTGTGTATTTCAAGAGGCTCACGACACCGTCACAGAATGCATGATCGGAGGACCTCTGTCCTTTCACAGTTATATCATAGCACAACAAGTATAAACACAGCACTTAGTATTCCTCATTCATGCAAGCGTTTACTTAGGGAAAACGGTAAACATAAGAAGAGTTAGAATTTACCCCCACCTTGTTCGGTGGTTACCACGTGATCAACGAGTACCAACGGATCAGATTTCCCAAGCGAGTACCAAAGAATCTGATAACACAAGCTTAATCCGATCAAGTAACTTAGTCTTAATCCAACAAATCGCCTACACAAGTTACGGTATACTTAGATCTTTATTAATTAAAATTAAATTGATAAACATATACGCGACGAGTCGAATGATCTAAAGATTGGATAAGGAACGAGCTCGTTCGGTCTGATACGAGCTCAACAACGTATATCAAGGTTGAAGGTATATTGGTATCAAAGGGTTAACTTCGACCGGGCCCTCGACCCTCGGTCAACGACACTTCATCGGCTAAGATCCGATGATAGAGGATATAAAGGAAAAGGAACGTGAAAGGATTGGAAACATGGCGTTACTCGACATGTGTCTTGCACCCGGCGCCCACTCCCGGTGCGCCATGGCCGCACACGATCGTGCGCCAGCTTCCAGCAAGTCCTGCCTGGCCGCGCACGACCGTGCTTCCCTAGCACGATCGTGCGCTGGCCCCCAGCAGCTTCTACCAGCTGGGGCACGACCGTGCCCCACGGCACGACCGCGCGCCAGTGGCCTGCGCCCAGCAGCCTCCTCCGGCAGCCCGGCTTCTTCCCGGCATTTCCGGCCACTTCGTTCCAACTTCTCGTTCCCAACTACTATCTCTCCAATACCAACCCATTCTTCTCCAAACCCATCTCACACACACCAACATATATATATATAAACATAAACACTCACAATCTCAAAAACGCTTGGCCGGCGACCGAAGGTCGCCGGAGACCCATCATCACACTCGCCGGCGCATCACCAGCGCCGATCATTACTTTTCCTCATGGCGGCACCACGCGTACCGCCCTCAACAGAGATCATACTCAAACTCACACACACGCAAACATGCATATATCATAATAACCAAATCAAGATAACTCCGGCACCACTCCACATGGCGGCGCCGTCCTTCCAACAACTCACCCTCGTCCCCATGCGAACCTCCGACAACATCCCCTGTTAAAAGAATGGAGGAAAAAAGAGAAAACTGAGGAGAGAGAAAAGTTGGCTAGGGTTAGGGTTTAGGGTTTTGATGTGGTTTTTCACCATTTTCCGGCGAACGACAAGTCGGAAAAAAAAACCGAGACTTGTTCTAGACTCGACTCGTTAAAATCTACGTCGTGTGTGAAAATCGGCCGAAACCGACAACTTAGAAATATTCTGGTGAACTCCGGTGGCGGCACCACCTCACCGGCGGTGGCGCCCGTGGTGGCGCGCCGGAGGCCGAAAAAGAAAAAAGAGAGAAGAGAGACTTACGTGTAAACGTCGCTTTTTGGCTCGTTCGAAGAAAGGGGTGAAAATGAACTGGGGTGAGCTCCTATTTATAGATTTCAGAAGTTACTATTCACCGTAAATATCTCGGTAAATATCTTGGTAAATATCTTCTGATATTTCCGAAACCTCGTGGTTTACTCTTTTTATCGTCGTTCGAGCTACGGGTCTCCGATTAACCCCTAGTTCGTTTCTATGTTCTCATTTCTCCAAAACGCTTCTAGTGATATAAAAATATCCTATGTTCCACGTCTAGATAAATATTCATCTCATACTTATACTTAACACTTATCTGAAACGCACATATTTAAACAGTTAAAACATACGCACATATATATTAAATTCTGAGATTAAATATTTAATAAATCAATTATGCTCGTTTTGATCCGGGGCGCTACAGGTATCACCCGACCCTACTCAATCTCAGGTACGGGTATCACCCGACCCTACGGAAACTCAGGTACGGGCATCACCCGATCCTACAATATCTCAGGTATGGGTATCTCCCGACCTTACGGAAACTCAGGTACGGGCATCTCCCGACCCTACGTAAGAATGAATATAGACCCACGTCCTTTCACAGTATATCATGAACATGTATTCAAAGCATATAATCACAGCATTTAGTATTCCGTTAATCATACATTTAAATAGGAAAAGCTGTAAACAACTAAAGAGACAGAAATTACCCCCACCTTGTTCGATGGTTACCCACGTGAGTCGAAAGTCTCAAATGTCAAATATCTCAAGCGCAATCCAACAGTAACCCAAGCTCAATCCAATCAAGTAAGTCAATCTTAATCCAACAAATCGCCTACACAAGTTACGGTATACTTAGATCTTTATTAATTATAATTAAAGCGATAAATGTTTCTTCCGGAAGAAAGACGACCGTTAAAAACACGACGAGTCGAGAGCTCTAAGGATTGGATAAGAAACGAGCTCGTTCGGAGTTGATACGATCTCAAACAAAGTATATAGAGTTGGAGGGTAAAAAAGGTAAGTACGGAAAAAGGATTGGAGAACACGACGTCTCCCGATACACGCCCCACACCCGGCGCCCTCTCCCGGCGTGCCCACTCAGTGCACGACCATGCCCTCCAGGCACGGCCGTGCGCCACCCTCCAACAACTACTGCCGGCCAACGCACGACCGTGCCCTCCTAGCACGACCGTGCGCCACCATCCAGAAACTCCTTCCCGTCTCAGGCACAACCGTGCCCTCCGGCACGACCGTGCGCCAACCTCCAGTGGCTCTTACTGACTCACGCACGGTCGTGCCCTCCGACACGACCGCGCACCAGCATGCCCAGCAACCTGCTCGCCCAGCAGTTTCTCCGGCTGCCTCCAACGGCAACAACAACACCCGATTCTTCCCCCTCTTGGTCCTCCGGCTGTCTTGTTTCAACACACTACAACATCACTGATATGATACCACTCTATCCCAACCCCATTACACACACAAACATATAAATATACAAACACACTTATCACAAAAACGCTTGGCCGGTGACCTTCGGTCGCCGGAAACCCATCATCACAACCCACCGGTGTATCACCAACGCCGGTTATTACTTTACTCATGGCGGCACCACTTGTGCCGCCCCCAACAGAGATCATCCAAGCATACATATAAACTCACACACATACATGCATATGAACATACCCAACCAGATATAGCTTCGACACCACCACACCCGGCGACGTCGTCCCTCCAACAACTCACCCTCACATCCGGGAGAACCTCCGACAACAAACTCCGGCTAAAATGATGGAGGAAAGAGAGAAAACCGAGGAGAGAGAAAGTTTTGCTAGGGTTAGGGTTTAGGGTTTCAAGAGGGGTTTTCGCCGTTTTCCGGCGAACGATAAGTCGGAATGGAAATCCGAGACCGGTTCTAGACTCGACTCGTCAAAACCTACGTTGTGTGTAAAAATCAGCCGAAACCGACAACTTTGAAATTTTCCGACGAACTCCGATGGCGGCACCACCGCGCCGGCGGCGACTCCGACGGCGGCGCCGGAGGCCGAAAAAGAAACGAGAGAGAGAAGAGAGACTTACGTGTTTTCGGTGCTTTTGGCTCGTTCGAAGAAAGGGGTGAAAATGAACTGAAAGGAGCCTCTATTTATAGAGTTGGAAAAGTTACTATTCACCAAAATATCTCGTTTCACTATTCACCGTAAATATCTCCCGATATTTCCGAAACCTCGTGTTTTGTTCTTTTCATCGCCGTTTAAGCTACAGATCTCCGATTAACGTCTAGTTTGTTTCTATCTTCTCGTTTTTCCAAAACGCATCTAGTGGTATAAAATTACCCTATGTTCCACGTCTAGAAAAATTATCGATCTAATCGTGCAGTAAACACGTATCTGAAACGCACAAATTAAATTAAATAGTTAAACCATACGCACAAAATTATTAAATCATAGGTTAAAATATTTAATTAATCAATTATGCTCATTTTGATGTGGGGCGCTACACATCAAATGGTTTAAAAGTATATATGGTTCTTCAACTGGAGCAACTCAAAGACAGTCTTGAACTTCTAAGCTCGAATGCTTTGGTCGACTGCTTCTGAAGGTTGATTGACTGAACTTGATAGCTTGAGAATAGCTTGAGAGATAGATAGCTTAGAAAATAATCAGTTGTTCAGTAGTTCAATAGTCTCCTCGGTCACACTAACCTTCTATATATAGTGTATTGAAAATGCCCGTTGAAGAGAGGCATTATCCTTTGAAGAAATTCAAATTGATCTTAAAAATCGACAGAGATTCATTCATCCCATTCTGAACCTCTTTGGACCAACATCTAGCATCATATTTTCTTCTTAGTCGAGCATCTCTATTCTGCTACGCTCGTTCCTATTAAAAAAGGGTCACAATAAAATCATAAAAATTACAATAACATAATCATACTTATTATGATAAAAAATTGTATACTATAACCAAGTACTTAGGATCAACCCAAATGTTGTAAATATATTATTAGTCTTCTTTGCTAACTTCCTCAGGGCACTTATCTTTTGCCATAAGTGGATCTTGTTCTCCACTAATCTTTTTGAAGTGATCATTTTACTTAAACTTGAATCCCTTCCAAGCTTCTTGCATTTGTTTATCAATTACCTTTCGAACTTTCCGATCCTTAATGAAAATATTAAACAATGTCTAAAAGTAGCATACAAAGAGAATATATATAAGTTGCATTCATTTTAATATTATTCAAATAAGAAGCTTAATAAATTTTCACCAACAAAAACCATAATACTCGTCAAGTAAGAATATTATTAAATTCGATAATTTTAAACATATAATTTAGCTTACACTTACTAAAATCTAAGTTTTCTTATGTATTTATGAAATGTTGACCCGAAGTTTGTGTCGAAATGGTGCTCTAACTTCCAATGGTACATGTCTCCAATCTATGTATCGTAAGCTACAATTCTTTCATACAATGTAGCTAATTTCTTTGTTGAAACACTTTGAATTGCTACATATTGCTTGCAACAAGGAAAAGTCAAATTGTATAATCAATCTATGCTTAGCACTTTTCATTGCCTTTCGAGTACCATGACCTATAGTAATCCCAAGTCGTGTCATATTTTTTGTAGAGACATCTGATCCACTAGCATTTGAAAGGTTGTTCACTTCTGGAGATGACACTATAAACAAAACATGAAGAATTTATAAAACTATCATTTCATTAACAAATTAGTGCTTATAAGATATAAATGTGATGCTTACTAACCAGGTTGTTGCTCTATCAATGGAGATGTATCTATATCAGAGTAGAAATAAATCAAACAATACAGAACTAAAAGATGAATAAAAATATTTAATTAAATTACATTTACAAGTTTAAATAGTTTACTAGCTAGCTTGTGGCACAAATTATGGTGATGGATCTGTGGATAATTAGACAAAATGAAACTCAAACAACCAATACTTTTAAACCATAAAAAAATGTTAGATTAACAAGTATTGATAGTTAAACCAGAATGTGTTGAAGGAGTAATTGGCTTTGTGTGTCGTCAATCACTTACTCCACGTGCACCAAAAAAAATTAATGAATAATTTATATGACAAATATATCTTCCAAGCTTTAATGTTTATAATAATTAAATTTTAAATTTATACAAGCTTATGGCTACCCTGATGGGTAGGAAAAAAATTAAACAATAAAGAGTTCAAAGATGATTATAAAGATCATAGTGAAAAATTCAAATTCATGTATTTTAATTACAACTTTTGATGATTTTCTAATCATTTTGTAGTACTCATGGTGGAGCTCGACCTGTTATAAATATATGAGAAACAAGTTAGACAAAAATGAAAGTCAAACATTCAAAAGTTATAAAAATTAAATTTATTGTTAAATTAACAATATTGATATGTCACACTAAGATGCTTTGTAACACCCGGACCAAAAACAAAGCATAATTGGGTAATTAAATAATTAAATCCCTAATTAAAATATTTTATATGCGTTAATTCTTAATTGTCTATGTGCGTTTCAGAAATATGTTTCATGCACGATTTAGATCGATAATTTTCTTAGACTTGGAACATAGAATATTTTGATACCATGAGATGCGTAACGGAAAAACAAGAAGATAGAAACGAACTAGGGGTCAATCGGAGACACGTAGCTCAAATGGCGAAGAAAAGAGCCAAATACGAAGGTTAGGTAAAACGAGAGGGTCAAATCCGGATGAACGGTAAAATGGAAAAATAATATTTTAATGAATGATAACTAAAATTTACTTGGTAAATAGTAACTTTGAAAATCTATAAATAGAGGCTCAGTCAATTCAAAAATTTTCATTCGGCCAACGAAAATGAAAGCGACGCGAACAAGTAAGTTTCTCTCTCCTCTCTCTTTCTTTTCGCCGCCGTCGTCGCCAACGCAGCCGCGGCAGCACTGGTGGTGGCCGGAAAATCTGAAAGTTGTTGGTTTTGATCGATTTTCGCACACGACGTTCGTCTCGACGAGACGAATCTAGGATAAGTCTCGGAATTCAATTCTGATTTCTCGTTAGCCGGGAAACGGTAAAAAACCATCTCCAAAACCCTAAACCCTAGTTTTGGTGTTGCGAATGTGGTAACGAAGGATTTTACGGTGAAGTTTCGGGTACTATTCACCACCAGAATTCGGCGAGGGGTGGCCGGAGGTGGTAGCCAGCGGTGAGAGCGTTCTGGCGGACGTGGTGGCGGCGATGGAGGGCGGCGTCGCCGCGGCCGGTGGCGCCGAGAAAAGGCCTGGTCGAGCAGGCCGGCGCCGGGAGAGCTGGGCGTGAGGTTGCGCGCACCGGGAGGGGGCCTGTCGAGAAAACTCGGCCACCCGCCGAGACCCACGCCCCGCTGCCGAGAAAACTCGGCCACTTGCCAAGCGCCGTTTCCCACTGTCGAGAAAACTTGGCCACCTACCGAGCACCGTGTCCCGCTGCAGAGAAAACTCGACAGCTGTCGAGAAACGCCGGGAGCCGTCGGGTTTTTCCACCCAGCGCCGGGTACGCGCGTGCCTCGTCACACGTGACGCCGTGTTTTCGATCCGAATCCCGTTTTCTCCGCCGTAAGTCAATATCGAGTCGTCGCTGATAAGATGTCGTTGATCGAGGGTCGTCGGCCCGGTCAAAGTCAATCCTTTGACCAAAATTACCAAAATACCCCTAAACTTAAAATGCTCCGTTTGAGCTCGTTTTAACTCCGATTGAGCTTATTCTTTTTCCGTCATGACTCAAATTTCATTCTCTATCATCTCAGCTATGTAGACTGATTATCCATCCTCGTTTCTTCAACTTCAATCTTTTGATCTCTCGATCTGTCACGTGTTTAATGATCGTTTCTCCGCTGGAGTCTTTTACAGCTTTAATTATATTATTTGGGATCTAAGAAACACCATAACTGTGTAGGATACTTGCTGAGTTGAACATTGAGATATGAGACCTTTGGTACTTGCGACTCACATGGTAACCACCGAACAAGGTGGGGGTAATTTCTATCCCTTTATCTGTTTACTATTTTTCCTATTAATTGCATGATTGAGATATACTAAATGCTGTGGATATAATTGTTGTGCCATACTTTATACTGTGAAAGAACTTCGATTCATATTGCATGTTCGGAGGGTCTTATGGACCGTAAAAAAATTGGCTCTTATCTCTTCTACTACTCTGAAAAGGTCTAGTGGTCCTTGAAATGCACTAGCGGTATTGAGACCGTTTTATAGGGTAAGACAAGGAATTCCAGCACCTATCCTCCCCCTATTTCTAATATCTGCTATGTATTTTATGTGCTGTGACAACGTGACAGTAAGTTATATTTACGATATTTTTATATCTGATGAGTGTCACAAGAGACGGATTTTACTCCCACGAGTGTATTCCACGCACTCACCCCGAATACACTCACTCACCCCCTATTCTGTACTCACACTACAGGAGTTGATGGGCAAGTTGAACCCTAGATGGAGAGAGGCGGTGCTGCTCCTGAACTTGTGTTTTTAGGATGTCGTCACAACACATTTCCAAACAATGTTTCAATTTATTCACGTTTTTGTAATAATTTCCGAGTATATTGTGAGTGTGAGATCCTGATGATATTTTCCACTACTAAGAGATGATATTTTGTCGGAAGTGAGACCGACTGGTGATATGTGAATAATCCATATCATTCCTTACCTCATTCTTCTGGCGTCTCTTACTCCTTCTTTCTGCTTGTAAAAAAAATGTGTCTCTTTCTATTTTTTTCTTCACGCCCTTGTGAAAACTCTGATAAATTTTACATAAGAAAACGGGGCATGACAGGTGGTATCAGAGCAATGTTCTACTAATTTTGAACTTGCTCGAACTGGTTTTAAAATGAGAAAAGTGTGATTTGAAAACGTGAAAAGGTTTTTGAAAATACACAGATAGGCACCATCCTCTCTTCATAGGTGACCTTCCCTGAACACAAGATTTGTGATATATGAGTGTTTGCCTAATATGTGATTTTTCACCTTAAACCGAGTTATTAGGTTGTCTATTGTTATAGATTGTTGAGTTACGCGGGGTAGAATATAAGGATTAGTTTTCTTATGACGACTGTAGAACAATATGCCACGAGGACGACCATGAAGGAATACTTTGAGTTTGGTCATTAAACAATTTCGACGTTTTGATCCACCGACCTACAACGGAGAAGGAGAACCGATCGAAGCTGAGTACTGGCTAAGGTCATTGGATCAAATCTTTGGACATATGGCATGCACAGAGGAGCATAAGATCTCTTGTGCTATTTTACAACTCACCAAGGGAGCTCGCTATTCGTGGGAGAAACAAGAAATGACCATGTCGCTGGAATTTAGGAGAGCAATGTCCTGGGGAGTTTTCAAGGAGTTAGTTAAATAGGAATACTTGCCTCAGTCATATCGTGACCAAAAAGAGGCAGATTTCCTACTCATTCGTCAAGAAACCCCCTCCATAGAAGAATACGTGAGGAGATTCAACCATTTAAGTAGGTACGCGTCCCATCTAGTGGACACGAATGCCAAGAAG
The DNA here is from genome assembly GCA_954870855.1 of Scutellaria minor. NCBI lineage: Eukaryota > Viridiplantae > Streptophyta > Magnoliopsida > Lamiales > Lamiaceae > Scutellaria > Scutellaria minor. The sequence goes on along the minus strand of OX940728.1, from coordinate 8,861,078 downwards.
ACCCAACACTTTGAAAGGGGTCTTCGTAGGGAGATCAGCTTCATTCTGGCAGGACATGGAGAAATGTCCTATGCTGCAGTTATAGAAAGAGCCCAAGCGATCTTTTCTCGTTTCTGCTTAGATGAGGGATCATATAAGAGAATGGGGGTAGCGATAGGAAAAAGGAAGTGGACCAGTCCCATTCAAGACTTCGACCAGTATAAATTTCCACGGGCTAGCAATGCCCCTCTCTTCCCTACTCCCAGGTCAAGGAACTCATATCCCAAGTGTGGGAAGTCGCATGTAGGACCCTGCTGTTGGAACCGACGGATCGCCGGTCCTATGCTATCGGAATCGGGATCCAAAGATAAATCGCAGCGGAAAGAAATCATACCCTTGTAGACCTCTTGATCTTCTGATGTATTCCTCTGAGCCCTTCTCGAACGTTGCGTGGCCAACGATCCTTCGAGAAAAATCAGTTCCGCTCTCTCTCACTTATCACGTGTTTTCTGTGATCTGTGTTCTGTGTTATGAGAGGCGCTGATGAAAAGAGCTATATATAGGCTACACCAGGGACCTAGAGGAGGAATTGGGTTGGGCCTCCTGATGGGCTTTAGTATCCTGTGTTCGGCCCGAACACATAACTGAAGCCCATTAATAATAATTCAGTCCACTAGAGAATTATTATTGAACTACCATCCCAATCCCATATTTAATATGGGCTCCTTCTTATTATGTGTACATTTATTTCCTCGTGTTTAAGATATCGAATGTCCGTAAATTAAATAAGTTACTGACAACTTAAATAATTTACATCTAATTCCAAGAGTAGTACCACTCATCCTTATTATCATGTCGGATTAAATCCACCTGCAGGGTTTACATGATAATCCTTATGAGCTCCTCAAGGGGACATTATCATCCTAAATAATTAGGACACGGATTCCTTCTATAATCAACAGAACACCATATAAACAATGCTATCTCCCAACTCACCGAGTTTATTGATTTATGAATAAATCTCACCCATTGGCAAATTAAAGAAATAAACACTGAGCATACGTGCCCGTTATTATATAGGGATTAAGAAGATGTACATCCATAATAACAGAGGTCTTGTTCTATTATATAGTCAGTATAAAACGAACAACCTCAAATGGTCCTGCTCAATACACACAAAGTGTACTAGTGTAGTTTTATAGTCAAGACAGACTAATACCAAACTACACTACAACCATTCCGATGATTTGTCCAAATCCATCTTGGTTGTGAGCTACTATTTATAATTTATAAGAAACTGATAACATGATCTTCTGTGTGGCACCACACACCAAGTTATCTATAATATAAATTAATTGGACATTGCATAAACATATATAACAAATATAAAATGCAAACATATGACCAATGTGATTCTCATTCCATAAACGATGTTCATACAAAAACTAGGCTTATAGTATACATCCTAACACCTGCCTCCATGGAATCCGAATCTGTTACAAGTGTAGAGAACCTGGACACAAAGCATATCACTGCCAGAAGTTTAGGAATCCGGTGGCTGCAACACTGAAGAAAGAAAACCGAAATTGTTATAAGTGTGGGGGACCGGGACACATTGCAGTTAACTGTTGGAAAAGTAAGAATTTAATAGCTGCAACACGAAGGCCAAAGCCAGGAACAGGCGATGCTTGAGTGTTTTCCCTCACTCACTCAAAGACTACCAAGAGATAGATTACAAACAATGAACTTTTAGTATTCTATATGTATATGTATTGGGTAGTTTCTACATCATAGATAGTGTACATACACCCATGGGGATGGTGTAGGACTACTCTTAATGGGCTTCTATGTATATACGCGTATGTACTTTCTCGTATATTTTATATAGTATATGTTTACGCCTCTTCACGTGTATTGCGTTAATCTCCTTACGTATAGTAGTATCGCGTTAACTCAATGACTTATATATATCGTAATAGTATTATGTCGAGAGAAAGACCTCGAAAGGAGCAACCGCAGCCAGTCAACCAGCCGGAACGTGAGGAGACCGCCAACGTAGGTGACTTGGTCACATTGCTACGAGGGTTAGCATAACACTTCGAAGTAAACCGAGTCGCCCCACAGCCAGCTAGGACCGAACCGAATCTCATTTATGAACAGTTCCGACGGTTTAACCCACTGACTTTTGATGGGAAAGGGGAGCCGACGGAGGCGGAAGAGTGGCTAAGGTCACTTGACCGATTGTTTGGGCACCTAACTTGCTCTCAAGAGCAGATGGTCAGCTGTGCGATTTTCCAGCTGACTAATAAAGCAAGTCATTGGTGGGACTCGTACGAAAGGACTCTGCTTCCTGCTCAAAGAGAGGGGATGACGTGGGAGGATTTTAAGGAAGTAGTTACTCATCACTTCATCCCTCAGTCCTACCGAGACCAGAAGGAAACAGAGTTCCTTCATCTCCGTCAGGGAAGCTCGACAGTGGGAGAGTACGAGAGACGGTTCAATCATCTGAGCCGGTATGCCCCACATCTAGTGGATACTGACATCAAGAAGGCCCGAAGATTTGAGAAGGGCCTTCGTTCAGAGATTAGCTCAATCCTGGCCTGGCAGGGGACGATAGCATACGCAAGTGTCATCGAGAGAGCTCAGGAAATCGCCTCTTTTTTGGATTTGGATGTTGTACCCCTCCAGAAAGTCTTCCCTGCTCCTGTCAAGAGGAAGTAGATTGGCCCGAGTCAGGATTTTGCCCCGAACAAATTTCCAAGAGCAAACAACGTTCCACTTCTTTCCACTCCCAGGGCAAGCAACGCTCCACTCCTTCCCACTCCTAGACGTGAGAACCCGTGCCCTAGATGCAGGAAGGTACACTCAGGATCGTGTCAGCAAGACACACAAAACTGTTTCACCTGCGGCGCACCAAGGCACATAGCGGCTAACTGCTGGAGGTCGAGGAATACGCCAGCTACAGCCCCGAACTCGAGGCCGATGGCAGGCAGAGCGCGAGCTTACGCTCTTATCCGCCCAAAGGCCGCTAAGGGAACTGGGACGTTGACAGGTATGTTATCAGCATCTGATATACCTGCTTTCATCTTGTTGATACTGGAGTGACACATCCCTTCCTATTTGTCAACTTCTGTAAAATACTGAAACATGAAGACGGTAGGATAGTCGCTCAAACCATAGAAGTTAGCTTTCTCTCAGGAAGGACGGTAAGGACAAAACCCCTATACCATTACCTTAGGATTGCTTTCAAAGATAAGAACCTTCTAGTTAATCTCCACGCTTTAGAGATGAAGGATTTTGACACAATCCTGGAGATGGACTGGCTAGAGCCCAAACATGCGGTAAACTAGTACTGTGCGAGGGAGATCATCTTCCAAGCACCAGGGGAACCAGAGTTTACATTCCACGGAATAGGAGTCAAAGTTAACTCAGGGGTTATATCGGCCATGAAGGCAACCGAGATGCTTAGCAAAGGAAATTGTGAAGCTTGGTTGGTCAACATGGGGAAACCCGAACAAGAATCAACTTCTATCAAGAAGGTGTCGGTGATCAAGGAATATATGGACATTTTTCCTGAGGATTTACCTGGTCCTCCACCGGATCGACAGGTGACCCTTGAGATTGATCTCATCCCAGGATAAGCACTGGTAACGGAAGCTTTATATCGGATGACACTGAAGGAATTACAAGAACTGAAGGTCCAGTTACCAGAACTTTTGGACAAAGGCTTCATTAGACCGAGCGTGTCATCTTGAGAAGCTTCAATGCTCTTTGTGAAGTAAAGGATGGAAACTTTTGGATGTGTGATCATCGAGAGTTGAACAAGTGGACCCTAGAGAACAAGTATCCACTGCCTCGAATTAAAGATCTTTTTGATCAACTAAGAGGTGACAGTGTGTTCTCGAAGATTAACTTAAGCCTGGATATCACCAGGTGAAAGTCAAAGACGCAGATACATCTAAGACAGCATTCGGGATAAAAAATGGCCACTACGAGTTTGTAGTAATGTCATTTGGACTGAGTATGCCATTTGGACTAAGTAATCTCCAGCTGTCTTTATAGGACTTGATGAATCACGTCTTCCATCCATAGTTCGATCTTTTCGTTATCGTACGATAGAACGCACCGTGAATCCTATCTCAAGAATGCGTTGGAGATTCAACGAAAGGAGTTGTCGCATCCGACCAGAGTATCAGAATGCTATTCGACAACCTTTCCCCCGTCTCTTCAACTCTTTCTCTCTCTCTTTCCCATTCTCGTTCTCACTCTCTCTTTTCTTTATCTTTATCGAAAACATATTTATCGAGCACATACTTAATATCTTAGACGGAGGAATATGACTTTCCAGCGCCACCTATTCTTTACCCTACTCCGCCAGTAAACGGTGAAGACAAGAAGTATATAAGATGATTATTACAATGATTAGTGCTATAAGCTGAAGAAGGAGAGGAAGGACAAAACAAAAGTGTGATCCGGATAGAAAGAATCGAGAAAGAATTGGAGTAACTCAAGACTAGCAAAAGTTCTGAACATAGAGCTTAGCCAAATAATCGAGGCTTGCAGGTTCCTTGATGAGAAATGGAAAGAAAGAAGCAGTAAGGAAATAGGAGAACGAGAGTTTTGATGAAGTACCTAGTTACGCCATTCTTAGTACGTGTTTAATTTCGAGGACGAAATTCTTTTAAGGGGTAAGAGATGTAACACCCCGGACCAAAAACAAAGCATAATTGGGTAATTAAATAATTAAAACCTAATTAAAATATTTTATGTGCGTTAATTCTTAATTGTCTATGTGTGTTTCAGAAATATGTTTCATGCATGATTTAGATCGATAATTTTCTTAGACTTGGAACATAAAATATTTTGATACCATGAGATGCGTAACGGAAAAACAAGAAGATAGAAACAAACTAGGGGTCAATCGGAGACCCGTAGCTCAAATGGCGAAGAAAATAGCTAAATACGAAGGTTAGGTAAAACGAGAGGGTAAAATCCGGATGAACGGTAAAATGGAAAAATAATATTTTAATGAATGGTAATTAAAATTTACTTGGTAAATAGTAACTTTGAAAATCTATAAATAGGGGCTCAGTCAATTCAAAAATTTTCATTCGGCCGACGAAAATGAAAGCGACGTGAACAAGTAAGTTTCTCTCTCCTCTCTCTTTCTTTTCCGCCGCCGCTGTCGCCGGCAAATTCGCCAGAGCGCCGTCGTCGGCGCAGCAACGGCTGCTCCGACGGTGGCTAGAAAATCTGAAAGTTGTCGGTTTCGGTCGATTTTCGCACACGACGTTCGTCTCAACGAGACGAATCTAGGATAGGTCTCGAAATTCAATTCCAATTTCTCGTTTGCCAGGAAACGGTGAAAAACCATCTCCAAAACCCTAAACCCTAGCTTTGGTGTTGCGAATGTGGTAACGAAGGATTTTGCGGTGAAGTTTCGGGTACTATTCACCACCGGAATCCGGCGAGGGGTGGTTGGAGATGGTAGCCGACGGTGAGAGAGTTCCGGCGGACGTGGTGGCGGCGGTGGAGGGCGGCGCTGCCGTGGCTGGTGGTGCCAGGAAGAGGCCTGATCGAGCAGGCCGGCGTTGGGAGAGCTGGGCGTGAGATTGCGCGCGCCGGGAGGGGGCCGGCCGAGAAAACTCGGCCACCCACCGAGAACCACGCCCCGCTACTGAGAAAACTCGGCCACCTGCCGAGCACCATGTCCTGTTGCCAAGAAAACTCAGCAGCTGCCGAGAAACGCCTGGAGTCGCCGGGTTTTCCCACCTGACTCCAGGTACGCGCGTGCTTCGTCACACGCGACGTCGTATTTTCGATCCGAACCCCGTTTTCTCCACCGTAAGTCAATATCGAGTTGTCGCCGATAAGATGTCGTTGATCGAGGGTTGTGGGCCCGGTCAAAGTCAATCCTTTGACCAAAATTACCAAAATACCCCTATACTTAAAATGCTCCGTTTGAGCTCGTTTTAACTCCGATTGAGCTCATTCTTTTTCCGTCATGACCTAAATTTCATTCTCTATCATCTCAGCTATGTAGACTGATTATCCATCCTTGTTTCTTCAACTCCAATCTTTAGATCTCTCGATCTGTCGCATGTTTAATGATCGTTTCTCCGCCGGAGTCTTTTACAGCTTTAATTATATTATTTAGGATCTAAGAAACATCGTAACTGTGTAGGCTACTTGCTAAGTTGAACATTGAGATATGAGACCTTTGGTACTTACGACTCATGTGGTAACCACCGAACAAGGTGGGGGTAATTTCTATCCCTTTATTTGTTTACTGTTTTTCCTATTAATTGCATGATTGAGAAATACAAAATGTTGTGGATATAATTGTTGTGCCATAGTTTATACTGTGAAAGAACTTCGGTTCATATTGCATGTTCGGAGGGTCTTATGGACTGTAAAAAAACTGGCTCTTATCTCTTCTACTACTCTGAAAAGGTCTGGCGGTCCTTGAAATACGCTAGAGGTATTGAGACCGTTTTATAGGGTAAGACGGGGAATTCTCGCACCTATCCTCCCCCTATTTCTAATATCTACTATGCATTTTATGTGTTGTGACAACGTGACAGTATGTTATATTTATGGTATATTTATATCTGATGAGTGTCACAAGAAACGGATTTAACTCCCACAAGTGTATTCCACGTACTCGCCCCCTATTCTGTACTCACACTACAGGAGCTGATGGGCAAGTTGAACCCTAGATGGAGAGAGGCGGTGCTGCTCCTGAACTTGTGTTTTTAGGATGTCGTCACAAAACATTTCCAAACAATGTTTCAATTTATTCCCATTTTTGTAATAATTTCCGAGTATATTGTGAGTGTGAGATCCTGATGATATTTTCTGCTGCTAAGAGATGATAGTTTGTCTGAAGTGAGACCGACTGTTGATATGTGAATGATCCATATCATCCCTTACCTCATTCTTCTGACGTCTCTTACTCCTTCTTTTTGCTTGTAAAAAAAATGTGTCTCTTTCTATTTCTTTTTTCACGCCCTTGTGAAAACTCTGATAAATTTTACGTAAGAAAACGGGGTGTGACATGTTTGGATGGAGCAATGGACTATGTGAGATGCTCACCGCGGCCACCACATCATGTTCTAGAAGTTGAAGGATTGTTCAGAAACACTATCAATATAATATAAATTGTAATTTATATGACAAACATATCTTCAAGAATTTTATGCTAATAAGCATTATATTACAATTTACTAACTAGACTGTGATTCTCCTCATAGATAGGAAGAAGATAGACAAGAATAAGTTAGGTAAATTAGATTTCAAAACTAATTATAAAGATCATGATAAGAATTGAAATACATTAGTGTAATATATCTTGATAATCTACTAACCAGTTTGTGGTAACTGTGGAGATGGGTCTATGGATATATTAGGGACAAGTTATACATCAAAATAAAGTCAAATACCAAACAATAATAAAATTATAAGTATTTTAAGTTAACAAGTATGGATGAGGTCAAACCAAAATGTGTAGGAGAGGGAGCAACAAAATCTGTAGATCGTCCACCACATCCACGTGATCGACTCCCAGCATGTCATCTTCCATATTTTCAAAGAGTAATGTATAAACTGCACAAATTAAAAATTAGTAGACAATTCAAGTGATAATAATATTTCGTTTTAAATAACTTATAGTTGTTAATGAAAATAACCTATGTCATGTAGAGTAATCGAGCATAATCATTGTCATCATTAGCAAGATGATCTAAGTCATCAGAGTCATCTTCTATCTCTGAATGTAAACTCGTTCCATCATTAATAAAAAGTCTACCCTCATCATCATAGTCATTATAAAGTAATTTTTCTACTTCTTCACTCCTCAGGTTAAACACCACACTACAGACGTAGAGTTATCGGATCCACACCATTTCGAACTAACAGAGATGAGTCATCTCCTCTGTTGGATGAAAAGATGGTAACTCACTAGAATATTCCTCTTGGAATATATCATTTCTCATACTGTTCTCATCTTCATGCTCAGTTATTTCATAGATGTTCCGGTGATTTACTTTTTGCACAACTATCCATTTCTTTCCCCGAGCATGATTATTCAAATAAAATACTTGTTGGATTTGGGTAGCTAAAATAAATCAATCTTCTACATACTAATCTAATTAAATGTTAGTTGATCTCAATAAATAATCTTTTCCTTATACCATTTACAGTGAAACATTAATACCTTTCTCTTAAAGAGGAAATCTATCACGCCTCAAAATCCACATTTTAAAATAAATGGTCTTTTTTCTTTGAAGTTCGGAATGCGATTTCATAACAGTAAAAACCAACTTTTAAAGATATAGTGGAAGCATAATTAATAAGACAAAATTTTCAAAATACTCATTTCAAAATGAAATTCTAAAATCATTTCTCAAAATTACGAACTTCAACTAAAAGTTTCAACCCACATATATAAACACTATTCTTAATTGAAAGATAAATAAAATTCGCATTAAATCTTTTAAAATCCACCAAGCCACCACTACACGACTCCTCAATCTAAAAAAGATACATTTATGGGGATGAGCTTCACAAGCTCAATGGAGTTACATTTGTCAAAATTAAATACAACAAACACATTGTCATCACATATATTCACATTACATAATAACATATTATATACTATAACATTCATTCCTTCTTTCTTTCCTTTTCATTGGCCAATGCATTATTAGACGATGGGCAAAACTTGAAGATCCAACTTACCATCTCATACATTTTTTAGTGGATCCTTGGCAAGCACTACGGGCAAAACCCGAAGACCCAACTTACAGTCTTAGACCTTTTTAAGTGGTCCCTGGCTATTCTTTGTGTAGCGCCTAGGAAAAAAACGAAGCATAATTGATTAGTTAAATAATTAAACCCTTAATTGAATTATTTTATTATGTGTGTTAATCCTTGACTGTTTAAATTAATTACGTGCATTTCAGATAACTGATAAATGCATGTTTTAGATGGAAATATTTTCTAGTCACGGAACATAGATTATAATTATACCATAAGATGCGTAATGGAAAAATGAGAAGATAGAAATGAATTAGAGGTCAATCGGAGACTTGTAGCTCAAATGGCGAAGAAAAGGGCAAAATACCAAGATTCAGAAAAACGAAAGATATTTTCGGTGAATAGTAACCCAAGATTTTTTACATGAATAGTAACCCAAGATTTTTTGGATGAATAGTAACTTTTCGAAAGTCTATATATATGGGCGTTTTCGAGTCGAAAATCACTGTTTTTCCGAACGAGGCTAAATCGATGAAAACACGTAAGTCTCTCTCTCCTCCCTCCTCTCTCTCTATTTTCTGTTTTCTGGTCACCGACGTCATCGCCGCCGCCGCTGGTGCCGAAAAATCATTTTTCTCAGTTTCGGTAGATTTTCACACAGAACGTAAGTCTTATCGAGACGAGTCTAGGATAAGTTTCGGATTTCAATTCCGATGTCTCATTTGCCAGGAAACGGCAAAAACATCGCCGGAAAACCCTAACCCTTGTTTTTTCACCCTTTCTCTCTCTCCTTCTTCGTCGGAGTGGTGGCTGACCTTCCTGGGATGTCGAGCTATCAGTTGGGGGTGGTGGCGCCGCCGTGGGCGGCGACGCCAGAGCTGAAATGGTGGTGGAAAAGGTGGTGGTGCAAAGTGTTGTGTGCATGCATGTGTGTGTTTGTGTGATATTTGGGGGCTGTTTTGGGGTACTATTCACGGCCACCGGAGCTGGTGGTGGCCTGAGTTGGGGTTGCTGGTGGGTCAGGTGGGGGCGGCGCCGCTCGCAGCCGGAGGCTGCTGATAATTTTTATGTGTAAGTAAAAAAAAATGGGGCATGACACTTTGACTTTTACAACTACGAGCAAAACCTAAAGACTAACATACGATCTCGGACCTTTTTGAGTGGTCCTTAGCTATTTTCATTTCATAACATCCAATCATTATTAATAAATATCATATAAAGACTAACTCACACAAAGCATTTCTCATTATCAAAATTCTCATAACTTCACGTAACATTTAAAACATACCGTCAAATTAAGATCTCAACATCAATTAATAATCAACACATGCTATCAGCATAGATCTCATCATTAAATTTTCATAACATCAATATCGCATACTTTCAAAATAGACCTCATTACTATCATATTAATCATCTTATATACCTAGCATAGATCAATATCATGTGTCATTTAACATCAACAAATAGAAACACCCACCTTAAAAGCCGAATTTCTTGACGCATTATAAGCTAGCCTTAAATTTCTCTCCACTCGGTCCCTTTGTCTCATAAGTAAGAAAATAAACATCATTTAATATAAAATTTTACAGAGATCATTTCAATTATAAAGTAAAAAGATGAGATTGGAATTGAGAAAGGGTTGGGGCAAAATTTGGGGATCTTGGCTTAAGAGGATAAAAGAAGGAATCATGGGGTTATATTTAAATAAAAAGAAGATGATTTCTCTCTCTCTTAAAAAAAGTCTATTTTCTTTTTTCTTTTCTCTCTCATTTCTCCTCTTCCTCTCGTCATGATAGATCTTGTTGGTCCCAAGTGGTCAGAGGTTCAGAGGGGGGTGAATGAACCTCTATCGATTTTACAAACTTTTTTAAAACTTTTACTAACTAACAGGTTTCTGTCTCAATCAAAGAGAACAGTATCCTGTCTCGAATCAGTAACCTGGCCCTAGGCTAGATCAGGTTACTGACCTTGTATCAGAATGCAACGCAGCGGAATAAACTTGATAGAGTTTCTGATGAAAACCAGTTTTCTTTTCCAAATATGATTTTAGAACAAACCTTTATCAGGATGCTTATGATAGATACAACAAAATAGATATACAAACAATGCAATGCAGCAAATAAGATAAACAGTAAACACTTATGGCTTATAGTGGTTCGAAGGTGGTGTAACTCTTCTACGTCCACTCTACTCCTTCTCAGAGGAGGAACTTCGTTATGGCCAGTTTGCTTTACAAGACTCGTCTTTACAAACCTCTTCCAAACAAGTTGAACCTACTAGAATCTAAGATTCTTAGGCCAAATCCCACACAGGGTTTACAAACTCCCACACAGGGAATACACTCCCACACAGGGAAAGATAACTTACACAAGACTAGCAAACTTAGCAAGGATCAGATCCTATCAACTAAGTACACCTAACTAAAACAACCTAGCACACACAGCACAATGGTTAAAAATATATATTTGTTTCTTCAACTAGTGTGGTGAAGTCAGTGTTGAACTTTAGAGCTCAAACACTTGAATGATAGACTACTTCTGAAGGTTGAGTGGCTGGACTAAGAAAAGCTTGAAGTGGCTTTGGAGTATTTCTGAATTTCCACTTGGCTTAGTCTCACGCATCTTTAGCTCCTCACACATTCTGTATATATATCTTGAGAATCTATCCGTTGTGGTGAAGTATCCATTGAAAGAAAGATACTTATCTATTTTGAATTCGAGTTTTGATTCTCCAAAGATCTTCACTGTGACTTCATTATATGCATCATCATTGAAAGGCAAGTTAGCGTGTAAAACCTTCCATGAGCATTTAATGTGTCTGACATCGATTACTGGACCTTGCTGACCTGGCATGGCGGTATGGGTCCATTCCTGAGATTCATGCAATGGATACTCCTTCTTGCTGAAAGATAGCTTTGTTCTTCCTTGAGTTGCATGATCTTCCTCGTACTTACTTGGATGAGAGTAGCGTTTATCTTCTCATGATAAGTCTGTTGGCTACTTCCTGATATCTCAGTAAGCTGTTGTAGCTGCTGGCTTCCTGATTGCAGTTTGTAGCTTTCTGCTTCCGTTTCCTGTTGCTACTTCTTGCTTCAGCTTGCAGTTTCCTATTTTCAGCTTCCTGTTGCTGCTTCCTGCTTCAGCTTGCAGCTTTCTGTTTTCAGCTTCCTGCTATTGTTTCTTGCTTCAGCTTCCAGCTTCTTGTTTCAGCTTCCTGATTGCTGCTCTTAGAAGATATTTCCCTATATCTTCTAAGGTTGATTTTCCTTATCACTTGGAAAACCATTTCATGATCTCTTATAGACGAGGGACTAAAGATCACGTAGTATGGAAACTAGGTTTTGATCCCTTAAGCAAACTGTTCTTTTCTTATTGCGCAAACTGTTTTATCTTATCAAGATAACTACTGAAATATCCCAACAGATCTCTCTTTTCTCTCATCTTTCTCTTCTTTTTCCTTTCACAAAACAACTATGGTAAAGGTAAGATGCTCGTCGGAAAAAAAAAATTCTAGCAGTAGCAGCAAGAGATTTTGGCAGCGACTAGGGTTGGTAAATAGCAGAATGAAGAACTTAGCCTTACTTTGAGATGTTGCTTTCAAAAGTGTGAAAAAAGATCATGGAATCAATTGAGGTATTTATAGAGAAATCCTAGTGTTCTAGAGTCAAACCTCCCTCAATTAGTTTGGGGATACTTTTCTTCTTTAAGGGATTTGATTTAATGTTAATTGATCTAATTCCCCCAATTTAGCCCCATTTCCTTAGATACGAAATCTATAATTAGGGTTAAGATTGATTATGAATTTGGTCAAGATTTAAGGCCTAATTCGTGGGTCTCACAAAATCTAATTCTAAAATTAGTAAAATACCATAATTCTCCACTCTAATTAGCACCCCGAACAAACTCCACAACATTATGTCTTAAACTTGTCGTCATGTTCTTTATATCAAAATATATCTCCAATCACGATACAATTATTCCAAATAGTGTAACGATCATCCAGAAATTGTGACAATGAGTAGAAATCATCAATTACTTTGGGATCAACATTGACTCTAAAAAGAGCCATCTATATAAAACTAATATTAGAGAACAATCTAAACTTTAAAATAGAAAAATATCCATTAAACTTGTCTACCTTTTCTTTGAACCAAGAAGGAAATTCATGCTTTTGTATGGCATCAATATCCTCTTCTCGTATATTTCTCGAGACATAAGATTTCTTATGCTCACTACATTAAAGACTAAATGAGTACTTAGTTTAAAATAACTTGTAATTATATTGTATATAAATGAGCATATGTATTATTGAAATGCACAAAACTCACTTTATAAAATCATCGAGTGCATCTCCACAATTATTAAGAAGATATCATTGCACTGTATTGATATAAATTCCTATCTTTCCAAATTTAGGAGCCCGTAATATACAAACTTTATTGTTGAATAACTTCATCTTATATTTTGTAGTAGATACATCCCAATTACGTTCACATGTGTGAACATTATCTCTGTATCATGTAGATAATGAGATAAAAATATAACAGTCTCATCAACAATATATACTTCAGCACATGGTTCAAAGTAAGGACATTATAACAACCTTAACGGCTTAATGTAACGGTAACAGCCACCTCCGCATCACTAATTCGGTTAAAAATGGTCGGCTACATTATTGGGTATGGTATCGGCATGATAACGCCCGCAATGGCGTTACACGATATTATAACGGCCTTAACGGTGTTATAATGGACAAAACAACATTATAACGGACAAAACGGCGTTATAAAGATGTGAAATTAACAACAAAGTTTTAAAATTGACAAAAATAAAGTTGCACAAAAGTTTGATGTTAAATGAAGCTGCTCTAAGTTATTCACGTGAACAAATAAATAAAGCTACAATGCAAAAGAACAAAAGAATATAGCTGCTACATGTGGCTGTGAAGTTTGCCAAGGCTTTTGGGATTAAGGTGACAGTGATTAGTAGAGCACCCAATAAGAAAGAGGAGACAATCAAGTATCTTGGCATTGATTCGTTTTTGGTTAGTCATGATCAAGACCAGATGCTGGTATTTTTTTGTACCCATTTTTTGTGGTATGTTATGTTAGAAATGTTTGAAAAATGCATTGAATGTTGTGGAATATTTGCAGGCAGCAGCTAGCACCATGGACGGGAATTGGCATATGAGAGAGAATGACATATGACAGAACATTTTATCAAGATTCTTGCCTCAGTCGACACCAACAACTACCACTCTTGAAAATATAGATATATTCCTACCTCAAAACAAGCTGCAAATTCAAAACAAACTGCAAATTCAAGACTTAACAAAGAAAAAGGAGTTTTCAAAGCAATGAGAAGAGTTAAGCTCAACTGCTTAAGAGATAGTCTCCATTCAAAGAACACTCAAGAATTCCTCACCCATCTTCTTCCTTAGGTGTAGCGCCCCGGATCAAAATGAGCATAATTTATTAATTAAATATTTTAACGCATGACTTAATAATTATGTGCGTATTTTTGAACTGTTTAATTTATTATGTGCGTTTCAGATACGTGTTTAACGCGTGACTTGGATGGATAATTTTCATGGACATGGTATATAGAATATTTTCATACCATAAGATGCATCTTGGAAAGACGAGAAGATAAAAATGAACTAGGGGTCAATCGGAGACCCGTAGCTCGAATGACGACGGAAGGGGCAAAACCGGAAGTTTCGGAAAATCGGAAGATATTTATGGAGAATGGAAACAAAGATATTTATGTGAATAGTAACGTTGAAAAATCAACTGATGAATAGTGGCGGGATATTTTGGATGAATAGTGATCCAGATATTTTCGGTGAATAGTAACTTCGGAAAAATCTATAAATAGAGGTGGTTTCAACTCGAAAATCACCGTTTCTTCGATCGAGCCGAACCCGACAAAAACAAGTAAGTCCTTCTTTCTCGTCTTTTAATTTCCGATATTCTGTCTCCGGCGGGCCACTGCCGGCGCGGCGCCGCCGCTGCCGGCCGGTGGCCGGAAAATTCAACGTTGTCGGAATCGGACGATTTTCATACACGATGTTCGTCTCGACGAGACGAATCTAGGATAGGTCTCGGATTTCAAATCCGATTTCTCGTTCATCAGAAAACGGTAAAAAACAGCCGCAAACCCTATTTCCACCATCCTTTCTCTCTCTTCGTTTTTCTTTCTCTCTCTACCGTTTCTTGCCGGAACAGTGGCCGGCGAGGCCACCTGAGAGTGGTGAGGAGTTGCCGGAGTGGTGGCGCCGCCGTGGGTGGCGGTGCCTGGCCGGAACAGTGGGATATATGTATGGTTACGTGCATGTGTGTGTGAGTGTAGGTATATTAGTGTGTGTTGCTGTGGTGGCTGTTGTGGGCGGCGCCGGGTGGCGCCGCCGTGAGGGGATGATGGGCCGGCGACGGGAGGTCGCCGGCGAGTGCCAAGGGGTGGTGGTCGGCGGCAAGTGGCCGCCGGCCAAGCTGAAACAGTGGGGTGTGTGTGTACATATATATATATGCCTGCGTGTGTGTGTATCTTGCCCGTGTGTGTGTAGTTGGTGGTTGTTGGTTGTTGTTGATGATCGCCGGCGACAGGAAGTCGCCGGCCGGGGTCCGAGGCAGTGAATGAGAGTCGCCGGCGGCAGGTGGCCGCCGGCCAAGGGTTGGTTTGCCAAGGGTTTGAGTGTGTGTGAGCGTGGGTTGTGTATATGTATATATATGACTGTATGTGTGTTGGTGGCCGGAGTTGGGTGGTTGCCGGCGACTGGGAAGTCGCCGGCCAGTGACCGGAGGTGTGAAGGTGGTCGCCGGCGACGGGAAGTCACCGGCCGGAAGATTTGGTGAAGGTTTGGTTTTTCGAAAAATGTGACTTCGAAGGATTTTGCGGCGAAGTTTCTGGGCACTATTCATGCCGGAATCCGGCGATGGACAGCCGAAGGTGGTAGCCGGCGGTGCGAGGTATCCGGCGAGGTAGGTGGTGGCGGCTGGAGGCGGCGACGTCGGGAAGTGGCCTGCTCGAGCAGGCCACCGTTGGGAAAGCTGGGAAGGTCTTGGCCGAGAAAACTCGACCAGGTGTGCGCCGGGTGCAGCAGCTACCGAGAAAACTCGGCAGCCGTCGGGTGTCGGGAAGCCGCGCGCACCGTGCGCGCCCATGCGCACCCGTCGGGTGCCGACGTGCACCCGACGCCATGTTTTCGATCCGAACCTCGTTCATCCGTTTCGAGTCATCGCCGACGAGACATCATTGACCGAGGGTCGTGGGTCCGGTCAAAGTCAACCCTTTGACCAAAATTACCATTTTACCCCTAAACTTAAAATGCTCCGTTTGAGCTCGTTTGAACTCCGATTGAGCTCATTCTTTTTCCGTTGTGCCCCAAATTTCATTCTCTATCATCTCAGTCATATGGATTGGATATCCACTCTCATTTCTTCAACTCCGATCTTTAGAGCTCTATATCCGACGTGCGTTTAACGATCATTTCTCCACCGGAGTCTGTTATAACTTTAATTATGCGATGTTAAAGATCTAAGAACACCGTTATGTATGTAGGCTATCAGTTGGATTGAATATCGAGATACGGGATTTCAGACACGGGATTTGAGACACGAGATCCGAGATACGGGATCGTTGGTACTCGCTTGGGAAATCTGATCCGTCGGTACTCGTTGTTCACGTGGTAACCACCGAACAAGGTGGGGGTACATTCTAAACTCTTATCTGGTTACAGTTTTCCCTATTCCAAGCATGATTGAGAAATACTAAATGTTGTGATTATATGTCGTGTGTGGGGGTAACTTCTAAACTCTATGTGTTACTGCTTTCTATATTTGATAGTTGAACTCTACGTGATGTGATGATATACTGTGTTTATTTTACGATGGTGTGATGGTTTATATGGATATACAAGCATGTATGGTTATGCTACGAAGGGACTTCGGTCCATAACTGTGCTACGAAGGGACTTCGGTCCATAACTGTGCTACGAAGGGACTTCGGTCCATATCTATGCTACGAAGGGACTTCGGTCCATTTCTATGCTACGTGTTTATATGTGATATGTTTATTTGCTGAACATATATATGATTGATTTATGCAACTGCGTAATGATTGTTTGAATATGGAAAGTATCCCCACGAGTGTATTCAACGCACTCACCCCTATTCTGTACTCACCCTACAGGAGAAGAAGAGAACCTTGACGCGTAGAGAGAGGGGTGCCCTATCAGCTGTGTCCTTTATCCGGTTTTATCTTTAAAGCTATGTTGAAATGATGTTCGACGTTTTTGTAAAATGTTAACTGTATTTCTCAACTTTGTAAGGGATCCTGATGTTTTTTCCGCTGTGTAAGGTTTCAAAATTCCATTTTATCGATTGTAACTGATGTTGCGAGTGTAACACTCCTTGTCATTTCCTTATTCTTTCTTTTTAATATCATGTACGCCTCTTTCCTTTTTCTCTCTTAACGCCCAAAAACGAAAAACTCTGATATTTTTAACGAAAGATTTTGGGGCGTTACATTAGGAGCATGATTAAGTTCTAATTTTGATTTGCATGTAAGATCTAAGTGATATTTCCTACAAATGTGATAAAATTGTTGGATACCTTGTTCTAAGTAGTGAATCTTCAAAAATATGTCATTTTAAGTGTTGATTGAGCAAATGCATGTTGGATTAAGCATTTGAGGTGGATAGAGTTATAAAAGTTGTGAAAATTTTAATTATGAAAATAGGTGGGTTTAATCAAGTTGTGAAATGTTTTAGAAATATCAGTTCACTTTGCTGATTTTTATAAAAATGTATACTTGGAGTTTTTCAAAACTGTTTTGGTATGTTATACTACATGAAGTTTTGAGTCTATGGTTAAACTTTGGTAATGTTTGGAATAGTCTATGAATTATGATGATTTTTCAAAAATAATCCAGTTCGAGTTGGAATTATGCAGTTTCAGACCTTAGAAAATTAATTATATAAAATCGATCCATTATACGTTTTCAAAACTGTTTTATTATGTTTAAGTACATGATGTTATAAGTCTAAATTATTAATTTCAGAAGGTTTCAGTAAATATACAATTTACGGTGAATTTTATAACACACACTGGTTTTAGAGCATTTTCGAACAATTTTTGATTATATTAAATAATTTATTAAAGATTTTGTGATTTGAATTTATCCCTAATATTTTAGCATGGATAACTAAGATGATCTATGTAAATGCATGCTTATTTTCATGAATTTTGGATGATCTTTTAAATTATGAAAATTGTTGTGTTAAAGAGTATTTTTTCTTCCTACATATTACTAACTTCAAGATCAAAATTTTATCTATGATTTAAGATTATAATTTAACCATATTTTGAAACTGATATTATGTGATTAAATGTGTGCTTATGTGTGAAGTGTTAAATAATTGAAGTCTTTAGCATATGAATTAGAGTTTTATGAGTTAAGATGTAAAATACGGTTTATTTCCTTCAAGGGACAATTGATGTTTGTTTGAAAATATACTTTAATATTTGTAGGATGCCTCCCAAATGTGATATTGGTTGGGATTTTTGTAGTCCTATTGGTGATGGTAGTAGAGGCATAAAATGTAACTATTGTGGCAAAACTATAACTGGTGGTATTACGAGAGTAAAAGAACATATTGCACATGTTTCCGAAAATGTGGAGAGATGTACTAAGGCTCCAAAAGAAGCAACTGCAATGATTCGAAAATATATTCAAGAATCCAAAGTTGCAAGAGCTTCATTAAAAAAGAAACGAGAAGCGATAATCACAACAATTCGGGAAGATGCCAGAAAAGAGCGTTTCGTTGACATCTCGAATTACGATGAAAGCGAGGATGAATTTAATAATCAATATATCAACCAAGAGAGATTATCACAGAGGGATGGATTGAAGCAATTGAGGAATACCATGAGAGAAAGCCGCAGAATGGCTAATTACGAGGAAGACATATGTAGGCGATTTCCAGATGGTATATTACATTTATCATTTTAATACATATTTATCCATTTATATAATATATCTAATGTTTATATATTTTTATTACAGGGCATTCTGGTGTCGGAGCATCGCAGTCCACATCAGGTGTAAAACGAGGAACATTTCGCAGTTCTAGTGTTAGAGAAGGACCTAATAAGTCTTCAAGTGGGATTGATTCTTACATGCTCCCATCAAAACAAAAAAGTATCAAGAATTGGTTTGCTCCTGAAAAAATCAAAGATGTTGGTAAGGCTATTTCGAAATGGTTTGTGTTTAATGTTATTCCATTTAATGCTGCTGATAGTGGACCATATTACCAATCTATGATAAATACCATTGTTGAGGCTGGGCCAGGAATTAAAGGTGTTGTCACGCCCCAAAATCTTTTCGTATTTTATCAGAGTTTTACCGTTGGGCGTGAAGAGAGAAATAGCAAGAGGCGCATAACATACAGAAAGAATAAGCAGGAGACAACAGAAGAAAGAGATAAGGGACGATAAAAATCCTTTTTCATATCAACAATCGGCCTCTGCCGAAAACAATCGGTCTCACTATCGATATAAACATCATAATAAAGCAGTAGAAATAACATCAGGATCTCTCGTTCACAGAATACTCAGAATTAGTTACAAAATGTGAATAAACTTTAAAATATTATTTTAGAAATGTTTGAGAGACCTCGTCTCATTACAACAAAACTAGAAACAACACTTCCTCTCTCCGACTAAGGTTCCTCATGCTCAACGTCTCCTGTAACGTGAATTACAGAATAGGGGGTGAGTGCATGGAATACACTCGTGGGGATGAAATCCGCCTCTTTTAACAATCAACAAATATAAAATACAGGAATAGTAACATTTAGTCATATTATCACAGCACATAAAATGCATAACATGTATTTCGCAACACAACTCAGGTGCGGGTATCCCCCGTCTTACCCCTATAAATCTCAGGTGCAGGTATTACCTAACTTACCCCTACAAAACTCAGGTACGGGAATCACCCGACCCTACAATATCTCAGGTACGGGTATCACCCGACCCTACTAAATCTCAGGCACGAATATCATCCGACCCTACAGAAACTCAGGTACGGGCATCATCCGACCCTACAATATCTCAAGTACGGGTATCTCCCGACCTTACAGAAACTCAGGTGCGGGCAGCTCCCGACCCTACGTAAGAATGAATGTGGACCCACGTCCTTTCACAGTATATCATGATCATGTATTCAAAGCATATAATCACAGCATTTAGTATTTCGTCAATCATGCTTTAAATAGGAAAAACTGTAAACAGATAAGAGATAGAAATTACCCCCACCTCGATAAAAGGGTTATCACGTGATCTGACAAGATAAAAGAGTCAAGCCTAAAGTGTTCGATCTAACAGATAGCCTACAAAAGTACCGTGATAGCTTAGATCCTCAAAAGACTATAAAACGGATGTAAATAACGAAAAGAATGATCGAGGAGGCGAGACGGATAAGATGACTCGAAGATTAAAGGTATCGAGAAGAGTGTGAAAGGTAAACTTGGTAAAAGAGTTAACTCGACCGAGATCCCCGACTCCCGACACAAGGACGGAAACAAACGACTTGAAACGACATGCGAAAATGCTCGCCGGTGCACACACGACGCACCCGGCAAAACCCCACACTCACACTTTCTCGCACGGTCGTGCAAAACTGCACACGACCGTGCCCCACAACACTTGACCGTGCGCCACCTTCTAGTGGCCGCGCACGGTCGCTCACTCCTGGCGCACGGTCGTGCCCCAGAGCACGGTCGTGCCCCAGCGCACAGTCCTACGCGGACCAGCTTACACAGCAGCGCCGCCTTCACCATCTTCTTCCTCTAGCTCCGGCCGGTGACTCCCGTCGCCGGCAACACTTCTGCCACCATGGCCGGTGACCTCCTGTCGCCGGTAACACCCTAACAACACGCAACACACAACCCAACAAGATCAACACACACAACACACACCAAAACCCAAGCTTCACCCAAAACCACACACACACACATAACTCCGGCCACACCGATCGGTGGCTCCACCACCTCCAACCAAAGGGAAAACACCCCGGAATGGTTATCTACCACCCCGACAAGGAAGACGAGAGAGAGAAAGTAAGAAACAAGGAGAGAGAAAAGGTGATGGACTCAAACAAGGTTTTTGGGGCGGTTGACCGGCGATTTGCCGGCAATATGACCGTCGGGATGGAGAAACAAGACCGTCACTAGACTCGCCTCGATGAGAGCTACGACCTATGTGAAAACCGTTCGATTCCGAGCAAGTTGACTTTTCCGGCCACCGGCGGCGGCGGCGACGGCCGGGAAAAGAAAGAGAAGAAGGAGAGAAAACTTACGTGTCGTTCGATTATGAGCTCGTGTGACTTATCGACTTAAAAATGCCCTTTATATACTCCTCCAAAAGGCTACTATTCACCATAAATATCCCGTATGCTATCCTTCGTATATGTCTCGTATACGGCGTATTCCTCATTTTCACTGTTTTCTTCACTACTTGAGCTACGTAACTCCGATTGACCACTAGTTCGTTTCTATCATCTTGTTTTCTCGATACGCATCTAACGGTATAACAAATACCCTATGTTCCACGTCTAGAAAAATTATCGATCTAATCGTGTAGTAACACGTATCTGAAACGCACAAATTAAATTAAACAGTTAAACCATACAAAATTATTAAATCATAGGTTAAAATATTTAATTAATCAATTATGCTCGTTTTGATCCGGGGCGCTACAGGTGTAACACCCCATTTTCCAAGAAAACCTGAATTTGCATATTTTATAAAATTACTTTTAATGTTCATTCAAGAATGAGTTAAGTGTGAGATATTATATGACATTATGTTATGACTTATGAGTTTACGTTTCGTTGTGCTTATTTACTTTAAAGATTTTATGACATGTTTTCTTTCGAAATTTTAAGGGTTTTTGCAGGATTCTTCACGGAAGAAACCGAGCTCGATTTCCACTCACTCGACACACATGAACGGAAGTAGAAAGATAAGATGTTAATTAAATTTAATTGAATAGAATGATTTTAGGTTTTATGCTAAGTAATTTTCACATTGTGTAATTTATACATTATGTTATCAATTCTAGTCCCTTCAATAAGGTAAGCATGTACTTATACATATATGTAATATGAAACATCAAATATCAAGGTAAATAATTAATTTAACTTTTATTTTTAATCCAAAGCTTCCTTGATAAGTTTTGCTAACCTATGACTAAGTAACTAGCCTAGCCACCTCACTAACCTAATTGCAATATGCAAGATATCTACCCAACTTGCAACATGCAACATGCAATACACTCATGCTTGAAGATATCTCTCTTTTTCTCTCTCTCGATCACATCCCATAAGGAGTGAACCAAAGTCATAACTAAGTTTAACATAAGAGATAAAGGAAAGAAAAGATCAAGTAACCATCAAGTTCTTCCTCAAATTCTAAAGGTATTTTGGCTAAACTCTTATGAATCTTTCCTTAAATCTCATGATTTATGCTTAATATCTTATGTTAGAAAGCCCAAAAATGTTCTTTGGCAATTTGTTTGGGATTATATGTTGTTTGAATGGAGGAATAAGTTGTTTCTAGAATAGGCTTAAGGATGTGCTTTGTTATGCTTCTGTTTTGGATATGTTCGAAACACTTAGAGGTTGAATTAAGATGAATCCTTTTTTCAGGTTGAAATATAGGAAGTCAAGAGTATGTCTGTAAAATTTCAGAAGATTTGGAGATAAATTCGATTTTATATGATTTTTCTAAGATAAGCTGTTCGGAGACAGTTTTTGCCTTATTTTCGGGTCTGATTCATATATTTTTCTGGAATAGTTTACTTCGAATTTATGCATGATCTTCTACTATGTTTAAGAATCTGTTCTTAGGTACGTGTAGGATTTTAGTATGTATTTTTTTCAGTTTTGTACGATTTATGCTGAATTTTACAACAAAACCTGTTTTTCGCGTAGACGATGTCCTGTTTTCAGTTTCGTTCTAAAATTCATAACTAATTATTGGGATAGAATTTATAAGCCATGTTTTATTATGTTGTATTACATGTTCTTATGAGTATGTAGAAATTTACTATGTAATTTTTAGAACCTTGTGTGATTTATGATGATTTTCATAAGAAAGTTTGTTTTCAACGTATGCTATGTCCGGTTTTCGGCCAACTTAAAAAATCCATGATTAATTAAGTGAATCTTATATTTAGTTGATATTTTTATATGTTATACTAAAAGAATTTATGTGGTTATACGAATAATTATGTGATTTTAGAAATTATCTATGAGTTATAAAAATTGTTGCGACTCTATGTGTCTTTTTATCCTTCTAACTTGCTAGTTTATATGCTTAATAATTAAGTTATGGGTATGAATATATTTTAGATTAATGAAACCTAATATAAATGCAAAAAGAATGTGTTATACGATATAAGGAGGCTAATCAATTAAGTGTGTCGAGCGCAGTCGAGACGATCGGTGAATCCGGAGGCAATCCTTGCACTCTTTACGTACAAGTGGGTAACTTCTACTCTCTACTATATGATGATAATTGAGTTGATAAGTTATGTATGAAAATCTACGACTGAAGTCCGTAGCTATAACCAGTATGTAACTTTCATACTGGGCGACGACCTTAAGGGCGTAAATGTCTGGTCTATGAAAGCGACCATAAGAGCGTAAATGTCTAGTCTATGCAAGGTTTAGTGAGCGAGTGACTCCCACATTCCTTTATGTTGACCATAAGGGCATAAATGTCTGGTCTATGCGAGGTTTAGTGGGCAAGCGATTCCCATATCCCTCTATGAAAGCAAGGTTTAGTGGGCGAGCGATTCCCACATTCCTTTATGATTATGACATGTAATACCTGCTTAATGATTTAATTGCTTCACTCTATTAGACAGTAAGGTTATCCCACTGGGATCCCTCTCCGGAAGTGTCTCATGATGTTACTTTTATATATTTTCAGGCTCGGCTGATGACGACGTGGACGAGTAGCAGGCTGGGCGGACTTCTCACTGTATCTATAATCGTACTTGTATAACGTTTTCATTTAAGAACAATATGTAGTAAATATGTATAGTATGATATTATGGGCCTAGACTCGTATCCTATTATATAAATAAGTTTTGTTGTGTAATTCATGTTATTCGATGGTTCAACCTTTTTCCTAGAGATGTGGGTGAGACACGACTAGACTCGATTAATAGTCGATATATATGTAATGTGTATATGCATGTAGTGTGAGTTTTAGAGGAAGGGGAGTCTGGATGGTGGCGCACGGTCGTGCTCCAGCCGGAGAAGCCACTGGATGGTGGCGCACGGTCGTGCCCTCCTGGCACGATCGTGCGCGAGCCTTTGGGGATTATTGGATAGTGGCGCATGGTCGTGCCAGGAGGGCACGGCCGTGCGCAGGGCATGTGTATATATGTTATATGTTTAAAAAAAACTCTCGTGTCTTCACTTTTAAGTCTTCCGCTGTATGTTATATAGTCTTTATTATTTCTTTATTTACTAAGTATGTAAAGGGTGACGACCTATTTCCAATAAAGGGAAATGGGGCGTTACAAAAGGACTTTTAGGGTATCAAATAGGTGGTACTTACCTTGATGATGAAGTATCTGAAATTGAAGGTTATATATCAACATTGAAGTCTAAGTGGCCAGAATATGGTTGCACAATCATGTGTGATGGGTGGAGTACTAAAAAAAGGCATCCCATAATCAATTTTATGATATATTGTGATCGAACAATGATATATCATACTTCAGTAGACTGCACTAACAAAAGAAAGACCGCTGATTCTCTTTTATCTCTAATGAATAAAGTTATTGATGACGTAGGGGAGCAAAATGTTGTTCAAGTTGTTACAGATAGTGAAGCCGCGAACAAAGCTGCTGGAGAAAAATTGATGTTGGAAAGACCACATATATTTTTGTCACCTTTTGTTGTACATTGCATCGATTTGATGTTAGAAGATATTGGAAAGATGACAAAGGTAAAAAAATATATCCAGAAGGCGAGAAAGATCACAAGTTTCATTTACAATAGTGACAAACTTGTTAATCTCATGAGATCATACACAGAAAACAGAGAATTGCTAAGGCCAGGGATTACCAGATTTGCAATAGAATTTATTGCCATTGAAAGTCTTTTTTGGTACAGTGTGGAGTTGAAGAGAATGTGTACAACCAATGAGTGGGAAACATTTAATAATACAAGTTCGAAAAGAAGAAAGGAGGCTGAAAATGTGTCAACTATCATAATGGATGCCAGATTTTGGAAGAGAGCACGAGAAATTTCTTTGGTGATGGAACCACTAGTAAAGGTGCTCAAACTTGTGGATCAAGATAAGAAACCAACATTAGCTATTGTTTATGAAGCAATGGACAGGGCGAAACTAGCAATAAAAGAGGTTGTTAAAGATTAGCAAATTTATTGGGATGTGATAGATGAGAGGTGGTACAAACAATTACATCAACATTTACATGTTGCAGGTAATATGTGGTTTTATTTAAATATTACATCATATTTTTTAATATATTTAAATTCATTCAGTTATTAATTTTTTAAAATTTATATCAGCATATTTTTTGAACCCATCGCTTCAATATTCTAGCACTTGCGTATATACCGATGAGGTCAGAAAAGATTTGAAAACAGTAATTAAAAGACTTGAACCAAACTTGGATGCGCAAGCACGAGCAATGAATGAGGTATATCATCTTGTATATTATTAAAAGTTATATATATTTCTACACTTTCAGATAATATATCTGTTCATTATTTTAGGTTAAGTTGTTTGTTGATAAACATGGAGAGTTTGGATCTGCACTTGCAGAAAGAGCCGTGAAAACAACATTTCCAGGTTTACTATCTTCTTATGTTTTGAACTAAAATTAAATAACCTTATGTAAAAAAATTATGTTATAATTTTATATTTATGTCAGCTGAATGGTGGTTAAACTATGGTGAAGATGTTCCTCATCTGAGAAAAATTGTGGTCAAAGTTCTAAGTCAAACATGTTCATCATCTGGTTGTGAGAGAAACTGGAGCACGTGGTCATTAATTCATACGAAGATGCGCAATTGATTAGATGTTGCTAAGTTGCATAAGTTAGTTTTTGTCCACTACAATATGCGAGTAAGAGTGAGGAACTTGATGTATAAAGGGGAAGAAGATGATTATTATAGTCCTATTGATCTTAATCATATGTTCGATGATCATGATATCTTGGATGAATGGACACGAGAAAATGAACCACTTGCATTATCACATGATGACATGAAATGGTTAGATGAAGATACTCATGGAGATGAACCAGAAGCTGAAGGTCATACTTAAAGGCGCGTCGGTAAGAGTAATATGTCGCGATCTTCAACAAAAAACAAAGGAAAAAATGTTGCATTTGTTAGGATGTATACTATAAGCCTAGTTTTTTGTATGAACATCGTTTATGGAATGAGAATCACATTGGTCATATGTTTGCATTTTATATTTGTTATATATGTTTATGCAATGTCCAATTAATTTATATTATAGATAACTTGGTGTGTGGTGCCACACAGAAGATCATGTTATCAGTTTCTTATAAATTATAAATAGTAGCTCACAACCAAGATGGATTTGGACAAATCATCGGAATGGTTGTAGTGTAGTTTGGTATTAGTCTGTCTTGACTATAAAACTACACTAGTACACTTTGTGTGTATTGAGCAGGACCATTTGAGGTTGTTCGTTTTATACTGACTATATAATAGAACAAGACCTCTGTTATTATGGATGTACATCTTCTTAATCCCTATATAATAACGGGCACGTATGCTCAGTGTTTATTTCTTTAATTTGCCAATGGGTGAGATTTATTCATAAATCAATAAACTCGGTGAGTTGGGAGATAGCATTGTTTATATGGTGTTCTGTTGATTATAGAAGGAATCCGTGTCCTAATTATTTAGGATGATAATGTCCCCTTGAGGAGCTCATAAGGATTATCATGTAAACCCTGCAGGTGGATTTAATCCGACATGATAATAAGGATGAGTGGTACTACTCTTGGAATTAGATGTAAATTATTTAAGTTGTCAGTAACTTATTTAATTTACGGACATTCGATATCTTAAACACGGGGAAATAAATGTACACATAATAAGAAGGAGCCCATATTAAATATGGGATTGGGATGGTAGTTCAATAATAATTCTCTAGTGGACTGAATTATTATTGATGGGCTTCAGTTATGTGTTCGGGCCGAACACAGGATACTAAAGCCCATCAGGAGGCCCAACCCAATTCCTCCTCTAGGTCCCTGGTGTAGCCTATATATAGCTCTTTTCATCAGCGCCTCTCATAACACAGAACACAGATCACAGAAAACACGTGATAAGTGAGAGAGAGCGGAACTGATTTTTCTCGAAGGATCGTTGGCCACGCAACGTTCGAGAAGGGCTCAGAGGAATACATCAGAAGATCAAGAGGTCTACAAGGGTATGATTTCTTTCCGCTGCGATTTATCTTTGGATCCCGATTCCGATAGCATAGGGCCGGCGATCCGTCGGTTCCAACAGCATTACCCAGGGATACTGATTATACTAATGATGATAGCAGTGATAGCGATGAGGATGATGGTGGTGGCAACGATGGGGATGATGGTGGTCAGATGCGTGATGATAGAAGTGCTTGAATAGGGGATGTTCAACATGATAGTGACATGTCTTGGGCACAAGGAAAAGAGAACTATTATGCCACTCAAGACACTGATCATGGATATCATCCGGAGATAGAAGAACAACGTCGGTTTTTAGCATACTTACAAGACTTCTCGAGTGGGACCGATAAATTATATTCTGGTGGAACTTCTAGAAGATATGAAAATGTGGATCACCAAATGCAAAGTCTTGGGTTAGGAGGATATACATTTGATTATGGTCCTCAGAATACAAGGTATAGCTATGGTTCGGTTGGATCTCGACAACCTAGTCACGGATATGGATCTTCTAGTTACGGAATCCTGTTTGAACAGGTTCCAGCTTTTCTCCAAATAACCTGAACCATAGGTTTCCAGGTCAAACAACTTCATATCTTAGTCAGAGATGTCGAAGGTCTTAGCAATGTCTTTGATCGTCAAGATGTACCATACTTCACCATCAGCATCCATTTTGAAGATGATCATTTCCGAGCTCTCAGACAGCTCAGCATGTACGTAGAATTTCTCTATTGACCGGGCAGAAAACCAGTTGTAGGTGGTGGTGAGGAGCCTAGAGACCTTGCTCTTGCACAAATGACTCCAGACCTCAGAGATGAGATCCCTGTCGAATGGTGAGTCAACCTCTAGCAACATGTCAGTGTTCACTAGTCTTCCTTCCAGAACATTGGTCTCTCTTGCAACAGCCATTGAAATTCTTGAAAGATTTGTAAAGCTTAGAGAGAGAATAGAGAGTTCTTGAATGTAAACAGTGAGTTAGTAAATCTCGAAAATGATAAATGTGTAGTGTAGAGAAGATAGAGGGAGGTTTTGATCAGTTGTATATTCAAATATGTGTTTGAATTAGATCAACGGTCCAGATCAAATGACGTAAGAGAGAGGCGCGCGATCTGATGGTTGAGATAAAAAGACGGATGGACAAATCCATAATATCCCTAATAGGTTGTGTCAAAAGATAAACTGTGCCCTTTCAACTTCTTTGAAAAAGTGGTTTTGCATTTAATACAGACACTGTTCTGTCGTTTAGAATGATTAGCAGTAAGATTACTGTTTCTAAAATGAGATTGCAGAGCTTCTAAAATGTCGTATCTTATAAATGTTGTTTTTCTGCCTACAGCAACCTATTTAAGTAACTTGTTACAGTAACCTATACTCTGTTTGCTGCATAAAATGAAATAGAATACTGATTATCGAATACTCTTAGCTATATCCTTCAACAAAAGAAGCTTAGTTGTAGAGGAATCAATACATGTAGTGTTTGATGAACCACATTGTGATACTGCTGAGTTGGATAAGCTAAAGGAAGATGTATCTCAGATGAAGATCAAGGATCATACAGTAAGATACATTGATGGAGTTTCAGTACCTGCTGAAGTGGTTATTGAAAACAGTACACAGGTTACTGTATTCAGTAATACAGTAATACAGGATACTGAACAACAAGCAGAGAGAATACTACAGTCCAACAACAACCATAGTGAGGATACTGTTGGTCAACAGGTTACTGCTCAGTAACCAGTCTACAACTTTGAGCCTGGTAGGACATGGCTTAGGAACCACCCAAGAGAGCTTGTTTTTGGGAATATTAATGAAGGTGTTAGAACAAGAAGATCAAGACCTCAAGAATCACTGTTCACAAGCTTCATATCTCAAGTAGAACCCAAGAGTGTGGAAGAAGCTCTTGATGACAGTAACTGGATTTAGACCATGCAAGAAGAGATTAATGGATTTGAAAGGAATCATGTATAAAGACTGGTTCCAAGGCCTGAACACCAAGGAGTTATTGGAACGAAGTGGGTGTTTAAGAACAAGCTAGATGAAACCGGTACTGTTGTCAGAAACAAAGCAAGGCTAGTAGCTAAAGGATACTATCAGGAAGAAGACATAGATTTTGATGAGACTGTTGCCCCTGTTGCTAAGCTTGAAGCAATAAGGATATTTCTAGCCTATGTTGCTCATAAGAACTTCAATGTATATCAGATGGATATGAAGAGTGCTTTCTGAATGGACTCTTATCTAAAGAGGTATATGTAAAACAACCACCTGGTTTTGAAGAACAAGCAGAAGATAAGGTATTCAAATTAGAGAAAGCTTTGTATGGTTTAAAGCAAGCACCTAGAGCTTGGTATGATATACTATCCCTATATCTCTTAGAGAACGGATTTCAGAAAGGGATAGTAGATAAGACTCTTTTCAAAATACAGGATGGAGACAGTATACTGCTTGTGCAGATATATGTGGATGACATCATCTTTGGATCCACAAACAAAGACTTATGTGAAAAATTCTCAATCCTCATGTAGAAAAAGTTTGAGATGAGCATGATGTGAGAATTAAGTTTCTTCCTTGGTCTATAAGTGAAATAGCTAGACAATGGGATTTTCATAAATCAAGCCAAGTACACCAAGGAACTGATAAAGAAGTTTGGAATAGAGAATGGATCTTCAGTAAGTGTACCGATGGCCACATCTATCAGTCTTGGCAAAGATGAAAGTGGAAAGGTTGTGCAGATAACAAAATATAGAAGGCCTATTGGATCCCTATTGTACCTTACAGCAAGCAGACCGGACATAGTGTTTGCAGTTGGAGTATACGTAAGATTCCAAACAGTACCGAAGGAGTCACATCTTGCAGCAGTAAAAAGATTATCAAGTATTTGAAGGGTACTCAAGATGTTGGGTTATGGTATCCGAAGGAAAGAAGATTCAGCCTCAAAGTATACTCAGATTCAGACTTTGTAGGATATAAGATTAACAGAAAGAGTACGGTGGTACTTGTTAATTCCTAGGAGAAAGGCTAGTTTCTTGGTTCTGCAAGAAACAGACATCCATAGCAATGTTAACTGCTAAAGCAGAATATATAGTTGCAGGAAGTTGTGCTCAAATCCTCTAGATACAGCAACAACTCAAGGATTATGGGATTACAAAGAGAGAGACTCATTCTGTGTGGCAATCCTAGTGCTATTGCTATAACACACAATCCTATTTTTCTCTCAAGGACAAAACACATTGATATGAGACATCATTTTATAAGAGATCATGTGGAGAAAAAAGATATTGTGCTTGAAAAAGTGCATACTGATATACAATTAGCAGATATATTCAACAAACCTCTTTGTGAATCAAAGTTTTCTATGCTAAGGAATGAGTTTCGGATCATCAATCTTTGAAGTGTAAGAAAAGATAAGTTCTTTCAGTAAGGGTGTCTTGCTTACTGAGGAGTATTCTAGAAACACTCCTTCATCAGAGTTTTCATCAAAGGTCTTCAAGTGTTCTTTTCCATTGTTCAGAATGTAGCATCTACATCCAAAGATATGCAGGTATGAAATGTTTGGTGTAACTCCATGCAAAACTTCATAGGGAATCTTATCATGATCTTTGTTGATTAAGCATCTATTATGAGTATAGCATGTTGTACTGGTTGCTTCAGCCCTAAATCTCTTTGGTATTCCAGTATCAACAATCATAGTCCTTGCTGCTTCCTTTAAAGTCATGTTCCTTCTTTCTGCAACTCCATTCTGTTGGGGAGTTCTTGCTGCAAAGTACTCATGATAAATTCCATTCTCTGAACAATACTTCTCTATGAATCTGTTTGTGAATTATGTTCATCTGTCAGATCTTATCTTTATAATACTTAAGCTCTTCTCATTCTGCACTCTCTTCATGAATTTTGGCAATCTGTTTTGAGTTTCTGATTTCTTGGCCATAAAGATAGTCCAAGTAAATCTAGAGTAGTCATCCATGATCACAAGGGAATACTTTTTCCCACTAACATTGATAGGCTCAACTGGACCGAAAAGATCCATATGTAGGAGATCCAGAATCCTGTGAGAAGATCTCTATATTTTTTCTTTGAAAGAGCTTCTTTCTTGTTTGCCTTTCTGACAGGCTCCACAGACATTCTCTTTCTTATAAGCAACATCTGGTAAACCTCTCACCAGGATCTTTCTTGCTAGCTTGTTGATCGTCTTAAAGTTCAGGTGGCTCATCCTCTTGTGCCATAGCCAGCTTAGTTCAGGAGTGCTCTTAGCAATAAAGCATGTTAGTTGTACTGTTGAACTCCAATTAGCAAGATAGATATTGCCTCTCCTGGTTCCAGTAAGCTTCACCTCATTCGTCTTGTTATCTCTTATCAGACACTTGTTGAGGTTGAACTCCACTGAACATCATTTGTCACAGAATTGACTGATACTCAGGAGGTTATACTTAAGTTCTTTGACATATGAAACATCACTAATACTTGCATTGCCACTGATTAAACTTCATATGCCCTTGGTGCTTCCTTTGGAGTCATCTCCGAAGACAACCTTAGGACCTTTGCATGGCTGGAAGTCCCTTAATCCTACTTTGTTGCTAGTCATATATCGTGAGTAGTCGCTATCGATATACTATACATCTCCGTTGCTTCCTGGCAACTATGCTTGCAAGTAAATCAGGTAGATTTAGGTACCCATACAAGTACGGGTCTTAGGGGGTTAGTCTTTTTTAGGACTCACACCTACTTAATGATAATTGGTTTACCATTAGCCTTGGTGGTTCTCTTTCTGTAAGTACCCTTTGCAGGATACTGTTTGTGATGTGTGTGTGCTGGAGATTTTTAGGTGTTACATTTCCTGTTTGATGAAGGTACTCCCTTATACCTTTCTAGAGTATGAACTACTTTGGATTTAAGTAAGTATGCTTTGGTATAGTAGGGGTAGAACTTTTACTGTAACCTGGAAGACTGCTACATTCTCCTCCTTCTTACAGCATACTGATTGTGCTGCTTTCTGAGAGTTCCTGCAAACTTACTATCTGTTGTTTGTAGCATGGGCTTCTTTCCCTTATCCACTGTACTAGCTTTGTTCAAGCTTCCATTGATTAGAAAGAGTTCTTTAGCATAGGAAACTCGAGCATGAACAAACTTTCCAGCACTGGATGTGCTTGCTGCTTTCTGAAAGCTTTCAGCACAGTATCCGAGACCATTTCCTCTATAGGCATTTTAGGTCTCCAGGATACATTCATGTGCTTTTCTAGTTGATTTGCTATACATATCAATTGTGTTTACAAGCTAGTTTTCTCAACTTCTAGCTTAGTGACTAGCAGCTTGAACTTAGAGACCTCAGCTCGGAGATTATTGCATTCTGTACTGTAGTACTCTAGGTCAGAAATATTTTCCTTCAGTACAGTATGCTCACTCTTGAGCTATTGTTTTTTCTTTTTCCGTTCTTCATGAGCTGAATTTATCTGCTCAAAGTCACTCATGATCTGTCTAAAAGACTGGATCATGTTTAGCTTTTCACAATGGGAAACTTCAAGAGATTGTGAAGTTACCTCATCATCTTCTTCATCTTCACAATCTTTGGCCATGACGCACAGTAATGCTTCCTCATCGAAGGTAGAGATTTTGCTATCGCTCTCGGATAAGCAATCATTCTTGGCTTCTTCCTTAGAGCTGTTTGCTGCTTTTAGAGCTTCAACTTCACTCAAAAGAGCCTTGAGCTTTTTGCTTATTATCCCTTCTCCTTTCTTTTCTCTAAATCCTCTCATCCTCAGTATACTTATGTACTTGAGGGTAAGGATAGTTTCTGGTGAAGTGTCCACTTTTTCTGTAATTATAATACAAGTCAGAGGAACCTGTATTTAACTGTGATGTTGGTCTTACCTGGGGACTTCTGTCTGAGGTCTGAGGCTTCTTTCTGAAGTCATTTCCTCTTTTATTCATTTTTAGGAACTTCTTGAACTTCTTTAGAAGGAACGCCATCTCTTCCTCAGCATCTTCAACAAGCACTTCTTTTTACTTCTTTTTCTGCTTACTGTTGTTTGCAGTAGCTGTATTCTTGACTCCTGCTGCAAGTGCTGCACTTTAGCACTTGACTCCTCAACCTCTTTTTTTCTTCGATCAATATCGAATTCGAAAGCCTTAAGATCGTAGAATAGATCAAAAGTACTCATCGTATTGAGGTCCAGTGAGATTCTCATTGCGATTTCCTTGCTTTCCTATTCCAAAGGTAAAGCTCTCAACACTTTCATATTTTTCTCCTTTTGGGTATAGAACTTCCCAAGGGATTCAAGCTCGCTAACGATGGTTGTGAATCTTAAGTTGAGTTCTTCCAGTGACTCTCCAG